>JAIOJX010000031.1:32943906-34193906 GCA_022376925.1 Tragulus kanchil | reverse complement strand
TACTAGTAAAACCATAGGTTTAACTCTATGGACCTTTGTTGGCAAAGTGATGTCTTTGCTTTTTACACGGTCAAGGCTGTGATCCGTGAAGGGGAACATCAATAATAACCAAGAACCAACAGTTCCAGTATATAAAAAGGGTTATAAATGAGAGTTTTGAGATAGAAAGCAGAGGAGAGAGGAAGCTGATAATTAGGATTGGATAGAGGGTAGGGTCAGGAAGGATTTAGTCTAAAGCAAAAATTCAGGAGAAAGGATGTGACTTTTCTCATCCTGGGTAAGTCCAAACAATTCTTAGAAAACATGCAGCCTAATTCTGGCAGCATTCAAAATAGTTTTCTCACTATTGGGAAGTGTTTGTTAAACAGATGATAAACTTGTTCTAGGCTATGGGTTATTTGCTTTTGTATTTCAAAGTGTTTTTTTAATGTTGGATGTTTTCCCTCTAATAAGTGTAAAATGTCATTATCAATCTGGGAGTTGTACATGTTGGAACTAATCACAGGGCAAAAACTCTTTCACTGATTCTTTTTGGCCTGATGTGACCTGGGAGTTACTCTCCACCCACTCTTTACCCACTGCAAATGTATTTTTCAATTATATATCATACATAGTGGACTTGATTTAAGGATATACCAACTCATCTGTCCTTAGGAATATCCCCAAAGACCCACAATTTTGCTATTGTTCAGTCAGTAACTCGTGTCCGACTCTGCGACTCCATGGACTGTGGCCTGCCAGGCTTTTCTGTCCTTCACTGTCTCCCAGAGTTTGCTCAGATTGATGTCTGTTGAGTCTGTGATGCTATCTAACCATCTCATGCTCTGCTGCCCTCTTCTCCTTTTGCTTTCAATCTTTCCCAGCATCAGGGTCTTTTCCCATGAGTGGGCTCTTGGCATCAGGTGGCCAAAATATTGGAACTTCAGCTTCAGGATCAGTCCTTCCAATGAATAGTCAGGATTGATTTCCTTTAGGATTGACTGGTTTGATCTTGCAGTCCAGTTGCATCACAATCTGAAAGGATCAATTCTTTGGCACTCAGCCTGCTTTATGGTCTAACTTCATATCTGTACATAACTACTAGTAAAACCATAGGTTTAACTCTATGGACCTTTGTTGGCAAAGTGATGTCTTTGCTTTTTACACGGTCAAGGCTGTGATCCGTGAAGGGGAACATCAATAATAACCAAGAACCAACAGTTCCAGTATATAAAAAGGGTTATAAATGAGAGTTTTGAGATAGAAAGCAGAGGAGAGAGGAAGCTGATAATTAGGATTGGATAGAGGGTAGGGTCAGGAAGGATTTAGTCTAAAGCAAAAATTCAGGAGAAAGGATGTGACTTTTCTCATCCTGGGTAAGTCCAAACAATTCTTAGAAAACATGCAGCCTAATTCTGGCAGCATTCAAAATAGTTTTCTCACTATTGGGAAGTGTTTGTTAAACAGATGATAAACTTGTTCTAGGCTATGGGTTATTTGCTTTTGTATTTCAAAGTGTTTTTTTAATGTTGGATGTTTTCCCTCTAATAAGTGTAAAATGTCATTATCAATCTGGGAGTTGTACATGTTGGAACTAATCACAGGGCAAAAAAACTCTTTCACTGATTCTTTTTGGCCTGATGTGACCTGGGAGTTACTCTCCACCCACTCTTTACCCACTGCAAATGTATTTTTCAATTATATATCATACATAGTGGACTTGATTTAAGGATATACCAACTCATCTGTCCTTAGGAATATCCCCCAAAGTAATTACTGATGCCAAAAAAAGAAGCCAGAAAAGAACATTTGATTGCTTAATTCTCTACCCACATTTCACTTGCCGCTGGAAATCAAGTTGACAAATTCACTTACCCCTCAAATGGAGGAGTTGCTGAGAGAGAAAATGAAAAACCCTTACTTATAGGAAGAAAGTGTGAATTGCTTTGTCTGATAGGTTTCTTTCCACCCTTCACCCAGGACTACAATGAACTGCTGGTTTCTTTAATCTTATAAATGTAGCATCTCTGCATCAGTTAGTATCATGGGCAAGTGAGGCTCTTCCATGTCAAGGGACTGTGTTACACTTCTGCTGCCAAGATGTAAGATGAGCCTTTAATATCCCGAGGTTATGTCTACAGAGCATTAAACAGGTGGTGCTCTTGAGATTTATAATAAAGAGCATCATATGAGATAGTTGGCCCAACCTGATTCAATGAGGATAAGTGGCTAAAATGAAGAGGGTTGCGTCTCTCCTTCCAAAAAGAGAAGGGGAGGGGCTTCCCTGGTTGCCCAGTGGGTAAGGACACTGCCTTGCAATTCAGGGAGCACCAGTTTGATCCCTAGCCCGGGAAGATCCCACATGCCATGGAGCAGCTGGACCAGTATGTTCAATTACAAGCCAAAGCTTTGGAGCACATGCACCCAGAGCCGGTGCTCTGTAATGAGAAGCTACTGCAATGCAAGGCCCACACAGACAAAGAATAAAGATAGATGAAAAACAAATAAATAAAAAAATCAAGGGGCTTCCCTGGTGGTCCAGTGGGTAAGGACACCGCCTTGCAGTGCAGGGGGTGCCGGTTCGATTCCTGGCCTGGGAAGATCCCACGTGCCATGGAGCGGCTGGACCGATGTGTCCATTTACCGAGCCAGAGCTCTGGAGTGCATGCACCCAGAGCCAGTGCTCTGTGACAACAGAGGCCACTGAGATGGGAGGCCCACACGGGCCAAAGAACAAAGATGGATGAAAATAGAGAAATGAAAGACCAATAGAAGTGGCCTGCCCTCCTCCCTGCCCAACCCGCCCCCCAAAAAAAAATTTAATAAAAGAAAAATAAAAGAGGCCAAAATTCAAAAAAAAAAAAACAGAGGAGAGGAAAATGGGAAAGTGGAGCGTTTTTTGATCTGTGTCATGAAGATTCTCTCACTTCGAAAACATGTCAGAAGACAAGGAAAATCTAGGGCTTCCCTAGTGGTCCAGTGGGTAAAGACACCGCCTTGCAGTACAAGGGGCGCCGGTTCCATCCCTGGCCTGGGAAGATCCCACGTGCCGCGGAGCGGCTGGACCCATGTGTCCAACTACCAGGCCGGGGCTCTGGAGCGCATGCACCTAGATCCAGTGCTCTGCGACGAGAGAGGCCACTGCAATGGGAGGCCCATGCAGGGCAAGGAACAAAGATGGATGGAAATGGAGAGATGAAAGATCAATTGAAGTGGTCACAAGAAAAAAAAAAAAGAAGACAAGGAAAATCTAGATGTCAGGGACTTCCAGTGGTCCAGTGGTTGAGAAACTGCCTTCCAGTGCAAGGGACACAGGTTCGAGCCCTAGTCAAGGAGCTTAGATTCCACAAGCCAGGGAGCAACTAAGCCCACATGCCACACTAGAGAGCCCAAGTACTGCAACAGTAGACCCCCCATGCCACAGGGAAGACCCCTGGTGCTGCAACTAAGTCCTGAAAAAATTAAGTTTAAAAGTAAATAAATTTTTAAGAATTACTAATGTGAATTTTTTTAAAAAGTCTAGATTTCACACTTCAATATTTTAATGTTATTTTTATTACCCTCTGAAGTGTCTGATAATTTCTTAACTACCTGATTCACTAAGAAGTTTATTTTAACCGTGGCACTTTGGCAGCACACAATTTTTAAGTCTTAAGAAATTCGAAAGGGCAATATAAACACCTAGGCACTTTATTGAGAAAGTGGGCAACATTTTATCCATAAGGTTTTGTGTTTTAAGTCCCACATCATCCTTAAGAGAACAGTTGGGAAGATCTGAAAGGTCTGGTTAGAGAGCTGTTTACACTGAACATCATGAACAAGATGACAGAGGAAAAGAATTACTGATGTGTGAAGATAATTATAATGTTAAACAAGAAAAGCGAGTTTCAAAGTAGGATATACGGAGAGATCCCTTTTGGATAAAAATCATGTTTGCCTTGCCTGCCAACTATATTCATCTTTCCACCCAAAGAGGGGCGCATAATGCAAAATTACAAATTGTCAGTAGTAGTTATTTGCTGTAATGGGATAATGGGTGCGTTTAGATTTTCTTTACCCAACTGAATTTTCTCTTTTATGACTTAAGACACCGCCTTGCAGTACAAGGGGCGCCGGTTCCATCCCTGGCCTGGGAAGATCCCACGTGCCGCGGAGCGGCTGGACCCATGTGTCCAACTACCAGGCCGGGGCTCTGGAGCGCATGCACCTAGATCCAGTGCTCTGCGACGAGAGAGGCCACTGCAATGGGAGGCCCATGCAGGGCAAGGAACAAAGATGGATGGAAATGGAGAGATGAAAGATCAATTGAAGTGGTCACAAGAAAAAAAAAAAAGAAGACAAGGAAAATCTAGATGTCAGGGACTTCCAGTGGTCCAGTGGTTGAGAAACTGCCTTCCAGTGCAAGGGACACAGGTTCGAGCCCTAGTCAAGGAGCTTAGATTCCACAAGCCAGGGAGCAACTAAGCCCACATGCCACACTAGAGAGCCCAAGTACTGCAACAGTAGACCCCCCATGCCACAGGGAAGACCCCTGGTGCTGCAACTAAGTCCTGAAAAAATTAAGTTTAAAAGTAAATAAATTTTTAAGAATTACTAATGTGAATTTTTTTAAAAAGTCTAGATTTCACACTTCAATATTTTAATGTTATTTTTATTACCCTCTGAAGTGTCTGATAATTTCTTAACTACCTGATTCACTAAGAAGTTTATTTTAACCGTGGCACTTTGGCAGCACACAATTTTTAAGTCTTAAGAAATTCGAAAGGGCAATATAAACACCTAGGCACTTTATTGAGAAAGTGGGCAACATTTTATCCATAAGGTTTTGTGTTTTAAGTCCCACATCATCCTTAAGAGAACAGTTGGGAAGATCTGAAAGGTCTGGTTAGAGAGCTGTTTACACTGAACATCATGAACAAGATGACAGAGGAAAAGAATTACTGATGTGTGAAGATAATTATAATGTTAAACAAGAAAAGCGAGTTTCAAAGTAGGATATACGGAGAGATCCCTTTTGGATAAAAATCATGTTTGCCTTGCCTGCCAACTATATTCATCTTTCCACCCAAAGAGGGGCGCATAATGCAAAATTACAAATTGTCAGTAGTAGTTATTTGCTGTAATGGGATAATGGGTGCGTTTAGTATTTTTATTCTTTACCCAACTGAATTTTCTCTTTTTTGTAAATGGACTAAGTGCCGAGTACTGCCTATATGTAAGGAAAACACTACAATCTAGGTAGTTTCCTGATTTCTTCCAGTAGATGGCGCAACACAGCTTTCCACATTCTGAGTTGTAGAAGCGCAGTAGTAACCAGAGGTTTCACAAGGGGTTATTTTCATTTACAGTAATTCTGGAACTGTGCAATCCAGAGGTTGCGTGACAATTTCTCATTCAGAACTAACACTGTCTTTTAACACTCACAGCTAATGTATGTTTTGTAAAGAGGAAAAACTGAATGGGCAGTTTTAGAAGTCCTTTCGTAACTGGTATTTTTCACAGTTGTGCTACTTGAGTTCTTTCCCTAGTTTTCACCATGAGCTTAAAAGATGTGAATGCATTTCTATTTGTTGACGTGAATTGGGGAAGTGGGAAAAGGCTTCCCTGGAGGTCCAATGGTTGAGAATCCAGAACGCAGGGGCCATGGGTTCAATCCCTGGTCTGGGAAGATCCCACATACCTTGGAGCAACTAAGCCTGGGAGCCTCAACTGCTAAAGTCCGCATGCTCTACAGCCCGTGCTGCAACAAGAGAAGCCACTGCAGTGTGGAGCCTGCGCACCGCAACTAGAGAGTAGCCCCACTCCACGCAACTCGAGAAAGCTCAGCAGAGCAAAGAAGACCCAGAGCGGCCAACATAAATAAGTACATAAATCTTAAAAAAAAAAAAAAAAAAAAAAGAATGGGAAAAGTAAAAATACAAAATTAACTCCAGGGATAGATCCTCCTTCGGTGGTTTCGAGCTTCATAGTAAAAGAAGGTGCTTAAAAAAAGATCCCAAACTACTACAGAAATTTGAAATTTTTCTAAACATTTTTAGTAGACTTTGTCTTGGAATTCCTTCCTGCATATTTGATTAATTTCTTCACCTTCTAGGAAAACTGGAGGATGAATATTTAACTTTTAAGAATGAACAGAATCCCATTTTTCATCCTCAATGTGACAATGGGTGTGTGCAGGAGATGCACTCTCAGATGAAGAAAAGTCAAGACTTAATGTCTGGGGACCACTGTTGCCCAGCCAATGATGCCCTTTGTGCCGCCGGGGCAGCCAAGTGGGAAAGGAAGCCTAGCTCCCCCTTTTACCCCAGTCAGCATGTGGCTCAAATTTCTAACAGATGGAAAAGAGTGGAGTAATGGGTTTCTGTACCAGTTGACGTTTCTTGGACAAATTTCCACATTCTGAGTTGTAGAAGCGCAGTAGTAACCAGAGGTTTCACAAGGGGTTATTTTCATTTACAGTAATTCTGGAACTGTGCAATCCAGAGGTTGCGTGACAATTTCTCATTCAGAACTAACACTGTCTTTTAACACTCACAGCTAATGTATGTTTTGTAAAGAGGAAAAACTGAATGGGCAGTTTTAGAAGTCCTTTCGTAACTGGTATTTTTCACAGTTGTGCTACTTGAGTTCTTTCCCTAGTTTTCACCATGAGCTTAAAAGATGTGAATGCATTTCTATTTGTTGACGTGAATTGGGGAAGTGGGAAAAGGCTTCCCTGGAGGTCCAATGGTTGAGAATCCAGAACGCAGGGGCCATGGGTTCAATCCCTGGTCTGGGAAGATCCCACATACCTTGGAGCAACTAAGCCTGGGAGCCTCAACTGCTAAAGTCCGCATGCTCTACAGCCCGTGCTGCAACAAGAGAAGCCACTGCAGTGTGGAGCCTGCGCACCGCAACTAGAGAGTAGCCCCACTCCACGCAACTCGAGAAAGCTCAGCAGAGCAAAGAAGACCCAGAGCGGCCAACATAAATAAGTACATAAATCTTAAAAAAAAAAAAAAAAAAAAAGAATGGGAAAAGTAAAAATACAAAATTAACTCCAGGGATAGATCCTCCTTCGGTGGTTTCGAGCTTCATAGTAAAAGAAGGTGCTTAAAAAAAGATCCCAAACTACTACAGAAATTTGAAATTTTTCTAAACATTTTTAGTAGACTTTGTCTTGGAATTCCTTCCTGCATATTTGATTAATTTCTTCACCTTCTAGGAAAACTGGAGGATGAATATTTAACTTTTAAGAATGAACAGAATCCCATTTTTCATCCTCAATGTGACAATGGGTGTGTGCAGGAGATGCACTCTCAGATGAAGAAAAGTCAAGACTTAATGTCTGGGGACCACTGTTGCCCAGCCAATGATGCCCTTTGTGCCGCCGGGGCAGCCAAGTGGGAAAGGAAGCCTAGCTCCCCCTTTTACCCCAGTCAGCATGTGGCTCAAATTTCTAACAGATGGAAAAGAGTGGAGTAATGGGTTTCTGTACCAGTTGACGTTTCTTGGACAAATTTTCCTGTGTTAAACTGCATGTCAGACACTGATTCTTGGTACAAACATTCAGAGTGAAACCAGTGAGGCACGACCAGTGGGGACGTCTAGATGAGGTAGTCATTCATCACAAGTAGTTCCAGACAAGGGTTTTGCGTTCGTCTTGATCATCCTGACTTTGCTTCTATTCTCACTTGGACACCACAGACCTTGCTTAGAGGGAGGCCAAATCCAGCTGACAATTTACAGTGGAAGGAAGCTGCCAGAAGTCCCATATGGGTTTTATTATAGACAATCAAATTATGATAAGGCAGCACAATTTTTCAACATGACAAACTGTGATCAGTTAAGTAGTGTTCCTATCTATTTGCTCTTTGAAGCCAACAGAAAGAAAAAATAGATGTATGTATGTATGTACGTATGTATCTCTGTGTGTGTGTGTGTGTGTGTGTGTGTGTAGGTCTCTTCTATACAGATGAAAAACAAGCTGACACCACGGACACCTATTTGCTTAAGAAAAAGTTTCCAGATATTTCCTGGTGAATACCTGTGTTTCTGTCTAAAATTTCTGTTTGCTGAGAATAATCTGGAGACCCAGTGAAAATAGCAAAGATGTATTTGTAGTTAAGGACAAAGATCCTACAAATAACCGGATATTTAAGGCATAAGCCACGAACTGGTGGCCGTGGGCTGGATCATTTTCCCCTCTGTGTTGAGTTTGACTCACTGGATGTTTTTGAAAATTTGGAACTAGTCGTCCACATTCTCTTTTATTTATTATTTGTTTTTGGCTGTGCTGGATCTTCGTTGCTATGCAGGCTTTTCTCCAGTTGCAGCAAGCGGGTCTCCTCTCTAGTTGCAGTGCTCAGGCTTCTCATTGTGCTGGCTTCTCTTGTTGCACAGCACAGGCTTTAGGGTGAGCAGGCTTCAGTAGTTTTGGTTCCCAGGCTCTAGGCGCAAGCTCAGTAGCTCCCGTGTCAAATTTCTAACAGATGGAAAAGAGTGGAGTAATGGGTTTCTGTACCAGTTGACGTTTCTTGGACAAATTTTCCTGTGTTAAACTGCATGTCAGACACTGATTCTTGGTACAAACATTCAGAGTGAAACCAGTGAGGCACGACCAGTGGGGACGTCTAGATGAGGTAGTCATTCATCACAAGTAGTTCCAGACAAGGGTTTTGCGTTCGTCTTGATCATCCTGACTTTGCTTCTATTCTCACTTGGACACCACAGACCTTGCTTAGAGGGAGGCCAAATCCAGCTGACAATTTACAGTGGAAGGAAGCTGCCAGAAGTCCCATATGGGTTTTATTATAGACAATCAAATTATGATAAGGCAGCACAATTTTTCAACATGACAAACTGTGATCAGTTAAGTAGTGTTCCTATCTATTTGCTCTTTGAAGCCAACAGAAAGAAAAAATAGATGTATGTATGTATGTACGTATGTATCTCTGTGTGTGTGTGTGTGTGTGTGTGTGTGTAGGTCTCTTCTATACAGATGAAAAACAAGCTGACACCACGGACACCTATTTGCTTAAGAAAAAGTTTCCAGATATTTCCTGGTGAATACCTGTGTTTCTGTCTAAAATTTCTGTTTGCTGAGAATAATCTGGAGACCCAGTGAAAATAGCAAAGATGTATTTGTAGTTAAGGACAAAGATCCTACAAATAACCGGATATTTAAGGCATAAGCCACGAACTGGTGGCCGTGGGCTGGATCATTTTCCCCTCTGTGTTGAGTTTGACTCACTGGATGTTTTTGAAAATTTGGAACTAGTCGTCCACATTCTCTTTTATTTATTATTTGTTTTTGGCTGTGCTGGATCTTCGTTGCTATGCAGGCTTTTCTCCAGTTGCAGCAAGCGGGGTCTCCTCTCTAGTTGCAGTGCTCAGGCTTCTCATTGTGCTGGCTTCTCTTGTTGCACAGCACAGGCTTTAGGGTGAGCAGGCTTCAGTAGTTTTGGTTCCCAGGCTCTAGAGCGCAAGCTCAGTAGCTGTGGCACACAGGCTTAGGTGCCACAACTACTGTGGAATCTTCCCAAGTCAGGAATCAAAACCGTATCCCCTGCTTTGACAGGCAGACTCTTCCACTGAGCCACCAGGGAAGCTGCACATTTTCTTTTAATTTTAATTTTCAATACATAGTACATTCACATGTTCAAAATAACAAATTATAAAATGGCGTATTTGTCTACTAGTGCCACTCCAAATAGATAATCACTGTTTGTATTTTTAAATGAATCTTTCTTGAGTATACATAAGCAAAAGACAAGCATAAATGCCCATTCCTTCTTTTTTAAGCAAATGTATAATACACACTGTGTTGTATCGCATGCTTTTTTTCCAGTTGACACTACTGTCTATATCTGTACTTCTTAATCTGTAACACTTGCATAGCTTTCCAATGAATGGATGTACCATGAGTTATTTACCCAGGACCTTCTTAATGACACTTGGCGGGTTTCCAAACATTTGCTATGACTTCATTGTAGTGGATAAGCTTGTGTGTTTGTTATTTCATATTAATGTGAATTGAGGTTTAAAATCAACTTTAAGAGTAGCATTGCTAGGTAAAAGAATATATTCTCTTTAAAAATATGTATTTATTCATCGATTTGTTTATTTGGCTACGTCAGGTCTTAGTTACAGCACACAGGATCTTCATTGTAGCGCACGAATTCTCTAGTTTCAGTGCGAGGTGCTTAGTTACTCCAAGGTGTACGGGATCTTAGTTCCCCAATCAGAGATCAACCCATGTCCCCTGCATCGCAAGACAGATTCTTAACCACTGGACTGAAGTCCTTAAAATAATATATTCTTTTAAAAATTTTGGTTGAAAATGACAGAATTTCAACCTAAATTGGAATTTAGGGAATCCTAAAGGAAATTAACCTGAATTTTGACTATTCATCAACCTGAATATTCCATCAACCTGGAAGGACTGATGCTGATACTGAAGCTCAAAACTTTGGCCACCTGATGCAAAGAGCCCACTCATTGAAAAAGACCCTGATGCTGGGAAAGACTGAAGGCAAGCAAAGAAGAGGATAACAGAGGATGAGATGGTTAGATAGCATCATCGACTCAGTGATCATGAATTTGAATGAACTCCGGGAGATCGTAGAGGACCTGGGAGCCTGCCGTGCTACAGTCTATAGGGTCACAAAGAGTGGGACATGACTTAGCTACTGAACGACAAAACAGCACTGTGTGCTGCCCATCACGCTAAGTCTGTTAGATGAATTAGCCCATTTACACCCTGGCAACCCTAAGAGGCAGGTGCTACTGAATATCCTTTTGGCACATGAGCACACCCAGGCACAGATATCAGGGGACATGCCCAGGAGGTCCATGGTATGAACCAGGGAGCAGAGGGTGCAGGCTGGGCGGGCTGGCTCCAGGGCTGGTGCGAATACCATGTGACCTCTCTACAGTTTGTACGTGGTCAGAATTTTCCCACCAAATTATTGAATGAAGGAGAGTAAATGAATGGTTGGAAATAAATAACTCTAAGGCATCAGCTCCATCAGGTCCAGTGGGGCACTTCTCCATTAGATTTAATCCTGGTATCACTTTCATACTGGCTTATCTTCCACACACCTGTTTGATGACTTACGTAATCTTTCAAATTTAACATTTTATCAAAGATTTTCCTACTTAACCTCATCTGAGCAAACCTGTTCATTGTACCAAAGAATGTCTTTCCAAAAAGCATTTTTAAAGAATAACCTCATGTGTGTATGTGGACCTGTGCATATGCACCACCTCAAATAAAATCATCACCCTCTGTAGGTGCACCACACCCATTGGCTAGAAACAAAATTTTCAACCATCCTTGTTATCAACCTACTTAACAACCTGGAATCCAAATTATACCTTGGACTTATCAAAAGTTCAACTCATATTTGAGTTCTAATATGAAGAAGAAAGGGCTTCCCAGGAGGCACTGTGGGAACCCTACCTGCCCATGCAGGAAATGTGAGAGACTTGGATTCAGTTTGGTGCCTGGGTTGGGAAGATCCCCTGGAGGAGGGCATGGAAACCCACTCCAGTATTCTTGCCTGGAGAGCTCCGTGGACAGAGGAGCCTGGCGGGCTACAGTCCATGGGGTCTTAAGGATTGTCAGACATGACTAAAGGGACTTAACACAGCGTAGCACACAACATGAACAAGAAGTTATATTAGAACCTATTTAAAAGGACACCTTTTCCCAGAGGAAACTTGTTTTGCCTGGAATGAACTAGAAAAGCTGAGAACTTGTTAGGCTGTGGCTTTTCCCTGTGATGGGTTTTATGAAGTTCCAGCTCTTCCAGAGGGATTTCACAAGAAGCCCTGCTCCATTTACAGAGAGTTCTGGGAGTGTGGAAAACTCTTTGAAATACAAGCATTATTATTGCCTTTTAAAATATTCATCAAAATGTGTTTATATATTTTTATAACTTCAAAAAAAAAAAAGGTCTCATTCTTTATTTATTTGGTCACACTGTGCAGCATGTGGGATCTTAGTTCCTCAATCAGGAATTGAACCCACACCCCCTGCATTGGAAGTACTGAGTGGTAAGCACTGGACCACCAGGGAAGTTCCAAAGACAGCTCCATTTCTGGCATAGACTCTTTTGGCTTGGTCCTTAGCATTAGGCTAACCCATGTGCCAAGGAAGTCTGCGGGTGGTCTAGAAACCTAAAGAACAGGTCTGCTGGGTGCTGTGACCCTAAAAGACTCAGTTGAGAAAATATAACTCGAGTCCAAGCCTGAAAAATGGATGGGTTTGAGGTAACCTGACTTGGCCCAAGGTCGTAGGAGTGGAAATGAACAAAAGAGGCCATTTGGCATGTATCCTACCCTCCTGGGTGAGTTAGGGGAGTAAGTCCATTCTGTATCACATCCTTTGCACCATTGACCTCCCAGATCCTGAAAATGGAATTATTATTCTAAAACATCAGTACTTTTCTTAGTTGACACAATTCACCACTGTGGAGATTGTGGGAAACGAAATAGAAGCATCTTCCATGATCAGACTGGAAGGCCACGAAGTATTGGCATCACACACAACCTCTTTGCAGAAGGAGGAGAAAAGGCTTTTTGTTTGGGACGCAACGTGCCCTGCTGTGTTTGCTCGCTTCTGGCTCCAAACAATGTCCCTCCAATTGACTGAAAATACTGATTGTTAGAAAGAGGGGGCAGGGAAAGAAGAGTGACTCTCATAAGCCCCTGAATTGTTCAACACACCCGTGGGCAGAAGAAGTATGGCTGGAATTAGCGGGTAAGGGAGAAAGAGGCGGGAAGCAAAAATATTGCTTTGATAGTCCACATTCAACAAGTTGCAACCGTGAAAACTCTGTCTTGATCCTAGGACCTAGTTGACGGCAAGGGGAAAGGAGGGCAGGAAGTCCCAACAGTGAGTCGCTCTGTCCCTGGGGACCCTGAAGAACCGGAGATCACAAAGGAGGACGCACAGACAGAAAACAGTTCCATCATGAGCTTCTTTAAAACTCTGGCAAGTAGTTTCATCTCCTTCTCTATTCTGTTCCTCTGTTCTATTGGCAGAAAGTTTTTGTTGGTTTTAAGAATGGTACAGACTTGAATGGTATTGTTCTAAATGGGTTATCATCTTGATGCAGCTGGGACATGGAGAACAGGGACAAGGTAAGGGAATTGACTTTCAGTGAAGGAGGCTTTGCTGCTAGGAATTGTGAGGTGCACGGCAGGTGCCCAAATTCTCTGACGTGTTGTTATTGTTCAGTCACGTCCTACTCTTTGCCACCCCATGAACTGCAGCACACCAGGCTCCCCGGTCCTTCACTGTCTCCCAGAGTTTACTCATATCCACTGAGTCAGTCATGCTATCTAACCACCTCATCCTCTACCGCCCCCTTTTCCTTTTGCCTTCAATACATCATGCGCCAATGTGGTAATGGGACTCCACCTCAACTGGATGTTTTATGGTCATTGATCGTAAAAGATAATTAGAAAATACTCCCTCGAGTTGCTGACCTATCAAAGCATTTTGCCCCTCAAATGGCAAATCAATTGTAGGATTCACTTTCTATCTTGTTACCTCTAAAGCTCCCATTTGATTGGGTTGAGGCAGGGACCCCTGTCTTGCTTTACTTGCTCATCTCTGACTCTTCAGAGCCCACGGCTTGGCACATGCTAGAAAAACACTCAAAATAAAAGGGGTGGAATGAGTGAATGCATAATGAAACAGACAGCTCCAAGTGTTTGGGCTGTTTCCAAAGACTGAGACCAACTTCAAAAGATAAAACAGGAAAAGTCAACAGAATGTGCCACAACACCAAAGGATTGTATATTTGTTTGGATTAGTGGGAGACTTGTTGGAAAGTCTGTGGCCTTCTAGGAGACAATTTTGAATGTCCTCAAGCTCTTGGTGAGTGTATTAAGATCTGATGCATTTCACTATAGAATATTAACTTTATTCACTTATCTATATCTAGGTATTACCAGGACTCTTGATTACATTCCTTACCTGTAAAGTAAACTGCACCATGCTAAATAAAAACATGAAATAAGGACTTCCCAGTGGTTAGGACTTGATGCTTTCACTTCCAGGGCCTGGTTTCAATACCTGGTTGGGGAACTAAGATTCTGCTGCATGGCCAAAACAAAAACGGCAGAGAGAGAGAGAAAAAAATAAAAAGAAAAGAAATAAAATCACCCTAAAGACTATGGTCTGTTTGGGGTTTTTTAAATTTTTATTTTACTTTTTACTCTTACAGAGTTTTGTTGTTTACAAATATGTATGATCCCAGATTAGTCATATGTATATCACCCCCATCCCACCTCTCCAGACCATCGCACAGCGCCCCTGCAGGATCCCTTTTTCTCACAGCGCAATGACAATAGCTATTTTTTTCACATATGATAGTATAGATTTTCATGCTACTTCCTAAGACTATGGGGTTTTGGGGGTGGGGAGCGGAGGTGTTGGGGAGGGAAGGGGACAGGAGGGCCACTTCTATTGGTCTTTCATTTCTCTGTTTTCATCCATCTTTGTTCTTTGGCTCCTGTGGGCTTCCCATCGCGGCGGCCTCTGTTGTCACAGAGCGCCGGCTCTGGGCGCATGCGCTCCAGAGCTCCGGCTCGGTGATTGGACACATTGGTCCAGCCGCTCCGCTGCACGTGGGATCTTCCCAGGCCAGGGATCAAACCGGCTCTCCTTGCACTGCAAGGCAGTGTCCTTACCCACTGGACCACCAGGGAAGCCCCAAGACTGTGGTTTTTAACATTTGTTTTTTTCAAACTTTTAAGGTTTCGCCTAACAAAGCTGAAACAAAGAAAGATCTGGAAGAAACGGTAGGTAGTTTGAAGTGTGTTTCTATTTGGGTATGTGTATAGAATTGGATTTGGATTTATGTCCTCTTTGTTTTTTTAATTTTATATGTGAGTGTAGATGCATATATGCATGTTTAGCAATTTAATACTGCTGTTAGGTTGTCTTTAAAATGTTCCGTTTATATTCATGGTATTTTAATGAAAATTTTGGTGGAAAACTTGAAATATGTGCCAATTCTAACTACATAATGTCACAAAAACAAGTCTCTTATACAGAATAAGAACAGTAGACTAAGAATTGTACATCATTTTAGTCTTTTTTATTGTGTGTAGAGAGACCCAGGGAATACAGTAAAAGCCACTGGAAATGAGAATGTGGTGGGATTCAATTTAAAGCAGATGTAAGCTGCTAGGCTTTTAGTTTTTAAAAAATTACCTCTTGCTTTGTTTTTTATGTAATTTGAAAAAATTTATCTCCACTGCAGCGGCAACTGCTTGGTGACATGAAATAGTCACCAGTCGACATTTGCCAAATGAAGGAGTTAAGATGCCCTAGAGAGCGTGTGCTTTTTCACTGTCATCCTGGAAATTCAGCCCGTTCCCCTCAAAATACGTTTTGTCTGGAATGATGACTTTCTAGAGATGTTTTCCCTTGACACTCGACAGAACCGATTTTCTTTAGTAGAACATGTGGTTTAAATTTCACGGGAGTCATGAGAGAAACTTCACTTGGTGACAGATAAGTGTCTTGTGTCCTTCTTTTGGTAACTGAAAGTGCTTTGAAAGATACTGGGACCAAACAAATGGCTTGGCCAACCCGGTCCATCTGCTTCCCATATTTGAAACAGCTGAGCTGTGAAAAGGATCCTAGAATTTGTCTCAGAAAGCCTGTGTTCAAACCACAGCCCTGTTGCTTGAGAGCTGTGTGATGGTAACCTATATGAACCCAAATTTCCACCTCGGTAAAATTGGGGCAATACAAAATCTATCTCCCCACCCCCAGGACTGAAAGAAGATGTGAGTATGTCTGGTGAGCCATGGAGCTCTATTCAAATATAGGTGATTCCTCTTTCCCTAATCACTACAGGACAGATGGAGCACTAGGCTTACATTTGTATTGTATTGATTGGTTCCTCTAGAATTTTCTTCTTCCATTGGAGAAAAAGATATATCTGAGGCATCTACGTGTGTTTTTCTGTAAGGTTATTTATTGGCTACAAGGCAGCTAGGGTCAAGTTCAATGAATGGTTGGGTTCACGTGTTTCTCTTTGGGCTCTGTGTCTTGCATTTGAAATCGTGTAGTCAGCACAATTGGCTATCAACAGTGGGCTATGTGGGTGTGCTATGTGGCTTCCTGAGTGACCTGGTGTCTTTGCTCCCATCAGCTCCTCCTGTTTCCCAGTAAAACATAGACTAAGAATGACATATTTTAGTCTTTTTATTGTGTGTAGAAAACCCAGGGCATACTGTAAAAGCCACTGGAAATGAGAATGTGGTGGGATTCAATTTAAAGCAGATGTAAGCTGCTAGGCTTTTAGTTTTTAAAAAATTACCTCTTGCTTTGTTTTTTATGTAATTTGAAAAAATTTATCTCCACTGCAGCGGCAACTGCTTGGTGACATGAAATAGTCACCAGTCGACATTTGCCAAATGAAGGAGTTAAGATGCCCTAGAGAGCGTGTGCTTTTTCACTGTCATCCTGGAAATTCAGCCCGTTCCCCTCAAAATACGTTTTGTCTGGAATGATGACTTTCTAGAGATGTTTTCCCTTGACACTCGACAGAACCGATTTTCTTTAGTAGAACATGTGGTTTAAATTTCACGGGAGTCATGAGAGAAACTTCACTTGGTGACAGATAAGTGTCTTGTGTCCTTCTTTTGGTAACTGAAAGTGCTTTGAAAGATACTGGGACCAAACAAATGGCTTGGCCAACCCGGTCCATCTGCTTCCCATATTTGAAACAGCTGAGCTGTGAAAAGGATCCTAGAATTTGTCTCAGAAAGCCTGTGTTCAAACCACAGCCCTGTTGCTTGAGAGCTGTGTGATGGTAACCTATATGAACCCAAATTTCCACCTCGGTAAAATTGGGGCAATACAAAATCTATCTCCCCACCCCCAGGACTGAAAGAAGATGTGAGTATGTCTGGTGAGCCATGGAGCTCTATTCAAATATAGGTGATTCCTTTTTCCCCTAATCACTACAGGACAGATGGAGCACTAGGCTTACATTTGTATTGTATTGATTGGTTCCTCTAGAATTTTCTTCTTCCATTGGAGAAAAAGATATATCTGAGGCATCTACGTGTGTTTTTCTGTAAGGTTATTTATTGGCTACAAGGCAGCTAGGGTCAAGTTCAATGAATGGTTGGGTTCACGTGTTTCTCTTTGGGCTCTGTGTCTTGCATTTGAAATCGTGTAGTCAGCACAATTGGCTATCAACAGTGGGCTATGTGGGTGTGCTATGTGGCTTCCTGAGTGACCTGGTGTCTTTGCTCCCATCAGCTCCTCCTGTCCCACCTAGAATGTAGTCCCAGCTGAAAGAACCTAGTGATAAAATCTCGTGGTTCTCCCCAGAGAGGGCGAGCTCATTGCTGATGGAACTGTACCTCAAAAGAGGGTGTTGTGAATATAGGTTGTCCATGACATCCACCATCAGACCTCTTTCTACCAACCTGGTTCTTACACTTGCTTTCTGACATGTTTTCTACTGAAGTTCTTAGATTCATACTTTTGAAATGTCAACACTTTGGCCCCTCTTCTCATTTAGCCCGGGGCAATTTTTCGAACTCTCCACACCCCACACAAAATCCCCCACCATTTGTGACTTGAGTCCACAATTCTGAACGGCTGTTGCTGAGCTCTTTCAGTCCCAACTTCTCCTCATTTTGGCTCAGTGGACTGGCTCATTCTAGAAACATCTTTTGCCCAGGAGGTCTGCTCATCTAGAAGTCGGTTGAAATGTTTGTGGGTAATACTGCCTCCCTGAGGTTCCTAACACCAAAAAAGGGGGAGATCAATTTGAGAGTGAAAGCCGCTATGTGGCAGGACTTGGCTTGACCTCAAGATGCAGAAATAAATTGCTTGTCTTCAGTTATATTGTTTCTCTTTTTCACATGACAATAGCATTCAGATATTTAAAGCCATCTGATAGGGACTGCATTGTTTTCTGTATTTTTAAAAAGATTTTCACCTGGATATTTCATATCCCATAGACAAAGCTTAAATACCTTGTCATTGTCTTTCGCAGATGGAATTGCATTAATCTGGGTCGTTTAAATAGGTTACCATGTTGAAAATCAATGTGTACCTAAAATAGACTGTGAATGTGCTCTTTACCAAACTGTCTTTGAGAGTCTGAAAAAGATAAGCATTCACGTGATGTCTTGTGGTTGGGAGATGGGGTTTATGTACCAGTAGCTAATTGACAGCATGGACTGCTGTGCTTAAAAACAAAAGAGAAAAATGGATTTTGTTTAAAAAATAAAGTTCTGAGCTGTGACTGCTGTTGCCTGAAAGGCATCTAAGGGAGAAATTGTCTGTGATGGACAAGCCGGGCAGAAGACATCGGAGGTCCAGACTAAAGACACCAAGAAAAAGCACCTGCATAGCCCCAGGCTAGGAGTCGCCTTTCGAAAATTCTTTAGGCACAAGGTCTGTATCTTGTTAAGCAAGGTGGGGCGGGGGGAAGAACCCTGGTCTTCATCATGTGACTTCCCTTCCCTTCCTGTATCCACCCAGCTCCATTTCAGTGAAGACAGAGCCTTGGGTGATGAGGGCTCATTAGATGAGAATTAAATATTATGTGAGTCAAATTTCACTGATTGTAAGTCCTCATAGTTAGAAACATCTCAGATTACTAGTGTGGACCAGGGTTCTAAGTTATTTCTTCTAACCCAGTGTTTCCCAAACATTGAATGTTTGCCTACCACCTTCATCATTTTTTAGATACACCACTGTTTACTTGATATTTTTATATTGAAGTTGATTTACTTCCTATTTAAAGGTGTCTTGAGAAGCAGCTTGACATTACCTCACACTTTGAAAAGTAGAGTCATTTTTCATAAGATGAAGATACCATTATATTAGCCATAAAAAAGATACTACCTTCTAGCTACATGGCTCGTGTTAAGCTCTGAATCCATTGCCTTTGTAGCTTTTTGAAAAGGCAATTAGCCAGCAGTAGGGAAATGTGAAAGATTTCTCTACCAGCACCAGACTGAGATTTCCCCCTGAATGGTCTTATAAAAATGAGAATTGGAAAAGGAAAGTATTTTTGCGATTTTAATATTATTCAATATCATATCTTGGCTCAACCCAAAACCATCTCTGATCTCACCAATAGCTGCTTTCTGCACTTTGGGAAACACTTTTCTAACCTCAAGATTTTATCTTCCTGTGGTCTGTTCCATTTCTTCCCTGTATTAACTAAACTTATACTGAACCCAAATACAGCAAGACCCAGACACAGCAAAACAATGAAAGATGGCAGTACAAGTCATTCTCTGTGAGTTCTTGAGAAGTGAAGACAACAGAGAAGTCAGTTTGGGGATTTCAAACCTGACTGATGAGATTTCACTCTCCCAGTGAGTCGCCTATTCAGCATGGACTGCTGTGCTTAAAACAAAAAGAAAATGGATTTTGTTTAAAAATAAAGTTCTGTGTAGGCCTGAAAGGCATCTAAGGGAGAAATTGTCTGTGATGGACAAGCCGGGCAGAAGACATCGGAGGTCCAGACTAAAGACACCAAGAAAAAGCACCTGCATAGCCCCAGGCTAGGAGTCGCCTTTCGAAAATTCTTTAGGCACAAGGTCTGTATCTTGTTAAGCAAGGTGGGGCGGGGGGAAGAACCCTGGTCTTCATCATGTGACTTCCCTTCCCTTCCTGTATCCACCCAGCTCCATTTCAGTGAAGACAGAGCCTTGGGTGATGAGGGCTCATTAGATGAGAATTAAATATTATGTGAGTCAAATTTCACTGATTGTAAGTCCTCATAGTTAGAAACATCTCAGATTACTAGTGTGGACCAGGGTTCTAAGTTATTTCTTCTAACCCAGTGTTTCCCAAACATTGAATGTTTGCCTACCACCTTCATCATTTTTGAGATACACCACTGTTTACTTGATATTTTTATATTGAAGTTGATTTACTTCCTATTTAAAGGTGTCTTGAGAAGCAGCTTGACATTACCTCACACTTTGAAAAGTAGAGTCATTTTTCATAAGATGAAGATACCATTATATTAGCCATAAAAAAGATACTACCTTCTAGCTACATGGCTCGTGTTAAGCTCTGAATCCATTGCCTTTGTAGCTTTTTGAAAAGGCAATTAGCCAGCAGTAGGGAAATGTGAAAGATTTCTCTACCAGCACCAGACTGAGATTTCCCCCTGAATGGTCTTATAAAAATGAGAATTGGAAAAGGAAAGTATTTTTACGATTTTAATATTATTCAATATCATATCTTGGCTCAACCCAAAACCATCTCTGATCTCACCAATAGCTGCTTTCTGCACTTTGGGAAACACTTTTCTAACCTCAAGATTTTATCTTCCTGTGGTCTGTTCCATTTCTTCCCTGTATTAACTAAACTTATACTGAACCCAAATACAGCAAGACCCAGACACAGCAAAACAATGAAAGATGGCAGTACAAGTCATTCTCTGTGAGTTCTTGAGAAGTGAAGACAACAGAGAAGTCAGTTTGGGGATTTCAAACCTGACTGATGAGATTTCACTCTTCCAATGTCTAAGAAAAATGTCAGTATTTGTCTAAAATTATCTATTAAAAGGGCCTCTGACTTGACCCAGCATGTTTCTGGAGTTGTTCAAAATATCCGTCATTCTCCAGTTGAATGAACTTATTTTTAAAACGTCCCCAGCTGGATGGTAGAGTCCTGGGATGGTGTATGCAAATAAAAGCTCCATAGAAAGCTTTCCCGCCTGAATGTATATTTGCATAAGCAAGTCATATTAGCAAGCCACCATTCAATTTCCATAGAGGGTTATTGTGTGCTATAAAGAGAGAAGGGGCAGATGGGAGATACTGCAATGAGGGAGGGGAAATGAAAAAGTTGTGCCACTCTATGCGGGAGACAACTTGTAACCGCTCTTGGAGCGTGTCATAGATCTGGTACAAAAACATCTAGCTGAGTTCCCAAAAGGAGCTTCTGTGAGGAGGGGGCCTTGAAAGTTTAAGACACATATGACAACCCCCAGCCACCACCTCCAGCAGGTCTGCATATCTTCATGACTTTCATTTCATGCTGTGCCAGGTCCCAGAGTCGCTTCACCTCCCACAGGTAGACCACCAACGTTCAGCATTCCCGGGGCTTCCCCAAATCATTGGCCTCACATCCTGCTCCAGAGTTGCCTTTTGGGGAGGGAAAGGATTCTAGAACTACTGGAATGATGTAGAAGAAGTGACCCTTTCTGGAATTCCGTAAAATAGACCTAAGGTTTTGCCTGGTTTTTTTTGGTTTTTTTTTTTTTTTTTTTTTTTTTGGTCAAGGTAAAGGGGACAGGTCCCAGATGTTCTTAATTCTCATTTAATTTTTTTTTCTTTTTCCCTGTCATGCCTCATTTTTTTTTTTTAATATTTATTTTCATCCATCTTTTATTCTTTGACATGTGTGGGCTTCCCATTGCAGTGGCCTCTCACATTGCAGAGCACTGGCTCTGGGCACAGGTGCTCCAGAGCGCTGGCTCATAATTGGACACACCGGTTCAGCTGCTTCACAGCACGTGGGATCTTCCCAGGCCAGGGATCGAACTGGCCTCCCTTGCACTGCAAGGGGGACTCTTTGCCCACTGGACCACCAGGGAAGCCCTTAATTCTCATTTATACAGCAGTTTGGTAGACCTCATGGGCTTTTACCTTCATGCCTAGAAAAGTGTTTTTCTTCTCCTTTAACAGATTTTTCTCTTGTCCAAAAAGATAGGAAAATAGGGCCTTTAAAACAGAGCAGCCAATGAACCTTGTTGCATGATTCTGGGGGCTGTGATACTCCTTCTCCTTGATTTTGGTGTGATCTAGGACAGAAAAGAAGACCTCATACAAGCAAATTCAAGGATAAAGCATTATCTTCTAGCATTCAAGGGTTATTGTGTGCTATAAAGAGGGAAAGGGGCAGATGGGAGATACTGCAATGAGGAGGGAAATGAAAAGTTGTGCCACTCTGCGGGAGACAACTTGTAACCGCTCTTGGAGCGTGTCATAGATCTGGTACAAAAACATCTAGCTGAGTTCCCAAAAGGAGCTTCTGTGAGGAGGGGGCCTTGAAAGTTTAAGACACATATGACAACCCCCAGCCACCACCTCCAGCAGGTCTGCATATCTTCATGACTTTCATTTCATGCTGTGCCAGGTCCCAGAGTCGCTTCACCTCCCACAGGTAGACCACCAACGTTCAGCATTCCCGGGGCTTCCCCAAATCATTGGCCTCACATCCTGCTCCAGAGTTGCCTTTTGGGGAGGGAAAGGATTCTAGAACTACTGGAATGATGTAGAAGAAGTGACCCTTTCTGGAATTCCGTAAAATAGACCTAAGGTTTTGCCTGGTTTTTTTTGGTTTTTTTTTTTTTTTTTTTTTTTTGGTCAAGGTAAAGGGGACAGGTCCCAGATGTTCTTAATTCTCATTTAATTTTTTTTTCTTTTTCCCTGTCATGCCTCATTTTTTTTTTTTAATATTTATTTTCATCCATCTTTTATTCTTTGACATGTGTGGGCTTCCCATTGCAGTGGCCTCTCACATTGCAGAGCACTGGCTCTGGGCACAGGTGCTCCAGAGCGCTGGCTCATAATTGGACACACCGGTTCAGCTGCTTCACAGCACGTGGGATCTTCCCAGGCCAGGGATCGAACTGGCCTCCCTTGCACTGCAAGGGGGACTCTTTGCCCACTGGACCACCAGGGAAGCCCTTAATTCTCATTTATACAGCAGTTTGGTAGACCTCATGGGCTTTTACCTTCATGCCTAGAAAAGTGTTTTTCTTCTCCTTTAACAGATTTTTCTCTTGTCCAAAAAGATAGGAAAATAGGGCCTTTAAAACAGAGCAGCCAATGAACCTTGTTGCATGATTCTGGGGGCTGTGATACTCCTTCTCCTTGATTTTGGTGTGATCTAGGACAGAAAAGAAGACCTCATACAAGCAAATTCAAGGATAAAGCATTATCTTCTAGTTTCACTCTTAAAAAAATACAAGGGTTACCAGTTCTGGTTAACTCCTAGGCTCATGTCTTTATATAGCAATTTTCCTTCTTATAAAATGAATTTTATTAGTTTTAAAAAATGGAGAAGCCTGGAATTCATCAATGAAATAAGTTTGTTGTTCTCAGTATTAAGAGCTCAGCATTTCTTTGCTGAATCCGAATCCTTTTTCTCTTGGTTTAATCACACACGATGCTTCAAAGTAAACACACGTCCAGCAGACGTGGGACTGGACCACATGCACACAAGTCAGGATGTTGATTTAGAATGTCTTTGCTGTGCCCAGAAATGGTCTCTTCTCAACTCTGATTTGCTTAGTGCTTATCCTGTCCATTTTAGCAGGCACCTCCGGGGATCCATAAGCTTCTGCCACACATTGATTGTTTTGTGGTTCTTGGTGCGGTGTTTACTTCTTACTAACACCTCCCCTCTCCTACACCCAAGTGTGAAAATAAAATGAAAACTTATTGTGGAAGGAGGTAAGGTCATTTGATATGCAGCAGCCTATAAATCTAACACATTAGAATTTCATGGGTAGGGTTGCCAGATAAATAACAGGTACCCAGCTCAACTCAAATTTCATATAAACAGAAAATAATTTTCTAGTATAAGACTAAGTATGTTCCAGGCAATATTGGGGACCTTTTCAGGCAAAAAAATTCTTTGTTGATCTGAACATTGAACAGACTGGGCATGCTGCTCATAATTGGACACACCGTTCAGCTGCTTCACAGCACGTGGGATCTTCCCAGGCCAGGGATCGAACTGGCCTCCCTTGCACTGCAAGGGGGACTCTTTGCCCACTGGACCACCAGGGAAGCCCTTAATTCTCATTTATACAGCAGTTTGGTAGACCTCATGGGCTTTTACCTTCATGCCTAGAAAAGTGTTTTTCTTCTCCTTTAACAGATTTTTCTCTTGTCCAAAAAGATAGGAAAATAGGGCCTTTAAAACAGAGCAGCCAATGAACCTTGTTGCATGATTCTGGGGGCTGTGATACTCCTTCTCCTTGATTTTGGTGTGATCTAGGACAGAAAAGAAGACCTCATACAAGCAAATTCAAGGATAAAGCATTATCTTCTAGTTTCACTCTTAAAAAAATACAAGGGTTACCAGTTCTGGTTAACTCCTAGGCTCATGTCTTTATATAGCAATTTTCCTTCTTATAAAATGAATTTTATTAGTTTTAAAAAATGGAGAAGCCTGGAATTCATCAATGAAATAAGTTTGTTGTTCTCAGTATTAAGAGCTCAGCATTTCTTTGCTGAATCCGAATCCTTTTTCTCTTGGTTTAATCACACACGATGCTTCAAAGTAAACACACGTCCAGCAGACGTGGGACTGGACCACATGCACACAAGTCAGGATGTTGATTTAGAATGTCTTTGCTGTGCCCAGAAATGGTCTCTTCTCAACTCTGATTTGCTTAGTGCTTATCCTGTCCATTTTAGCAGGCACCTCCGGGGATCCATAAGCTTCTGCCACACATTGATTGTTTTGTGGTTCTTGGTGCGGTGTTTACTTCTTACTAACACCTCCCCTCTCCTACACCCAAGTGTGAAAATAAAATGAAAACTTATTGTGGAAGGAGGTAAGGTCATTTGATATGCAGCAGCCTATAAATCTAACACATTAGAATTTCATGGGTAGGGTTGCCAGATAAATAACAGGTACCCAGCTCAACTCAAATTTCATATAAACAGAAAATAATTTTCTAGTATAAGACTAAGTATGTTCCAGGCAATATTGGGGACCTTTTCAGGCAAAAAAAAAAAATTCTTTGTTGATCTGAAATTCAGATTGAACAGGACATCCTGTAGTCTGCTATTTGCTAAATCTGGCAACCCTACTCAGGAGATGGTCTCCAAAATAATATGGATGGAACTTCTGTAGTGTCCTCCACAATTCAGACAGAGAGTATGAATCGGTTGATGCTGGCCGAACCCCACTCAGGACACTTCTCTGGGAGGCGAGGAGGTGCGTGAGCAGAGAGAGGATGACTCACGGAGGGCTATGAGCCCACAGCCCTGTAAGGAGGGTGGTGGGTGGAAACATGACAGGACAGGACACTGTGTGGGCATCTCCCTGTGGTCCCAATCATAAATTAATTTGTTATTTCTTTAATACCTGTTCTGAACCACACCCTGAATCTGATGGGCTATTGGTGACTCCCAAGACATAACACCTTGTACCTTCACTGAACTCACAGTGTGGCCAGAGAGATGCATATTCAAGAAGTACCTCAATATATTAGTTATATTATATACTATACCTGCGGTATGGGATTCTCAGGTAGTGCAGTGGTAAAAAAAAAAAAAAAAAGTCTGCCCCCCAATGCAGGTAGATAAAAAAGATGAGGGTTTGATCCCTGAGTCAGGAAGATCCTCTGGAGAAGGAAATGGCAACCCACTCTGGTATTGTTGCCTGGGAAATCCCATAGGCAGAGGAGCCTGGTGGGCTACAGTCTGTGGGATTGCAAAGGGGCAGACACAAGTGAAAGACTGAGCATGCATGCCATGGAATTTTAGTACAGCAGATACACTGTTTATAGGTCTGTACTGTGGCCCTTAGTAAAGCCCAGGCAATATTAATATCTAAAGACTTTCCATAGCCCACTGCCCTGTGGATAAGGGAAGTTATCAGCTGCAACTGTCCCTCAGTTTGGGATTAGGATTGCTGTGGTGAGATGCAGTGAGGATGGTTTCATCGCTTGATGGGCATAACAAGTGAGACCTTGCTCTGTTGGAAGTAGTGTAGGCAGGCAGAGGAGCTATTGAGAGGTCAGGTTGAAGTATCACACAACCTGAATTCCAAGGTCAATCCTCTCCCCTTATCAGTGCAATCACAGACAACTTATTTAACCACCTGGGACCAGAAGCTCCCTAACTATAGTGCATGCTTGTGTGCTCAGTTATGCACAACTCTTTTTTTTTTAACTTATAAGCAAACTGTTTTTTTTTCTTTTTAGAAGCCACATAAAAGGGATGTCATATGCTATTTCTCCTTCTCTGTCTGACTGACTTCACTCAGTATGAGTCATGTCCAACTCTTGCTACCCCATGGACTGTAGCCCACCAGACTCCTGTCCATGGGATTTCCCAGGCAAGAATGGGAAATTCACAAGAATTTCCAGGAATTTCCAGCCACTGGAGTAGGTTGCCATTTCCATCTCAGGGGATCCTTCTGACTCAGGGATTGAACCCATGTCTCCTAAATCAGCAGGATTCTTTACCACTTGGGTGGACATTGTAAATCATTCTTCCTCATAAGACTGTTGTTAGAACATTCTGTTGCTTACAGTGGTGCCCGGCACTGGTACCTTTTATCGTTATTCTACAGAAGTTATCTTTGGGGCTTCCCTGGTGGTCCAGTGGGTAAGGACACCGCCTTGCAGTGCAAGGGGCTCCGGTTCAATCCCTGGCCTGGGAAGTACCCATGTGCCGCAGAGTGGCTGAACCGATGTGTCCAGCTACCGAGCTGGAGCTCTGGGGCACATGTGCCAGGAGCTGGTGCTCTGCAGTGAGAGAGGCCACTGCAGTGGGAGGCCCACACAGCCAGAGAACAAAGTTAAATAAATGAAAGATCAATAGAAGTGGCCAAAAAAAAATGTTATCTTTGCCCAGTTCCCTTGGACCATAACCCCCTCTTCAAGGGGCCGAGAGAGACGGGACCGAGGAGGAGGCAAAATGAGAGAAACCAGAGGTATCTGGTGGGCTAGGCACACTGGACCTGCTCTGGTAGAATTCCAGAACTCCAGATCCAAGTTTTTTCCTTGTAACTCCCATTGTCTGGCTTTGGCTGAGCAGCTGCGTACCTAGAAAGGGACAGTCCTGACCGGGACAGGTAATACGGCCTCTCAGTCTAAGAAGCAAAGCAGCAGAATTTAAGTCAAAACAGCGTGTGGCCCATTGAGCGATGAAGCATCTCCTGTATTGACACAAGCAGGACTAACGACTTACCTAAAACAGCAGCTCTTGCTAAGAGCTGGAAGTGGGGTCAGCCCCACCCTCCCCCCCACCAAGATTCTTGGTCTAAAATGAACCCCTTGAACAAATGGGGATTTTCCCAGGAAAGCAGAAGCAGAGTTGACGTTGGGGACCATGCCTGGTGACTCCCGCTCTGTTTCCATCGTGGCCCTCTGGTGCTCGCCGAAGGCTCTGGGAGCACACTCTTCCCTATCCTGGAGTCTTCCTCTCTTCCCCAGTTAATTTCTGTTTGCCCTTTAGGTCACAGCACAGCATCCTTTTCTCTGTCACGCCTTCCTGATTATCACAGTAGAGCTAATTCCCAGTTTAGCACACACACACACACCCCTTGTTTTTAGTACCAAAGCTTTCCTTCCACCCTGTAGCACTTATCATAGTTGAAATTTTATGTTCATGTGTGGAATTATTTGTTTGGTGTCTCTCTTCGTGAGGACACATCACTTCAGCACTCAGGGTCCATCACAGGTCATAGAAGGTAGCTGATACCTTTTTCATGAGTAAATGAATAAATCATAATACCTCCCTCCTATTTTCTGAAAAAGACAGCAAGCTCGTTGATGGAGGGCACTTCCCCTTCAACCAGTCCTCGTTAATTTAATTACCATTTAGAGCTCAAACAGCACCAGGTGTCCTAGACCGTTTGGAACATGCATAAATGCAGAACCGTCTGAGCTCAGCCAGTTTTATCAGGCTGTTGATACAAGGCAGAGGTTATTTTAAACCCCAGCATTATGCGGTTTTATACATTTTTAAATGGAACTGGGATTATTCCAAGATCACCTATCACAAAAGTCATAGCTATACATCAGCCCTTTAGCTCTTGATTCAAATGTAGAATCTGCTCTGTAGATGATTCCCTTTTAGTATCAAAAAAGCACAGAAGATACTATGTCTTGCATTAGAGAGTCAAGTTCAATTATTTGTGAACTCCCTTTGGAGAGGCAACATGCAGTGTGGAAAGAGCACCAAACAGGAACTGAAAGTCCAGATCTGAAGTCATATTGTGCTCCTTGATAGTGTTGAGCAGATCATGGACCTCAGTTTCCCCATCCATGAAAATTCAGGCATTGGACTAGATGCCTGAAGACATCTAGTCTGCCTGAGACTGTTTCTATTATCAGAACTACTCTGAAATATTGAATGTTTCCACATCCTATTTTTACTGCCAGACATTTTTTTTTCCCTTTAATCACAAAATGTAGTCTATGGCCATACCACCCTGAACATTCCGATCTCATCTGATCTTGGAAGCTAAGCAGGGTTGGGCCTGGTTAGTACTTGGATGGGAGACAAAATGTAGTCAAAGATCTGACATCCCTGGGGATCTAAAGGATTAGGTCACAAGTCCCTGGACTAAGAATCATTAAAATGAAGATGTTTAATATGATGAGGTTCGGTCAGATGAGCCCAGTGTTAGTTTTTAATTTAGTGTTCACTCACGTGGTGATACATGGAGACTGTAATTCTCCCAACTCTTCCTTTGTCCTATGAATCAGGAGGTGGCCGAGCACAGAAGTAAAAATCCAGTCACTGAAGAGGTCAGCTGTTCTAGGACTGGACCTCAGTCTGGCTGCTCGAAGTGGGGAGAGGAGGAGGGGATGGGAGAGAACGTGTGGTGTGGAAGCATAGGGACTGAATGAATAGCATTTGGGATTTATGTCAGTTACAATTCATTCAATCACATCTGATTTAGATGTGGAGGCTGCATCTAACAGTGGAGTCCTGGGGGTTGTGGCTGCTATTTAGATTCAAACCTCTTCCCTGAGTTTCTAACACAAACTCTATAGACGATAGATCTTTAGATCTTTCTAGAGGAAACTTTGTAGACTCTATATGGTCAGGTGTCCCTAACACCCAGGCCATGGGCCAGTTCCAGTCTGTGTTCTGTTAGGAACCAGGGCACATGGCAGGAGGTGGGTGGGTGAGTGAAGCTTCACATGTGTTCACAGCCACTTCCCATCGCTTGCATGACCTCTGCCTCTTGGCAGATCAGTGCCAGCATCAGATTCTCATAGACTCTAGAACCCTACTGTGAACCAAGCAAGCTCAGGTTCAAGGTTGCACACTCCTTATGAGGATCTAATGCCTGACAATCTGAGGTGGCGCTGAGGTGGGGATGCTGTGCTAGGGAGCGGCTGCAAACACAGATTATTATTAGCGTGGAGGTTTGATTACACAGAGACTATAATAAATCAGTTGCTCCTGAACTCATATCAGTGAGGTCTCCTCTGGTGGCTCAGTGGTAAAGAATCTGCCTGCCAGTGCAGGAGACCTGGGTTCAATCCCGGATCCAGGAAGACCCCACATGCAGTGGAGCACATGTGCCCGTGTGCCACAGCTGTTGGGCCTGCACTCCAGGGCCAGGGAGCCAAAACTACTGAGCCCACGTGCTGCAACCACTGAAACTGATGTGCCCTAGAACCTGTGCTCTGCAACAAGATAAGCCACTGTAATAAGAAGCCTGAACACCGCAACAAGAGAGAAGCCCCACTTGCAACACCTAGAGAAGAGCTGTGCAACAACAAAGACTTAACACAGCCATAAATAAATAAATAAAATGATTTTTTAAAAAGCCATATTAGTGAGTGGCAAGTGAGTTGTATAATTATTTCATTATATATCACAGTAGAATAATAAGAATAGCAATAAAGTGCACAATAAATGTAATGCACTTGAATCACCCCCAAGCCGTTACCCCATCCCTGGTCTTCGGAAAAATTATTTTCCACGAACCATTCCCTTGTGCCAAAAACCTGATTGGGGACCGCTGATGGTGGTAGTCTCTTAAGCAGAGTGAAAGAAAACATTAGCACTTCACTTTTAAAGTGTATGTATTAGAACCCATCTTTCATTTCACATCTGGGTTAGGAAGACAGCACATCTTTATCGTAGAAACAAATATACCTGTATTGGAGGTGCATGTTCAGAATGTTTTGCTGCTATGACCGTGGTCAAAAGAAGACCAGCGGCCTCAGCACAGACTAACATTCTAACAGCCAAGTGCTTCTCCCAATCACCTTGAGTCCTAATGTGCTACTTACATGAATATGATGCATAATGATTATATATGTGTGTGTGTGTGTATATATATATATATACATATATATATATATATATGTATATATTGCAAAAGGTAGGTATCTTGACTTTTCCCAAGATTTTAACACAAATTCACATCCACATAGATTATTTGGAAAATACAGAATATTGTGAAGAGGAAACTTAATGTGCATAGCCTCAGCCCACATTTGTAAAAAAAAATTTAAAAAAAAAGAGAGAGAGAGAGATCTTTCAGTTTTGAAATCCTGAGATGATTCACTTTTTTTGTAACTCTTTTAGGGTGCTGAAAAGTCACCCGCCACTTCACCCAACCTCAAGTCAGACAAAGCCAACGTTATGGTCCAGGAGCCCCACGAGGCCGCCAAAAATTCTGCACCCACTGAAACAGCAAAAGAAGGTGCCAAGGAAAAAGGGGGCCCCACCTCTCTGCCTCTGGGCAAACTGTTCTGGAAAAAGGTAAGTCCTAGTTTCCACATCTGGAGAGTCCTTGGGGCTAGGATCCCTTGAGAAATGCTTTTCTCTTGAAACAACTGAAGTATTCCATGATGCATGGAGTTTCTTCTTCTCCAGACTGACTCAACTCACTGTTGAGTTGAAGACTTCTAACTCAGCCTCTGGGAAAAATGAAATGTCTGTTGTGTTACAAGCATGTGTTTGTGGGAAAGAAAAGGAAATGAACAAGTAGAGTTTTTCATTCTTGGAATTGCTCTGGTTCATGACAGAGGGCTGTGGTATTTCGTGATTTCAGTTTCTTCCTATCGGGGTGGATTACTCTGGTTTCCTCCTGGTTTTCTCACCCTGGCACGATGAACCTCCTCAGGGCTCTCTGTCTCTCCTCCCCCAACCAAGAGAATCCACCACTCTGAGTCCCGAGGCCTGACTCTCCTGTTAGAAAACCAAAGCTGTCAGCCAGTTCACCGCCAGGGCGAGCACACAGTGTGCTCTGTGAAGGGAAAAATCAAACGCGGTCTGAATTTTATCCCCTGTAGAATGAAGGTACTGAGCACGGAACTGAGGTGGGCTGAGTAATTCTGAGAGCTCTTCCTTGATTCTCCTTGCTGAGCAAACCTCAGCTGCCGCACATGTTCAGAACGCTCGCCTGTTTTAGATGCAGCCAAAAGATGAGCCAGAAGTCAGGAGTGGGAAAGTGTAAAACTGGGCTGGAAAAAATCTAATTTAGCAATTCCAACAACACGTCCGTGCCTCCTGGCGCACAGTGCAAGGAAGGTGATGAATACAGATGCCGCTGGGGTGTAAGTTGATTCTCTTGTCCAGAACCCAGCTGGATTTCTGAAGCTTTTTCCTGTTGGTTTTCTATGGGACAGAAATCTCTCTCCCTTCTAGGTTCTTCCCAGAACATAAACGCTAATACTTAACAAAAACTTAGGATGATGTCACTTGGCAATTCTGTCGTAATTCTCCTTCCTTAACAATTTCTCTCTCTCATTTTTTTTTAACAAAATATTTTATCAACACTATAATGAAGGGAACGATTTCCAAGTAAGCTGCATCCATATACCGATGGCAAGGGAGAGATTTAAGTGACTCATATTCAAACATTTTTACTTAAGTAATCGTGTGTGTGTATGTGTGTGTGTGTGTATATATATATGTGTGTGTATATATATATATATTATATATATATATATATATCCGAAGTATATTAGGAAAAATAAAACGAGGACATTAAATAAACTCAAGATTTATCATATACTTTGCTTACAATGAAATCATATGTATTTGGTTTAAAAGGTCATCCAAGCAGGGGGACCTCCCTGGTAGTCCAGTGGTTAAGACTCTGAGCTTACAATGCAGGAGGTGAAGGTTCCATCCCTGGTCAAGAAACGAAGATCCCACATGCCACAGGGATGCGGCCAGAAGATAAAAATGTAGTCCAAGGAAAGTGTTAGGTAATTAATGGTACTAGTGCTAAATAAGGAAAGCAACCCTAAATATTCACTGGAAGGACTAATGCTGAAGCTGAAGCTCCATTACTTTGGCCACCTGATGTGAAGAGTTGACTCTTTGGAAAACACTCTGATGCTGGGAAAGATTGAGGGCAAGAGAAGGGAGTGACAGAGGATGAGATGGTTGGATGGCATCACTGACTCAATGGACATGAGTTTGAGCCAACTCCAGAGATAGTGAAGGACAGGAAAGCCTGGTGTGCTGCCGGCCATGGGGTCACAAAGAGTGGGCCATGACTTAGCAACTGAACAACAACAATGCTAAGAAACAACTGGTAAATCAGGGTCCTCCAAGAAGCTGACACTAAGACAGAACTGATGTGCAGGAGATTTACTGAAGGAAAACCACTGTGGAAGATAAAGGGGAAGGGAAGGAGTGGGTGGGGAGAGGCTGAAGACCAATCATTTACCAATCATCTGAGACCTAGTAAGTGCTCCACGAATGGTTACCCTCATTTCTTAATCATCACTGTTTTTTTTTTATAACCAATTTATTTATTTATTTATTATTTATTTTCATCCATCTTTTTTTTTTTAATTCTTTGGCCTGTGTGGACCTTCCATTGCAGTGGCCTCTCTTGTTGCAAAGCACTGGCTCTGGGCACATGCGCTCCAGAGTGTCGGCTCATAATTGTACATGGCAGCTCAGCTGCACTGTGGCACGTGGGATCTTCCTGGGCCAGGGATTGAACCGGTGCCCCTTGCACTGCAAGGTGGACTGTCTACCCTTTGGGCCACCAGGGAGCACTGGTTTTGATTTAAATATCCATATGCAGCCTATGGGGCCAGCAACACGTAAGGTACAAAACAAATATAAGATTTACGTGCTACAGTAAAAAGACTTGAAATACACTTGGAGGAACAGGATGTGTATTAACACATGCATGCACGCACACACACCTGTGTGTGTGTGTGTGCCTGCACTCAGTAAATGATATATTTGGAGTGTCTTCAAAGTGGCTTGTTTTCTGCTTTCCTTTGGGGGAGACAAGTGATGAAGTCAAAGTATAATGCGAGCTCTGAAGCCAAGGAGACACATAATCAAGTCTCAGCTCTGACGGTGACTGGCTGCTTGAATGTGAGCAGAGAATTTAAACCCTCTAAGCCTCGCTTTCCTCAGCTCTGAATGTAGGAGGTGATGGCTACCTTTCATGATATGGGGGATAACTGAGTTGGAAAATGGATGCAAACTGACTGGCATTCAGTGAGTGATAGCTTCATTCCCAAATAATCAGGTTTGGAATCCGATATGCCTCTGTGAAGTACAGGCGACAGAAGCTAGGGCGCTGAATAGGTCAAAGTAGACTAAGAAAATGTAAACATTCCTCTGACTCATATTCATTTCAAATACAGAACCCCAAAGCCCATGGGGATCCTGGTTTAGAAAGCCCAGCAGCCTAGGGACTTCCCTGGTGGTCCAGTGGTTAAGATGGCATTTCCAGTGTAGGAAGCATGGGTTCAATCTCTGGTCAGGGAACTAAGTAAGATCTCACAGGTCACATAGTGTGGCCAAAATAATAATAATAATACATGAATAAACCAAGAAAGCCTGCCACAGGTTTCGATAATTATGGAAGCCCTTGAAAGATGGGCTGAAGTATTCAGACTTGATACAAATGGTCTTAGGAGACCATGAGTGCAGAATAGTTGTCAGGTGATCCAGATGCTGCTTCTGGAAGACCTGGTAGCCACAGGGTGTCTGCTGGCTTAAGTGCTACCCTGTGCCAGCATTTTAGAGAAATTTTCCTTCAAGACTTGAACGTGCTCTTTCAAGGAGAGGTGCTTTTGTCAATCAAGTTTGTATGATCAGTCCATGTGCCATTTAGATTCTTATTCTCAGCAAGACGAATGTCTAGACAAGAGCCTTTAGACTGAAAACTGATTTTTGTTGTTGTTAACAAGGCTGGATGGATTTTAGACTCCTCCCATAGCAACCAGATGTCCCATTTGTTAGAAAAAGATTGAAGTGTTTCTGGTTTTGAGATTTGAAGGAGAATCCCACACTCCATGTGTTTCCTGACCAGCCCTACACCTTATCTGTTCCACTGACTGAGGGGCTGGAGAACCTAGTGGACACCTTCTGGTCTGCAGGAATCGACCTTGCTCTTTAGAATCATTCTCCCTCCTTCACTTTGAAGTGAGTTGCGGTGCTCTCCGATTTGCCTTCCTGTCTCTGAAATTTCCTTCCTGAATGCACTCCCAATGAGGAAGAGCCAGTCTTCTCTCCTCCCCCTCAGAGATGATCCATCACAGCGTTACTCACTGGCAGTGGAAGTGATGAACTGGAACCTGGTCCTGCTGGGTCCTCAGCTCGTAGGCTTTCTGCTGTGTGCAAAGGGAGAAGAAAAGGCAAGTTGTCCAATGTCAGGCGACAGAAGCTAGGGCGCTGAATAGGTCAAAGTAGACTAAGAAAATGTAAACATTCCTCTGACTCATATTCATTTCAAATACAGAACCCCAAAGCCCATGGGGATCCTGGTTTAGAAAGCCCAGCAGCCTAGGGACTTCCCTGGTGGTCCAGTGGTTAAGATGGCATTTCCAGTGTAGGAAGCATGGGTTCAATCTCTGGTCAGGGAACTAAGTAAGATCTCACAGGTCACATAGTGTGGCCAAAATAATAATAATAATACATGAATAAACCAAGAAAGCCTGCCACAGGTTTCGATAATTATGGAAGCCCTTGAAAGATGGGCTGAAGTATTCAGACTTGATACAAATGGTCTTAGGAGACCATGAGTGCAGAATAGTTGTCAGGTGATCCAGATGCTGCTTCTGGAAGACCTGGTAGCCACAGGGTGTCTGCTGGCTTAAGTGCTACCCTGTGCCAGCATTTTAGAGAAATTTTCCTTCAAGACTTGAACGTGCTCTTTCAAGGAGAGGTGCTTTTGTCAATCAAGTTTGTATGATCAGTCCATGTGCCATTTAGATTCTTATTCTCAGCAAGACGAATGTCTAGACAAGAGCCTTTAGACTGAAAACTGATTTTTGTTGTTGTTAACAAGGCTGGATGGATTTTAGACTCCTCCCATAGCAACCAGATGTCCCATTTGTTAGAAAAAGATTGAAGTGTTTCTGGTTTTGAGATTTGAAGGAGAATCCCACACTCCATGTGTTTCCTGACCAGCCCTACACCTTATCTGTTCCACTGACTGAGGGGCTGGAGAAACTAGTGGACACCTTCTGGTCTGCAGGAATCGACCTTGCTCTTTAGAATCATTCTCCCTCCTTCACTTTGAAGTGAGTTGCGGTGCTCTCCGATTTGCCTTCCTGTCTCTGAAATTTCCTTCCTGAATGCACTCCCAATGAGGAAGAGCCAGTCTTCTCTCCTCCCCCTCAGAGATGATCCATCACAGCGTTACTCACTGGCAGTGGAAGTGATGAACTGGAACCTGGTCCTGCTGGGTCCTCAGCTCGTAGGCTTTCTGCTGTGTGCAAAAGGGGAGAAGAAAAGGCCGAAGTTGTCCAATGACTTTGTGTCATTGTATGTTGAATATGGAAACCATGCTGGCTACAGATACACATTAAATGTGAGCTCCAGGATGTCAGCTCTGAAGGCGAATTTGAGACACACCTCAGACTTCAAAGGGAGGTGTGGTTTTAAAATAAGAGCAAATGTTTAATAGGTATTGGAGCAGAGGCCTAGAAATAAGGGAGGGTCTGCTTCCATTTGCAAACTGACACAGAATACTCACTTTAAAAAAAAAAATGAACCTGCTGCCTAACCCATAGCCCAATAAGATGTGTTGTTATTATTATCTTTGTTAGTATTACTATTTTCCCTGCAGTTCTGTAGAGCTGCATCTGAGGCATGTTCCCAAGATGGGGAGATGCAAGCCAAAAAAGAATGTTTAGTAGAAGATCAAAACCACATGCAAGAAGCTGTCTTTGGGACGGCCTCTGGAATCTGGCCTCAGGCCTGTTTATTCAGAGTTTTTATTTGTAACTTGGTCAATAAACTGTGAAGCACATTTATCAACTTTATGAGCTGGGTGGGCTCGTTAATGCAATCTAAAATATAAACAATAAGGATCTCAAAATACTGGCACAACGGGCTGAAGTTAGGATGTCCTGCACTTTTTGTCTTAGGAAGGTCAGTGTGCCACTGTCCTGGAGGGAGCAGGTCATCACATTTTTAACAGAGAACCATGCCATCCTGTGTCCATTCCAACGCTGAAACATTCCAAGAGCAGCGTTGAAAAGACCTGTTCCAGATGGATTCAGGAGCAGGCATGTGTCTGGGCCAGATATAAGGGAATTTTGAGAGCAACATGGAATTCATCAAGAAAAGTTTTTTAAAATATGTTTTACTGAAGTAAAATTGATTTCCAGTGTTGTATTAGTTTCTGCTTTAGAGCAGAGTAACTCAATTATATATATATTCCTGTTGGCTCAGATGGTAAAGAATCCCTGACTGCAATGCAGAAGACCCAGTTCAGTTCCGGGGTTGGGAAGATCCCCTGGAGAAGGGAAAGGCTACCCACTCCAGTATCCTTGCTTGGAGAATTCCATGGACAGAGGATCCTGGTGGCCTACAGTCCATGGGATTGCAAACAGTTGGATACAACTGAGTGACTAATACTTTGATGTTATACATTCTTTATTATATGCCTTTTCATTATAATTTACCACAGGATATTGAATATAACCCTCAGTACTGTACAGTAGGACCTTCTTGTTTTTCTGTTCTCTGTGTAATAGTTGGCATCTACTCATCCCAAACTCCTAATCCATCTTTCCCCATTTTATAACCCTCATAATGAATAAAGTATTGGAGCAGAGGCCTAGAAATAAGGGAGGGTCTGTACCTGCCTTTTGCCTTTAACCCATAGCCCAATAAGATGTGTTGTTATTATTATCTTTGTTAGTATTACTATTTTCCCTGCAGTTCTGTAGAGCTGCATCTGAGGCATGTTCCCAAGATGGGGAGATGCAAGCCAAAAAAGAATGTTTAGTAGAAGATCAAAACCACATGCAAGAAGCTGTCTTTGGGACGGCCTCTGGAATCTGGCCTCAGGCCTGTTTATTCAGAGTTTTTATTTGTAACTTGGTCAATAAACTGTGAAGCACATTTATCAACTTTATGAGCTGGGTGGGCTCGTTAATGCAATCTAAAATATAAACAATAAGGATCTCAAAATACTGGCACAACGGGCTGAAGTTAGGATGTCCTGCACTTTTTGTCTTAGGAAGGTCAGTGTGCCACTGTCCTGGAGGGAGCAGGTCATCACATTTTTAACAGAGAACCATGCCATCCTGTGTCCATTCCAACGCTGAAACATTCCAAGAGCAGCGTTGAAAAGACCTGTTCCAGATGGATTCAGGAGCAGGCATGTGTCTGGGCCAGATATAAGGGAATTTTGAGAGCAACATGGAATTCATCAAGAAAAGTTTTTTAAAATATGTTTTACTGAAGTAAAATTGATTTCCAGTGTTGTATTAGTTTCTGCTTTAGAGCAGAGTAACTCAATTATATATATATTCCTGTTGGCTCAGATGGTAAAGAATCCCTGACTGCAATGCAGAAGACCCAGTTCAGTTCCGGGGTTGGGAAGATCCCCTGGAGAAGGGAAAGGCTACCCACTCCAGTATCCTTGCTTGGAGAATTCCATGGACAGAGGATCCTGGTGGCCTACAGTCCATGGGATTGCAAACAGTTGGATACAACTGAGTGACTAATACTTTGATGTTATACATTCTTTATTATATGCTTTTTCATTATAATTTACCACAGGATATTGAATATAACCCTCAGTACTGTACAGTAGGACCTTCTTGTTTTTCTGTTCTCTGTGTAATAGTTGGCATCTACTCATCCCAAACTCCTAATCCATCTTTCCCCCATTTCCTCTTCCCCTTGGCAACTACAAGTTTGTTCTCTGTCTGTGAGTCTGTTTCTGTTTCACTGATAAATTCATTTGTGTCATATTTTTAGATTCCACATATAAATGATATCATATGATATTTGTCTTTGTCTGACTTAATTCACTTAGCATGATAATCTCTAGGTACATCTATGTTGCCACAAATGGCAATATTCCATTATTTTTATGGTCAAGTAGCATTTCATTGTGTGTGTGTATGTATATATGTTATACATATCTAATATTATATATATGTATATATATATATATATATATATATATATATATATATATATATATATACACACATATATATCACGTCATCTTAATCCATTCATGTATTGATGGACATTTAGGTTTTTTCCATGTCTTGACTACTGTGAATAGTGCTTCTATGAACATAGAGGTTCATGTATCTTTTTGAATTAGAGTTTTGTCTGTATATATGCCCAAGAATGGGATTTCTGGATCATATGGCAACTCTGTTTTTAGTCTTTTGAGGAACCTCCATACCGTTTGCCATAGTGGCTGCACCCAGTTTATATTCCCATAACAATGTGGGGGGATTCCCCAAAAAAAGTCTGAAGTAGGTCAGATCAGCCTAGCTTATGCCTCTTCCAGCAGGAATGAAAAATCACTTCCATTCACTGAACACATACAGTGTGTGGGCGTGTGCTATGTGCTAAGTGCTTCACACATGTAAAATTAACATCCGCCGTTTCCACAGTCATCCACACCCCACTCATTCCATTCAAATAGTCCTAGGAATCTAAGAAAGGTGATCATGGATCAGTTGAGGTCCCGTGTTCCTCCTGGTGGTCACTCACAGGCCACACCACTGCACCCAGAGCCACCAAGGAGAAGGTCCACACCAGCTTACCTGGTGGCTCAGGGATGTCCTCAGGAGCCTGCCATAGCTCCCCTGCCACTTGAGAAGCAGTAAGAGAAAACTCTCTGTGTGATGTTCAGCTCTGGGACCAGCTGCTCAGGACAGAGAGACACCCACGGCATCCAATCTTTCACCCAGGATATTGAATATAACCCTCAGTACTGTACAGTAGGACCTTCTTGTTTTTCTGTTCTCTGTGTAATAGTTGGCATCTACTCATCCCAAACTCCTAATCCATCTTTCCCCCATTTCCTCTTCCCCTTGGCAACTACAAGTTTGTTCTCTGTCTGTGAGTCTGTTTCTGTTTCACTGATAAATTCATTTGTGTCATATTTTTAGATTCCACATATAAATGATATCATATGATATTTGTCTTTGTCTGACTTAATTCACTTAGCATGATAATCTCTAGGTACATCTATGTTGCCACAAATGGCAATATTCCATTATTTTTATGGTCAAGTAGCATTTCATTGTGTGTGTGTATGTATATATGTTATACATATCTAATATTATATATATGTATATATATATATATATATATATATATATATATATATATACACACACACATATATATCACGTCATCTTAATCCATTCATGTATTGATGGACATTTAGGTTTTTTCCATGTCTTGACTACTGTGAATAGTGCTTCTATGAACATAGAGGTTCATGTATCTTTTTGAATTAGAGTTTTGTCTGTATATATGCCCAAGAATGGGATTTCTGGATCATATGGCAACTCTGTTTTTAGTCTTTTGAGGAACCTCCATACCGTTTGCCATAGTGGCTGCACCCAGTTTATATTCCCATAACAATGTGGGGGGATTCCCAAAAAGTCTGAAGTAGGTCAGATCAGCCTAGCTTATGCCTCTTCCAGCAGGAATGAAAAATCACTTCCATTCACTGAACACATACAGTGTGTGGGCGTGTGCTATGTGCTAAGTGCTTCACACATGTAAAATTAACATCCGCCGTTTCCACAGTCATCCACACCCCACTCATTCCATTCAAATAGTCCTAGGAATCTAAGAAAGGTGATCATGGATCAGTTGAGGTCCCGTGTTCCTCCTGGTGGTCACTCACAGGCCACACCACTGCACCCAGAGCCACCAAGGAGAAGGTCCACACCAGCTTACCTGGTGGCTCAGGGATGTCCTCAGGAGCCTGCCATAGCTCCCCTGCCACTTGAGAAGCAGTAAGAGAAAACTCTCTGTGTGATGTTCAGCTCTGGGACCAGCTGCTCAGGACAGAGAGACACCCACGGCATCCACGCAGCCCTTCTCTCCCCCGTGCACACCCAGCTCGAGGGTAGCTGAGCTGGGTTAAGTAAGGTTCTCTGCCAACCACCAGCATCCTCCCCAAAACCACCCCTGCAGGAAGCTGTCTCGCCCAGAGTCCTTACTTCCACTGGTGAATCCTCTTCCCACTTCTTGAGATCTTTATTTCTGCTCCTCCCAGAACCCCTGCCTTCTAGAAAAGACTAGATACGTGAACCCTCATTGCCGCATTGTTACAGTTGTTGCCCCCACCCGCACAGACCTTCCAGAGTCTCTAATGCCCACGGAAAGGAAGGTCTTGAGGTCGGTACTGGGAGGAGCTGTGTGGCCAGATCCCAGCCACCAGGCCTAGATCTCCGCCACAGTCATGACGTTCCCTCCACAGGCTTCAGTGTGTTTGTTCCTTAGCACAGCCATTCATAGCCCACTTCTGAGTCCATGGACTGAGGGTCAGAGAGACGTGGTTGACTTGCCCAAGGCTGCACAGCTGAAACAGAGCATTGGAACCTGACTCCACAGTCCAGGGCACTCAGGGCTTGGGTTCTGAGCAGGTCGTCTCCTACATGTGTCAAACTCTAAAAGGAAACAAGAGCCTGGTGTCTCGTTATCCATTTGTGGGTCCTTCTAACTGGATATTTCAGCTATGCCAACATAAAGGCTATGCCCGTAAGACAATGTGCAAATGTACCAAAAAGTGCAAAGTGATTTTGAGTGGCTCCAGCAGACAACCCTAAACATTTACTCCATGTTTGCATGGAGTAATTTGGTAATGCAAAGTTATCTTCTCTCAAGTCTACTCCGTTTCCTCTGGGAACATTACTTACAAAATCTCTTCTTGGTATTAGTAGACATTTTTTTATTGTGTTAACATGTGCCGATCTCTGTTTTTAACAAAGACTTAAAATAATTAGAATTTAATGAGCACTTACTTTTGTTTTCTTCATTACAGTGGTTTTAATACATATTTCTGGTTACAGAGAGGATGTTGATATAACATTCATGCTAAGATGTTTTATTTTAAAATACATTTGTTTAAGTGAAAAGATAGTCAATTTAAAGAAAAATGTCAAGTCAATGCAGATGGTACACAGGCAGGTCAAGAACTGTGAAAATGGTATACAAATTACTTGTGTTTGAGCAATGTTCCACTGGATTAATTCCCCAAATAAGGAGTATTTTGCTGGATAGTACATCTTTAAAACAGGAAATAGCAGTTTCTTTCGAAATGGACAATACTTTTAAAGCTAATTCTTAAAAAGTCAGAAAGATCTGGACGTCCAAAACCGTCATGAAGATAATGGAACCATCGCTGTTCAGAGGGGCTTTTTCTGCATCTCACCATCACCTACACTCACTTCTCAGTTTCCTCTGGAAAATAGTGAGCAGTTAGCAGCCAAGAACTTCCCAAGCACAGGAAATCAACATGCAAGCTAGTCTCCTTACAACCCTCTGGGACAGGAAAGAGGGCCTGATAAGCTAGCAGTGCTGTTCTTACATAGTCAGAAGGTTGTACATCAGCCTGATGTAGACAATATATTGACTCTTGAAACTTTTGTGGGTCAGGTTTAGGGCAGTCTACTTAAAATATTGTTTACTTCTTTGCTTTTTCATATGATTACATAGCATCTAAGTGGTCTCAGGGGGAAGGGGATGTGGTTCCAAGATGGCTACGCTCCCTTTCAGTTTCTTATGAATGTTCTATAATTTTCTGACAATCAGAAACTTCCAGAAAACCCACGACCCATTGTAAGAACGTTTTTGTGTGCTCAGGTAAGCTTCAGTATGAGAAGATAAATAGAAATAAGTGTCCAAGCTGAAGATCTCATCTAGAGAGTAAACAAGTCTAGGAGAGGAGAAAGAAACTCACACAGTCACCAAAAAATGATTCTGATCCTTCAATTCATCATGGCAGGCGGACAAGTTGACTTTTGGAACCATTTCCATCACTTTCTAGTTATATGACCCTGAAGAAGCAACTTGAGCTCCCTGTACTTTGTCCAAATCATTCTTCATTTTTAAAATAATTAGAATTTAATGAGCACTTACTTTTGTTTCATAGTGAATACATATTTCTGGTTACAGAGAGGATGTTGATATAACATTCATGCTAAGATGTTTTATTTTAAAATACATTTGTTTAAGTGAAAAGATAGTCAATTTAAAGAAAAATGTCAAGTCAATGCAGATGGTACACAGGCAGGTCAAGAACTGTGAAAATGGTATACAAATTACTTGTGTTTGAGCAATGTTCCACTGGATTAATTCCCCAAATAAGGAGTATTTTGCTGGATAGTACATCTTTAAAACAGGAAATAGCAGTTTCTTTCGAAATGGACAATACTTTTAAAGCTAATTCTTAAAAAGTCAGAAAGATCTGGACGTCCAAAACCGTCATGAAGATAATGGAACCATCGCTGTTCAGAGGGGCTTTTTCTGCATCTCACCATCACCTACACTCACTTCTCAGTTTCCTCTGGAAAATAGTGAGCAGTTAGCAGCCAAGAACTTCCCAAGCACAGGAAATCAACATGCAAGCTAGTCTCCTTACAACCCTCTGGGACAGGAAAGAGGGCCTGATAAGCTAGCAGTGCTGTTCTTACATAGTCAGAAGGTTGTACATCAGCCTGATGTAGACAATATATTGACTCTTGAAACTTTTGTGGGTCAGGTTTAGGGCAGTCTACTTAAAATATTGTTTACTTCTTTGCTTTTTCATATGATTACATAGCATCTAAGTGGTCTCAGGGGGAAGGGGATGTGGTTCCAAGATGGCTACGCTCCCTTTCAGTTTCTTATGAATGTTCTATAATTTTCTGACAATCAGAAACTTCCAGAAAACCCACGACCCATTGTAAGAACGTTTTTGTGTGCTCAGGTAAGCTTCAGTATGAGAAGATAAATAGAAATAAGTGTCCAAGCTGAAGATCTCATCTAGAGAGTAAACAAGTCTAGGAGAGGAGAAAGAAACTCACACAGTCACCAAAAAATGATTCTGATCCTTCAATTCATCATGGCAGGCGGACAAGTTGACTTTTGGAACCATTTCCATCACTTTCTAGTTATATGACCCTGAAGAAGCAACTTGAGCTCCCTGTACTTTGTCTCTTGCTGTGTAAGTGAAGATCATCATTCTGATCGCTGGGAGCTACTTTGAGTCAGATGATGTATTGTTGTTTTTGTTGTTTAGCCACTGAGTCATATCTGACTCTTATGTGACCCGATAGACTGAAGCCCACCAGGCTCTGCTGTTCATGGGATTCTCCAGGCAAGAATACTGGAGTGCTTTGCCATGTCCTTCTCCAGGGGATCTTCCTGACCCAAGGAACCAACCCGTGTCTCCTGCATTGACAGGCAGATTCTTTACCACTGAGACACCAAGGAAGCCCACAGATGATGTATACAAAGCACCTATTGAAGAAGGTATATTTGTAAATGTCAAGTCCCCTCTCCCACTCTGACAGCATATTTTCAAGGTACAAATAAAGGAAAGACTTGGAACAAAATTGTTCCAAAATAGTTAAGAATTCTTACCCTGGAATCCAAGGAGGGAAAATGCAAGGATCTATGAACACCCTGGAATTATTTGCAAAATATTTTGTTCATGTTTACTTTTCTGGGAAGAGAATCCAGCTGTGTCCAGTGAGTCTCACAGTGGTCTGTAAATACCACCCACACCAAAATACGTCATAACAGCTACAAGAAATACGCACAGATGGACTCTCAAGTTGGCAAACTGATAGAATGATTGTGACATTGACCTTTGATAGAATTTGGTAGTACCTTGCCTATCTGAGGCAGGACTGAGATGCTAGAGTTAATGCAGAGATTAACAGGGTTTGAAGCTAGATGTGTTGGACCCCAGCCTTCTGGCTCTCCGTAGCAGTATTTTAGCCAGATTGTGCTTTGGCATGATGACCTTGGCCCACATTGAAGGATGATGTAAGAAGCAGCTTCAGATGCTGGCCACCGCCTGACTATCAGGATAAGGCAGGGGACCCTGCTTATGGCATCAATGCCTGCTTCCTCTCTGGGGACCATAGGATGGATTTCTCTGGCCATATTACCAGAATTTTCCTGAGCAGCTCATCTATTGGGGTTTTTTGGAACCATTTCCATCACTTTCTAGTTATATGACCCTGAAGAAGCAACTTGAGCTCCCTGTACTTTGTCTCTTGCTGTGTAAGTGAAGATCATCATTCTGATCGCTGGGAGCTACTTTGAGTCAGATGATGTATTGTTGTTTTTGTTGTTTAGCCACTGAGTCATATCTGACTCTTATGTGACCCGATAGACTGAAGCCCACCAGGCTCTGCTGTTCATGGGATTCTCCAGGCAAGAATACTGGAGTGCTTTGCCATGTCCTTCTCCAGGGGATCTTCCTGACCCAAGGAACCAACCCGTGTCTCCTGCATTGACAGGCAGATTCTTTACCACTGAGACACCAAGGAAGCCCACAGATGATGTATACAAAGCACCTATTGAAGAAGGTATATTTGTAAATGTCAAGTCCCCTCTCCCACTCTGACAGCATATTTTCAAGGTACAAATAAAGGAAAGACTTGGAACAAAATTGTTCCAAAATAGTTAAGAATTCTTACCCTGGAATCCAAGGAGGGAAAATGCAAGGATCTATGAACACCCTGGAATTATTTGCAAAATATTTTGTTCATGTTTACTTTTCTGGGAAGAGAATCCAGCTGTGTCCAGTGAGTCTCACAGTGGTCTGTAAATACCACCCACACCAAAATACGTCATAACAGCTACAAGAAATACGCACAGATGGACTCTCAAGTTGGCAAACTGATAGAATGATTGTGACATTGACCTTTGATAGAATTTGGTAGTACCTTGCCTATCTGAGGCAGGACTGAGATGCTAGAGTTAATGCAGAGATTAACAGGGTTTGAAGCTAGATGTGTTGGACCCCAGCCTTCTGGCTCTCCGTAGCAGTATTTTAGCCAGATTGTGCTTTGGCATGATGACCTTGGCCCACATTGAAGGATGATGTAAGAAGCAGCTTCAGATGCTGGCCACCGCCTGACTATCAGGATAAGGCAGGGGACCCTGCTTATGGCATCAATGCCTGCTTCCTCTCTGGGGACCATAGGATGGATTTCTCTGGCCATATTACCAGAATTTTCCTGAGCAGCTCATGCATCTTAGCTAACAGTAACTACACTGCGTGACAGATCATAGATCCCTCTTTTCATCAGCCACCAGGAACTATCAAGGCAAACGTGTCGTTAATCCTTGCCCACAGCCATGACTGTGGTTTGTGTTTAATGTAGCATCCTCTCTCATCATTCCATTTGCATTCTGGCTGCATCTGTATGTTTACTGTTCCTTCACAGCATTTTAAAATACATAACTTAATTTACAGTGTTTGCATTTGTATAAACCTCCTTCGAGTTCTTCTTGGAACCAAGTAGACACAAGCCATATCCAAGAATGGCACCAGAAAGCTGCTGGCCCTGATCTGGGTAACATCCTGACTCTTATTTTTGTTTTTATCTTCCCTTTAGTCAGTTAAAGAGGATTCAGTCCCCACAGGTGCAGAGGAGAATGTAAGTGCTGCATTCAATGACAGAATCATTCCATGTTCCTCTCTGGCATAATGGACTTCTGGGCGTGTCAACGCTGGGGTCCTGGGTCCTTGCATGCTCCACGTGTGACTCATCCACTGTAGACTCTTTCACCCCTTCAGGTAATTAATGACCATGGGGGAATAATTTTGGACCAATAGTTGGAACACCCTTTGAATCCATGCAGGTAAAATGCAAAATCAGGGCACGCGTTTTTAGCATTTGTTACCATTTTGGGGCTGAAAGAGTCTACTCAACCTAAGAACATCTTGCCCCTTCCTTAAGGGACCATGATGAACCCCCTTATTCTTGCTTCACTCACATTGACCTTTGATAGAATTTGGTAGTACCTTGCCTATCTGAGGCAGGACTGAGATGCTAGAGTTAATGCAGAGATTAACAGGGTTTGAAGCTAGATGTGTTGGACCCCAGCCTTCTGGCTCTCCGTAGCAGTATTTTAGCCAGATTGTGCTTTGGCATGATGACCTTGGCCCACATTGAAGGATGATGTAAGAAGCAGCTTCAGATGCTGGCCACCGCCTGACTATCAGGATAAGGCAGGGGACCCTGCTTATGGCATCAATGCCTGCTTCCTCTCTGGGGACCATAGGATGGATTTCTCTGGCCATATTACCAGAATTTTCCTGAGCAGCTCATGCATCTTAGCTAACAGTAACTACACTGCGTGACAGATCATAGATCCCTCTTTTCATCAGCCACCAGGAACTATCAAGGCAAACGTGTCGTTAATCCTTGCCCACAGCCATGACTGTGGTTTGTGTTTAATGTAGCATCCTCTCTCATCATTCCATTTGCATTCTGGCTGCATCTGTATGTTTACTGTTCCTTCACAGCATTTTAAAATACATAACTTAATTTACAGTGTTTGCATTTGTATAAACCTCCTTCGAGTTCTTCTTGGAACCAAGTAGACACAAGCCATATCCAAGAATGGCACCAGAAAGCTGCTGGCCCTGATCTGGGTAACATCCTGACTCTTATTTTTGTTTTTATCTTCCCTTTAGTCAGTTAAAGAGGATTCAGTCCCCACAGGTGCAGAGGAGAATGTAAGTGCTGCATTCAATGACAGAATCATTCCATGTTCCTCTCTGGCATAATGGACTTCTGGGCGTGTCAACGCTGGGGTCCTGGGTCCTTGCATGCTCCACGTGTGACTCATCCACTGTAGACTCTTTCACCCCTTCAGGTAATTAATGACCATGGGGGAATAATTTTGGACCAATAGTTGGAACACCCTTTGAATCCATGCAGGTAAAATGCAAAATCAGGGCACGCGTTTTTAGCATTTGTTACCATTTTGGGGCTGAAAGAGTCTACTCAACCTAAGAACATCTTGCCACTTCCTTAAGGGACCATGATGCTACACCCTCTGCTTTATTTTACGTTGATTGCTCTTTCACCTTTATTTCCATGGCAGCCTAGAGTCGCTACTAACCGTGAGTGGTACCCAGGACAGGTGGTTGCCTCGGGCATATTGCTGCAACCAATGCCGTGAGCCATTCGGCCTCAGGCAGGAGAGCTGACTGCGTGGGTCTACCCTGGTCAGACACAAGTGGAGCCTCGCTGTCTTTCTGGCCTTTAATTTCCAAGAGTGATGGTCAAGACTTTCAAGACAGTGCAAGCGTGTCTAAAGGCGATGGTTCCGTGGGAGACATCACCCAAATGTATCATTCCAAAACATCTTCCAGGGAGATGATGAATAAATTGGCCTCCTGAGTTTCAGACCCCAAGTAGCTGCTTTCTGCTCTAAAAGAAGTACAGTTTTCGGAAAAATGTTGTAAGTGGGCTGCATAAGTTCACAGCTCCTTATGATAGAAACTGATCATTGTCATTTTGCCAAAGCAAAATATATTTGGCTCTTCCGAGGTGTCTCTTGTTTGCTTGCCATGGACGAGGCGTGTGTTTTCACTTTTATTTCATTGCTGGAACTGTACAGAAATCAAAAATCCAAATATGTCCAGAAATGTTGTCTGTGATGTGGAGTAAAAATTAGCATGGCTATGTTGTAAATCTTGTTGGGAGAGAGAGCTTTGGAATCTGCTTTGTTGTTGCTGTTGTTTCTTTTTCCTTTCCCTCCCTCCCTTCCTTCCTTCCTCCTTCCTTCTTCCTTCCTTCCCCTTGCCTTCTCTCCTTCCTTCCTTCTCTCTTTCTCTCTCTTTCCCCCTTCTTCCTCCCCCTTTTTGAAGCCAAACTTACTAGCTCAAAAACCTCAGGACTCTTGTAATTCCAGGAAATTCTCATGAATTTACTAGCTATTCTGTAGTGAATCTAACTTTCTGTTTCAGCTATCTTCAGGGGGAAACTCCATGAGTCTTCTTCCCAGGAACTTTAAATTTAAAAACTGCAGGTTAAATCCAAAGCATCTGTTAGCTTCAAAGTTGCATGCTTTTTTGAAGAGAAACCTCTTTTATTTATTTATTTATTTATTTATTTATTTATTTATTTTTGGGCGGTGGTTGGGGAGGGAGGGGAGTGGGCGGGCCACTTCTATTGGTCTTTCATGTCTCTATTTTCATCCGTCTTTGTTCTTTGGCTCCTGTGGGCCGCCCCTCGCAGAGCGCCGACTCTGGGCGCATGCGCTCCAGAGCTCCGGCTCGGTAATTGGACACATCAGTCCAGCCGCTCTGCGGCACATGGGATCTTCCCAGGCCAGGGGTCGAACCGGCGCCCCTTGCACTGCAAGGTGATGTCCTTATCCACTGGACCACCAGGGGAAGCCCGAGAAACCACTTTTTATGTATCTGTGTGTAGCTGCCTCTCTGAGGAATCGCATGTCTCCTGCAGCTCGCATATGCAAATGCAGAGTCGATCTCTTAACAGTCAAACAGGAAGTGTCTCATTTTCTACTGTGAAATTTAGAACAGAAACATAGCATGAACTAGAGTTAAATGATTGATCCCAACAGATAACACAAAATCAGATATCAGTGCAAGCGAATGCAAACTATTTTGTCCAGAAAATGAAGATGCATTTTAAAATTGCTTTAAATTGCTTAGTCCTACCAGTCGTTTCTCTTTTTAAGCTTCCACATTTCATCTCCTAACTATTAGTTGGAAAGAATGAGGTAGATATGTTGTGATCCGGACCCCATCATCCCCAGACTGTGCTACCTTTTGGACCTCAGTTTATTCATCTCTTAAATGGCCATAATAGTACTCACCCTTTAGGATTCTTGTGAGAATTAGACAAATAATGCTTTATACACAGGAAAACTCCCTAATTGAAGGGTTGGCAAACTATAGTTTGCAGGCTGAATCTCCATCACCTGTGTTGTATGACCCATGAGCTAAGAATTTTTCTTACATTTTGAATGGTTGAAAAAAAATCAAAAGAAAAACTATATTTTGTGATACATGAAAATTATACAAAGTTTAGATTTCGGGGTTTATAGATAAAGCTTTATTAGAACACAGACACTTTCCTTCCTTTACACAGTCTGCGGTTGTCTTCCTGCTACAAAGGCAGAGCCGAATAATCTCAGGGCCCTTTGCGTGGTGTTTATCGCCCCCTGCAGGAATGTCAGTGCATAGACCTCGTAACATCAGGAAGTGAGTTCTTCCCAGTAATCTGGGATTTCATTTCCTTGTGAAATTACACACCTCACAGCTGACTCAGTGTCCACATAGCGTGAAAGTGTCTGTAAAACAATTAGCTTAATTTTCTTATCCTGAGTAAAAGAAGTGATATGCGTCAAAACAATGCACTGTACTCTCAACTTTCAGAACAGGACCAGTAGGACCACGTTACGAGAGACCTGTCACTCTCAACTTCTTATGACTAAAATGTGGTTGAGTTTGCTTTTAGAAAATTTCTCTACCAGGAGTTCCCCAAACTGACCTATCAACTAATGCAAATCAAAGAGGAGCGTGATTCTATTGTCCAAAGTTTTTCATGAAAAGAAAAATAAGGTTTTTGAAACCTATTAACAGTTTTCATAGAATGAGCCTCTGGTCCTGTCATGGGAGGAAGAAAGTCTATTTGTTCTGAGTACAGAAAATGTTGAATGTTTTCACTGTAATCTGAAAATGTTTGAAACACTGATTAATTGAGATAGCATTCTAACTAATGAGGGGAGAAAACCTTTCCTTCCCAATGAACTCCAAGATCAAGGAAAAAGATATTTCGTTGTTTCTCCCTTAGTGAGGAACTTGTCCATTGCAAGTGAAAGAAAGCCCCGCTCTACCTGGATTTAAAAGAAAGTGGAATTTGTTGGCTCTCATGCTCTCCTTTGACTCAGCCTTCCTGACCTGGCTACATTCTTAACCTTCCAAAATCACGTGACCTGGTCCAGCCACAACCCTACTTTCCATACACAGGAAAACTCCCTAATTGAAGGGTTGGCAAACTATAGTTTGCAGGCTGAATCTCCATCACCTGTGTTGTATGACCCATGAGCTAAGAATTTTTCTTACATTTTGAATGGTTGAAAAAAAATCAAAAGAAAAACTATATTTTGTGATACATGAAAATTATACAAAGTTTAGATTTCGGGGTTTATAGATAAAGCTTTATTAGAACACAGACACTTTCCTTCCTTTACACAGTCTGCGGTTGTCTTCCTGCTACAAAGGCAGAGCCGAATAATCTCAGGGCCCTTTGCGTGGTGTTTATCGCCCCCTGCAGGAATGTCAGTGCATAGACCTCGTAACATCAGGAAGTGAGTTCTTCCCAGTAATCTGGGATTTCATTTCCTTGTGAAATTACACACCTCACAGCTGACTCAGTGTCCACATAGCGTGAAAGTGTCTGTAAAACAATTAGCTTAATTTTCTTATCCTGAGTAAAAGAAGTGATATGCGTCAAAACAATGCACTGTACTCTCAACTTTCAGAACAGGACCAGTAGGACCACGTTACGAGAGACCTGTCACTCTCAACTTCTTATGACTAAAATGTGGTTGAGTTTGCTTTTAGAAAATTTCTCTACCAGGAGTTCCCCAAACTGACCTATCAACTAATGCAAATCAAAGAGGAGCGTGATTCTATTGTCCAAAGTTTTTCATGAAAAGAAAAATAAGGTTTTTGAAACCTATTAACAGTTTTCATAGAATGAGCCTCTGGTCCTGTCATGGGAGGAAGAAAGTCTATTTGTTCTGAGTACAGAAAATGTTGAATGTTTTCACTGTAATCTGAAAATGTTTGAAACACTGATTAATTGAGATAGCATTCTAACTAATGAGGGGAGAAAACCTTTCCTTCCCAATGAACTCCAAGATCAAGGAAAAAGATATTTCGTTGTTTCTCCCTTAGTGAGGAACTTGTCCATTGCAAGTGAAAGAAAGCCCCGCTCTACCTGGATTTAAAAGAAAGTGGAATTTGTTGGCTCTCATGCTCTCCTTTGACTCAGCCTTCCTGACCTGGCTACATTCTTAACCTTCCAAAATCACGTCAGCCATTACAGAATAAAGAAGAGACTGGTCCAGCCACAACCCTACATGTCCTGGAATTTGTTCTTTTTCATTGACTTAAATTGGGTCATATGCTTTATTAGTCAGCATCTGCCAGGTTGTGTTGCAATTAACAACCAAGTCCCAAATTCCAAGGGTTTTCAATAACAAAAATCCTCCCCTCCGCCACCCAACTCATGCTGCATAGCAGCTGTAAGTTGGCTTGTGGTGATCCTTGTTGCCTCTTCCTGGTGAAATCTAGACGAAAAAAGCAGAATCCCTTCCACAAGGAGGTGAATTTGGAGTGGCAAAGAGAAAACAGTGCCCTGGGTGAGGCACAGACTAGCTTTTAAAACTTTATATTATATCCACTCACATTCCATTCTCCAAAGCAAGTCACACAGCAGTGGGCACAGATGTATATTTCTTTTTCAGAAAGATAGAATGAATAGAGAAAATAATACTTTCTATCTCCCATCCCTGAACTCCTATGGCCAAGGAGCTAGACAGTGTTGAGGAACTCAACCTCCTCAAATACCTTTGTTCAAATTACATAGTGTTTAAATTAGGGAGAATTGTCCCCCCAGAGAAAAACTAGGGGATTATGAATATGGAGAATGTGAGAGTTTACTGGGTATAAAAATAAAATCTCTACGATGTCTTTGCAGTCAGATTATAAATCAAATCAGAAAGAATCCTTCAAAAAATTCTAAAGTAGGGCTTCCCGGGTAGCTCAGTGGTTAAGAGTTCACCTGTCAATGCAGGAGATACAGGTTTGTTCCCTAATCTGGGAGGATCCCACATGCTGTGGAGCAACTAGGCCCGTGAGCCACAACTAAGGAGCCCATGCCTCGGAGCTGCACCTATGGAGCCCGTGTGCCCTAGAGCCCAAGTTCCACAACGAGATAAGTCACCACAACAAGAAGTCTGCTCACCTCAACTAGAGAGTAGCCCCCACTCCCTGCAACTAGAGAAGAGCCTGCAGCAGCAGTGAAAACCCAGAATAGCAAAAATAAATAAATATATATTTTTAAAAATTCTAAGGTAAAAATTGTCATCATGCTATTATCATGGCATAAGTGAAGTTTAGGTGGAGGAAATCTATTTTGCTCTAAATCAGTTTCTGAAACTCACAGCTATAGTTAAAAAAACACTTTATAAACCAAATATGGTATAATATTAGAGGCAAGGTTAGCAGCTGTAAGGTTGGCAATTAACAACCAAGTCCCAAATTCCAAGGGTTTTCAATAACAAAAATCCTCCCCTCCGCCACCCAACTCATGCTGCATAGCAGCTGTAAGTTGGCTTGTGGTGATCCTTGTTGCCTCTTCCTGGTGAAATCTAGACGAAAAAAGCAGAATCCCTTCCACAAGGAGGTGAATTTGGAGTGGCAAAGAGAAAACAGTGCCCTGGGTGAGGCACAGACTAGCTTTTAAAACTTTATATTATATCCACTCACATTCCATTCTCCAAAGCAAGTCACACAGCAGTGGGCACAGATGTATATTTCTTTTTCAGAAAGATAGAATGAATAGAGAAAATAATACTTTCTATCTCCCATCCCTGAACTCCTATGGCCAAGGAGCTAGACAGTGTTGAGGAACTCAACCTCCTCAAATACCTTTGTTCAAATTACATAGTGTTTAAATTAGGGAGAATTGTCCCCCCAGAGAAAAACTAGGGGATTATGAATATGGAGAATGTGAGAGTTTACTGGGTATAAAAATAAAATCTCTACGATGTCTTTGCAGTCAGATTATAAATCAAATCAGAAAGAATCCTTCAAAAAATTCTAAAGTAGGGCTTCCCGGGTAGCTCAGTGGTTAAGAGTTCACCTGTCAATGCAGGAGATACAGGTTTGTTCCCTAATCTGGGAGGATCCCACATGCTGTGGAGCAACTAGGCCCGTGAGCCACAACTAAGGAGCCCATGCCTCGGAGCTGCACCTATGGAGCCCGTGTGCCCTAGAGCCCAAGTTCCACAACGAGATAAGTCACCACAACAAGAAGTCTGCTCACCTCAACTAGAGAGTAGCCCCCACTCCCTGCAACTAGAGAAGAGCCTGCAGCAGCAGTGAAAACCCAGAATAGCAAAAATAAATAAATATATATTTTTAAAAATTCTAAGGTAAAAATTGTCATCATGCTATTATCATGGCATAAGTGAAGTTTAGGTGGAGGAAATCTATTTTGCTCTAAATCAGTTTCTGAAACTCACAGCTATAGTTAAAAAAAAAAACACTTTATAAACCAAATATGGTATAATATTAGAGGCAATAGTGAAACCTTTTGCTGAAATGGGTGTTGTCTGTGTTAATCATACTGGCAATCTTCATGCAGCATGTAACACCCCTCACTGGCATCAAGGGTTTCCCTGGTAGCACAGTGGTAAAGAATCCACCTGCCTATGCAAAAGACATGGGTTCAATCCCTGATCCAGGAAGATTCCCCTGGAGAAGGAAATGGCATCCCACTTCAGTATTCTTGCATGAAAAACCACCATGGACAGAGGAGGCTGGTGAGCTACAGTCCATGGGGTCACAAAGAGTCAGACACGACTTAGCCACTGAACAACAACAGTTGAAATCAAGCAAGGGAGATTTAATTCTAAAATGTAGTGCAAATCTGGTTTTCACTATGCCCATCCTTCCCACAGATAAAATGTACAAATGCAATCATATATTCTGAATAAGGAACATTTTTTTCTGAAGCTCTGGCCTGGAAAGAAATCAGAAAACTATCCAAATAAAAATCAAATTTTCATGTCTGTATATGCAAATCAGATCCTCACTTAGCTCAAATGCTTCTAGATTTCCACACTGGATGTCAATGGATTTTTTTCCCCTTTGGCTGCTGAAAGCCAGCTTCTTGGCCTGACTTCAAAACTAATGAGAGTCTCTAGAAGTCTGTCATTTTCTTTTTCCTACTGAAATAGTTGTGTTTTGAAGAATGGACTGTGGGCTATGATTTATAAGTTGACACCTCTTGACATTTGGAAAGGCCCAGCAAGAAAACCATTGGCACTCAAATAAAGTTGATTTACAAGTTATGGCCACATAGTCATTGTGTCATATGAATGACTGTCCCTCTAGTCCCTCCACACACACACAAAAAGAAACTTGCTGCTTCAATCACACAAGAATTCTAAACCCAGAGTCAGTCTGTGCATTACCTACCTAAAGGCCACATTGCTCATTCCTCCAGCCTTTTCCCCTTGATCTAAGGTGAGGTTGGTCACTACCATAGCCCCAAAGTATTGGGTGTGATTCATCTAAACCAAATCCCATTTTCTTCAGCAATAATTAATCATGCTATTATCATGGCATAAGTGAAGTTTAGGTGGAGGAAATCTATTTTGCTCTAAATCAGTTTCTGAAACTCACAGCTATAGTTAAAAAAACACTTTATAAACCAAATATGGTATAATATTAGAGGCAATAGTGAAACCTTTTGCTGAAATGGGTGTTGTCTGTGTTAATCATACTGGCAATCTTCATGCAGCATGTAACACCCCTCACTGGCATCAAGGGTTTCCCTGGTAGCACAGTGGTAAAGAATCCACCTGCCTATGCAAAAGACATGGGTTCAATCCCTGATCCAGGAAGATTCCCCTGGAGAAGGAAATGGCATCCCACTTCAGTATTCTTGCATGAAAAACCACCATGGACAGAGGAGGCTGGTGAGCTACAGTCCATGGGGTCACAAAGAGTCAGACACGACTTAGCCACTGAACAACAACAGTTGAAATCAAGCAAGGGAGATTTAATTCTAAAATGTAGTGCAAATCTGGTTTTCACTATGCCCATCCTTCCCACAGATAAAATGTACAAATGCAATCATATATTCTGAATAAGGAACATTTTTTTCTGAAGCTCTGGCCTGGAAAGAAATCAGAAAACTATCCAAATAAAAATCAAATTTTCATGTCTGTATATGCAAATCAGATCCTCACTTAGCTCAAATGCTTCTAGATTTCCACACTGGATGTCAATGGATTTTTTTCCCCTTTGGCTGCTGAAAGCCAGCTTCTTGGCCTGACTTCAAAACTAATGAGAGTCTCTAGAAGTCTGTCATTTTCTTTTTCCTACTGAAATAGTTGTGTTTTGAAGAATGGACTGTGGGCTATGATTTATAAGTTGACACCTCTTGACATTTGGAAAGGCCCAGCAAGAAAACCATTGGCACTCAAATAAAGTTGATTTACAAGTTATGGCCACATAGTCATTGTGTCATATGAATGACTGTCCCTCTAGTCCCTCCACACACACACAAAAAGAAACTTGCTGCTTCAATCACACAAGAATTCTAAACCCAGAGTCAGTCTGTGCATTACCTACCTAAAGGCCACATTGCTCATTCCTCCAGCCTTTTCCCCTTGATCTAAGGTGAGGTTGGTCACTACCATAGCCCCAAAGTATTGGGTGTGATTCATCTAAACCAAATCCCATTTTCTTCAGCAATAATTAATCTAAGGGTAGGGATGTGACCTACTTTTGGCCAATGAAATGTACTCTGAATTAGAGGATCAAAATGCTGAAATTTATTTGGAGAAAATTCTTCATTGTGACTTCCTTCCTTCTTAGGACATTGGGTGGCAGATATGATGTATGGAACTGTGGCAACGACTTTATATCCATGAGGTAGCAAATAAAAGGATGGATGAAAATCCAGCATGACAAGAATGGCAGAGTCAAAGGACAGCAAGAGCCCAGGTTCTTAAAAACATTGCGGAGCCACCAAACCAACCCCAGGAGTTCCTTCTTTCTACTTTCCTGTTCCATATTGTTGCTGGTTAAGACATGATTCAGTATTTGGCTACTGGTAAACAACGCCATCCTCACTGAAATGGCTAGTTACCTGTTGGTATGATTTGGGGTCAATCATTCACTCATTCAGATTCTTCATCTTTAGGCTAGGGATGGATCTACTCTGAGCTGTCTTGAGTCACTCAGTAACCCTTGACTAAGGTAATACATTAAAAATACCCTGACCATCTGACACAATAAGAGACAGTTGTTGGTATCATTTCTGAATAATGGACATGGGCATGGTGGGTGATTCCAGCTAATCCATGCCCACGGTCTCAAAGTGCCTAAGTAACAACCCATGGTTTTACCCGAGTGCTTCCTGTGAGTCAGGCAAAGTTCTAAGAACTCTGGCTGATTGAAGTCTGTCATTTTCTTTTCCTACTGTTTGTGTTTTGAAGAATGGACTGTGGGCTATGATTTATAAGTTGACACCTCTTGACATTTGGAAAGGCCCAGCAAGAAAACCATTGGCACTCAAATAAAGTTGATTTACAAGTTATGGCCACATAGTCATTGTGTCATATGAATGACTGTCCCTCTAGTCCCTCCACACACACACAAAAAGAAACTTGCTGCTTCAATCACACAAGAATTCTAAACCCAGAGTCAGTCTGTGCATTACCTACCTAAAGGCCACATTGCTCATTCCTCCACCCTTTTTCACCCTTGATCTAACGTCAAGTTGGTCACTACCATAGCCCCAAAGTATTGGGTGTGATTCATCTAAACCAAATCCCATTTTCTTCAGCAATAATTAATCTAAGGGTAGGGATGTGACCTACTTTTGGCCAATGAAATGTACTCTGAATTAGAGGATCAAAATGCTGAAATTTATTTGGAGAAAATTCTTCATTGTGACTTCCTTCCTTCTTAGGACATTGGGTGGCAGATATGATGTATGGAACTGTGGCAACGACTTTATATCCATGAGGTAGCAAATAAAAGGATGGATGAAAATCCAGCATGACAAGAATGGCAGAGTCAAAGGACAGCAAGAGCCCAGGTTCTTAAAAACATTGCGGAGCCACCAAACCAACCCCAGGAGTTCCTTCTTTCTACTTTCCTGTTCCATATTGTTGCTGGTTAAGACATGATTCAGTATTTGGCTACTGGTAAACAACGCCATCCTCACTGAAATGGCTAGTTACCTGTTGGTATGATTTGGGGTCAATCATTCACTCATTCAGATTCTTCATCTTTAGGCTAGGGATGGATCTACTCTGAGCTGTCTTGAGTCACTCAGTAACCCTTGACTAAGGTAATACATTAAAAATACCCTGACCATCTGACACAATAAGAGACAGTTGTTGGTATCATTTCTGAATAATGGACATGGGCATGGTGGGTGATTCCAGGTAATCCATGCCCACGGTCTCAAAGTGCCTAAGTAACAACCCATGGTTTTACCCGAGTGCTTCCTGTGAGTCAGGCAAAGTTCTAAGAACTTTAAATACATTGTCTGATTTACTTCTCAAAACAACTTTCTGATGTGTGTACCATCCTCATCAAGACGTGAGAAAACGAAGGCACAGAGGAGATGAGAGGAACCTTGGATTAGAGCCCCTGGAAGGGGGAGAGTCTGGCAGGCTGGCGCTAGAAGCTGCACTCACAGTCACTGAATCAGGCTGCCGCCTCGTCACATCTACCCAGGGCTCTTGTGGTTGCAACTTGTTTTACAGAAATGCAGTTAAGTCAGTCCTGGATGTGGAAACTCATGGCCACATTTCATGGCCAAGCCAGTCTCTTATTTGGCTCTCATCAGTGCCTGATTTCCTAAGCCTGGGTCAAATTTAAGCATCCCAACAGCAGAAACTTCCTTACAAATGTGCTTTGTTGGCCAGTTCAGGGCTTTTAGTCTCCTAATGTCTTTCGATGGGCCAGCTTAACTTTCGTTTGTCACAGTCCCCACTGTGCCTTTTTATCTCACACTTGGTAAGTCCATGCTGATGCCACCTGCCTTGCATTCTGGGGACTTTGGACTTTATAATTCCCCAACTTAGATGTTAGATGTTACCAAGGGAAAATGCTGGAAGCTGGTCAGTACTTTAAGAAATGGAAGGTGGGGAGAGAGAATGCTATGATTTAAGTACCGTGTTTTGGGATGTGTCTGTATGTTGATTTATTGATGGGCCCCTTCCTGCTTTGACTGACAATATGAAAGGAAGGGTCCTTCTCAATTCAGATCATTTGGGTTATTTGCAAACCAGTGGTATTTTCCGCATGAAGGAAAGGAAAATGATTTCTCCACAATCATGCTGTGTTTCTGGAAATGACTCAGTTCCCCTCCCTCCTCCCTAACAGCAAAAAGGATTTGGAGGAAGCTAGGGGTCTGGTACCAGCCAAAACAAATGCAGAGATGCCTTTGGCTCTAGAGACTTCTGTCTGGAGCAGAGATGGCAAAAAAGAGAATTTGGAGGAAGACATGGGCATGGTGGGTGATTCCAGGTAATCCATGCCCACGGTCTCAAAGTGCCTAAGTAACAACCCATGGTTTTACCCGAGTGCTTCCTGTGAGTCAGGCAAAGTTCTAAGAACTTTAAATACATTGTCTGATTTACTTCTCAAAACAACTTTCTGATGTGTGTACCATCCTCATCAAGACGTGAGAAAACGAAGGCACAGAGGAGATGAGAGGAACCTTGGATTAGAGCCCCTGGAAGGGGGAGAGTCTGGCAGGCTGGCGCTAGAAGCTGCACTCACAGTCACTGAATCAGGCTGCCGCCTCGTCACATCTACCCAGGGCTCTTGTGGTTGCAACTTGTTTTACAGAAATGCAGTTAAGTCAGTCCTGGATGTGGAAACTCATGGCCACATTTCATGGCCAAGCCAGTCTCTTATTTGGCTCTCATCAGTGCCTGATTTCCTAAGCCTGGGTCAAATTTAAGCATCCCAACAGCAGAAACTTCCTTACAAATGTGCTTTGTTGGCCAGTTCAGGGCTTTTAGTCTCCTAATGTCTTTCGATGGGCCAGCTTAACTTTCGTTTGTCACAGTCCCCACTGTGCCTTTTTATCTCACACTTGGTAAGTCCATGCTGATGCCACCTGCCTTGCATTCTGGGGACTTTGGACTTTATAATTCCCCAACTTAGATGTTAGATGTTACCAAGGGAAAATGCTGGAAGCTGGTCAGTACTTTAAGAAATGGAAGGTGGGGAGAGAGAGAATGCTATGATTTAAGTACCGTGTTTTGGGATGTGTCTGTATGTTGATTTATTGATGGGCCCCTTCCTGCTTTGACTGACAATATGAAAGGAAGGGTCCTTCTCAATTCAGATCATTTGGGTTATTTGCAAACCAGTGGTATTTTCCGCATGAAGGAAAGGAAAATGATTTCTCCACAATCATGCTGTGTTTCTGGAAATGACTCAGTTCCCCTCCCTCCTCCCTAACAGCAAAAAAAGGATTTGGAGGAAGCTAGGGGTCTGGTACCAGCCAAAACAAATGCAGAGATGCCTTTGGCTCTAGAGACTTCTGTCTGGAGCAGAGATGGCAAGCGTTTGTGGAAAGGGCCAGATAGTAAATGTTTGAGACTTTGCCGGCTACATAGAGTCACTGTTGCCAGTTTTTCGTCTTTTGAAATAATTTTTCCAATCCTTTAAAATGTAGAATCTATTCTTAGCTCAGGAGCCATCCCCAAACAGACTCTGGGATGAATTTGGTAGAAATTTGCCAACCCCTCTCTGCAGAAACAAAAAGGAAGTTATAAAACTCTCTCCAGGCCAGTTAACTCTGTTGTGTTGCCAGGACCAATGCAAACAGAAAAGCTGTCCCTCGGTGTGACCAGGGCACAGCCCAGAGAGAGTAAGGCAATGCAGATGAATAAACTTTGGAGTCAGAGCGCAGGTGAATTATCTGAGGACAGAGATTCCTATTAGTACCATCTCAGCCCTGCATCGCTAGCCATCTGCTCAGACAAGCAAGGGGCGCTGAGCTCACCAGGTACCTCACTGAGAGCCATATAGAACTTAAGAGTTCTTTTGTCAAGTTCATCCTGCTTCTGAAAGCAGGAACTTCAGTTAAGTTACAGGAACACATGACTCGTCTGGGGAGGTGTGGGAAATGATTAATGAGGAAATCAAGGTCAGGCAGTTGAGAGGTTTTCCGCCGTCCTTTCTGCAAAGAGGATGGTTTCTCTCCAGCCATGGGGGAGCTACACTGTGCAGTGGAAACCATCTAGGCCACTGTCCTAAGATGTGAACTCTTTAGGAAATAATGACTCCTGACTTTTACATAAGCCAAGTGTGATTCACCTTTATGGGAGACCAAATAGGTGGGTCTACCCAAAGAGTGAAGAGTATTGAGTGTGCTCTGAAGAGCCGTCCTGTAAAGGGGCTCCCTAGTGCCTTTCGCTACAAGACTTCATGGGGCAGGAATTTCGTCTTCTGCATATCTTTGGAGAGCACATGATGTAACGTGAGTGTTGCTTCTTACTGGTGTGCCTGTGTAGACAGGGCTCTAGGTTCTAACCTGTAGCAACCATGTGGATGAGAGGACCACCAGGACCTCACTTTATAAAACATGTCTGGGGGATGTTTTTTTTCCCACTGTCTCATCACCTGGCAAAACAATCCAGGTGGTGTGTGAGTCACCAGTAGAGGCTGTAAAGTCTGAGGAAGTAGAATCAGCCTTACAGACAGTGGATCTCAACGAAGAAGGTGAGCGCGTACCTGAACCCGCAGAAGAAACACCCAAGAGAGAAGAGCGTAAAGCATCGAGACCCTCCTGATGGCGCTGCTCAGACAGATGGTAAGCCCTGCTCCCAGTTCAGGGAAGCTGAAATGCCCCATCAGCTTCTGAGATCAAACAGCCCAAGTCAGGGGGCTGGACAGGATTCTAGGTAGTGTGGAGGGAATATAAACTAAATAGGAGTTGTGCAGGGAAAGTTCCCTTTCATCCTCCTGACTCAATCACAGAGACTGTCTATGTTGCTTATTTCCCTTAACCTTTAACCCTTGCTTGCTTCCTTTTTAACAAAGGAAGAGCTGGCCTGGGCTCGTGAGCTGTGGCAGACAACAGTACCCACCTAGAAATTCATAGTGTTGCTTAATTTTATTTATTTTTAAAAGTTTCCTTCTATTTTTGGCAAGCGATTTCCGCTTTCCCTCTTATGGTAATAATATGCAGTTTCCTTTGAAAATATGTTTATTTCTATAAAGAACATAAGGCATCTTTAAAGGATTAAGTCATAAATAGTTAAAGTTATATTTTGTATTTGGAAAACTTCTGAGGAAGACATATGAGTGACACAGATTTGGGGGAAGCTGACTTATAGATAATTCCAGACAGGATATGATATGAAAGAAAATGACAATCTCCGAATAGTGAACATGTGTAATTTAGTTGGTGAATTTGCTGTTCTTAATATCTACAGACAGGGAAGAATGTGGGCAGACATCTTTGGGCATCTATTAAGAGTCATGTACATGAAATTTCTAAGTATCCAGAAACTTGAATAATATAATGCAATCAAACCCCGTCAGAAAAAAGCCAAGACTTCATGGGGCAGGAATTTCGTCTTCTGCATATCTTTGGAGAGCACATGATGTAACGTGAGTGTTGCTTCACTGGTGTGCCTGTGTAGACAGGGCTCTAGGTTCTAACCTGTAGCAACCATGTGGATGAGAGGACCACCAGGACCTCACTTTATAAAACATGTCTGGGGGATGTTTTTTTTCCCACTGTCTCATCACCTGGCAAAACAATCCAGGTGGTGTGTGAGTCACCAGTAGAGGCTGTAAAGTCTGAGGAAGTAGAATCAGCCTTACAGACAGTGGATCTCAACGAAGAAGGTGATCGCGTACCTGAACCCGCAGAAGAAACACCCAAGAGAGAAGAGCGTAAAGCATCGAGACCCTCCCTGATGGCGCTGCTCAGACAGATGGTAAGCCCTGCTCCCAGTTCAGGGAAGCTGAAATGCCCCATCAGCTTCTGAGATCAAACAGCCCAAGTCAGGGGGCTGGACAGGATTCTAGGTAGTGTGGAGGGAATATAAACTAAATAGGAGTTGTGCAGGGAAAGTTCCCTTTCATCCTCCTGACTCAATCACAGAGACTGTCTATGTTGCTTATTTCCCTTAACCTTTAACCCTTGCTTGCTTCCTTTTTAACAAAGGAAGAGCTGGCCTGGGCTCGTGAGCTGTGGCAGACAACAGTACCCACCTAGAAATTCATAGTGTTGCTTAATTTTATTTATTTTTAAAAGTTTCCTTCTATTTTTGGCAAGCGATTTCCGCTTTCCCTCTTATGGTAATAATATGCAGTTTCCTTTGAAAATATGTTTATTTCTATAAAGAACATAAGGCATCTTTAAAGGATTAAGTCATAAATAGTTAAAGTTATATTTTGTATTTGGAAAACTTCTGAGGAAGACATATGAGTGACACAGATTTGGGGGAAGCTGACTTATAGATAATTCCAGACAGGATATGATATGAAAGAAAATGACAATCTCCGAATAGTGAACATGTGTAATTTAGTTGGTGAATTTGCTGTTCTTAATATCTACAGACAGGGAAGAATGTGGGCAGACATCTTTGGGCATCTATTAAGAGTCATGTACATGAAATTTCTAAGTATCCAGAAACTTGAATAATATAATGCAATCAAACCCCCGTCAGAAAAAAAAAAGCCCATGTAAAAGGTCATTGGTTTAATTCTCTTTTAATGAAAAGCAAGAATTTCATTATAGTGTGCCTTTATTTCCAGGAGTATTTGGGAATTTAATCCTTTGAGAAAGCATCTCTCTAATTTCACAAGCTCAACCTGTTAAGGAATTCTTTCTAGTCCACAAAACAAAACAGAACAAAATCCTTGCCAGTGGGAGATGAGGCATATTAGAAATCACTGTCAGAAATTGTTGACATGAGCCACTTTCTTCTAGTGCTGAATTCTCATGGAGTAAGAAGTCGGGGGCAGTGTGGATGACTTGGAACCTGATCTATATTCCTGGCCAGTTATTCTGCCATTTGGCGCTGAAAATGGGCATCAAGATTTGAGATTTTTAAATCAGTTTTTACATGCCGTCAGGAAGGAAAAAGAACATTTGGCCTCTTTCTGGCGGCCCATCTAAATTACAAATAGGATCCCCAAATAGCTCATCATAACATTGAGGGTGATCCAGCTTTCTCATTTCTGGATGGAATTGAGAGATACAAAAAGAAAAAGAAAAGGCAAACAGAATGACTTTGCCTTCCAAGTAATCAATAGAAGACTTCTTCATTTAAGAGAGGAAAATATGAGAGACTCCAAATAAGGTGTGAAAGGCCACAAAACCATCCACTGCATCCATTCAAAACAGCCCGTAAATTCAAGTGAGGTGCCATGTCTACCCTCACCCTTCAGAGTCATGCACTGGATGGTTGGGTTTGGGGGAAGGGAATTTGACAAATTGCTTAAGCCAGAGAAGTTCATTCTATAAAGAACATAAGGCATCTTTAAAGGATTAAGTCATAAATAGTTAAAGTTATATTTTGTATTTGGAAAACTTCTGAGGAAGACATATGAGTGACACAGATTTGGGGGAAGCTGACTTATAGATAATTCCAGACAGGATATGATATGAAAGAAAATGACAATCTCCGAATAGTGAACATGTGTAATTTAGTTGGTGAATTTGCTGTTCTTAATATCTACAGACAGGGAAGAATGTGGGCAGACATCTTTGGGCATCTATTAAGAGTCATGTACATGAAATTTCTAAGTATCCAGAAACTTGAATAATATAATGCAATCAAACCCCCGTCAGAAAAAAAAAAGCCCATGTAAAAGGTCATTGGTTTAATTCTCTTTTAATGAAAAGCAAGAATTTCATTATAGTGTGCCTTTATTTCCAGGAGTATTTGGGAATTTAATCCTTTGAGAAAGCATCTCTCTAATTTCACAAGCTCAACCTGTTAAGGAATTCTTTCTAGTCCACAAAACAAAACAGAACAAAATCCTTGCCAGTGGGAGATGAGGCATATTAGAAATCACTGTCAGAAATTGTTGACATGAGCCACTTTCTTCTAGTGCTGAATTCTCATGGAGTAAGAAGTCGGGGGCAGTGTGGATGACTTGGAACCTGATCTATATTCCTGGCCAGTTATTCTGCCATTTGGCGCTGAAAATGGGCATCAAGATTTGAGATTTTTAAATCAGTTTTTACATGCCGTCAGGAAGGAAAAAGAACATTTGGCCTCTTTCTGGCGGCCCATCTAAATTACAAATAGGATCCCCAAATAGCTCATCATAACATTGAGGGTGATCCAGCTTTCTCATTTCTGGATGGAATTGAGAGATACAAAAAGAAAAAGAAAAGGCAAACAGAATGACTTTGCCTTCCAAGTAATCAATAGAAGACTTCTTCATTTAAGAGAGGAAAATATGAGAGACTCCAAATAAGGTGTGAAAGGCCACAAAACCATCCACTGCATCCATTCAAAACAGCCCGTAAATTCAAGTGAGGTGCCATGTCTACCCTCACCCTTCAGAGTCATGCACTGGATGGTGTTTGGGGAGATTTGCTAGCAGGAGAAGCTGTGTAAGTTGGAATTGTTAGGGGAACAAATTGCAAACAAAAGTTCCTTGAAACTGATTCTCCATTGGGTAGGGATGGGATAAAAAAGGACACATTTTTCTCCAAGTCACCCTCAATCAGTTCATAGCTGTCAGATCTCATAATGTCCATTATTCTTATTTCCAATTGCCTGTTTAAAGGGCTAGGCCTGGGAAATTGAATGTCAGTACTTCCTTTCAATATTCAAACCCCTAGTCTGCCATGATGGTTGAGGCCTCCCCTAAAATTCCAGATAGCCTAATTAATTATTCATTTATATTACTGAATTATCAGGAGTTATTATTATACTGAAAGTATGTTTATATATATATATATATACATATATATATACACTGAATCTTGATTACATATAAATATATAAATATACATATAGAAATATACTGAGTTATCATTCCATTATCATGTTCTGATGAACTTTGCTCTATTTATGGATATTAGGTTTGTTTCCAACTTTCCACATTTCATTTATTCACTTACTCAAGAAATAATTATTAAGCCCCCACTATATTGCAGGCAATAGAAACACAACCATGAGCATAAATAGATGTGGTCCCCATCCTCAAGGAGAACAAAGCCTCATAAAAGAAACAGATTTATTTTGAAGTCTTGGCCATGTTCAGTGAGCACATACCATGTGTCTTCCACACGTGACCTCTAACCTGCATAAACATCATTATAATCTAGTTTCTGCACAGGTTTAATAGCCCCATGGTGTAGACGCCTGCAAATTGGCTTCAACAGTTAGTTTCAGGAAACACTTTCAAGATAACATTCCATGACTTCTAAATAAAAGTCTTTGGATTTTTATAGGAAAAAAAAAAAAAACCTGCTCTAAAGGCTTGAAGATAGAGAGACAGCCTCTGGCCTATCACTATGGGATTCTTACTTTTTTTTTTTTTTTGAGTATGTGGCTGAGCATTATAATTGAATAAGTAAATGTTTTAAACTAACTTCAGATAACAGAATATAGTTTTTTTTTTAATAATTGACTTTAATAATAAACCAATATTGCAAAGCAATCAGCCTTCAATAAAAATAAATTTAAAAAATAATTGACTTTAATAGAAGAGAAAACTCAATTTCAAATGCATCACCCTCGCTTTGTAATCAGGGTGTCCTTTCATCTGATCATTGATTTTCTACTTTCAAGTATTCACTTCCCTTAAATTTCTTTCAGATAGCATATTTTACCATCTTATGGCAAAGTCCCTCTTGGTTGAGATTCTTTTAAAAGTAAATACATTGCCCATTTGATTTCTAAAGAGATCTTGTTTTTCCCAGAATTGATCTTTCATAAAAATAGATTGTTTTTCAAATAATTATATTTCAAGAAAAAGAAAATGGAGTCATATAAGTCCTAACATTGCACTGGACACATGTAGGTGTAGCCCTTCACAAAATTCCTATGGGCTCCTACAGACTTTCAAAATAATTGCAAGGAATAGCTAAGACATCTGTCACACCCTAAATAGAAAGTGATTCTTATGTGTATTAATTCAACAGTATGTCAAGAAATTGGCTATTTGAAGCACTAGTATATTTTTACAAAGTGAGTGGGTAGAGAACTGTATTCATGTACCCACAAACCAGGTAGGCAGATGAAACCAGAAAGGTGGTGGATGGAAATATAAAGATATAGATTTTTACTTTGTCAATATTAATAACACCTTACACTTAAAAAGTGCTTTCTCCTGCAAACTGTTGTCACATTGTGCCTTTTAATCCTCCTCCTGTCTCTTTCTTTAGACCATTGGTTTTGTAAGAAACTTTGTTGAAATAACTGTCTCAGGCTTAGATGAGGAAGACACTCAAACTTAGATGAGAAAGACTCTCAAACTTCAATATTGGGCAAAGTAAATTCCCAAATGAGACAGCTATGAAATCAGAGGGGTTTTGTTAACTGCATCAGTCTAATAAGTCTAAGAAAACCTGCTGGCATGGACCATCTCATGGAAAAAAAAAGAGACTTGTTTGTAAGGATCATTATGAAACAAAACACAGGAGCCTTTTAGCCAAAGTTTTGACCTCAGATTCTTCCCTGAAATATTAAAATACGAATAGTGAGTCGTTCTGTAAGGAAAGAGTTTTGAAAGTAGCATTTGTTTTGGGCAGTTCCTGTCTTCACCTGAGACTTGCATTCCTTACTACCCTGAAAGGGAACTCTGTAGTCATTTAGTAGGTCTCAGCTATTAATAATAATAAGAGCTACCGTCTGTTTATTGCATGCAAATTATGTGGCCAGTCCTGGGCCACGCACACTGCATTCATTAACTCATTTATTAGTACAAAAACCCTGCCAACAACCCCCGACCCACCCACTGTGCAGTTGAGGGTATGAAGACTCAGTGTTTAAGTGACCCGCCCAAGGTCACAGAGTTGTAAACGGCAGAGGAGAATTCACACTTGGGCTTTGTTCCTTCTAAAGCTCACCTTTGAACTTGCATATGATTGATGCTTCCTGTGTTTCTGGAAGCTGTTTTCTTTGAAAGTAAGTAGAACCACCATAGCTCCATTTTTGTAATCCTCTTATTAATATTCTCTGAGGAAACATTTTTATGTGTTGGGCTGAGATGACACGTACCTGAAATTACGACACAGCAAAAGAAAGGAGAATTAATACATGACTTTCATAAAGCTTGAATGTAAGTTCTCTGAACATCACTAAAATGAGATTTACCTTGGCTGTGTCATTTTTTCTGAATTGCCCAATTCTGTTTCAAGTGAGCATCATGGTAAAACCCAAAGGTTGGGCTCAAAATCTTTGTGTATCTTGGAACTTTCTAGCAGGTTCAGTTCCTTGAATCTGTTGTCATGAGGTTGATGTGGGTGCTTTCTCCTGCAAACTGTTGTCACATTGTGCCTTTTAATCCTCCTCCTGTCTCTTTCTTTAGACCATTGGTTTTGTAAGAAACTTTGTTGAAATAACTGTCTCAGGCTTAGATGAGGAAGACACTCAAACTTAGATGAGAAAGACTCTCAAACTTCAATATTGGGCAAAGTAAATTCCCAAATGAGACAGCTATGAAATCAGAGGGGTTTTGTTAACTGCATCAGTCTAATAAGTCTAAGAAAACCTGCTGGCATGGACCATCTCATGGAAAAAAGAGACTTGTTTGTAAGGATCATTATGAAACAAAACACAGGAGCCTTTTAGCCAAAGTTTTGACCTCAGATTCTTCCCTGAAATATTAAAATACGAATAGTGAGTCGTTCTGTAAGGAAAGAGTTTTGAAAGTAGCATTTGTTTTGGGCAGTTCCTGTCTTCACCTGAGACTTGCATTCCTTACTACCCTGAAAGGGAACTCTGTAGTCATTTAGTAGGTCTCAGCTATTAATAATAATAAGAGCTACCGTCTGTTTATTGCATGCAAATTATGTGGCCAGTCCTGGGCCACGCACACTGCATTCATTAACTCATTTATTAGTACAAAAACCCTGCCAACAACCCCCGACCCACCCACTGTGCAGTTGAGGGTATGAAGACTCAGTGTTTAAGTGACCCGCCCAAGGTCACAGAGTTGTAAACGGCAGAGGAGAATTCACACTTGGGCTTTGTTCCTTCTAAAGCTCACCTTTGAACTTGCATATGATTGATGCTTCCTGTGTTTCTGGAAGCTGTTTTCTTTGAAAGTAAGTAGAACCACCATAGCTCCATTTTTGTAATCCTCTTATTAATATTCTCTGAGGAAACATTTTTATGTGTTGGGCTGAGATGACACGTACCTGAAATTACGACACAGCAAAAGAAAGGAGAATTAATACATGACTTTCATAAAGCTTGAATGTAAGTTCTCTGAACATCACTAAAATGAGATTTACCTTGGCTGTGTCATTTTTTCTGAATTGCCCAATTCTGTTTCAAGTGAGCATCATGGTAAAACCCAAAGGTTGGGCTCAAAATCTTTGTGTATCTTGGAACTTTCTAGCAGGTTCAGTTCCTTGAATCTGTTGTCATGAGGTTGATGTGGGTAAACCAGCAGCCTACTGTGCTCACTAAATAAAAATGTCATCCCAATTCTTTTAAATCTCAGCTTCAGTTGGAGTAGATCTCTATCAAAATACATTTGCATTCCTTTCAAAGCAATGTGAACTGACCACCAAACATTTACACTAGGATTCTGAGTAAGTGATATATATATATATATCGGAGATGCTTGCAACATTCTTTAGAGTATCAAGCTATAGGATTACATGACACAAAGAAGTTTAAAAAGTGATTTTATTAACATGCAAGGCTTGGATTCACAACCAGATCTCGTCTTAGCACCTCAGGCTGGATGCCCTGAGAGGTTTTGTCTTTGACTCCCATGACTAAAAATAAACTCTGTAAAGAAAGTTGTTCCATATCACACTGGGAAATCTCCAAAATTACTTACTAGTCCTCAGACTGTTCTTTAAAGTACGAAATCATCTCTGAAAGGATTTTCATCTCTTTAAACAGCAAGTCTGTTGTTTTTGACAGCTGGGAGAAAAGAAGCTGCTGGGGTATGGTCCTTTGTGCAAAGCCCCAGAGGAACTGTTCTAATTCATCACTGGAAGATAGTTCAGCAAAGAGGAAAGAGAAGGGATGGAAAGAAAACAAAGGAGGAAAGGAAGAAGGAAGGGAAGAAGAAAGAATCAAACCCACTTGGGCTTTGGTTTCCTTCTAAAGCTCACCTTTGAACTTGCATATGATTGATGCTTCCTGTGTTTCTGGAAGCTGTTTTCTTTGAAAGTAAGTAGAACCACCATAGCTCCATTTTTGTAATCCTCTTATTAATATTCTCTGAGGAAACATTTTATGTGTGGGGCTGAGATGACACGTACCTGAAATTACGACACAGCAAAAGAAAGGAGAATTAATACATGACTTTCATAAAGCTTGAATGTAAGTTCTCTGAACATCACTAAAATGAGATTTACCTTGGCTGTGTCATTTTTTCTGAATTGCCCAATTCTGTTTCAAGTGAGCATCATGGTAAAACCCAAAGGTTGGGCTCAAAATCTTTGTGTATCTTGGAACTTTCTAGCAGGTTCAGTTCCTTGAATCTGTTGTCATGAGGTTGATGTGGGTAAACCAGCAGCCTACTGTGCTCACTAAATAAAAATGTCATCCCAATTCTTTTAAATCTCAGCTTCAGTTGGAGTAGATCTCTATCAAAATACATTTGCATTCCTTTCAAAGCAATGTGAACTGACCACCAAACATTTACACTAGGATTCTGAGTAAGTGATATATATATATATATCGGAGATGCTTGCAACATTCTTTAGAGTATCAAGCTATAGGATTACATGACACAAAGAAGTTTAAAAAGTGATTTTATTAACATGCAAGGCTTGGATTCACAACCAGATCTCGTCTTAGCACCTCAGGCTGGATGCCCTGAGAGGTTTTGTCTTTGACTCCCATGACTAAAAATAAACTCTGTAAAGAAAGTTGTTCCATATCACACTGGGAAATCTCCAAAATTACTTACTAGTCCTCAGACTGTTCTTTAAAGTACGAAATCATCTCTGAAAGGATTTTCATCTCTTTAAACAGCAAGTCTGTTGTTTTTGACAGCTGGGAGAAAAGAAGCTGCTGGGGTATGGTCCTTTGCGTGCAAAGCCCCAGAGGAACTGTTCTAATTCATCACTGGAAGATAGTTCAGCAAAGAGGAAAGAGAAGGGATGGAAAGAAAACAAAGGAGAGAGAGGAAAGGAAGGAGGGGGAAGGAAAGAAGAAGGAAGGAAAAAAGGAGGAAAGGGAGAGAAGGAATTGTTAATACCTGCTGATACTGAAGAGACCACAGATGGACTTACCGAGACCCTTAGTCTAAACTCGGCGTCCAGTCACCTTTGCATAAATACAGCTTTATTTGCCTCAAAATGAACAACAGAGAAAAATCAGAAGTCTTCTTTTAAAAAAAAGAAAAAGAAAAAGATTTAAATTGTAATGATTTCCCTGGCAGCATGAGGGTCTGTTTTCAGGATGGTCACCTAGATCCTCTGCTGTCAACAGAACCTGCTGATTCAGTTCAAATCCCATCCACCCTCTCCCCACAAGGGCTAGCAAGGAAAGAAAGAAAGAAGGCAGACTTAAACCTTAAACTGGCAGGTACCTAGCACTAAACAAATTGAAACAAATTAGAGAAGTTATAAATCTCTCTCTTAGTGGATATAATATGACTGCTAATATCCATTCAGGTTTTACTTTAAAAAAACACTGTCGTTGGTTTTCGCCTTTCAACATTCCCTAAAGACCAACTCATGAAGACAGGATCCTGTGTTCTAAAGACACTAGAAAGTGTGTTTGAGTCGGAGGGTCAGTTACAACAACCACCTGAAGTCTGGAGGCCCCATGAAACCCCAACAGGGTAAAACTTTTGGGTGAGACCTGAAAGAGCTGGTTGTAGGGAGCAAAATAATAACCAGGAGTCTTTTCTGCCCCTAAATGTTCTCAAGAAGATGGGCCCTCTAGACAAATGCAGAAGACCTTGTGGAAGGAAAAAGCCCCCTTCCACTTGAATGGGTCTCAGTTGTACATAGAGAACAGATCCTCATTTGCCTTTGGGCTGAGCAGCTCTCAAGTGATACTGAAGCTGCTGGTCCCAGTATCACACTTTTAAAACTTTTAGTTTAGATTGTCGGTTTAAGGAGCCAAAGCTGTGAATTCAGCCCCATTCAGCTCATCTCTGATGCCACTCGCCAAATGAGCATCACTGGAAACCGAGACCCTATGAAGATAGTCAGCAAAGAGGAAAGAGAAGGGATGGAAAGAAAACAAAGGAGAGAGAGGAAAGGAAGGAGGGGGAAGGAAAGAAGAAGGAAGGAAAAAAGGAGGAAAGGGAGAGAAGGAATTGTTAATACCTGCTGATACTGAAGAGACCACAGATGGACTTACCGAGACCCTTAGTCTAAACTCGGCGTCCAGTCACCTTTGCATAAATACAGCTTTATTTGCCTCAAAATGAACAACAGAGAAAAATCAGAAGTCTTCTTTTAAAAAAAAGAAAAAGAAAAAGATTTAAATTGTAATGATTTCCCTGGCAGCATGAGGGTCTGTTTTCAGGATGGTCACCTAGATCCTCTGCTGTCAACAGAACCTGCTGATTCAGTTCAAATCCCATCCACCCTCTCCCCACAAGGGCTAGCAAGGAAAGAAAGAAAGAAGGCAGACTTAAACCTTAAACTGGCAGGTACCTAGCACTAAACAAATTGAAACAAATTAGAGAAGTTATAAATCTCTCTCTTAGTGGATATAATATGACTGCTAATATCCATTCAGGTTTTACTTTAAAAAAACACTGTGGTTGGTTTTCGCCTTTCAACATTCCCTAAAGACCAACTCATGAAGACAGGATCCTGTGTTCTAAAGACACTAGAAAGTGTGTTTGAGTCGGAGGGTCAGTTACAACAACCACCTGAAGTCTGGAGGCCCCATGAAACCCCAACAGGGTAAAACTTTTGGGTGAGACCTGAAAGAGCTGGTTGTAGGGAGCAAAATAATAACCAGGAGTCTTTTCTGCCCCTAAATGTTCTCAAGAAGATGGGCCCTCTAGACAAATGCAGAAGACCTTGTGGAAGGAAAAAGCCCCCTTCCACTTGAATGGGTCTCAGTTGTACATAGAGAACAGATCCTCATTTGCCTTTGGGCTGAGCAGCTCTCAAGTGATACTGAAGCTGCTGGTCCCAGTATCACACTTTTAAAACTTTTAGTTTAGATTGTCGGTTTAAGGAGCCAAAGCTGTGAATTCAGCCCCATTCAGCTCATCTCTGATGCCACTCGCCAAAGGACAGGCTAACAACTCGAAAAGAGAATGTTCAACAGAACCCGTCTCTCTACCAGGGACAAAAAAAAAAAAAAAAAAAATGCGACAACAAAACAGCCACCATTTATATGTTACCAATAGATAGCTACCGATGGTTTAATTATTCATTTATTTATTCATTTGTTCTGTATGTTCTATGATGTTCTGTTTCCAACAGCAGTATTTTCATCATAATTTATTTATCCCAGAATGGCCTGATCCCCAGGCTTTAAGACTTTTATTGTTGTTATTTTTAGAGGCTAGCACTTGAATTTAATCAGACTCTGGTTTACAGACCACATGGAAATCATATGTCTTACAAGTAATGCATTTCTAGTTGGTCTTCCATTTGTCTTGATCTTGCACCTCAACATTGAATGACTGAGGTTATCCATTTCAGAACTTCCCTTGCATTCCCATGTTGCTGTGCTCCTGGTAGCTGAAAGGCCATTGTCTGTTTGTTATTTTAGTCAGTGAAAGGGGATGGAGGGATCACCCACTCAGAAGAATTAAATGGGAAAGACTCCAGTTACCAAGTAAGTGATCTATAAACTCGGTTCGGTGGTGGGTCTCGCTGCCGTGTTCTTGGTTCTTTCCAGCCTCATTGCCAGTGTTGTTCTCAACCACAGCCAACTTACTGACATCTCCAGGTCAGGCACCGACTGTATACCAGGCACCATTTTGGACTTTGAAGACTCAGTACACATTAATTGCTGCGTTTATCAGCATGAGCTGTCATAGCACGATACCACAGAGAGGAGAGAAGATGTGTGTTTGAGTGTCTCTTCAGACAAAGACACTAATCCGATTGATCAGGACCCCATCTTTATGACATTACCCAATACTTTTATGAACAAGTTAGAGTTCCTCAGTTATCTTACCGTAAAGTCTCACACATACGCTTCTCTCCCTGAAAGTGGAAAGAAAGCGCTAGTTGCTCAGTTGGGCCTGACTCTGTGATCCCATGGACCAGAGACTGCCAGGCTCCATGGAATCCTCCAGGCAAGAATGGCTGGAATGGCTACTCAGTATTCAGGCGATCCTCCCATTCCAGGACCTGAACCTGGGTCTCCCACATTGTGGGCAGATTCTTGACTGTCTGAGCCACCAGGGAAGCCCTCTCTCCACATGGACAGTTCCTCCTCATCCTTCACATTTTGGCCCAAATGTTACTTCCTTAAAAAGCTGTTCCTTTTCCACCCATCATCACTGCATCTTGTTCTTTGTGACACTTACCACGCATGGAAATAAGTCATTTGTCCATTAGTTATCTGCCCCCCCCTGCCCTTCCCACCCCTGCCTGGAGCACTTGTGGAGCAAGGAAGGAACCTCTTTAAATATTTTTTTAATCACACTGCAAGGTGCCTGGTACATAGTAGGAGCTATTTCTGCAATAGACAAGTAATGCATTTATTCCATTTGTCTTGATCTTGAACTTCCCTTGCCCATTCCCATGTTGCTGTGCTCCTGGTAGCTGAAAGGCCATTGTCTGTTTGTTATTTTAGTCAGTGAAAGGGGATGGAGGGATCACCCACTCAGAAGAATTAAATGGGAAAGACTCCAGTTACCAAGTAAGTGATCTATAAACTCGGTTCGGTGGTGGGTCTCGCTGCCGTGTTCTTGGTTCTTTCCAGCCTCATTGCCAGTGTTGTTCTCAACCACAGCCAACTTACTGACATCTCCAGGTCAGGCACCGACTGTATACCAGGCACCATTTTGGACTTTGAAGACTCAGTACACATTAATTGCTGCGTTTATCAGCATGAGCTGTCATAGCACGATACCACAGAGAGGAGAGAAGATGTGTGTTTGAGTGTCTCTTCAGACAAAGACACTAATCCGATTGATCAGGACCCCATCTTTATGACATTACCCAATACTTTTATGAACAAGTTAGAGTTCCTCAGTTATCTTACCGTAAAGTCTCACACATACGCTTCTCTCCCTGAAAGTGGAAAGAAAGCGCTAGTTGCTCAGTTGGGCCTGACTCTGTGATCCCATGGACCAGAGACTGCCAGGCTCCATGGAATCCTCCAGGCAAGAATGGCTGGAATGGCTACTCAGTATTCAGGCGATCCTCCCATTCCAGGACCTGAACCTGGGTCTCCCACATTGTGGGCAGATTCTTGACTGTCTGAGCCACCAGGGAAGCCCTCTCTCCACATGGACAGTTCCTCCTCATCCTTCACATTTTGGCCCAAATGTTACTTCCTTAAAAAGCTGTTCCTTTTCCACCCATCATCACTGCATCTTGTTCTTTGTGACACTTACCACGCATGGAAATAAGTCATTTGTCCATTAGTTATCTGCCCCCCCCTGCCCTTCCCACCCCTGCCTGGAGCACTTGTGGAGCAAGGAAGGAACCTCTTTAAATATTTTTTTAATCACACTGCATGGTGCCTGGTACATAGTAGGAGCTATTTCTGGAATAGACAAGTGAAAGACATGGGGTCATGTGGTTCATTTCTGTCATTTTCTCTATCATAAAAAAACAGCTGTGACATTTTCCTAACTACACATATTCCTTTTTTCCCAATGGGATCATCTCCTGGTCAGCACCCTATTTTATAACCTGCACACTTTCTTAACTTAGAAATATATCACCACAAAAAATGTCATCAAATATTTCTTGTTCTGATTTTGGCAATATGGAGACATGGGTAGGACAATGGGTTGTAGGCTTCACACGACCTGGGTTTGAATCCTGGCTCAGCTATTTTTTAATTGTGTGACTGAAGGGAAATTATCCATCTCTCCGGGCCTCAGTTTCCTCATCTGTATAATGGGGCTAGGGAAAGTACTGCATTACAGGGCTGTCATATTTACATTGAATCCATACCTGTAAAGCATTAGAACATTCCTGGTACAGAGGACTCGATAAATGTGAGTTGCTGTGTTTATCAGCATGAGCTTCCATAACAGAATACTATAGAGAGGAGAGAGAATGAGCATTTTGGTGTCTCCTCTTACGAAGACGTTAATCCTGTTAATCCATTAATCAGGAGCCCATTCTCATGACTTCAATTAACCTTAATTATTGGGCTGGTGAAAAAGTTTGTTCAGGTTTTTTCTGTAAGATGTTACAGAAAAACATGAGCAAACATTTTGGCTAACCCGGTACTTCCTCACTCCATATGCTTTCACACTGTGGTTAGGACTTCAACGTATAAAGTTATAGCTGTTGTTTCATGACTATGATGCTTCTCATGATAAATTACTACCTTATAATGTTGTTCATGTCACACACACATACTGTCTAGCGATCACTAAATCATTTATGCGTATCTGTACTTCCATAATAATTGGTTTATATTGTCTATTTCAACATGGAATATATTGCTTTTTACTACATTCAAATTATTTTTCTTTTTTAACAGACTGTGATACTGGGCCCCTCCCCAAACTTATATTCTAGACAACTTTGGAACCCAAAATGCCAAAGGTTACTATCTTGGAAGTGGGATAACCTTACATTATTCACTGTGAGCTATTTCTGGAATAGACAAGTCATGTGGTTCATTTCTGTCATTTCTATCATAAAAAAACAGCTGTGACATTTTCCTAACTACACATATTCCTTTTTTCCCAATGGGATCATCTCCTGGTCAGCACCCTATTTTATAACCTGCACACTTTCTTAACTTAGAAATATATCACCACAAAAAATGTCATCAAATATTTCTTGTTCTGATTTTGGCAATATGGAGACATGGGTAGGACAATGGGTTGTAGGCTTCACACGACCTGGGTTTGAATCCTGGCTCAGCTATTTTTTAATTGTGTGACTGAAGGGAAATTATCCATCTCTCCGGGCCTCAGTTTCCTCATCTGTATAATGGGGCTAGGGAAAGTACTGCATTACAGGGCTGTCATATTTACATTGAATCCATACCTGTAAAGCATTAGAACATTCCTGGTACAGAGGACTCGATAAATGTGAGTTGCTGTGTTTATCAGCATGAGCTTCCATAACAGAATACTATAGAGAGGAGAGAGAATGAGCATTTTGGTGTCTCCTCTTACGAAGACGTTAATCCTGTTAATCCATTAATCAGGAGCCCATTCTCATGACTTCAATTAACCTTAATTATTGGGCTGGTGAAAAAGTTTGTTCAGGTTTTTTCTGTAAGATGTTACAGAAAAACATGAGCAAACATTTTGGCTAACCCGGTACTTCCTCACTCCATATGCTTTCACACTGTGGTTAGGACTTCAACGTATAAAGTTATAGCTGTTGTTTCATGACTATGATGCTTCTCATGATAAATTACTACCTTATAATGTTGTTCATGTCACACACACATACTGTCTAGCGATCACTAAATCATTTATGCGTATCTGTACTTCCATAATAATTGGTTTATATTGTCTATTTCAACATGGAATATATTGCTTTTTACTACATTCAAATTATTTTTCTTTTTTAACAGACTGTGATACTGGGCCCCTCCCCAAACTTATATTCTAGACAACTTTGGAACCCAAAATGCCAAAGGTTACTATCTTGGAAGTGGGATAACCTTACATTATTCACTGTGAACTATTTAAGTATGTTGGTACATTTTGTCTGGAATCTGACAGTGAAACAGTTATGCCAATCACTTTGATTCTAAAAATCTGAATGCAGTCACTGGAAATCTGAATGAGCTGGAAATGTCATTCTATTTACACCCATCTAGGAATGTTTTGAGAATTCTGTTTTCCAGGGTCCTGGATCCAGACATGAGAAGATTTGTGTGTAATATTGGGAGATGACAAATGCTTCGAATGCTTAGTTGAATTTGGGTTGGGAGGGGAGGGGGATTGGGAATAGACATGCTCAGCTCCTTTTAGCTTTACTCTTTCTGAGTTATAAAAGCCTTAGCTGATGTTCCATGAACCAAAAGCCCAAGGAATTCCCAGCTTGGGTAGGCGTCCAGTGTCTGAATCAAATGGGGTGTTCCGGTGACCTTGTGCTCCAGCTTCCTGCCAACATCCCTAGGTTCTAGGAGGGGACACACTCAGATAATTCAGATGTGAATAGTTTCTGTTATGAATTTTCAGACAGGGTCAAACCCCAAGCAGGAGTTCTAAATCTTCTGCATGTCATGACAAAGCCATCATGCACAGTTCAGACTCTTAGCATATTTTGAAGGTAAGGAATCAGCCATGTATTGTTTCCAGAAGTTAGTTTCTAAGCCATCCTTTTTTAAAAAACATTAAGCCTAATAGGGATGCATTAGCCATGTGGTAAATGGACATGACCCATTGAAAGCTCCCCTCTTGAAAAAAACCTCAGGGTCTATTGAAAGCTGTTGGTTTGTTTGGTTTCCACTTCACACCCAAGTGAAGTGCTAAAGGAAATGTTCTGGAAACATGAGTTTCTGGTCATTCATTCAGCCCATTCTGATGGAGACTTACCAGGTGTCGGGCGAGGTACTGGAGATAAAGTAATGGAAGAGACACAGGAGTCTTAGACTCTAGAGCTTCCCTTCCAACAGTGGGGGTCAGAACATTTCCACGTGAGCAAAGAAATCCCAAATATAAAGACACCTCAGCAAAGTTCCACAAGAAGGGGGTCCGGCTTCCTTAGACTCTATGGTCTGGGACTGCATCTCCAAGGAGGCACATCTGAGCTGAGACCAGATGGGAGAGAAGCAGCCCCAAAGCCCTGAGGCATATAGAGCAGAAGCGCAGCCAATAGGAAGCTCTGATTTCGTTGTCGGCCTGCTCAGGGAAGAAACAGGGATGAAGCCAGTGAGACACAGCAAAGACTTCTTGAGGGCCTCATCTATACCCGAAACTTGAAGCAGAACTTGGATCCACAGTCCCTCAAAGTCCCTGCTGGTCATGTTAAGCCGGGATAACCAATTTGTCCCAGTTTGCCCAGGACTCTCCTGGTTTGACGGGTCTATTTGGGTTGGGAGGGAGGATTGGGAATAGACATGCTCAGCTCCTTTTAGCTTTACTCTTTCTGAGTTATAAAAGCCTTAGCTGATGTTCCATGAACCAAAAGCCCAAGGAATTCCCAGCTTGGGTAGGCGTCCAGTGTCTGAATCAAATGGGGTGTTCCGTGACCTTGTGCTCCAGCTTCCTGCCAACATCCCTAGGTTCTAGGAGGGGACACACTCAGATAATTCAGATGTGAATAGTTTCTGTTATGAATTTTCAGACAGGGTCAAACCCCAAGCAGGAGTTCTAAATCTTCTGCATGTCATGACAAAGCCATCATGCACAGTTCAGACTCTTAGCATATTTTGAAGGTAAGGAATCAGCCATGTATTGTTTCCAGAAGTTAGTTTCTAAGCCATCCTTTTTTAAAAAACATTAAGCCTAATAGGGATGCATTAGCCATGTGGTAAATGGACATGACCCATTGAAAGCTCCCCTCTTGAAAAAAACCTCAGGGTCTATTGAAAGCTGTTGGTTTGTTTGGTTTCCACTTCACACCCAAGTGAAGTGCTAAAGGAAATGTTCTGGAAACATGAGTTTCTGGTCATTCATTCAGCCCATTCTGATGGAGACTTACCAGGTGTCGGGCGAGGTACTGGAGATAAAGTAATGGAAGAGACACAGGAGTCTTAGACTCTAGAGCTTCCCTTCCAACAGTGGGGGTCAGAACATTTCCACGTGAGCAAAGAAATCCCAAATATAAAGACACCTCAGCAAAGTTCCACAAGAAGGGGGTCCGGCTTCCTTAGACTCTATGGTCTGGGACTGCATCTCCAAGGAGGCACATCTGAGCTGAGACCAGATGGGAGAGAAGCAGCCCCAAAGCCCTGAGGCATATAGAGCAGAAGCGCAGCCAATAGGAAGCTCTGATTTCGTTGTCGGCCTGCTCAGGGAAGAAACAGGGATGAAGCCAGTGAGACACAGCAAAGACTTCTTGAGGGCCTCATCTATACCCGAAACTTGAAGCAGAACTTGGATCCACAGTCCCTCAAAGTCCCTGCTGGTCATGTTAAGCCGGGATAACCAATTTGTCCCAGTTTGCCCAGGACTCTCCTGGTTTGAGGGCTTCCCTGGTGGCACTAGTGGTTAAAAAAAAAAGGGGGCGGGGGGGTTCCCTGGGTTGAGAAGATTCTCCGGAGGAGAAAATGGCAACCCACTCCAGTATTCTTAACTGGAAAATTCCACGGAGAGAGGAGCCTGGCGGGCTACAGTCCTGGGAGTTGCAGAGTTGGACACGACTTAGCACACTGTAACTTCCTGGTTTTAAAGCTGTAAGTTCCATATCCTAGAGCACCCTCGCTCCCAGACAGACCAAGAGAGCTGGTCTCTTTTATGTTTGGCCTCCAGACACAATGTCCTCCCACAGGCTTTCCATCACGAACTAATTTAATCCTCGCTACGCTGTGAGGTCTGATTGTTGTTGCTGTCACTCCCATAAAGAAGAGGAAGCTGAGAGATCACACCATTTATTCCCCGTCACCCAGCAAGGATAGGATGAAACCAGGGCCATACCACGTTCTCCTGACTCCAAACACTAAGCTTTTAGTTCCTTGCCGTGTCTTGAAATCTTCTGCGTGACAAAAGCAGTTAACGGGGTGTTTGAACGGGGGACACTGGCTTCTGCCTTCCTGTAGAGTGGTGTGGTGGGGGTTTCTGTCTCCTTCTAAGATGAGTGCCTGCTCTGGGTGCCTGTTATGCTTGACACCTGCACTTTAGCGTCTGCTACAACTTTGGCAGCTGGGATCCAACGAAAATACTCAGGACGCGTGCTTGTACAACAGCTCCTGGGGTGCCCTGAAGACGCCTGCGGCTTTGTTCCCTGAGGAATCCTGTCCTCCAGAGGGCTGCAGTCTGGGGAAGCCTGCGGGACGGGGCAGTTTTCTCTGTCTTCTTGCTCATTTTTAAGCAGTGTGTTTGATCCACTGACGTGATCATTCTCTGCCTTCTGAATCAAAACAGCCACTTTGTCATAGAACTTTGTGACACATAAGTTTTATGAATCATAAGTTGTGCATGTGTATCCAGTGGCCCAAATGTAGCCACAGGGATAATTATGTTGTGGTTGTTTGCTGTGAACAGGGCTTTAAAGTTTTGGCTGTCAGTATTTTTAAATGCATTTTCTTTTGTTTGAGGGCTTCCTGGTGGCACTAGTGGTTAAAAAAAAAAGGGGGCGGGGGGGTTCCCTGGGTTGAGAAGATTCTCCGGAGGAGAAAATGGCAACCCACTCCAGTATTCTTAACTGGAAAATTCCACGGAGAGAGGAGCCTGGCGGGCTACAGTCCTGGGAGTTGCAGAGTTGGACACGACTTAGCACACTGTAACTTCCTGGTTTTAAAGCTGTAAGTTCCATATCCTAGAGCACCCTCGCTCCCAGACAGACCAAGAGAGCTGGTCTCTTTTATGTTTGGCCTCCAGACACAATGTCCTCCCACAGGCTTTCCATCACGAACTAATTTAATCCTCGCTACGCTGTGAGGTCTGATTGTTGTTGCTGTCACTCCCATAAAGAAGAGGAAGCTGAGAGATCACACCATTTATTCCCCGTCACCCAGCAAGGATAGGATGAAACCAGGGCCATACCACGTTCTCCTGACTCCAAACACTAAGCTTTTAGTTCCTTGCCGTGTCTTGAAATCTTCTGCGTGACAAAAGCAGTTAACGGGGTGTTTGAACGGGGGACACTGGCTTCTGCCTTCCTGTAGAGTGGTGTGGTGGGGGTTTCTGTCTCCTTCTAAGATGAGTGCCTGCTCTGGGTGCCTGTTATGCTTGACACCTGCACTTTAGCGTCTGCTACAACTTTGGCAGCTGGGATCCAACGAAAATACTCAGGACGCGTGCTTGTACAACAGCTCCTGGGGTGCCCTGAAGACGCCTGCGGCTTTGTTCCCTGAGGAATCCTGTCCTCCAGAGGGCTGCAGTCTGGGGAAGCCTGCGGGACGGGGCAGTTTTCTCTGTCTTCTTGCTCATTTTTAAGCAGTGTGTTTGATCCACTGACGTGATCATTCTCTGCCTTCTGAATCAAAACAGCCACTTTGTCATAGAACTTTGTGACACATAAGTTTTATGAATCATAAGTTGTGCATGTGTATCCAGTGGCCCAAATGTAGCCACAGGGATAATTATGTTGTGGTTGTTTGCTGTGAACAGGGCTTTAAAGTTTTGGCTGTCAGTATTTTTAAATGACATATTTTGCAATTTGATTTCATGTTTCCATTGGGGAAAAAAAATAGATCTGACAGCACTGGGACTGTAATCTAATCATATCTTGGGTGGATCTGAGCAGGCATTGCCCCTTTAAACAAGGCATGTGACATTCAGTTCACCACAGTCCCCCCGACTCCAGGCTGTCTCCCCAACATCTAAGCCAGCATTGCTTGAACTTGTTTTCTTACACTAGAGAAATATCTCTTTGGCCTTATGTCGCTTTCACAAATGGGAAAATGAAGGCCACCACTTGATTATCCTTACCCCTAGCCTCTTTTATGTTTTTTTTTCCTTTTATCTGTATGATCCCCAGAGTCATTTCAGATCAAGTAAATTATGGGGAAAAAGTCTTTTACTTCTTAACAGATTTTGGGTCGTCTGTAGTTTACCTAGAACTTTGGATTTGACAGCCTCATTCCTCCAAATTGTAGGAACCAAATAGGATTGTAAACATGTCACTTTGCCATGAAAAGATGTCCATTCAAAACTAAAACGGGGGTTTCCCTGGTGGTCCAATGGGTAAGGACACCGCCCTACAGTGCAGGGGGCGCCGGTTGGATCCCTGGCCTGGGAAGATCCCACGTGCCGCGGAGCAGCTGGACCGATGTGTCCAATTACCGAGCCGGAGCTCTGGAGCGCATGCGCCCAGAGCCAGTGCTCTGTGACAATAGACGCCACCGCGATGAGAGACCCACAGGAGCCAAAGAACAAAGATGAATGAAAATAGATAATGAAAGACCAATAGAAGTGGCCCGCCTGCCCCCCTCCCTCCCCAACCCACCCCTCCAAAAAAATTTAAAAAAAAAACTAAAACGGTTCTTTTCATTTACCACTGCTTTATGCAATGACGGTGTCATGTCAGAAATTGAGAGACATAATCATGCAGAGAAGAACAGGCATCCCCAAGAAAAGCCACATGTGGTTCAAGGGGGAGAAATCCTGTCAAAACTGGATCTTGCAAAAAAAAAAAACCAGGAGGGCCTCAAGAGCAGCTAGATCCAGAGGCATATGCCATGGCAGCCTGTGAGGTCTTTCTCCCTTTCTGTCTCTTCTGCTCTCATCTCTGCTTTCCTCTGTGTCCCTTGGTTTCTTTTTCAAGCAGATTTTTTTCCCTGGCAATGGTAACAGTTCTGGAAGCTCCAGGCTTTCATCTTCACAGTTTCACGCTCAAATGAAAGGGAACAGGCCTCTCTCCGCCTTGTTTTAGCAAAGCTTGGAGATTAGCTCAGGCTTAGCTGTGTTTGACCTGTCTGAACCAATCCCAGCAGCCCAGTCACATGCAAGGCTCTGATTGACCAGGCCTGCGTCATGTATTCTTGTCCAAGGATAAAATTAGTGTGTCAAAACCACAGGGAATAAGCCAGAGAGAAGAGTGGTTCTCCAAGGAAACCCCAGGTTCTAGTTCTGGAAGAAGGAGGAAAAAATGCTTGCTGGGGAAGCATTCATGAATGAATGAATGATTAGATTGGTAAACAAATGGCCCCACTGTGACGTCATCCATGGAACGTATTTACTCATCTTACTTTTTTCTGTCTTACCCAGAACTCAGGAACACATAGGCAACCATCCAGCCTTTGAACATCGCTTAATGTCTTTATTCATCTGCTCCTGAGTGTTGTCTAGCAACCCCTAAAACATGCACTTTGTTTGAACTTGCTCTAGACGTCAGACTCCACGGAGAAGGTGGTCGCGCCGCCTGAGCCGGAACCGGCAGCCGCAGGCCAGAAGGGCAAGGAGGGCTCCTCCAAGGACAAGAAGGTGGCTGGGGAGACCAACAAGCAGAAGAGCAATAAGCAGGAAGCCAAAGAGCCGACCCCGAGCATGGAGCCGGCCCCAGTGGAGGCGAACTCGCTGCAAAACGGAGACAAGTCCCAGAAGAGACCCGAGAAGCGGCGACAGTCCCTCGGGGGCTTTTTCAAGGGCCTGGTGGGTGAATGGGTTGCCTCTCCTTTCTGAGTTTTTGGGCGGGGCTGGGGTCCCTGCCTCCAAAAGGGACTGGCTGGCCACATGTGGTTCAAGGGAGAAATCCTGTCAAAACTGGATCTTGCAAAAAAACCAGGAGGGCCTCAAGAGCAGCTAGATCCAGAGGCATATGCCATGGCAGCCTGTGAGGTCTTTCTCCCTTTCTGTCTCTTCTGCTCTCATCTCTGCTTTCCTCTGTGTCCCTTGGTTTCTTTTTCAAGCAGATTTTTTTCCCTGGCAATGGTAACAGTTCTGGAAGCTCCAGGCTTTCATCTTCACAGTTTCACGCTCAAATGAAAGGGAACAGGCCTCTCTCCGCCTTGTTTTAGCAAAGCTTGGAGATTAGCTCAGGCTTAGCTGTGTTTGACCTGTCTGAACCAATCCCAGCAGCCCAGTCACATGCAAGGCTCTGATTGACCAGGCCTGCGTCATGTATTCTTGTCCAAGGATAAAATTAGTGTGTCAAAACCACAGGGAATAAGCCAGAGAGAAGAGTGGTTCTCCAAGGAAACCCCAGGTTCTAGTTCTGGAAGAAGGAGGAAAAAATGCTTGCTGGGGAAGCATTCATGAATGAATGAATGATTAGATTGGTAAACAAATGGCCCCACTGTGACGTCATCCATGGAACGTATTTACTCATCTTACTTTTTTCTGTCTTACCCAGAACTCAGGAACACATAGGCAACCATCCAGCCTTTGAACATCGCTTAATGTCTTTATTCATCTGCTCCTGAGTGTTGTCTAGCAACCCCTAAAACATGCACTTTGTTTGAACTTGCTCTAGACGTCAGACTCCACGGAGAAGGTGGTCGCGCCGCCTGAGCCGGAACCGGCAGCCGCAGGCCAGAAGGGCAAGGAGGGCTCCTCCAAGGACAAGAAGGTGGCTGGGGAGACCAACAAGCAGAAGAGCAATAAGCAGGAAGCCAAAGAGCCGACCCCGAGCATGGAGCCGGCCCCAGTGGAGGCGAACTCGCTGCAAAACGGAGACAAGTCCCAGAAGAGACCCGAGAAGCGGCGACAGTCCCTCGGGGGCTTTTTCAAGGGCCTGGTGGGTGAATGGGTTGCCTCTCCTTTCTGAGTTTTTGGGCGGGGGCTGGGGTCCCTGCCTCCAAAAGGGACTGGCTGGCCACCGGATGGCTGGACCTTTGCCAGACAGACCCCAAGCACCTGCAGAGGGCAGGGTGGGCACGGGCAGGTAAGACACGGATAGGTGGTGAATTAAAGCAGCTCCTGTTGGAGCAGTGGCCAGCCCAGGCTGCTGTACGGGCTGTGCGAAGAATATTGACATATTCCTACTTCAATAGGAAAGCTATTAAAAACTGTTAAGCAAGGAAATGTTGGACCCCTGCTTATAGCTGTTAAAGACTGGTTTGCTGCCACAGTGTAGAGATGGTCATAGAGGGACAAGAGCAGAAATAGACGCCCAGCCCGTATGCTTCTAGGATTACCTTGAAGAGCTGATGGCAGTTTGGCGTTCTGATGCCAGAAGGGATGATGAGCAGTGGGTAGATTCTAGATGATCATTCCAGTTCATGTCACCGAGCCCTTTCTCTAAGGCCATGCTTCCTTGTATTCATCATCTCTTTAAGTTATGGCCACTTCCCTTTGGGGTAGAAATGCTTATTCCTCAATTCCTTCATCTTCCTGTTGCCACAAGACTGCCACTGTGGTGAAGGAGGGCGGGCTTTCCTGTCACATTGTAAGCATCCAGACAAGCCCTGAGAACTTCCAAGCTGGGCACATTTCCCCAGGGGGTTACCTGACCCCTTTCCTGAGAGGACAGTGCTGGCAGCAGGCCTGGCGCCTGCCAGGGAAACAGACGTGGCCTCGTTACCTGGCGGAAGTGAGCTTCTGTCTGCCATCAGCCCCGCCCAGCAGCCCCGGCCCTCAGAGGCTATATGGTCAGCCACTCCCTGTGTGACCTTTGCCCTCCTGGTGACACTCCCTTCATTCTGTCCCCTCTCTCCTCCTCTTCTGCCTGCTGCTTGGATTCTCATAGAAAGAAGCCTACTCGGTGCTACATGAAAACTTGCAGAGATACCTTTTGTAAGAAAAGTAAACAGCCAGTGTGGTTAGAAAGTGAATAGAGAGTTGACGGAAGGTAGTTGTAACTGTGGATAGTTTTCTGTACAGACCGCCCTCCCCTCGCCCAGTTGCTGTTCTTAGTGCATGATAAATTGACCTCAGGCATCTCACTGGAGACCATTCTCTTATCCACCACCCACGAATAAGGTGTATTTATGTAGGACAGCACCTGGCACAGAGTAAGTGCTAAATAAATGGCAGTTGTTGATACTACAAATCTTCACTAGGATGCAACTTCTGTATTTTTCTCCAGGGACCAAAGCGGATGTTGGACGCTCAAGTGCAGACAGATCCCGTATCCATCGGACCAGTTGGCAAATCCAAGTAAACAAATCACCACGGTTCCCCATCAAGTTCCGCCACCAAGAAGTCTTCTCCCTACTCCATCTCCTCCCCAGACCCACTCCCTGTGTATATTTTTTCTTCTGATGGCCATCCAATGAAATGCTGCCTCCGAATTAAGCCCCAGCTGTTGTATATTGAGGTGTATTATTTACGTCTCTGGTCCAATCTTCCCTGGCAAATAACTGTAAAGATGGTTTAGCAGGTTAACTAGCCAGGTCAGAAGAGTCGATGGTTGCCAAGCAGGGTGGGGGAGGGGCAGAGGAGGCATTCTGGTTAAGTTATGAAACATGGCCAGTGACAAGTAAGTTGCAGAAGGAAAAAGACTGCTGGAAGGAATTAAGCTTTGTAGTCAATACATGCTCATCCTCTCCGCTTGAAGAGGAGAGACAGAAAATCCGTTTGTTTAAGTTCACGTTTCAAGGAGGGAGAAAGAACGTGGGCTGTGTGGTGTTGGGAGGTTGCCAATTTCCTGGAATGGAATGTGTGGGGAATGACAAAGGAATGAATAAGAGTAGTTTTTCAAATAGGGCCCTTGAACGTTCTTGACGAGAGGGAAAAGATTGACTGGAGAGGCCTTGACATGATTTGGGAGAACAGTTGCTTTTTGAGGCTTAGTGAAAAGGGCGAGGATTACAACTTGGAAAAAAAACAAAACAAATAAATGACGTTACGAGTTTATTTGAAAACACTAGGGGGCGCCAAAGTCTCCATTTTCATCGGGTATCCTGTATCCCTAACAAAGATTTGGTCTCTGCAATCTTACATTATTAATGTTTCTCAGATGGCTGAGGGGCTTGCTTCATCTGTTCTGTCTGACACTTATCTCAAGTCTGTCTGTAATTTCCTAATGTTTCCATGATGTGCTCTGACAAAACCCTCCCCATAACCCCAGTTAATAAAAATTTACAGAAGTTTATTTAAATACCTGAGTTTTTTTTTTTTTAATATTTGTACAGAGTACATAGAACCATGAGTGTATTGAAATGTAATCCCAAGTAGCTATATGATCGACTGATATCATGTATCCTGTATCTTTCTTTTCCTGATTTAATAAAAAAAAATACATTGACATCCAAAGGATCTTTTAATTTTCATCTTCTAAAGCAGGTCTCTCATGCACTACGTCTGAGATGCCTTAGATGCTTTTCCTGTATCTTACCTTCTCTCCTAGATCTCCCTCAATTTCCTTGTACGTGTGCATGTGCACATACAAATGGGTGCACATGTATATTTGTATAAATGCACCTATGCGCACACACATATAGGTAAATGTTGTCTCAGGCCACAGTGGTAGAGTAGAACCTGAAACACGGATTCAGTGAATGTGTTAGGCTGAAGCCAAACTCCCAGAGAAAGGGGAGGCTGAGAAGGACAGGGCAGGGTTTGGTTTCAGCTGGAGTTTTGTCCTGATCTCCCAGGAGGCCCTGAAGCATGAATTGCATCATAAAGTTGGTTCTACCTACAGGCAAGGAGGCTGGCCTTTGTCCTCTTGTTGGTGAGTCATGGGCCACCCTGGGAGGTGTTGGGACAGGCAAGCTTCTCTTACTGAGCTGGAAAGCTAGAATCCCTTACCAGCCAGGATGGGAAGTAGCTGAAGTGTCCAGTACAGACACATACATCCAGGGGCATATTTGTACCCATGTATGTGCAACTTCATATTTATAAACCTATTTGCTTCTATACAGGAGTAAATAAATGCATGTACACCATCATCATCATACACATTTGTCAGAGTCAGTAGGTGCCTCTGGTTCTGGGTCAATTACCTATGTCATGCATGCCCACATTCATCATCATACACAGGCAAACAGACACAGGTAATTGACACAGAGCCGGAGGCACCTACCGGCTCTTACAAATCCACCACACAGTGATTAGAGATAAAATTGAACATCCTCTCCTGAGAAGTCTATACCTTAGGCAAATAAAACCTTGGCTTGGGGGAAAAGGCCTTTGGAAAATGGGTTCAAGACAAAAATATTTCTAAAAAATACAAAACCAAACCAGATTTGGGAGACCCTTGGTTCCCAGGACCCACTGGCTGCCAGCTTGGACTGGGTGAACCTGGGAGCTAAGTTTCCAATAAAGACCAGACGCTTCTTCCTTGCAGTGGGTTTGGCTTTTTCAGTCCTCCTGCCCCAGTCTGGAGATTCATTCCTCACTGTTGGTGACTCACCCAGCTGAGAGTGACTTCATGCTGCTTCATGTCTGCATGCTTAACTTGGCCCAAATCAGGGGGAAAAAACCTTTTGGGGAAGACCTCAATAGGTGGTGACTTCCTCTCCACCGTTGCCATCCCAGTACACGAGATGATTCAAGGCAAATGGGCGGCTGGTCACTGCTTTGTCTCTGAACACCAGGGGGGTTGTCTGGTATGACCTTTGAGCCCCAGGCCATACCAGTCTATTGAGAAAGGTGACAGTATGTTTTGCAAGTTGCACCTCACTGGACACAGGGGCTTTTCACCCTGGTGAGAAATGTCTCCAGACTAAGACTGAGTCACTAATGCAGAAGGAGCCCTCCCACCCTGGAAAAAAATTTTCAAACTTTCAAAAAGAAGTTCTCTGCTGAGAATCTTGCTGCAAAGCATGCCAACAGTTTCCGTAACTGGTTTCCCATCCTCCTGGTCCAAAAAAAAAAAGAGAACAATCTTTTAATGAAATGGCTTGTTTTGCTTTTAAGAAAACTTAAGCCAGAGAAGACTCCAAAAATGGCTTGTTGGGGGAGATTCTAAAGCGGTTGTAGCCTGAGAAGCAAGATAAAACTCTTTTTTAGTTTTATGGGGTTTGTGTGGTTTTGATGGGAGAGCTCGTTCCTGATGCATTTCCAATAAATACTAATTTCCATGCTTCCTGTTGGAATAGGGTGGAAAGAGTAGACACACCCCAGGTGAGCGAAGGAAAGCCCTGAGGACATAGACTCACAGACAGCCTGAAGTTCTTCCAACTACAGCACCCAGCAAGACCCTTTGGATAGCAACCTACGGAAATCCACCACACAGTGATTAGAGATAAAATTGAACATCCTCTCCTGAGAAGTCTATACCTTAGGCAAATAAAACCTTGGCTTGGGGGAAAAAGCCTTTGGAAAATGGGTTCAAGACAAAAATATTTCTAAAAAATACAAAACCAAACCAGATTTGGGAGACCCTTGGTTCCCAGGACCCACTGGCTGCCAGCTTGGACTGGGTGAACCTGGGAGCTAAGTTTCCAATAAAGACCAGACGCTTCTTCCTTGCAGTGGGTTTGGCTTTTTCAGTCCTCCTGCCCCAGTCTGGAGATTCATTCCTCACTGTTGGTGACTCACCCAGCTGAGAGTGACTTCATGCTGCTTCATGTCTGCATGCTTAACTTGGCCCAAATCAGGGGGAAAAAACCTTTTGGGGAAGACCTCAATAGGTGGTGACTTCCTCTCCACCGTTGCCATCCCAGTACACGAGATGATTCAAGGCAAATGGGCGGCTGGTCACTGCTTTGTCTCTGAACACCAGGGGGGTTGTCTGGTATGACCTTTGAGCCCCAGGCCATACCAGTCTATTGAGAAAGGTGACAGTATGTTTTGCAAGTTGCACCTCACTGGACACAGGGGCTTTTCACCCTGGTGAGAAATGTCTCCAGACTAAGACTGAGTCACTAATGCAGAAGGAGCCCTCCCACCCTGGAAAAAAATTTTCAAACTTTCAAAAAGAAGTTCTCTGCTGAGAATCTTGCTGCAAAGCATGCCAACAGTTTCCGTAACTGGTTTCCCATCCTCCTGGTCCAAAAAAAAAAAGAGAACAATCTTTTAATGAAATGGCTTGTTTTGCTTTTAAGAAAACTTAAGCCAGAGAAGACTCCAAAAATGGCTTGTTGGGGGAGATTCTAAAGCGGTTGTAGCCTGAGAAGCAAGATAAAACTCTTTTTTAGTTTTATGGGGTTTGTGTGGTTTTGATGGGAGAGCTCGTTCCTGATGCATTTCCAATAAATACTAATTTCCATGCTTCCTGTTGGAATAGGGTGGAAAGAGTAGACACACCCCAGGTGAGCGAAGGAAAGCCCTGAGGACATAGACTCACAGACAGCCTGAAGTTCTTCCAACTACAGCACCCAGCAAGACCCTTTGGATAGCAAGCCCATACACAGTGAAATGTTAAGAACACCCTGAAATGGAAAGAGAAATTAACACCTGGAGGAGGGAGCAAAGGTGCCTTTTTGAAGCTGACATATTCACAAGCTTATTTATTTATTTTTAGGTGCCTGTGGAAGTGTCTTCTCCAACGTCAAGAAATGGTCTTTCCAAGAATTCAACTGTTTAGCTGAAATGGCTGTCATCGGGGAAAACAAAAAACAAAAGAAAACTCCAGCCAGCGGTGACTTCTGGACTGGTATCCAGAAAAGAGTTCTTTCAAAAGCGCAGTTGTTCTCAGCAGCCCCTGAGGTCCCTCGTGAATTCATCATCTTGGGGAAAGGGACAGTGGCAGAAAGGGAAGGAAAACATGAAAGAAAGGGAAGCTCCTGTGGTTTTGTTGTGCCCCCCGCCCCCAAACAAAGTATCAGGGATTTACACACACACTCTCTCTCTCTCTAGCTGCATTGTTGTTGTTTGTTTGCAAACAGATACACTTGGTCCCATTTAATTAGATTCCAAGAGACTGGAATCTGTGCCTTGCTGGCTCCTTCTCAAAGTTCCTGGAAGGGAGCAGGCCTGACAAGCAGCATTTTCTTTGTCAAATAAGACCAAACTGATCTTAAGCCATACAAAATAGAGCCAGCTCGCCACCCTACCTGAAGGAGAAAGAAAAGAAGATGATAGCTATGAACTCACCCAAGTCGCAAACGAAGGGAATGCACATTGCAGAAATGTAAGATGATTCTTATCAGCTTTTAACTATCCTCCCAAGGTCCTTTTCTCAGCCTTTTATTAGTAAAAAGGCAGTCCACACGGTAAGTTGAGTTAGGCTCCTCTCTGATCTAGATCTTGTTTACTTTATCAATGGAAATAAAGTGACACCAAGCTCCCCCACCCCGGAAATTACGGGCTTCATTAGGAAGAAAAGAAATTACGTACTGAGCAGCAAATTCTGTAAATTTGTAATTAGATCTTTAGCGCTGGTCCAGGTGAGGAAGAAACCCTGAGGAGGAAAGCCCTGAGGACATAGACTCACAGACAGCCTGAAGTTCTTCCAACTACAGCACCCAGCAAGACCCTTTGGATAGCAAGCCCATACACAGTGAAATGTTAAGAACACCCTGAAATGGAAAGAGAAATTAACACCTGGAGGAGGGAGCAAAGGTGCCTTTTTGAAGCTGACATATTCACAAGCTTATTTATTTATTTTTAGGTGCCTGTGGAAGTGTCTTCTCCAACGTCAAGAAATGGTCTTTCCAAGAATTCAACTGTTTAGCTGAAATGGCTGTCATCGGGGAAAACAAAAAACAAAAGAAAACTCCAGCCAGCGGTGACTTCTGGACTGGTATCCAGAAAAGAGTTCTTTCAAAAGCGCAGTTGTTCTCAGCAGCCCCTGAGGTCCCTCGTGAATTCATCATCTTGGGGAAAGGGACAGTGGCAGAAAGGGAAGGAAAACATGAAAGAAAGGGAAGCTCCTGTGGTTTTGTTGTGCCCCCCGCCCCAAACAAAGTATCAGGGATTTACACACTCTCTCTCTCTCTAGCTGCATTGTTGTTGTTTGTTTGCAAACAGATACACTTGGTCCCATTTAATTAGATTCCAAGAGACTGGAATCTGTGCCTTGCTGGCTCCTTCTCAAAGTTCCTGGAAGGGAGCAGGCCTGACAAGCAGCATTTTCTTTGTCAAATAAGACCAAACTGATCTTAAGCCATACAAAATAGAGCCAGCTCGCCACCCTACCTGAAGGAGAAAGAAAAGAAGATGATAGCTATGAACTCACCCAAGTCGCAAACGAAGGGAATGCACATTGCAGAAATGTAAGATGATTCTTATCAGCTTTTAACTATCCTCCCAAGGTCCTTTTCTCAGCCTTTTATTAGTAAAAAGGCAGTCCACACGGTAAGTTGAGTTAGGCTCCTCTCTGATCTAGATCTTGTTTACTTTATCAATGGAAATAAAGTGACACCAAGCTCCCCCACCCCGGAAATTACGGGCTTCATTAGGAAGAAAAGAAATTACGTACTGAGCAGCAAATTCTGTAAATTTGTAATTCAGATCTTTAGCGCTGGTCCAAATGCCAGTCAGGATCCAGCCCTTTGCATAAATTGGTTTCCAGAGGAGTTTAACTCTTTCGTTTCCCTTGCCTGGAAAGCCACTCACGGGAGCCTCTTCACCCCCACCCCCGCCTCGCCCTGCCCCCGGGGCCCTTTAACTAGCCATAGCTGGCGCCTGGGTAGCGACCAGTGCAATTTTGTAAAAGTAAGGGTAACCTTAGGGCTTCCCTGGCGGCTCAGATGGCAAAGAATCTGCCTGCAATGCACGAGACCTAAATTCAATCTCTGGGTCTGGAAGAGCCCCGGAAGAAGGGAAGTGACTACCCACTCCAGCATTCTTGCCTGGAGAATTCCATGGACAGAGGAGCCTGGTGGGCCACAGTCCATAGGAACACAACTAAATAAGTGACTAACACTTTCACTTTTTTCAAGGGTAATAATAACTGTGTCCTTACACTACCACACTTTGCAGTTTATAGACTGCTTTTTAACTGTATTATCTAATTTAAAGCTATATGCCACTCACTGAACTTAATTGCATTCTTTGTTATTTTATTATGAGGGGGAATGATGTGCACCTGTACAGCTTTTTATTCCCCGCCAAAGGCGCACTTCTTAACAAAATGGCCCCCAGCTGGATTTGGCCCTGATTGTACATTGCTCACGTGATTTATTCTCCTCGAAAAGTTTTCTGTTTAAATCTGGCCACAGGGGGGCGTTCTAAGACCTGGGGTTCGAAATTTCTAGCCTGCCCCTTTTCTCTGAACACCAACCAGGAGGTTGGGCTGAAGCAACTCTTAGTACTGAGTGCGTTGATTAACTTCTAGAAATGGTCAAGTTTAATGAAGAGAACTAGAATGAGAGGGCCAAACTGGGTAAGTCCAATGCTTTCTGTGATTCTCAGTCTCCCAAACGAAGATAATGTTGGTTATTGCTTGGTTTTTCCGTTTTTTATCAGCTCAGTCTTAGAATAAGCTTGAGAAGGGTAGTGTGATTGTAAACATTAAGGGTGTCACTGCATGGAAGTTCCCCGGAAATTACGGGCTTCATTAGGAAGAAAAGAAATTACGTACTGAGCAGCAAATTCTGTAAATTTGTAATTCAGATCTTTAGCGCTGGTCCAAATGCCAGTCAGGATCCAGCCCTTTGCATAAATTGGTTTCCAGAGGAGTTTAACTCTTTCGTTTCCCTTGCCTGGAAAGCCACTCACGGGAGCCTCTTCACCCCCCCCCGCCTCGCCCTGCCCCCGGGGCCCTTTAACTAGCCATAGCTGGCGCCTGGGTAGCGACCAGTGCAATTTTGTAAAAGTAAGGGTAACCTTAGGGCTTCCCTGGCGGCTCAGATGGCAAAGAATCTGCCTGCAATGCACGAGACCTAAATTCAATCTCTGGGTCTGGAAGAGCCCCGGAAGAAGGGAAGTGACTACCCACTCCAGCATTCTTGCCTGGAGAATTCCATGGACAGAGGAGCCTGGTGGGCCACAGTCCATAGGAACACAACTAAATAAGTGACTAACACTTTCACTTTTTTCAAGGGTAATAATAACTGTGTCCTTACACTACCACACTTTGCAGTTTATAGACTGCTTTTTAACTGTATTATCTAATTTAAAGCTATATGCCACTCACTGAACTTAATTGCATTCTTTGTTATTTTATTATGAGGGGGAATGATGTGCACCTGTACAGCTTTTTATTCCCCGCCAAAGGCGCACTTCTTAACAAAAGGGCCCCCCAGCTGGATTTGGCCCTGATTGTACATTGCTCACGTGATTTATTCTCCTCGAAAAGTTTTCTGTTTAAATCTGGCCACAGGGGGGCGTTCTAAGACCTGGGGTTCGAAATTTCTAGCCTGCCCCTTTTCTCTGAACACCAACCAGGAGGTTGGGCTGAAGCAACTCTTAGTACTGAGTGCGTTGATTAACTTCTAGAAATGGTCAAGTTTAATGAAGAGAACTAGAATGAGAGGGCCAAACTGGGTAAGTCCAATGCTTTCTGTGATTCTCAGTCTCCCAAACGAAGATAATGTTGGTTATTGCTTGGTTTTTCCGTTTTTTATCAGCTCAGTCTTAGAATAAGCTTGAGAAGGGTAGTGTGATTGTAAACATTAAGTTGGTGTCACTGCATGGAAGTCACCCTCACACCCAATGAGAGGAGAGGGCACCTGACTTACTCTGTCAGTTTCTTCCCCAAACAGGACAATAATAATAGTGCATAATTCATGGAGCTGCTGTGAGCACAGATTGAGATGAAGCAAGGCACAGCTTTTGTGCAATGGTTCGTACATTAAAAAAAAAAAAAAAAGTGCAGGGAGGGGGGCTGTTAGAACACAGGGAATTTTAGCACCAAGTACCTGAAAACTCCTCAAGTTGGATAATTAATAATAATAACAACAACAGGGATAGCTGTTTTATGTTAACAGGTGTTTTGTCACAGCCTGGCTCTGATTCTCTGGGACTCAGCTCTGCCATGAGCCAATAAACATGAGTTTATCAGTGCCAGAGAAAGGAATTACAGGATTATCAGTTCTGATTTATCACTTTGGTGAAACTGATGTTGAGAAGGTAGCTTCGATGATGCAGTAAATCAAAGCAATCGTGAATATCGGTACTTTTAAAGTTAGCCATTCCCCAAACCAGCCAGGCTCCTTCAGTTCAAACTGATGGGACTTGAGCAATTATGATGCCTGCCCTGCAGGCTAGGGTCATTAAACTGTGAGCTCACCCACATCAGGGACCTTCTTGTCTCATTCACCGCTCTATCGTCAATGTCTAGCACATTGCCTGGGCATAAGAGATACTCAATAAATAGCCACTGAATGAGTAAGGTGATAAATATTCTACGGCCATGTACATTGCTCACGTGATTTATTCTCCTCGAAAAGTTTTCTGTTTAAATCTGGCCACAGGGGCGTTCTAAGACCTGGGGTTCGAAATTTCTAGCCTGCCCCTTTTCTCTGAACACCAACCAGGAGGTTGGGCTGAAGCAACTCTTAGTACTGAGTGCGTTGATTAACTTCTAGAAATGGTCAAGTTTAATGAAGAGAACTAGAATGAGAGGGCCAAACTGGGTAAGTCCAATGCTTTCTGTGATTCTCAGTCTCCCAAACGAAGATAATGTTGGTTATTGCTTGGTTTTTCCGTTTTTTATCAGCTCAGTCTTAGAATAAGCTTGAGAAGGGTAGTGTGATTGTAAACATTAAGTTGGTGTCACTGCATGGAAGTCACCCTCACACCCAATGAGAGGAGAGGGCACCTGACTTACTCTGTCAGTTTCTTCCCCAAACAGGACAATAATAATAGTGCATAATTCATGGAGCTGCTGTGAGCACAGATTGAGATGAAGCAAGGCACAGCTTTTGTGCAATGGTTCGTACATTAAAAAAAAAAAAAAAAGTGCAGGGAGGGGGGCTGTTAGAACACAGGGAATTTTAGCACCAAGTACCTGAAAACTCCTCAAGTTGGATAATTAATAATAATAACAACAACAGGGATAGCTGTTTTATGTTAACAGGTGTTTTGTCACAGCCTGGCTCTGATTCTCTGGGACTCAGCTCTGCCATGAGCCAATAAACATGAGTTTATCAGTGCCAGAGAAAGGAATTACAGGATTATCAGTTCTGATTTATCACTTTGGTGAAACTGATGTTGAGAAGGTAGCTTCGATGATGCAGTAAATCAAAGCAATCGTGAATATCGGTACTTTTAAAGTTAGCCATTCCCCAAACCAGCCAGGCTCCTTCAGTTCAAACTGATGGGACTTGAGCAATTATGATGCCTGCCCTGCAGGCTAGGGTCATTAAACTGTGAGCTCACCCACATCAGGGACCTTCTTGTCTCATTCACCGCTCTATCGTCAATGTCTAGCACATTGCCTGGGCATAAGAGATACTCAATAAATAGCCACTGAATGAGTAAGGTGATAAATATTCTACGGCCATATCCATTGCGAAGAGGGCTGCCTTTTGCTCTAGCTGGACTTTAACCCCAAGTGTTTGAGCACTCTAATCAGACAGCGTCCCTCCTCAGGTGCCCAGCTGAGTGGTCCTCAAAGTGTGGCTCCACACAGCAGCACCTGAGAACCAATTAGAAATGCAAATTCTCAAGCCCCACTCCAGACCTAGGGGTGGAGTCTAGCAAGTATGGTTGCACAAGCCCTCCAGGTGATTCTGATGTAAAACAAATTAAAAACCACTGGTCTAGGTTGAGCTGTCACTTCCCCGAGGGTCAACTACAAACAGACCAGTTGTGAACATGCAAACATAATAAAAGCTAACCTTGGCCTTGACTATACAGCTCAGGTATTGCGCTTCACATGGATTCCCTTGTTTACTACTCATTTTACAGATGAGGAAACATCTGTAAAACAAGATGAAAACAAGGTTCAGAGAAGGGGAAACAAGTGTACCTGAGGACAGGTCAGAGCCAAGGTTGAAACCCAATTAAGCTGTTGAAAGTCATGTTTTTGTGTCTGTGATAGATACAAGCAGACACAAAGACAATTATAAATCAGAGCATGGTGGAGCTTAGGGGAAGGCACAGGCACAAGACTAAAGGGGATGGAGGTTAGCTGTTTCAGGAGGTGACAGTTGAACTAACTCGTAAAGAATGGTCAAAGAGGGCTTACCCTGGTGGTCGAGTGGGTAAGGACACCGCCTTGCAGTGCAAGGGGTGCTGGTTCGATCCCTGGCCTGGGAAGATCCCACGTGCCGCGGAGCGGCTGGACCGATGTGTCCAATTACCGAGCCGGAGCTCTGGAGCGCATGTGCCCAGAGCTGGTGCTCTGCGACAACAGAAGCCACTGCGATGGTAGGCCCACACGGGCCAAAGAACAAAAATGGATGAAAATAGACAAATGAAAGACCGATAGAAGTAGCCCACCTGCTCCCCTCCCTCCCCACCGCCCCCCCAAAAAAAGAATGGTCAAAGAGATTTCCAACGTGCAAAAGCCCAGAGTTTACAGAGAGAATGGCAAGTCAGTAAGCATGGCTGGAGTGAGGCTGAAGACAGTTAAGTCGGTGAAGACTAGAGAGAAGGCAAGACCAGATCAACAGGGACATGCAGTAAGGAGCCCACAGTGAGAAACTTAGACTTTGTCATGAGGGCAATAGGGAGTCATGGGAGAGATCTGAGCTAGAAGGTTACAGAATCTGAGTTGCATTTTGGCTGCAGGTAGATCTAATGGAAACTCAATTCAACTAATATTCCTTGGATTCCTTGAGTGATCTGAATAGGAGTTCATCATAACCCTAGGGGTGGAGTCTAGCAAGTATGGTTCCACAAGCCCTCCAGGTGATTCTGATGTAAAACAAATTACAAACCACTGGTCTAGGTTGAGCTGTCCCTTCCCCGAGGGTAAACTACAAACAGACCAGTTGTGAACATGCAAACATAATAAAAGCTAACCTTGGCCTTGACTATACAGCTCAGGTATTGCGCTTCACATGGATTCCCTTGTTTACTACTCATTTTACAGATGAGGAAACATCTGTAAAACAAGATGAAAACAAGGTTCAGAGAAGGGAAGCAAGTGTACCTGAGGACAGGTCAGAGCCAAGGTTGAAACCCAATTAAGCTGTTGAAAGTCATGTTTTTGTGTCTGTGATAGATACAAGCAGACACAAAGACAATTATAAATCAGAGCATGGTGGAGCTTAGGGGAAGGCACAGGCACAAGACTAAAGGGGATGGAGGTTAGCTGTTTCAGGAGGTGACAGTTGAACTAACTCGTAAAGAATGGTCAAAGAGGGCTTACCCTGGTGGTCGAGTGGGTAAGGACACCGCCTTGCAGTGCAAGGGGTGCTGGTTCGATCCCTGGCCTGGGAAGATCCCACGTGCCGCGGAGCGGCTGGACCGATGTGTCCAATTACCGAGCCGGAGCTCTGGAGCGCATGTGCCCAGAGCTGGTGCTCTGCGACAACAGAAGCCACTGCGATGGTAGGCCCACACGGGCCAAAGAACAAAAATGGATGAAAATAGACAAATGAAAGACCGATAGAAGTAGCCCACCTGCTCCCCTCCCTCCCCACCGCCCCCCCAAAAAAAGAATGGTCAAAGAGATTTCCAACGTGCAAAAGCCCAGAGTTTACAGAGAGAATGGCAAGTCAGTAAGCATGGCTGGAGTGAGGCTGAAGACAGTTAAGTCGGTGAAGACTAGAGAGAAGGCAAGACCAGATCAACAGGGACATGCAGTAAGGAGCCCACAGTGAGAAACTTAGACTTTGTCATGAGGGCAATAGGGAGTCATGGGAGAGATCTGAGCTAGAAGGTTACAGAATCTGAGTTGCATTTTGGCTGCAGGTAGATCTAATGGAAACTCAATTCAACTAATATTCCTTGGATTCCTTGAGTGATCTGAATAGGAGTTCATCATAAAGTGTCATCATTTTATTTTTAGCCTCTTTAAGGACTATAAGAAGCATACAGATAAAACCTCCAAATGCCTTTGGTCCTTGAAAGGATGCTTAAATGTTTATTTCTAAGAGTCATAAATGTGAATTTGGAATTTAGCCCCATAGTCCATCCAAATGATCCATATCTATGACCTGAGGCTATGAGATTTTTAGTTACTTTACCTTGGTTTGCTCCTCTGTAGAATGGGAATAATTATGGAACTTGTCTAAGACTTGCTGAGAAGAGTAAATGAAACAGTGCATTTATAGCTTGTTAGTGTGTTAGTTGCTCAGTCGTGTCTGATTCTTTGTGGTCCTGTGGACTGTAGCCCGCCAGGCTCCAGGCTCCTCTGTCCATGGGATTCTCCAAGCAGGAATATTGGTGTGGGTTTCCATTTCCTCCTCCAGGGGATGTTCCCAACCCAGGAATTGAACCCATGTCTCCTGCATCGGTAGGCAGACTCTTGACCACTAAGCCACCAAGGAAGTAAGACAACACGTGTATAGCTTGTTTGTTAATATAGTGCCTGGTAGATAGGTAGTCAGTAAACATGGTGATGAGGATGCAGAGGATATCTGGCCAAGGTAGAATGGATGTCTTCTCTTTCAAGGGCTCAAAGCCCACCCGATCTTTAGGACATGTTTAAATTCCATCCCTGTCTTTCCTCGTCTTGGTAACCACTTGACTATGTGATTCATCCAAGAAAAGGGAAACAAGGGAAGAGAGAGAGGAAAAAATGTTGATTTTCCCTGGTGCCCATCCTATGTTAAAATAAAGTACAATTGTCAGGGAAGGGACTCGGGTCTCACTTTAACTTTCCTTGGTTGTGTCTGTTTATTAACCAGGTTGCCAGAGCAGTAGATGCTGTGGACCCCTCATTTCTCCTCAGTCCAACTCTGCACTCAACCACAGTCCTGATAACTTCCCACCACAGTGGCCCCTCCATTATTTGCTTTTCTCCTTGGTGGCTTCCTCCAGGGTCTGTGGGAACTTGTTCCGTCAACATGCAGGGATTCCTGGAAATGCCTGATAGTGCATGTCCCCAGAAGCAACCCTCAACCAGAGAGGGAGGGAAGATGGCAGATAAATAGCTCAGCTTCTCCATCTTTCGGGAGGGTTGTCTACATGTTCCCACAGGTGTCCCCAGCTGGAACGAACAGTTGTAACACACTCACAAACACACCCTCCCTCATTCGCACCCCCTGGAACCCCCTTCCCAAATAAATGACCTGCATACAACCTCTCGTCTCAGGGTCTGTATCTAAAGCACAAATATCTGTGCCTCCCTTAGGGTTTTGCAGGGGACCTGGCTTGTGCCAAGGGATTTAATAGAAGAGGGATTAATACAGCACTGGTTTTAAAGGTGCCAGAAAAGCTGACAAGGCAAGCATGTGACAGGAGGCCATGCAGAGAGGAGACATAGAAGGAAGCCAAAACTATCATTAGGGCCAGACAGATAACGGGGAGAGGTGGTGTTACCAGACCAGAGGACCCGTAGTCCTTTGGGAAATGCAGCTTTAAGTGCGGAGGTGGGGGAGGAAAGCCTGAGGGTGGCTTGTTGGGGGGTGAGGGGTGAGGGTGGGAGGGATGGGTGGTGGGGGTTGGAGGTGGAAGAGGGGCTGGGGGCTGGGAGGCAGGGGAGACTCAGGGAGAGGGGAGGTGGGATGGGGTGCTCTCCATAAGCACTGCTTTTATGCTGATGGGAGGAAAAAATATCTTAATGCCCGTGCCTCCCACTGGCTGACTTGAACCAGAAACCAGTTGGAACCTGGGAAAGGCAGTTTGAAGGGAAGCGTGGAAAGAGGAAAAATGTTGATTTTCCCTGGTGCCCATCCTATGTTAAAATAAAGTACAATTGTCAGGGAAGGGACTCGGGTCTCACTTTAACTTTCCTTGGTTGTGTCTGTTTATTAACCAGGTTGCCAGAGCAGTAGATGCTGTGGACCCCTCATTTCTCCTCAGTCCAACTCTGCACTCAACCACAGTCCTGATAACTTCCCACCACAGTGGCCCCTCCATTATTTGCTTTTCTCCTTGGTGGCTTCCTCCAGGGTCTGTGGGAACTTGTTCCGTCAACATGCAGGGATTCCTGGAAATGCCTGATAGTGCATGTCCCCAGAAGCAACCCTCAACCAGAGAGGGAGGGAAGATGGCAGATAAATAGCTCAGCTTCTCCATCTTTCGGGAGGGTTGTCTACATGTTCCCACAGGTGTCCCCAGCTGGAACGAACAGTTGTAACACACTCACAAACACACCCCCCCTCATTCGCACCCCTGGAACCCCCTTCCCAAATAAATGACCTGCATACAACCTCTCGTCTCAGGGTCTGTATCTAAAGCACAAATATCTGTGCCTCCCTTAGGGTTTTGCAGGGGACCTGGCTTGTGCCAAGGGATTTAATAGAAGAGGGATTAATACAGCACTGGTTTTAAAGGTGCCAGAAAAGCTGACAAGGCAAGCATGTGACAGGAGGCCATGCAGAGAGGAGACATAGAAGGAAGCCAAAACTATCATTAGGGCCAGACAGATAACGGGGAGAGGTGGTGTTACCAGACCAGAGGACCCGTAGTCCTTTGGGAAATGCAGCTTTAAGTGCGGAGGTGGGGGAGGAAAGCCTGAGGGTGGCTTGTTGGGGGGTGAGGGGTGAGGGGTGGGAGGGATGGGTGGTGGGGGTTGGAGGTGGAAGAGGGGCTGGGGGCTGGGAGGCAGGGGAGACTCAGGGAGAGGGGAGGTGGGATGGGGTGCTCTCCATAAGCACTGCTTTTATGCTGATGGGAGGAAAAAATATCTTAATGCCCGTGCCTCCCACTGGCTGACTTGAACCAGAAACCAGTTGGAACCTGGGAAAGGCAGTTTGAAGGGAAGCGTGGAAAGAGGAAGTAGTGGCTGAGGACACAGGCTCTGGGTCCAAAGGCTCTGGTTAGCATTCCAAGTCACTTCACTTCTCCCAGCCTTACTTCCACGTCCATAAAACAGCTGATAGTGGAGCCCACCTCCTGGGGTAGTGTGGGGCTTTAAGGAGACACCCTCCCGCAAAGCAGTTAGGGCCGCACCTGGCACAGAATAAGTGCCTAATAAAAGTTCATGCTTATCAGAACATTTTGAGATTCCACTGTCGTTTGAGCATCCAGACACCCATTAAAATGCCTGCTCGAACCTGTTTCTTCTTCTCTTTACCATTCAAACCCCCAACTTCAAGCCTCGTATCCGAGACTCTGCCTGCAGTCTCAACTTCACCACCATTAAACAACAAAAATAAAACACCCCAAACTTTTCCACTTTCACAGAAGTTCCGCCAGAACCAAAGGAGGAACAGCCTTCTCCACCCCTCTTGGCTCACAGCTCTCTCTCCACAGCCCCCGCGCCCTCCCTCTCTTGGCCAGTTATTCACAAGTAGCGTAGCAGTTTTGAGGATACAAAAACAGGAAATTGTGCACCAGTCCTGACTAAAGCTAAAAACGCATGTGCAGACCCTTCATCATACCGATTTCTTCAGCTCTCAGAAAAGGAGGACCTTGAGAAAAAAAAAAATCAGGTCCCTCTAGCCAAGATCTCTGGATTTGCTTAATCATTTCCTTTGCAAATTTGTAACTTCTTTAACCATGAAGAAGAGAGGGTGAGAAAGAGGGAGGCGGGAGGTGAAATGTTTGAAGTCAACCACAAGACAAGACAGGAAATTCTGGAATGGGGATGGGTGGTGTTTCTTTCATTCCTCAGTGCCACGGCAGTCTAGGAGAGCAGCTCTGGAAAAGTGACCATGCTAGGAGGATTTGGGTTTTTGTTTTTTTTTTTTTTTTCTTTTGCTGTGGACTCTGATTCAGAGGGAAATGCTGGCATCTTTATTCAGGGGATTAACAGAAACTATTGGAGCCAAGAAGACTCTGAGCTGTCCCCAGCTGACTCTTTATTTGGGGATTCCCAGGTGGCTCAGTGATAAAGAACCTGCCTGCCAATACAGGAGACACAAGAGATGTGGGTTCAGGAACTCAGATGGGCTCTGTAACAACCTAGAGGGGTGGGATGGGGAGGGAGATGCAATGGAAGCTCAAGACAGATGAAACATACATATACCTATGGCTGATGTATGTTGATGTTTGACAGTAAACAACAAAACTCTGAAGAGGAAAAAAACAAAAAAAGCTGGATATAAGTGCCTAAAGTTTGAAATAAATGATTTTCTGTAATTAAAAAAAAGAGAGATGTGGGTTCTGTCCCTCAGTCAGGAAGATCCTGTGGAGGAGGAAACAGCAACCTGCTGCAGTATTCTTGCCTAGGAAATCCCGTGGACAGAGGAGCCTGGAGGGCTACAGTCCCTAATGAGGCAAAGGGTCAAGCACGACTGAGTATTGCTGCAGGAAGCAAGCATCTGTTGAGGGCCTGTTCTGTTCTTGTTGTGCACAGAAACAAAGAGGAAGAACATTTTTAAATCTACAAACTGTTGCTAATATAGGTGTAATGTATATAAAGCAGAACCCCCAGATGTAGAAGGAGAAATAAATCCACAATCATAGTTGTAAACTTCACCTTTTCTCTGTCACTAACTAATAAACAAACCAACAAAAGCAAATTAGTAGCGGTAAAAAAAAAAAAAAAGAACTGACCAGCACTATTTATGCACTTGGTTGAGTCGATGTTTATAGAACAAACCAACCAATAACTGCAATATATATATATATTATTTTTAAAGTACTCATGGAATATTTACCAAAATTCATATTTTGCTAGCCTATTAAGAAGGTCTCAGATTTAGAAGGTGAGTTGGGCAGATTTTGATGTTGGACTGGATGTGAGTATCAGAGAAAGACTGAAGTCAAGGTTGACATTGAAGGACTCTGCTCTGAAGTTGAAAGTTACTGGTTCATGCATAATTTGCATTTTGGAAAGATACGAGTGTTTGTGTTTAGCAGTCATACAGTAGGCGTATTTCTATGTGTGAACCAATCTAGGAATGAACCTGTGTCCAGCTGAACATGAAGCAATTATTTAAACTTGGTTTCTGGAATAGTCCCAGGATGAAACAATTCCCTGGTTTAATCACCGTCTTCTCAGTTTGTTTGCTTGTCTTGTGAACTGGGTTAGCCTTATCTGTTTCAGCTGGGAATGGTGGACACACAGAAATAACTCCTTAATAGTTCCATGGTGTTGACAAACACTTCTGAATAAATGGAGTGGATGACCCAATTCCTGGCCTCCTTTATCGAACAGGGATTGGTTTATTCATTGACTGACTTAAGTATCAGTTGTGAGTCTGGGTCTGGAAGAGTGATAAACAAAAAATGTGGAGAACACTCCGGGTTGGCTGAGGAGGCATCCACTCCCAGGGCCGCATATCAAGGAAATTTCACAGGCAGAGTTGTGTTCTTGTGAGATAGTACAAGAAGTAGTAATCGAGAATATTCCAGGACTCAGTTCTCCTATGAACTATCTCTAAGACATTGGACTTATTTAAAACATCATATCTTAGTCTATTCACTGTAAAATGGTAGTGATATTATTGATAATACCATCACTGTAGAAGTACATCAGATCCCATCTACAGCCTGCTCAGAGTAGTGCCTGGGATTCAGTTAGCACAAAATTGGTATTTGTAACTCTTATCATTATGCTGCTTCAAACATGTTTATCCTTTAATTTGTGAAACCATATATTTCTTTAAATATTATATACCATTTATAGTGATGATAAAATACTAGCTATATTCCTTGTATTGTACAATATATCCTTGCAGTTCACTTTATACATAATGGTCTGTACTTTTTTTTTTAATTTTGGTCTCGTTTATTGGTTTTTTATTTATTTATTTTCATCCATCTTTTGTTCCCCGGCCTGTGTGGGCCTCCCATCACAGTGGCCTCCCTTGCTGCAGAGCACCAGCTCTAGGTGCGTGCGCTCCAGAGCTCTGGCTCAGTAACTGGACGCACTGGTCCAGCCGTTCCACAGCACATGGGATCTTCCCAGGCCAGGGATCGAACCAGCGCCCTTTGCACTGCAAGGCGGACTCTTTACCCACTGGACCACCAGGGAAGCCCCTGGTCTGTACTTCTTTTGTTTGTTTGTTTTTCTTTTATTGGTTTGTACTTCTTAATCGCCCATCCCAGCATTGTTCCTCCCCACTTCCGTACTGGTAACCACTGCTTTATTCTCAATATCCCTGAGTCTGTTTCCTTTTTGCTATATTTTCTAGTTTGTTGTATTTTTTAGATTCCACATGTAGGTGGTATCATACATTATTTGTCTTTCTCTGTCTGGCTTCTTTCACTCAGCATAATACTCTTCCAGTCTATCCGTATTGTTGAAAATGGCAAAATTTCACTTTTCATTATGGCTGAGTAGCATTTCATTGTATATATTTATATATCACATCTTCTTTATCCATCTGTTGTTGGATACTTAGGATGCTTGGCATTCGTAAATAATGCATGTAATCATAAATGCTGGCATTAGGGTGCATGTATCTTTTCAAACTAGTATTTTTGTAGGAGTAGGATCGCTGGGTCATAACTCCATGATAACTCTATTTTTAGTTTTTTGAGAAACCTCCATGCTATTTTCCATACTGGCTACACCAATTCACATTCCCACCAACAGAGTACAAGCATTCCCTTTTCTCCACATCCTTGCCAACACTTGTTGCTGTGTTCTTTTTGATAATAGTCAGTCTGACAGGTGTGTAGTGCTATCTCATTGTGATTTGGATTTGCATTTGTCTGATGATTAGTGACGTTGAGCATCTTTTCATGTGCCCACGAGACATCTGCATGTCTTCTTTAGAAAAATGTCTATTCCAATCTTCTTCCCATTTTTAATATAGTTGGGATTTTTTGATGTTGAGTTGTATGAGCTATTTATATATTTTGGATATTAAACCCCTTATCGATCATATCACTTGCAAATATTTTCTCCCATTCAGTAGGCTGTCTTTTTGCTTTTATGATGGTTTCCTTTGCTGTGCAAAACTTTTAAGTTTAATAAGGTCCCATTTGAAATCATATATATTTTAATGTTAGGGGAGAATAATGATGAAAAAACCATTATAATCCCATCTTCCTGACTCAATCTTGTTTTTACATAGTCCTTTGAGAGTTTTGTCTTGATTGATAGATTGATTTTTGGCTGCACCGTGTCTTCATTGCTTCACTCCAGCTTTGTCCAGTCGCAGAGAGCTCTTCGTTGCAGAGCACAGAATCTAGGCACGTGAAAGGGATCAGTATTTGTGACACACAGGCCAAGCTGCCCCGTGGCATATGTGATCCTCCCTGATCAGGGACTAAACCTGTGTTCCCTGCATTGGCAGGCAGATTCTTAACCACTGGACCACCAGGGAAGGCCCCCAGGTTTTTTATATAGATTGTTTCATAGTTATAAAAGTACCTTGCATACAGCAGGTGATTAATAAAATGCACGCTGACCATCTGACTGATTCAATGCAAACTGTTTGGCGTTATGCTTTGTAAACGCAGGCCAAGTCACTTCAGTCGTGTCCAGCTCTTTGCCAATCTATGGACTGTAGCCACCAGGCTCCTCTGTTCGTGGGCTTCTCCAGGCAAGAGTACTGGAGTGGGGGGCTTCCCCTGGTGGTCCAGTGGGTAAGGACACCGCCTTGCAGTGCAAGGGGTGCCGGTGCGATCCCTGGCCTGGGAAGATCCCACGTGCCGCGCAGCGGCTGGACCGATGTGTCCGATTACCGAGCCGGAGCTCTGGAGCGCATGCGCCCAGAGCCGGCGCTCTGCAACGACAGATGCCACCGCAATGGGAGGCCCACAGGAGCCAAAGAACAAAGACGGATGAAAATGGAGAAATGAAAGACCAATAGAAGTGGCCCGCCCCCCCTCCCTCCCCAACCCGACCCCAGCCCAAAATAAATAAATAAATAAATCTTTAAAAAAAAAAAAAAGAATACTGGAGTGGATTGCTGTGCCCTCCTCCAGGGAACCTTCCTGACCCAAGGATCAAACTCAACGTCTCTTATATATCCTGCATTGACGGGCAGGTTCTTTATCACTAGAACCACATGAGAAGTCTACGCTTTGTATACTTAAATTATATATGGTATGATGTTATAATGATGGCATGTGCATTCCCCTTATGTTTTACATAAGCTGCATGATTATAACCTTATGGCTCTAGGATTTCTTGTGTCGGTGTGCGAGCTTCATTAAGCCATTTCTCTTTTGCTATACTGTCATATGTAGAATCACTACAAATTACTCCACTTCAGACTCCACCACAGTGAACAGTTCTATATATGTGTTTTGCCTTTTTTGTAAATTTCCTAAGATGATCATAGACTATGGAATTAAACATCCCAAGCTAAACCTTCAAGTTAGCTGGGCAGGGAGCCCTAAAGATTAAATCAGAATGGGATTCCTTCCTTAAGGTCAGGTTGTAATAACATGAACTACTCAAGATGATAAAACCATGTATGATCCTATTTTCATTCAGAACTATTTGCTTTTCACTTTTTCAAAAAATGTTGTATGAAAACCCACATCTCCCTCAACACTCATCAATAAAAGATTTGAGTTATGTTGATGTATTCATAAACAAAAGCAACAGTCCTTTCACTCTTAGTAGATTTTTTTTTTTTTAAAAAATGCTCATCTGATGTCTGGTTAATCCAAAGATTGGCTTTAAAATGCTATGGAGAAAGATTCTCAGCTGTGTATTACATTTCCTGAAGCAGAACTCCCCAAATCTTAGGATGTGTTGGGTGGGTAAATTTCTCTCTCATTGTGCTGGTGAAGCAGAGAGGTAGGAACAATGACAACAATCTAGTTAAGTGAAAGGCATTTACCTAGAGATTGGACACAATCAGCTGCACCTTGATGTATACTTATCGCAGTAATGATGGGTGACTGCATGTCTGGTAGTCCAGAGTGGCGTCTCCAGAGCCAGGCAGCCAGGGGCATGAAAAGCACCTTCTTCACTTGCTACCTTGTTGCTGCAGGTATGTTAGTAGCTAACTGAGCAAGGCAGGATTTAGTCCCTGGTTCCAGAGTCCCTGGGCTTCCATATGTAACAGTACTCTCTTTCCAGATGGTTCATTCTCCTATTTGGGCTTATTCCAAAGTTCACTGGAAATGGAAAGAATGAAAGAGGGGAGGCCAAGGAGAAGGCTGAGGCTATGACTTCTTGAGAGAAAACGGTAGCTGAGACTAGCATGGTTACTGAAGAGGTGGTGAGAAGCGACTGGTTTCTGGACTTATTTGAATAAAACATAACAGGGCAATATAATCTATGTGGAATCTGGTCATATACCTCTAAGAGGGCTTCACCACACAGCCTAGCAGGTAGTAATGCTCAATAAATTGGCTAATTGGCTGGAGCCAACCTGGATACCAACAATGGATAGACACTGATCTGGAATTGGGAGGTTTCACCTTTCACACAAAAATCTGCAGGTTGCCAAGAGCATCTTTCTCCTCAAACTATTCTTTATTACTTCACCCCATGAATGATGGCCCTAAGGTAGAATGAGAAGAAAACAGGTAATCTGAGGATAAAACCATGTATTCAAGAATTGTTACATGTTCACTCTCTGTGTTTATCGTGTTTAAGGTGGGGATCCTTATCCCCATTTTACACATGAGAAAAGCACAAATAAGTTACAGAATTTTCTGGAAGCCACAGAGCTGTTAAGTAAAATAAAAAAAAAAAAAAAAAGCAAGGATTGCATACGGGTTTATTTGATTCTAGAGTTTGCAGGCTTAATCATGAGGCTGTATTGCTTCCTGCCACGCTGGTGGGATTCTGCAAGAGGGCAAGAACTTTGTTCTCTTACATAATGTTCATACATAATCTGCCTGTTACATAAGGATTCCAGGGTCTGTCTAAGGAGACAAGGACCAAATCTTTATTGCCAGCCTGTGGCTCCAGCCCACTCAAGTTCTGTGTTTTCTCTTATAAATTTAAGAACTCACAACAGCTCCTTGGGATGGGAAAGGGGAAGGCTTGACACTTGTCACCCAGCATTGGGGAAGTTGTTCACTTTAGGTCCTTTTTAAGCGTGTGAATGCCTGACACTTGACATTTGGGTCAAAGTAGGGGAAAAGTCCCCAAAAGGCTGCTTGGGCCCCGCCTGTTTGCTTCCTTGCCAGACAGGAATCTTCTCTTGGCTGTCATCCCTCAGAGATGATTTTCAAACTACAGTTTTTAAAAACAGTTCCTTTGGGGAATTAAAAAAAAAAAAAGCAATCCTGTTTTCTATAGAAAATTGTCGTGTCAACAGAAATGCACAAGAAACATAATCACTAATTTCCCCATCACCCAGAGAAAAGCACTGTTACCAAATGAATGCTTCCTTCTTTTTTCCATCACACAGATAGGCTTATTTTTGTAAACTGCAATTGGACTCAACTGCATGTAAAGTTTTGTGGCATGCATTTTTTAAATCAAACATTGGATTACCAGCATTTCCCCATGTTTTCAAACTTAAAAGCCTGGAAAACATGATTTTTAATAACCACCTAAGAGTCTGCCACACTGATTATTGTATTAATAGCATATTTAATCATCTCTCCATTGACAGACTTTCCTTCGTATCCTACTTCAAGCAGAATTTTCTCCCCAGGAGTGCATTGCCTTTATACAGGTATTCTGGTCCTATCCCACCAATCAATTTTAATTTCCTATGAAAATCCTTCTAGACTTTTCCACATCAGCTGAATTGGGATGACAACCACAGGAGTGATCTTGAATCAGAATCAGACTCCATGTTCTACTACTACAAAAGTAGGATCTCTTGAAAGGGAATCAAAATACCCTTTTATTGTGCTGTTTCAGTCACCCCGGTTAACCAACAGAGAACTTTCTCTTGACTCCCTCTGACCTCTGCCCTCACCAGGCCTTTCTGTAGTCTTAATGCTGCTCCTTCCCTTCACTTGAATTCCTGCCTCTCTTTTTCCTGCCTCTTAAACTCTCAACACCATCCTCTACTCTCATTTAGTTTCTTACTACACAAGTGATCCAGAAAGGCCTTTTCCTAGTTAAAATAATGAAAACTTACACAAATTCCCTGGTGACCACTTATCCCTCATCTTGGAAACTTTCTCCTTTGACAAGGATATCTCATGTTGCGAATGTTCTGGGAGAACGAGGGGAGACCTGAAGGTCTGGACCTGGCACATGCAGAGAGACTGAGAGAATGAGGAGAAGAAAAGGCTGCTTGGGCCCGCCTGTTTGCTTCCTTGCCAGACAGGAATCTTCTCTTGGCTGTCATCCCTCAGAGATGATTTTCAAACTACAGTTTTTAAAAACAGTTCCTTTGGGGAATTAAAAAAAAAAAAAGCAATCCTGTTTTCTATAGAAAATTGTCGTGTCAACAGAAATGCACAAGAAACATAATCACTAATTTCCCCATCACCCAGAGAAAAGCACTGTTACCAAATGAATGCTTCCTTCTTTTTTCCATCACACAGATAGGCTTATTTTTGTAAACTGCAATTGGACTCAACTGCATGTAAAGTTTTGTGGCATGCATTTTTTAAATCAAACATTGGATTACCAGCATTTCCCCATGTTTTCAAACTTAAAAGCCTGGAAAACATGATTTTTAATAACCACCTAAGAGTCTGCCACACTGATTATTGTATTAATAGCATATTTAATCATCTCTCCATTGACAGACTTTCCTTCGTATCCTACTTCAAGCAGAATTTTCTCCCCAGGAGTGCATTGCCTTTATACAGGTATTCTGGTCCTATCCCACCAATCAATTTTAATTTCCTATGAAAATCCTTCTAGACTTTTCCACATCAGCTGAATTGGGATGACAACCACAGGAGTGATCTTGAATCAGAATCAGACTCCATGTTCTACTACTACAAAAGTAGGATCTCTTGAAAGGGAATCAAAATACCCTTTTATTGTGCTGTTTCAGTCACCCCGGTTAACCAACAGAGAACTTTCTCTTGACTCCCTCTGACCTCTGCCCTCACCAGGCCTTTCTGTAGTCTTAATGCTGCTCCTTCCCTTCACTTGAATTCCTGCCTCTCTTTTTCCTGCCTCTTAAACTCTCAACACCATCCTCTACTCTCATTTAGTTTCTTACTACACAAGTGATCCAGAAAGGCCTTTTCCTAGTTAAAATAATGAAAACTTACACAAATTCCCTGGTGACCACTTATCCCTCATCTTGGAAACTTTCTCCTTTGACAAGGATATCTCATGTTGCGAATGTTCTGGGAGAACGAGGGGAGACCTGAAGGTCTGGACCTGGCACATGCAGAGAGACTGAGAGAATGAGAGAGAGGGAAAGAAAAGGGGCTTCTTTGGCTTGGAAACTTTTTAGTGTTCCTTCTGAGTGTTCCTGCTGACTCCACAGCTCAGATATACCATGGACCAGAATTTATTGACCTATAATGTGGGAGACCTGGGTTCAGTCCCTGGTTGGGAAGATCCCCTGGGTGAAGGGAATAGCCACCTGGTCCAGTATTCTTGCCTGGCAAATTCCATGGACAGAGGATGTAGTCCATGGGGTGGCCAAGAGTCGAACATGACCAGGCAACTGAACAACAATGACAACACAAACCAAATCCGATATCATAAAAACACTTAGATATTGGACTTTCCCTGAAAGACCTGCCTCGCTGGCGGCACTGGGCCTGCAGTTTCATTCACATGGACTGAATTGGCTGGAGCCAGGCAGTGTCTGTCTCTATGGGGTCTGGGAGGCTTTGCCTCTGACCCTCTTTTCTTGACCTGACCAGTTTCAAGGATCCACATTACTGCCTGACCCTGAAGGAGTCTGTAAGCTCGGAGCCACAGGCTGAAGTTCAACCTGTTAAGCTGCACATAAGATCCTGTGCTATCAGGTCTCTCTACCCCTAGTTCCACTCCCAGTCCTTCCCTTCAACTTCCACTTTTTACTCCTGACTCACAAAGAAATTGTTTTAGACCTGAACCTAAAAAACACTCAAATACCGTGACTGAGTTACTTAACCAGCGTAGACATACTCTATTCAGAGAGATCTTCCCTCTGGCTCAATAAATCACTCTTCAAATCACTAATACTTGCTCTAGACAGTGCATTTCAGGCTTAAGAAACTCCTACTAAAGTTAGTTCTCAGGAGGATCCCACTAAGCTCAGATCCTAATGGAAGAAGACAGAGGGGCTGACAGACAAAATCACACCTACTTTAGGTGAAACCCCAGGAGGAATGTCTTGAAGCTCATCACGCAGTAAGAATGCAGCTCACCTTTGTAGAGAAAACACACACACAAACACACTCCTCTTAACTAACTGGTTTTCTTCCTTTATATATATATATATATATATATATATATATATATATATACATATACATATACATATATATGTGTGTGTATTTAATAGTAGGAATGAGCCTTGTTTTACCTTGGGGGAGTTATAAATGAGTCATTCATGAGGACTACCAAAATTAGTTTTGCATGACTAGACAATTTTTGTATTTGTTTTAAAATGCTTTGAAGTACTAAAGTCTACTTGATGCCTACCCACATTATTCTGTTAACAATATTATTATTAACAGAATATGATTGTTAACAGAATATCAACTTTAATGGAGGGGTGGCTTTAAAACTTCATCTTTATAAACTATACTTCCCAGCCTCCTTTGCAAGTAGACCTGGCCATTTAACATGGTGCTGGCAAGTGAGATGTCAGAAGTCACTGGGTAGGCTTTCCGAAGAGCTCTTTAAAGCTGGGGAATAGGGGTAAGGAGGACTGGTCAAGTCTCAGGGGATATCTTTTTCCATTCTCTTTTTCTGCTACCTGAAAAATAATGTGACTATGAGAAGAAGACCCAAAATTTCGGCCTTAAAATCTACTCTACACCAACATGTCTCTGAATTTCTTAATAAATAGAAAAATAGGGCTTCCCTGGCGGTCCAGTTCGTAAGGACACTGCCTTTTAGTGCAAGGGGCACTGGTTCGATCCCTGGCCTGGGAAGATCCCATGTGCCGTGGACTGATGTGTCCAACTACCGAGCAGGAGCTCTGGAGCGTGTGCACCCGGAGGCGGTGCTCTGCAGCGACAGAGGCCACTGCGATGGGAGGCCCACACAGGCTAAAGAACAAAGATGGAAATAAATGAAAGACCAATTAGAAGTGGCCAAAAAATAAAATAAAATAAATAAGAAACATATTTAAGCTGATATTCGGAGTTTCTCCTATAGGTAGGTAAACTATATTCTGGGGTCTCCCCGGTGGCTCAGATGGTAAAGACTCTGCAATGTGGGAGACCTGGGTTCGATCCCTGGGTCAGGAAGATCCCCTGGAGAAGGGAATGGTTACCCACTCCAGTTTTCTTGCCTGGAGAATTCCACAGACAGAGAAGACTGTGGCTACAGCCCATGGGGTCACAAAGAGTCAGACATGACTTTGAGACTGAGCAACAACTTAACAATGTCCTGTTCTACCATTTTCTGTCCTTTGGCCTCAAATGCAATCCAAGATGAAATTTAGCAACTGTGCGTATAATAAAGACATGAAGAACTGACCATCCGAAATATTTAATCCCAAATCTTTATTTCCATTTTGACCTAAAGATGCTCCCTTTTGTGGTAAAAGGCCCTCAACCTCGTACTTTACTCTGTGAGACTCGATCTGACAGCACTCCCAACAGCATTCTGGATTTCTCTGTAATCTCCTTTCCTTAATAAACTCAAGATAGACCCACACATTACAAACAGCTTATAAGAGTGTTACTGTTTCTGGGCTAAATTGGGGATGCAGTCCTGGCCAGTAGCTATGTCCATGGATATCTGAATAATCGCTTCAATTCCCTGCTTGTTTCTGAGTGAGTGTCGGCCTGACCTCTGGGCATCACTGATCATTACTCATGGTCAAGTCTCAGGGGATATCTTTTTCCATTCTCTTTTTCTGCTACCTGAAAAATAATGTGACTATGAGAAGAAGACCCAAAATTTCGGCCTTAAAATCTACTCTACACCAACATGTCTCTGAATTTCTTAATAAATAGAAAAATAGGGCTTCCCTGGCGGTCCAGTTCGTAAGGACACTGCCTTTTAGTGCAAGGGGCACTGGTTCGATCCCTGGCCTGGGAAGATCCCATGTGCCGTGGACTGATGTGTCCAACTACCGAGCAGGAGCTCTGGAGCGTGTGCACCCGGAGGCGGTGCTCTGCAGCGACAGAGGCCACTGCGATGGGAGGCCCACACAGGCTAAAGAACAAAGATGGAAATAAATGAAAGACCAATTAGAAGTGGCCAAAAAAATAAAATAAAATAAATAAGAAACATATTTAAGCTGATATTCGGAGTTTCTCCTATAGGTAGGTAAACTATATTCTGGGGTCTCCCTGGTGGCTCAGATGGTAAAGACTCTGCAATGTGGGAGACCTGGGTTCGATCCCTGGGTCAGGAAGATCCCCTGGAGAAGGGAATGGTTACCCACTCCAGTTTTCTTGCCTGGAGAATTCCACAGACAGAGAAGACTGTGGCTACAGCCCATGGGGTCACAAAGAGTCAGACATGACTTTGAGACTGAGCAACAACTTAACAATGTCCTGTTCTACCATTTTCTGTCCTTTGGCCTCAAATGCAATCCAAGATGAAATTTAGCAACTGTGCGTATAATAAAGACATGAAGAACTGACCATCCGAAATATTTAATCCCAAATCTTTATTTCCATTTTGACCTAAAGATGCTCCCTTTTGTGGTAAAAGGCCCTCAACCTCGTACTTTACTCTGTGAGACTCGATCTGACAGCACTCCCAACAGCATTCTGGATTTCTCTGTAATCTCCTTTCCTTAATAAACTCAAGATAGACCCACACATTACAAACAGCTTATAAGAGTGTTACTGTTTCTGGGCTAAATTGGGGATGCAGTCCTGGCCAGTAGCTATGTCCATGGATATCTGAATAATCGCTTCAATTCCCTGCTTGTTTCTGAGTGAGTGTCGGCCTGACCTCTGGGCATCACTGATCATTACTCATAGTCAAACTGAGAAGTTCAACACTAAATGTGACTGTGTGTGCAATATCTGCTTTCTCCCTAGCAGATTATTCAAATACCATCCCGTTGAAGTCAAGTTGTCCCAGAGCACATGGAATCTGTGCCACAGAGGTCCCTGTAGGAGCTCGTCCTTGAAGAGCTGCTTTTGCTATACTGTAATCTATTTCTCGGTGAATATGTGATGATCGGATGCTTTCAGCCTGATTCTTTTCTCCTGCCTCATGTCCCCTGGAGATTCCACTGCCTCCTTATAAAAGCCATGTGTATCTTATCTCTTCCAGTGCAGTTGCTAAAACCAGAAAGCAGCCTGGAAAACAGTTTCCCCAACTGTACTGTTTTTCATCATTTCTTTCTGACACCTCCAGATAACTTGTTAGCATATTGTCTTTCTCTATTCAGCTTTGCCCCAGTGGGTGTTTGGGAACGGAATGACATCACCTAGGAATTTATAATTAGAAACCAAAACGCTGCTTTCCAAAACTGTAACACTAAGAGACAACTGGAGAGATTTTAAAACTGGTTGGTGAAACCCCAAAGGTAAAAGGTCTTTTTTAATCAGGTGGACACTCCGCCGGCTTTCAGGACACTGCCAGGGAAGCACTGGAACAGGCAGCAAATACCCTTTCCAAGTGCTGATGGCAGCACCACATGCCAGGGTGGACACTCAAAACCTGGGGTAAGCCTGGGATACTTGACAGGAAATGTCACTGGGATCTGGGCTCTCCCAGGAGAAGAGGTGTTTTTCCAAGTTCCTGGAAGTCTCTGAAAAGTGTTCTGAATTTCTGCCACTGAAGAGATGGAGCACAGTGACGTTTGATTATTGAGCTTTTATTTGTTCAGCCAATTGTCATTGTGCTAAGTCATGTCAGTCTTGTCTGATTCATTGTGATCCTATGGACTGCAGCCCTCCAGGCTCCTCTGTCCATGGGATTCTCCAGGCAAGAATCCTGGAATGGGTTGCCATGCCCTCCTCCAAGGATCTTCCTGACCCAGGGATCGAACCCCTCTCTTATGTCTCCTGCATTAGTCTGGTTCCTTACCACTCAAGCTTGTTCCCAGGCATGCATTACTCATAGTCAAACTGAGAAGTTCAACACTAAATGTGACTGTGTGTGCAATATCTGCTTTCTCCCTAGCAGATTATTCAAATACCATCCCGTTGAAGTCAAGTTGTCCCAGAGCACATGGAATCTGTGCCACAGAGGTCCCTGTAGGAGCTCGTCCTTGAAGAGCTGCTTTTGCTATACTGTAATCTATTTCTCGGTGAATATGTGATGATCGGATGCTTTCAGCCTGATTCTTTTCTCCTGCCTCATGTCCCCTGGAGATTCCACTGCCTCCTTATAAAAGCCATGTGTATCTTATCTCTTCCAGTGCAGTTGCTAAAACCAGAAAGCAGCCTGGAAAACAGTTTCCCCACTGTACTGTTTTTCATCATTTCTTTCTGACACCTCCAGATAACTTGTTAGCATATTGTCTTTCTCTATTCAGCTTTGCCCCAGTGGGTGTTTGGGAACGGAATGACATCACCTAGGAATTTATAATTAGAAACCAAAACGCTGCTTTCCAAAACTGTAACACTAAGAGACAACTGGAGAGATTTTAAAACTGGTTGGTGAAACCCCAAAGGTAAAAGGTCTTTTTTAATCAGGTGGACACTCCGCCGGCTTTCAGGACACTGCCAGGGAAGCACTGGAACAGGCAGCAAATACCCTTTCCAAGTGCTGATGGCAGCACCACATGCCAGGGTGGACACTCAAAACCTGGGGTAAGCCTGGGATACTTGACAGGAAATGTCACTGGGATCTGGGCTCTCCCAGGAGAAGAGGTGTTTTTCCAAGTTCCTGGAAGTCTCTGAAAAGTGTTCTGAATTTCTGCCACTGAAGAGATGGAGCACAGTGACGTTTGATTATTGAGCTTTTATTTGTTCAGCCAATTGTCATTGTGCTAAGTCATGTCAGTCTTGTCTGATTCATTGTGATCCTATGGACTGCAGCCCTCCAGGCTCCTCTGTCCATGGGATTCTCCAGGCAAGAATCCTGGAATGGGTTGCCATGCCCTCCTCCAAGGATCTTCCTGACCCAGGGATCGAACCCCTCTCTTATGTCTCCTGCATTAGGCTGGTTCCTTACCACTCGTGTCACCACTAGACACATGCAACTATTTAAATTAATAACTTTCCCTGGAAGACCAGTGATTAAGATTCTACCCTTCCACTACAGAGGGCTCCTACAGGATCCCTGGTGGGGGAACTAAGGTCCTGCATGTTCTGCAGTGAGGTCAAAAAATAAAATAAATAAATAAATTTAAATGAACAGAAAGTAAAGGAAGCTACAAATTTATCTCCTGGTTGCATTTGCCACGTCTCAAATGCTCAGTAGCCACATAGGGCCAGAGTTACCCTACTGGACAGCACAGATCTAGAACATTTTTATCATCGTGGAAAGTTTTTTTGGACAATTCTGAGCTACAGTCTGCCTTAACTGGCACACTCCAGGATTACTCCTATTGACCTGTCGTAATCACTAATAGCACCTCTTTTACTCTCAAAGTGTAAATAATAATTTAAGAATGAAAATCATATGAAAGTATCTTGGCTACCATCTCCTCGAAGCCCTCTCCCTCCACCACTCCAGCCCAGCCACAGTCTTTGCCAGAACTTTCCTGAGACCCTAAACCCATTGCTTTGATGAACAAGGTGGCAGTGTCCGCAAGCCCGGCCTTTTTTCCTGATTCTCTTGAAATTCAACGATATTTTTTAACAGGAGAAAAAAATCCCAGTGAAGAAATGGTCAGTTCTCTCAGTGAATGATTTACTTGTAAGCAGTTTCTGTTTTGGTTTTTAGTTCCCCTTACCCTAAAGAGCTCCACTTGGCCTCATTTGCCCTGAAGGTTGCCAGTGGGTCACTGGATGGGCTTAGAAGGTGTTTCAAGTTCCTGGAAGTCTCTGAAAAGTGTTCTGAATTTCTGCCACTGAAGAGATGGAGCACAGTGACGTTTGATTATTGAGCTTTTATTTGTTCAGCCAATTGTCATTGTGCTAAGTCATGTCAGTCTTGTCTGATTCATTGTGATCCTATGGACTGCAGCCCTCCAGGCTCCTCTGTCCATGGGATTCTCCAGGCAAGAATCCTGGAATGGGTTGCCATGCCCTCCTCCAAGGATCTTCCTGACCCAGGGATCGAACCCCTCTCTTATGTCTCCTGCATTAGGCTGGTTCCTTACCACTCGTGTCACCACTAGACACATGCAACTATTTAAATTAATAACTTTCCCTGGAAGACCAGTGATTAAGATTCTACCCTTCCACTACAGAGGGCTCCTACAGGATCCCTGGTGGGGGAACTAAGGTCCTGCATGTTCTGCAGTGAGGTCAAAAAATAAAATAAATAAATAAATTTAAATGAACAGAAAGTAAAGGAAGCTACAAATTTATCTCCTGGGTTGCATTTGCCACGTCTCAAATGCTCAGTAGCCACATAGGGCCAGAGTTACCCTACTGGACAGCACAGATCTAGAACATTTTTATCATCGTGGAAAGTTTTTTTGGACAATTCTGAGCTACAGTCTGCCTTAACTGGCACACTCCAGGATTACTCCTATTGACCTGTCGTAATCACTAATAGCACCTCTTTTACTCTCAAAGTGTAAATAATAATTTAAGAATGAAAATCATATGAAAGTATCTTGGCTACCATCTCCTCGAAGCCCTCTCCCTCCACCACTCCAGCCCAGCCACAGTCTTTGCCAGAACTTTCCTGAGACCCTAAACCCATTGCTTTGATGAACAAGGTGGCAGTGTCCGCAAGCCCGGCCTTTTTTCCTGATTCTCTTGAAATTCAACGATATTTTTTAACAGGAGAAAAAAATCCCAGTGAAGAAATGGTCAGTTCTCTCAGTGAATGATTTACTTGTAAGCAGTTTCTGTTTTGGTTTTTAGTTCCCCTTACCCTAAAGAGCTCCACTTGGCCTCATTTGCCCTGAAGGTTGCCAGTGGGTCACACAAGGTGAGGGGCGGGGAGGCCCTGCCCACCAGGCGCCCAGGCCCCGCCCACAGCGCCCCAGGCTCCTCCTCTATTCCCGGGCCCTCGGCGCTCAAGCCCCGTCCCTAGCCACCTTCACTCAGGCCCTGGCCCCTACCTGTCCCGCCCAGCAGAGGGCACCTGAGTTTATTCTTCTCTGTAAAGAATATTTACACAACCACTAGGGATGTGTTTTTTCCTTCCAATGTTACTTTTTTTGTGAGCAGCAATCAGAGGTGCCAGATAATATAGGTCACTTTAAGGACATGTCATCAGAACGTGGAGATAAGAGCCGTTGGGGCGGCAGGCGGCTCGCTGGGAACCGCACACCCGCCCCAGCGGGCGCAGAGCCGCAGCCTCCAGTGTCAGCAGCGCAGGCACCATTTTGCAGAACTCAGGAGGGAGGTTCATACCGTGTTCCCTGCTATCCGTGCGGCCCGGTGAGCCGGCCTAGGGGGCCAGCGGGCCGTCCCCAGGAGCTCTCCCACTGAAGCTGGCTTTGCTCTCTGGAGGGGCTCTGAAAACAGCCTTGCATCTCACACACCTGCCAGGGAACAAAATGGTGGGGACTGGGAGGGGTGGCTGCAGGGGCCAGAGGTAGATTCGTATACAACTTGCTTAGCTGCCCCAACCCGGACCGTCAGTCCATCTGTCATCTAGCATCCCTATCTCTTTCTACCTCTTATTTTCTCCCCTCTCCATCTCTCCTCTCTCTGTCTCTCTCTCCCCACTCCCTCCTTCCTAATCCGTGTTTCATTCTCTGTACCCAGCGCCCGCCTCCGCCTCCGCAACTCTCTCCTCCTCATTCTTCCGGCCACATTCTCTGCAGGAGTCTTCCCCTCCCCCCACGGAAGGGAGCTGGAATCCCAGCGGATTTGAGGTCTGTTCTAGGCTCCTCAATGTTATTAATTCATTACTGAGCATAGTTTATGATTTGTTTTTCTCTATTTAAGAGGGAAGATGCTAAGGAAAGTTTGGCTTTGGGTTATTTTTGCTTGTTTTGGTGCTTTGAACATACGTATGAGGTTAAAAACCTCCTGAATAAAATGGATGTCCACCGCTCTTTGTAAAATTCCAGGAAAACTTTTGGAAGGGGCTTTTCGATGGCAACCCCCTAGGACTAGTCGGTTGCACCATTTGGGAAGAAGACAAGCCTGCGCCTGGGCTCCTGGGCTCTTGTAACAGCCAGTGATTGGTCGGCTGCATCCTCAGTTTCCTTTTCTGTAATAATTGTGCCTCTGTAAGGAATAAGCAAGATAGTGCAGGTAAAGGGCTTCGGAAGACACGCGGCATGGATTCTGTGAACACTTGCAGTACTAGTTTATCATTTCTTTGCCATGGAGCTCCCTCCAGAATGCTGGAACTGGGCTTCGGAGCACACGTGCTTGATGTTATCTGAACCAAGCAGTTCTGCAGGAGAGGTTTGGCTCCACAACTCCACAAATGCATCCTTGAAATTTATTATCCCACTCCTGCTCCACTGGGAAGGAAGCTGGAGTTCAGGGAGGCTGGGCAGTTGGGACACCCCACAGCCACAGGCCAGAGGGCCACTGTGTGAACTTTTCTCCTTTGCTAAGGCTTTCCTACTGATGATTATTTTTCATCTTAGGTCAAGTTAACATGTCTGAAAGTTATAGCTCAGTTATATGGCTGAGATTTGTCCTCCCTGCTTCTTGAAGCTTCTTGAACCTGAACTCAAATTCGTATACAACTTGCTTAGCTGCCCCAACCCGGACCGTCAGTCCATCTGTCATCTAGCATCCCTATCTCTTTCTACCTCTTATTTTCTCCCTCTCCATCTCTCTCTCTTGTCTCTCTCTCCCACTCCCTCCTTCCTAATCCGTGTTTCATTCTCTGTACCCAGCGCCCGCCTCCGCCTCCGCAACTCTCTCCTCCTCATTCTTCCGGCCACATTCTCTGCAGGAGTCTTCCCCTCCCCCCACGGAAGGGAGCTGGAATCCCAGCGGATTTGAGGTCTGTTCTAGGCTCCTCAATGTTATTAATTCATTACTGAGCATAGTTTATGATTTGTTTTTCTCTATTTAAGAGGGAAGATGCTAAGGAAAGTTTGGCTTTGGGTTATTTTTGCTTGTTTTGGTGCTTTGAACATACGTATGAGGTTAAAAACCTCCTGAATAAAATGGATGTCCACCGCTCTTTGTAAAATTCCAGGAAAACTTTTGGAAGGGGCTTTTCGATGGCAACCCCCTAGGACTAGTCGGTTGCACCATTTGGGAAGAAGACAAGCCTGCGCCTGGGCTCCTGGGCTCTTGTAACAGCCAGTGATTGGTCGGCTGCATCCTCAGTTTCCTTTTCTGTAATAATTGTGCCTCTGTAAGGAATAAGCAAGATAGTGCAGGTAAAGGGCTTCGGAAGACACGCGGCATGGATTCTGTGAACACTTGCAGTACTAGTTTATCATTTCTTTGCCATGGAGCTCCCTCCAGAATGCTGGAACTGGGCTTCGGAGCACACGTGCTTGATGTTATCTGAACCAAGCAGTTCTGCAGGAGAGGTTTGGCTCCACAACTCCACAAATGCATCCTTGAAATTTATTATCCCACTCCTGCTCCACTGGGAAGGAAGCTGGAGTTCAGGGAGGCTGGGCAGTTGGGACACCCCACAGCCACAGGCCAGAGGGCCACTGTGTGAACTTTTCTCCTTTGCTAAGGCTTTCCTACTGATGATTATTTTTCATCTTAGGTCAAGTTAACATGTCTGAAAGTTATAGCTCAGTTATATGGCTGAGATTTGTCCTCCCTGCTTCTTGAAGCTTCTTGAACCTGAACTCAAACCAGCTTAAGCAAAACAGGAATTTGTTGGCTCATATAATTAAAGACTGAAGAGTTCAGGCACGGCTGAATCCAGGACAGGGGCTGAAACCAATATCCACCAGGCTCATCTCTTTTTCTGCTTTCTTTTATGTAGGCTTCACAGTTGAGTAGTAGCCCCTGGTAACTTCACATTAAGGTTCTCTCAGTTTTAAGCCCAGTGGAATTAAAACACCTCTTTGTCAATAATTCCAACAAAAGTCTTGGTCATGTCTCATCTGACCAACTTAGACCATTCTTTGGCGGGCGGGGGCAGGTTGGGAGGGAGGGGGCGGGCGGACCACTTCTATTGGTCTTTCATTATCAATTTTCATCCATCTTTGTTCTTTGGCCCGTGTGGGCCTCCCATCACAGTGGCCTCTGTTGTCGCATGAGCACCGGCTCTGGGCGTATGCGCTCTAGAGCTCCTGCTCGGTAATTGGACACATCAGTCCAGCCGCTCCATGGCACGTGTCTTCCCAGGCCCAGATCCCTTCCCAGGGATTGAACTGGCGCCCCTTGCACTGCAAGGCGGTGCCCTTACCCACTGGACCACCAGGGAAGCCCCTAGACCATTCTTGAACAGATGAAGTTGCCAAACCTAGGAAGTAATGTTCATCCCTGAAGTCAATATTCAGGGTCAGGCCCCCCCAAACCACATGAGCTGCAAGTGGGGGTTGCGTTGGCCAAAGGAAAACAGGGAGCTTTTATCCATAGAAGTGAAAGTAGATGCTCTATAAACAGAATCTGAGAATGTCCATGACACACGTGGTCATTTTTTTTTTCTCAGTTTCATAGCCACCACCTTTCTCCTCATGTCCCACCCTCCCATTTCCCCTTCGACCTTCCATCCCCTTCTACCCCTGGTCCCTCTCCATCTCCACCTGCTCTTGACCCTCCACCAGCTCACCCCACCACTCCTCCTTTGGCTCCTCTTCCCCTCCCCACCTCCTTGGAGGCCACGGCTGTGCTAGGGGCGGCCGGGTCCCTGGAGGATTGGAGTAGGGCAGCCCAGGGCCAGCAGTGGGCAGCCTTCTCGCTCCACTCCTGGGCAATCCGATCCGCAAGGGGGGCCGGCATATGAACTCAAACCAGCTTAAGCAAAACAGGAATTTGTTGGCTCATATAATTAAAGACTGAAGAGTTCAGGCACGGCTGAATCCAGGACAGGGGCTGAAACCAATATCCACCAGGCTCATCTCTTTTTCTGCTTTCTTTTATGTAGGCTTCACAGTTGAGTAGTAGCCCCTGGTAACTTCACATTAAGGTTCTCTCAGTTTTAAGCCCAGTGGAATTAAAACACCTCTTTGTCAATAATTCCAACAAAAGTCTTGGTCATGTCTCATCTGACCAACTTAGACCATTCTTTGGCGGGCGGGGGCAGGTTGGGAGGGAGGGGGCGGGCGGACCACTTCTATTGGTCTTTCATTATCAATTTTCATCCATCTTTGTTCTTTGGCCCGTGTGGGCCTCCCATCACAGTGGCCTCTGTTGTCGCAGAGCACCGGCTCTGGGCGTATGCGCTCTAGAGCTCCTGCTCGGTAATTGGACACATCAGTCCAGCCGCTCCATGGCACGTGTCTTCCCAGGCCCAGATCCCTTCCCAGGGATTGAACTGGCGCCCCTTGCACTGCAAGGCGGTGCCCTTACCCACTGGACCACCAGGGAAGCCCCTAGACCATTCTTGAACAGATGAAGTTGCCAAACCTAGGAAGTAATGTTCATCCCTGAAGTCAATATTCAGGGTCAGGCCCCCCCAAACCACATGAGCTGCAAGTGGGGGTTGCGTTGGCCAAAGGAAAAACAGGGAGCTTTTTATCCATAGAAGTGAAAGTAGATGCTCTATAAACAGAATCTGAGAATGTCCATGACACACGTGGTCATTTTTTTTTTCTCAGTTTCATAGCCACCACCTTTCTCCTCATGTCCCACCCTCCCATTTCCCCTTCGACCTTCCATCCCCTTCTACCCCTGGTCCCTCTCCATCTCCACCTGCTCTTGACCCTCCACCAGCTCACCCCACCACTCCTCCTTTGGCTCCTCTTCCCCTCCCCACCTCCTTGGAGGCCACGGCTGTGCTAGGGGCGGCCGGGTCCCTGGAGGATTGGAGTAGGGCAGCCCCAGGGCCAGCAGTGGGCAGCCTTCTCGCTCCACTCCTGGGCAATGAGGGCCCGGACTGGCCCGCTGAGGTGCATGGAACCTGGGTGGCGCTGGCGGATGTGCCGCTTGTTGGTGCTCATCCTGAGCAAGGCCAGTCCGCCCTAGCACACCATGTATGCCAGGCTGCGCCGACCGCTATCCAACTTCAAGAGGTACTCTAGCCGCCGGCGCTTCTGGTAGTGGGGCGGTGATCGCGGCCTCACGGAGACGGGCCTGGGACCCCCACCCTCTAGCCCTCCAGCTCCTGCTCCTCTGCAGGCCTGGGCCTCTCAGGGATCCACCCAGCCTCTTTACGTCTCGGGGCTGAGATCCTGAGAGGAGGGGGCTCCAGCAGCGGGGGCCGAGTCCTGGCTCTTTCTGGTAAGGTCCTGGGGGACAAGGTCGTCGTCTGTTGGGGACTGGATGAGCTCAGACAGTGCCTCAGGCTGGCCGCCCCAGGCTTGCAGGAGCTCAATATACTTAGCTCTTAAAGAGAGCACTAAACCAACAGTTAAAGACCTTTAAACTGGTGGTTCTTTACCTTAAAACTCTTCCATCCCTGAATCATACCCTTAGAGGTTCAGATTCAATTGATCTAAAAGGGGGCTCTTCTCAGCTCTGGGTGTTAAATACACCAGGAAGATGTAATGTATGGGGCTGAAAATCACTGCTTTAAGCTAATGGGTACACTCAGCTGGTGCCCACAAGACTCACAGCCATGGCACCACCTTCTTTAAGACCCAAGGAAAAATTAGGAAGTAATGATTATATGTGATGCTTCAAGGCAGAATTTGAAAATCTCTCCACATTATTTCTTCCAGTGTCCCATCTGCTGAAACAGGATTTTGGTGGTAGCCGCAAAAATAATGCAAAGTGGATCATGACTTGGGTGTGCGTGTATGTGTGTGTCCTTTGTGATTATACAAAGCCTGACTTTGGGTGGTTAAATCAGCAACGCAGATGACTCAGGAACTTAATGAATGTTGAGTCATCTGCCTCTTTGTTATTTCACCTTTCTTCCCCCCCTCCCCTACCTCATGTCGTCCACAAACATTGGATGAGCCTTTGTAGGTATTTAACATCACCAGTAACAGACAGGTGGACATCCTATGTCTCCAGAGATGGTATCGTGAGAAGGATACAGCATCCTCTCTGAGCCTCATTGCCTTCAAGAATGCGTAACCTAGACCCAATGAGACGATCACAATTGGAGGAACATTCTGTTACAGTGGGGCAGAGGGCAGGGGAAGGATTGCGGTCTTCAAAAATGCTAACCTCACAAAAAACAAAGAGAAGCTGTGAAAGTGTTCCAAGTCCAAGGAAGCAAGAAGATAAAACAATGAAATGCTCATCCTGCCCCTAGACAGAAGCCTGTCCTGGAGGAAGAATGTCAAAAGGAATAGTATAAGGCTCACTGGTGAAATTGGACTATGGATAGTGAGCTAAACAGTTCATCAGGATAAATGAAGTTTTAAAATGGACTGTCGCTGTGTAAGAAATAATCCCCATTCTCAGCAAAGACATACTTGGAATATGTGAGAGTCAAAGGTCATGATAAATGTAACAGCCATGGATGGTTCAGGAAGAAACTGTGTGTGTGTGTATGTAGAGAGAGAGAGACCAAACAGTCAAGCACATATAGCAAAATAGTAATAGGTAAGTGTATACAGGGTATACAGGTAATCTACATTACTTCTCTATTTGCAACTTGGTGGATAGTTTGAAATTGTTTTCAAGCAAAAGGTCTTTTAAAAGCTGGAGACAGAGAAAGACTATTAAAAAAACACAGTGTTTGTTTAGTTGAAATGTGGAAATACACTCCATGACTCATCAAGATTAAGAATTCCAAACACACACGTATACTCCATGTATCAAAGCTCATACCTCATACTAATAAACTGAAACATCCCGGCCTGCACCTGAGATAACTCAACAGTCAGAATGTGAGGCACATTCCTGAACATTTTCATAAATTCCCCCAGATTAGGGGGTTTACAGGAAGCTGCCAGATGGTACAGCCACACCCTGACGGTTTCTCAGGACTTGAAGTTTCTGAAATACACGCCACTAGGTTACACTGAATTACACACAGAAACACCCGCTCTGTCTAAAGCTTTCCACTGGTATTCATTGCCCCTTAGAATAAAATCCCAACTCAACCTCTTGCTCATAATGCCCTTTGGGCTTCCCAGGTGGTGCTAGTGGTAAAGAACCCACCTGCCAATGCAGGAGATGTAAGAGACCTGGATTTGATCCCTGGGTTGGGGAGGTCCCCTGGAGGAAGGCATGGCAACCCGCTCTAGTATTCATCCCCGGAGAATCTCATGGACAGAGGAGCCTGTGGACTACAGTCAGTCCATAAGGTTGCAAAGAGTCAGACATGACTGAAGCGACTTAGCACGCGCACACACACGAAGCCCTATAGGCATCTGGTCTTATTTTTTTGGTGGTATTTCTCAGCTTCAAGGATCTTAGTTCCCTGACCTGAGATGGAACCCAGGCCCTGGCATTGGAAATGTGGAGTCTTAAGCAGCAGACCACTAGAGAATTCCCTGGTGTCTTTTATTTGTCAGCCTTCATCTTAAAGACTTCCCCCATATCAGCCTGCTTTTTGGTGCTTGAACATGCTGAGGCCTTTCTTACCCTCAGGGCCTTTGCACCTGCTGTTCCTGCTACTAGAAAACTCTTATCCAGTTCTTCACATAACTGTTTCCATCTTCTAAGATCACCTCAGTCTCAACTGTCACCCAGCTTTCTCTATCATAGAAATGACCACTAAGTGAATCTTTGTGAAAACTCCTTACAAATATAGTACAGAAAACTTACATAAACATTTCCCACTCTGCTCAGTTTCTGGGCACTTTTTTTGCCTTCTGTTCTCAAGACAATATGTTGCATGGCTCAACCCCTCACTTCTTTGAGGGTTACCCTCAGCTCCTCAGAGAGCTCTTCTCTCACTAGTCTCCTTCCTTTACTTTATTTTTTTCCTCTATTTTTAAAACTTTAATTGGCATATAATTGCTTTACAAAGTGGTTTCATTTTCTGCTGTACAACAACTTGACCCAGCTATACGTATACATATATCCCCTCCTTTTTTGGTTAAGACACATGGTGATTATATTGATGTCTCTTCTTTATTCTTTCCCTCTCTCTATATTTTTTTATTTTGGACTTTTTTATTATCTTTTTATTTGTTTATTTTCATCCATTTTCTCCCATGCAGTCTGAAATAGCCACTTTGGGCTTGCCCCAGGTTTGAGAATAAAATCCCAACTCAACCTCTTGCTCATAATGCCCTTTGGGCTTCCCAGGTGGTGCTAGTGGTAAGAACCCACCTGCCAATGCAGGAGATGTAAGAGACCTGGATTTGATCCCTGGGTTGGGGAGGTCCCCTGGAGGAAGGCATGGCAACCCGCTCTAGTATTCATCCCCGGAGAATCTCATGGACAGAGGAGCCTGTGGACTACAGTCAGTCCATAAGGTTGCAAAGAGTCAGACATGACTGAAGCGACTTAGCACGCAGCACACACGAAGCCCTATAGGCATCTGGTCTTATTTTTTTGGTGGTATTTCTCAGCTTCAAGGATCTTAGTTCCCTGACCTGAGATGGAACCCAGGCCCTGGCATTGGAAATGTGGAGTCTTAAGCAGCAGACCACTAGAGAATTCCCTGGTGTCTTTTATTTGTCAGCCTTCATCTTAAAGACTTCCCCCATATCAGCCTGCTTTTTGGTGCTTGAACATGCTGAGGCCTTTCTTACCCTCAGGGCCTTTGCACCTGCTGTTCCTGCTACTAGAAAACTCTTATCCAGTTCTTCACATAACTGTTTCCATCTTCTAAGATCACCTCAGTCTCAACTGTCACCCAGCTTTCTCTATCATAGAAATGACCACTAAGTGAATCTTTGTGAAAACTCCTTACAAATATAGTACAGAAAACTTACATAAACATTTCCCACTCTGCTCAGTTTCTGGGCACTTTTTTTGCCTTCTGTTCTCAAGACAATATGTTGCATGGCTCAACCCCTCACTTCTTTGAGGGTTACCCTCAGCTCCTCAGAGAGCTCTTCTCTCACTAGTCTCCTTCCTTTACTTTATTTTTTTCCTCTATTTTTAAAACTTTAATTGGCATATAATTGCTTTACAAAGTGGTTTCATTTTCTGCTGTACAACAACTTGACCCAGCTATACGTATACATATATCCCCTCCCTCTTTTTTTTGGTTAAGACACATGGTGATTATATTGATGTCTCTTCTTTATTCTCTCCCTCTCTCTATATTTTTTAATTTTGGACTTTTTTATTATCTTTTTTATTTGTTTATTTTCATCCATCTCCATTCTCTGGCCTGTGTGGGCCTCCCATTGCAGTGGCCTCTCTCGTTGCAGAGCACTGGCTCTGGGTACATGTGCTCCAGAGTGCTGGCTCATAATTGGGCACACCCGTCCAGCCGCTCCGTGGCACATGGGATCCTCCCAGACCAGGGGTTGAACCAGTGGCCCCCGCACTGCAAGGTGGACTCTCCAACCACTGGACCACCAGGGAAGCCCCTATCCCCTCCCTCTCGAGCCTCCCTTCCACCACCTTTCCCCATCCAGCCCCTCTAGGTCTTCACAGAGCAGAGCTGGGCTCCCTGTGTTGTGCAGCAGCTTCCCACCAGCTGTCTATTTTACACGTGGTGGTGTATTTATGTCAGTGCTGTCTTTTCAATTCATCCCCCCCTCTCTTCCACTCACCCCCCCATGTCCACAAGTTCATTCAGCTTTCTTTTTCTTCATAGCACGATTGCTCTCTGACCACACACACAAACTGTATATCTGACAGATACAATCTATATCTATTTCTCTTTTTTTAATATTTTAGATTTTTTGCTCTAAGTCATCATTTATTTTTTACCCATCTTTATTATTCTTTGGCCTGTGTGGGCCTCCCATCACAGTGGCCTCTCTCGTTGTAGAGCGCTGGCTTGCAATCGGACGCACCAGCCCTGCCGTTCTCCGACACATGGGATCTTCCCAGGCCAGGGATGGAACTGGTGCCCCCTACACTGCAAGGCAGACTCCTTATCCACTGGATCACCAAGGAAGCCCCTATATGTATTTCTTTTTTTTAAAGATTTATTTATTTATTTATTTATTTATTTATTTTGGTGGGGGTGGGGTGGGGAGGGAGGGGAGCAGGCGGGTCACTTCTATTGGTCTTTCATTTGTCCATTTTCATCCATCTTTGTTCCTTGGCCCGTGTGGGTCTCCCATCGCGGTGGCCTCTGTTGTCGCAGAGCACCCGCTCCGGGCGCATGCGCTCCAGAGCTCCGGCTCGGTAATTGGACACATTGGTCCAGCCGCTCCGCGGCACGTGGGATCTTCCCAGGCCAGGGATCGAACCGGCGCCCCTTGCATTGGAAGGCGGTGTCCTTACCCACTGGACCACCAGGGAAGCCCTGTATTTCTGATTATCACTCCAGCTCTCCAATCCAACTTCCAAAAGACAATTATCTCCATGAGGGCAAGAGTTTGTATATTTTTATCACCACTGAATTCCAGCAGCTAAAGCCAAGCCTGGCATAAAGGAGCCTCTATAATTTTTCTTGAATGAATCTGAATAAGTGAGCAGGAATGGATACACAGCTGACACTGCATAAATGAATGTAGAAAAGAAGGACAAAATTGGAAGACTTCAAGTACCTGAATTCGAGAGTTACTAATAAACTACAGTAATCAAGACAAGATTTTTATTGCTGTATGAAGAGAGTTGTAGATTAATGAAACATCCAGAAAAATACCCACATAAATATGCTCAGTTGATTTATAAAAAGGCATAAACTTAATGGGAAAATGGTAGTCTTTTTGACAAATGATGCTGGAACAATTGAATATCTATATGAAAAAATAATGAACCTTGACCCTTTTCTCACAGTATACATTAATTTGAAATGAACCAAAGAGCTAACAGATCTTAAAAAAAAAATTGGAAAAAATCTTTATTTTTGCTCTAAGTCATCATTTATTTTTTACCCATCTTTATTATTCTTTGGCCTGTGTGGGCCTCCCATCACAGTGGCCTCTCTCGTTGTAGAGCGCTGGCTTGCAATCGGACGCACCAGCCCTGCCGTTCTCCGACACATGGGATCTTCCCAGGCCAGGGATGGAACTGGTGCCCCCTACACTGCAAGGCAGACTCCTTATCCACTGGATCACCAAGGAAGCCCCTATATGTATTTCTTTTTTTTAAAGATTTATTTATTTATTTATTTATTTATTTATTTTGGTGGGGGTGGGGTGGGAGGGAGGGAGCAGGCGGGTCACTTCTATTGGTCTTTCATTTGTCCATTTTCATCCATCTTTGTTCCTTGGCCCGTGTGGGTCTCCCATCGCGTGGCCTCTGTTGTCGCAGAGCACCCGCTCCGGGCGCATGCGCCCAGAGCTCCGGCTCGGTAATTGGACACATTGGTCCAGCCGCTCCGCGGCACGTGGGATCTTCCCAGGCCAGGGATCGAACCGGCGCCCCTTGCATTGGAAGGCGGTGTCCTTACCCACTGGACCACCAGGGAAGCCCTGTATTTCTGATTATCACTCCAGCTCTCCAATCCAACTTCCAAAGACAATTATCTCCATGAGGGCAAGAGTTTGTATATTTTTATCACCACTGAATTCCAGCAGCTAAAGCCAAGCCTGGCATAAAGGAGCCTCTATAATTTTTCTTGAATGAATCTGAATAAGTGAGCAGGAATGGATACACAGCTGACACTGCATAAATGAATGTAGAAAAGAAGGACAAAATTGGAAGACTTCAAGTACCTGAATTCGAGAGTTACTAATAAACTACAGTAATCAAGACAAGATTTTTATTGCTGTATGAAGAGAGTTGTAGATTAATGAAACATCCAGAAAAATACCCACATAAATATGCTCAGTTGATTTATAAAAAGGCATAAACTTAATGGGAAAATGGTAGTCTTTTTGACAAATGATGCTGGAACAATTGAATATCTATATGAAAAAATAATGAACCTTGACCCTTTTCTCACAGTATACATTAATTTGAAATGAACCAAAGAGCTAACAGATCTAAATATGAGAGAGAAATTTATAAAACTTTTAGGAGAAAAATCTTTATAGCCTTGGGTTAGGCAAATATTTCTTAGGACACAAAATCATTCATAAAAGAAAAAAATGGATAAATTCATTCTTGTAAAAAAAAAAAAAACTTGGGGGCTTCCCTCGTGGTCCAGTGGGTAAAGAGTCCACCTTGCAGTGCTAGGGGCACCAGTTCAACCCCTGTCCCAAGAAGATCCCACTTGCCATGGAGCAGGCTGGACCAGTGTGTCCAATTACGAGTCAGTGCTCTGGAGCACATGCGCCCGGAGTCGTTGCTCTGTGATGAGAGAGGCCACTGCAGTGGGAGGCCCACATATGCCAAAGAATAAAAAAGATGGATGAAAATACATATAAATAAAGGAGACATGATAGGGAAAAGAAAAAAATATTTTGAAAAAGAAAAACTTGATCTTCAAAAGACTTATTAAGAAAACAAAGAAGCAAATCACAAATAGGGGAAATATTTGCAAAACATATTTGAGAAAAGACTTAAATCTAGAATACATAAAGAATGTTTGTATTCTAGATATATAAGTAAAAATAAAACATTTTTTCCAATGGGAAAAATGTTTAAGCAGGCACTTCACCAAAGAAAAAATAAGAATATCAAATAAACACATGTACAGATACTCAACATCAGTCATTAGGAAATACACACTAAAACCACAATGAGATATTACCACATACTTTCGAGAATGGCTAAAATTTTAAAGATTGATAGTATCAGCTCTAATGAATCTGAATAAGTGAGCAGGAATGGATACACAGCTGACACTGCATAAATGAATGTAGAAAAGAAGGACAAAATTGGAAGACTTCAAGTACCTGAATTCGAGAGTTACTAATAAACTACAGTAATCAAGACAAGATTTTTATTGCTGTATGAAGAGAGTTGTAGATTAATGAAACATCCAGAAAAATACCCACATAAATATGCTCAGTTGATTTAAAAAAAGGCATAAACTTAATGGGAAAATGGTAGTCTTTTTGACAAATGATGCTGGAACAATTGAATATCTATATGAAAAAATAATGAACCTTGACCCTTTTCTCACAGTATACATTAATTTGAAATGAACCAAAGAGCTAACAGATCTAAATATGAGAGAGAAATTTATAAAACTTTTAGGAGAAAAATCTTTATAGCCTTGGGTTAGGCAAATATTTCTTAGGACACAAAATCATTCATAAAAGAAAAAAATGGATAAATTCATTCTTGTAAAAAAAAACTTGGGGGCTTCCCTCGTGGTCCAGTGGGTAAAGAGTCCACCTTGCAGTGCTAGGGGCACCAGTTCAACCCCTGTCCCAAGAAGATCCCACTTGCCATGGAGCAGGCTGGACCAGTGTGTCCAATTACGAGTCAGTGCTCTGGAGCACATGCGCCCGGAGTCGTTGCTCTGTGATGAGAGAGGCCACTGCAGTGGGAGGCCCACATATGCCAAAGAATAAAAAAGATGGATGAAAATACATATAAATAAAGGAGACATGATAGGGAAAAGAAAAAAATATTTTGAAAAAGAAAAACTTGATCTTCAAAAGACTTATTAAGAAAACAAAGAAGCAAATCACAAATAGGGGAAATATTTGCAAAACATATTTGAGAAAAGACTTAAATCTAGAATACATAAAGAATGTTTGTATTCTAGATATATAAGTAAAAATAAAACATTTTTTCCAATGGGAAAAATGTTTAAGCAGGCACTTCACCAAAGAAAAAATAAGAATATCAAATAAACACATGTACAGATACTCAACATCAGTCATTAGGAAATACACACTAAAACCACAATGAGATATTACCACATACTTTCGAGAATGGCTAAAATTTTAAAGATTGATAGTATCAGCTCTCAGCAAAGACGTGGAGCAGCTGGAAATTCCATACAGGGCTGATGGGAATGCAAAATGGTGCAGTCACATTGTCTAACAGCTCATTGATTCTTCTAAAGTGAAACATACACTTAGCATACAACCCAGCAATCCCACTCCAAGGTTAACTGAGGAGAAATAAAATCTACACAAAAACTTGTATTCAATAAAAATCTATACAAAAGCGTGTGTTCAGTCATTCATAGCAGCTCTCTTTATAATAGCCCTAAAGTAGAAATAACCCAAGTGTCCATCCACTGGTGAGTGAATAAATAAATTGTTGTACCTCCCTGTGGGCTTTCCTGGGATTTGATTCTTGCATCAGGAAGATCCCCTGGAAAAGGGATAGGCCTACCCACTCCACTGAGGCTGAAGCGCCTATACTCTGGCCACCTGATGCAAAGAGACAACTCACTGGAAAAGACCCTAATGTTGGGAAAAATAGAAGGCAAAAGGAGAAGGGGACAACAGAGGACGAGATGGTTGGATGGCATCACTGAGTCAATGGACATGAGTTTGAGCAAGCTCTGGGAGATAGTGAAGGAAAGGGAAGCCTGGCATGCTGCAGCCCATGCAGTTGCAAAGAGTTGGACACAACTGAGTGACTGAACTGAACCCATTCCAGTGTTCTTGGGCCCCCTGGTGGCTTAAGAATCCACCTGTAGGGCTTCCCCTGGTGGTCCAGTGGGTAAGGACACCGCCTTGCAGTGCAAGGGGCGCCGGTTCGAGCCCTGGCCTGGGAAGATCCCACGTGCCGCAGAGCGGCTGGACTGATGTGTCCAATTACCAAGCCGGAGCTCTGGAGCGCATGCACCCAGAACCGGTGCTCTGCAACAACAGACGCCACCGCGATGGGAGGCCCACAGGAGCCAAAGAACAAAGACGGATGAAAATAGAGAAATGAAAGACCAATAGAAGTGGCCCACCTGCTCCCCTCCCTCCCCAACCGGACCCCCGCCCAAAATAAATAAATAAATAAATCTTTAAAAAAAAAAAAAGAATCCACCTGTAATGTGGGAGACCTGGGTTCAATTCCTGAAGTTTGAAGATCCCTTGGAGGAGGGCATAGCAACCCACTCCAGAATTCTTTCCTGGAGAATCCCCATGGACAGAGGAGCCCAGAAGGCTACAGTCGTTGGTGTTACAAAGAGTTAGACATGACTGAGTGACTAAGCACAGCACAGCATAGTACCTCCCTATAATGGAATATTATACAACAATATAAGGTAAGAAATTACTAATACACTCGAGAACAAGGATGAATCTCGAAAACACGTTCAATGAAAGAAGTATATGATCCATGTATATTAAATCCTAGAAAAAAGCAAAGCTTTAGAAACAGAAAGCAAATCAGTGCTTACCAAAGGTTGTAGTGATGGTTATGAGGCTGTATGTCTTTTCAGAATTCAAATCAAGACTTAGCATGGGTGCATTTTGATTCTTGCATCAGGAAGACCGGAAGGTAGGCCTACCCACTCCACTGAGGCTAAGCGCCTATACTCTGGCCACCTGATGCAAAGAGACAACTCACTGGAAAAGACCCTAATGTTGGGAAAAATAGAAGGCAAAAGGAGAAGGGGACAACAGAGGACGAGATGGTTGGATGGCATCACTGAGTCAATGGACATGAGTTTGAGCAAGCTCTGGGAGATAGTGAAGGAAAGGGAAGCCTGGGATGCTGCAGCCCATGCAGTTGCAAAGAGTTGGACACAACTGAGTGACTGAACTGAACCCATTCCAGTGTTCTTGGGCCCCCTGGTGGCTTAAGAATCCACCTGTAGGGCTTCCCCTGGTGGTCCAGTGGGTAAGGACACCGCCTTGCAGTGCAAGGGGCGCCGGTTCGAGCCCTGGCCTGGGAAGATCCCACGTGCCGCAGAGCGGCTGGACTGATGTGTCCAATTACCAAGCCGGAGCTCTGGAGCGCATGCACCCAGAACCGGTGCTCTGCAACAACAGACGCCACCGCGATGGGAGGCCCACAGGAGCCAAAGAACAAAGACGGATGAAAATAGAGAAATGAAAGACCAATAGAAGTGGCCCACCTGCTCCCCTCCCTCCCCAACCGGACCCCCGCCCAAAATAAATAAATAAATAAATCTTTAAAAAAAAAAAAAGAATCCACCTGTAATGTGGGAGACCTGGGTTCAATTCCTGAAGTTTGAAGATCCCTTGGAGGAGGGCATAGCAACCCACTCCAGAATTCTTTCCTGGAGAATCCCCATGGACAGAGGAGCCCAGAAGGCTACAGTCGTTGGTGTTACAAAGAGTTAGACATGACTGAGTGACTAAGCACAGCACAGCATAGTACCTCCCTATAATGGAATATTATACAACAATATAAGGTAAGAAATTACTAATACACTCGAGAACAAGGATGAATCTCGAAAACACGTTCAATGAAAGAAGTATATGATCCATGTATATTAAATCCTAGAAAAAAGCAAAGCTTTAGAAACAGAAAGCAAATCAGTGCTTACCAAAGGTTGTAGTGATGGTTATGAGGCTGTATGTCTTTTCAGAATTCAAATCAAGACTTAGCATGGGTGCATTTCACTGTATGCATGATGCCTCAATAAAACACAAGCATGTCGGATGAAAAAAGAAATGTATTCCTACCAAATACAGGAAAGTGATATTTCCTCACTTTCCACCTCCAGAAAAGTGCCAGCCTCAGCAGCTGTTGCCTGTCTGTGCCGACATTCTTGTGAAGCTGCTGGGTCACCATAACCTCCATTGGTGTTGCCAGAGGATGAATAATAATGATGACTAACATTCGTGTGGTGAGCCAACCACTGAGTTTGGCCTCCCCATCTGTATAATGGGATCATCACGGTGCCTGCCCCATAGGCTTGTTTGGAGGAAGGCGAGAGGGAGTCATCCGTATTAAGCATGACTTGGTTGATGCTCAGCAAGCATTAGCAATCACTGTACTAATTATCATCTGGACCTTTATTAATGTTCATGTGCCCGGTCCTGGGCTTAGCTCTTGGGAGACAGGATTCCCATATCACAGAAGAAGACGGGCTTCTTCTGACTCTCTTCTTCCAGATCAGGCTGTGGATCAGACCAGACAGGGGATTAAAGGTTACCCAGCTGATAAGTGATTAGAGTTGGGATTCAAATCCAGACCTGCCTGACAGCGTGCTCAGAAGGGCCACAGGAATCCAGTTCTGATTATCACCACTCTTCTTTCTCTTCTTTCCCTTCTATTCTTGACTCACTGAAGAGTCATTTCCTGTATCATTAGATCCTTCAAAGGCCCCTCTGCCCACTGAGTCCTCCACCCATCTTTCTTAGTGTCTTGCTGAAAGAATATCGAATTAGTTGGGAAGCACTGGTCATTCAGAGAGCCTTGCCAGACCTCTCTGCATCTCCTTTTATTGCTGTGTTGTTCTTCATGGCATTTACCGTCTCAAACATCATACAGTATCAAATCCAAAGGAATATTATACAACAATATAAGGTAAGAAATTACTAATACACTCGAGAACAAGGATGAATCTCGAAAACACGTTCAATGAAAGAAGTATATGATCCATGTATATTAAATCCTAGAAAAAAGCAAAGCTTTAGAAACAGAAAGCAAATCAGTGCTTACCAAAGGTTGTAGTGATGGTTATGAGGCTGTATGTCTTTTCAGAATTCAAATCAAGACTTAGCATGGGTGCATTTCACTGTATGCATGATGCCTCAATAAAACACAAGCATGTCGGATGAAAAAAGAAATGTATTCCTACCAAATACAGGAAAGTGATATTTCCTCACTTTCCACCTCCAGAAAAGTGCCAGCCTCAGCAGCTGTTGCCTGTCTGTGCCGACATTCTTGTGAAGCTGCTGGGTCACCATAACCTCCATTGGTGTTGCCAGAGGATGAATAATAATGATGACTAACATTCGTGTGGTGAGCCAACCACTGAGTTTGGCCTCCCCATCTGTATAATGGGATCATCACGGTGCCTGCCCCATAGGCTTGTTTGGAGGAAGGCGAGAGGGAGTCATCCGTATTAAGCATGACTTGGTTGATGCTCAGCAAGCATTAGCAATCACTGTACTAATTATCATCTGGACCTTTATTAATGTTCATGTGCCCGGTCCTGGGCTTAGCTCTTGGGAGACAGGATTCCCATATCACAGAAGAAGACGGGCTTCTTCTGACTCTCTTCTTCCAGATCAGGCTGTGGATCAGACCAGACAGGGGATTAAAGGTTACCCAGCTGATAAGTGATTAGAGTTGGGATTCAAATCCAGACCTGCCTGACAGCGTGCTCAGAAGGGCCACAGGAATCCAGTTCTGATTATCACCACTCTTCTTTCTCTTCTTTCCCTTCTATTCTTGACTCACTGAAGAGTCATTTCCTGTATCATTAGATCCTTCAAAGGCCCCTCTGCCCACTGAGTCCTCCACCCATCTTTCTTAGTGTCTTGCTGAAAGAATATCGAATTAGTTGGGAAGCACTGGTCATTCAGAGAGCCTTGCCAGACCTCTCTGCATCTCCTTTTATTGCTGTGTTGTTCTTCATGGCATTTACCGTCTCAAACATCATACAGTATCAGTTTTGCTGGTTCTTAACACACACACACGCGCATTTCCTGACCCTTATCACTCACCCCACGAGCAAAGGCTGAATCTGTGTGGAGTGGTTTTGTTTTTCTCCCCTTGCATGCTCCCCCTAGTACTTTGACTCTTCACATGAAACTAGTATAATCATAAAACTTTAGGAGGAACTTGTAAAGCCCTCATCTAATGCTTGCATTTTCATAAATGGGGAAATCCAAAGAGGTTAAGTGACTTCCCCAAGGTCACACAGTTGGTTGGGGCAGAGCTATAGAGCGAACACTGAATTCCTTTGGGTCCCCATCAACTGATGATTCTGCTATTTCACATTGCTCTCACTTCCAGGTCTAAGAAGGCAAGAGACACAAGATACAACTTAATCATTTTTAATCTTAATTTTTAAAATTATTTTTAATGTCAGGTAGGAGGGCTAGAGTGAGATGTCTAGGGGACATTTGAACTAGGCTTTGTATTGATCTTCTGATGGCGCATATCCAAGCATATTGCAGGCCTTCACAGGAGTGCAGTCATAGGATAATGTTACACCTGTGTCCCATCCACAGACCATGCTGGCTGTAGTTCAATTCTAAGATACGGTATCTTATAAAAGTCCTATAATGAATGCTGTATACAGCACAATGTCATTGCCGTGGGTAATAATTAGTGTATGTATACAAGCTGTTATTTTATTCAGTGTAGACATTAAAAATATTCCACAATTTTTGGTAGCCTCTAGTATTCTTGAGATGCTGGAGGTTCATCAGGTCAGGCTGGGATATAGTGATTAGAGTTGGGATTCAAATCCAGACCTGCCTGACAGCGTGCTCAGAAGGGCCACAGGAATCCAGTTCTGATTATCACCACTCTTCTTTCTCTTCTTTCCCTTCTATTCTTGACTCACTGAAGAGTCATTTCCTGTATCATTAGATCCTTCAAAGGCCCCTCTGCCCACTGAGTCCTCCACCCATCTTTCTTAGTGTCTTGCTGAAAGAATATCGAATTAGTTGGGAAGCACTGGTCATTCAGAGAGCCTTGCCAGACCTCTCTGCATCTCCTTTTATTGCTGTGTTGTTCTTCATGGCATTTACCGTCTCAAACATCATACAGTATCAGTTTTGCTGGTTCTTAACACACACACACGCGCATTTCCTGACCCTTATCACTCACCCCACGAGCAAAGGCTGAATCTGTGTGGAGTGGTTTTGTTTTTCTCCCCTTGCATGCTCCCCCTAGTACTTTGACTCTTCACATGAAACTAGTATAATCATAAAACTTTAGGAGGAACTTGTAAAGCCCTCATCTAATGCTTGCATTTTCATAAATGGGGAAATCCAAAGAGGTTAAGTGACTTCCCCAAGGTCACACAGTTGGTTGGGGCAGAGCTATAGAGCGAACACTGAATTCCTTTGGGTCCCCATCAACTGATGATTCTGCTATTTCACATTGCTCTCACTTCCAGGTCTAAGAAGGCAAGAGACACAAGATACAACTTAATCATTTTTAATCTTAATTTTTAAAATTATTTTTAATGTCAGGTAGGAGGGCTAGAGTGAGATGTCTAGGGGACATTTGAACTAGGCTTTGTATTGATCTTCTGATGGCGCATATCCAAGCATATTGCAGGCCTTCACAGGAGTGCAGTCATAGGATAATGTTACACCTGTGTCCCATCCACAGACCATGCTGGCTGTAGTTCAATTCTAAGATACGGTATCTTATAAAAGTCCTATAATGAATGCTGTATACAGCACAATGTCATTGCCGTGGGTAATAATTAGTGTATGTATACAAGCTGTTATTTTATTCAGTGTAGACATTAAAAATATTCCACAATTTTTGGTAGCCTCTGTCAAGTATTTCTTGAGATGCTGGAGGTCTCATCAGGTAGGCACAGGCTGGGCTTCTCCCAGACTCTCTGTGGTCCCAAGTCCCATACCTGCCTAGTGTCCAGATTCTTCAAGATAGATTCCCATCAAACTTGTTCCCTGGGGGTACACAGCTCTCTGGAAAGCTGAGAAAGAGAGTCTTCTCAGGCACAAGCTCTAACAGGAGGTGATGATTATGCAACTGGCTTACACAATTTCCCTTTTACATCTCTAGATGGCTCAGCCTCATCCCCAGTTGCAGACTGTTCCATGGATGACTTGGCATGAAGCATTATCTTTACAAGAAAAACAAGTCAAAGACTTGTTTCCCCCAGTGGCGAAATCAGCACTCACTCAGTGGGCAGCCATGGGAAATGGGTAGCTGGTTATGCTCAAGCCACAAGATTACAAGGCAACATCCCACGTGCCAGAGCATTACATAGAGGCTCATTAGGGATAGATACTTGGGAGTATGTGTGTGTCATAAACTCAAAATCTGGATGAATAGCCAACCCAAAATGGCAGAAAGAACATTTAGCTAACCAGTGACTCAAAGGGTGAGTGTGTGTTTCTGGGATGAAAACTGATTGTTTAGGAAATTCTTTGTACTTATCACAGATATCAATGTTTAATAGCATTGATTGGTCCCAACATATGCCAGAAATGACTATCAGTAACAATTAGAATACGTTTTTGTTTCCGCTTGAACAAACTTTGATTGAAGCTGCCCAACTTCTTGAAGTGAAAGTCTACCCTTAGCATGAGCGCATACTTAATCATTTTTAATCTTAATTTTTAAAATTATTTTTAATGTCAGGTAGGAGGGCTAGAGTGAGATGTCTAGGGGACATTTGAACTAGGCTTTGTATTGATCTTCTGATGGCGCATATCCAAGCATATTGCAGGCCTTCACAGGAGTGCAGTCATAGGATAATGTTACACCTGTGTCCCATCCACAGACCATGCTGGCTGTAGTTCAATTCTAAGATACGGTATCTTATAAAAGTCCTATAATGAATGCTGTATACAGCACAATGTCATTGCCGTGGGTAATAATTAGTGTATGTATACAAGCTGTTATTTTATTCAGTGTAGACATTAAAAATATTCCACAATTTTTGGTAGCCTCTGTCAAGTATTTCTTGAGATGCTGGAGGTCTCATCAGGTAGGCACAGGCTGGGCTTCTCCCAGACTCTCTGTGGTCCCAAGTCCCATACCTGCCTAGTGTCCAGATTCTTCAAGATAGATTCCCATCAAACTTGTTCCCTGGGGGTACACAGCTCTCTGGAAAGCTGAGAAAGAGAGTCTTCTCAGGCACAAGCTCTAACAGGAGGTGATGATTATGCAACTGGCTTACACAATTTCCCTTTTACATCTCTAGATGGCTCAGCCTCATCCCCAGTTGCAGACTGTTCCATGGATGACTTGGCATGAAGCATTATCTTTACAAGAAAAACAAGTCAAAGACTTGTTTCCCCCAGTGGCGAAATCAGCACTCACTCAGTGGGCAGCCATGGGAAATGGGTAGCTGGTTATGCTCAAGCCACAAGATTACAAGGCAACATCCCACGTGCCAGAGCATTACATAGAGGCTCATTAGGGATAGATACTTGGGAGTATGTGTGTGTCATAAACTCAAAATCTGGATGAATAGCCAACCCAAAATGGCAGAAAGAACATTTAGCTAACCAGTGACTCAAAGGGTGAGTGTGTGTTTCTGGGATGAAAACTGATTGTTTAGGAAATTCTTTGTACTTATCACAGATATCAATGTTTAATAGCATTGATTGGTCCCAACATATGCCAGAAATGACTATCAGTAACAATTAGAATACGTTTTTGTTTCCGCTTGAACAAACTTTGATTGAAGCTGCCCAACTTCTTGAAGTGAAAGTCTACCCTTAGCACTTAATTCTTGGATTAGTGGCTTTCCCCTGTTGCAGAATTTGGTTATTAACCAAGATTAGTATTTACCTATCCTTTTAGAGTTCAGATCAATAGGAGGATGTAATAGCAAGACTACTGCAATAGCAAGTAACAGCCTCGTAACTCAATCTGCTTTAAGAATAGGAAGGAATTTACTATCATCATCACTGACACATCCAAATTTACTTCTGACTTCAGGCATAGCTGGATCCAGGAGTCCAATGTGGTTTGCAGGAGCATACCATTCTCCATTTCTTGGCTCTCTTTTCCTCTATGTTGATATTATTTTCAGATAGACTCTCTCCATGTGACTGTTCAGGGATCAACTGTAGCTTCAGGCCTAGATGATCCTCATGGCTGGTGAGTCCAAAGGAAACACATAAGTCCAGATAAGAATCTTACTGACCATATACTTGAGGTATATACACAATCCAGAATACATTCTTTCTTAACTGGCCATTTCATGTGTACCAAGTTGTTTACCATTACAAACCAAAAAAAAAAGTGAAAGTATTAGCCACTTAGTCATGTTTGACTCTTTGCGACCCCAAGCTCCTCTATCCATGGAATTCTCCAGCCAAGAATACTGGAGTGGGTAGCCATTCCGTTCTCCAAGGGATCTTCCTAATGCAGGGATTGAACCAGGGTTTCCCGCTTTGCAGGCAGATTCTTTGCCATCTGAGCCACCAGGGAAGACCATGACAAGCCAGACTGACATGTCAATTCTTTTCTAGATCTCCTTAGACATTCATCAAGCCACAAGATTACAAGGCAACATCCCACGTGCCAGAGCATTACATAGAGGCTCATTAGGGATAGATACTTGGGAGTATGTGTGTCATAAACTCAAAATCTGGATGAATAGCCAACCCAAAATGGCAGAAAGAACATTTAGCTAACCAGTGACTCAAAGGGTGAGTGTGTGTTTCTGGGATGAAAACTGATTGTTTAGGAAATTCTTTGTACTTATCACAGATATCAATGTTTAATAGCATTGATTGGTCCCAACATATGCCAGAAATGACTATCAGTAACAATTAGAATACGTTTTTGTTTCCGCTTGAACAAACTTTGATTGAAGCTGCCCAACTTCTTGAAGTGAAAGTCTACCCTTAGCACTTAATTCTTGGATTAGTGGCTTTCCCTGTTGCAGAATTTGGTTATTAACCAAGATTAGTATTTACCTATCCTTTTAGAGTTCAGATCAATAGGAGGATGTAATAGCAAGACTACTGCAATAGCAAGTAACAGCCTCGTAACTCAATCTGCTTTAAGAATAGGAAGGAATTTACTATCATCATCACTGACACATCCAAATTTACTTCTGACTTCAGGCATAGCTGGATCCAGGAGTCCAATGTGGTTTGCAGGAGCATACCATTCTCCATTTCTTGGCTCTCTTTTCCTCTATGTTGATATTATTTTCAGATAGACTCTCTCCATGTGACTGTTCAGGGATCAACTGTAGCTTCAGGCCTAGATGATCCTCATGGCTGGTGAGTCCAAAGGAAACACATAAGTCCAGATAAGAATCTTACTGACCATATACTTGAGGTATATACACAATCCAGAATACATTCTTTCTTAACTGGCCATTTCATGTGTACCAAGTTGTTTACCATTACAAACCAAAAAAAAAAGTGAAAGTATTAGCCACTTAGTCATGTTTGACTCTTTGCGACCCCAAGCTCCTCTATCCATGGAATTCTCCAGCCAAGAATACTGGAGTGGGTAGCCATTCCGTTCTCCAAGGGATCTTCCTAATGCAGGGATTGAACCAGGGTTTCCCGCTTTGCAGGCAGATTCTTTGCCATCTGAGCCACCAGGGAAGACCATGACAAGCCAGACTGACATGTCAATTCTTTTCTAGATCTCCTTAGACATTCATGTAAGGTTACTCTGGAGTAAAGAGGTGACTATGTCTTTGAACGCCAGATGCACAAGAGTGGCCTTATCTTCAGGAACCATGGTCTAAGAAAACACTATGAGTCTGTAAACCATTTGTATACACGGAGGAACCAGGGGGCTTCCCCTTGCTATGGGAAGAACATACATGTCCTCTCTTGAGAGCTCCCTTGAGAGTTGGAACCCCTATCGCCAACATCAGGCACATTACTGTTTGCTCTCTCTCTCCCGTGGCTGTCTTTGGCCAAGCTGGGATCACAGAGCTTGAATAATGTATATATTCAATGAGCAGAACGTGCACCATCTCTCTCACTTGATGAGAAGAATGTGAAAGAAGAAGAAAGAGTGGAAAGTCTCAAGTGGACTCTGAATTTCCACCTTCCACTCTACTAAATGCCAGAAGCATTGAGCCTGCTTTTGTGGGTGAAGCCAATCCTTACCCTGGGCACTTGGCTCCTGTAACTCTGGGTGGGGAGACCCTGCTGACGGTCTTGAGTCCAGGGAGTTGAGGACTGAGATTGAGCCCTCAGTCAGGAAAATGAGTCAAAGTGGCCTTTCTACTCTGCCTCCTTCCTTTAGAAGGAAATTGTCCCTGACATGGGTGCTTCGTCTTAAGAAATCATACTCAGTAGGCTTCAGGCCTGGAGAAAATCTTAGCACTGGCTAACATAGCCTGCAATAACAGAATTTCCTGGAGTCTAAAAAAACTTATGTACAACTTCACACTTTCATTTCTGCATCCCCCTTAGCTTTTAATACATTCTTGAAAATGATAATAAAACTTAGAAAAAAAAACCCAACAGAGAGTGAAGTACCTCTGGAGATCCTGCCAGGTCTTTCTTGCTTTTTCTTTTTTTTTCAGTTTACGATCATCAGAATCACAGTTGACGATTAGGATATTTATCCAAACCAAATCTCAGATCTTTCATCCTGAGTCGGACCCGGGCTGAACCCCTGCCCTTGTTCTAATTATAGACCTTCTGACGCAGCTCCAGGCATGGATTAAAGCTGCTATGGAGTCTGAACTCTGCTCCACTCTAACAATCTGGGCATTTCTTTCTCTCATTTCCTCAGAATCTGCTTGGGAGTGTCCGGGAGAATGCTGTCATGAACAGACTTGTCAAAATAAAAATGTTTGAACGCCAGATGCACAAGAGTGGCCTTATCTTCAGGAACCATGGTCTAAGAAAACACTATGAGTCTGTAAACCATTTGTATACACGGAGGAACCAGGGGGCTTCCCCTTGCTATGGGAAGAACATACATGTCCTCTCTTGAGAGCTCCCTTGAGAGTTGGAACCCCTATCGCCAACATCAGGCACATTACTGTTTGCTCTCTCTCTCCCGTGGCTGTCTTTGGCCAAGCTGGGATCACAGAGCTTGAATAATGTATATATTCAATGAGCAGAACGTGCACCATCTCTCTTGATGAGAAGAATGTGAAAGAAGAAGAAAGAGTGGAAAGTCTCAAGTGGACTCTGAATTTCCACCTTCCACTCTACTAAATGCCAGAAGCATTGAGCCTGCTTTTGTGGGTGAAGCCAATCCTTACCCTGGGCACTTGGCTCCTGTAACTCTGGGTGGGGAGACCCTGCTGACGGTCTTGAGTCCAGGGAGTTGAGGACTGAGATTGAGCCCTCAGTCAGGAAAATGAGTCAAAGTGGCCTTTCTACTCTGCCTCCTTCCTTTAGAAGGAAATTGTCCCTGACATGGGTGCTTCGTCTTAAGAAATCATACTCAGTAGGCTTCAGGCCTGGAGAAAATCTTAGCACTGGCTAACATAGCCTGCAATAACAGAATTTCCTGGAGTCTAAAAAAACTTATGTACAACTTCACACTTTCATTTCTGCATCCCCCTTAGCTTTTAATACATTCTTGAAAATGATAATAAAACTTAGAAAAAAAAACCCAACAGAGAGTGAAGTACCTCTGGAGATCCTGCCAGGTCTTTCTTGCTTTTTCTTTTTTTTTCAGTTTACGATCATCAGAATCACAGTTGACGATTAGGATATTTATCCAAACCAAATCTCAGATCTTTCATCCTGAGTCGGACCCGGGCTGAACCCCTGCCCTTGTTCTAATTATAGACCTTCTGACGCAGCTCCAGGCATGGATTAAAGCTGCTATGGAGTCTGAACTCTGCTCCACTCTAACAATCTGGGCATTTCTTTCTCTCATTTCCTCAGAATCTGCTTGGGAGTGTCCGGGAGAATGCTGTCATGAACAGACTTGTCATAAAAATAAAGAAGTGGAGAGCAAGTGTATTTCCGGAATTTGAGTGTGTGTGTGTGTGTGTGTGTGTGTGTGTGTGTTATAGGAAAGAAACCCAAGGGGATAAGGAGCTGAGACAGAAGTCAGGTGAATCCAGTATTACTACACCCACCTCCTTCCATTTCACTCCTCTGGGACTCATTGCTCCTAACAATGGCCCTTTTAGCTGTGGACACAGAAGGACTAACCCTTCTCTAGCCTGTCAGTGAGAACGATCACCACATATTGGTAAGTATTTCCGTACCAAATTCACTTGGAAAGGGTATCATTTCAAGCCTGGACAAAGCTCATATTGTCGTGGTCCAGTTCCAGTTATTTTAGGCAAAGAAGGGGTATTTCCACTCCTCCCTCTAATCAGCCGTGAACATTCTGCTCTGAGTAACCACTTCCTTGGAATCTATCAGAGTCCAAGTTATTTAACAGGAAAAGAAAATCCCCTGGTAGGATGCACAAAATTCCTAGCTCAGCCAGCCACTATACAGACATGTCTGTGAGCTCATGCAGGGAGTGAAGATGTGACCTCATTCAGTGGAGGGAATGCAAGAGAGTTGATTCTAAAAAAAAGGAATGAGATAGGGCTAAACTGACATCATTTAATATCCATGTTGAGGATGACAGTGACTCATTATAGCAAACTTGGCATGTGTCAGGCACTAGTTCAACTCTGCCATTCTTGGGCTAGTTTTATTTACAAGTGTACAGTATTTAAGGCTTTTTTAAAAAAGTTAATGCACATTAGATAAAGACTCGTGCAGGAGGTGACAGATATGGCAAAAATCCAAAGTAATATGTAGATGACAATGGAGAAACAGTGAGCGGGACAATACCATTTCTCACAATGTAACAAAAACAAACAAAAAAATACCACCAAACCAAAGAAAGTAAAAAAAGAAATTGACCATATATTAAACTTTCCTTAGGTAACAGATGCCTAATGCTTGTCATATCTTAAAAGCACTAACTCTAATCCTCACAAAACCCTATGAATTAGAAAATATTATTTATTCCCATTTTAAAGATGAGGAAACTGAGGCTTAAGAACCCCAGGTAACTGGCTCAGGGTGACCTGGCCACAGCGACAGAGCTAGGATGTGATCCTACTCCCACTAGATGTCAGAACCCCACACCGATGCTAACTGTGATATCATTGTCATTTGTGCCAAGCTTAAGGCTGGGTCATCTAGATGATGCCAATCACTCCTCTGGGCAAAGGAAATGCCATGGGCCACTGAGAAAGAAGCCACTTCCTGTCCCTGCAGAATGAGAACATCCCCATCAAGGTCCTTATCATCCCTGGGTTCAGCATCTAAGCTAAACATCACTAACAGGTGATGACTTAGTCATCTTGGCTCTGCCCGTCTCCGTCTTCCTATAAGCAGCCTTGTTTCGTGGGTGGTTAGTGCACAGCCTCAGAACCTTTTTTTGGAACCAGCAATCACCGGGTACTGTGTGAAAGGCTGGCCATTTCCCCCCCTGAACTCCCTTATGGACAGAGCATCTTCCCGACTGCCGTGTTGCTCACACAAGCTTTAGAGGCTCATCCGTGGAGCTGCCGTCAGCACAAAAGCTGCTGGCTCACGTGGGAGATGGTCCCTCCACCATCATGATACCTCGCAGCCAGTGACTGACTCTCCTAGGGTGTGAAAGGTCAGCTCCTCTGCCTCCAGGTGGGGCCGTGTATGCTTTAGAGATCCCGGTGGGATGGGGTTGAAGCTGGACTCCAGCTAAGAAGAAGCTCTGTGTCCCCCCTTGCCCTGTCTTGCCGCCCTCCCCCTCCATACCTGGCTAAACCCCAGGCACCCAAATCCACAGTTCTCCTTCTGCTTCTAGAAACCCACTATGTACAGAAGTGACAGGAGCGGAACTTCAAGAGAAAGAAACGGAGGGGAGAAAACAGTTACACAAACCCACATACAATGAGATAAGAATCATAACAGCACCCGCCTTCTTTTTTACTACCATTCTTTTATTATAGTTCTTTTCTGTGCCGCATCCTATGCGGAACACTACTCGAGCATTGTTCTATTTGATTCAGAGAACAAACTCATGTGGTTGGTACTCCAATTACCACTAACTCTAATCCTCACAAAACCCTATGAATTAGAAAATATTATTTATTCCCATTTTAAAGATGAGGAAACTGAGGCTTAAGAACCCCAGGTAACTGGCTCAGGGTGACCTGGCCACAGCGACAGAGCTAGGATGTGATCCTACTCCCACTAGATGTCAGAACCCCACACCGATGCTAACTGTGATATCATTGTCATTTGTGCCAAGCTTAAGGCTGGGTCATCTAGATGATGCCAATCACTCCTCTGGGCAAAGGAAATGCCATGGGCCACTGAGAAAGAAGCCACTTCCTGTCCCTGCAGAATGAGAACATCCCCATCAAGGTCCTTATCATCCCTGGGTTCAGCATCTAAGCTAAACATCACTAACAGGTGATGACTTAGTCATCTTGGCTCTGCCCGTCTCCGTCTTCCTATAAGCAGCCTTGTTTCGTGGGTGGTTAGTGCACAGCCTCAGAACCTTTTTTTGGAACCAGCAATCACCGGGTACTGTGTGAAAGGCTGGCCATTTCCCCCCCTGAACTCCCTTATGGACAGAGCATCTTCCCGACTGCCGTGTTGCTCACACAAGCTTTAGAGGCTCATCCGTGGAGCTGCCGTCAGCACAAAAGCTGCTGGCTCACGTGGGAGATGGTCCCTCCACCATCATGATACCTCGCAGCCAGTGACTGACTCTCCTAGGGTGTGAAAGGTCAGCTCCTCTGCCTCCAGGTGGGGCCGTGTATGCTTTAGAGATCCCGGTGGGATGGGGTTGAAGCTGGACTCCAGCTAAGAAGAAGCTCTGTGTCCCCCCTTGCCCTGTCTTGCCGCCCTCCCCCTCCATACCTGGCTAAACCCCAGGCACCCAAATCCACAGTTCTCCTTCTGCTTCTAGAAACCCACTATGTACAGAAGTGACAGGAGCGGAACTTCAAGAGAAAGAAACGGAGGGGAGAAAACAGTTACACAAACCCACATACAATGAGATAAGAATCATAACAGCACCCGCCTTCTTTTTTACTACCATTCTTTTATTATAGTTCTTTTCTGTGCCGCATCCTATGCGGAACACTACTCGAGCATTGTTCTATTTGATTCAGAGAACAAACTCATGTGGTTGGTACTCCAATTATTCCCTTTTAGAGTCAAAAAAAGTGATGTTCAGAAAGATTAACCTGTCTTGCGTCACACCGCCAATAAGTGGTAGAGATGAGATTTGAACCCAGATCTCTCAGAATCTCCTCACTGTTTTATAGGGTCTCTTTCCCAGGTCTCGAGATCAGGGGTCAGCAAACCAGGTTTCCTGGGCTCTGTTTATATACATAAAGTTTTATTGAAACACAGCCATGCACATTATTCACAGATTGTCTGTGACTGCTTCCAGCCTACCAAGGCGGATTTCAGCAGTTGACCCAGACTGGCACAGCCAAAAATATTTGTAATCTGTCTCTTCGTGGAGAATTTGTCAACCTCTGCTCTTAATGATGATGTTGTTGTTGTTGTTAGTTAGCCTCAGATAAAATGTGAATTCTCCTCCCTTCAAATTAAGGTTCCCTGTTCCACTGCAGTTTAGAGCAGGCAGTTTCTTGCTCACCCCTGGAAGAGGAAGAAGCTTATCCATTCTATTAAGTTCTCAAGCAACACTCATTAGAGAACAACATCACATCATCTGTTAGGCCTGCATCTCTCTTACTGTTTCCCGTACTAACTCTTGAAAAGGAATTCGATCATTTCCTGCACAGATTAAGTCTATAGAGAACCACAAGGAAGTTTCATCTTGAGATTTCACTCTGGAACTCTCATTGTTCAAATATATCCCATTACCTTTTGACTCACTCCCCACCCCACAAGAGGGCTCAGCTTTTTATTTACTGAATTCCAGTGCTTAGAAATGGTGATCACCTCCTCCCAAGGTTTTTCTGCCACACGACTTTCAGACTTTGAGCCCTTTTCCTTATTTCCCATAAGTCAGTTTCTCCTTAATTATGTTTTGCTGCCCAGTCTTTGAACTGCAACCAATCCGCTTGCATTCTGGGACGATTAAACTACAGTGAGTACGGGGGACTGACTGAGAGGAAACAAACCTGATTCATTCAGGTCCAAATGGCAGGTTAAACTTGAACCCAGCATACCATTTCCCTTTCCCTGAAGGCCTTTTCTGTTCACCAGAATTTTCTAGTTCTGTTGTTGGGACGTTGAACTAGCATTGTTAGTGATTTCATACCTAAGACTTCTAATATTTTTTAATTAAAAACTTTAAAAGCATTTTTATCTGGAATATAATTGCTTTACAAAGTTGTGCTGTACAACAGCGTGAATCAACTATATGTCTATATATATCCCCTCACTCTGGAGCTTCCCTCCCACCCCCAGTTCCACTCCTCTAGGTCATAACAGAGCATGGAGCTGAGCTCCCTGAGTTATACAGGAGCTTCCTTCTAGCTGTCTGTTCTACACATGGTAGGGTATATATGTCTATGCCACTCTCTCAGTTTGTTCCCCCTCTTCCTCCACTGTGTTCATAAGTCCATTCTCTACGACTGCATCTCTATTCTGGCCCTACAAATAGATTCCGTTTTCCTAGATTCCACACAATATTTGTTTTTCTCTTTCTGACTTGCTTCACTCTGTTAACTCCTATGTTAAGTAAAACATGGGATAACCTTTTTGCAACACAATTTCATCACGCACATCAAGGATTTTTAAGTTTATATGTCCATTCCAGAATTCCAGTAGCAAATGAAATCATCAGAGATGACACCAACCACATGGATGTAGAGATATTCAGCGTGGTGTTACTTTAAATAGAAGGAAAAATGAAAAAATCCATTTTAATATAAAAGAATGGCTAAAATAAGAATTTCACATCTTTCCAGAGGAGCATTTTATAGGCATGAAAATTATGTGTTTAAATAATTTTCTATAATATTGTTAACATGTTCATGAAATGGTAAGTTAAAAACTATGTTCTGGGAACGGTCCTGGGAGTCCAGTGGCTAAAACTCTGCACTTGCACTGCAGGGGTACAGGTTCGATCACTGGTCAGGAAACTAAGATCCTACAATCCACCCAGAGTGGGCAAAGAAACAAACAAAACCCTATATATGGAATGGCTTCCTTGGTGGCCTAGAAGTAAAAAATCCGCCTACCCATGCAGGAGACACGGGGTCCATCCTTGGATTGGAAAGATCCCTTGGAGAAAGGAATGCTTACCCATTCCAGCATTCCTGACTTGGAGATCTCATAGGCAGAGGACCCTGGTGGGCTACAGTCCATGGGTCACAAAGCGTTGGACTCAACTTAGCAGTTAAACAACAAAATAGACTGAAGAACATCAAATTTGGAAAACATTTATATTTCTCTATATGTGTATATGTATACTTTGTAAATATCTAGTAAACAGATTTTTTATTCTGTGTTTATTGTGCATACCCAGAACCTAGACAAGGTTTCTCAGACATGGTACTTCTGACACTTGGGGTTGGATCAACCTCTGCTGTGGGACTGCCCTGGGCATTGTAAGATGGTTAGCAACATCCTTGGGTTCTACCCACTAGAAGTCAGTGGTACCCTTCCACCCACCCAGCCGTAACAACCAACATGTCTCCAACTGTTGTCAAATGCCCTTTGCAAACAAAAATCAGCCCTGGTAGAAAACCACTGGCCTAGACATATAAAATAATATTGTTTCAAAGATATATGGAAATTTCAGTAATTATCTCTTGTTAATACGATTATTTCATTTTTAATACATCATTGTGTTTTCCCAAAGTTTCCACCAGGTCCCATTCACAACCTCTCAATCACAAGTCCAAAGTTCACAAAGCTTGTTTGACAGTAAATCTGGACTCCTCTGAAAATACCCAAAGGCTTTCATGATCCCAAGTGGTGTGAATATCTATACTTGTCTTTGAAGAAGTACTCATGTGTTATTTTACATTAAGTGTAAAAATAAAACATATCTAAAAATCTGAACAACAAAAAAGCCTGGCTTCAATAACACACATAGCTCCTAGGTTTAGGATTAGGTACGTGAGACTGTGGGACTGTATTACTTTAACCATCAGCAAAACAAATAAATGAAAACATATGAAAAGCCTGGTGATATTTGTCTCCTGAACAGAATAGAACAAACTGGGGAGAAATTATTAAGTAAACACTCAGCCAAAAAAATTCTTTCCAAAAAGTAAATTATAGAAAAAAAATTTGTGGGCATTTGTGGTCATCGTATTTTACAGATGAGGAAACAGATGCATTCCTACAGTTAGAAGTGCCAGTGCTGGGTGTGAACCTTGGATTGATTGGATTGTCTCCTCTCTGAGTCCCTTTCTTGCTTCTGTGACACAGAGCACAGAGCCTGGCAGAGAGTCAGCCTCCAGGACAGCAAATGTATGGAAAAGCAACTTCCTGGCATAATTTCCTAGAAGACCAAAATCATCTGAATTCTACCTTAAACAGGAAATCAAGCAAGACAGGGCTTGGCAGAGGCTAGATAAATCGTGCCGTCTGTAGGATGCCTTGATAAAACTCTGGGGACAGAGGCTCTGAAGCAAGATCCCTTGAGTTCCAATCCAGCGTCACCACTGACAACTTGCAAGTTCATTACAAGTTCATAGGATTTCACAGACAGGAATACTGGAGTGGGTTGTCATTTCATTCTCCAGGGGATCTTCCCGAACCAGGGATCGAACCTGCATCTCCTGCTTTGGCAACTGGATTCTCTACCCCTTGAGCCATCGGGGAAGCCCATAAATGTAGTTAAGTAGTAATCAATACTACTTATGAATATTGTTTTCTTGATATTGATATTAGCAATGTAGTAGTAATATTAGCAATGTAGTAGATTCATTTAAAAAGAAGATTAAGTGAATACTAGACAAGGCAGAGACAGATATGGGAAAAACTCATGACGTTCGTATGTGAACAGCGGTATGTGAGAAGCTGTGGTTGACCACATCTGGTGATTAAAACAGTCCAGCAGGGGCCCTTGAAGGCTGCAGGCAATGACAGCCTGTGTGATTCACCCCGTGTTCTACGTTCTTTCTCAGTGAATCCTTCCTTTCTCTGAGAACACATTGACCTTGTCCTTGATGGATTTCCTAACCACAAATTAGAACCATGCTACCAACAGTCTTGGTCTCCCATTTCAAGTCCTTCCTAATTTCCCATTTTATGTCATTAATGGGTGTGTGAGTGTGTGTATGTGTGTGCGTGTGTGTGTGTGAGAGAGAGGTCCACGTAAATATAGATCATTTTTTCTTCACTCACATTACCTGCTTCAGTGGTAGACACATGGGGATGACTTAGCCATGAAAGTTTACCATATGAGTGCAGGGTTGTTTTAATTCTCCCAATCACTTGATAAGGTAGAAGTAATTACATCCCAATTTTTAAAAAAATTTTCATGTATTTATTTATTTCTGGCTATTCTGGGTCTTCACTGCTGCCACAGGCTCTTCTCTAGTTGCAGGGAGTGGGGCCTACTCTCTAGCTGAGATGGGCAGGCTTCTGGTTGTGGTGACTTTTCTTGTTGTAGAACTCGGGCTCCAAGGCACACGGGTTTCAGTAGTTGTGGCACATGGGCTCAAAAGGGGGTGGGAAGGGGGAAAAGAAAGGGAAGGAGGGCTCAGGGCAGTGGAGTCAGGGATATACCTATGACTGTTTGAGAATTACGTATACCTGAAAACAAGAAAACTCTGTAAAAACGTGTAACAACTTCACTGTACACCTGAAGCTAATGCGACATTGTAAAACGAATATATCCCAATAAAAATTTTAAAAAAAGAAAAAAAAAAGTTGCAGTTCTGAGGCTCAATAGTTGTGACTCATGGACTTAGTTCCTCCACAGCATGTGGGATCTTCCTGGATTAGGGGTCAAACTCGTGTCCCCTGCATTGGCAGGCAAGATCTTTACCACTGGGCTTCCCCTGGTGGTCCAGTGGGTAAGGACACCACCTTGCAGTGCAAGGGGCACCAGTTCGATCCCTGGCCTTGGAAGATCCCACGTGCCGCGGAGCGGCTGGACTGATGTGTCCAATTACCGAGCCGGAACTCTGGAGCGCATGCGCCCAGAGCCGGCGCTCTGCAACGCCAGACGCCACTGCGATGGGAGGCCCACAGGAGCCAAAGAACAAAGATGGATGAAAATAGACAAATGAAAGACCAATAGAAGTGGCCCGCCTGCTCCCCTCCCTCCCCAACCCGACCCCCGCCCAAAATAAATAAATAAATCTTTTAAAAAAAGAAAAAAAGATCTTTACCACTAAGCCACCAGGGAAGCCCCCACGTCAATTTTTATAAACTAGAAAGAATTTGAGACTTACAGAGGTGCTGTGGGCCTGAGGTGAAACAACTAAAACCGGAAGCTGAATACAAGTGGTCGTCTGAACTTGGAAAGTAGATCCTGTTACACAACATTGAATCCACTTTAAAAGATGCCTCAGAAGGATGGAAAGAAGGAACAGGACAGATATGAAGAGGCGACAGGACTATCTTTGAATAATCCTGAATCCATATCATGGGTTTTCCTATGTGCTAAGCTGTGGACAGGCATTACCTTTAACCCTCATATTAAATGTTTGCTCAGATAAAGGGTAACAAGGACATGTCACAGAGCTTGCTATTAAACCATCTGCTGTTAAGACTGGAAGACCTTAAAGTCAGACACACTAGGTGCCAGTCCTGGGTTGGCTCCTTCACAGCTGGGCAAACAGGCTGGCTGTTTAGACTGCCTGGATCTCAGTTTCCCCATCTGTGATGGGATAATGATATTCACTCCACAGGGGCCCCAGAAGCATTCAATGAGACCTTGTGTCCCCAGTGCCTGCATTACAGCATGTTCTCCATGTAGGGCCATTGTTATTGTTGCTGTTGTAGTTATCGTACTTGTAGATCTCAGAACCAAGCTATCGACCCAGACTCATTTTAAGAGAGTGAGGGGGTTGGGCGTTGCAGTTGGACTTGAAAATCAGGAAGGATTTTTTTTTTTAACTTTTATTTTAATTTAAACTTTTACAGAGTTTTGTTGTTTACAGATATGTATGTTTGCAGAATAGTCATATGTATATGCCCCCCATCCCACCCCTCCAGACCGTCATACAGCACCCCTGCAGGATCCCCTTTTCTCTCAGAGCAATGACTGTAGCTATTTTCTTCACATATGATAGTATAGGTTTTCATGCTACTTCCTTAACGCCTCCCACCCACTGTTCCTTCCCCACAATGTCCATATGTCTACTGTCCATGTCTGTTTTATCAGGAAGGATATTAATAGCTGACAGACTAATGACTCCTAGAAACGTCTGTATCCCAACCCCAGAACCTGAGATGTTACCTTGGTTGTCAACAGAGAATAGACGTTGCAGTTGTAAGGAAGCTTGCTCATCAGGGGACTGTAGGAGTCAGCTGAAAGCAGGAAGGAGAGCCTGAGTTATCTGGGTGGGGCCAAGGCAATCTCAAGAGTCCTTAAAAGTGGGTGAGGGCAGTCCTAGAAGCAAGTCATGGAGGGATTTCCATGAACAGCCTTACAGAAGTGGTGGGGGCCTGAGGTGAGACAACTAAAACCGGAAGCTGAATACAAGTGGTCGTCTGAACTTGGAAAGTAGATCCTGTTACACAACATTGAATCCACTTTAAAAGATGCCTCAGAAGGATGGAAAGAAGGAACAGGACAGATATGAAGAGCGACAGGACTATCTTGAATAATCCTGAATCCATATCATGGGTTTTCCTATGTGCTAAGCTGTGGACAGGCATTACCTTTAACCCTCATATTAAATGTTTGCTCAGATAAAGGGTAACAAGGACATGTCACAGAGCTTGCTATTAAACCATCTGCTGTTAAGACTGGAAGACCTTAAAGTCAGACACACTAGGTGCCAGTCCTGGGTTGGCTCCTTCACAGCTGGGCAAACAGGCTGGCTGTTTAGACTGCCTGGATCTCAGTTTCCCCATCTGTGATGGGATAATGATATTCACTCCACAGGGGCCCCAGAAGCATTCAATGAGACCTTGTGTCCCCAGTGCCTGCATTACAGCATGTTCTCCATGTAGGGCCATTGTTATTGTTGCTGTTGTAGTTATCGTACTTGTAGATCTCAGAACCAAGCTATCGACCCAGACTCATTTTAAGAGAGTGAGGGGGTTGGGCGTTGCAGTTGGACTTGAAAATCAGGAAGGATTTTTTTTTTTAACTTTTATTTTAATTTAAACTTTTACAGAGTTTTGTTGTTTACAGATATGTATGTTTGCAGAATAGTCATATGTATATGCCCCCCATCCCACCCCTCCAGACCGTCATACAGCACCCCTGCAGGATCCCCTTTTCTCTCAGAGCAATGACTGTAGCTATTTTCTTCACATATGATAGTATAGGTTTTCATGCTACTTCCTTAACGCCTCCCACCCACTGTTCCTTCCCCACAATGTCCATATGTCTACTGTCCATGTCTGTTTTATCAGGAAGGATATTAATAGCTGACAGACTAATGACTCCCTAGAAACGTCTGTATCCCAACCCCCAGAACCTGAGATGTTACCTTGGTTGTCAACAGAGAATAGACGTTGCAGTTGTAAGGAAGCTTGCTCATCAGGGGACTGTAGGGAGTCAGCTGAAAGCAGGAAGGAGAGCCTGAGTTATCTGGGTGGGGCCAAGGCAATCTCAAGAGTCCTTAAAAGTGGGTGAGGGCAGTCCTAGAAGCAAGTCATGGAGGGATTTCCATGAACAGCCTTGAGGATGCAGGAAGTTACCAGAGGCAAGGGACACAGGGTACCTCTCTAAGCTGGAGGAGGCAAGTAATCAGATTCTCCTTGGGAACTTCGAGAAGGAACGTAGCCCCACCAACACTTTGATCATTAGCCCGAAGAGGCCTAGATTGAACATCTAACCTCCAGAGCTTTAAGATAATAAGTTTATATTTTTTAAGATTTTTTTTGATGTGGACTTTTTTTTTAACATTTATTTATTTATTTGGTGGGGGGAGCGGGTTGGGGAGGGAGGGGGCAGGCGGGCCACTTCTATTGGTCTTTCATTTGTCTATTTTCATCCATCTTTATTCTTTGGCTCTTGTGGGCCTCCCATCGCAGTGGTGTCTGTAGTTGCAGAGCACAGGCTCTGGGCGCATGCGCTCCAGAGCTCCAGCTCGGTAATTGGACACATCGGTCCAGCCACTCCGTGGCACATGGGATCTTCCCAGGCCAGGGATCGAACTGGCGCCCCTTGCACTGCAAGGCGGTGTCCTTACCCACTGGACCACCAGGGAAGCCCGATGTGGACTATTTTTAAAGTCTCATTGAATTTGTCACGATATGTGTATGTGTGTGTGTGTGTGTGTGTGTGTGTGTGTGTGTGTATTATTGTTCTGATTTCTTGGCCAGGAGGCAAGTGGGATCTTAAATCCCCAACCAGGGATCGAACCCACAGCCCCTGCATTGGAAGGTGAAGTCTTAACTACTGGACCACCAAGAAGGTCCCCAGTTTATATTGTTTTAAGTTCACGGTTGGAGGTGACTTGTTATAGCAGCTCTGGGAAACACATTCAGCAGGAAATATTCCTACTCTGGCTTCAGATTTATAGGAATCAGGAGGTCTGGGCATTGGCCTCACGGAGGCAGCCTGATTTCATTTACCCTCTAAAAATAAAACCAGAAGACAGCCACTGTTTCTGCTTCTCCCCCTCGTCTGTGTGCTGGAACCCCTGTGCTCACCCGGGGGTCTATGCAGCCTGATGGGGAAGTGGGCTTTCTGCCAGTCAGCCAGAGGAAGGAGAGGGTAGCCATCATCAGTTTTCACACAGGAGCAGGTGGAAGACGTTTCTAGCTGAGCCGAGGGAGCTGGCCTTTTTTTCCTCCCTTTCTTTTATTTGGAAGACCAGAAAACCAGCTTTCTAGTCTCCAAGTTCCAGGGCTCACAGAGGAGGAGTGATCATGTTATTTCCTTCACACAAGAGCTCTGCTTAAAACAGGAAATGAGTTGTCGGGCCATTGGCAGCTGACAGACATGAGGGAACACCTTTTTCTTTCTTTTTTTGTCCTTTTCCTTTGCAAATCTGACCGGATTCATCACGGGCAGGAGTGGCTCACCCTTAGAGACTGGTCCACCTATAGGGAAATATTCTGACTTTCAAGTTCAGCTATTCACTCTCATTATCTAAGTGACTGTAAGATCTACGTACAGGTCGGCTCTCCCTTGAGTCGGCCCTCTGTTCTCACGCATCTCCCACTCTGACCATGTTGGTTCTCCCTTAAGCCAGCCCACTGTACTGGCAGTCACTCTCCCCTCCTCCACTCTAATAAACTCTACTTTCCTCTCAAAAATAAATAAATAAATGAATAAAAACTGTGTGTAGGAAAACCCAGAATAGCCAAAAATAAATAAATAAATAAAATTAAAAATTAAAACTGTGTAATTAACAAGTTTTCTGGACTTCAATAAAATGCCGTGTGGAGACTGTGCTAAAAAAAAAAAAAAAAAAGGAGAAGATCTACATACAAAGCACAGATCTTGACTGTTCTGAGTTTTGACAATTATATATATATACCCCTATAATTAACATCCACCCAGAACAAATTACAGAATGTATTCATTACCTTGTGTCCTTTCCTGGGCAACACCAGCCACCACCACCTGCCCCCAAGAGGCAACTTCTGATCAGCTTTGGTTGCTATAAATAAGTTTTTCTAGATGTTCATGTAAACGGCATCCTACATGGTATGCTTCTGTGTCTTTTGTTTTTTCACGTTGCATAATTTTGAGATTCATCTGTGTTATTTCATATTTCAGTAGTTCTTTCTATTTCATTGCTGAGTGCATACATCCAGTGGATGTATCTTATTTTTAAAAATCTGTGTTTTGTTATTAATGCCATTTGGGTTAGTTCCAGCTCATGACTGTTCTGAATAAAAATGCTGTAAATGCTCATGTATAAGTCTTTTGTATGGACATTTGTTTTCATTTCTCTTGGGTGATATCGAGGAGTAGAATTATAAAAACCTACCAGACAGTTCTCTGAAAATATTGCACTTGTGTCAGGTATTAAATAACAAACCATAGTAAATGTTTGAGTTGTTCCTCCCTTCACCAACATGGACAGTTTTGTGTGTGCTTGTTGTCTTCTTCTCTCTCTCTCTTTTTTTTTTTTTTTGCTTTTCTAATGTGTGTGAAATTGATTGTGTCTCATTGTGGGTTTAAATTGCATTTCCCTGATGACTAGTGGTAAGTACTTTTTCATGTGCTTATTGTCCATGCTTTTAAATTTCTTCAAATCATTAAGTTTATTTGGATTTAGGCAAAAATGGACATGAAAGCTAGAAGATCTTGGAGTTCATAAACATCCTGAAAACACTTTGGCAAACCCACAGTGTTGAGCATATTACAAGTTAGACCATGAAGACACTAAATTCTGAAACATTTCTTTCAACTTTATTTTTTTTATTTTATTTTTTATTTTTATTTTTTTTATTGTTTTATCTTTTGGGGGGTGAGGTGGGGAGGGAGGGGGATGGGCGGGTCACTTCTATTGGTCTTTCATTTCTCTATTTTCATCCATCTTTGATCCTTGGCCCGTGTGGGCCTCCCATTGCGGTGGCCTCTGTCGTCGCAGAGCACCGGCTCTAGGCACGTGCGCCCCAGAACTCTGGCTCGGTGATTGGACACATCGGTCCAGCCGCTCCGCAGCACGTGGGGGATCTTCCCAGGCCAGGGATGGAACCGGCGCCCCTTGCACTGCAAGGCGGTGTCCTTACCCACTGGACCACCAGAGGAAACCCTCTTTCAACTTTAAAAACTATCTTAACTGATTTTCCGGGGATAAAAATGTACCTCATTCTTTAGATTTTGCATTTCCCCTAAATGTGGTCAGTGTGTCTGAATATATAGAATTTTACATATTCACAAAAGTTAAACTAAGGGGGACCACTATTCATTTTACAAAAAACGAAGAACAAAGAAACATGCCTATATCTTTTGTGAAGTGTCTGAGGTTTTGTGTCTGTGTGTGTGCATTAATGTTTGTCTTATATTTGTTGTACAGATTCTTTACATATTCTAGATTCAAGTTATTTGTCACATACAAGTATAAAAATTTTCTCCCAAATCTGTAGCTATAGATTTGGCTTTTCTTCATGGAGAAATAGAAACTTTCTATTGTTCAATTTATTTTGATGCTTCTGTCCAAAAGAACTCTTTGCTTAACCCAAGTTTACAATGAAGCTTTCCTGTCTTCTAGAAGATTTCTAGTCCTAGCATTTACATGTAGTCCTGACTCACCTCAAATTTATTTCTGTGTCTGGAGTTAGCGTGAGAGATGGAATCAACAAATTCCACAGCCAGTACTGCGGAGACTTCAGGATGACTGTTCCAAGTTCAGGGTCTAATGCAGGATTCAGCAACTCTTTTTCTTTATATAGAAACAGGGCCAGAGAGTGAATATTTTTGGCTTTACAGGCCATATGGCCCCTGTTGCAATTTCTCAACTTTGCCTTTCTAGTGCAAAAGCAGTTACAGACAACATGTAAACACAAGGGCAAAGCTATGTTCCAATAAAACGATTTATGGACAGTTTATAATGAAGTGGAAATATCATTCTTAAACTTTGTGAAATATTTAATTATTTTTTAACCAGTGAGAAAAATGTAAAAATCGCTTTTAGCCTGGGGGCTATCTACAAACAAACAGCAGTCGAATCTGACTGACCGGCAGCCTCAAGCCACTGCTTGCCAAGTCCTGGGCAACCAGCAAGGCAAACATTCAACAAACAGAAGGACACGCTGTGATAACAGCATGAGAATAAAGAGCTGTGTTTTGTGGGTGAGCACATAATAGGCGACGGATAATCTACTTTGGACGAGATCAAAAAGAATTATAACTAAACCACAATGAGATCCCACTTCACACCCATTAGGATGGCTGTTACTTTTTTTTTTTAAGTGTAGGTGAAGATGTGGAAACATTAGAACCTTTGTGCCTTGCTGGTGGGAGTGTAAAATGGTTTAGGCCGTGTGCAAAGCCCATGAAAGTTAAGTAGAATTACCATATGATTCAGCAATTTCACTCCCAGGTAAATACTCAAAGAATGGGAAGCAGGGACTCTGATCCCAGGACCTCAACGCTCATAGCAGCACTACTCACAATAACCAAAAGGGGGAAGCACCTCATGTTCATTAACAGGTGAGTGAATAGATAGGTAATATAAACTGAATGGAATATCATTCAGCTATAAAAAGAAGGAAATTCTAATACATGTGACAACATGAATGAAACTTGAAAACATCATGCTAAGTGAAATAAGCCAGACACCGAAGAATAATATTCTATCATAAAATAATATTGTATTGTAAATATGCTTTTTTTGGGGTGACTCACCTCAAATTTATTTCTGTGTCTGGAGTTAGCGTGAGAGATGGAATCAACAAATTCCACAGCCAGTACTGCGGAGACTTCAGGATGACTGTTCCAAGTTCAGGGTCTAATGCAGGATTCAGCAACTCTTTTTCTTTATATAGAAACAGGGCCAGAGAGTGAATATTTTTGGCTTTACAGGCCATATGGCCCCTGTTGCAATTTCTCAACTTTGCCTTTCTAGTGCAAAAGCAGTTACAGACAACATGTAAACACAAGGGCAAAGCTATGTTCCAATAAAACGATTTATGGACAGTTTATAATGAAGTGGAAATATCATTCTTAAACTTTGGGAAATATTTAATTATTTTTAACAAGTGAGAAAAATGTAAAAATCGCTTTTAGCCTGGGGGCTATCTACAAACAAACAGCAGTCGAATCTGACTGACCGGCAGCCTCAAGCCACTGCTTGCCAAGTCCTGGGCAACCAGCAAGGCAAACATTCAACAAACAGAAGGACACGCTGTGATAACAGCATGAGAATAAAGAGCTGTGTTTTGTGGGTGAGCACATAATAGGCGACGGATAATCTACTTTGGACGAGATCAAAAAGAATTATAACTAAACCACAATGAGATCCCACTTCACACCCATTAGGATGGCTGTTACTTTTTTTTTTTAAGTGTAGGTGAAGATGTGGAAACATTAGAACCTTTGTGCCTTGCTGGTGGGAGTGTAAAATGGTTTAGGCCGTGTGCAAAGCCCATGAAAGTTAAGTAGAATTACCATATGATTCAGCAATTTCACTCCCAGGTAAATCCCTCAAAGAATGGGAAGCAGGGACTCTGATCCCAGGACCTCAACGCTCATAGCAGCACTACTCACAATAACCAAAAGGGGGAAGCACCTCATGTTCATTAACAGGTGAGTGAATAGATAGGTAATATAAACTGAATGGAATATCATTCAGCTATAAAAAGAAGGAAATTCTAATACATGTGACAACATGAATGAAACTTGAAAACATCATGCTAAGTGAAATAAGCCAGACACCGAAGAATAATATTCTATCATAAAATAATATTGTATTGTAAATATGCTTTTTTTGGGGGGGGTGAGGTTGGGGGGGATTGGGGAGGGAGGGGGCGGGTGAGCCACTTCTATTGGTCTTTCATTTGTCTATTTTCATCCATCTTTGTTCTTTGGTCCATGTGGGCCTCCCATCGCAGTGGCCTCTTGTCGCAGAGCACCAGCTCTGGGCACATGCTCTCCAGAGCTCCGGCTTGGTGATTGGACACATCGGTCCAGCTGCTCCACGGCACGTGGGATCCTCCCAGGCCAGGGATCGAACTGGCGCCCCTTGCACTGCAAGACGGTGTCCTTACCCACTGGACCACCAGGGAAGCCCTGTAAATATGCTTTATTTATGCTTGGAAAAAACTTAAAGAGCAACTGAGTGAGCACTTTGATTCCAAAGTGAAGGGAAGGGTCTTTCTCAAAGGAAAGCAGGGTGTTTGCTAGCCCGACTGCATCAGTAGTAGAAGTACAGGGAAAATGGCATGATTCATGGCGCGGGCAGCTTTCCGTGGCCACGCAGCACCCAGAGCTATAAGGGCCGGAGAAGGATGTCACAACTTCCGAGGACAGCAGGAAGGCAATAGAAGCTTCAGAGGACAGTGAGAGGGCGACATAGGTGTCAGGGGACCTCGGGAAAGAAGTAGAAACTTCAGAGGACAGTGAGCAGGAGGTGGCAACAAACGTAACAGATTCCAAAACACAGGCCAGAAGTGGAATTTTAAGAAAGCATTCAGACAGTAATTTGAAGTAGAGGAATTATGTGGCAAAAACAGAACCATGTTCAGCAACATGGAACTGACATTATTTTTCATACAAAGTTAAAAGCACCTTGTGGGCTTCCCTGGTGGTCCAGTGGGTAAGGACACCGCCTTGCAGTGGAAAGGGCGCCGGTTCGATTCCTGGCCTGGGAAGATCCTACGTGCTGCGAAGCGGCTGGACCCATGTGTCCAGCTACTGAGCTGGCGCTCTGCAGCTCATGCGCCCAGAGCCTGTGCTCTGAAATGAGAGAGGCCCATGCGATGGGAGGCCCACACAGGCCAAAGAACAAATATCAATGGAAATAAATAAATGAAAGATCAATAGAAGTGGCCAAAAAAAAAAGTAAAATTTCAAAAAATACATCTGTGTGTGTTAGTCATTCAGTCGCGTCCAACTCTTTGAGACCCCATGAACTGTAGCCTCCCCAGCTCCTCTGTGCATGGGATTTTCCAGGCAAGAACAAAGATGGATGAAAATAAATAAACGAAAGACCAATAGAAGTGGCCCCCCACCCAAAAAAAGCTGTAAAAAAAAAAAAAGCACATTGTACTTCCTTCCTCTCCATGTACCCAGTTCTCATCTCTTCAAGAGAGAGAAGCTTCATCTAAATTATTTCATCTGATTGATGATTATCATTCATAACTTTATTGCTACTTTTGTCTCGAGTATTCCTTTAGAAAAGGTATATGGATTCATTACACATTCTTATGTATTGTCTACAGTTACAGGATAAAGTCAAGCATGTATCTGCTGATACTTTTTAAGTTGATCTGTCTTTATACTTAGAAAGGTGTCTTAGTAGACTTCCTTGGTGGTTCAGATGGTAAAGACTCTGCCTGCAATGAAGGAGGCCGTGTCTGATCCCTGGGTGGGGAAGGTCCCCTGGAGAAGGAAATGGCAACCCACTCCAGTCTTCTTCCCTGGAGAAGCCCATGCACAGAAGAGCCTGGCAGGCTACCGTCCATGGGGGTGGCAAAGAGGCAGACACAACTAAGTGACGATCACTTACTCACTCACAAGATGCCACTTACCCGAAGTAACACACAATAGGCAAATTCAGAGAGAACGAAAGTATAATTGAGATGACCAGAAGCTGGGAGGAAGGAGCGGTTCTTTGTACTGGTACAGAGTTCCTATTTGGGATGATAAAAGTTTTAAAGATTGACAGTGGGGATGGTTGTAGAACGCTGAACATATGCTGAATGATACACTTAAAATTGCTTAAATGGTAAATTTTCTTATGTATTGTGGCAGAATATTCATAGTTTTGAAAGTTAAAGGAATTATAATGGAAAATCTTACTCTGAGTCTGACAGGCACTGTACTAAGGGTGCTGGCAGTTTAGTTGCTCAGTCATGTCTGACCCCACGGACTGTAGCCCACCAGGCTCCTCTGTTCATGGGATTTCCCAGGCAAGAATACTGGAGTGAGTTGCCATTTCCTTCTCCAGGGGATCTTCCTGACCTAGGGATCAAACCTAAAATATCACATGTGAATTCATTTAGTCTTAAAATTACTCATTAGACCCATTTCACAGATGAGGAAACTGAGGCGTTAGTCTTACCCAAAAGTCACACATCTGGTGAGTCGCCAAACCAGGGTTCAAGTCCCAGCAGTCTGGCTCTAGGTTTGTGCTTCCAGCTGCCGTGCTCCATGACCTCTCAAAGCAGTAATTCTCTGGGCTTTGGCTGAATTTGAGGATTTCCTGGGGAACATTTAAAAATCGCTATGGTTAGGCAGCACCCAGTTGAATCAACCTCTGGAGTCTGGACCAGCTCCAGCTCACTAACTGTCCGAGCTCCACAGGTGCTGCCAATGGGTAGCCAAGGTGAGACTAACAGAGATGACCTTACAGCCTTGACCTTAGAAATGGATAGGAATCAGCCATGGAGGGAGGCCAGTGGGGAGAAGGTTTCACTCCAGGGTGTACATTGCATGAGTCATGTGTTTTTATCAAACTACTTTGGTCTTTTTCCTATTGAGAATAATGAGGTGAGTCCTACATAGGAGCAATACCTAATGTTTATGGAGCAACAATGCCCCAAGCATGACACTAAATGCTTTATACTTAAAGCCCCTGGCAGGCTACCGTCCATGGGGTGGCAAAGAGGCAGACACAACTAAGTGACGATCACTTACTCACTCACAAGATGCCACTTACCCGAAGTAACACACAATAGGCAAATTCAGAGAGAACGAAAGTATAATTGAGATGACCAGAAGCTGGGAGGAAGGAGCGGTTCTTTGTACTGGTACAGAGTTCCTATTTGGGATGATAAAAGTTTTAAAGATTGACAGTGGGGATGGTTGTAGAACGCTGAACATATGCTGAATGATACACTTAAAATTGCTTAAATGGTAAATTTTCTTATGTATTGTGGCAGAATATTCATAGTTTTGAAAGTTAAAGGAATTATAATGGAAAATCTTACTCTGAGTCTGACAGGCACTGTACTAAGGGTGCTGGCAGTTTAGTTGCTCAGTCATGTCTGACCCCACGGACTGTAGCCCACCAGGCTCCTCTGTTCATGGGATTTCCCAGGCAAGAATACTGGAGTGAGTTGCCATTTCCTTCTCCAGGGGATCTTCCTGACCTAGGGATCAAACCTAAAATATCACATGTGAATTCATTTAGTCTTAAAATTACTCATTAGACCCATTTCACAGATGAGGAAACTGAGGCGTTAGTCTTACCCAAAAGTCACACATCTGGTGAGTCGCCAAACCAGGGTTCAAGTCCCAGCAGTCTGGCTCTAGGTTTGTGCTTCCAGCTGCCGTGCTCCATGACCTCTCAAAGCAGTAATTCTCTGGGCTTTGGCTGAATTTGAGGATTTCCTGGGGAACATTTAAAAATCGCTATGGTTAGGCAGCACCCAGTTGAATCAACCTCTGGAGTCTGGACCAGCTCCAGCTCACTAACTGTCCGAGCTCCACAGGTGCTGCCAATGGGTAGCCAAGGTGAGACTAACAGAGATGACCTTACAGCCTTGACCTTAGAAATGGATAGGAATCAGCCATGGAGGGAGGCCAGTGGGGAGAAGGTTTCACTCCAGGGTGTACATTGCATGAGTCATGTGTTTTTATCAAACTACTTTGGTCTTTTTCCTATTGAGAATAATGAGGTGAGTCCTACATAGGAGCAATACCTAATGTTTATGGAGCAACAATGCCCCAAGCATGACACTAAATGCTTCTCATACTTTGTCTCCATTAACATTCATAGTGACCTTGGTATGTAAATATCATCATCCCATTTTACTGATGAGGCAACTGAGGCCTAAAGAGAGTGAGCTGCTTGCCCAGCTCAAGTGCTAAGAGGCAAGATGGGACTGGCCAGGCAAGTGTGGTCCAAGCTCAGCTCTGCCGCCTGCCCCCCAGTGAGGTCTGACAAGGGCATCTCAGCAGGAACGGTGAGAAAGAATGTAACCTACTCACTTGGGGTTGGTTTTGTCTTATTTTGTTTTCTGTATGTGTTCGCCATGGCCAGGTGACTTGATGGAGTCAGACCTTGGTGCTTCCATGGCCCAGAGCTGCTCCGAGGATTTTGGTCCATGAATCCGAATAATCGCACTCTGCGGTGGAGAGCAGGTCGGATACTCGGAGACCTTGCTTGCGGAAATTCAAGGTATTGGTATCATCAGCTGGAATCCAATAAGTAGATATACAAGGCCCCTGGTCTGGGGAAAAGGTGGGATAGAGAGTGTATACGGTCCTAGGTCTGGAACGTGTTGACCGTGTTCACAATTTGGAGTAAGCCTGACTAGGGAGGTGGACTGACCCCTGGGGGACGCAACACAGAGAAGTGTGCCTTTACGTTTTCCTCTGATTCTGAAAGGTGGAGACCACATCTTGCTAATTCATCACTCTGCCTTGAGAACAGAGTCTGGCACACAGGGTGTGGATGCCTGCTCAGTCACTGAGTCACGCCTGCGACCCCACAGACTGCAGCCCACCAGGCTCCTCTGCCCATGGGATTTCCCAGTCTAGAATACTGGAGTGGGTCACCATTTCCTTCTCCAGGGGATCTTCCTGACCCAGGGATTGAACCCTTGTCTCCTGTACTGCAGGGGGATTCTTTACCACTGAGCTACCAGGGAGGCTCTGCACACAGGGTAGCTGCTCATTAAAATTTGTGAAGCAAACAAATACAATAGGTAGGAGAAGGGCTGCCCTGTGGACAAAGCAGATGACCTGAGAGCTTGGCTAAACACTTTTTATTAGATGAAGGGATGAAAGAGAGAATGTTCCAAGGAAAGAAAAATCCATGTTCCAAGTTCAAATTAAGCCTTTCCGTTAGATCCCCGTGACCGATGAGAAACTCAGGCTCAAAGAGGTCTAGTGATTTTGTCATTTATCATGGAGCTAGAAAAAAAACTGAGGCCTAAAGAGAGTGAGCTGCTTGCCCAGCTCAAGTGCTAAGAGGCAAGATGGGACTGGCCAGGCAAGTGTGGTCCAAGCTCAGCTCTGCCGCCTGCCCCCCAGTGAGGTCTGACAAGGGCATCTCAGCAGGAACGGTGAGAAAGAATGTAACCTACTCACTTGGGGTTGGTTTTGTCTTATTTTGTTTTCTGTATGTGTTCGCCTATGGCCAGGTGACTTGATGGAGTCAGACCTTGGTGCTTCCATGGCCCAGAGCTGCTCCGAGGAAGTTTGTCAATGAATCCGAATAATCTCACTCTGCGGTGGAGAGCAGGTCGGATACTGGGAGAACTTGCTTGGGGAAGTTCAAGGTATTGGTATCATCAGCTGGAATCCAATAAGTAGATATACAAGGCCCCTGGTCTGGGGAAAAGGTGGGATAGAGAGTGTATACGGTCCTAGGTCTGGAACGTGTTGACCGTGTTCACAATTTGGAGTAAGCCTGACTAGGGAGGTGGACTGACCCCTGGGGGACGCAACACAGAGAAGTGTGCCTTTACGTTTTCCTCTGATTCTGAAAGGTGGAGACCACATCTTGCTAATTCATCACTCTGCCTTGAGAACAGAGTCTGGCACACAGGGTGTGGATGCCTGCTCAGTCACTGAGTCACGCCTGCGACCCCACAGACTGCAGCCCACCAGGCTCCTCTGCCCATGGGATTTCCCAGTCTAGAATACTGGAGTGGGTCACCATTTCCTTCTCCAGGGGATCTTCCTGACCCAGGGATTGAACCCTTGTCTCCTGTACTGCAGGGGGATTCTTTACCACTGAGCTACCAGGGAGGCTCTGCACACAGGGTAGCTGCTCATTAAAATTTGTGAAGCAAACAAATACAATAGGTAGGAGAAGGGCTGCCCTGTGGACAAAGCAGATGACCTGAGAGCTTGGCTAAACACTTTTTATTAGATGAAGGGATGAAAGAGAGAATGTTCCAAGGAAAGAAAAATCCATGTTCCAAGTTCAAATTAAGCCTTTCCGTTAGATCCCCTGTGACCGATGAGAAACTCAGGCTCAAAGAGGTCTAGTGATTTTGTCATTTATCATGGAGCTAGAAAGTACCAAAACCTGAATATGAACTTGGGCCCCTAGATTCCTCTTCCAGGGTTGTTTCTGCTGCACAAACAAACAGAGGATAATGCAGATGAATGGAAAGAATATTTCAAGGCAACACGAGGACCCTAACCTTCATCACCAGTGACAAAAATTCATAATAAAGAGTATGATCTAGGATTACTAAGAGCTTGTTCTGTACCAGGCACTGGTCTGTGCATTTGAAATGTATTATCTCTGTGGAATCTTCACACACACACACACACACACACACACACACACACACACAAATCCAGCACGAAGAAATGGAAAACCCCAATTATAGTTGCAGAAATGAGGCCCAGAGACATCAACAAGCCTCCGTTCACCTAGTTAATAAGGAGCAGCGCAGAAATTCAAACTCAGGATCTCAGACCCCAGAGTTCAGCCACTGTTCTCCTGTGAGTCTGTTCAGCATCAGGCAAACCGACTTTCACTGTCAAGTTGATAATTAGTATACCTTCCTTTCTGGGGCTTTTAACATTTCTATTTTAAGAGAACTTTCACAGTCCTTTGACAAAATTTTCCACTTTTCAAAACCAGGTGTTTTGGTGTCATGTCCTGAGTGATGGAGATATTTCTAGTCGCAGCTGTGAACATGTAATCCGTAGGCTACCACAAAGCATGTGAACATGGTTGCGTCTCTGATTGTGGTCAGCGGGGTTAACACCCTCACGTGCCTTCCCAGGGCTGATTGGTGCTGTCAGGAAGCTGAGGAAAGGGGCTTCTCTCCTTACAGATGCTTCCATCCATGGGGAAAGAGCCCACCTCCTAAAACTCCTGAGCTACCAGGGAGGCTCTGCACACAGGGTAGCTGCTCATTAAAATTTGTGAAGCAAACAAATACAATAGGTAGGAGAAGGGCTGCCCTGTGGACAAAGCAGATGACCTGAGAGCTTGGCTAAACACTTTTTATTAGATGAAGGGATGAAAGAGAGAATGTTCCAAGGAAAGAAAAATCCATGTTCCAAGTTCAAATTAAGCCTTTCCGTTAGATCCCCTGTGACCGATGAGAAACTCAGGCTCAAAGAGGTCTAGTGATTTTGTCATTTATCATGGAGCTAGAAAGTACCAAAACCTGAATATGAACTTGGGCCCCTAGATTCCTCTTCCAGGGTTGTTTCTGCTGCACAAACAAACAGAGGATAATGCAGATGAATGGAAAGAATATTTCAAGGCAACACGAGGACCCTAACCTTCATCACCAGTGACAAAAATTCATAATAAAGAGTATGATCTAGGATTACTAAGAGCTTGTTCTGTACCAGGCACTGGTCTGTGCATTTGAAATGTATTATCTCTGTGGAATCTTCACACACACACACACACACACACACACACAAATCCAGCACGAAGAAATGGAAAACCCCAATTATAGTTGCAGAAATGAGGCCCAGAGACATCAACAAGCCTCCGTTCACCTAGTTAATAAGGAGCAGCGCAGAAATTCAAACTCAGGATCTCAGACCCCAGAGTTCAGCCACTGTTCTCCTGTGAGTCTGTTCAGCATCAGGCAAACCGACTTTCACTGTCAAGTTGATAATTAGTATACCTTCCTTTCTGGGGCTTTTAACATTTCTATTTTAAGAGAACTTTCACAGTCCTTTGACAAAATTTTCCACTTTTCAAAACCAGGTGTTTTGGTGTCATGTCCTGAGTGATGGAGATATTTCTAGTCGCAGCTGTGAACATGTAATCCGTAGGCTACCACAAAGCATGTGAACATGGTTGCGTCTCTGATTGTGGTCAGCGCGGGGTTAACACCCTCACGTGCCTTCCCAGGGCTGATTGGTGCTGGTCAGGAAGCTGAGGAAAGGGGCTTCTCTCCTTACAGATGCTTCCATCCATGGGGAAAGAGCCCACCTCCTAAAACTCCTGGCTTTTTTTCTGCCCTTCTCTACTCCCCTCCTGGAATGAAGGAGAGGATTACCTGGTAGGTAACTTCGGGAAGAATTGAGCTCTCCTGCACTCCCCGTCTCTCTGTGGAGGGGGAAGTTGTTCTCTGTTCCTGTGCTGGAACTGGAAGATTCATTTCATTCTGGGGTCTCCATGGGGAAGCCCAGTGGCCCTCAGATATCTAGATTTATCAGCAATAGAGGTGACATTCTGACTCCCACCTACACTGTAGATTGGATGTTTGTGTGTTCCTCCCCTCCCCAAATTCATGTGTTGAAATCTAATCTCCAGTCATGGTATTAGGCGATGCGGGCCTTTGGAAATTAATTAGGTCATGAGGGTGGACCTCAGGAGTGGGATTATTGTTAGTTGCTCAGTCGTGTCTGACTGTTTGTGACCCCATGGACTGTAGCTCATCAGGCTCTTCTGTCCGTGGGATGCTTCAGGCAAGTCATTCCCTTCTCCAGGGTATCTTCCCGACCCAGGGATTGAACTCAGGTCTCCTGCATTGCAGGCGGATTCTTTACTGTCGGAGCCACCAGGGAAGCAACGTTAGAAAAAGAAACGCAGAGAGCTCCCTTGCCTTTCCACCACATGAAGACACAGTGAGCAGTCAGCAACTTGGAGAGGCCCTCGCCTGGCCATGCTATAGCCTGATCTCCAACCGCGAGCTTCCAGAACGGTGAGAAAGACATTTCTATTGCTTGTCAGACTCCCACTCTAGGGTATTTTTGTTACAGAAGCCTGCACAGACTAAATAACCTGCTCATTCTTTGGTCTTCTTTCTCAGTTGATTAAGAACTCTGCCTAGGAAGGGACTCCCCAATACATCCGTCACAGGGGGTGCTAGTTTTAGTGAGATGGCATGCCTGTTTATTGGACATCGATTTGAGCAACCTCCCAGAGATAGTGGGGACAAAGGAGCCTGACGGGTTGCAGTCTATGGAGTCACAAAGAGTCAGATACAACTTGGTGACGGAATAACAACAGCGATGTCTGTTTATAAGCAGGAGCAATGATTCAGCGTCAGGGATGTTTTTCTTTTCAGTTCACTTATTTATTCCACATTTACTTGCTAAGCACCTGCTGTGTGTCTGGCCCTGCACTAGACACTCTTTAGATAAGGATGAGTCATTAAAAGTGGGAGCAAGCTTAACTGAGACCAGAGTTTTCATTCCTCTGTGGAGGAAGTTGTTCTCTGTTCCTGTGCTGGAACTGGAAGATTCATTTCATTCTGGGGTCTCCATGGGAAGCCCAGTGGCCCTCAGATATCTAGATTTATCAGCAATAGAGGTGACATTCTGACTCCCACCTACACTGTAGATTGGATGTTTGTGTGTTCCTCCCCTCCCCAAATTCATGTGTTGAAATCTAATCTCCAGTCATGGTATTAGGCGATGCGGGCCTTTGGAAATTAATTAGGTCATGAGGGTGGACCTCAGGAGTGGGATTATTGTTAGTTGCTCAGTCGTGTCTGACTGTTTGTGACCCCATGGACTGTAGCTCATCAGGCTCTTCTGTCCGTGGGATGCTTCAGGCAAGTCATTCCCTTCTCCAGGGTATCTTCCCGACCCAGGGATTGAACTCAGGTCTCCTGCATTGCAGGCGGATTCTTTACTGTCGGAGCCACCAGGGAAGCAACGTTAGAAAAAGAAACGCAGAGAGCTCCCTTGCCTTTCCACCACATGAAGACACAGTGAGCAGTCAGCAACTTGGAGAGGCCCTCGCCTGGCCATGCTATAGCCTGATCTCCAACCGAGCTTCCAGAACGGTGAGAAAGACATTTCTATTGCTTGTCAGACTCCCACTCTAGGGTATTTTTGTTACAGAAGCCTGCACAGACTAAATAACCTGCTCATTCTTTGGTCTTCTTTCTCAGTTGATTAAGAACTCTGCCTAGGAAGGGACTCCCCAATACATCCGTCACAGGGGGTGCTAGTTTTAGTGAGATGGCATGCCTGTTTATTGGACATCGATTTGAGCAACCTCCCAGAGATAGTGGGGACAAAGGAGCCTGACGGGTTGCAGTCTATGGAGTCACAAAGAGTCAGATACAACTTGGTGACGGAATAACAACAGCGATGTCTGTTTATAAGCAGGAGCAATGATTCAGCGTCAGGGATGTTTTTCTTTTCAGTTCACTTATTTATTCCACATTTACTTGCTAAGCACCTGCTGTGTGTCTGGCCCTGCACTAGACACTCTTTAGATAAGGATGAGTCATTAAAAGTGGGAGCAAAAGGCTTAACTGAGACCAGAGTTTTCACTTCCGATCTTTTGAGAAGTTGCAGTGGGGTCAACTGTTTTGGAGAAGCCCAGTATCTATTTCCTGTTGCCTGGGGTACCTGATTGTCCTTTGAGGAATTACCCACCCCGTTATGAGCGACGCTGGGGGCACTGTCAAGCCATCCTGCCCTTTTCTAGCCGAGGGATGAATTCACAGCTAGGATAGACGCTGGAATAGTCAGTCTTCATCAGCGTGAGGCCGGGTGGAAAGCACATTTGCAGCTCCCCGACTCCGGAAGAATTATTTTTGAGACGTCTTCTTGTTCCCTAGAGGCATGGGACGGCTCTGGTTCTCTGTCTCCCTCTCTTCCTCGGTCTCTCTTTCTTCCTTAGCTCTCAGTTCTCCACCTGCGAGTGACTCAGTAGCAGCCCACAAAACTGTTTTCAACACAAATCAACCAGAGTTGGTTGCCTTTGCAAGAGAAAATATCAAATCCTCCCCCTCTGTCTGCACATGGACTGGAAGATTTAGAACCTTGGGTTTCATGCCTTCATCTAACAGCTGGAAAACTTAAAGTTTAAGAGGAGACTTTCAAATCGGGGTTAAGGAGGCCTTGTGACTTCATGATTAGGAGCACGAGTTCTAGAGTCAACTGGTCTGGACATAAAGCCCACCTCTGCCATTTTGTAGTTATTGATTGATATGGGACACATTGCTTTCAGGTCCTCATCTCTGAACACAGGATAAGAATAGTACCCAGCTCCCAGGGCTGGAAACACTGTGAAGTGCATGATAACCTTTGGCTGTTATTTTAGTGATTATTTTTCTAGATTTCTTCTGAGAAGTCATGCAAAACAGGAATGTAAATTGCAAAAAAGAAAAAAAAAGATGCTGAACAGGAAGGCACTGAAGTTAAGGTCTTTCTCCAAAGGGATGTTTATTTCAGAGGCACACAAGGGGACGGAAGTACACAAAGAGTCAGATACAACTTGGTGACGGAATAACAACAGCGATGTCTGTTTATAAGCAGGAGCAATGATTCAGCGTCAGGGATGTTTTTCTTTTCAGTTCACTTATTTATTCCACATTTACTTGCTAAGCACCTGCTGTGTGTCTGGCCCTGCACTAGACACTCTTTAGATAAGGATGAGTCATTAAAAGTGGGAGCAAAAGGCTTAACTGAGACCAGAGTTTTCACTTCCGATCTTTTGAGAAGTTGCAGTGGGGTCAACTGTTTTGGAGAAGCCCAGTATCTATTTCCTGTTGCCTGGGGTACCTGATTGTCCTTTGAGGAATTACCCACCCCGTTATGAGCGACGCTGGGGGCACTGTCAAGCCATCCTGCCCTTTTCTAGCCGAGGGATGAATTCACAGCTAGGATAGACGCTGGAATAGTCAGTCTTCATCAGCGTGAGGCCGGGTGGAAAGCACATTTGCAGCTCCCGACTCCGGAAGAATTATTTTGAGACGTCTTCTTGTTCCCTAGAGGCATGGGACGGCTCTGGTTCTCTGTCTCCCTCTCTTCCTCGGTCTCTCTTTCTTCCTTAGCTCTCAGTTCTCCACCTGCGAGTGACTCAGTAGCAGCCCACAAAACTGTTTTCAACACAAATCAACCAGAGTTGGTTGCCTTTGCAAGAGAAAATATCAAATCCTCCCCCTCTGTCTGCACATGGACTGGAAGATTTAGAACCTTGGGTTTCATGCCTTCATCTAACAGCTGGAAAACTTAAAGTTTAAGAGGAGACTTTCAAATCGGGGTTAAGGAGGCCTTGTGACTTCATGATTAGGAGCACGAGTTCTAGAGTCAACTGGTCTGGACATAAAGCCCACCTCTGCCATTTTGTAGTTATTGATTGATATGGGACACATTGCTTTCAGGTCCTCATCTCTGAACACAGGATAAGAATAGTACCCAGCTCCCAGGGCTGGAAACACTGTGAAGTGCATGATAACCTTTGGCTGTTATTTTAGTGATTATTTTTCTAGATTTCTTCTGAGAAGTCATGCAAAACAGGAATGTAAATTGCAAAAAAGAAAAAAAAAGATGCTGAACAGGAAGGCACTGAAGTTAAGGTCTTTCTCCAAAGGGGATGTTTATTTCAGAGGCACACAGGGGGAAGCTCAACCAGCTGTTTTCCAGGAAATCATCCACTTAACCCAGAGTAAGCTCTAAATGTTAATGACCAGCCAGTGTTGAAGGACTGGAAAAAGAAGAAAACAAATAAGGATGATGTAAAAATCCAACCACACATTGCACAAACTCAGAGCTTTCCAATATTTAATCAGATTCCTGAGTTTGGAGATGGTTCTCCCAACCATTAGGCAAAGAATCACAACTATCACCAATACTACAGCTAAAAAATGAACTTAATAGTGAATATCAAAAAAAAAAAAATCAAAAAAAAAAATAGTGAATATCAGAAACCAAATTCCAAGGCTTCCTAGGATCTTGGAAACAGTAAGACGTAAATGATTAATACATACCCATTGGATTAGAAGTTTGGGGGTGGGGCTTTGCTTTGGAAGTTTTTTCTGCCACAAATGTCCTCCACAGTCGACCAGCCCCCTCTACCCTGAACACCCAAACTTTCTCATCGCAGCTGAAATGTCACCTCCTCCGAGAAGCCCTCCTAGTTCTCTCTAATGGAGCTATACTCTCAGAATGTTCTTTTTCTTCTCACCAGTCCTGATTTTGTAATGAGATTTGTGTGTGTGTATATGATTGTTGGATCTGTTGCTTTTCCCAAGTAGACTGCAAGTTCCACCTGACCAGAGATCTTATCTGTTACAAATACTACTGTAGATCAGGATAGATTGGTTTCAGACCCACAACAGGAATTTTGTATGTCTTTGTTGATATAATGACTTTGGCAATGCACTATTAACTACCATTCGTTCACTCACTCAATGACCATTTTGTAGTTATTGATTGATATGGGACACATTGCTTTCAGGTCCTCATCTCTGAACACAGGATAAGAATAGTACCCAGCTCCCAGGGCTGGAAACACTGTGAAGTGCATGATAACCTTTGGCTGTTATTTTAGTGATTATTTTTCTAGATTTCTTCTGAGAAGTCATGCAAAACAGGAATGTAAATTGCAAAAAAGAAAAAAAAAGATGCTGAACAGGAAGGCACTGAAGTTAAGGTCTTTCTCCAAAGGGGATGTTTATTTCAGAGGCACACAGGGGGAAGCTCAACCAGCTGTTTTCCAGGAAATCATCCACTTAACCCAGAGTAAGCTCTAAATGTTAATGACCAGCCAGTGTTGAAGGACTGGAAAAAGAAGAAAACAAATAAGGATGATGTAAAAATCCAACCACACATTGCACAAACTCAGAGCTTTCCAATATTTAATCAGATTCCTGAGTTTGGAGATGGTTCTCCCAACCATTAGGCAAAGAATCACAACTATCACCAATACTACAGCTAAAAAATGAACTTAATAGTGAATATCAAAAAAAAAAAAAAATCAAAAAAAAAAATAGTGAATATCAGAAACCAAATTCCAAGGCTTCCTAGGATCTTGGAAACAGTAAGACGTAAATGATTAATACATACCCATTGGATTAGAAGTTTGGGGGTGGGGCTTTGCTTTGGAAGTTTTTTCTGCCACAAATGTCCTCCACAGTCGACCAGCCCCCTCTACCCTGAACACCCAAACTTTCTCATCGCAGCTGAAATGTCACCTCCTCCGAGAAGCCCTCCTAGTTCTCTCTAATGGAGCTATACTCTCAGAATGTTCTTTTTCTTCTCACCAGTCCTGATTTTGTAATGAGATTTGTGTGTGTGTATATGATTGTTGGATCTGTTGCTTTTCCCAAGTAGACTGCAAGTTCCACCTGACCAGAGATCTTATCTGTTACAAATACTACTGTAGATCAGGATAGATTGGTTTCAGACCCACAACAGGAATTTTGTATGTCTTTGTTGATATAATGACTTTGGCAATGCACTATTAACTACCATTCGTTCACTCACTCAATGAGCACTTTTATCTTTAGCATGACCTTTCATTCAATTAATTATTAATAACCTATAAGTGTTTACTCTTTGCCAGGCACAAATATGGGCAGTGAGGACACAGCCATGACAGAGGGACAAAATCTCCACCCTCGTGGAATCTAGGGGGAGGGGCCCATCAATGAATACAAAAAGATGGCATAAGTCCATGGGTCCTAAGTGCTTTGGAGAAAAATAAGTATAGACAGGGGCAGGATGTGGGCAGTTTTGAAGAGAGGTGCTGGAGAAAGCCTCCTTGGGCAGAGACCCCAACAAGTGAGAGAACACCGTGTGGGCATCAGGGGGCTAAGTGCAGAAAGAGCGGGAAGTGAGGGGCCGTGGCCTTGACTAGCCTGGCCAGAGTGGAAACAGCGACGAAGAGAGGGTGGGTGTGTGGGCGGGGTGGCCAGAGAAACAGATGCACACAGGTCCCTGAAGGGTTTTAGATTGTGCTCTGAGATGGGGAGTTGCTGGAAAGACACATCTGGAAAGAGATGTGGGATCTCAAATTATTTTTGAGGGAATTCCCTGGTGGCCCAGTGGTTAGGACTCCATGCACTCACTGACAAGAGCCTGGGTTCAGTTCCTGGTCAGGGAACTAAAGATCCCATAAGTGCACAGAATGACTGAAATATATATATCCATATTTTCAAATAATCTGACTCTATGAACTAAATAGAATGGGGGCCCAGGGAGATGTGGAGGGTGGTTAGGAAGCTCTGAGAACCCTTTTTCTGCCTAGCCCAGGGGAGGGACAGGGTGTGGTGGGCTCTCTCAGGCTCTGTAAAGGTAAGGGTACCGGGAAGTGCTGACGAATTGAATGTGGGATGTGAGGAGAGAAACGGGTGTCTGGGTGACTCCAATATCTCTGGTCTAGGCCACTGAATGAATAGAGTTCATGCTCTCGGACTCTGAGGATGATGAAGAAAGCAGGTTGGGGGGAGGTGGTGATGGTGGGGAGTGGAATTGGAGGGGTTCAGTTTCAGGCATGTGATGTTTCAGACTATTTTTATAACATCCAAGGGGAGATTGTGACAGGACAGACCCTGTCCTTGCCTTCCTGGGAACCTATATCCTAGTGAAGAATAAACCTGGCCAACAACACAACTAAGCAATAACCTACCCTGTCAACTGGTGCCAGGCGCCGTGCCGGTGATGTGGCGGGGAGCAGGGAGTGCTGTGAGGGTGTGGCTGATGAGAAGGCGGTGGGAGAGCTGAGACCCAGAACAGCATCAGCAACGCCAAGTCCTGGAGCAAGCAATGAGCTTAGCGAGCTGGGGGAACAGAAGAAAAAGCTACCCCAAGAGGCTTAGCCACAGTTGAATCTTACTTTATATGTGATGGGAGGAATTGCCTGGTGGTCCGGTGGCTAAGAATCCACAGTCCGAGTGAGGGGGCTTGGGATTTGAGCCCTGGTTAGGGAACTAGATTCCACATTTCATAACTAGGAGTTCATATGGCGCAACTGAAGATTCTGCAGGCTGCAACTAAGACCCTGAGCAGCCAGATAAGCTTTTTTCTAAAAAGAAGACCCTAAAATTGTAAAAAATTATTATAAATAAATAAACATGAAGGGAAGCTGTTGGGAGACTTTCAGGGAGGATGCATTCACACCTAATTTCCATTTTTTCCTCTTTTTTTGGCCTCTTTTATTGGTTCTTCATTTATTTATTTTCATCCATGTTTATTCTTTGACCTGTGTGGGCCTCCTATCGCAGTGGCCTCTCTCGTCACAGAGCACTGGCTCTGGGCACATGCGCTCCAGAGCACTGGCTCGTAATTGAACACACCGGTCCAGTCGTTCTGCAGCATGTAGGACCTTCCTGGGCCAGGGATCGAACTGGCACCCCCTGCACTGCAAGGCAGACTCTTTACCCACTGGACCACCAGGGAAGTCCCTGATTTCCATTTTTAAAAGTACCTTTGGAGGGTTTCCCTGGTGACTCAGTGGTTAAGAATCCGCCTACCAATGCAGGAGGCACAGGTTCGATCCCTGGTCCGAGAGGATTCCACATGCCGTTGGGCAACTACGCCCCAGCACCACAACTATAGAGCCTGTGCTCTAGAGGCCAGAAGCCACAACTATCAAGTCCACATACCACAACTACTGAAGCTCATGTGTCTAGAGCTGGTGTCCCCAAACAAGAGAAGTCAATGCAATGAGAAGCCCATGAACCACAACAAGAGAGTAGCCTCCACTCACCACAGCTGGAGGAAGAAGCCCTTGCAGCAATGAAGACCCAACCACAGCCAAAAAATTTTAAAATGAAACTTTGGAGACTGGATTAACATAAGAGGGAGCAGGAAACCCCACTGGCTGTCATCCAGCCAAACAGGACATTGACTTGGAAAGTCAGTGGAGATAGAGTAAACCAGACAGACGTGGGACGTGCGTTGGAGGTAGAGACAACGGGATGAGAAAAAGCAGCATCCAGGATACTAGAGTCTGCGGGTTCTTAGGTTGTTGGAGGTTACCCTGAGCTCACTGTGGGAACGGCAAGAGGAGGATCAGTTCTCTTTGGTCTCATGAAGTGTGGAATGAATGAAGAAGGAGGAACAGGGGGATCATATTAGCATATTTTCTTAATGTGAGTCAAATATACATACAATGAGCAATGTGAAAGTTGCTCAGTCGTGTCTCTTCGCTACCCCAAGCGCTGTAGCCTGCCAGGCTCCTCTGTCCACGGAATTCTCCAGACAAGAACACTGGCGTGGGTAGCTGTTCCTTTCTCCAGGGGAATCTTCCCACCCAGGGATCGAACCCAGGTCTCCCGCATTGCAGGCAGATTCTTTACTGTCTGAACCACCAGGAAAGCCCAATATATACACAGTAGCAGACAAATTAGAAATATCCAGCTTGATGACTTTTCCCAAAGTAACATATCCGGGAAATCAGCACCCCGAAAGTCCCTCTGTGCCTTCTCTGAGTCATCGCTAGTCATTATTCTTTCCCCAAGGTGACCACTGTCTTCGCTGGACATGATAAATTTTATTGTCATTTTTAAACCTACGATTCACAGATAATAATCCGAGGTAAGCGTGGGGCATTTGCTTATGTAATTCTCAGAAAAATAACCCCACTTGGTTTTTTAGACTAAGGTTTTGCTTTGTTCAGTCATTTTGGGTTTGCTCCTATGTCTTTTTCTCCTTCTGCCCATAGGAGGCGCTCACGTGGAGTGTGAGTCAGGTCTCGCCTGACCCTAGGCTGGCGGATGGCCTTTTTCTCCGTGAGTCAGAGGGGCGTCAAACCGCAACAGGAGGTTTAGCTGCAAAACCTTGCTCCTTGCAATCAGTCCTCCTCCCCCCGCCTTTTAGTTTCATTTGACTCGTCCAGTCCCAACAGAAGGCTCGTTTTAAGGCATCATTGTCCGTGGATAGTTCTTGCAGTGTTGAATACTTTAATGACGTTATAGCCAATTATTCTGTCTTGGAAATTAATCTTTCTTCTCTCTGTTTCTTTTTTCCTCTCTCTCTCCTCCGCCTTCTCTCTCAGTATTCCTGCGATTATTTCTTTTGGGAATAACTCCCTGTGCACTTTGCCTCCATAAATCTCTCAATCTCGGCAGATGGAACAGGCTTGTATTAAGGAGGCAAGTGGGAGGCAAGCTTTACCTTCTGCAGTTTCACCCCAGTAGGAGGATCAGATGACACCTCCAGAACCAAAGGTTCATCTTTTCAGCTACTTTTAATTCTGGAGACCCCCAACCCCATTGTCTTTTTATTAGCGAACGGTTTTCACCTCCTTGGCTCAGCGCGTGTTTTCTGCATAATATTAAACAGTAACCTTTGAGTCTTCCACATCCTGGTGTGCTCTGGACTCACACACAGCACAATTTTCAGACACACACACGCACGCACGCACGCACGCACGCGCGCGCGCGACCTGAATCCTGACTGCTCGTAAAAGAAAACAACTTTTCACTGTTACTTTGGCTCTTCTGTTTTTCTTAACACGTTAATTGAGATATAATTTACCTGCCATAAAATTTACTCATTTTAAGCATGTAATTCAATGCTTTTTTCTTTTTTTTTTTTAATGTACCGAGTTGTTTACTGACTATTTCTTTTTGAAAATGGACCCACCGGGTGAGCATTTTGACCCCTCTCTACTCTCTCCTCACTTTGAAAGGTGACATCTAAAGATCAGAGAGCAGATTCTGTTTCACCCCCCAAAATAGTTGTTTTATTCATTGTGCCATTTACAACTCACTTCCTGTGTTTTGACTCTGAGCTGCAGGCCGTTCTTAGAAGCCAGGTGGATTTCCTTCTTTTTTTTTTTTTAATTGTCAAGAAGTTTCTCTTGTGGTAGAGGAATTTGCGGCTCGCTTTTTTGTTTTTGTTAGTGTTTAGTGAGTCTTGAGATCTTTGCTTCATCTGCTGGGCTAATTAGAGAGACTTGAAATGTATCTTTGTGACACGACAGACTATACAGAAATAGTTGGTATTTAGAGCTCTGCTCAAACGCTCATAGCATTCTGACTGTTGAGATTCATAAAAAAGGAAGAGGCCTAGAAATATAAATAGGGCATGGAGGCCTAGGCCTTTTTCCTAATATTACAATTTTCATCTATAGTTGGGTTTTGACGTCTCTGAGTCTTTCTCATTGGAAAAAACAAACGATGATAATTACTGCAGGAGATTTGCCTGAGGATCGCAGGAGATAATCCATTTGAAAACACTTAGAATGCTAACATTTAAAAAAAAATTATTTTGTATTCACTGAATACAAACCTTAAAGAGCTTCAATAATGGCGCAAGAATACTGTTTTGGCAAATTAAAAAAAAAAGAAGAATATTGTTTTGGTGAATGTACACTAATAAAAGCATAGTGCCTGCTGTTAGAGAGTGTGTACCAGTTTAACCAATGGCTCAACAAATAGGTAATGAGACTTGCTATGTGCCAAGTTTTGGGGATTGAATGCTAGATAGGCAGAGTTGGGTGGAAGAAAAGATGCTCAACATATAGTTGAACAAATAAATATCTAAGTACAAACTATGCAAGGGTTAGGGAAGAAACTATTCTGGTATGTGTGTATATGTGTGTGTGTGTCTAAAGCAATTTAAGATAAAATATTTTTTACTAGTAAATGGATACCTATAGGCATAAAAATTTTCTGAAACAATTCATGAGAGATGAGTTTTAACGGTCTCTTTTTGTGATAGGAACCAGCAAAGTACAGAGGGGAATGTCATCCACTTTTTACTCTGTAACTGCTATACAACTTCAAGTTTTGAACTCTAAGCATGTACTTTTATCATTTGCTTTATTGTTTAAATATCAGTAGGCCTCTCTGGTCAATAAGGCTTAGAGTCCATTTTTATTTTCTTCCTTTGACTTCTGTCTAAAAACAACCTGTGATTTTAAATGAATAAATGATTAACTGCTTGAAATACTTAACCTGTTATACCAAACCAATTAAATATTAAATATTACACTTGAAAAGACAAAGGTCATTTACTAGAGTGCAAGAACTCAGCAGTCCATACCAAATCATTACCAGCCTGCTTGTGCCCACAAAGTTTACCCAGATAACAGTTTTGTTCAACAGATGTTTATTGAGTGCTTATTGTGTACTAAAAATTGTTCGAAGCACTGACTCGTAGGTAAAACAAAACCCTCTGGGAGTCACAGACTAGATTCTAGTTGGAAGAAAGGACAAATAGGTAAACCACGTGCTTGTTTATATATAATAAGTGCTACAAAGAAAACCTAAAGCAGCGCTGGCTGGCAAGTGACCAGGGAGAGAACTTGTTCATCATGTAGAATGCAGTAGGCACTGTACAGAAAGGTTGGGAGGCCCATCAGAGAAGATGTCATTTCGGCCATGGGTAATCCATTGAAAACACTTAGAATGCTAACATTTAAAAAAAAATTATTTTGTATTCACTGAATACAAACCTTAAAGAGCTTCAATAATGGCGCAAGAATACTGTTTTGGCAAATTAAAAAAAGAAGAATATTGTTTTGGTGAATGTACACTAATAAAAGCATAGTGCCTGCTGTTAGAGAGTGTGTACCAGTTTAACCAATGGCTCAACAAATAGGTAATGAGACTTGCTATGTGCCAAGTTTTGGGGATTGAATGCTAGATAGGCAGAGTTGGGTGGAAGAAAAGATGCTCAACATATAGTTGAACAAATAAATATCTAAGTACAAACTATGCAAGGGTTAGGGAAGAAACTATTCTGGTATGTGTGTATATGTGTGTGTGTGTCTAAAGCAATTTAAGATAAAATATTTTTTACTAGTAAATGGATACCTATAGGCATAAAAATTTTCTGAAACAATTCATGAGAGATGAGTTTTAACGGTCTCTTTTTGTGATAGGAACCAGCAAAGTACAGAGGGGAATGTCATCCACTTTTTACTCTGTAACTGCTATACAACTTCAAGTTTTGAACTCTAAGCATGTACTTTTATCATTTGCTTTATTGTTTAAATATCAGTAGGCCTCTCTGGTCAATAAGGCTTAGAGTCCATTTTTATTTTCTTCCTTTGACTTCTGTCTAAAAACAACCTGTGATTTTAAATGAATAAATGATTAACTGCTTGAAATACTTAACCTGTTATACCAAACCAATTAAATATTAAATATTACACTTGAAAAGACAAAGGTCATTTACTAGAGTGCAAGAACTCAGCAGTCCATACCAAATCATTACCAGCCTGCTTGTGCCCACAAAGTTTACCCAGATAACAGTTTTGTTCAACAGATGTTTATTGAGTGCTTATTGTGTACTAAAAATTGTTCGAAGCACTGACTCGTAGGTAAAACAAAACCCTCTGGGAGTCACAGACTAGATTCTAGTTGGAAGAAAGGACAAATAGGTAAACCACGTGCTTGTTTATATATAATAAGTGCTACAAAGAAAACCTAAAGCAGCGCTGGCTGGCAAGTGACCAGGGGAGAGAACGGTGGAATGTTCATCATGTAGAATGCACACTGTAGTTGCTTCACTGTACAGAAAGGTTGGGAGGCCCATCAGAGAAGATGTCATTTCGGCCTGAAGGGAGGGAAGGAAGAAATGCGCCATGCAGATAAATGATGTAAGAGTGTTCTCTGCCCAAAGGAAGGAGCAGTAAAGACTCTGAAACGGGAGAGCTGGAAACCAGTAAATCTTGACAGTAAGTACGTGACTATTGGACTGTTGATTCTGTGCACTGGCGTCAGTGTTGCAAATACTTCATAATTGAAAACGTCTGTAAAACTAAAAATGAGCAGATAGCTTTATTATTGTGTATTCAGGACTCAGATTGTATGGTTCCAGTCATGGCTTCTCTTTTCTCAATAGTTAATAAAAAATCAATGAGGACTATACATCCTAGAAAAACAGATACATCTGTATCTATTAAGACATGTTTTTAAGCTTCTTTAGCTTCATTGTCATTATGATACACTTTTATTATATTAACTGTCTCATAAAATGTGTATTTTATTATGATAGTACGTGTCTGTTTAAAATTTTTTTTATTGTGGTGAAAGTCACATAATGTACAACATAACTATTTTAATCATGGGGCTTCCTGTGGCTCAGTGGTGAAGCACTTGCCTGCCAATGCAGGAGGTGTGGGTTTGATCCCTGGGTCAGGAAGATCCCCTGCAGAAGGAAATGGCGACCCCCTTCAGTCCTCTTGCCTGGAGAATCCCATGGACAGAGCAGCCTGGCTGGCAAGCGTCCATGTGGTTGCAAAAGAGAAAGGGCAGAAGAAGGAATCAAAGGACTTAGACACAACTTCATATCCAGCCCTTCTTGTTACAGGGGAGGCCCACAGCAGGCAGTGCCTGTCAGCGTACACAGATGGTGAGCTAAGGCTGGTGATGACTAGTTTTTCTTTCCTTGCTATTTTAAGTAGTTCAAAGATTCACTTACCATCTTGAAAGTGCTTGTTCTAACTATATAAAAATAAGACTAGATTCTAGTTGGAAGAAAGGACAAATAGGTAAACCACGTGCTTGTTTATATATAATAAGTGCTACAAAGAAAACCTAAAGCAGCGCTGGCTGGCAAGTGACCAGGGGAGAGAACGGTGGAATGTTCATCATGTAGAATGCACACTGTAGTTGCTTCACTGTACAGAAAGGTTGGGAGGCCCATCAGAGAAGATGTCATTTCGGCCTGAAGGGAGGGAAGGAAGAAATGCGCCATGCAGATAAATGATGTAAGAGTGTTCTCTGCCCAAAGGAAGGAGCAGTAAAGACTCTGAAACGGGAGAGCTGGAAACCAGTAAATCTTGACAGTAAGTACGTGACTATTGGACTGTTGATTCTGTGCACTGGCGTCAGTGTTGCAAATACTTCATAATTGAAAACGTCTGTAAAACTAAAAATGAGCAGATAGCTTTATTATTGTGTATTCAGGACTCAGATTGTATGGTTCCAGTCATGGCTTCTCTTTTCTCAATAGTTAATAAAAAAAAATCAATGAGGACTATACATCCTAGAAAAACAGATACATCTGTATCTATTAAGACATGTTTTTAAGCTTCTTTAGCTTCATTGTCATTATGATACACTTTTATTATATTAACTGTCTCATAAAATGTGTATTTTATTATGATAGTACGTGTCTGTTTAAAATTTTTTTTATTGTGGTGAAAGTCACATAATGTACAACATAACTATTTTAATCATGGGGCTTCCTGTGGCTCAGTGGTGAAGCACTTGCCTGCCAATGCAGGAGGTGTGGGTTTGATCCCTGGGTCAGGAAGATCCCCTGCAGAAGGAAATGGCGACCCCCTTCAGTCCTCTTGCCTGGAGAATCCCATGGACAGAGCAGCCTGGCTGGCAAGCGTCCATGTGGTTGCAAAAGAGAAAGGGCAGAAGAAGGAATCAAAGGACTTAGACACAACTTCATATCCAGCCCTTCTTGTTACAGGGGAGGCCCACAGCAGGCAGTGCCTGTCAGCGTACACAGATGGTGAGCTAAGGCTGGTGATGACTAGTTTTTCTTTCCTTGCTATTTTAAGTAGTTCAAAGATTCACTTACCTATCATTGTGCCCCTCCGACTGGTGAGCATCACAGAGAAGACAGAGAACAATATGCCTCTACGTCCTTTCCCTTATGATCTTGAAGTAATTAATATTTACTGATTTAATTTTCAGTGGATAAAAATGGGCATGTACTATTCCAGTACACTTTAAGTGTAGACAAATTCTATTTGACTCCAATTATACGAGAAACCTAGAATAGACAAGTTCCATAGAGTCAGGAAGTACACTGGTGGATGCCTGGGGCGGAGGGTGGGGAGGGGCAGGGAGTTAGTGTTGAATGGGGCCAGAGTTTTAGTTTAGGACGGCGAGACGTCCAAGAGATGAAGGATGGCGAGAGCTGTACGATGACGTGAAGGTATTCAGTGTCACTCAACTGTATACAGTTAAATATGGTTAAAATGTTGTTATTTAGTCAGTAAGTCACGTCCAACTCTTTTGCAACCACATGGACGCTGGCCATTTTCAGTTCTAACTCTGTGAATTCTGATGAAAATTACTGCTTGGTAATCAGTGATTTCTCCCTATCCCCGGGTAAGCCCTAAAGTAATCTCTTTCTCTTTCAAACTGGATTCTGTGGGTGGGTTACTCTGGAACAGTGGTTCTCAATCATAAATGATCCAAAGCCCCTCACCACCACCTCCTTCTTGAGGGCATGTGGCTGCTCAGGAAAGAAGGGTGCTTGTCATGACTGTGGAGGAGGTGCTGCCGGCATGTAGTGAGTGGGTCCAGACCTGGGAAGCTGGTAAACACCCGATAGGGCCCAGGACAGCCCCCCACAATGCAGAATGATCTAGTCCGAACATTAATAGTGCCGAAGAGAAGACCCTTGTGTCTAGAGAAACTGGGAAAGATGAAGAAGGAGAAGATGAGGGGCAGGGCATTGCCTACTTATGCCCACCTGGTATCTCCCACCTAAGAAACAATCTAGCCACTTTGGGGGGGTTTTTTGATGCTGACTTTCTCCTTTTGATTGGACTTCCCAGGTGGCATTGGTGGTAAAGAATTCACCTGCCAATGCAGGAGATGAAAGAGATGCCCAGTTTAGTCCCTGGGGTCGGAAGATCCCCGAAGTAGGAAATGGGAACCCTCTTGCATGGAAAATCCCATGGACAGAGGAGCCTAGCCGGCTACAGTCCATGGGGTCGCAGAGTCAGACACAACTGAACACACACACACTTACTTACTAAGTTTCCTCTTGATTACTCTTTATTATTCCTGAAGACTTGGGTGTATGACTTCAATAACCCCATGTTAGACCCAAGCCTAATCGAATAAATAGACAAGTTCCATAGAGTCAGGAAGTACACTGGTGGATGCCTGGGGCGGAGGGTGGGGAGGGGGGTTAGTGTTGAATGGGGCCAGAGTTTTAGTTTAGGACGAGCGTCCAAGAGATGAAGGATGGCGAGAGCTGTACGATGACGTGAAGGTATTCAGTGTCACTCAACTGTATACAGTTAAATATGGTTAAAATGTTGTTATTTAGTCAGTAAGTCACGTCCAACTCTTTTGCAACCACATGGACGCTGGCCATTTTCAGTTCTAACTCTGTGAATTCTGATGAAAATTACTGCTTGGTAATCAGTGATTTCTCCCTATCCCCGGGTAAGCCCTAAAGTAATCTCTTTCTCTTTCAAACTGGATTCTGTGGGTGGGTTACTCTGGAACAGTGGTTCTCAATCATAAATGATCCAAAGCCCCTCACCACCACCTCCTTCTTGAGGGCATGTGGCTGCTCAGGAAAGAAGGGTGCTTGTCATGACTGTGGAGGAGGTGCTGCCGGCATGTAGTGAGTGGGTCCAGACCTGGGAAGCTGGTAAACACCCGATAGGGCCCAGGACAGCCCCCCACAATGCAGAATGATCTAGTCCGAACATTAATAGTGCCGAAGAGAAGACCCTTGTGTCTAGAGAAACTGGGAAAGATGAAGAAGGAGAAAATGAGGGGCAGGGCATTGCCTACTTATGCCCACCTGGTATCTCCCACCTAAGAAACAATCTAGCCACTTTGGGGGGGTTTTTTGATGCTGACTTTCTCCTTTTGATTGGACTTCCCAGGTGGCATTGGTGGTAAAGAATTCACCTGCCAATGCAGGAGATGAAAGAGATGCCCAGTTTAGTCCCTGGGGTCGGGAAGATCCCCTGAAGTAGGAAATGGGAACCCTCTTGCATGGAAAATCCCATGGACAGAGGAGCCTAGCCGGCTACAGTCCATGGGGTCGCAGAGTCAGACACAACTGAACACACACACACTTACTTACTAAGTTTCCTCTTGATTACTCTTTATTATTCCTGAAGACTTGGGTGTATGACTTCAATAACCCCATGTTAGACCCAAGCCTAATCGAATAAATGAAAACTGGAGGGCAGATTCTAGCATGTACCATCACTATAAGAGCATTCTTTCTAAGACTTGAAAAGGTCTTCAGATCCTTGGTTTAATTTAATCGATGATACATTCATCTGCATATGGCATTTAGCAGCAAAGTAAACTTTTTTCTTGGTCTTTTGTTTCCAAACCAATGGGGAACAAAGGATATCCCTTTTCCATTCAAGCAGTTTCAATGATTCTCAAGTGAACGTGGGAGTAATAGTCAAGCCATTTAAAATGTAGTGATGAGAAAGCTTACTTGGTAACCTTATAAACATTTTATGAAAATACAAGGGAAACTTTAAGAAGAATATCCAAGTGTCCTTTTTATATAATAGCCCTTTGTACTTAGAAATGTTCAGATGTCAATAAAAAAGAATTGAACAGCCAGACTAGAAGAATGCAGCTTCCAAGTTTTCTAGTAATGGTGCCGTTCAAGCATGAGTTTTGTTTCTTAACACTCAGAAAATTCAGCTTCCTCAGCGCTACTTTCAGAAAGGACCTTGGACACATACGTAACCAGCAGTCCCAGGAATTCAAGAGGAAGCTAACTGCATCCTGAGGCTTTTAAAGCTCTCAACTGATGACCCAAGTTTTTGTTGTTGTTTTTTTTTCTTGAAAACAGCAGCAGCTTGGCATGAAGCAGGAATTAGACAAGAGGACTGATTGAAACCTGCCCTCTAAATGGGAAGAAAACTTCCAGTAACAAACTGTGAGGATCTTGTAAATCATACTGTGCAGTTATATTATTGCCTACTTATGCCCACCTGGTATCTCCCACCTAAGAAACAATCTAGCCACTTTGGGGGGGTTTTTTGATGCTGACTTTCTCCTTTTGATTGGACTTCCCAGGTGGCATTGGTGGTAAAGAATTCACCTGCCAATGCAGGAGATGAAAGAGATGCCCAGTTTAGTCCCTGGGGTCGGGAAGATCCCCTGAAGTAGGAAATGGGAACCCTCTTGCATGGAAAATCCCATGGACAGAGGAGCCTAGCCGGCTACAGTCCATGGGGTCGCAGAGTCAGACACAACTGAACACACACACACTTACTTACTAAGTTTCCTCTTGATTACTCTTTATTATTCCTGAAGACTTGGGTGTATGACTTCAATAACCCCATGTTAGACCCAAGCCTAATCGAATAAATGAAAACTGGAGGGCAGATTCTAGCATGTACCATCACTATAAGAGCATTCTTTCTAAGACTTGAAAAGGTCTTCAGATCCTTGGTTTAATTTAATCGATGATACATTCATCTGCATATGGCATTTAGCAGCAAAGTAAACTTTTTTCTTGGTCTTTTGTTTCCAAACCAATGGGGAACAAAGGATATCCCTTTTCCATTCAAGCAGTTTCAATGATTCTCAAGTGAACGTGGGAGTAATAGTCAAGCCATTTAAAATGTAGTGATGAGAAAGCTTACTTGGTAACCTTATAAACATTTTATGAAAATACAAGGGAAACTTTAAGAAGAATATCCAAGTGTCCTTTTTATATAATAGCCCTTTGTACTTAGAAATGTTCAGATGTCAATAAAAAAGAATTGAACAGCCAGACTAGAAGAATGCAGCTTCCAAGTTTTCTAGTAATGGTGCCGTTCAAGCATGAGTTTTGTTTCTTAACACTCAGAAAATTCAGCTTCCTCAGCGCTACTTTCAGAAAGGACCTTGGACACATACGTAACCAGCAGTCCCAGGAATTCAAGAGGAAGCTAACTGCATCCTGAGGCTTTTAAAGCTCTCAACTGATGACCCAAGTTTTTGTTGTTGTTTTTTTTTTCTTGAAAACAGCAGCAGCTTGGCATGAAGCAGGAATTAGACAAGAGGACTGATTGAAACCTGCCCTCTAAATGGGAAGAAAAACTTCCAGTAACAAACTGTGAGGTTTGAAATCACTGTGCGTTATATTATTCATTACTCAGATAGCCTCCAGCCTTATTACCTGGCATATTCTTCTGCTTCTGACCTGCCCTTAGAAATGCACTTTAGTAAGGATGAGCAGCCTTTCAGAGGGAAGGAAACCTTTATCTCCCCATTCTGCCTCTCCCTTCTATCTGCATTCTATCTTTCCGTTCCTATCTACATGTGTTGCAGTCCCTCCAGCGTTCCAAAGGCCAACGAAGTAGCTCCCGTCAGGGTACTCAGCCAAGCATAGTCGCTGCTCAACTGTATTTTTCTCTTTCTCAGCCCTTTCACCCACTGATTTCAAATTTCTCTTTCAATAGGTCAGTTACGGCAGACCTCAACCAAGTAAGTTACAACAATGCAAGCTGGAAAACCACACTGGGGAGAGTTCTCCAAGAGGAGAGCAGCCTGATGTTTTTCATCTCAAATCCCTAGTCCTCACTCCAGCCTACCAAGTGGCAGGAAACTAGCCACCATAATCGAGTGAGCTCAGCCGGCCACGAATTGGTTCTTTTTAAAAAGTGTGTGTGTGTGTGGAGGGGAAGAAGCACAGGCACCCTGCCCAGGAGAACCTAGAGAGAAAGAAATCCTCTCCTAACATTCCCTGAAGTTTGCTGCCAATGATTCAGTACATACCTGACCAAAATAAGAAATTTTCCTACCTAACTGGTTTGACTGTTTCCGGCTACTACCTGGAGAAGTAAACAGAACCTTATCATTCTCTGTTACATCTGACTTGGACTTTTTTTTTCAATGTCTGAAGTTGCAGCTTCCAAGTTTTCTAGTAACCATTTTTTCAAAGAAAATTCAGCTTCCTCAGCGCTACTTTCAGAAAGGACCTTGGACACATACGTAACCAGCAGTCCCAGGAATTCAAGAGGAAGCTAACTGCATCCTGAGGCTTTTAAAGCTCTCAACTGATGACCCAAGTTTTTGTTGTTGTTTTTTTTTTCTTGAAAACAGCAGCAGCTTGGCATGAAGCAGGAATTAGACAAGAGGACTGATTGAAACCTGCCCTCTAAATGGGAAGAAAAACTTCCAGTAACAAACTGTGAGGTTTGAAATCACTGTGCGTTATATTATTCATTACTCAGATAGCCTCCAGCCTTATTACCTGGCATATTCTTCTGCTTCTGACCTGCCCTTAGAAATGCACTTTAGTAAGGATGAGCAGCCTTTCAGAGGGAAGGAAACCTTTATCTCCCCATTCTGCCTCTCCCTTCTATCTGCATTCTATCTTTCCGTTCCTATCTACATGTGTTGCAGTCCCTCCAGCGTTCCAAAGGCCAACGAAGTAGCTCCCGTCAGGGTACTCAGCCAAGCATAGTCGCTGCTCAACTGTATTTTTCTCTTTCTCAGCCCTTTCACCCACTGATTTCAAATTTCTCTTTCAATAGGTCAGTTACGGCAGACCTCAACCAAGTAAGTTACAAAAATGCAAGCTGGAAAACCACACTGGGGAGAGTTCTCCAAGAGGAGAGCAGCCTGATGTTTTTCATCTCAAATCCCTAGTCCTCACTCCAGCCTACCAAGTGGCAGGAAACTAGCCACCATAATCGAGTGAGCTCAGCCGGCCACGAATTGGTTCTTTTTAAAAAGTGTGTGTGTGTGTGGAGGGGAAGAAGCACAGGCACCCTGCCCAGGAGAACCTAGAGAGAAAGAAATCCTCTCTCCTAACATTCCCTGAAGTTTGCTGCCAATGATTCAGTACATACCTGACCAAAATAAGAAATTTTCCTACCTAACTGGTTTGACTGTTTCCCGGCTACTACCTGGAGAAGTAAACAGAACCTTATCATTCTCTGTTACATCTGACTTGGACTTTTTTTTTTTTCAAGTAAATATTTGTAATTTCATTGCGCTTCCATTTCTGCCAACTGCTGTCTTTGAACCGGATCGACTGACAATACTGTCTTGGAGGAAGCCGATTCCACAGCAACCAGGCAGGGACGCCTGCATCTTCCACCCAGCTGGCCTCTCTGTGGCCGCTGGGAGGGGCTGGGGGAGTATTTGGTGACTGAACTTTGCAGTTACCTTGTCAGGTTGTAACAAATAGAGAAAGGTTTTTCCTGTGCCCTCTGGGCCCCTCCATTTGATCGGGATTTCTGCTGCTGATCACTTTGTACTTCTCGATGAATCCAACACTCTGGGCATTTTTCTATCTCGATTCAGGAAGTGGCAAGCTGAGCTCTGAGATTCTTTCTGCTCCGATGATATAAACAAATTGCAGAGGAAGTCAAGTCAAACTTTCCCTTGCTGCTTTTGTTCTCCCAACCAGCAATTCGGAAAACAGAGCCAGCTCTTTTTTTTTTTTTTTTCTGGATGACTTCTAAAGAGCGCTCTTTAACTGGAAAGGCAGAAACTTTTTTTTTAAAACAAAGGTACTCAAAACTTTTTTTTTTTTCCAAAAAGAAATGCCCTAGAAGGTTTTTTTTTTTTTTTAGGCTGTTTTTGAGACTTTTCAAACCAGATGTCTCCTTAGACATTGCAATTACCTAATACTTGTCCTTTCCTTCAACCGAAAGAGCAAGAATGAGCTTTGTGTGGACAATGACTGAACTTGACTGCACGCCTCTGGTGCCCTTATTCACAGCCAAGGAGAGCTAACCGTCATGATTCAATCACGGTGCCCGTACAAGGCACACAGTAGACAGAAAGGAGACATCTTATCTGCAGAATCTGCAGAGACTGCTTGAAAAAAAAAAAAAGCACACATAATAATCACACACTGTCCTTCTCACAGTGGAAGCTCCTTAAAGCCTTATCACCAGCTTGTGAGATGTCATCTCTGGGTTTCACTGATGTTTCTGAGAGAGAACACTTCCAAACTAGAGGCACCTGATGATCTGGGTGACATATTTACCACGCCTGTCCTCATCATCTAATAAAAAAAGCTCCGCACTACGTAACTGAAGGCAAACAGAATGGTGGGGAGTTATACAAATATTGTCAGGGTGGCTTCCCACACTGGGTGTTCTGTTACGTTACTCCTGGTGCAAGAAATAAGATGTGATGGTCACGTGGATATCAATATGCCACCCTTTGCTTGTCCTCACCTGGCCCCAGACCATATACAGGTGGAAAAGTTATCAATTTATCATTCAACCCAGCTGGCCTCTCTGTGGCCGCTGGGAGGGGCTGGGGGAGTATTTGGTGACTGAACTTTGCAGTTACCTTGTCAGGTTGTAACAAATAGAGAAAGGTTTTTCCTGTGCCCTCTGGGCCCCTCCATTTGATCGGGATTTCTGCTGCTGATCACTTTGTACTTCTCGATGAATCCAACACTCTGGGCATTTTTCTATCTCGATTCAGGAAGTGGCAAGCTGAGCTCTGAGATTCTTTCTGCTCCGATGATATAAACAAATTGCAGAGGAAGTCAAGTCAAACTTTCCCTTGCTGCTTTTGTTCTCCCAACCAGCAATTCGGAAAACAGAGCCAGCTCTTTTTTTTTTTTTTTTCTGGATGACTTCTAAAGAGCGCTCTTTAACTGGAAAGGCAGAAACTTTTTTTTTAAAACAAAGGTACTCAAAACTTTTTTTTTTTTCCAAAAAGAAATGCCCTAGAAGGTTTTTTTTTTTTTTTAGGCTGTTTTTGAGACTTTTCAAACCAGATGTCTCCTTAGACATTGCAATTACCTAATACTTGTCCTTTCCTTCAACCGAAAGAGCAAGAATGAGCTTTGTGTGGACAATGACTGAACTTGACTGCACGCCTCTGGTGCCCTTATTCACAGCCAAGGAGAGCTAACCGTCATGATTCAATCACGGTGCCCGTACAAGGCACACAGTAGACAGAAAGGAGACATCTTATCTGCAGAATCTGCAGAGACTGCTTGAAAAAAAAAAAAAGCACACATAATAATCACACACTGTCCTTCTCACAGTGGAAGCTCCTTAAAGCCTTATCACCAGCTTGTGAGATGTCATCTCTGGGTTTCACTGATGTTTCTGAGAGAGAACACTTCCAAACTAGAGGCACCTGATGATCTGGGTGACATATTTACCACGCCTGTCCTCATCATCTAATAAAAAAAGCTCCGCACTACGTAACTGAAGGCAAACAGAATGGTGGGGAGTTATACAAATATTGTCAGGGTGGCTTCCCACACTGGGTGTTCTGTTACGTTACTCCTGGTGCAAGAAATAAGATGTGATGGTCACGTGGATATCAATATGCCACCCTTTGCTTGTCCTCACCTGGCCCCCAGACCATATACAGGTGAGTTGTCAACTTTCAATAACAGCCTGATTTTCTAGTGAAACATGTTAGAGTTCAAATACAGGCTCAAGCTCCTTCCTGCATCTCTGTGTTCCCTTCTGTACAAGGGGGATGTGGTATAGCATGGCAGTGCTGTGGTATGGGTTAAAAATACTATAGAGAGATAGCTCACCCCATGTGTGGTAGGTGTTAGACTCTCAGTGAAAGGCAGTTATTATTAACATTCATAACACTGAGTTCTCCTGGGTCAGGAAAAACCAGCATTGGTAGAATCTGAATTTGGACAGTATTTACCAAGTTATTTCTGTTAATATGTCAGAACATGTTTGTTTAATTATGATCGTCCACACCCTCCTTATCTACAAACACGATAGACTATAGCTATTTATAGACCAATATATACATAAAATTAGTTATGCAAGTTGTAATCGACTGTGCAATTATTGAATAAACAGTGCATGAAAGGAACATGTAAGGTTCTGAAAGCTGGCCTTAATTCATGCTTTATCTTACAGTCATTAAACTGTTTACTTACTTGTCTACACTCTCTTCTCTGTTGATTATTTTCCAGGTGTGCATTTCCCTTGAGCAACATCAGATGAGAAAACGATTTCATTTCCACTGCAGGGAAAACAGGTACAGAGAAAACCCAGAGGCAACGCTGTGCTTGGAGGCCTCCGAGGTATGCATGGCAGTGTTAGAAGTTGTGTGCACCACCACACCCCGTTACTACTTGAAAAAAAAAGCACACATAATAATCACACACTGTCCTTCTCACAGTGGAAGCTCCTTAAAGCCTTATCACCAGCTTGTGAGATGTCATCTCTGGGTTTCACTGATGTTTCTGAGAGAGAACACTTCCAAACTAGAGGCACCTGATGATCTGGGTGACATATTTACCACGCCTGTCCTCATCATCTAATAAAAAAAGCTCCGCACTACGTAACTGAAGGCAAACAGAATGGTGGGGAGTTATACAAATATTGTCAGGGTGGCTTCCCACACTGGGTGTTCTGTTACGTTACTCCTGGTGCAAGAAATAAGATGTGATGGTCACGTGGATATCAATATGCCACCCTTTGCTTGTCCTCACCTGGCCCCCAGACCATATACAGGTGAGTTGTCAACTTTCAATAACAGCCTGATTTTCTAGTGAAACATGTTAGAGTTCAAATACAGGCTCAAGCTCCTTCCTGCATCTCTGTGTTCCCTTCTGTACAAGGGGGATGTGGTATAGCATGGCAGTGCTGTGGTATGGGTTAAAAATACTATAGAGAGATAGCTCACCCCATGTGTGGTAGGTGTTAGACTCTCAGTGAAAGGCAGTTATTATTAACATTCATAACACTGAGTTCTCCTGGGTCAGGAAAAACCAGCATTGGTAGAATCTGAATTTGGACAGTATTTACCAAGTTATTTCTGTTAATATGTCAGAACATGTTTGTTTAATTATGATCGTCCACACCCTCCTTATCTACAAACACGATAGACTATAGCTATTTATAGACCAATATATACATAAAATTAGTTATGCAAGTTGTAATCGACTGTGCAATTATTGAATAAACAGTGCATGAAAGGAACATGTAAGGTTCTGAAAGCTGGCCTTAATTCATGCTTTATCTTACAGTCATTAAACTGTTTACTTACTTGTCTACACTCTCTTCTCTGTTGATTATTTTCCAGGTGTGCATTTCCCTTGAGCAACATCAGATGAGAAAACGATTTCATTTCCACTGCAGGGAAAACAGGTACAGAGAAAACCCAGAGGCAACGCTGTGCTTGGAGGCCTCCGAGGTATGCATGGCAGTGTTAGAAGTTGTGTGCACCACCACACCCCGTTACTACTTTGAAAGCTTTGATGTAGAAACAGGCAATGCCTACCATGCACCTGAATTTCTCTAAAGAAAATACAGCTATTAAGCCTTGATGCAATTGCCGTATATTTACCGAATTCAGTGGTTGCTTCTCCGGGGTCCTAGGGTACAAAAAAATTAGTCATGAGTGCTGGCTGGTCTCAGATAAAGACTAGACACCCTTGCAGGACCAGAAACGCAGAGACACAGTTATATGTCCTGGGTCTGTAGTCACTTTGGTCAGGTCTGGCTCTTTGAGTCCCTATGGGCCGCAGCAGGCCAGGTTCCTCTGTCCATGGAACTCTCCAGGCAAGAATACTTGAGTAGGTTGTTATTTGCTTCTCTGAGGCATCTTCCAGACCCAGAGATCAAAACCATGTCTCTCAAGTCTCTTGCATTGACAAATGGATTCTTCACCACTGATGCCACTTGGAAAGGTAATAAACCCAGCAAAGGGAGACAACCAGACAATTCAGAAAAGCTATTTTTAATTTGAACATGTGCATATTTTTATCTCTTTAAAAAGCATAACTTGTCATTTTAGTTTGATTTCTAACTTTTGTTTGGGTACAAGTCCTGGCATAATGTGTACTATTGTATAGAAAATACACCTTTCCCATGCCTGCTTTTTTTTTTTTTCAATTATTCTTTAACTGGAAGAAAATTGCTTTACAATGTTGTGTTGGTTCCTGCCATGCAAGAACACATCAGCCATAGCTACACATATATCACCTCCCTCTCCTCCCCCGACCCCTCCAGAGTGGCTCATCACAGAGCCCCAGCCCGGCCTCCGATGTTATGCACCAGCTTCTCACCAACCATCTATTTTAAACATGGCAGCATCTATATGTTGATGCTACTTACTTGTCTACACTCTCTTCTCTGTTGATTATTTTCCAGGTGTGCATTTCCTTGAGCAACATCAGATGAGAAAACGATTTCATTTCCACTGCAGGGAAAACAGGTACAGAGAAAACCCAGAGGCAACGCTGTGCTTGGAGGCCTCCGAGGTATGCATGGCAGTGTTAGAAGTTGTGTGCACCACCACACCCCGTTACTACTTTGAAAGCTTTGATGTAGAAACAGGCAATGCCTACCATGCACCTGAATTTCTCTAAAGAAAATACAGCTATTAAGCCTTGATGCAATTGCCGTATATTTACCGAATTCAGTGGTTGCTTCTCCGGGGTCCTAGGGTACAAAAAAATTAGTCATGAGTGCTGGCTGGTCTCAGATAAAGACTAGACACCCTTGCAGGACCAGAAACGCAGAGACACAGTTATATGTCCTGGGTCTGTAGTCACTTTGGTCAGGTCTGGCTCTTTGAGTCCCTATGGGCCGCAGCAGGCCAGGTTCCTCTGTCCATGGAACTCTCCAGGCAAGAATACTTGAGTAGGTTGTTATTTGCTTCTCTGAGGCATCTTCCAGACCCAGAGATCAAAACCATGTCTCTCAAGTCTCTTGCATTGACAAATGGATTCTTCACCACTGATGCCACTTGGAAAGGTAATAAACCCAGCAAAGGGAGACAACCAGACAATTCAGAAAAGCTATTTTTAATTTGAACATGTGCATATTTTTATCTCTTTAAAAAGCATAACTTGTCATTTTAGTTTGATTTCTAACTTTTGTTTGGGTACAAGTCCTGGCATAATGTGTACTATTGTATAGAAAATACACCTTTCCCATGCCTGCTTTTTTTTTTTTTCAATTATTCTTTAACTGGAAGAAAATTGCTTTACAATGTTGTGTTGGTTCCTGCCATGCAAGAACACATCAGCCATAGCTACACATATATCACCTCCCTCTCCTCCCCCGACCCCTCCAGAGTGGCTCATCACAGAGCCCCAGCCCGGCCTCCCGATGTTATGCACCAGCTTCTCACCAACCATCTATTTTAAACATGGCAGCATCTATATGTTGATGCTACTTTCTCTATTCATCCCACACTCTCCTTCCTCACTGTGTCCACAAGTTCCACGCCTGCTTTGGATGGAATATACTTCCCCGCCACCCCCCAGGTCATGTGACTCTCTGTTGGCTTCCGGGCTGTTAGCAAGCAGGATGCAAGCGAAGCCTTAGAACGTGTTGGCACCTCCAGTTTTGCTCTTTTTGTGTATCCAGCGACACCATGAGAAGTGTCTGTCTCTCCATCTAAGGATGACAGGAGACTCAGAGCAGACCCGGATGCAACCCACGCACAAGATGCCAGCCCAGCACAGTCCAGGTCATCTGAAAACCAGCCAATGTACAGATGTTTCTGTGAGATTAAATAATTACTGGTTTAAGCCACTGATCTTTGGGTAATTTGTTACATGACATCCTTATGGCACTAGCTGACTGATGTAGGCCTCATAATATTTATAGGTCTTACTCTGTCCATGGGTATACCATGACAGGTACTAATTACCAAAACAAAATTAAAAGTAATTTTAAAAATGCTTCAAACACTTGCCTTACTGATTTGACGTGGTTATGTAAAGCGAGGTCAGTCATAGTCTTTCACGGACCAAGTGAAACTTGAGGCCTATAACGTTCACATGAAACAGCCTAAAGGTTAAAGAATAAGAGGTATGAGGCCCTCATTTATTTATTTGGGACTAGATATAGCCTTCACAACACCAATGCTTCATTCCAAAAATCAATTCCCTCAAAGAGATACTAGTTGTACACTGGTGTTCAACTTTGAAGATGCAGTATTAATAGCTAACCCTTATCAGTTGCTTACCATAAGCCAGGCACTGGGCAGGGGGTTGTTTGTTTGGAAGCTGTTTTTTTTGTTTTTGTTTTTAATTTTGGCCTCTTTTCATTGATTTTTTTATCCATTTATTTTCATCCATCTTTTTTACTCTTTGGCCTGTGTGGGCCTCCCATCGCAGTGGCCTCTCCAGTTGCAGAGCACTGGCTCTGGGTGCATGCGCTCCAGAGCCTTAGCTCATAATTGGACACACTCCATGGCACATGGGATCTTCCCCGGCCAGGGATCACACTGGTGCCCCTTGCACTGTGGGTTTTTTTTTAATTAGTATTTTTTACAACGAAGTATAGTCGATTTACAATGATAGGTTAATCTCAGGTATACAACAAAATAATTCAGTTATATATATTTTTTCAGATTCTTTTCCATTATGTTATTACAAAATATTGAATATAGTTCCCTGTGCTTGATACTTATTTTACGTATAGCAGTATGTATCCCAATCTCCTAATTTACCTTTCTACCCCTCCCTTCCCCCTTGGGTATCCATAAAACTGTTTTCTATGTCAGCAAGTCTATTTCTCTTTTCTAAATAAGTCCATTTATTTCATTTTTTTAGATTTCACATATAAGTGATATTATATGGTATTTGGCTTTCTCTGACTTCACTTAGTATGATGATCTCTAGGTTCCACTATCTTGGGGCTGATTGATGTAGGCCTCATAATATTTATAGGTCTTACTCTGTCCATGGGTATACCATGACAGGTACTAATTACCAAAACAAAATTAAAAGTAATTTTAAAAATGCTTCAAACACTTGCCTTACTGATTTGACGTGGTTATGTAAAGCGAGGTCAGTCATAGTCTTTCACGGACCAAGTGAAACTTGAGGCCTATAACGTTCACATGAAACAGCCTAAAGGTTAAAGAATAAGAGGTATGAGGCCCTCATTTATTTATTTGGGACTAGATATAGCCTTCACAACACCAATGCTTCATTCCAAAAATCAATTCCCTCAAAGAGATACTAGTTGTACACTGGTGTTCAACTTTGAAGATGCAGTATTAATAGCTAACCCTTATCAGTTGCTTACCATAAGCCAGGCACTGGGCAGGGGGTTGTTTGTTTGGAAGCTGTTTTTTTTGTTTTTGTTTTTAATTTTGGCCTCTTTTCATTGATTTTTTTATCCATTTATTTTCATCCATCTTTTTTACTCTTTGGCCTGTGTGGGCCTCCCATCGCAGTGGCCTCTCCAGTTGCAGAGCACTGGCTCTGGGTGCATGCGCTCCAGAGCCTTAGCTCATAATTGGACACACTCCATGGCACATGGGATCTTCCCCGGCCAGGGATCACACTGGTGCCCCTTGCACTGTGGGTTTTTTTTTAATTAGTATTTTTTACAACGAAGTATAGTCGATTTACAATGATAGGTTAATCTCAGGTATACAACAAAATAATTCAGTTATATATATTTTTTCAGATTCTTTTCCATTATGTTATTACAAAATATTGAATATAGTTCCCTGTGCTTGATACTTATTTTACGTATAGCAGTATGTATCCCAATCTCCTAATTTACCTTTCTACCCCTCCCTTCCCCCTTGGGTATCCATAAAACTGTTTTCTATGTCAGCAAGTCTATTTCTCTTTTCTAAATAAGTCCATTTATTTCATTTTTTTAGATTTCACATATAAGTGATATTATATGGTATTTGGCTTTCTCTGACTTCACTTAGTATGATGATCTCTAGGTTCAATACATTGCTGCAAATGGCATTACTTCATTCTTTTTGATAGCTGAGTAATAGTCCACTCTGTGTGCATGTGTGTGTGTGTGTGTGTGTGTACCACTTCTTCTTTATCTATTTAATCATCTCTCAATGAACACTTAGGTTGCTTTTGTGTCTTTGCTATTGTAAATAGTGCTGCTATAAACATTGTGGTGCATGTATCTTTCATCTTTTTTAGGATATATGCCCAGAAGTGGGAATACTGGATCATATAGTAACTCTTTAGGAACTTTCAGACTCTTTTCCATAGTGGCTGCACCAATTCATATTCCTCCCAACAATGTAGGAGGGTTCCCTTTTCTCCCCACCCTCTCCAGCATTTGTTATTTGGAGTCTTTTTGATGATGGCCATTCTGACCAGTGTGAGGTGATACCTCACTGTGGTTTTGATTTGCATTATTAGAATTAAAGAAAACTTAGTGATGTTGAGCATCTTTTCATGTGCCTGCTGGCCATATAATATTTAGTGCTTTATATTTTAAAAAATCTGTTGATCAACCCCTGGCCTATGGAAATATCTTCTTTGGAGAAATGTCTATTTAGGTCTTCTGAAAAATGTCTTCCATGGAGAATTGTCTGTTTAGGTCTTCTGGCCATTTTTTGATTGAGTCATTTGTTTTGATACTGAGTAATATGAGCTGTTTGTATATCTGGAAACTAAGGCCTGTCTGTTGCATCATTTGTGAGCATTTTCTCCTCTCCCATAGGTTGTTTTTTCATTTTGTTCATGGTTTCCTTTGCTAGCAAGCACTGTTCTTAGTGCTTTATCTACAACTTATTTAATCCTCAAAACTTACTGTAGTAGTATGTTTCCTCTGTACTTCCTGTTATTATCCCCATGTTGCAGATGAAAAATGGAGAAACCAAGAGGGTAAATGACTTACCCAACTTTTACAACTTGTATGGGGCCAAACTGAGATTCAAACCCAGACTGTCTGGTTTCAGCGCTCACACTCCTAGGTACCCTGAAAAGACAGACATGGTGACAGGGAATTCACAGGGTCAGAGGGACAGCAACCTTTAGAAGAAGACAAATCAATCATGACAAGGCATGGGCAGAACCCTGACTGAAAAGAACAGGAAACAAGAGTGAACAATAATAGAAACTGTGTTAGACAGGCAACGAGACCAGGCTTTTGTAAGTGGGTAAAACTGTCTGAAGGATGAATGTGATTAAACCAAAACCAGCTTCTCTCCAAAGAGAAGAGCAGGGACATTGGTCTGGAGGCAGTACACAGCTTGGTGTGTTTTAGGGACTGAAAAATGGCCATTGCTTCTCTATAGGAGGCCAAGAAGGTAACTGTGTCTCTTGGTCATTTTCCTACATCAGGGGTTGGCCAACAGATTCTTTGTAAAACACCAAACACTAGATATTTTAAGCTTTATTGACCATGTGGGCTGCATCACAGTCAACCAATTCTGACCTTGCATCATGACAACAGCCATACACAGTAAAGTAAATGGATGAGGGGCCTATATTCCAATACAATTGTCTATGTGGACATGGAAATTTAAATTTCGTGGTGACAGTTCCATAAAGAGAAAGTATGTGTATGAAGACTCACAGGACAATCACATTTGGTGCATTTCCCTCATACTAGGCCACCTGTTAGTATGTTTGATGCAAATTGAACTTGGCATTCTGGTGAGTACTCTGTCCAAATATAAGTGATGCCAGTAAAAGCAAGAGAGAATTTTAAATAAAAGTATTAACTAGGCTATTGGGTTTCTTAATCATTCTATTAATCACAATTCTCCAGAAAAATGGAATCAATAGGCTATGGATGTATAGGAGGAGATTTATCATGAGGTAATGGACTCACTCAATTATGGAGATTGAAAGGTTACATAACTTGCTGTCTAGAAGCTGGCAGCCAGGGGTGTAGTTCCAGGCTAAGTCCAAAGGCCTAAGGAATAGGAAGACTTAGGGCAGGAAAATCAGTGTCCCAGCTCAAACCAGAAATCAGGAAGGGCCAAACTCTTCCTGATTTGTTCTCTACAGTTGCTCAACGGATTGGGTGCTACCCTTCCACACTGAGGAGGGTGCACTGCTCTACGGAGTCTGCCAATTCAAATGCTGATCTCATCTGGAATCACCTCCACAGCCATTCCCAGAAATAACATTTAATCAATATCTGGGCAACCCATGATCCAGTTGACACACAGAATTAATCATTACAATCTGGTAAAGACGAACACATGATGTGATCATCCAGGAAAAAGAAACATTGGCGCTGACAAAGATAACATAAAAGAAATGCTCCATCTCTACAAAAGGAATAGCAACCGAGAGGTGTCCGTGTGTGCTCAGTCACTCAGTTATGTCCCGCTCTTTGCCACCCTATGGACTGTAGCCTGCCAAGCCCACTATCCATGGGATTCTCCAGGCAGAAATACTGGAATGAGTGGCCATTTCCTCCTCCAGAGGATCTTCCCAACTCAGGGATCGAACCCACAGTCTTCTGTTTCTCCTCGATTTGGAAGGCAGATTTTTTACCACTGAGACACCTGGGAAGATTACTCACTGCCTCAGAAAACTCAAATTGCCTAAAATTTTAGAGATCATATGTAAAAAACTTGACAGATGTTTTTCAAATTTGACACAATAATCCTAAAAACGTACATCACAGTAATGTGAAGTCAAAAGAAACTTTTCTAAGTTGACAATAATTAAAAAACAAATAATGATCAATCTCAATGGTAGAAAGATTAAATTGATTAAATCTTCTTCCCAGCAGTCTCTCTCTAGAAAATGAAAATCCAAGATCCTTGTCATATTAACAGATAATCCAAGAGTATGTAGGGCTTCCCAGGTGGCACTAGTGGTAAAGAATCTGCCTGCCACTGCAGGTGATATAAGAAAAGCAGGTTTGATCCCTGAGTCAGGAAGATCCCCTGGAGAAGGAACTGACAACCTGCTCCAGTATTCTTGCCTACAAAATTCAATGGACAGAGGAGTCTGGTGGGCTGCAGACCATGAGGTTGGAAAGAAATGTGACTGAGTGAGCACACAAGAGTATGTAGCCGAAATATATAGGAAACATATGTTGTAAGAAAAGTCAGGTAGTTAATAAAAATAATCCAGTTACATGCATTATCTGACTTAATTACCCACCTCCACTCTGGCCACCAGACAGTTCAGGCCAGTGAAGCTAGAACAAGAGGTTGTGGGAGAGCCCTAGACAGGTTTGTTATCTTCAAAAGGAAAAACAGGTCCTTGGGTCTACTTGTCTACCTTTTCTCTGTCTTGAGGGGAAAGCAGTTAGGCATCCTGCAAGCACCGAGAAGAGAGAATCACAAAGTTCTGACATTCTAGAGTCTCTGAAACACAACAATAGCTTCCTGTCTCTGGACTTCCTTTTACATGAGAGGGAAAAACAACCCAACTCTCTGCTACCTTTTTGTTATGGTGGTTACTACTTACAGCTGAAAGCATTCCCAACTGATTTAATGCACTCGAAGCAGAGCACAATGAGATAGCCAAGGTCACACCACCAGTGAACAGGGTGATCAGAAAGCAAAACCCAATCTTTTTGACCTTAAAGTCTATACCCTTAATCATGATGCTACACTTGTCATTATGGTTTCCGCAAGTGAGCAAAAACACATAGCCAATGTGTTTGCCCCAAATAGAGTAACAAGAGTCTTTCATATTGCCTCAAATTTTAGGACACTGAATCTACATTCCAATTTTAACAAGTGCTTAATGGTAAATTCCTGGGAGGATATGGAAAGTGCTGAGGAATTCCTTAGGTTGAAAATAGGCTAACCATGTATATATCTTTAGAAGAGTTAATAAAGATACATGCCCTTCCTGGAGGGTTCTTTCAGGAGAATATCTGTAGAGCATCCACAAATGTGCCTCCTAATATTTAAAAAAAAAATGGGGGGATGCGGACCACTTTCACAGTCTTCATTGGATTTGTTACACTATTTTTTTTTTATGATTTGGTTTTTAGACCTGAGGTACTTGGGATGTTCAGTCCTCACCAGGGACCGAACTCACATCCCCTGCATTAGAAAGCAGTCTTAACCACCAGATCTGCAGGGAAGTCCCTGTACCTCTTACTTTATTCCCATTGTCTCTTTCTCTGTCAGGTTAAGTTGAGCCCAAGCTCCCCATTTTTGAGATGAGAAAACTGTAGCAGAGAGGGTAGCGGTGGCCTGTGTAGGGTGGCAAGAACAGGATTAAACTCAGCTCTGCCACAGCCTGGAGCAAGTGTCAGTGCAAGCTGGGGGGCAGTAGTCAAATCCTGTATGTGATAGCATACACAAATCAATAGATACGATAGTATAGAAAAACATGAAGGAACTTTTTGGCCAACCCAATAGAATAAATGATATTCCACGTGGCAGCACCTCTGACACATGCAACCCAGGGACTGAACTCAGGTCTCCCGCCTTGCAAGTGGATTCTATACCAACTGAGCCACCAGGAAAGCCCAGTGTCTTGAAAATAGAGCTCTTTACTTTCATTTTACCCCTCCCTAGTCTCTTTCCATCTCGGTCCTTTCCAACCTGGAAGCAGAAGTGATTCTAGGAAAGAAAACCAGAGGAGGATGCTGGTTTCTCTTCCAGGTGGCAAGATTACTCTTGATCACCCCCAATTCCACATTTTCCCAGCCTTTCGAGTTTATTCTGAACTGTTCCTTTCATTTCAAAGGTCTGAGTCACTGTTTGCAGAGAAGGATTTAGACACTGAAAACTTCCTAAATCAGCCCTTTTCTAGAAATCATGATGGCTAACCTTCACAGAGACCAAGCTAGATTCTTTTCAGGGACTATCAAATTTTCATTTTGCAATAATCGCCATCTTACAAGTAAGAAATGGAGGCTCGGAGAAATCAGTGAATTCACCCCAGGTCACATGAGGACACACAGTGGCAAGCCCGGCTGAATTAATATTTAAAAAGAAAGTGGGCCCTTCCTGGAGGGTTCTTTCAGGAGAATATCTGTAGAGCATCCACAAATGTGCCTCCTAATATTTAAAAAATGGGGATGCGGACCACTTTCACAGTCTTCATTGGATTTGTTACACTATTTTTTTTATGATTTGGTTTTTAGACCTGAGGTACTTGGGATGTTCAGTCCTCACCAGGGACCGAACTCACATCCCCTGCATTAGAAAGCAGTCTTAACCACCAGATCTGCAGGGAAGTCCCTGTACCTCTTACTTTATTCCCATTGTCTCTTTCTCTGTCAGGTTAAGTTGAGCCCAAGCTCCCCATTTTTGAGATGAGAAAACTGTAGCAGAGAGGGTAGCGGTGGCCTGTGTAGGGTGGCAAGAACAGGATTAAACTCAGCTCTGCCACAGCCTGGAGCAAGTGTCAGTGCAAGCTGGGGGGCAGTAGTCAAATCCTGTATGTGATAGCATACACAAATCAATAGATACGATAGTATAGAAAAACATGAAGGAACTTTTTGGCCAACCCAATAGAATAAATGATATTCCACGTGGCAGCACCTCTGACACATGCAACCCAGGGACTGAACTCAGGTCTCCCGCCTTGCAAGTGGATTCTATACCAACTGAGCCACCAGGAAAGCCCAGTGTCTTGAAAATAGAGCTCTTTACTTTCATTTTACCCCTCCCTAGTCTCTTTCCATCTCGGTCCTTTCCAACCTGGAAGCAGAAGTGATTCTAGGAAAGAAAACCAGAGGAGGATGCTGGTTTCTCTTCCAGGTGGCAAGATTACTCTTGATCACCCCCAATTCCACATTTTCCCAGCCTTTCGAGTTTATTCTGAACTGTTCCTTTCATTTCAAAGGTCTGAGTCACTGTTTGCAGAGAAGGATTTAGACACTGAAAACTTCCTAAATCAGCCCTTTTCTAGAAATCATGATGGCTAACCTTCACAGAGACCAAGCTAGATTCTTTTCAGGGACTATCAAATTTTCATTTTTGCAATAATCGCCATCTTACAAGTAAGAAATGGAGGCTCGGAGAAATCAGTGAATTCACCCCAGGTCACATGAGGACACACAGTGGCAAGCCCGGCTGCAAATTCAGGACAGACTGGCTCCAAGTGCATGCTGCTAACCACAAAGAGAGGCCACCACTTAATTTTAGCGTATCGCTTCCCTCAAAGTGGGGAAGGAAACAGAAGTTGGAGATTTTTCAAAGGGGGAGGGGGTACCTTTGTGCTTTATAGAAGTGTATTCACCCAGCCACAAAAGAATACCCTGGTTCTGAGTAGTACAAAGATTCGGGTTTTTTTGTTTTTTTTTAAAGTGGTGTTTCAGATAACTGGGGAAGCTTCCCTGGTGACTCAGATAAAAAAGAATCTGCCTGCAATACCAGAGACCTGGGTTCAGTCCCTGGGTGGGGAAGATCACTGGAGAAGGGAATGGCTACCCACTTCAGTATTCTTAATTGGAGAATTTCATGGACAGAGGAGCATGGTGAACCACAGTCCGTGGAGTCACAAAGAGTCGGACACAACTGAGCAAATAACACTTTTTTTTTTTTTTAAAGATTTATTTATTTATTTATTTTGGGCAGGGGTCAGGTTGGAGAGGGAGGGGAGCGGGCAGGCCACTTCTACTGGTCTTTCATTTCTCTATTTTCGTCTGTCTTTGTTCTTTGGCTCCTGTGGGCCTCCCATCGCGGTGGCGTCCGTCGCTGCAGAGCGCTGGCTCTGGGCGCACGCGCTCCAGAGCTCTGGCTCGGTGATTGGACATCAGTCCAGCCGCTCCGCGGCACGTGGGATCTTCCCAGGCCAGGGCTCGAACCAGCGCCCCTTGCACTGCAAGGCGGTGTCCTTACCCACTGGACCACCAGGGGAAGCCCACACTTACTTCTGATAACTGATTAAGATGTGCTACGCAGCCATTTTCTGCTTTTAGCAAGAGATTTCTTTCTTCCTACTCAATTACTGTATTATAAACCGACTGCCTCAAGGGAGAAAGTTCCCAGTGAAGACAGGGCTCTGAGGGAAAAATTTCACCCGCTTACACTTTGCCAGATGTGCCCAGAATCTTCAGACAGATTTGGATAATGAATTGTGTTTTTTCTGTTGCTCAAATTTTGCTTTTCCACCTACCATTTTTTAGCTTGGCTTGCCTTGTGTTAACCTTGAACCGTTTCCTGGGTTCTTAGAGAACTAAATGAATATTCTTTCCTTTTTTGCTTTTTTTGTTTCTATAGTAAAAGGAAGAAAAAAACATTATGTCTGTAATGATTTATATGTAATAGAATAGACACTGGGAATATACCTTCTGGAGAAGGGGACGGCAGAGGCCGAGATGGTTGGATGGCATCATTGACTCAATGGACATGAGTTTAGCAAACTCTGGGAGATGGTGAAGGACAGGGAAGCCGGGCACGCTGCAGTCCATGGGGTCACAAAGAGTGAGACAGGACTGAGCAACTGAAGTGAACTGATACCTTCTGTTTTGCACTTTATACAAATCAGCTCTAATCCCTTCCACAACTTCCAGTAAATGTCCCAACACCCAGTTTTAGATAAGAAATCTCAGAAAAGGGAAGTGACTGGCGTGGGGACACACAATGGGGCATTGATAGAAGCAGAACCCAAGCTCCTCTTTCGCTGATCCCAGGCCTCCTGGGCTGTGCAATGCCACTGTGCTCCACAGGAGGCCATTACATCAGAACTTTCTCTTTCAGGCACCTTTGAAACTTCCAGCAGAAGCCAAAAATTTCCATTTCTAACCCAACAAATCCCCCTCCCCCAGTTCTTGACATTTTTTTCAGTCACAGTTTTGGTTCTTAAATCTAGTGAGCAGAGTCCCGGTTTCTGGTCAATCATGTAAGAAGCTTAGAAGTCACCACACTGTCACAGCAACAGGCAAAAAGCTGAACAGACTGAAAAAGTGAACAGCTCTCCTTAGATCGGTGAAAGAAGTGAGGTCACAGGCCAAACCACTGCCCCCAAATCAGGGAGACAGGCGTTTACAGAAAATCACCACTCAGAGGACCATCCGCCTGGGCGGGAGTCAGAGCTGGGCTAGGGAAACCAAGTGAAATTTAAGAATGACTGGAGGCTTCTATGGATAGATCTAAGATTTAAAATCTCCAGGGGTACCCAGCCATAGGGAAGGGGTCCCCCACTTTATGAGATTTACTGGGCCAGGTTCTCACGCTGAGTATCAGGGAAAAGTCCCCTCAGGCTTCCAGCAGGGGGGGGGCACGGAAAGCGGGCTGAAGCAGGCTACAGCATCCTGTACCTCGTAAGAAGCTCCACCCTCAGGCGACATTGCTTAACCAGGACTTCACCTGCTGGGGTTTTATAAGGACTGAATTGAATTAGGAGAAGGAAAATACCTAACTCCAGGCCCCCAAAACTCTCCACGTGGAGGAAGGGAAATACCCAGCCCCAGCCCACTCAAGCCACCTGGCTCAACTGGACATGAGTTTAGCAAACTCTGGGAGATGGTGAAGGACAGGAAGCCGGGCACGCTGCAGTCCATGGGGTCACAAAGAGTGAGACAGGACTGAGCAACTGAAGTGAACTGATACCTTCTGTTTTGCACTTTATACAAATCAGCTCTAATCCTTCCACAACTTCCAGTAAATGTCCCAACACCCAGTTTTAGATAAGAAATCTCAGAAAAGGGAAGTGACTGGCGTGGGGACACACAATGGGGCATTGATAGAAGCAGAACCCAAGCTCCTCTTTCGCTGATCCCAGGCCTCCTGGGCTGTGCAATGCCACTGTGCTCCACAGGAGGCCATTACATCAGAACTTTCTCTTTCAGGCACCTTTGAAACTTCCAGCAGAAGCCAAAAATTTCCATTTCTAACCCAACAAATCCCCCTCCCCCAGTTCTTGACATTTTTTTCAGTCACAGTTTTGGTTCTTAAATCTAGTGAGCAGAGTCCCGGTTTCTGGTCAATCATGTAAGAAGCTTAGAAGTCACCACACTGTCACAGCAACAGGCAAAAAGCTGAACAGACTGAAAAAGTGAACAGCTCTCCTTAGATCGGTGAAAGAAGTGAGGTCACAGGCCAAACCACTGCCCCCAAATCAGGGAGACAGGCGTTTACAGAAAATCACCACTCAGAGGACCATCCGCCTGGGCGGGAGTCAGAGCTGGGCTAGGGAAACCAGTAACGAAATTTAAGAATGACTGGAGGCTTCTATGGATAGATCTAAGATTTAAAATCTCCAGGGGTACCCAGCCATAGGGAAGGGGTCCCCCACTTTATGAGATTTACTGGGCCAGGTTCTCACGCTGAGTATCAGGGAAAAGTCCCCTCAGGCTTCCAGCAGGGGGGGGGAACGGAAAGCGGTCTGAAGCAGGCTACAGCATCCTGTACCTCGTAAGAAGCTCCACCCTCAGGAGAAATTGCTTAACCAGGACTTCACCTGCTGGGGTTTTATAAGGACTGAATTGAATTAGGAGAAGGAAAATACCTAACTCCAGGCCCCCAAAACTCTCCACGTGGAGGAAGGGAAATACCCAGCCCCAGCCCACTCAAGCCACCTGTCCCAACTAAGGAAGATGAACTGAGAAGCAGTGTGGGGTTCACAGCAGAGGCCCCAAAAGACTGAGAGCTAAACACAGGACTGCAAAACGCTTCCCTTCCCCTCTCACCTCACTACCACATTCCCAAAAGCCTATAGCAATTCCTTTTACTGGGTACATCATGTGAGGCCATCAGTAAAAAACTATAAGCCATACTAAAAGAAAAAGAAAAAAAAACCCCACAGTTTGGAGAGAGAGCGCAAGCATCAGACTCCGATGTGGCAGGGATGTTGGCATTCTTAAGCTGGAAATTTAAAACAACAATGATTAAGATGCTGAGGAGTACACTGGGTAGGCAGAATGTGAGAACAGATGGGAAATGCAAACAGAGAGTCAGAGAGAAATTCTAAGAATTAAAAGGAAATGCTAGAGATAGAAAATGCTGTGACCGAAAGGAAGGATGTATTTCATTGGTGTTCTAGTAGACTGAACATGGCTGAGAAAAGCCGTCTTCAAGCTTGAATTTGTATGAATAGAACACTCACAGACCAAAAAGCACAGTCAAGGAAGACAAGAAATAATAAAACACTAGAATGGAATGTCCACGAGCTGGAGGAGAAGTACAGAAAGTGTGACATACCTGTGAGGGAAATACCAAAAGGAGAAAAAAGAGCAAAAGCACCAGAAGAAATATTTGAAGCACTCTAATCATTGGGAATCTCCCCCAAGTCAGACACTAAACCAGAGATCCAGGAAGCTCAGAGACATCAAGCAGGATAAACGCCTATGTTTAGGCTATATCAAATTCACATAGGATAATAACATTTTTGTGTGCATGTTCAACTATGTCCAACTCTTTTGTAACCCTATAGACTGTAGCCCACCAGTCTCCTCTGTCCATAGGATTTCCCAGGCAAGAACACTGGAGTGGGTTGCCATTTCCTTCTCCAGGGGATCTTCTTGACCCCGTGATCAAACCTGGGTCTCCTGCATCTATTTACATTAGCAGGTGAATTTTTTTTTTCTTTTTTTTACCACTAAACCACCTGAGAAGCCCTAGGCATATCAAATTTAAATGGCAGAAAGTCAAAAATAAAAGAATGGGAGGGAGGTTCAAAAGGGAGGGGACATATGCATACCTATGGCTGATCAGGTTGGTATTTAGCAGAAAACAACAAAATTCTGTAAAGAAACTCGCCTTCAACTTTTAAAGAAATACATTTTTTAAAAAAAAGAAAAGAAAAAAATCCCGAGAAAAGTCAGAAGGAAAATCATTTTACTGATAGGCAGAGATAGTAATGACCCCTGACTTCTCAGAAACCAACACTCAAGAAGAGTGGAAGGAAATACGTAAAAACTTGAAAGATAGGGGGGAAGAAAAAGACCAACTGAGAAATCTCTTCTGAACAAAATGATCCTTCAAAAGTGAAGGAGAAAAAAAAGAGAGGAAAAAAAAAAAGTGAAGGAGAGGGCCTCCCTGGTGGTTCAGTGGGTGAGGAGTCTGCCTTGCAGTGCGAGGGGCAGCGGTTCGATCTCTGACCTGGTAAGCTCCCACATGCCGTGGAGCAGCTGGACCGGTGTGTCCAACTGTGAGCCAGTGCTCTAGAGCGCATGTGCCCGGAGCTGGTGCTCTGCAATGAGAGAGGCCACTGCGATGGGAGGATTATGTCTATGATGGTACTTGTACTACTGGCAAAGTGGTGCAATGTTACTTGAAAGTGGACCTGTGGGGACTTCCCAGGTGGTCCTGTGGTTAAGACTTCGATTTCCAGTGCAAGGGGGTGTGGGTTTGATCCCTGGTCAGGGAGCTAAGATCCCACCTGCCTCACGGCCCAAAAAAACAGAAACAACAGAAGTCATACTATAATACATTCAGTAAAGACTATAAAAATGGTCCACATCAAGAAAAAAGAAAGAGGAAGTGAACTTAAATCAATTATAAGTGTGTTTGCAAATATATATGTATGTAAGTGTATATTGCAAGCCCTAGGGCAACCACTAAAAGAAGTAGAAAACATAGCCCATAGCCACACAGCCTCCTCAGTGCACAGCCTGGGAAAGCACCATCCCCAGATGGAGAAACTGAGCTCTGAATACAAGTTGACCGAGCAGGGCTGGAAGCAACTGTGCTCGAGTAAGTTTCTTAGCTGAATAAAGGTGTTATTTTTACTGCCTCAGAAGACTGGGCCTGGCATCCCTGGCCTTACTTTCAGCGGGGGAAGTAAGAGTGGGTAAGTCAATGCAAGGCTTCAGAGGAAGTGATTTTGAATGGTGATGGCAGCAGGCAAGGCCAGAGGAAGTGGGCAAAACATTCAATAATTCACTCCTAAAAGAGAATCCTGGGTTCAGAAGTCCAGCCTCATTCCTGTCCTCACCCTCGTCCTGACTAAACTCAGGCCACAGATGTGCAATAGTAGTTAAGGAGCCATGTTCAGTTCACAAATGCTTTGGTCCCTCCTATGTGTCCTTCCCCCAAATTTAAGCTAATGGGACTTCCCTGGTGGTCTCATGGTTACGACTTTACCTTCCCATGCAGGGGGCACAGGTTCAATTCCTGGTCAGGGAGCTAAAGATCCAATATGCCTTGTGACCAGAAAAAAAAAAAAAATCAAACCATAAAGACAGAAGTAATACTGTGACAAATTCAATAAATATTTAAAAAATAGCCCACATCAAAAAAGAAATATCTCTAAAAAAATGTGAGCTAACATTCTCAAAATCAAAAGGCAACCTGTCAGAGGTTTTTACGGATTTTTAGAGTGGGCCCTACCGAGTATATGGAATCCCACAGGGCAGCTGCAGCTGGTCATGCTCCCAGGCCACCTGGGCCCAGGTGTTCTCTTCCGGATGAGCCCTCCCAGTCCAGGGGCAGCAGGTGCGCTGGTGAGACCCAGTGTCCTGAGACACGTCGTGTATCAAGGAGTTTGCCCATGTTCTGGTTTGTTTCTGCTGTTTACACACTGCTCATGTTAGCCATACTATTATACTAAACCATACATAACTGCCATGTTTATACTCTGAAACGAGTCGAGGGTCAACAGTTTCATATAGTTCACCCTAATGTGTTCTAGCTGACCCTCAGAGTCCTCTGGGCTTGTGTTTTAGGCATTTAAAACTTTTTCAGTTCCTCAAACAGCCATAAGAACTCTTACTTCCACCCATGTTGTCCCCTCTCCCTTAAACTCCTCATCAGACCTCCCTAGTGATGGTGTGCCCTCCAGGAAATGTCCCCTGCCCCCCTTCACTGTCTGGACTGCTGTGCTCCCTGAATTCTCCCAAAGGGCCATCTTCTTCCAACATTGATACAATAAGAACATCTAACACTTAGCAATATGCTAAGACACCCTTCTCGTACATCTATTGCATTAGCTATGCATGTCTCAACGTCAGTTGGCAATGATCGCAGGTCATTTCTTTACAAGAGTACAGTCACGCAATGAAGACACACACAGACACTCCAGAAATAGGCCAATTCCGTTCCAGATCAGTGAAATAAGGCACATACAGCAATAAGTGAGTCATATGAGTTTTTTGGTTTCCCAGTGCATATAAAAGTTATGTTTGCACTGTGAAGTGTGCAATAGCATGTATCTAAAAAGCAACGTATATTCCCTAACTTTAAGATGCTTAAAAAATATTTGATTGTTAAAAAATGCTAACCATCATAAGAGGCCTAAGCAAATCAGTAGTAATGTCAAAGATCATTGGCACTGTAACAGACAGAATAATGAAAAAGTTTGAAATAGCATAAGGATCACCAAAATGTGACACAGAGACATGAAGTGAGCAGATACTGTTGGAAAAATGGCGTCAACAGACTTTCTCAACTCAGGGTTGCCTCAGATCTTCAATCTGTAAAAAGTGTAGATCTGTGTAGTGCAATAAAGCAAAGTGAAAAAAAAAAAAGAAAAAGAAAAAAACAAGGCATCCCTGTAGATTGGACTTCCTAGGTGACACAGTGGTAAAGAATCTGCTTTCCAATGCAAGGAGACTTAGGAGACATGAGCTCAGTCCCTGAGCTGGAAAGATCCCTGGAGTAGGAAATGCCAATCCACTCCAGTATTCTTGCCTGGAAAATTCCATGGACTGAGGAGTCTGGTGGCCTACAGGTCACGGGGTCACAATGAGTTACACATGACTCTGGTCACTTCCACCCATGTTGTCCCTCTCCCTTTTTAGGCATTTAAAACTTTTTCAGTTCCTCAAACAGCCATAAGAACTCTTACTTCCACCCATGTTGTCCCCTCTCCCTTAAACTCCTCATCAGACCTCCCTAGTGATGGTGTGCCCTCCAGGAAATGTCCCCTGCCCCCCTTCACTGTCTGGACTGCTGTGCTCCCTGAATTCTCCCAAAGGGCCATCTTCTTCCAACATTGATACAATAAGAACATCTAACACTTAGCAATATGCTAAGACACCCTTCTCGTACATCTATTGCATTAGCTATGCATGTCTCAACGTCAGTTGGCAATGATCGCAGGTCATTTCTTTACAAGAGTACAGTCACGCAATGAAGACACACACAGACACTCCAGAAATAGGCCAATTCCGTTCCAGATCAGTGAAATAAGGCACATACAGCAATAAGTGAGTCATATGAGTTTTTTGGTTTCCCAGTGCATATAAAAGTTATGTTTGCACTGTGAAGTGTGCAATAGCATGTATCTAAAAAGCAACGTATATTCCCTAACTTTAAGATGCTTAAAAAATATTTGATTGTTAAAAAATGCTAACCATCATAAGAGGCCTAAGCAAATCAGTAGTAATGTCAAAGATCATTGGCACTGTAACAGACAGAATAATGAAAAAGTTTGAAATAGCATAAGGATCACCAAAATGTGACACAGAGACATGAAGTGAGCAGATACTGTTGGAAAAATGGCGTCAACAGACTTTCTCAACTCAGGGTTGCCTCAGATCTTCAATCTGTAAAAAGTGTAGATCTGTGTAGTGCAATAAAGCAAAGTGAAAAAAAAAAAAGAAAAAGAAAAAAACAAGGCATCCCTGTAGATTGGACTTCCTAGGTGACACAGTGGTAAAGAATCTGCTTTCCAATGCAAGGAGACTTAGGAGACATGAGCTCAGTCCCTGAGCTGGAAAGATCCCCTGGAGTAGGAAATGCCAATCCACTCCAGTATTCTTGCCTGGAAAATTCCATGGACTGAGGAGTCTGGTGGCCTACAGGTCACGGGGTCACAATGAGTTACACATGACTGAGCACATGTTCAGGCAGGCCTGTAGATAATTTTTTCTCCCCACTCCACCTGCCTGTATATAATTTAATCCTCCCAATCACGTGATGTAGACTTTCATTAGCTCCATTTTACAGATGAGAAAACTAAGGCATAGAGGTGTGCTGTGATCAACTCAAGCCCAGTGAGTAACAGCACCAAGTTTTGAATCCTGTCTTTCTCCAGAGTCTTTGGAACAACACTCTCCTGTGTCATCAGTGTAGTGACCATTTGTCTGTCTCAGGACCAGTGTCCCCATGTCCCTGAACTGAGTGTGCAGTGCCTACTTCCAGGGAATCTGACAAAAAGGAGAGGCCAAAAACTTTTTTTTTTTTTTAATTTTGGCCTTTTTTTTTTTCAATTAATTAATTAATTTATTTATATTCATCCATCTTTATTTGACCTGTGTGGGCCTCCCACTGCAATGGCTACTCTTGGCCGCTCTCATTGCAGAGTGCTGGCTCTGGGCGCATGTGCTCCAGAGTGTTGGCTCGTTATTGGACACACTGGTCCAGCTGATCCACAGCATGTGGCATCTTCCCGGGTCAGGGATCAAACCAGTGCCCCCTGCACCACAAAGCACACTCTTTACCCACTGGACCACCAGGGAAGCCCCAAATGTATTTTTTATTTACTGGACTTGACAGGAGAAAGAGAAAGGAAGGAGTGCTGCTTTAATATCAAGGGATATTTTTGTTGTTGTTTCTCGGTCTCTAAGTTGTGTCTGACTCATTGCGACCCCATGGACTGCAGCACGCCAGCCTCCTCTGTCCTCCACTATCTCCCAGGAAAAATGGCGTCAACAGACTTTCTCAACTCAGGGTTGCCTCAGATCTTCAATCTGTAAAAAGTGTAGATCTGTGTAGTGCAATAAAGCAAAGTGAAAAAAAAAAAAGAAAAAGAAAAAAACAAGGCATCCCTGTAGATTGGACTTCCTAGGTGACACAGTGGTAAAGAATCTGCTTTCCAATGCAAGGAGACTTAGGAGACATGAGCTCAGTCCCTGAGCTGGAAAGATCCCCTGGAGTAGGAAATGCCAATCCACTCCAGTATTCTTGCCTGGAAAATTCCATGGACTGAGGAGTCTGGTGGCCTACAGGTCACGGGGTCACAATGAGTTACACATGACTGAGCACATGTTCAGGCAGGCCTGTAGATAATTTTTTCTCCCCACTCCACCTGCCTGTATATAATTTAATCCTCCCAATCACGTGATGTAGACTTTCATTAGCTCCATTTTACAGATGAGAAAACTAAGGCATAGAGGTGTGCTGTGATCAACTCAAGCCCAGTGAGTAACAGCACCAAGTTTTGAATCCTGTCTTTCTCCAGAGTCTTTGGAACAACACTCTCCTGTGTCATCAGTGTAGTGACCATTTGTCTGTCTCAGGACCAGTGTCCCCATGTCCCTGAACTGAGTGTGCAGTGCCTACTTCCAGGGAATCTGACAAAAAGGAGAGGCCAAAAACTTTTTTTTTTTTTTAATTTTGGCCTTTTTTTTTTTCAATTAATTAATTAATTATTTATATTCATCCATCTTTATTTGACCTGTGTGGGCCTCCCACTGCAATGGCTACTCTTGGCCGCTCTCATTGCAGAGTGCTGGCTCTGGGCGCATGTGCTCCAGAGTGTTGGCTCGTTATTGGACACACTGGTCCAGCTGATCCACAGCATGTGGCATCTTCCCGGGTCAGGGATCAAACCAGTGCCCCCTGCACCACAAAGCACACTCTTTACCCACTGGACCACCAGGGAAGCCCCAAATGTATTTTTTATTTACTGGACTTGACAGGAGAAAGAGAAAGGAAGGAGTGCTGCTTTAATATCAAGGGATATTTTTGTTGTTGTTTCTCGGTCTCTAAGTTGTGTCTGACTCATTGCGACCCCATGGACTGCAGCACGCCAGCCTCCTCTGTCCTCCACTATCTCCTGGAGTTTACTCAGATTCATGTCCACTGAGTCGTTGATGCTACCCAACCATTTCATCTTCTGCCACCCCTTCTCCTTTTGCTTTCAATCTTTCCCTGCATTAGGGTCTTTTCCAATGAGTCAGCTCTTTTTTAGAAGGCTATGAACCACTGCTGACGAGGCAGCTTGAGAACTAATTAAAGGGAGGGAAACAAACTGGAGAGGAAACAAGCAGAAAAGGATCTTGAATGGGTCCATTCGGAGGAGTGGGCGGGCGGAAGTGTCACCACAGGATAGAGCCTTTGGCTTTTTCCCAGCCAAAGTAGGTCAGGAGTGGAATAAATGATCACAGTGACTATTTTTGCATTTTGATATTCTTGGAGTAGCAAGCAAAAGGGAAATGGTAGGAAAAAGAGGAAACCAGGGCCCCTGCAACATGCCAGATGATGCCTAACACTCAGACCTGTGACTGAACAGTTGTGATCCTCACCCTTTTAGTATTCATTTGCCATTTCATTGACTGTTTACTATGCACTTAGTAATTATTTTCTGTAGTGAACAAAGCAAAGTCACTAACCATCTGGAGATTACACCCCAGAGCCAGGCAGTTCAACATGGCAGCCACAAGTCACATGTGACCCTTGAGCACTGGAAAGGGGGCCAGTTGGGATTGAGAGGTGCTGGGAGTATAACCAGATTCTGATGAGTTGGTCCAAAAACATGAATATAAAGTATCTCGTTAGCAATCATTTTATATTGATTTGAAGTGATTGAATATTCAATATAATATGAAAGTGATAATATTATGGACATTGTTAATCATTGTGTCCAACTTTTTGCAACCACATGAACTGCAGCACACTAGACTCCCCTGTCTTCCACTATCTCTCAGAGTTTGCTTAAATTCGTATCCATTGAGTCAGTGATGCTATCTAACCATCTCATCCTGTCTCCCCCTTTTCCTGCTGCCTTCAGTCTTTCCCAGCATCAGAGTCTTTTCCAACCCCACTCTTCACATCAGGTGGCCAAAGTATTGAAGCTTCAGCTTTAGCATCAGTCCTTCCAATAAATATTGAGGGTTGATTTCCTTTAGGATTGACTTGTTGGATCTCTTTGCTGCCCAAGGACTCTTCAAGAGTCTTCTCCATTGGCATGATTCAAAAGTATCAGTTCTTGGGCATTCAGCCTTCTTTATAGTCCAACTCTCACATCCATACATGACTACTGGAAAAACCATAGCTTTGACTATATGGACCTTTGTTGTATACTATGTCATGTATTATGGGTGCATTGATTTAAAAAAAAAAAAAAAAACATTTATTTTATTTATTTATCTTTTAGGGGGTGAGGTGGGGTAGGAGGGGGATGGGCGGGCCACCTCTATTGGTCTTTCATTTATCTATTTTCATCCGTCTTTGTTCTTTGGCTCCTGTGGGCCTCCCATCACGGTGGCCTCTGTTGTCCCAGAGCACCAGCTCTGGGCACATGCGCCCCCGAGCTCCAGCTCAGTCATTGGACACAACAGTCCAGCCGCTCCGCGGCACGTGGGATCTTCCCAGGCCAGGGATCAAACCGGCACCCCATGCACTGAAAGGCGGTGTCCTTACCCACTGGACCACCAGGGGAAGCCCTGCATTGAGTTTTATAAAACATACTACTGAGCTAGGCTGGAGCCCTCTAGTGGAGTGTGTGTTCTTGGGCTCACATCTCTTTGGGAAACAGAATACAAAAAAACTTTAAGGAATTAAAAATACTGCATGCATAGGTGGTTGGAGCAAATACGAACAGTTCAGTTCAGACACTCAGTCAACTCTTTGTGACCCCATGGACTGCGACATGCTAGGCTTTCCTGTCTTTCAGCATCTCCCAGAGTTTGCTCGTATTCATGTCCATTGAGTCAGTGATGCTATCTAACCATCTCATCCTGTCTCCCCCTTTTCCTGCTGCCTTCAGTCTTTCCCAGCATCAGAGTCTTTTCCAACCCCACTCTTCACATCAGGTGGCCAAAGTATTGAAGCTTCAGCTTTAGCATCAGTCCTTCCAATAAATATTGAGGGTTGATTTCCTTTAGGATTGACTTGTTGGATCTCTTTGCTGCCCAAGGACTCTTCAAGAGTCTTCTCCATTGGCATGATTCAAAAGTATCAGTTCTTGGGCATTCAGCCTTCTTTATAGTCCAACTCTCACATCCATACATGACTACTGGAAAAACCATAGCTTTGACTATATGGACCTTTGTTGTATACTATGTCATGTATTATGGGTGCATTGATTTAAAAAAAAAAAAAAAAACATTTATTTTATTTATTTATCTTTTAGGGGGTGAGGTGGGGTAGGAGGGGGATGGGCGGGCCACCTCTATTGGTCTTTCATTTATCTATTTTCATCCGTCTTTGTTCTTTGGCTCCTGTGGGCCTCCCATCACGGTGGCCTCTGTTGTCCCAGAGCACCAGCTCTGGGCACATGCGCCCCCGAGCTCCAGCTCAGTCATTGGACACAACAGTCCAGCCGCTCCGCGGCACGTGGGATCTTCCCAGGCCAGGGATCAAGCCTGCACCCCATGCACTGAAAGGCGGTGTCCTTACCCACTGGACCACCAGGGGAAGCCCTGCATTGAGTTTTATAAAACATACTACTGAGCTAGGCTGGAGCCCTCTAGTGGAGTGTGTGTTCTTGGGCTCACATCTCTTTGGGAAACAGAATACAAAAAAACTTTAAGGAATTAAAAATACTGCATGCATAGGTGGTTGGAGCAAATACGAACAGTTCAGTTCAGACACTCAGTCAACTCTTTGTGACCCCATGGACTGCGACATGCTAGGCTTTCCTGTCTTTCAGCATCTCCCAGAGTTTGCTCGTATTCATGTCCATTGACCCAGTGATGCCATCCGACCATCTTGTGCTCTGTCGTCCCCTTCTCCTTTTGCCTTCTATTTTTCCCGACATCGGGCTCTTTTCCAATGAGTCACCTCTTTGCATCAAGTGGCAAAGTATTGGAGCTTCAGCTTCAAAAAGACCACAAACCAACTGCCATTTTGGAGGTGCTAGGAGCAAAAGCAGGGGACTTCTCATGATCTTTGCCCACTGTCACCCACCAAATGGGTAGGCAGATCAGCTAAGCTATGCCTCTTCCCCCACCCACAGACTCGCCCCCATTATGACCACAGTGCAAAGGCACTTATTTCTTGTTCTCACTCCTTAGTGCTGTAGCGCGAGCCCCAATAAAGCCTTGCCTGAAATTCTTGTCTATCCTGTTATTGGTTTCTTTTTAATTTTTATCTATTTATTTATTTTATTTGGCTGTGCCTGATCTTAGTTGTAGTACGTGGGATCTAGATCTCTGACCAGGAATCAAACCCAGGCTCTCTGCACTGGGAGTGCAGCATCTTAGCCATTGGAACACCAGGGAAGCCCCCTGATTCCTATTGATGAAGGGGTCCAAGGGCCTGGGTATGTAACATTGCTATAATTAATTTCATCTGTTTCTTTTTTACCTTTAGCATGTGTCTCCTAGAACATATTTAACATCCAACGTGATTTGCATTGGGTTTCTGTTGGGTGGCTCTGTCCTAGAGGTTTATAAGCTAGCCGATAAATGCAAGTGTTCATACAATACCCTGTATTGATGAATGTTTTGAAGGAAAGGTGAATCAAGGCAAGCAAATGGAGAGAAATGGGAGGCAGTATTTCATAAAGGTTGTTCATTGAAGGCCCAAGGAAGGAATATTTGATTATCCAAAGAAGCAGATAAATCTCGATTTCCAAATAAAATTGCATAGAGCTTGTTCTTTCACTGTATTATCAGCCAAAATATTTAATGAATACTCATAGAAAAACTGAGGGAATAAAAACAGATGAAATGTTTTGTGCCTTCGTATGAATGGCTTCCAGCTAGGAGCCAAGAATAATGATTTTCTCTTATAAACAGTCAGCAAATCATGAAAGAACACTCTTATTTAGGCATAAGTAGTAAAGATCTTACAAACAGATTTTCGGCTTCCTTTTAGGTTGCTAGTGAGTCCATGACATCTGTCGTCCCTCTCCTTTTGCCTTCTATTTTTCCCGACATCGGGCTCTTTTCCAATGAGTCACCTCTTTGCATCAAGTGGCAAAGTATTGGAGCTTCAGCTTCAAAAAGACCACAAACCAACTGCCATTTTGGAGGTGCTAGGAGCAAAAGCAGGGGACTTCTCATGATCTTTGCCCACTGTCACCCACCAAATGGGTAGGCAGATCAGCTAAGCTATGCCTCTTCCCCCACCCACAGACTCGCCCCCATTATGACCACAGTGCAAAGGCACTTATTTCTTGTTCTCACTCCTTAGTGCTGTAGCGCGAGCCCCAATAAAGCCTTGCCTGAAATTCTTGTCTATCCTGTTATTGGTTTCTTTTTAATTTTTATCTATTTATTTATTTTATTTGGCTGTGCCTGATCTTAGTTGTAGTACGTGGGATCTAGATCTCTGACCAGGAATCAAACCCAGGCTCTCTGCACTGGGAGTGCAGCATCTTAGCCATTGGAACACCAGGGAAGCCCCCTGATTCCTATTGATGAAGGGGTCCAAGGGCCTGGGTATGTAACATTGCTATAATTAATTTCATCTGTTTCTTTTTTACCTTTAGCATGTGTCTCCTAGAACATATTTAACATCCAACGTGATTTGCATTGGGTTTCTGTTGGGTGGCTCTGTCCTAGAGGTTTATAAGCTAGCCGATAAATGCAAGTGTTCATACAATACCCTGTATTGATGAATGTTTTGAAGGAAAGGTGAATCAAGGCAAGCAAATGGAGAGAAATGGGAGGCAGTATTTCATAAAGGTTGTTCATTGAAGGCCCAAGGAAGGAATATTTGATTATCCAAAGAAGCAGATAAATCTCGATTTCCAAATAAAATTGCATAGAGCTTGTTCTTTCACTGTATTATCAGCCAAAATATTTAATGAATACTCATAGAAAAACTGAGGGAATAAAAACAGATGAAATGTTTTGTGCCTTCTCGTATGAATGGCTTCCAGACGTAGGAGCCAAGAATAATGATTTTCTCTTATAAACAGTCAGCAAATCATGAAAGAACACTCTTATTTAGGCATAAGTAGTAAAGATCTTACAAACAGATTTTCCTTTCTCTGTAGCTATTGGCAACCACATCATTCATTTTTATTTAATTCTGGTAAAATAAAACCCATGGATGATGAGGGGTGGGGGAGGAACAATTCGAGCATCACGTCCCCAGGGCCTAGTTCAATTCCAAATAATAACTGTGCTTCCAGGATCTATGGAATAAATGCACGGTGGTGGTTCAAGGGGGCAGAGACACTTGTAACACCTTCCCTATTAAGAGTATTGCTACTACTGCGATAGGGTACTTTGAGGCCCTCTCAAATAGGGTGTAAAAACTTAAGCCCAGGTTAGAGAGTTCTGCCCTGGGGAAATGAAAATAAACACAAATAGAAGCAGTGCAACTCTTGAAACTATAAAATGTGGTTGAACTTTGACCATCAGGAAGTCCTTAAAACGTCAGGTGTGCACCATCACAGAGCTGTTTATTAGTGGATGGATTCCAACATCACAGGGGCCACAGGTTCCTTGCATTTTAATTAAACTTGACAATGGACAACAATGTTTGCTATTCGAACCATGAGATTGTGTCCATGACTCCAGAGCTGTGTTTAGTGGATTCAAATCCAATAAAATAAATTGTTTCAGAGTCTTTGCTTTCATATACAGGGAACCCTAGGTCTATCTAGTTCATAGTGTGTGGTTGACAAGTTCCACACATTAAAACTTTGATGTAGACCAGGCTCTGGGAATTAGGGCTGTGCCTACCACTTAGGAAAGAGTTCTACTGCATTTGTTTTATGCCTAGATCTTGGCTGTACATGAATCAAAGTCTCTGTCTCTTCTCATTCCCCACAAGAAAAAGAAAAGAGGAAAGAAAAAAAAAAAGGACAGAGTATTTCCTTTATTTTCTAAAATTGCTTCCAGTTTTTCCTAGTGGTTCTTTTTTTTTTTTTTTTTAAAGATTTGTTTATTTATTTATTTTGGGTGGGGGTTGGGTTGGGGAGGGAGGGGAGCAGGCGGGCCACTTCTATTGGTCTTTCATTTCTCTATTTTCATCCATCTTTGTTCTTTGGCCCGTGTGGGCCTCCCATCATGGTGGCCTCTGTTGTCGCAGAGCACTAGCTCTGGACGCATGCGCTCCAGAGCTCTGGCTCGGTAATTGGACACATCGGTCCAGCTGCTCAGCGGCACATGGAATCTTCCCAGGCCAGGGATGGAACTGGCGCCCCTTGCACTGCAAGGCGGTGTCCTTACCCACTGGACCACCAGGGGAAGCCCCTTTCCTAGTGATTCTTAAAAACAAAAGTGTGGCCAGTGGCTAACGGTCAGCTCCTGAGACTGACTCATACATCTGAGCCATCATTTAGGGAGGAATTAACCTAGAAGAATCCCGGGAAAGAATTTTGTTCTAATCCCTAATATGTCATGCTTTTAAAAATTAGGTTGTGGCCAGAATTCTCAGACACCCTGAAATAAGAAGAATGATTTGGGTTTTTATTTCTGTTGACCTGCCCTTCAAAACTTAAAAGCAGCTGGAAGGACCAAGTCTAAATCCCATGAATGGAGAACTCTGTGTGTTTGCCAGTGTTATTTCTCACATACATTTCATCTCTTAATTCACCCCTGATTCACCTGCCTGCAGCAGTTCCACAGATAAAGGCTCTCTGGTCAAAATAACAATGCTGGTAAAGGAAACCCCAAAAGGCCCAGAAATAAGCATTCACCCAAGAATGTCATACTGAAATTTCATGAGAAAGGAAATAGGTCCTTAAAACAAAACAGAAACTGTTGGAAGATGCAGAGAGGATTAAGTCTTAATGTGCTTAGGTAGAAAGCAATTAGCCTCTTTGCTTCCTTAGTTTCCAGCTGTAGAAATATACCAAGGGGTGGGAGCTGGGGACATCTCCCCTAGTCCTGTCGAGTGTAGAAAGGGTGCTATTCTGACTCCAAAGCCAAAACTGAGGATGGGGGTGTGGGGTGGGAACTTGGGCCCTCCCTAACAACAGAAGGACTTTCACTGTATCCGTTCCCAGACTATAAACACTCAAAGACTCCTAGCCAAGCACATAATAAAATTTTCTTCAGCCTCCCTCCCTCTCTCTCTCTGTTCCTGTACTTTATACTATTCACATGTAAATCGTGATTATTAATGTAGCCTCTGACTTAAAGAATCCTGCATTTCTCTGGAAGTTTCCAAAGTTTTCTTCTGAGAAGAAAGCATCTTTTAAGAGAGATTTTACTGGTTGAGAAATGTATGTGTTCATTTCAGCAATTGTTAGAGCTGAAATGAGAATATGAAAAATGACTCACTGATGTTGATCACAACACGAGACGTCACCTACAAAAGCCTGTCTCTACAAACAGAAAAGAAACAAACGCGGCATTCTTAACCCAAAACTTGAAAGACAATCTTGCATAATAAATCACAAATCTAATCCAAAAGTCAAACACTATTTGCTCCAAAAGGTGACACTCTGAAATTTTCCTACAACTGGCTTAGATCAAGAAATGAATTTTCTCTCTTTCACTTGGGGAGTAAACATTGACTTTAAGACTCCTTTAAGAGATGAATCATTTACCCTCTGAATCTGATGTGGAGTTAGATCATTTGTTTGTTTCTGGGATATAGTCTACCCTTGAGTACAACTGGGTTCCATGATTTGTCCAAACATTTTCTGGCAATTTCTGATTTGTTCAGACAAAGACCAGAAGCTTAAATCCCACTGAATTAACCGGTTGGGTTATGACCAAGGTGGAATAGAGCCAGAACGCTGAAAACATACACACCGTGCCCTGTTGGGACATAAAGTCTGCCTTCAAAAGGACAGGATCGTTTCTAGGGCTCACACCCACCAGTTAGTTCAGTGAACTGGAAATGTTTTTCTTTCTTATTTTTTTTAAACAGCAACTACAGAAGAGACATAATTTTGGAAGATGCAGAGAGGATTAAGTCTTAATGTGCTTAGGTAGAAAGCAATTAGCCTCTTTGCTTCCTTAGTTTCCAGCTGTAGAAATATACCAAGGGGTGGGAGCTGGGGACATCTCCCCTAGTCCTGTCGAGTGTAGAAAGGGTGCTATTCTGACTCCAAAGCCAAAACTGAGGATGGGGGTGTGGGGTGGGAACTTGGGCCCTCCCTAACAACAGAAGGACTTTCACTGTATCCGTTCCCAGACTATAAACACTCAAAGACTCCTAGCCAAGCACATAATAAAATTTTCTTCAGCCTCCCTCCCTCTCTCTCTCTGTTCCTGTACTTTATACTATTCACATGTAAATCGTGATTATTAATGTAGCCTCTGACTTAAAGAATCCTGCATTTCTCTGGAAGTTTCCAAAGTTTTCTTCTGAGAAGAAAGCATCTTTTAAGAGAGATTTTACTGGTTGAGAAATGTATGTGTTCATTTCAGCAATTGTTAGAGCTGAAATGAGAATATGAAAAATGACTCACTGATGTTGATCACAACACGAGACGTCACCTACAAAAGCCTGTCTCTACAAACAGAAAAGAAACAAACGCGGCATTCTTAACCCAAAACTTGAAAGACAATCTTGCATAATAAATCACAAATCTAATCCAAAAGTCAAACACTATTTGCTCCAAAAGGTGACACTCTGAAATTTTCCTACAACTGGCTTAGATCAAGAAATGAATTTTCTCTCTTTCACTTGGGGAGTAAACATTGACTTTAAGACTCCTTTAAGAGATGAATCATTTACCCTCTGAATCTGATGTGGAGTTAGATCATTTGTTTGTTTCTGGGATATAGTCTACCCTTGAGTACAACTGGGTTCCATGATTTGTCCAAACATTTTCTGGCAATTTCTGATTTGTTCAGACAAAGACCAGAAGCTTAAATCCCACTGAATTAACCGGTTGGGTTATGACCAAGGTGGAATAGAGCCAGAACGCTGAAAACATACACACCGTGCCCTGTTGGGACATAAAGTCTGCCTTCAAAAGGACAGGATCGTTTCTAGGGCTCACACCCACCAGTTAGTTCAGTGAACTGGAAATGTTTTTCTTTCTTATTTTTTTTAAACAGCAACTACAGAAGAGACATAATTTTGAAGTGAGCAATTCTTTTGCCTCTTGGAACATACTAGAAAGTAAAAAGTTACTGTCTTTTTTCTTATAGCACTGACATCTCTACATTAACCAATAGACCAAAAAGGAGAGAGAGAGGAGGGAGAGAGGGAGGGAAAAGGAAAGCAAATAAGAAGAAAAAAGAGTACAATGCACCCACAGTCAAAGAATAACGCAAACACACCTGGATGCACTATTATAAAAACTCTAGTCACCCAAGTAGCTACCACGTTCAGTTAACTAAAGAGCGTATTTAAACAATAACTTCCAATTTGCATGCCACTTTAGCATTTATCCAGGACTTTCACATAACATTATTGTTTTGTCTGATTTCATTAATTATCTTTTATATTGGAGACAGTGCAAGATTAAGGGAGAGTAAGTAAAAAAAAGAAAGATCATGCCTCTTGTACAAAACAGAGCCAAAACTGACGTTGATATGGGAATTCCCTGGTTGTCCAGTGGTTAGGATTCTACTTCTGCTTCCAAGGACCTGGGTTTGATCACTGGTAGGAGAATTAAGATCCCAAAAGCTGCGTGGCATGGCCAATAAATAATTTAAATAAAATAGACCTTGTTTCATATTTCAACCTTCGACTTTGAGGTTTTTTACTGAACCTACTGTAACACTGATACAACTCCAAAAGGTGACACTCTGAAATTTTCCTACAACTGGCTTAGATCAAGAAATGAATTTTCTCTCTTTCACTTGGGGAGTAAACATTGACTTTAAGACTCCTTTAAGAGATGAATCATTTACCCTCTGAATCTGATGTGGAGTTAGATCATTTGTTTGTTTCTGGGATATAGTCTACCCTTGAGTACAACTGGGTTCCATGATTTGTCCAAACATTTTCTGGCAATTTCTGATTTGTTCAGACAAAGACCAGAAGCTTAAATCCCACTGAATTAACCGGTTGGGTTATGACCAAGGTGGAATAGAGCCAGAACGCTGAAAACATACACACCGTGCCCTGTTGGGACATAAAGTCTGCCTTCAAAAGGACAGGATCGTTTCTAGGGCTCACACCCACCAGTTAGTTCAGTGAACTGGAAATGTTTTTCTTTCTTATTTTTTTTAAACAGCAACTACAGAAGAGACATAATTTTGAAGTGAGCAATTCTTTTGCCTCTTGGAACATACTAGAAAGTAAAAAGTTACTGTCTTTTTTCTTATAGCACTGACATCTCTACATTAACCAAAAGACCAAAAGGAGAGAGAGAGGAGGGAGAGGGAGGGAAAAGGAAAGCAAATAAGAAGAAAAAAGAGTACAATGCACCCACAGTCAAAGAATAACGCAAACACACCTGGATGCACTATTATAAAAACTCTAGTCACCCAAGTAGCTACCACGTTCAGTTAACTAAAGAGCGTATTTAAACAATAACTTCCAATTTGCATGCCACTTTAGCATTTATCCAGGACTTTCACATAACATTATTGTTTTGTCTGATTTCATTAATTATCTTTTATATTGGAGACAGTGCAAGATTAAGGGAGAGTAAGTAAAAAAAAGAAAGATCATGCCTCTTGTACAAAACAGAGCCAAAACTGACGTTGATATGGGAATTCCCTGGTTGTCCAGTGGTTAGGATTCTACTTCTGCTTCCAAGGACCTGGGTTTGATCACTGGTAGGAGAATTAAGATCCCAAAAGCTGCGTGGCATGGCCAATAAATAATTTAAATAAAATAGACCTTGTTTCATATTTCAACCTTAGATTTTGAGGTTTTTTTCTGAACCTACTGTAACACTGATACATCTCCAACATGTTCACAGATATCCTCGAATTTTTATGAACCCTGTCACAAGATGATTTTGTAAGAATTAAAGCACTGCACAAAATCGTATCCGTCCATGGGTCATAGTACATGAGCAGATCCCAACAACTGGTCCACCTCCTTCTATGCTGTTCTGAAAACACACTGGAATGGGTCGCAGGCCTATGTTCCTAGCCCAATATCTCTTCCTGTAGAAGACTACTCGCACTCCATAGATGTGGTTCTTCACACAGGTTGACTGTGCCCACGGGGGAATGTCTGGCAATATCTGTAGTGATTTTTTATGATCACAACCGGTGGAGGGAGTTCAATACCAGCATCTAGTGGGTGGAAGCCAGGGACACTGTTAAAGGTCTTCGATGCACAGGATAGCCCCTAGTCAAGAGTAACAGGGCCCAGAATATCAGTGCTGCCAGGGATGAGATACGCTGCTCTGGTCCTATCACCCTGGGGACCTGACCTCCTCCTGGCCCCACACCAAGGATGGGCCTTGGACCCACACCTGGCCAACTGGGATTCCCTTTGCCCATGGAACTTTAGCCAGAGGTACTGGGGAACATGTTCTCTGTTTCTCTCTGAGATCCAAACCTTGAGGCCAAGAAAAATTTGGTCCCAGTAGACTGAAGATGAAGACAGGGAGAGGCAAGCAGAACTAAGAGGGAGAGAAGTCTGAAGACTTTGCTGGAATCAGACCCTGCATGCCACTTTAGCATTTATCCAGGACTTTCACATAACATTATTGTTTTGTCTGATTTCATTAATTATCTTTTATATTGGAGACAGTGCAAGATTAAGGGAGAGTAAGTAAAAAAAAGAAAGATCATGCCTCTTGTACAAAACAGAGCCAAAACTGACGTTGATATGGGAATTCCCTGGTTGTCCAGTGGTTAGGATTCTACTTCTGCTTCCAAGGACCTGGGTTTGATCACTGGTAGGAGAATTAAGATCCCAAAAGCTGCGTGGCATGGCCAATAAATAATTTAAATAAAATAGACCTTGTTTCATATTTCAACCTTAGATTTTGAGGTTTTTTTCTGAACCTACTGTAACACTGATACATCTCCAACATGTTCACAGATATCCTCGAATTTTTATGAACCCTGTCACAAGATGATTTTGTAAGAATTAAAGCACTGCACAAAATCGTATCCGTCCATGGGTCATAGTACATGAGCAGATCCCAACAACTGGTCCACCTCCTTCTATGCTGTTCTGAAAACACACTGGAATGGGTCGCAGGCCTATGTTCCTAGCCCAATATCTCTTCCTGTAGAAGACTACTCGCACTCCATAGATGTGGTTCTTCACACAGGTTGACTGTGCCCACGGGGGAATGTCTGGCAATATCTGTAGTGATTTTTTATGATCACAACCGGTGGAGGGAGTTCAATACCAGCATCTAGTGGGTGGAAGCCAGGGACACTGTTAAAGGTCTTCCGATGCACAGGATAGCCCCTAGTCAAGAGTAACAGGGCCCAGAATATCAGTGCTGCCAGGGATGAGATACGCTGCTCTGGTCCTATCACCCTGGGGACCTGACCTCCTCCTGGCCCCACACCAAGGATGGGCCTTGGACCCACACCTGGCCAACTGGGATTCCCTTTGCCCATGGAACTTTAGCCAGAGGTACTGGGGAACATGTTCTCTGTTTCTCTCTGAGATCCAAACCTTGAGGCCAAGAAAAATTTGGTCCCAGTAGACTGAAGATGAAGACAGGGAGAGGCAAGCAGAACTAAGAGGGAGAGAAGTCTGAAGACTTTGCTGGAATCAGACCCTGCCTCCTTACCTCTCAAGCGTTTGAGTTATATGAGCCTGTCAAGTTCCAATTTTGTAAGGGGATTTCTTTTTGTACCCAAGAGAGGAGTGGAGTGGAGAGATAGAACTCCAGAGACAAAGGACCCATGTGAAGCCATCGTTTGGCTACAGTACAACACACACTCCAGAAGAAACTTCAGAGAGAACCACCATGGACTGGAATGGTGGCACCAGGGGTAAAGAACCTGCCTGCCTATGCAGGAGACCAAGAAACGCAGGTTTGATTCCTGGGTCAGGGAGATCCCCTGGAGGAAGGGATGCCAACCTACTCCAATATTCTTGCCTGGAGAATCCCAGGGAGAGAGGAGCCTGGGAGGTTACAATCCATAGGGTCGCACAGAGTCAGACAAGACTGAAGTGATTCAGCACGCACACACGCACACCAGAGGTCACACAGCCAGACTGGACACTCTCACAATCCCCAGACAATGGGCAAGACACTCAGAAGGTCTTGCCTCAGTAGCAGGGAGTAATTTGCCTTAGATGCTAAATGCTGCTCTTATTTTGCTGAACAAATCTTAAAAGCAAGACCTGAAAGAATCAAACTAGTTTCAGGTCATTTAAGTGCATCCCAGAACAAAGCTTGAGAATATTCATGGAAACGTAAAAACACCTCACACCTAACAAGGTCAAATACATATGGTGAATGGCCTAAAAAAAAATTCCTTTTGGCCATTTGTGATGCAAGAGAACTGGTCCAGCAGCCCACAGAACCATGGAAAAAACGATTGATGTTTAAAAGCTGCAAGAGTGGCCAGAATATCAGTGCTGCCAGGGATGAGATCGCTGCTCTGGTCCTATCACCCTGGGGACCTGACCTCCTCCTGGCCCCACACCAAGGATGGGCCTTGGACCCACACCTGGCCAACTGGGATTCCCTTTGCCCATGGAACTTTAGCCAGAGGTACTGGGGAACATGTTCTCTGTTTCTCTCTGAGATCCAAACCTTGAGGCCAAGAAAATTTGGTCCCAGTAGACTGAAGATGAAGACAGGGAGAGGCAAGCAGAACTAAGAGGGAGAGAAGTCTGAAGACTTTGCTGGAATCAGACCCTGCCTCCTTACCTCTCAAGCGTTTGAGTTATATGAGCCTGTCAAGTTCCAATTTTGTAAGGGGATTTCTTTTTGTACCCAAGAGAGGAGTGGAGTGGAGAGATAGAACTCCAGAGACAAAGGACCCATGTGAAGCCATCGTTTGGCTACAGTACAACACACACTCCAGAAGAAACTTCAGAGAGAACCACCATGGACTGGAATGGTGGCACCAGGGGTAAAGAACCTGCCTGCCTATGCAGGAGACCAAGAAACGCAGGTTTGATTCCTGGGTCAGGGAGATCCCCTGGAGGAAGGGATGCCAACCTACTCCAATATTCTTGCCTGGAGAATCCCAGGGAGAGAGGAGCCTGGGAGGTTACAATCCATAGGGTCGCACAGAGTCAGACAAGACTGAAGTGATTCAGCACGCACACACGCACACCAGAGGTCACACAGCCAGACTGGACACTCTCACAATCCCCAGACAATGGGCAAGACACTCAGAAGGTCTTGCCTCAGTAGCAGGGAGTAATTTGCCTTAGATGCTAAATGCTGCTCTTATTTTGCTGAACAAATCTTAAAAGCAAGACCTGAAAGAATCAAACTAGTTTCAGGTCATTTAAGTGCATCCCAGAACAAAGCTTGAGAATATTCATGGAAACGTAAAAACACCTCACACCTAACAAGGTCAAATACATATGGTGAATGGCCTAAAAAAAAATTCCTAGGCCTAGAAAGATGAAGGAATAATAGGACCCAGCTGACATTTGTGATGCAAGAGAACTGGTCCAGCAGCCCACAGAACCATGAGAAATAATAAACGATTGATGTTTAAAAGCCACAGATTTGAGGTGTGGTCTGTTAAACAATAATAAATAATTGGGGGCAGGTAGATCTCCTCTGGAGTGTTGGGCTTTTGTTTTTGTTTTATTATTTATTATTTATTTGTCTGCACCTGGTTTTAGCTGACGTTGTGCAGGATCTTTTAGCTGCAACATGTGGGATCTAGTTCCCTTACCAGGAAAACTGAACCTGGGCCGCCTTCACTACGAGTGTGGACTCTTAGCCACTCAACCAGGAAAGTTCCCCTCTGGAGTATTGTACTAGCCTCCAAACTAGTTTTCCTGATTCCATTCTCACCCCTGATAAACATCTCAGTAGCAGTCAGAGTGGTCTTTGTGGTCTAGCCCAGGTCATGCATAGCTCACGCTCCCACGGCCCTCAGAGTAAACACAGAGTCCTTACAACCACCTGCAGGGCCCTCCGCACCATGCCTCTCCACCCACCTGTTGAAACATACTTGTGCCCCCAAATGAATCACAGTTTATCCTCTCCTCTTTATGCTATCACATTTAAGACACACCTAGAACATCCTGATATATTTCCTGCCCTGTAGGAGAAATCTTAGCCGTATAGTAGACAATATAAAAAACAAAACCAAAACACAACCTAACCTCGCATCCAGGCTCCTCCTTTTGGTCCTCCGGCTCTAATTCTTTGGGTCTCCCTCCCACCTCTCAGATACACCTGCTAGCTCAATCCTCAGAGTCTCTGCCCTTGCTGGGGCCCTCTTCCTGGAACGCTCTTCCTGGGTCTGCCTCTTCTAGAGGCTTCCCTTTAGGAGATCCTCCTCTGCCTGCCTGCAGAAAATAGGGCCACTTGCTGGTGTCCCTTGTCCGCTTCAGGTAACATGGTACCCATTTGTCATGCAATACACTTTTCCTGGGCTGGCTCAGGTGGTAAAGAATCAGTCTGCAATGCAGGAGACCTGGATTCGATCCCTGGATCAGGAAGATCCCCTGGAGAAGGGAATGGCAACCCACTCCAGTATTCTTACCTGGGTAATTCCATGGACAGAGGAGCCTAGAGGGTTATAGTTCATGGAGTCACAAAGAGCTGGACACAACTGAGTGACTAACACAATAACAATGCTTTTCTTATTTATTTGTTAGTCCCTGAGGGTAGGGGCTTTATTGATTCTGAATCCTGCTCTCTCTCCAGTAGCACAGGTCTAAGACCTGTAGAAGGCAATCAATCAACATATTTGCTGGATGGAATGCATGAAGAACAAAGAGGAAACGAATGTATGATCGATTGCTAAACACAGGGCAAGATGATGCTAAGTATAAATTTCCTCCTGAGGAGGTCTGTACTTAGAGGTTCAAAGGATGACATTCTTGTAAATGCTCTTAGCCTTCAACTGCATCTCATCAGCTCTTTAAATGCCTTAAGTTTTTGGTTAGTATTAAAATTGTGGGTTTTGTGCATTTGCATCAACTGGTTCCTCACCCAGAACATGGCCCCAAAACTCCCTTCAGCAGGACCTGACAATGAGGAGGGCTTGCACCTCCCCCACCCCGCCCAACACTATAGTCAAGTTTCCATTTGCTAGGGTTGAACCTGAAAAAGAAAAAGAAAAAAAGCACCTACAATGACCACAAAGCAAAACAAAGCAGAACCAAACAGAAGCTAATGTGTGGAGTGTAAGGAGGTACAAGAAGAGTTTCTGGGGGTGCTAGAGTGTTCTAGGTCTCTGTCTGGTGGTTGTTCCTCCAGATTTGTTTGAGTGGATGAAAATCCATTCAGCTGTGCATTTATGATCTAAACGTATTTTAAAATGGACCTATGCATAATCAAATGTTTAAATAATATAAAAAGTTATCAGTAATTCCATGGCGATATAGTGGTTAAGACTCTGAGCCAAGGGTCCAGGTTTGATCCCTGATGGGAGAACTAAGATTCCACATGCCTCCAGACGTGGTCCCATCCCCGAAAAAACCCCCAAACAAGCAAACAAAAATTTTCTCAATAATATGCCTCTTAATTAAAAAGAAACCGACAAACTGTGATGGATATTTAAGGTGCTGTAGCCCATCAGTAACCACATCACACCTAACCTCTGGGACTGGGTGTCCAGCACATGCTCCATGCTGTGCTGAGCTTGGGGCACCTCAAGGTCAGAATGAGGAACAGCCTTTGGTCTCAAAACACTTCCCATGGGGTGGGGGTCCAAAGAGCCACACATGCAAATCACCCCATGATGGCCATGAAAAGAGCTTTATTGATTCTGAATCCTGCTCTATCTCCAGTAGCACAGGTCTAAGACCTGTAGAAGGCAATCAATCAACATATTTGCTGGATGGAATGCATGAAGAACAAAGAGGAAACGAATGTATGATCGATTGCTAAACACAGGGCAAGATGATGCTAAGTATAAATTTCCTCCTGAGGAGGTCTGTACTTAGAGGTTCAAAGGATGACATTCTTGTAAATGCTCTTAGCCTTCAACTGCATCTCATCAGCTCTTTAAATGCCTTAAGTTTTTGGTTAGTATTAAAATTGTGGGTTTTGTGCATTTGCATCAACTGGTTCCTCACCCAGAACATGGCCCCAAAACTCCCTTCAGCAGGACCTGACAATGAGGAGGGCTTGCACCTCCCCCACCCCGCCCAACACTATAGTCAAGTTTCCATTTGCTAGGGTTGAACCTGAAAAAAAGAAAAAAGAAAAAAAAAGCACCTACAATGACCACAAAGCAAAACAAAGCAGAACCAAACAGAAGCTAATGTGTGGAGTGTAAGGAGGTACAAGAAGAGTTTCTGGGGGTGCTAGAGTGTTCTAGGTCTCTGTCTGGTGGTTGTTCCTCCAGATTTGTTTGAGTGGATGAAAATCCATTCAGCTGTGCATTTATGATCTAAACGTATTTTAAAATGGACCTATGCATAATCAAATGTTTAAATAATATAAAAAGTTATCAGTAATTCCATGGCGATATAGTGGTTAAGACTCTGAGCCAAGGGTCCAGGTTTGATCCCTGATGGGAGAACTAAGATTCCACATGCCTCCAGACGTGGTCCCATCCCCGAAAAAACCCCCAAACAAGCAAACAAAAATTTTCTCAATAATATGCCTCTTAATTAAAAAGAAACCGACAAACTGTGATGGATATTTAAGGTGCTGTAGCCCATCAGTAACCACATCACACCTAACCTCTGGGACTGGGTGTCCAGCACATGCTCCATGCTGTGCTGAGCTTGGGGCACCTCAAGGTCAGAATGAGGAACAGCCTTTGGTCTCAAAACACTTCCCATGGGGTGGGGGTCCAAAGAGCCACACATGCAAATCACCCCATGATGGCCATGAAAAGAGCAAGAAATAAGAAGCACGAATATTCACTAAGCCTTTTCCCAAATAATGCCAGACTGCACTGTAGTAGACACTGAGAAAGAAAATAGCCTGTTTCTTCCTGCCTTTCAAGTGGGGTGCTAACAAGGGCCCTCCCACCTGGTGTCCTTGGGGCCAATGGAAGGAGTTCCTAGAAGAAGCAAAGCAAAGCTTCTTTGGCTAAAGAAAGGACAGAGTCAGCTCGTGCTCCAGAGCACAGACTCTCCCAACAGGCCATGCGCTGGCCCTTTTATGGGGCAGACTAGCGGCGCGAGTTCTCGCGAGGCTCTGGATCCAAGTGCCGTGAGCAGCCAACCAAGCCCGCCGCCGCCATCTTAAAATGGAGTGGTGAGCCCAGTATGGTGCTCCTGCACCGAGCCACCCTGCTGAAGGATCTGACGTTCTGGGTCCACGGCCTCTTCCTGCGGGCCCCCTGCAAGTCAGTGGAACTAGACTGCGCACAAAGGAAAAGGAAAAAAGGTTAGGTTTTATTTTATTATCTGGATTCTATTTTTATTTCTCAGGAATTGTTAACGGGGTTTGGTGGTTTCAAACCTAAATATTCCATAATGAAGGAAAAACATACAGTCCGTCAAAACAGGCAGTTCAGTGGTAAAGAAGCCCCCTGCCCACGCAGGGGCGGTAAGAGATGCAGGTCGTGATGCCTGGGTCGGGAAGATCTTCTGGAGGAGGACATGGCAACCCACTTTAGTATTCTTGTCTGGAGAATGCCTGGACAGGGGAGCCTGGAGGGCTACAGTCCATGGGGTCCCAGTGGAACAAGACTGAGCACACACAGCATACGTAAAATAGAATAGAACATTGAGTAGCGCTAAGAACTAAGGGATAAAAATATGCTTCATGGCATGAAAGGACGGTTATTATAATCTTCTTTTTTTTTTTTTTTAACATTTATTTATTTGGGGGAGGAGCGGGTTGGGGAGGGATAGGGTGGGCGGGCCACTTCTATTGGTCCTTCATTTGTCTATTTTCATCCGTCTTTGTTCCCTGGCTCCTGTGGGCCTCCCATTGCGGTGGTGTCTCTCGTTGCAGAGCGCCGGCTCTGGGCGCATGCGCTCCAGAGCTCCGGCGCGGTGATTGGACACATGGGTCCAGCCGCCCCGCGGCACGTGGGATCTTCCCAGGCCAGGGATTGAACCGGCGCTCCTTGCACTGCAAGGCGGTGTCCTTACCCACTGGACCACCAGGGAAGCCCTATTATAATCTTCTTGACTAAACTGTGGGAAGCAGTGTGCCCAACAGGGTATCACCCACAACAAAATTCTAAAGAAAATACACCACCGTGCTTATCACAGATTATCTCTTGGTGGTGAGAACGGGATGTTGTTCTTTTCCAGACCTCAGCTCCGATATGGCCTCTTCCTTCCACTCTTTCCAGTTCCTCCCAACACGCTTGCTCACTCTCACCTTTAAAGATAACACTCTGACACACATAGTCACTTGCGGGCGATGCTGAGGAGCCCCCTAGACCACGATCATCTTGGAACTTCATCTTCGCTTCTGTAGATGAACACACATCCACTTCAGATGCGTTTGCTCACTTTCACCCACACATTCTCTTTCGCTCTCTCACTCTCCTCTCTCTCATACACACACACACACATGCGCGCGCGTGCCCTCTCCACTTCCACAAAGCTTCCTCGATGGTCTCTGGTTACTGAGTCCATTGGTGCCCAGCTCCATGTCTCACAGTTCATCAAATACTTGAAAAATAAAACAAGATTACTTGTGTGCACACGTGTTAAACTAAAAATAGAGGTGAGAATTTCAGAAGAAACCTGTGTGCAGAGCAATGTGGATGAAACTCCGGTTTCTGTGCATCAGAGTGGGTGAAACGCTTGGAGGATCTGGGAACCACATGGGGAGACCAGTGCGGTATTCATGAGTAACACGACTACTCCTACTCCTGGTTCCTGAGATCTTTTTTGGGATGGAGCCAGCACTCATGATGCTAGGAGTGAGTTGCTGTAACGCTGGCTATTGCCTGCGTCTCGGGAGAGTATCTGAAGCAAGTGTCTGAGATAACCTAGGGAAGGAACAGGTTCCTCGTCCATCTTTACCCCGCCGATGCCACCTCTTGTCATGCAGGGTGAAGAAAACACATGCCGCCCTGGCTGCTACCTGAAGTGAAAGCCTCCCAGGCTTGCTTATCACTTCACTAAGTACATATTGAGGATGTCAGTGCCAAGCACTGGTGCTAGACCTTGGGGACACAGTTGGTTCACAGAACATGGCTGGCTGCCTTCAGAGGTTCACCGACCGTGGTAGGGACAGTTAACCAGGCAGAACAATGAAGTGTGGTCCGGGATCGTGGTCACTACAAAGATTGGGGGAGCAGGAGCAGACCCCCAGGGAGGAGACTGGGGACACTTCTCAGAGAAGGTGAAACGGGAGTTCCTTGGTACCACTGTGCTCAACAAGGAAAGTGGGTTCAACTCTTCAGAGACAAGCAGAGTCACTGAGTCTGGGAGAAAGGGTATAGGAGCAGCAGAGAGTGAACACAGAGACCATCCAGAATGGGCAGACTTTGTACTTATATGAAAGAGGGAATGGGGTGGGGGGAAGGGTGGGCTTCTGTAGATGAACACACATCCACTTCAGATGCGTTTGCTCACTTTCACCCACACATTCTCTTTCGCTCTCTCACTCTCCTCTCTCTCATACACACACACACACATGCGCGCGCGTGCCCTCTCCACTTCCACAAAGCTTCCTCGATGGTCTCTGGTTACTGAGTCCATTGGTGCCCAGCTCCATGTCTCACAGTTCATCAAATACTTGAAAAATAAAACAAGATTACTTGTGTGCACACGTGTTAAACTAAAAATAGAGGTGAGAATTTCAGAAGAAACCTGTGTGCAGAGCAATGTGGATGAAACTCCGGTTTCTGTGCATCAGAGTGGGTGAAACGCTTGGAGGATCTGGGAACCACATGGGGAGACCAGTGCGGTATTCATGAGTAACACGACTACTCCTACTCCTGGTTCCTGAGATCTTTTTTGGGATGGAGCCAGCACTCATGATGCTAGGAGTGAGTTGCTGTAACGCTGGCTATTGCCTGCGTCTCGGGAGAGTATCTGAAGCAAGTGTCTGAGATAACCTAGGGAAGGAACAGGTTCCTCGTCCATCTTTACCCCGCCGATGCCACCTCTTGTCATGCAGGGTGAAGACACACACATGCCGCCCTGGCTGCTACCTGAAGTGAAAGCCTCCCAGGCTTGCTTATCACTTCACTAAGTACATATTGAGGATGTCAGTGCCAAGCACTGGTGCTAGACCTTGGGGACACAGTTGGTTCACAGAACATGGCTGGCTGCCTTCAGAGGTTCACCGACCGTGGTAGGGACAGTTAACCAGGCAGAACAATGAAGTGTGGTCCGGGATCGTGGTCACTACAAAGATTGGGGGAGCAGGAGCAGACCCCCAGGGAGGAGACTGGGGACACTTCTCAGAGAAGGTGAAACGGGAGTTCCTTGGTACCACTGTGCTCAACAAGGAAAGTGGGTTCAACTCTTCAGAGACAAGCAGAGTCACTGAGTCTGGGAGAAAGGGTATAGGAGCAGCAGAGAGTGAACACAGAGACCATCCAGAATGGGCAGACTTTGTACTTATATGAAAGAGGGAATGGGGTGGGGCGGGGCTTGTAAAGGATGGGCTGGAAATGTGTGCCTTCCCTGGATTATCTTAGAAACCTGCTCAGATACTCTTCAGACAGTGACAGGAGAAAGAGCCACTGCAAGGCTTCCGTCTAGGCGTGGAGTGGTTCTCGCTGTGTCCCAGAAAAGCCACACAAGGCCATTGTGGGAAGACCAGACTGGAGAGAGGCAGAACCATATCAGAGATGGTGCCGTGATGGAGTATTTGGGGCCAGTTTAAAGCAAAAAGTAAGTATGTAAAGAGTGTATCAGTATAGGGAATTCCGTAGTGTCCAGTAGTTAGGACTATGAGCTTCCAGTGCTGGGGAGCTGGGTTCAGTCCCTGATTGGGAAACTAAGATCCTGCAAGCCTTACACTGTGGCCAAAACAAAACCAAAAAATTATATTTTATGACTTCTTTTTATGGTGAACAAAAATCTTTATAGCATTGAGGAGATGTTTTTATTGTTAGTGTGATTGGGAGCCGGACTAGGACGTTGTTGGGAGGGATGATCAGTGCTTAAGCACAGTCTTCCTACTTCATTCTGCTATCACAGAATTATGTTCTCAGAAGTATGAAGGGGCCTTTGGACTTTCAAACAGACCCAAGGATAACTGCCAGGCGACAGTCATTCCTGTGGATTAACTCGGTTCCCTTTGCAGCCTTGCGAGAGTGGGTTATTGTTCACATTTCCTGATAAAGAACCTGAGATTCAAAGAAGTCACGTCCAGGTAGCCAGTCATTGGGAGTTCCCCTATGACACCGCAAATTCCTGTCGACAGTAACCAGACATCTGTCTCATTCTTTAGGATCTTTGTCACTTTAGGTTTTGTCACAGCATCTTGTCTCCATCTGCGCCTGGGCGTGTATTGTGTCTGTGCAGGAGCTGTTGACCCCTTGAGGCCAGAACTGCGGGCATCCCTCTCTTTCTCTTCAGGTCTCCTTAGGACTTAGAAAGTCAAGGGAGTGGCCGCTCCTGGGCCCTCTGGAAATAGCTTTGAAGCCCAGAACCACCTCTGACTTGTCCTGTGAGTCAAGTCAGACTTGAGACTCAGTTTGCCCACCTGTAAAGTGGGTGTGGTGAAAATACCAGCCTCACAGCATTCTTGGAAGGACTGCAGGTTATCAGATGTATAAAGCGCTTTGCTGCTGCCTAGCTCTCATAAATATCATCTCTTGATATTACTTCTTAAATTCCCAACAAAGAAGGCTCCAAAGAAAAGTTTGATAGTAGGGATAAAGTTTGATAATTAAGGTGAAGTGCTCATACTGTTGGACCCAGAAATTCTAGGGTTAGAAATCTGTGGATATGCTCAAACAGGGACGACAACCAACAAGGATGACCAGGAGAAGCATATTGACATTAAGATACAGGAGGGTTTCCAAACGGATGGTCAAAAGCTGCTTCCCCCAGCCCACCAGTCCACCACCCAAGCTGCCCTGGCCTCTCCCTGGAATCGTCTGGGGAGTCCCAGGATCCAGCAACTAAAAGGTCAACACCGGATCCCCAGGACCCTGCTCCCTCCCACTGCCTGTGGCCTTCTGATTGATCCAGGCAACACTTTGAAGCTGTACCACACCACTAGCAGCTCAAGGATGCTTCCATGTTTCATTTGCTTCTTTGCATGTTATTTGTGCATGGAGGGGGGCGGTGGAGGGCATAAATCTGGAAGCAACCTAAGCGTTTCAATAGGAGGCTCATCAAATAAATGATATGTCCCTCCTATTTGATATCATGCAGCTTAGTAAGAAAGAACAGTCAGCTCCAAAGTGGAGACACTAAAGACAGTCAAGAGGTATCTTTCGGCCACGAAGGCAAGTCACCTATGTGTGTATATTGTATAATTCCATTTGTGCAAAATAAATGGAACAGACATTTATGGGTGGATATACCCGTATAAAACATGTAATGAACTGTACATAGCATTCAACTGATATCATTTATTATGTAGAAAAACTAAACCTCAACAGAAGAAAGACCGTGAGTGTTCGTCGCTCAGTGGTATCTGACTCCTTGGAACCCTATGGACTATAGCCCAACAGGCTGCTCTGTTCATGGATTTCTCCAGACAAAGAATACTGGAACGGGTTGTCATACCCTTTTCCAGGAAGACTGCATCTTCCTGTTTGGTGCTACACATCAAAAATTTAAGAACATCTCAAATATGCACATGTGCTTACAGATTGCATATATATATATATATGTACATGAGAGGAGAACGTTTCTGTGTACATTAGAAATTGTGAGCAATTTTGGCTTCTGGAAAGTGGAGCAGACCACTTTTACAGACCACTTTTAGGTCTCACTTTCTGTCCTGTTTAAAATTTTTGGCCGTGAGTACATACTACTATTATTTTTACATTATTATTGTTTTGAAACAGATGGACTCCAAGCAGACTGTAGTGGGTCCTGGCCCCTGAAGGAGAACTTAGCAAAAGGGACCACAGGGGACCTTGGGAGCCTGCAATGTGCACGGAAAATACGGGGTTAACACTCTTTACCAGGCAGCCTGCAGCCTCAACCCTCAATTAGGCTAATTAAGCAGCTTCAGGAGCAGAAAGGAAACGTAATTGGCGGCGGACACCTGAGCTCTCAAATATTGACATTAAGATACAGGAGGGTTTCCACGGATGGTCAAAAGCTGCTTCCCCAGCCCACCAGTCCACCACCCAAGCTTGGCCTCTCCTGGAATCGCGGGGTAGTCCACACTAAAGGTCAACACGGATCCCCAGGACCCTGCTCCCTCCCACTGCCTGTGGCCTTCTGATTGATCCAGGCAACACTTTGAAGCTGTACCACACCACTAGCAGCTCAAGGATGCTTCCATGTTTCATTTGCTTCTTTGCATGTTATTTGTGCATGGAGGGGGGCGGTGGAGGGCATAAATCTGGAAGCAACCTAAGCGTTTCAATAGGAGGCTCATCAAATAAATGATATGTCCCTCCTATTTGATATCATGCAGCTTAGTAAGAAAGAACAGTCAGCTCCAAAGTGGAGACACTAAAGACAGTCAAGAGGTATCTTTCGGCCACGAAGGCAAGTCACCTATGTGTGTATATTGTATAATTCCATTTGTGCAAAATAAATGGAACAGACATTTATGGGTGGATATACCCGTATAAAACATGTAATGAACTGTACATAGCATTCAACTGATATCATTTATTATGTAGAAAAACTAAACCTCAACAGAAGAAAGACCGTGAGTGTTCGCTCAGTGGTATCTGACTCCTTGGAACCCTATGGACTATAGCCCAACAGGCTGCTCTGTTCATGGATTTCTCCAGACAAAGAATACTGGAACGGGTTGTCATACCCTTTTCCAGGAAGACTGCATCTTCCTGTTTGGTGCTACACATCAAAAATTTAAGAACATCTCAAATATGCACATGTGCTTACAGATTGCATATATATATATATATGTACATGAGAGGAGAACGTTTCTGTGTACATTAGAAATTGTGAGCAATTTTGGCTTCTGGAAAGTGGAGCAGACCACTTTTACAGACCACTTTTAGGTCTCACTTTCTGTCCTGTTTAAAATTTTTGGCCGTGAGTACATACTACTATTATTTTTACATTATTATTGTTTTGAAACAGATGGACTCCAAGCAGACTGTAGTGGGTCCTGGCCCCTGAAGGAGAACTTAGCAAAAGGGACCACAGGGGACCTTGGGAGCCTGCAATGTGCACGGAAAATACGGGGTTAACACTCTTTACCAGGCAGCCTGCAGCCTCAACCCTCAATTAGGCTAATTAAGCAGCTTCAGGAGCAGAAAGGAAACGTAATTGGCGGCGGACACCTGAGCTCTCAAAGGTAGAGGCTTGAAGGCGGCTGCTGGAGGGATGGAGGCTCGGCAGAGGACAGGAGCTCAGTGCTAGGGGCTTATCTGAAAGTATTCTCTTTCGAGACTTCAGAGGCAGTTTGGAACAGACTCCCCCCAGCACCCTGGGGGCATTGCAACAAACTGAGACCCGGGGAAGCTGTCCAGAAAAGGGGTGAAAAACAAAGTGGAAGCTCTCTGCCATTCATTGACTTTTTTAAAGGGGTATTTCCCCATTCATCGAGAAAGAAAAAGGAGCCTCTCCTCTCTGAATAAATATATTGGATTCTTTCAGGGTGAGAAGATCTGAGCCAAGGCCTGGGGACGGAACAGAGTTCTGCGGGGGCTGCAGGCTGGTCTGTACGGTAGGAGCTCTTTTACACCACCTAACCTTTACCCGGGCCCACTGTGTGCCAGGCCCCCAGGCCCGTCTGAGGCTTTTCCTATATTAGTCCCAGCGCAACATATGATACCATATTCCACCAAGTATAAGACGTATATTTTTGGCTTTTATAAGAAGAATTACCAGAGTTAGCCAAAAAAAAAAAAAAGAAAGAAAATGCAGGATTCCAATTAAATTTGAAATATGGTTAAACAATATATATATATATTTTTTTTAGAAATGTCCCAAGTAGTATGCTCCAAAGGAGATACACTGATCCTAAAGTATTATTCATTCTTATATCTAAATTTAACTGGACCTACTGTATTTATGTGACAACTGAACTTAAAACATTTCTAAAGTGCCTATAAGCCTTAGAGTCAGTGGACTATTTTATGATTAGTTAACAATCTTTTCTTTCTTGTTGGTTCATGATGTTGCATTTTGGTGGTTTCTTGGAGTGGTTAAACTATTATACCCATTTGACAGATGAGCAAACTGAGGCTAGAGGCGATTAATTCGCTTCCTGAGGTTGCAAAGCCAATGGCACAGCCAGGATTTGAACCCTGACACGCTGCTCCAGGACTGTGCACCTGAGTACCGTGCTTCTAGCTGAGGAGCTGCACTCCTTTAATTTTTTTAGGAGCTACACTCTCAGTGTCAAAGGGCAATTGATGGGATCATTAGGAGCCACTTTGTTATACTTCTGATTTGTCTCTTTTATTTTTGTCTTAAAAGTCTGTAAAGTCATTTGGATCTGTATCTTTAGTTTCTTGTATAAGAAGTGTTGGGATTAGAAAGTTACAGAATTTCTCTAGTATTAAAAACTGACCTCTTAACCATGTATGTATTAATTTCTCAAATATTTGACTATTAGTTAGCACCAATAGTTACAAGCCACCTTCATGCCTAAGCATTCTGTTTTTATAACAAAGGGACAAATAATGATAAAATCAGCACATCGTTTTCAGGTACAGTTTTGTGTCAATCATCAGTCACTTCAACCTCTTAGTCCCCCTAAAGGATAAGGATAATTTCATATTCTCAGTGGTAACCTTGGGTACCATGATATCCTCAGTCAAACTCTGAATCACACTGACTATAAAATTACAGGAATAAGAAAGTATAGCAGGCCTCGTCTGGAGGCTTTTCCTATATTAGTCCCAGCGCAACATATGATACCATATTCCACCAAGTATAAGGCGATATTTTTGGCTTTTAAAAGAAGAATTACCAGAGTTAGCCAAAAAAAAAAATGAAAGAAAATGCAGGATTCCAATTAAATTTGAAATATGGTTAAACAATATATATATATATTTTTTTTAGAAATGTCCCAAGTAGTATGCTCCAAAGGAGATACACTGATCCTAAAGTATTATTCATTCTTATATCTAAATTTAACTGGACCTACTGTATTTATGTGACAACTGAACTTAAAACATTTCTAAAGTGCCTATAAGCCTTAGAGTCAGTGGACTATTTTATGATTAGTTAACAATCTTTTCTTTCTTGTTGGTTCATGATGTTGCATTTTGGTGGTTTCTTGGAGTGGTTAAACTATTATACCCATTTGACAGATGAGCAAACTGAGGCTAGAGGCGATTAATTCGCTTCCTGAGGTTGCAAAGCCAATGGCACAGCCAGGATTTGAACCCTGACACGCTGCTCCAGGACTGTGCACCTGAGTACCGTGCTTCTAGCTGAGGAGCTGCACTCCTTTAATTTTTTTAGGAGCTACACTCTCAGTGTCAAAGGGCAATTGATGGGATCATTAGGAGCCACTTTGTTATACTTCTGATTTGTCTCTTTTATTTTTGTCTTAAAAGTCTGTAAAGTCATTTGGATCTGTATCTTTAGTTTCTTGTATAAGAAGTGTTGGGATTAGAAAGTTACAGAATTTCTCTAGTATTAAAAACTGACCTCTTAACCATGTATGTATTAATTTCTCAAATATTTGACTATTAGTTAGCACCAATAGTTACAAGCCACCTTCATGCCTAAGCATTCTGTTTTTATAACAAAGGGACAAATAATGATAAAATCAGCACATCGTTTTCAGGTACAGTTTTGTGTCAATCATCAGTCACTTCAACCTCTTAGTCCCCCTAAAGGATAAGGATAATTTCATATTCTCAGTGGTAACCTTGGGTACCATGATATCCTCAGTCAAACTCTGAATCACACTGACTATAAAATTACAGGAATAAGAAAGTATATTTATAAATACATTTGAGGAAATGGTTGGTAACAAGTGAAAAAGATTTTTATTTCTCCCTTCAACTTCATGCCTGTAAAACGTGCCTTTATTTCTTTTCTCTATAAATAAATAAATAAGTGAGCTCCATGCGAAGGCTCCCCCCATCAAGCGGATTCATAGGGTGCAGTAGCCTGTGCGTCAGAACGGAGCCTGCTGGAGGGTGGAGTGGGTGTGCCTTGCTGCCCCGGCTGCAGGGGGCCCTGGGGGAAAGGGGACCCTCGGGGGAAAGGGGACCCTCGGGGGAAAGGGGACCCTCGGGGGAAAGGGGACAGACGAAATGCAGGGTGTTCATGCCCTCGTCATCGAGTGATATGAGGACACACTAGGCCCCACGGGATATGACCGCTAGAGCTGTGCTAGAGGCATTTGTCTTCTTTGTTTTTAAATATAATTCATTTAATTGTCAGTTTGACACCTTAATTTTTTAAAATAATGGCTGTGTTAACCACGGGATCACAAAATTCCTCCGCTTCTACCGGTTGGCTCTCGTGAGCCTGTGTGAATCAGTTCTGCTTGCCTCCCACCCCCTCTTTGCCCATTTAAGGCCTACGCATTTTCTTCAGGGCTTGAGGTAAGGAAACCACCTGCAGCGCAGGAGACACGGAGACTCCTGCGCTGGACCCTGGGTCAATTTAGACTATCTTGTCAAAGGGCAATTGATGGGATCATTAGGAGCCACTTTGTTATACTTCTGATTTGTCTCTTTTATTTTTGTCTTAAAAGTCTGTAAAGTCATTTGGATCTGTATCTTTAGTTTCTTGTATAAGAAGTGTTGGGATTAGAAAGTTACAGAATTTCTCTAGTATTAAAAACTGACCTCTTAACCATGTATGTATTAATTTCTCAAATATTTGACTATTAGTTAGCACCAATAGTTACAAGCCACCTTCATGCCTAAGCATTCTGTTTTTATAACAAAGGGACAAATAATGATAAAATCAGCACATCGTTTTCAGGTACAGTTTTGTGTCAATCATCAGTCACTTCAACCTCTTAGTCCCCCTAAAGGATAAGGATAATTTCATATTCTCAGTGGTAACCTTGGGTACCATGATATCCTCAGTCAAACTCTGAATCACACTGACTATAAAATTACAGGAATAAGAAAGTATATTTATAAATACATTTGAGGAAATGGTTGGTAACAAGTGAAAAAGATTTTTATTTCTCCCTTCAACTTCATGCCTGTAAAACGTGCCTTTATTTCTTTTCTCTATAAATAAATAAATAAGTGAGCTCCATGCGAAGGCTCCCCCCATCAAGCGGATTCATAGGGTGCAGTAGCCTGTGCGTCAGAACGGAGCCTGCTGGAGGGTGGAGTGGGTGTGCCTTGCTGCCCCGGCTGCAGGGGGCCCTGGGGGAAAGGGGACCCTCGGGGGAAAGGGGACCCTCGGGGGAAAGGGGACCCTCGGGGGAAAGGGGACAGACGAAATGCAGGGTGTTCATGCCCTCGTCATCGAGTGATATGAGGACACACTAGGCCCCACGGGATATGACCGCTAGAGCTGTGCTAGAGGCATTTGTCTTCTTTGTTTTTAAATATAATTCATTTAATTGTCAGTTTGACACCTTAATTTTTTAAAATAATGGCTGTGTTAACCACGGGATCACAAAATTCCTCCGCTTCTACCGGTTGGCTCTCGTGAGCCTGTGTGAATCAGTTCTGCTTGCCTCCCACCCCCTCTTTGCCCATTTAAGGCCTACGCATTTTCTTCAGGGCTTCGCAGGTAAGGAAACCACCTGCAGCGCAGGAGACACGGGAGACTCCTGCGCTGGACCCCTGGGTCAGGAAGATCCCCTGGAGAAGGAAATGACAACCCACTCCAGAAGAAGAGTATTGCCTTCTCCAGAAGGAGAAACCCTGTGGACAGAGCAGCCTGGTGCGCTAGAGTCCGAAGGGTCGCGAAGACTCAGACACGGCTGAGCACACAGCCTTCAGACCTCTGTAGTCTCCGGTCTGGGCAGTCTCAAGAGAGCCCCCCGCAGGCCCTCTCTGCCTCGTGTACCTACCTAACTGTATCTGAGATGATTGTTGTATTGTTGTTTTGACTCTTCTCGAGGTCAGTTCTGTGAAACCAGAGTTCTGGTCCCTCCTGCCTCCTGGACAGAACCGTCACAGAGCGTGGTACATGGTAGGCGCCCGAAGAATGTTTTTGAAAGGCATCCATGAATGAATTTTTCCATTAAGGCTTTCTCCTCCTCTTACATGTGCACGTTTGGGTGGTACTGTAAAGTTACATAAAACTTTTGGTCCAAATTATTAAATTAATAGCTCATTTCTCAGCTCTTTACAGGAGCTCTATCTTTTTTTATATCACGGACCCTATTAAGGGTCTGAGGAAGTCCATGACACCCTCTCAAAATTTTGTTTTTTAAATTTTAAAATTTTCTTTCTTTAATTGGAAGATAATTGCTTTATAGTATTGTGTGGATTCCTGCCACATATCAGCATGAGTCCATGGCAGGTATAGGTAGTTCCCTCCATCCTGAACCTCCCTCCCTCAGGCTTGTTTTTATAAAAATGTATAAGCTGGCAAAGAAAACCAATTACATTAAAATGCAGTTACTTAAAAAAATTAATATGATAAGTATGTGTTTTTATTAACACACTAAATGACAAGAAGTCAATAATGACTGTAATTTTGAAATAGCAATAACTTAAATGATATTTCAGTTAATCTGTGACTGATATGATATACCACGGGATCACAAAATTCCTCCGCTTCTACCGGTTGGCTCTCGTGAGCCTGTGTGAATCAGTTCTGCTTGCCTCCCACCCCCTCTTTGCCCATTTAAGGCCTACGCATTTTCTTCAGGGCTTCGCAGGTAAGGAAACCACCTGCAGCGCAGGAGACACGGAGACTCCTGCGCTGGACCCCTGGGTCAGGAAGATCCCCTGGAGAAGGAAATGACAACCCACTCCAGAAGAAGAGTATTGCCTTCTCCAGAAGGAGAAACCCTGTGGACAGAGCAGCCTGGTGCGCTAGAGTCCGAAGGGTCGCGAAGACTCAGACACGGCTGAGCACACAGCCTTCAGACCTCTGTAGTCTCCGGTCTGGGCAGTCTCAAGAGAGCCCCCCGCAGGCCCTCTCTGCCTCGTGTACCTACCTAACTGTATCTGAGATGATTGTTGTATTGTTGTTTTGACTCTTCTCGAGGTCAGTTCTGTGAAACCAGAGTTCTGGTCCCTCCTGCCTCCTGGACAGAACCGTCACAGAGCGTGGTACATGGTAGGCGCCCGAAGAATGTTTTTGAAAGGCATCCATGAATGAATTTTTCCATTAAGGCTTTCTCCTCCTCTTACATGTGCACGTTTGGGTGGTACTGTAAAGTTACATAAAACTTTTGGTCCAAATTATTAAATTAATAGCTCATTTCTCAGCTCTTTACAGGAGCTCTATCTTTTTTTATATCACGGACCCTATTAAGGGTCTGAGGAAGTCCATGACACCCTCTCAAAATTTTGTTTTTAATTTAAATTTACTTTCTTTAATTGGAAGATAATTGCTTTATAGTATTGTGTGGATTCCTGCCACATATCAGCATGAGTCCATGGCAGGTATAGGTAGTTCCCTCCATCCTGAACCTCCCTCCCTCAGGCTTGTTTTTATAAAAATGTATAAGCTGGCAAAGAAAACCAATTACATTAAAATGCAGTTACTTAAAAAAAAATTAATATGATAAGTATGTGTTTTTTATTAACACACTAAATGACAAGAAGTCAATAATGACTGTAATTTTGAAATAGCAATAACTTAAATGATATTTCAGTTAATCTGTGACTGATATGATATGAAAATATCTGCTTTCTACTGATGATGAAGTTTCAAATACTGCTAATTTTTTCTCATTCTTAAAATGAGAAAAATAGTAACATTCAGGTTAGTGATATAAGTTTATGTGTTTATGTATCTACTTATCCTGAATTTTATCTAGGAATCCCTTGGGGTGACCCATGGGCACCAGGTTAAAGATTCCTGTGGAGAGATCAGTTAGCCCCAGGATTCAAGGGAATTCTGATCAAAGGTCTCCACACAAGAAAGAGATACTACAAATGAAAAGCCAGGATTTTCTGTCCGATGTTCCTGAATTCAGCTTCTTGTGCCTGCTTTTTGCAAGCTGTGTGACTCTGGACATGTTCCTTAACTACACTGAGCCTAAGTGCCCTCATCTGCAGAATGGGGCTAACATTCACCTCAAAGGACTGTTTTGATGCTTAAATGATGTAGAACCATGCTTGATGTATAATTGATGCTCAGAAAATGGCAGCTACTATTTCTATTTTAATTACCTCAGTTTTTTATGGCCGGGAAGCTCCCTTGCTTTTAATAGAATCAAGCATTGGTGAGTTAGTGACAGTGTTAGTCCCTCAGTCCTATCCAACTCTTTGCAACCTCATGGGCTGTAGCCCACCAGGCTCCTCTGTCCAGAGGGTTCTCCAGGGAAGAATACTGAAGTGGGTTACCATGCCCTCCTCCAGGGGATCTTCCTGACCCAGGGATCAAACCCATGTCCCTCGTTGGCAGGCAGATTCTATTAAGGGTTAGGAGTTCCTCCAAATTTTTTTTACTTTCTTTAATTGGAAGATAATTGCTTTATAGTATTGTGTGGATTCCTGCCACATATCAGCATGAGTCCATGGCAGGTATAGGTAGTTCCCTCCATCCTGAACCTCCCTCCCTCAGGCTTGTTTTTATAAAAATGTATAAGCTGGCAAAGAAAACCAATTACATTAAAATGCAGTTACTTAAAAAAAAATTAATATGATAAGTATGTGTTTTTTATTAACACACTAAATGACAAGAAGTCAATAATGACTGTAATTTTGAAATAGCAATAACTTAAATGATATTTCAGTTAATCTGTGACTGATATGATATGAAAATATCTGCTTTCTACTGATGATGAAGTTTCAAATACTGCTAATTTTTTCTCATTCTTAAAATGAGAAAAATAGTAACATTCAGGTTAGTGATATAAGTTTATGTGTTTATGTATCTACTTATCCTGAATTTTATCTAGGAATCCCTTGGGGTGACCCATGGGCACCAGGTTAAAGATTCCTGTGGAGAGATCAGTTAGCCCCAGGATTCAAGGGAATTCTGATCAAAGGTCTCCACACAAGAAAGAGATACTACAAATGAAAAGCCAGGATTTTCTGTCCGATGTTCCTGAATTCAGCTTCTTGTGCCTGCTTTTTGCAAGCTGTGTGACTCTGGACATGTTCCTTAACTACACTGAGCCTAAGTGCCCTCATCTGCAGAATGGGGCTAACATTCACCTCAAAGGACTGTTTTGATGCTTAAATGATGTAGAACCATGCTTGATGTATAATTGATGCTCAGAAAATGGCAGCTACTATTTCTATTTTAATTACCTCAGTTTTTTATGGCCGGGAAGCTCCCTTGCTTTTAATAGAATCAAGCATTGGTGAGTTAGTGACAGTGTTAGTCCCTCAGTCCTATCCAACTCTTTGCAACCTCATGGGCTGTAGCCCACCAGGCTCCTCTGTCCAGAGGGTTCTCCAGGGAAGAATACTGAAGTGGGTTACCATGCCCTCCTCCAGGGGATCTTCCTGACCCAGGGATCAAACCCATGTCCCTGCGTTGGCAGGCAGATTCTTAACCACTTCACCACCAGGAGAGTCCTCTGCTAATTCTTTTTTTTTTTTCTCTTTTTATAAATCTTGACCTCTTTTATTGGTTATTTATTTATTTATTTATTTTCATCCATCTTTATTCTTCGGCGTGTGTGGGCCTCCCATTGCAGTGGCCTCTCTTGTTGGCAGAGCACTGGCTCTGGGCGCCTGTGCTCCAGAGCACTGGCTCGTAATTGGACACACTGGTTCAGCTGCTCCCCCGCATGGGATCTTTCCAGGCCGGGGATTGAACCAGTACCCCCCGCACTTAAAGGTGAACTCTTTACCCACTGAACCAGGGAAGGCCCCATCTAATTCTCTCCTTTTTTTTGGCCACTTCTAGTGGTCTTTCATTTATTTATCTTTGTTCTTTTGGCCTGTGTGGGCCTCCCATCACAGTGGCCCCTGTCGTTACAGAGCACCGGCTCTGGGCACATGCGCTCCAGAGCTCCGGCAGGGTAGTTGGACACATCAGTCCAGCCGCCCCGCGGCACGTGGGATCTTCCCAGGCTAGGGATCGAACCTGCGGCCCTTGCATTGCAAGACGGTGTCCTTACTCACTGGACCACCAGGGAAGCCCCCATCTAATTCTTAATAGCATCTTTTTTGCTCTTCATGATATCCCAGTTTGTGTGATATACTACATAGTTGCTGTAGGTAGAGACCCCCCTTCCCTCTGAGCTCCCAAGCCCCGGATGAAATCTTCTGAAGGAACAGTTAATATGACACATTTCCCCTCCTTGGCAGAATTCAGAAAGGAAGCTTGCAGACTCTGGAACTCTAGTCCTTTTCTTGCAGGATACCAGAATCATTCTAGTATATGGGCTTAGGGGGGCTTCCCAAGGTGGCTCAGTAGGTAAAGAGTCTGTCTGCTGTGTAGGAGGCACGGGAGATTTGGGTTCAATCCTTGGGTCAGAAAGATCCCCTGGAGAAGGAAATGGCAACCCACTTCAGTATTCTTGCCTGAAGAATTCCATGGAAAGAGGAGCCTGGAGGGCTACAGTCCATACGGTCACAGAGAGTTTGACATGCTGAAGCAACTGAGCATGCGTGCACGCCTGGGTTTTGGAGGCAAAGAAGTCTGGAATTTAAGTAACCAGCCATCCTGCTTTGCCTGGATCGGAGAGGTTTTCCAGATGCAGGGGTTTCAGTGTGAAAAGCGGGCCAGTCCTGGGATAGTCAGGCTGGTTGGTCATGCTATTACTAACTTGAATCACACTCTGACTCTACTGTTTACCAGTTGCATGTCCCTTATATTCTTTTTTTTTTTCATCTCTGATCCTCACTGTTTTGATGTCCCAGTGGGAATAACAGTATTTATCCCCGTGGTGTTATTAAAAGGATAAAGTAAGATAATGTTTTTCATAAGGATTAAGGAAAGTCCTGTATAACCATTCCTCCAATGATTTCCATCCAAATAAATCTTAATAAAATAAAACCCAAAGTCCTTACAGTGGCTTATGCAGTCCTACACAGTCTGGTCCTTGGGTGCCCTCCAGTCCCATCCTTCCTGTCTCCCGCCTCCCTTTGGTCTCTTCGTGCAAGCACTGGTCCTTGCACACCCCGCTGTTTCCTCCTCCGGGCCTTGGCACTTCCCGTTCCCTCTGCCTGGGAGGCTCTTGCTAAGACATCCTCGTGGTAGCCTCTGCGTCCATGTGGGCTCCATAGAGCGGTCTTCCCGGCCATCCTCTAAAACAGCTTCCTTGTCACTCGCTCTTCTGTTACATGCTACATTTTTTCCCTCACAGCATTTGTCACCACGTGACACTGTATTATTATTATTATTTTGGTCTTCTCTTAGGTGTGTGTTGGCTCTTCACTGCAGCACACAGGCTTCTCTAGTTGCGGCATGTGGGCATTGCTGCCCCATAGCCTGTGAGATCTTAGTTCTCTAAATAGCGTCCTGGTCAAACCCACATTCCGTGCACCCAAGGCAGATTCTTAATTCTTGACCCATCGGTGAAGTTCCTGATATTAAATTGTAAATCACCACATTTAGTTCTTTATTACCTGACTTCTCCACTCATCTGTAAATTCCCTGAAGCAGATATTTGATGCTGACCCCTGACTCCATCTGCTCTATTGAATAGTGCCCCGCAAGGGCAGACAGGACTCAGAAAGAAATCAACTCATCTGGCACGGCAACAGGGCAGTGGTCTGGGAAATGGCACCCATCCTTGTGGGTGCTCCTCCGTGATCCTTTGGGAAATGCTAAGAAGTAAGAAGGTCCGCTGGTACCTGCATGGGCTTCAGGTGATGCCTACCAGTTTGCTTCTCGATCGGCTACATCCATGGGGTTGCAAAGAGGCAGCGTGATCAGAGTGACTCCCCCCATCGGCTACATGCCATGCGTGTTACTATTATCCCGTGGTGTTATATTCTTTTTTTCATCTCTGATCCTCACTGTTTTGATGTCCCAGTGGGAATAACAGTATTTATCCCCGTGGTGTTATTAAAAGGATAAAGTAAGATAATGTTTTTCATAAGGATTAAGGAAAGTCCTGTATAACCATTCCTCCAATGATTTCCATCCAAATAAATCTTAATAAAATAAAACCCAAAGTCCTTACAGTGGCTTATGCAGTCCTACACAGTCTGGTCCTTGGGTGCCCTCCAGTCCCATCCTTCCTGTCTCCCGCCTCCCTTTGGTCTCTTCGTGCAAGCACTGGTCCTTGCACACCCCGCTGTTTCCTCCTCCGGGCCTTGGCACTTCCCGTTCCCTCTGCCTGGGAGGCTCTTGCTAAGACATCCTCGTGGTAGCCTCTGCGTCCATGTGGGCTCCATAGAGCGGTCTTCCCGGCCATCCTCTAAAACAGCTTCCTTGTCACTCGCTCTTCTGTTACATGCTACATTTTTTCCCTCACAGCATTTGTCACCACGTGACACTGTATTATTATTATTATTTTGGTCTTCTCTTAGGTGTGTGTTGGCTCTTCACTGCAGCACACAGGCTTCTCTAGTTGCGGCATGTGGGCATTGCTGCCCCATAGCCTGTGAGATCTTAGTTCTCTAAATAGCGTCCTGGTCAAACCCACATTCCGTGCACCGAAAGGCAGATTCTTAATTCTGGACCCATCGGGGAAGTTCCTGATATTAAATTGTAAATCACCACATTTAGTTCTTTATTACCTGACTTCTCCACTCATCTGTAAATTCCCTGAAGCAGATATTTGATGCTGACCCCTGACTCCATCTGCTCTATTGAATAGTGCCCCGCAAGGGCAGACAGGACTCAGAAAGAAATCAACTCATCTGGCACGGCAACAGGGCAGTGGTCTGGGAAATGGCACCCATCCTTGTGGGTGCTCCTCCGTGATCCTTTGGGAAATGCTAAGAAGTAAGAAGGTCCGCTGGTACCTGCATGGGCTTCAGGTGATGCCTACCAGTTTGCTTCTCGATCGGCTACATCCATGGGGTTGCAAAGAGGCAGACGTGATCAGAGTGACTCAGCACACCCACAACACATGACTGGCTGGTGCTGTATGGTACATGCGTGAGCAGTGCCCCCAGATAAGCCCGCGGGCTCTCTTCCATTGTTGGAGTCCATTTTGGGGACAACGATGAAGAGGCAGCCTTTCTGAGGCAGGATGTAAGGTGGAAGATACTTTTGAAATCCAGGATTAATGTAAAATCACTTTAGCCAAGGTATGCCTGAAAATCCCTTGAGCCTAAATGTCCCGTGGTGTCGGGATGGCCTGGCATATACAGCTCTGGGGCCCTTTTTGTGCACGTTAAGGTTGGAGCCCCTCCGAGCCAGGCTAAAGAGATGAACACAAGAAGCCTGTCCATGCCCACGTGCTTGTGGGCATTCACACCTCCCGTCTCTAGGAAGCCTCTGACCTAGCAGTGGACGGTGGGTGGTGGAAAGCTGGTGAGGGGCCTTGCTTTTTATCATGGGACTCAATTCCATGCATGAATATTAAATCTCTGTGGCCTTGATATGAGTTCATAGATTTGTTTGCAGTTGTGAACATTAATGGGGAGAGTGGTCATTGTTTGTGAACACATGTGGTTAGAGGGAAGGGGAACAGGTGACTTCAAATTCAGCCTAAAAATTAAATGTACATATGACATATTTCAAACCAACTCCACAATCATCAGTATTTTTACTTTTTTCATTTATCCATTTTCATCCATCTTGGCTCTTTGCCCTGTGTGGGCCTCCCATCAGAGTGGCCTCTCTCACTGCAGAGCTCCAGCTTGGTAGTTGGACACATCGGTCTAGCCACTCCACAGCACGTGGAATCTACCCTGGCCAGGGATTGAACTGGCACCCCTTGCACTGCAAGGTGATGTCCTTACCCACTGGACCACCAGAGAAGTAGGACCCAGGAATTCTTCTAGATATATATGCAAGAAAAAATGAAAACAAAACAAAACAAAGAAAACACATGTCTATACAAAAAACTTGAAGGTTTATTAGCCGAGTCATTTATAATAGGCAAAAGGAAGATATAGCCCAAATGTCCATCAACTACTGAATGACTTAAAAAATTACGTAACATGTCTATACGGTGGAGTATTATTAGGCCATACAAAGAAACAAAGCGCCAACCCATGCTACACCATTGAAAACATTATTACTAAGTGAAAGGAGCCAGTCAAAGAATACCACATATTTCATGGTTCTATCTATAGGACATGTCCAAAATTGGCAAATCTTAAGACAAAAACTACATGCGTGGTTGCTTTGGGCTGAGAAAGGGGATAATAAAGAATGATATTCAGAGGGTACTGAGTTTCTTTTTGAGATGATGAAAATGTTCTAAAATTGACTGTGGTGACAGTTTCAGAAAGCTATGAATATACTGAAAACCATTAAATTGCACACTTTAAATGGATGAATTATATGGTATGTGAATGATATCTCAATAAAGCTGTTAAGAACAAAGCAATTACATCCCGGACCATCCTGGAGAAAATTGCTATGGAGAAAATAGAGCAAGAAGAGGGGATGCAGTGATTGGGGCAGAAAGTGGAGCGCTTTCAGATAAAGAAGTGCACATCTAGGCCAAAATGGGATAAAGTGAGAGACTGAGCAGTGTGAGTATCTGGGGAGAATGCATCCTGCAGGGGACACCTGGAGGTAGGAAGCCCCGTGGCAGGAGTGTGTGGTTGTGTTAAGGAGCATGTGCGGCTGGGGCCGAGAGAGCAAAGGGAAAACTGACGAGAGGCTGATAGGGCAGCCACCCACTCTGGACAGCCTTGGGTTGATGACCAAGGGGGACACCAAGGGGCTGAGCAACCTGCCTGGAGGCCCAAAGATAAGAACCCCCATCAGACCTGAAGATCCCCAGGCACAGACACCCAGACTCGACTCCAGCCACTGTGTGGGGTGACCTTTGTCCTCTGCTGCCTTATTGGATCGTCAGCCCTCCTAATCTCATTGTCCAGTTCACTGAAGGAGCCATTTCACTATGAGCTTGTCATCGTACGAGGCAAGTGTCTGCCCCTTCCAGAGAACAGATTATACTGTCATGTGTAGGTCATGTTCATCTTCTGTCCAGAAATTTATAAAATTAGGGTGGATGGACAATCTGTGTATATTAAAAGGCTTCTCCCCAGACTAGTTAGGTTCAGGTGATTGAGGGATGTGAACATACATAATTTTTCTGGTGAGAGACTTTCATATCTAGGCAATGAAAAAAATTTACATGGCACTACTATTTCAAGAGCAAGTTATTGTCTCAATTTTCTTGTCTTAAAAATGCAGAATGACTTTGTTGTTGTTGTTGCTGTTCAGTTTCCAAGTCGTGTTGACTCTTTGTGACCCCATGGGCTGCAGCATGGTAGGCCTCCCTGTCCTTCACTATCTCCCTGAGCTCCCTCAAGTTCATGTCCATTCAGTTGGTGATGTTATCTAACCATCTCGTCCTCCGTACCCCCTTCTCCTTTTGTCATCAGTCTTTCCCAGCATCGGGGTCTTTTCCATTGAGTCAGCTCTTCACATCAGGTTTGGACAAAGTATTGGAACTTCAGCTTCAGCATCAGTCCTTCCAATGAGTATTCAGGATTGACTTCCTTAAGATTGACTTGAGTTTTCTCCAGCCCCACAGTTCAGCTTTCTTTATGGTCCAGCATGCACATCCATACATGACTGCTGGAAAAACCATAGCTTCAGCTATACAAAACTTTGTCAGCAAAGTGATGTCTCTACTTTTTGAAGGGGAGTGTCAGATTTAGTATGGATTTGGTCTGCTGTGGGTCAGTAAGTGTTGGCCTTGCTGCAGACGCAGCGTCGGTGTTCCCAGCTGTTCTTCAGTCACGTTTCTAAAGGGGTGGTTAGAATGCCTGGGTTCTGTCATGGTTTGTGATGAGGCTGCAGATGATAAAATAGAACAAGGTTGGCAAGTCCACTGGGGCTGAAGACGAAGAGCAGGGATGTGGGGGCAAAAGTCCCAGGCTGGGGTTCTGGATCCGTGATAACTGGACCACAGGTGGGCTCAGGACTGTGGTGGAGCCTGTTCAACAGGCACGTAGGAGCTGATGGTTAAATCTTCAGGACTCTTACAAGCTGGTTGTTAAACACAGCTTTAAAAAAAATCATTTTATTGAAAGATTTACACTGTTGTGTTAATTTTGCTCTACAACAAAGTGTTTGTTGATTTACACGGAGGCAAGTGTCTGCCCTTAAACAATCTGTCATGTGTAGGTCATGTTCATCTTCTGTCCAGAAATTTATAAAATTAGGGTGGATGGACAATCTGTGTATATTAAAAGGCTTCTCCCCAGACTAGTTAGGTTCAGGTGATTGAGGGATGTGAACATACATAATTTTTCTGGTGAGAGACTTTCATATCTAGGCAATGAAAAAAATTTACATGGCACTACTATTTCAAGAGCAAGTTATTGTCTCAATTTTCTTGTCTTAAAAATGCAGAATGACTTTGTTGTTGTTGTTGCTGTTCAGTTTCCAAGTCGTGTTGACTCTTTGTGACCCCATGGGCTGCAGCATGGTAGGCCTCCCTGTCCTTCACTATCTCCCTGAGCTCCCTCAAGTTCATGTCCATTCAGTTGGTGATGTTATCTAACCATCTCGTCCTCCGTACCCCCTTCTCCTTTTGTCATCAGTCTTTCCCAGCATCGGGGTCTTTTCCATTGAGTCAGCTCTTCACATCAGGTTTGGACAAAGTATTGGAACTTCAGCTTCAGCATCAGTCCTTCCAATGAGTATTCAGGATTGACTTCCTTAAGATTGACTTGAGTTTTCTCCAGCCCCACAGTTCAGCTTTCTTTATGGTCCAGCATGCACATCCATACATGACTGCTGGAAAAACCATAGCTTCAGCTATACAAAACTTTGTCAGCAAAGTGATGTCTCTACTTTTTGAAGGGGAGTGTCAGATTTAGTATGGATTTGGTCTGCTGTGGGTCAGTAAGTGTTGGCCTTGCTGCAGACGCAGCGTCGGTGTTCCCAGCTGTTCTTCAGTCACGTTTCTAAAGGGGTGGTTAGAATGCCTGGGTTCTGTCATGGTTTGTGATGAGGCTGCAGATGATAAAATAGAACAAGGTTGGCAAGTCCACTGGGGCTGAAGACGAAGAGCAGGGATGTGGGGGCAAAAGTCCCAGGCTGGGGTTCTGGATCCGTGATAACTGGACCACAGGTGGGCTCAGGACTGTGGTGGAGCCTGTTCAACAGGCACGTAGGAGCTGATGGTTAAATCTTCAGGACTCTTACAAGCTGGTTGTTAAACACAGCTTTAAAAAAAATCATTTTATTGAAGTGTAGTTGATTTACACTGTTGTGTTAATTTTTGCTCTACAACAAAGTGACTCCATTATACGTATGTATATTAATATTTACACACACATATATTTCACATTCTTTTCCTTTATTGTTAAGCACAGCTTTTGAAAAAGTTAAAATTCTACAAACCTAGAATTAAATAAAGGATAGTAAGGATAAGCTAAGTGAAAGAAGCTAGGTATAAAAGGACAAATACTGTGGGATTCGATTCTGCTTTTATGAGATACCTGGAATAGGGACATTCATAGAGACAGAAAGAAAAGAGGTTCCCAGGGACTAGGGAAGGGAGAAGGGAATAGGAGTTATTAACAGATGTGGACAGAGCTTCTGATTGGGATGATGAAAAAGTTCTGGAAATAATGGTGATGGTTATGCAACATTGTGAAGGTTGTTAATGCCTCTGAATTGTACACTTAATGACTAAAGTGGTCAACTTTATGTATATTTCACAAGAATAATAAATACATACATACATATATATATATATATATACACACACATATATATATAACTTGAAAGGAAAAAATACTCTAAAACTAATGCTTTTCCTACATTTTACTACTGCTCTTGAGCTTACTTACATGTGTGATCCTTACTTACATGAAATGATCCACGGCATTAGTGCACATCTTTTCCCAACTGTGTTCAGTGGCTGAAACTCCAGCTGGCACAGTAGAGCAGAAGCTGTCTCTCTGAGCCCTGTCCCAAAAAAAACCCCAGCCACAAAATTTTGACATGGTTTATTACTTGGAAAAAATTACTCGAGGGGGTCTAGATGATAAAATTAGAATGCCTGGGTTCTGTCATGGTTTGTGATGAGGCTGCAGATGATAAAATAGAACAAGGTTGGCAAGTCCACTGGGGCTGAAGCGAAGAGCAGGGATGTGGGGGCAAAAGTCCCAGGCTGGGGTTCTGGATCCGTGATAACTGGACCACAGGTGGGCTCAGGACTGTGGTGGAGCCTGTTCAACAGGCACGTAGGAGCTGATGGTTAAATCTTCAGGACTCTTACAAGCTGGTTGTTAAACACAGCTTTAAAAAAAATCATTTTATTGAAGTGTAGTTGATTTACACTGTTGTGTTAATTTTTGCTCTACAACAAAGTGACTCCATTATACGTATGTATATTAATATTTACACACACATATATTTCACATTCTTTTCCTTTATTGTTAAGCACAGCTTTTGAAAAAGTTAAAATTCTACAAACCTAGAATTAAATAAAGGATAGTAAGGATAAGCTAAGTGAAAGAAGCTAGGTATAAAAGGACAAATACTGTGGGATTCGATTCTGCTTTTATGAGATACCTGGAATAGGGACATTCATAGAGACAGAAAGAAAAGAGGTTCCCAGGGACTAGGGAAGGGAGAAGGGAATAGGAGTTATTAACAGATGTGGACAGAGCTTCTGATTGGGATGATGAAAAAGTTCTGGAAATAATGGTGATGGTTATGCAACATTGTGAAGGTTGTTAATGCCTCTGAATTGTACACTTAATGACTAAAGTGGTCAACTTTATGTATATTTCACAAGAATAATAAATACATACATACATATATATATATATATATACACACACATATATATATAACTTGAAAGGAAAAAATACTCTAAAACTAATGCTTTTCCTACATTTTACTACTGCTCTTGAGCTTACTTACATGTGTGATCCTTACTTACATGAAATGATCCACGGCATTAGTGCACATCTTTTCCCAACTGTGTTCAGTGGCTGAAACTCCAGCTGGCACAGTAGAGCAGAAGCTGTCTCTCTGAGCCCTGTCCACCTCAGAAACTTTGGAAAAAAAATTACTCTTTTAAGCCACAAAATTTTGACATGGTTTATTACTCAGTGACAGGACTTCCCCAGTGGCCGAGCTGTAAAGAATCTACCTGCAACGCAGGACCCAGAGATGTAGGTTCGATCCGTGGGTCAGGAAGATCCCCTGAAGGAGGAAATGGCAACCCACTCCAGTATCGTTGCCTGGGAAATCCCATGGACAGAGGAGCCTGGCGGGCTATAGTTTCTTGGGATCACAAAAGAGTTGGACACGACTTAGTGACTAAACACCACCAAAGGAGAATTCAGGATCTTAGTGGTTCGGATTCCAGGCTTTCACTGCCGTGTTCAATCCCTGGTTGGGGAATTGAGATCCTGCAATTTAAGTGGCATGGCCAACAAAACAAAAATAAATTTTAAAAAATGAACTAAATATGTACACAACAGCAGGAAAGAATCTCAGAAACATGATAGGGACTTCCCTAGTGGTTCAGTGGTTAGGAATCTGCCTACCTATGTGGGGGACCTTTTTCAATTACTGGCTGGAAAAATCCCACATGCCTCGGAGCAACTAAGCCCATCACCGCAACTTCTGAGCTGGCTTGCCACAACTAGTGAAGCCTGCACATGTAGATCCCATGCTCTGCAACAGAGTAGCCCCCCTGCACCACAGAGAAAGCCCACGTGCAATGACGATGACCCAGCGCAGCCAAAACTAAATCAATAAATCTTTTTAGTAAAAAACAGAGCACATTATAATGCTAAAAGAAAACAGACACAAAAGCGTACTGTTTGCCTGGTTCTATTTACATGAAGCTCTAGACCTGGCAGGCCTGAGCTGGGGGGATGGCTGCGGGGGTGAGCGGGTTCTTACTGGGAAGGCACATGAAGAAGTTTGGGGGGGTGAGGAGCAGTGAGAGAAGGTTCTGTGTCCATTAGGGCCGTGGTTCCAAGGCTGTCGACATTTGCTGAAACTTGTAAAACTGTCCTTGAAGTCTTTGCAATTTATCATGTATAAATTGGACCCCAGTTCATCATCATCCTCTTCAAGTCGGACTTCCAAAGGCTTTCTTAGAAAGGTTTGGAGGAACTGGCAGGCTTTCCCTTGAGTGTGAGACTCCGTGAGTCACACATGAGGGAGGTGTGAGATAGGGGTGAGGCCCCACGGGAAACCTATAAGCATTAAATGTGTCCTCTCCTGCTCTCGCCGCTACAGAAAGGAGGATAATGCGTTTGCATTTTCAGGAGACCCACAGGAAGCATCAGCGGAACATGAATGTAAATTCACTCCTGCTAAGTGGCATGACAGGGGCTTGTCTCCAGTGAGGCCAGCTTTATTTTCCCAGGAGTCTGCTGGCAGGAAGGGGCTAAAACGCTGACTTCCTGAAGTCACCTGACAGGAAGGAGAGCAGAGATCTCTAGGGAACCTGCTGTAGGCGTCAGACCCCCCGCAGAAGGTTGTGAATCAGATTCCTGGTCTGTATGCAGCGTGTTGTTCTTTAGTTTGCTAAGTCATGGCCGACTCTTTGTGACCCCATGGACTGTAGCCAGCCAGACTCCTCTGTGCATGGACTTCTCCAGACAGGAATACTGGAGTAGGTTGCCCTCCCCTTCTCCAGGGGCATCTTCTCGACCCAGGGATGGCTGTCCTGCCTTGCAGGCTTATTCTTTATTGTCTGAGCTACCAGGGAAGCCCCTTATGTAGCAGAGAAGCTAGTGATTCTCTCAGAAAAATCTCGTCAAATGGAGCCCCTTGTTTGATCAGGCAGACTAATCAAACCGAATTGTACTGATAAAAATGAACACAAATCCTGGTGTAGAGTCCTTCAGCTAGCCCTAGGCTAAGTGAAGCCAATGTGGAGACCTTGGAGCATGTATTTTGGGGACTTTTTAAAAATAACTCATGGTCCCAATTTGGAATATTTTAGGGGATGGCTGCGGGGGTGAGCGGGTTCTTACTGGGAAGGCACATGAAGAAGTTTGGGGGGGTGAGGAGCAGTGAGAGAAGGTTCTGTGTCCATTAGGGCCGTGGTTCCAAGGCTGTCGACATTTGCTGAAACTTGTAAAACTGTCCTTGAAGTCTTTGCAATTTATCATGTATAAATTGGACCCCAGTTCATCATCATCCTCTTCAAGTCGGACTTCCAAAGGCTTTCTTAGAAAGGTTTGGAGGAACTGGCAGGCTTTCCCTTGAGTGTGAGACTCCGTGAGTCACACATGAGGGAGGTGTGAGATAGGGGTGAGGCCCCACGGGAAACCTATAAGCATTAAATGTGTCCTCTCCTGCTCTCGCCGCTACAGAAAGGAGGATAATGCGTTTGCATTTTCAGGAGACCCACAGGAAGCATCAGCGGAACATGAATGTAAATTCACTCCTGCTAAGTGGCATGACAGGGGCTTGTCTCCAGTGAGGCCAGCTTTATTTTCCCAGGAGTCTGCTGGCAGGAAGGGGCTAAAACGCTGACTTCCTGAAGTCACCTGACAGGAAGGAGAGCAGAGATCTCTAGGGAACCTGCTGTAGGCGTCAGACCCCCCGCAGAAGGTTGTGAATCAGATTCCTGGTCTGTATGCAGCGTGTTGTTCTTTAGTTTGCTAAGTCATGGCCGACTCTTTGTGACCCCATGGACTGTAGCCAGCCAGACTCCTCTGTGCATGGACTTCTCCAGACAGGAATACTGGAGTAGGTTGCCCTCCCCTTCTCCAGGGGCATCTTCTCGACCCAGGGATGGCTGTCCTGCCTTGCAGGCTTATTCTTTATTGTCTGAGCTACCAGGGAAGCCCCTTATGTAGCAGAGAAGCTAGTGATTCTCTCAGAAAAATCTCGTCAAATGGAGCCCCTTGTTTGATCAGGCAGACTAATCAAACCGAATTGTACTGATAAAAATGAACACAAATCCTGGTGTAGAGTCCTTCAGCTAGCCCTAGGCTAAGTGAAGCCAATGTGGAGACCTTGGAGCATGTATTTTGGGGACTTTTTAAAAAATAACTCATGGTCCCAATTTGGAATGCAACGTTTCTTCTGTAAAGACAACATAGGCAAGAGTCATTTTAAAATCCCGCAGAAACCAACTGAGGAACTGAGAAAAATGCGGGTGTGTTTTGAGCAGCCTATCTGCACTATTCTCTCTCACCCACTCCAATCCCATGCAGTGGTTATTATTGTTCCATTTTACAGATGAGAAAGTTGTGGCTCTGGCTTGCCCCCCATCTGTCTGATTCTTGCTCAGTGCTTTCACAATCCAGCAAAGTGAGGTTTTCAAATTGTCTATAAGAAAAGGATGTTGTTGTACAGCAGAAACTAATACAACGTTGTAAGGTAATGATATTCCAATTTTAAAAGTTTTAAAAGAAAAAAAAATTTCCATTTTAGGTTCCTTTTTATAAGTCATCTGGAAATAAATCTTTCCATTTTCTAACTGCGCACCCCACTGGCTCCTGTGCTTGGGTGGATAATCATGGGCCCCGAGGTATATCACTTTATTTGTGGAATGATTGGGAAGAAAAGAGAGGCAAGCTAAACGTGTAAAGGGTGCATCTGAGCCCCAGGAAGGCTTTTGTTTCTCTCCCTTTGGTGCCAAAGATGCAAAGTGGTGGGCGGGCTGAGTCATTGCAGCGTCAGAAAGTGCCTATGACTGGAGTCCGCACAGCCTGCACAGATTTCCAGATCTTACTTCTGTGCCTCTGTGTCAACCACCATATTAAATTATTGTGGCTGGGAAGTTTTATTTTGCAGCGTCTAGAAAGTGCCTATTGTGACCCCATGGACTGTAGCCAGCCAGACTCCTCTGTGCATGGACTTCTCCAGACAGGAATACTGGAGTAGGTTGCCCTCCCCTTCTCCAGGGGCATCTTCTCGACCCAGGGATGGCTGTCCTGCCTTGCAGGCTTATTCTTTATTGTCTGAGCTACCAGGGAAGCCCCTTATGTAGCAGAGAAGCTAGTGATTCTCTCAGAAAAATCTCGTCAAATGGAGCCCCTTGTTTGATCAGGCAGACTAATCAAACCGAATTGTACTGATAAAAATGAACACAAATCCTGGTGTAGAGTCCTTCAGCTAGCCCTAGGCTAAGTGAAGCCAATGTGGAGACCTTGGAGCATGTATTTTGGGGACTTTTTAAAAAATAACTCATGGTCCCAATTTGGAATGCAACGTTTCTTCTGTAAAGACAACATAGGCAAGAGTCATTTTAAAATCCCGCAGAAACCAACTGAGGAACTGAGAAAAATGCGGGTGTGTTTTGAGCAGCCTATCTGCACTATTCTCTCTCACCCACTCCAATCCCATGCAGTGGTTATTATTGTTCCATTTTACAGATGAGAAAGTTGTGGCTCTGGCTTGCCCCCCATCTGTCTGATTCTTGCTCAGTGCTTTCACAATCCAGCAAAGTGAGGTTTTCAAATTGTCTATAAGAAAAGGATGTTGTTGTACAGCAGAAACTAATACAACGTTGTAAGGTAATGATATTCCAATTTTAAAAGTTTTAAAAGAAAAAAAAATTTCCATTTTAGGTTCCTTTTTATAAGTCATCTGGAAATAAATCTTTCCATTTTCTAACTGCGCACCCCACTGGCTCCTGTGCTTGGGTGGATAATCATGGGCCCCGAGGTATATCACTTTATTTGTGGAATGATTGGGAAGAAAAGAGAGGCAAGCTAAACGTGTAAAGGGTGCATCTGAGCCCCAGGAAGGCTTTTGTTTCTCTCCCTTTGGTGCCAAAGATGCAAAGTGGTGGGCGGGCTGAGTCATTGCAGCGTCAGAAAGTGCCTATGACTGGAGTCCGCACAGCCTGCACAGATTTCCAGATCTTACTTCTGTGCCTCTGTGTCAACCACCATATTAAATTATTGTGGCTAGCCAGGGTTTAACAGTTTTCGTAGCTTTGTTTAGTGTTAATCTTTAAGTTTGCTTTGATCTTAGGGTTCCCAAAGAACTGTCAGAAACGGAAGTCTTCTCTTATGTTACTCCGAATTTATGTTGTATAATTCAATATATATGTTAACACGGCATCTACAATGCTTTTTTTTTCTTTGAAAGGCATCTGACTGTTACTCATATTTCAGAAAATCTGTATTTCACCACTGTGGCCCCACAACTCAGTGCAGACATTTCTCATCCTGTTTCATAAAGAACTTTCAAACTTATAAGGAGTCCATAAAGGCAAATAAAAACCAAAGATGATTTCCTTTGTAATACTGGCAAGTGTGTGTGTGTGTGTGTGTATCTTTTAAGTTAAAAGTCCTGAGTTTCTGGGAAGAAATACATATATCCATCCACCCTGTGCAGGTAAACTATAAATCAATACAACCTTTGGGAGAATGCAATTATACAGCATGAGCCAAGAGTTTTAAAAATATGACAGCCACTACGTGAGGATTCAACAGTCAGGAATTCATCCTGAGTGGATAATGGGGAAAGGAAGTAAGGACAGAAGGAAGGGGAAAAGGAGAGAGAAAAAAAAATACAACCAGAATGAGAGGTTTACTTAAGTGTTCCCTGCTGGCATCTGACACAGCCCTTTACAATGATGCTTGTGAAGAATATTTAACATCATGATGGAAAAGCAGTCCCAGATGTCAAGAGAAAAAAAGTAGACTCTAAAATATGTCCTAACTTTCCAGAAGTGCATAGGTTTTTAAATGCAGAGAAAAAAGGCTAAATGGATTTGTAACAAAATGTCAACTTTGGTGATTGCTAGACGGTGAGATTAGCAGTAGTTTTTTTTTTTTCTATTTGTTGTAGGACTTTCCCTACTGTGATTGCATATAATTTTGGAAATCGGGATGGTGAATGAACCCCAGCGTAAAACAAATTTGGGTGAAGGTCCCAGATGCATCAGTTCTTCTGAGTGAGTTTAAGGAAGTTGCTTTATCTCCTTAAATATCTATTTCCTCTTCAGTAGCCTGGGAATCATGTTGTTTTTAAAATATCCTGGGCTTCCCTGGTGGTCCAGTGGGTAAGGACACCACCTTGCAGTGCAAGGGGCCGGGTTTTATCCCTAGCCTGGGAAGATCCCACGTGCCGTGGAGCAGCTGGACCAGTGTGTCCAACTACGGAGCCGGAGCTCTGGAGTGCATGCGCCCATAGCCGGTGCTCTGGGACAACAGAGGCCACCGCGATAGGAGACTAACACGGGCCCAAGAACAAAGATGGATGAAAATAGACAAATGAAAGACCAATAGAAGTAGCCCGCCTGCTCCCCTCCCTCCCAACCCCACCCCCCCAAAATAAATAAATAAATAAATCTTAAAATATATATATCTATATCCTGAGCACTAAACGAGGTAACATGCATGAAGGGTCTTCACACTGAGATTGGCAAATAGCATGAATTCAGTAAGTGTCATCTGTAATGAGACAAGGATGATAAAAATGTTTTCTTTGAATCAGCCATATGTTTAAGTAAACATTTCTCAGGCTTCTAAGCATGCTAGAATCAATGGGGAAAATGACAGCCACTACGTGAAAAAGGAATTCATCCTGAGTGGATAATGGGGAAAGGAAGTAAGGACAGAAGGAGGGAAAAGGAGAAAAAAAAATACAACCAGAATGAGAGGTTTACTTAAGTGTTCCCTGCTGGCATCTGACACAGCCCTTTACAATGATGCTTGTGAAGAATATTTAACATCATGATGGAAAAGCAGTCCCAGATGTCAAGAGAAAAAAAGTAGACTCTAAAATATGTCCTAACTTTCCAGAAGTGCATAGGTTTTTAAATGCAGAGAAAAAAGGCTAAATGGATTTGTAACAAAATGTCAACTTTGGTGATTGCTAGACGGTGAGATTAGCAGTAGTTTTTTTTTTTTCTATTTGTTGTAGGACTTTCCCTACTGTGATTGCATATAATTTTGGAAATCGGGATGGTGAATGAACCCCAGCGTAAAACAAATTTGGGTGAAGGTCCCAGATGCATCAGTTCTTCTGAGTGAGTTTAAGGAAGTTGCTTTATCTCCTTAAATATCTATTTCCTCTTCAGTAGCCTGGGAATCATGTTGTTTTTAAAATATCCTGGGCTTCCCTGGTGGTCCAGTGGGTAAGGACACCACCTTGCAGTGCAAGGGGCCGGTTTGATCCCTAGCCTGGGAAGATCCCACGTGCCGTGGAGCAGCTGGACCAGTGTGTCCAACTACGGAGCCGGAGCTCTGGAGTGCATGCGCCCATAGCCGGTGCTCTGGGACAACAGAGGCCACCGCGATAGGAGACTAACACGGGCCCAAGAACAAAGATGGATGAAAATAGACAAATGAAAGACCAATAGAAGTAGCCCGCCTGCTCCCCTCCCTCCCAACCCCACCCCCCCAAAATAAATAAATAAATAAATCTTAAAATATATATATCTATATCCTGAGCACTAAACGAGGTAACATGCATGAAGGGTCTTCACACTGAGATTGGCAAATAGCATGAATTCAGTAAGTGTCATCTGTAATGAGACAAGGATGATAAAAATGTTTTCTTTGAATCAGCCATATGTTTAAGTAAACATTTCTCAGGCTTCTAAGCATGCTAATCAAACCTTTAGCTTCCTCTAGAAATTTCTGTGAGTAGGGGAGAGAGAGAGAAATGTCCAGTGTGCTCTATACTCTAAGGATATTTATTTGGTGCTCTGAAAGTCCTTGTTAAGCCTTTATTAATCACAGACTGTAGTCCTTGCTGGTGGTTTATTTGCTAGGTCGTATCTGACCCTTGCTACCCCTTGGACTGTCTGTAGCCTGCTAGGATCTTCTGTCCATGGAATTCTCAAGGCACGAAGACTGGAGTGGTTGCCATTTCCTTCTCCAGGGGATCTTCCTGACCCAGGAATCGAACCCAGGTCTCCTGTATCGCAGGGGCAATTCTTCTCTCCACCCCTCCACCCCTCAGGACATTTGGCAATGTCTGGAGACAGTTTGGGCCGTCACCACAGAGCATCGAGAGCGTAGAGGCCAGGGAGGCTGTAAACATTCTACAGCGCACGGCCTGCACCCGAACCCACAACAGTGAGCTACCTGCCCCAAACTGCAGTGGTGTCAGAGTTGAGAAACTTCACTCCTGGTGTTATCGTGCACAATCTGACCGCTGGAGGAGTGTGTGACAGAGTAAGCTTCTTGCCTGACTGCCTTCTGATCCATAACTCAGCGTGGGAGTGAAGTAAAAACATTTTTTTAAAAAACCCTGCCCCCATCTCACCCCACCCAGAATGTTATTTTTATTCTTCAAACCCACTAGACCTCAAGGCCTATGGTGCACAAGATCTTAGGTCTGTTATCAGTGTTAAAAGATGAAGCAGGTTTCTATCTTTGTCTTAAAATCAAGACAGATCCCTTAAGAACTGATAGAAACCCAGGGTTGGAGCTGGAAGACAGTTTGAGGTTTGAAGTCTGACTAATATGAGCTCAGAACTCAGCTTCTTCACCTGCACCCAAAGTGACCATGTGGTCACTAACAGTATCTAGTTAAATGATGGTGGCGACTAGAAATAAAAATAAGAGAAAAAGAGACGCACTCCTGACAGTTAACTTTATTAAGAGTGGCCTTTTTGGTAAGCATTTTCAGAATGCCCATCAAAGCATACCACATTTGACCTGTAAGCCAGTGGCACTGACTTCAGAGACAATGGACTTGATCAAACAAATCACAAGGAAGATTACAAATGCGAGTTGCTGGACAAACCTGTTTTCCGAAATAACAAGTACTGAAGCCGTGGTCTTAGGTGCCAGGAAAGGAGTTTACAGGGCAGTGCTTTGCCAAGAAATAAGTTATCAGATCAGAAGTGAATGTCGCCAGTTCATTGGCAGCAAAATCAGCTCCAAAATGCAAAACTGGGAAACAACTTTGCCACCCAGACAACAGACACTCATTGAAGAGCCTGACTTTGTATACAAAGAGGGCTTATAGATGGTTTGTAAAAGGCAAGAAGAAATAGAAAAGGCTGTCAGTGAACGCTGGGGTGTTTATTCAACTTATTAGCAATGCTACTGCCTCTGCCGCACACCTCCATGGGGCAGACTCTCATCCTGGCCTATTTGGAATGAATTCCCGAAATTGTGCAGTTCTCAGGCAGCCTGATCGTAGTCGGTCTCCTTTCTTAGTAAACAACAATAGCAGTACCAAAACAGCGAGGAGAATGTTATTTTGAGGGGGTTATTTAGAAAACACTTTTATTGACATGTAATTAACACTTGATGAACTGCACATTACTAAAGAGTACAGTTTGCTATTACTATGCTCAGTCCCACTGAACCATGTTTGCTATTACCACGTTCAGTGTGGATCTGTAAAACCATCACTGCCTGTCATTGATCATATCCTATATTCTCAAATTTCCTTTGTAATCCTTTTTAGCTCCTCACTACCATCACCAGGCAACCAAAGCTGCCTTTTGTCACTACAGATTAATGTGTACTTTCTAGACTGTAGAGCAAGTGGAGTCCTACAGTATGTAGCTCTTTTTTTGTCTGGCATCTTTGAGCACAATGATTTTAAGATTCATCCATATTATCATATGGATCAACAATTCATTTCTTTATATTGCTAGGTAGTATGTCATTGAATGGCTAAACCATAATTTGTTTATTCATGCATCTGTTGATGGACATGTATGTGGGTTATTTTCAGTTTGGAGCTATTTCAGTTAAAGCCATTATAAACATTTGTGCACACATCTTCATATGGACATCTATTTCCTCTTCTCTTGGATAAACACCTAAGTATGGAATGGCTGAGTCATAGATTAGGTGTATGTTTCACATTTTGAAACACCAGCAACTGTTCTGCAAAGCAGTTGTACCATTCTGCATTCCTGCCAGTGATGTGTGAGTGTTCCAGGTTTACATTCTCCCCAAACTTTCATGAAGTTGGCATTTTAATTTTAGCCGGTAATGTCATAAACAATAAAAATAATATGACAATGAGAATATTTTAACTGTAAAACTAGCAGAAGGATGCTTTTATTATTAATACCCAGTATTAGCAAGGGAACCAGGGAAAGTGCTGGTGGTAGAAATGAAAGTTAGCATAATTTTCTGGGGGCCATCTTGGCAATATATATCAAATGCCTTGGAATCTTATTTTATTTTATTGAGCAATTCCACTTCCGAGAATTTATCCTGAAGAAGTAAGGATGCATGCAGAAACAGATACGCCCATGGTCCTGGTCCTGGTGAAGGTTTTGCATTCATTCGTCTCCTTGAGAAGCAGTAAAAGCTGAACATCAGAGATTTTGAGCTTACCAGCCACAAGCTAGCTCTACCCTTCAAATCTCATTTCTTAGACTCTCAAAATGTTTTTAAATCACTTGAATTTTTTGCCCACATTTCAAAATTAGGAGCTGTCATATATAACTCTACTGTCTGAGCATTTCTTGAAAAATTAGAAGATTAGACACACAGTGGGCCTACATGAAAGCCAAAAGCAGTGTGAGCGGTGCCTGCGTGCTCCATTGCTTCAGTCATGTCCAGCTCTTTTCCACCCCGTGGACTGCCAGTCTCCTCTGTCCATGGAATTTTCCTGGGAAGAATACTGGAGCGGGTTGCCATACCTTTCTCCAGGGGATCTTCCTGACTTGGGAATAAAATCCATGTCTCTTACATCTCCTACATTGCAGGTGGATTCTTTACTGCTGAACCACCAGGGAGGCTTCGAGGTGCCCTCTATGCTGGCCTGATTTACAGAATTTATCACACTCTAGTACAAACTGTACTTCCTCCTTATCTACTGGGGGTACCTTTAAGTGTAGACACCAAGATTTATTTTTCCAATGTGGGATGGTATGTACACCCGAAAATGGATAATGCAAGGGCCTGCTATATTTAAAATAGATAACCAGCAAGGACCTACTGCATAGCACAGGGAACTCTGTTCAATGTTACCTGGCAGCCTGAATGGGAGGGGGGTTGGGGAGAGAGTGGGTCTATATGTATATGTGTGGCTGAGTCCCTTTGCTGTCCACCTGAAACAATCACAACATTGTTAACTGACTATGCTCCAATATAAAATAAAAAGGTTTTTTAAAAAGATATTTTTAAAAAATCTATTCTTCCCCTCCCATCCCACCCCAGCACCTGACACAAAGAATGAAATATTTGTTGAAGAGTCAATGGGTTGGAAATTACAATTGGTTTAAAGTGTATAATTAGTTGAAGCCAAGTCAACTGAAAGACAGAAGGGCCGTATTCTGTTGGTAAGGTGCCATCAGGATTCACTCTCTCCATCCTCAGTGAGAATGTAAATTCAGCCGTCTTTTCAGGACCTTTGGGAACACCTGTCGACATTTTAGGTTTCCCAGGTGGCACAGTGGGAAGCAATCCACCTGCCAATGCAGAAGACACAAAGACTAGGGTTTGATTCCTGGGTCAGGAAGATCCCCTGAAGGAGGAAATGGCAACCACTCCAGGATTCTTGCCTGGAGAATCCCACAGACAGAGGAGCCTGGCGGGCTATAGTCCATGGGGTCACAAAGAGTCAGACGTGACTGAGCAACTGAGCACATACACACACAACACACATGGACATTTTAAAGCCACACGCCCTTTGATCTGGTTATCCCACTTAGGGAGCTCATCAGGCAGATAAGGCGATAAGGGCATTTATGAACAAGAATCATAGCAATACTGGACTTCCCTGGTGGTGCAATGGATAAGAATCCTCCTGCCAATCCAGGGGACATGGGTTCAGTCTCTGGTCCCAGAAGATCCTACATGTTGTGGAGCAAGTAAGTCTTGGGCCACTATCACTGAACCTGTTTTCAGTGGTCACAAGCTGCAACTCCTGAGACCATGTGCTATAACTACTGAAAACATCACACCCTAGAGCCTGCGCTCCACAGCAAGAGAAGCCGTCTCAAGGAGAAGCCCATGCATAGCTACAAAGAGTAGCCCCCGCTCGCCACAAGTCGAGAAAGCCTGCACAAAGCAACAAAGACCCACAGCAGCCAAAAGTAGATAATAAAATAATCATAGCAATATCAGAAGCTGGAAACAATCTAAATGTCTCTCAATAGGAGACTGAGTAAATCAACGATCATTTATACAGCAAGATATTCTGAGGCTTGAAAGAATCTATTTGTGCAGATATAGAACAATTTCCATGGCTAAGTGAAAAGGAAAAGATGAAGTATGTGATCTATCCACCATTCATATATAAAAAGAGGGTGTGTGTGTGTGTCTGTGTGTGCATGCACACTTGTATTTGCTAATATATGCATACAACAAGTACTCTCGGCCTCAGCTCCATTAACATTTGGGGCCAGAGGATTCTTTGCTATGGAGGGCTGGTCCTTTGCATCATTAAGATCCCTGGCCTTTCTGGGATCATACGTATCTGTAAACAACAAAACTCTATAAAAGTAAAAAGTAAAATAAAAATTAAAAAAAAAAAAAAAGATCTCTGGCTTCTACCCACTAGATGCCACTGGCACTGCTCCTTCAGTTGTCACAACCAACACTCTCCAGACATTGCCAACTGTCCCCCTAGGGTCAGATCAGCCCCAGTTGAGAATCACTGGCACAGTCCATCTCTGGAAGAATCTACCAGAACCCCTGCAACTGTGGCTTTCTCTGAAGATGAAACCTAGAAGGTCATGACCAAAAGAGGAAGGGAAACTTCATTTTCACGTGTTTGAACACTGAACTTTTACAACATAAATATTATAAAAGTTTCATTTATGTTTTTTCTGATGTCCAGATGCTTCAAAACAGAAACCACTCTTTTAATTAAAATGTGTTTGACATATAACATTGTATAAATATACAGTCTACACATTGGTTTGGTTAATTGCAATGTGATTGCCACTGTAGTGTTAGCTAACACGTCCATCGAGTCTCTTAATCAGCATTTCCTTTTTGTTTGTGGTGGAAATACTTAGGATCTAGTCTCTTAGCAAATGTGTTGTTTCCAATACAGTATTATTGACTGTAACCACTGTGCTGTGCATTAGATCTCCAGAACTTACTTATCTGCTAGGTGCAGGATGGTACCTTATACATCTGTCTCCTCAGCCATCCCCACCTCAGCTCCTAGTAGATACCATTCTACTCTCCAAAATAGGAACAGCTTCAGAAAATATAAAAAGTTCCAAAATTGACTGGCAAGGAATTCCCTGGTCTCTTTTTAGTCTACTTTTTAAGGTAACAGGATAGATCATATTATAGATTACATGGTTTTTTCAAATTTGTCCCATTTGCCAGGTGGAAAAACTGAGTCAAGAAAATGGAAAAAAAAATCCTAAAGCCATCTGATTTGTGTCCAGTTTATAATCAACACTCAGATTCCCTGAGACCCCGTCTTTGCTACCACTTGGGACATGTGAGTCTCCACTGTAGAAAACAGACTTTCCAGTGAGTTAGAAACTCGAGAAGGTAATACTTACAACTCCTGTCTCCCAGCCAGCAAATGTCCATTCAGAACAGTGGAAGTTGTGTAGTGGGTGTTCTCTCCAGCCCTAAGACCTGATATGTGATGAGTTCCAGCTGAAAATATCAGCTTTCCTCTCAATCGTCTGTCTATAACAGGTGGTGCAGTGCTAAAGAATCCACTAGATGCCACTGGCACTGCTCCTTCAGTTGTCACAACCAACACTCTCCAGACATTGCCAACTGTCCCCCTAGGGTCAGATCAGCCCCAGTTGAGAATCACTGGCACAGTCCATCTCTGGAAGAATCTACCAGAACCCCTGCAACTGTGGCTTTCTCTGAAGATGAAACCTAGAAGGTCATGACCAAAAGAGGAAGGGAAACTTCATTTTCACGTGTTTGAACACTGAACTTTTACAACATAAATATTATAAAAGTTTCATTTATGTTTTTTCTGATGTCCAGATGCTTCAAAACAGAAACCACTCTTTTAATTAAAATGTGTTTGACATATAACATTGTATAAATATACAGTCTACACATTGGTTTGGTTAATTGCAATGTGATTGCCACTGTAGTGTTAGCTAACACGTCCATCGAGTCTCTTAATCAGCATTTCCTTTTTGTTTGTGGTGGAAATACTTAGGATCTAGTCTCTTAGCAAATGTGTTGTTTCCAATACAGTATTATTGACTGTAACCACTGTGCTGTGCATTAGATCTCCAGAACTTACTTATCTGCTAGGTGCAGGATGGTACCTTATACATCTGTCTCCTCAGCCATCCCCACCTCAGCTCCTAGTAGATACCATTCTACTCTCCAAAATAGGAACAGCTTCAGAAAATATAAAAAGTTCCAAAATTGACTGGCAAGGAATTCCCTGGTCTCTTTTTAGTCTACTTTTTAAGGTAACAGGATAGATCATATTATAGATTACATGGTTTTTTCAAATTTGTCCCATTTGCCAGGTGGAAAAACTGAGTCAAGAAAATGGAAAAAAAAATCCTAAAGCCATCTGATTTGTGTCCAGTTTATAATCAACACTCAGATTCCCTGAGACCCCGTCTTTGCTACCACTTGGGACATGTGAGTCTCCACTGTAGAAAACAGACTTTCCAGTGAGTTAGAAACTCGAGAAGGTAATACTTACAACTCCTGTCTCCCAGCCAGCAAATGTCCATTCAGAACAGTGGAAGTTGTGTAGTGGGTGTTCTCTCCAGCCCTAAGACCTGATATGTGATGAGTTCCAGCTGAAAATATCAGCTTTCCTCTCAATCGTCTGTCTATAACAGGTGGTGCAGTGCTAAAGAATCCACCTGCCAGTGCTGGAGGTGCAAGAGACTCGGGTTCGATTCCTGGGTCAGAAAGATCCCTGGAGTAGGAAATGGCAAGTCGCCCCAGTATTCTTGCCTGGGAAACCCCATGGACAGAGGAACCTGGTGTGCTACAGTTTATGAGGCCGCATAGAGCTGGACATGACTGAGCACACACGCGCATATCTGCTTGTAACAGGAACTACTGTCTCTTCTGTTTTCCTCTTGATTCAGTTCTTCTGATCAATTATGTATGAATCATAAGTAATATCTCTATGATACCTCAGAAAGTGCTTCCATCTACAATTATGCTATCATAGAAACCCTTCCAGAAAACTAAGAACAAACTTTATAGATGAGGAAATAGCTTCAGAGAGGTACTTTAACTTGCTCACCATCACAGTTAATGAAGCAGGGTAGTCAAGTCTGGAACCAAGATCAAAGGAAAAGTGTTAGTCGCTCAATTGTGTCCAACTTTTTGTGATCCTGTGAACTGTAACCCACCTGACTTCTCTGTCCGTGGACTTCTCCAGGCAAGGATACTGGAGTGGGTAGCCATTCCCTTCTCCAGGAGATTTCCTAAGCAGGGATTGAATCCCAGTCTCCCGCATTGCAGGCAGATTCTTTACCAGCTGACCCACCAGGGAAGCCCAAGAGCAAACCTTTACTCTCTAAGACCCTTCATTAACATCTTACACTTGCCAGTAAGAATCCCATTAAAAAGAAAAGCAACTTTCCAACTAAGGAATTAAATTCTTAATTAAGAACACAGACTAGTGAATGAAATAAGACAGTAAAGCATGTAGCAACATGCTAGGCATATAGTAACTGCTAACCAATGTTAGTCATTATGATGAGCTGGAGATCTTCAAACACACAAAAATATATAGTTTATTATTAAAGATATCTTAAACTGATAGTGCAGGGGTGAGGTACACTCATCAACCTATATTATTTAAGAATTTTAAACATGTGGGTTGGTTCTCTCCAGCCCTAAGACCTGATATGTGATGAGTTCCAGCTGAAAATATCAGCTTTCCTCTCAATCGTCTGTCTATAACAGGTGGTGCAGTGCTAAAGAATCCACCTGCCAGTGCTGGAGGTGCAAGAGACTCGGGTTCGATTCCTGGGTCAGAAAGATCCCCTGGAGTAGGAAATGGCAATTCGCTCCAGTATTCTTGCCTGGGAAACCCCATGGACAGAGGAACCTGGTGTGCTACAGTTTATGAGGCCGCATAGAGCTGGACATGACTGAGCACACACGCGCATATCTGCTTGTAACAGGAACTACTGTCTCTTCTGTTTTCCTCTTGATTCAGTTCTTCTGATCAATTATGTATGAATCATAAGTAATATCTCTATGATACCTCAGAAAGTGCTTCCATCTACAATTATGCTATCATAGAAACCCTTCCAGAAAACTAAGAACAAACTTTATAGATGAGGAAATAGCTTCAGAGAGGTACTTTAACTTGCTCACCATCACAGTTAATGAAGCAGGGTAGTCAAGTCTGGAACCAAGATCAAAGGAAAAGTGTTAGTCGCTCAATTGTGTCCAACTTTTTGTGATCCTGTGAACTGTAACCCACCTGACTTCTCTGTCCGTGGACTTCTCCAGGCAAGGATACTGGAGTGGGTAGCCATTCCCTTCTCCAGGAGATTTCCTAAGCAGGGATTGAATCCCAGTCTCCCGCATTGCAGGCAGATTCTTTACCAGCTGACCCACCAGGGAAGCCCAAGAGCAAACCTTTACTCTCTAAGACCCTTCATTAACATCTTACACTTGCCAGTAAGAATCCCATTAAAAAGAAAAGCAACTTTCCAACTAAGGAATTAAATTCTTAATTAAGAACACAGACTAGTGAATGAAATAAGACAGTAAAGCATGTAGCAACATGCTAGGCATATAGTAACTGCTAACCAATGTTAGTCATTATGATGAGCTGGAGATCTTCAAACACACAAAAATATATAGTTTATTATTAAAGATATCTTAAACTGATAGTGCAGGGGTGAGGTACACTCATCAACCTATATTATTTGACTGCACGAACTTTTTTTAAACATGTGAGTTGGTTTCCAGCCTGTCAAAATTGGGACATTTCACATGAATGATCCTGACGTAGTGAATGAACACTGGCGCCTATGGGCTGGAGCTCCGGAGTCACTGACCTCAGAAGACAGTGTGAGTCCTTTCTGGTTCACCACAGACTCTTTACGTGCCTGGAGGAGGGCTTGTGGCTTTGCCGGCTCTCACTGGTGGTTAAGAGAGGACCCCGGAGTGAAATGACAAGTCTTGGATCTTGGCTTTGCCGCTTCTTAACTGGGTGGCCTGAGGCAAATCATTTCACCTTTCTGAGTCTCTTTCCTGGAACTGTGGTGACGCTTCAATAAAGCAATCCACATAAAGGGATTTAGCACCATGCTTCCTAGACAGCTTTCTATAAAAGTGAGCCCTTTCTATCATTAGGTCTGGAAGGGAAAAGAGCAGGCCCCTGAAGAGGTCTGCATCCTGATCCTGGAAACTGTGGGTGTGGTACCTATTGTGACAAAAGAGATGTTGCAGGTGTAATAAAGTTAAGGATTTAAATGAGAGAGTATTTCTCTCTTTTTTTTTTTAAATTTATTTTCAATTGGAGAATAATTGTTTCACAATATCGTGTTGGTTTCTGCCATACCTCAACATGAATCAGCCATGTATATACACGTCCCCTCCCTCCTCCCGCCCCATCCTACCCCTCTAGTGGTCTCAGAGCACCACTCTGAGCTCCCTGAGTGACACAGCAAATTCTCACTGGCCATCTAATTAACATATGGTAATGTACATGCTTCCCTGCTACTCTCTCCATTCATTCCCACCCTTTCCTTCCCTCGCTGTATCCACAAGTCTCTTCTCTACATCTGCATTTTCATTGCTACCCTTTGATCATCAGATGGGTTCAGTGTAATCACAGAGGCTTTGAAGAAATTAAAGCTAAATGCTAGGCATATAGTAACTGCTAACCAATGTTAGTCATTATGATGAGCTGGAGATCTTCAAACACACAAAAATATATAGTTTATTATTAAAGATATCTTAAACTGATAGTGCAGGGGTGAGGTACACTCATCAACCTATATTATTTGACTGCACGAACTTTTTTTAAACATGTGAGTTGGTTTCCAGCCTGTCAAAATTGGGACATTTCACATGAATGATCCTGACGTAGTGAATGAACACTGGCGCCTATGGGCTGGAGCTCCGGAGTCACTGACCTCAGAAGACAGTGTGAGTCCTTTCTGGTTCACCACAGACTCTTTACGTGCCTGGAGGAAGGCTTGTGGCTTTGCCGACTCTCACTGGTGGTTAAGAGAGGACCCCGGAGTGAAATGACAAGTCTTGGATCTTGGCTTTGCCGCTTCTTAACTGGGTGGCCTGAGGCAAATCATTTCACCTTTCTGAGTCTCTTTCCTGGAACTGTGGTGACGCTTCAATAAAGCAATCCACATAAAGGGATTTAGCACCATGCTTCCTAGACAGCTTTCTATAAAAGTGAGCCCTTTCTATCATTAGGTCTGGAAGGGAAAAGAGCAGGCCCCTGAAGAGGTCTGCATCCTGATCCTGGAAACTGTGGGTGTGGTACCTATTGTGACAAAAGAGATGTTGCAGGTGTAATAAAGTTAAGGATTTAAATGAGAGAGTATTTCTCTCTTTTTTTTTTTAAATTTATTTTCAATTGGAGAATAATTGTTTCACAATATCGTGTTGGTTTCTGCCATACCTCAACATGAATCAGCCATGTATATACACGTCCCCTCCCTCCTCCCGCCCCATCCTACCCCTCTAGTGGTCTCAGAGCACCACTCTGAGCTCCCTGAGTGACACAGCAAATTCTCACTGGCCATCTAATTAACATATGGTAATGTACATGCTTCCCTGCTACTCTCTCCATTCATTCCCACCCTTTCCTTCCCTCGCTGTATCCACAAGTCTCTTCTCTACATCTGCATTTTCATTGCTACCCTGAAAATGGATTTAAATAAGAGAGTATCTTTGATCATCAGATGGGTTCAGTGTAATCACAGAGGCTTTGTAAGTGAACGACAGAGGCAGGAGACTTGGCGTCAGAGGAGATGTCATGATGGAGGCAGAGGTTGAAGTGATGCCCTTTGAAGATGCAGGAAGGGACTGTGAGTCAAGGAAGGCACAGAGCCTCTAGAAGCTGGAAAAGCCAAGGAGGTGCGTTCTCCTTTAGAACCTCCAGCGGGCATGTCTGACCTCCAGAACTGAAAGATAAGGAATTTGTTCCTTTTTAAGCCGTTATGTTTGTTGCAATTTCTTATAGCAGCGGTAAGATACTAGCGTATTAGGTTATTTTATCCCACAATAGTTCTGTGAGGTGTGCCTCTTCTCCTTCTTTCACCAGAAAAAAAAGAGGTTCCGTCAAGCTTAGGAACATTGTTCAAGAGCCCAAAGCAAGAGAGTAGCAAAGGCCACAGTCAACTTCAAAACTTTCTGAAATCCAAGTGCAAGATTCTCCTTGTTGCTGTTCAGTTGCTCAGTTGTGTCTGACTCTGCAACCGCATGGACTGCAGCATGCCAGGCTCCCCTGTCCTTCACTCTCTCCCGGAGTTTGCTCAAACTCCTGTCCATTGAGACGATGATGCTGTCCAACCATCTTCTTATGACTCTCGATTATCCAGGGTCCTTCAGCGCCTACTTAAACGATCCCAGAAACAGAAATATACTGACTCCTTGAGGCTACTCTTCCAGTAGCTGAATAGGACTTGCCAGTATGTCTTCTATATACTGAGCTACCTTCTGCAGCACTCTGCACTAGTTAAAACACTCAGTTACAAGTGAAGCAACCCGGCTTGACTAATGGAAGTTAAAAAAGAGGGAGATTTATAGCAAGGACACAAAGGATTTCACAAACCCCATGTTCAGGAAGGCAATTAAGCTTTTGGAAGAACTAATGCTAAGAAATGGGAAGCTTGTGGGACTTGCCTGGTGGTCCACTGGATAAGACTCTGTGTTCCTAGTGCAGCAGCTCTGGGTTTGGTCCCTGGTCTAGGCTACAGTCCGTGGGATCGTAAAGGTCTGGACACGACTGAGCAGCTGAACATGTGGACGCACGCTGGGAACTAAGATTCTGCTGAACGCAGCTACTGAGACCACATGCTTTAGAGCCTGTGTGCTGCACTGAAAACAAAGACCCAGCATAGCCAAAATAAATAATTTTTAAAATGGGAAGCTGGGGCTTCCTGGTGGTTCAGTGGGTAAACAGTAAAGAGGGGCTGGAAAAGCCAAGGAGGTGCGTTCTCCTTTAGAACCTCCAGCGGGCATGTCTGACCTCCAGAACTGAAAGATAAGGAATTTGTTCCTTTTTAAGCCGTTATGTTTGTTGCAATTTCTTATAGCAGCGGTAAGATACTAGCGTATTAGGTTATTTTATCCCACAATAGTTCTGTGAGGTGTGCCTCTTCTCCTTCTTTCACCAGAAAAAAAAGAGGTTCCGTCAAGCTTAGGAACATTGTTCAAGAGCCCAAAGCAAGAGAGTAGCAAAGGCCACAGTCAACTTCAAAACTTTCTGAAATCCAAGTGCAAGATTCTCCTTGTTGCTGTTCAGTTGCTCAGTTGTGTCTGACTCTGCAACCGCATGGACTGCAGCATGCCAGGCTCCCCTGTCCTTCACTCTCTCCCGGAGTTTGCTCAAACTCCTGTCCATTGAGACGATGATGCTGTCCAACCATCTTCTTATGACTCTCGATTATCCAGGGTCCTTCAGCGCCTACTTAAACGATCCCAGAAACAGAAATATACTGACTCCTTGAGGCTACTCTTCCAGTAGCTGAATAGGACTTGCCAGTATGTCTTCTATATACTGAGCTACCTTCTGCAGCACTCTGCACTAGTTAAAACACTCAGTTACAAGTGAAGCAACCCGGCTTGACTAATGGAAGTTAAAAAAGAGGGAGATTTATAGCAAGGACACAAAGGATTTCACAAACCCCATGTTCAGGAAGGCAATTAAGCTTTTGGAAGAACTAATGCTAAGAAATGGGAAGCTTGTGGGACTTGCCTGGTGGTCCACTGGATAAGACTCTGTGTTCCTAGTGCAGCAGCTCTGGGTTTGGTCCCTGGTCTAGGCTACAGTCCGTGGGATCGTAAAGGTCTGGACACGACTGAGCAGCTGAACATGTGGACGCACGCTGGGAACTAAGATTCTGCTGAACGCAGCTACTGAGACCACATGCTTTAGAGCCTGTGTGCTGCACTGAAAACAAAGACCCAGCATAGCCAAAATAAATAATTTTTTAAAAATGGGAAGCTGGGGCTTCCCTGGTGGTTCAGTGGGTAAGGACACCGCCTTGCAGTACAAGAGGTGCCGGTTCGATCCCTGGCCTGGGAAGATCCCACGTGCCGCGGAGCGGCTGGACTGATGTGTCCAATTACTGAGCTGGAGCCCTGGAGCGCATGCGCCCAGAGCCAGTGCTCTGCGACAACAGACGCCACCGCGATGGGAGGCCCACAAGAGCCAAAGAACAAAGATGGATGAAAATAGAGAAATGAAAGACCAATAGAAGTGGCACGCCCGTCCCCCTCCCTCCCCAACCCGACCCCCCAAAAAATAAATAAATAAAATAAATGTTTAAAAAAAAAAAAAAAAGGGAAGCTGAAGAGAATCCAGCCAGGTAAGACCCTCCATCTTCCACCTCTTCTTCTCTACATTCTTGCCTCATTCTTTTCTTTGATAGACTGATTTTTCTCTACTACTTTATTATTATGGTGGCAAATGGCTGTCCCATATTTACACATACAATATGCAATCATATGGAGAAGCAGCCTTCAAGGCAGTCCATCCCCAAGGCAATTCCACATTCCCCAGAGAAAAGATGGCTTGATCTGGCTTCTGGCAGGCATTCACCCCTTGTCCCGTCAGCTGTCACAGGAAGGCAGAGTTGTGAAGAACAAATACATCCTCCAGGCACTCACCTCACCTGAGACAGTGGACTTGGGATATACATAGGAGGGTTGGAAAAGCTGTCATGAGCTGAACTGATATCCCCAAAGGTATCACACTTAATTTCTCCAAAGATTGCCAAAAAGAAGTAGAGATAGTAGGGCAGCTTTCTCCATTTGGAAGAAGTTTGGGGTTTTCAAAAAGCTCCCTCTTGGACTTCTCTGGTGGCTCAGTGGTAAAGAATCCACCTGCCAACACAGGAGACACAGTTCAGTCCCTGCTCTGGGATGGTCCCACATGTCTTGGAGCAACTAAGCCTGTACTCCACATCTATTGTGTCTATATGTCCTAGATCCCATGCTCCATAAGACACTGCAATGAGAAGTCCACACAACAAAATGAAGAGGAGCCCCCACTAACTATAGTGAAGAGAAAAGCCTGCACCACAATTAAGACCTAGCACAGCCATAAATAAAGGAAAACTGGGGCTTCCCAGGTGGTACAGTGATAAAGAATTTGCCTGCCAATGCAGGAGATACAGGTGACCCAGTTTTGTTTTGTTTATTTTTATTTTTTGATAGGTAAGAAATAGATTTATTCAGATTTAGAGAAAGCACACTCCACATACATGGTGTGGGCCATCATAGAGCAAATCCAGCGGTCCTGAAAACATGGCATTCCTAACTTTTATGGGCTGGGTAATTCCATATGCTAATGAGTGGGAGGATTATTCCAGCTCCCTTAGGGAAGGGGCAGAACTGTCATGGCGCCTCTGGGCATGTCATTTAGCTTGCTGACTGAGGATCAAGGTCTGGTCTGCCATCTTGGACCCATTTGAGTCTAATAGGGTTTTGCTGTGTCCTTGGGCTATGACAGGTGACCCAGTTTTGATCCCTGGGTCAGGAAGATCTCCTAGAATAGAAAATGGCAACCCACTTCAGTATCTTCCCTGGAAAATTCCATGGACAGAAGAGCCTCTTGGAGTCCAGAGTCAGACATGACTGAGCAATTGAGCATACTCACAAATAAATATTATTTTAAAATTTTTAAAAAAGAGCCCCCTCCTCCCTTGTGGTGGTCCTCTCCTTCTCTGAGAAACATCTCTAGTTCCTCCGGTCATTCCTCACTATGACAGATCCCAGATGACTCATCAACATGACTGTTACTCCACCTCCCCCTCAGGCTGGATGACTTGCAACATTCCTGCTCAAATTTGTAATTTGTCTCTATAATGAACCTCCCTGCTCCAGATGCAGGTTGCCTAGCTCATTTAAATTGTCTTCTTCCTTTACCTTCCTTGGACCCACAAGGCATATACTGCTCCTGTTAATGCAGCCTAAGATCATTTCCTTGGCAGCTGTATACATCTGGCTCAAATTGAGCTTGTGGCCAACTAGAAGCTCCAGATCTGCTTCCCAGGAACTGGCTCAAGTCTCCCCATGCCCACAGGTTCAGTCCCTGCTCTGGGATGGTCCCACATGTCTTGGAGCAACTAAGCCTGTACTCCACATCTATTGTGTCTATATGTCCTAGATCCCATGCTCCATAAGACACTGCAATGAGAAGTCCACACAACAAAATGAAGAGGAGCCCCCACTAACTATAGTGAAGAGAAAAGCCTGCACCACAATTAAGACCTAGCACAGCCATAAATAAAGGAAAACTGGGGCTTCCCAGGTGGTACAGTGATAAAGAATTTGCCTGCCAATGCAGGAGATACAGGTGACCCAGTTTTGTTTTGTTTATTTTTATTTTTTGATAGGTAAGAAATAGATTTATTCAGATTTAGAGAAAGCACACTCCACATACATGGTGTGGGCCATCATAGAGCAAATCCAGCGGTCCTGAAAACATGGCATTCCTAACTTTTATGGGCTGGGTAATTCCATATGCTAATGAGTGGGAGGATTATTCCAGCTCCCTTAGGGAAGGGGCAGAACTGTCATGGCGCCTCTGGGCATGTCATTTAGCTTGCTGACTGAGGATCAAGGTCTGGTCTGCCATCTTGGACCCATTTGAGTCTAATAGGGTTTTGCTGTGTCCTTGGGCTATGACAGGTGACCCAGTTTTGATCCCTGGGTCAGGAAGATCTCCTAGAATAGAAAATGGCAACCCACTTCAGTATCTTCCCTGGAAAATTCCATGGACAGAAGAGCCTCTTGGAGTCCAGAGTCAGACATGACTGAGCAATTGAGCATACTCACAAATAAATATTATTTTAAAATTTTTAAAAAAGAGCCCCCTCCTCCCTTGTGGTGGTCCTCTCCTTCTCTGAGAAACATCTCTAGTTCCTCCGGTCATTCCTCACTATGACAGATCCCAGATGACTCATCAACATGACTGTTACTCCACCTCCCCCTCAGGCTGGATGACTTGCAACATTCCTGCTCAAATTTGTAATTTGTCTCTATAATGAACCTCCCTGCTCCAGATGCAGGTTGCCTAGCTCATTTAAATTGTCTTCTTCCTTTACCTTCCTTGGACCCACAAGGCATATACTGCTCCTGTTAATGCAGCCTAAGATCATTTCCTTGGCAGCTGTATACATCTGGCTCAAATTGAGCTTGTGGCCAACTAGAAGCTCCAGATCTGCTTCCCAGGAACTGCTGTCTGGCCAAGTCTCCCCATTCCCAGACTTAAATAATTGATGGCAGAATCCACGTCAATCCCCAGTAAATATTCTTGTCTCTTCCAGTGCTTCATTTGGTGCTATGGAGGCCATTGTGAATCCTGATCCTATTATATCCATTTTTGGTCTCCAAGAAGTTTCATCTGTATTCCTTAATTTTTCAGTCCTGAACAGAAATAATATCCAGAATAGACCAAAGTGAGTGCTCTAAGGCACACCAGTGAACATGTCCTAAGTTGCCATGGCTCTATTAATCAACATTAAATATACTAAAAATATGCCACCAGTATTTTATGGTTTTATGTTCCTGGAACAGGAAGGGTGGCCGCACAGATTCCTCAGATGTTTTTGATGTTTAATTTTTATAAGGATAGGAAAGATCCAAGAATATGGGAAAACCTCTGGAAGCCTTTAATTTGGATGAATCAGAATAACTGTTCCTGAGTCAGCACCTCTAGAGTTATTGAACTTACTTCTCATGTCAACCCCAAGGTATTCATATTCCTGTTCTATATGCTTGTAACCATCTTACACAGAAAAAAACTAGAGAAGTGAGATTTGGATAAAGACTGTTGCAACCTAAATGCTTAATCCCAGTACCAGAGATGGGAAGATATTTTTCTGCAAAAGATCAGGCAGTAAATATTTTCAGTTTGGGGGACCAGCCAGTTTCTGTCCTTTGTAGAGGGAAAATAGCAGTATACTCTGTAAATACATGGGCATGGCTGTGTTCAAATAACACTTTATAAAAGCAAACAGGTGTGCCCCATTTAACTCACAGACTGAAGTTTGCCAGGCTATCCTAGAATGTGCTTCCTTCCAAATCTGCATAGCAAAACTCCTACTCAAGTATGCAAGTCAGATATGACTTTTAAGTTATAGAACTAGACCTAAACTGAATTTAGTCCCTGGATCATCACTTGTTAACCCATCCTCAACCATCATACCTTCTAATTTCGTGGGTTAATTTATCTCACTGAAGAACTTGGTGTTGCTTGCTAAAGGGAGATCATAGCCAGAGCCAGCAAGTCTGATACCTTTGAGATACACACTCATTCGTCTCCTCCAGGGCTTCCTTGGTGGCTCAGATGGCAAAGAATCTGCCTGCAATGCAGATTCAGGGCTACAGTCCTTGGGGCCCCAAAGAGTTGGACATGATTGAGCAACTAACACTTTGAACTTTTGAGCTTTGATTCATCTCCGCTTCAATGCTGCCCTGAGTGTCAGGAATTCCTTGTGAGACCATTTGTTTTGATAGTTTGGGAGAATCTGCAAATCCCCCAAATAAATTCATAACAATCCAGTATGTATAATCACATACACTCACACCCCTCCCCTTGCTCTGTGCCCTATCATATGATCTCAGCTTTGATGTGGCCTTGATTTTTTTCCTCTGACCAGGGTGTTGTAGCATTCCATGATTCAGACTTGAGTGTAGTGTTGATTCTGAGTCCTACTTGTTCTACTACATTTTTTAAAACAAATATTTGTTTATTTGCCTGCATGTACGCACACCTGTTAAGTTGCTTCAGCTTAGTGTCCAAGTCTTTCATTGCAAACCTGTGGACTGTAGCCTGCCAAGCTCCTCTGTCCATGGGCTTCTCCAGTCAAGAATACTGGAGTGAGTTTGTCATGTCCTCCTCCAGGGAGTCTTCATGACGCCGAGGATTGAACCCAAGTCTTTTGCATCTCCCACATTGGCAGACAGGTTCATTACCACTAGTGCCACCTGGAAAGTCCCTTTTTGATGGCATACGTTCTTAATTGTGGCATATAGGATCATCCTAGAGATGACACAGGCTTAGTTTCCCTGAGGTGTGTGAGATCTTAGTTCTCCCAGCTTAGGGTCGAATTCAGTTTCTTTGCATTACAAGGTGGATTCTTAACCACCGGACCACTTAGAAGTCCCTGCATGCATTCTTTAAATAATGTCTCCAATATCTGAATGTATTATTGTGATTGGCATTACATAGAATTTATCACTATACACTGACTATTGCAAATGCATGGTGGAACATTGCCCAAGGTGTTTTCTTTTCTTTTTTTTTTTTTTTTGTACCTCTAAATCGTCATTTATTTTTCATCCATCTTTTTTATTCTTTGGCATGTGTGGGCCTTCTATTGCAGTGGCCTCTCTCGTTTTTGAGCACCAGCTCTGGACACATGTGCCCCAGAGCGCTGGCTCACAATTGGACACACTGGCCCAGCCGCTCTGCAACATGTAGGATCCTCCTGGGCCAGGGATCAAACTGGTGCCCCTACACTGCAAGGCAGACTCTCTGCCCACTAGACCACCAGGGAAACCCCCCTGCATGCATTTAAAAAAAAAAGAGGGAAATGTTCTACTGGAAGTTAGAATGCAAGCAAGGATAAATGGCCCAGAAAGCAGAAGAGTTAAGATTGATTCAGGAATAATATGGCAGGCAGGATGGAGGAGTTGTAACCATCATGGCAACCAGGGAAGATGTCATGAACAACTTTGAAGAACAAGTGAAAGAAATCAGAACCATAGTCCTAATGTGAACTTGAACAAGCTGAACAAAACAGGCAGTTAATGCTAATTCAGAGAAAGCCACCATTTCCAGAGGCACATACTCCTGGGAACAGAAAATTCAAATAGTGGCAGTATTCACTGGGCATATTATTTTGCACGCAAAATAAGCCTCTGACCAGCTCAACTTCATGTTTTTCAGTGTTAACAGTTTTAGGCAAACTGTTTGATGGGTCTCTTTGGCCTTTAGAAACACAGAAAATATGAACCCAAGTCTTTTGCATCTCCCACATTGGCAGACAGGTTCATTACCACTAGTGCCACCTGGAAAGTCCCTTTTTGATGGCATACGTTCTTAATTGTGGCATATAGGATCATCCTAGAGATGACACAGGCTTAGTTTCCCTGAGGTGTGTGAGATCTTAGTTCTCCCAGCTTAGGGTCGAATTCAGTTTCTTTGCATTACAAGGTGGATTCTTAACCACCGGACCACTTAGAAGTCCCTGCATGCATTCTTTAAATAATGTCTCCAATATCTGAATGTATTATTGTGATTGGCATTACATAGAATTTATCACTATACACTGACTATTGCAAATGCATGGTGGAACATTGCCCAAGGTGTTTTCTTTTCTTTTTTTTTTTTTTTTGTACCTCTAAATCGTCATTTATTTTTCATCCATCTTTTTTATTCTTTGGCATGTGTGGGCCTTCTATTGCAGTGGCCTCTCTCGTTTTTGAGCACCAGCTCTGGACACATGTGCCCCAGAGCGCTGGCTCACAATTGGACACACTGGCCCAGCCGCTCTGCAACATGTAGGATCCTCCTGGGCCAGGGATCAAACTGGTGCCCCTACACTGCAAGGCAGACTCTCTGCCCACTAGACCACCAGGGAAACCCCCCTGCATGCATTTAAAAAAAAAAGAGGGAAATGTTCTACTGGAAGTTAGAATGCAAGCAAGGATAAATGGCCCAGAAAGCAGAAGAGTTAAGATTGATTCAGGAATAATATGGCAGGCAGGATGGAGGAGTTGTAACCATCATGGCAACCAGGGAAGATGTCATGAACAACTTTGAAGAACAAGTGAAAGAAATCAGAACCATAGTCCTAATGTGAACTTGAACAAGCTGAACAAAACAGGCAGTTAATGCTAATTCAGAGAAAGCCACCATTTCCAGAGGCACATACTCCTGGGAACAGAAAATTCAAATAGTGGCAGTATTCACTGGGCATATTATTTTGCACGCAAAATAAGCCTCTGACCAGCTCAACTTCATGTTTTTCAGTGTTAACAGTTTTAGGCAAACTGTTTGATGGGTCTCTTTGGCCTTTAGAAACACAGAAAATATAAACAGTAATAATTGGCTGGTTTTGATGATACAAGACACATAATCTGCCTGCAGTGCAGGAGTCTGCTTGCAATGCAGGATACCCAAGTTCAGTTCCTGGGTTCGGAAGATCCCCTAGAGAAGGAAATGGAAACCACTCCAGTATTCTTGCCTGGGAAATCCCACAGACAGAGGAATCGTAAGAGTAAGACATGACTTAGTGACTAAACCAAAACCAAATGACACAAGAAGACATAGATAATAGTAACAAAAGCCGTGGACATCTTTCATTAGGTTCATTTGAGTTTTTAATACTTAAAGAAGATTTTTTATTTGTTGGGACTTCCCTGGCAGTCCAGTGGTTAGGACTTCATCTTCCAGTGCAGGGGGTTAGGGTTTGATCCCTGGTTGAGGAGCAAGGATCCCACATTCCTTGTGACCAAAAAACCTAAACAGAAAAGAGGCAGTGTTTTCTGCCTTTCAGTAAAGACTAAAAGAGGGCTTCCCTGGTGGTCCAATGGGTAAAGAATCCGTCTTGCACTGCTGGGGGTGCCGGTTCGGTCCCTGGCACGGGAAGATCCCACATGCCGCGGAGCGGCAGTGTGTCCAATTACGAGCCAGCGCTCTAGAGCACATGTGCCCAGAGCCAGTGCTCCGCTACAGGAGAGGCCACTGCAATGGGAGCCCCACACAGACCAAAGAATGGAGGTGTATGAAAATAAATAAATGAAAGACCAAAAGTGACCAAAAATAAGATTGATTCAGGATTGGCAGGGGGGGTTGTAACCATCATGGCAACCAGGGAAGATGTCATGAACAACTTTGAAGAACAAGTGAAAGAAATCAGAACCATAGTCCTAATGTGAACTTGAACAAGCTGAACAAAACAGGCAGTTAATGCTAATTCAGAGAAAGCCACCATTTCCAGAGGCACATACTCCTGGGAACAGAAAATTCAAATAGTGGCAGTATTCACTGGGCATATTATTTTGCACGCAAAATAAGCCTCTGACCAGCTCAACTTCATGTTTTTCAGTGTTAACAGTTTTAGGCAAACTGTTTGATGGGTCTCTTTGGCCTTTAGAAACACAGAAAATATAAACAGTAATAATTGGCTGGTTTTGATGATACAAGACACATAATCTGCCTGCAGTGCAGGAGTCTGCTTGCAATGCAGGATACCCAAGTTCAGTTCCTGGGTTCGGAAGATCCCCTAGAGAAGGAAATGGAAACCACTCCAGTATTCTTGCCTGGGAAATCCCACAGACAGAGGAATCGTAAGAGTAAGACATGACTTAGTGACTAAACCAAAACCAAATGACACAAGAAGACATAGATAATAGTAACAAAAGCCGTGGACATCTTTCATTAGGTTCATTTGAGTTTTTAATACTTAAAGAAGATTTTTTATTTGTTGGGACTTCCCTGGCAGTCCAGTGGTTAGGACTTCATCTTCCAGTGCAGGGGGTTAGGGTTTGATCCCTGGTTGAGGAGCAAGGATCCCACATTCCTTGTGACCAAAAAACCTAAACAGAAAAGAGGCAGTGTTTTCTGCCTTTCAGTAAAGACTAAAAGAGGGCTTCCCTGGTGGTCCAATGGGTAAAGAATCCGTCTTGCACTGCTGGGGGTGCCGGTTCGGTCCCTGGCACGGGAAGATCCCACATGCCGCGGAGCGGCAGTGTGTCCAATTACGAGCCAGCGCTCTAGAGCACATGTGCCCAGAGCCAGTGCTCCGCTACAGGAGAGGCCACTGCAATGGGAGCCCCACACAGACCAAAGAATGGAGGTGTATGAAAATAAATAAATGAAAGACCAATAAAAGTGACCAAAAATTAAAAAAAAAAAAAAAAAGACTAAAAGAAAGTAGTCCAGGAGAAGGAGATGGAAACCCACTCCAGTATTCTTACCTGGAGAATTCATGGACAGAGGAGCCTGGCAGGCTACAGTCCATGGGGTCACAAAGACTGAGCGACTAACACAGAGCTTATTAATAAACAATATTGTGATAGTTTCAGCTGAAAAAAATAAAAGAAAATAGTCCACATAAGAAAAATCTTTTAAGAAATTCCTTTTTTTTTGGTTGCCTAATAGCCTTTAACAGAGTGCTTAACAAAACAGGAGCTAACATCAGACAGACGGTATACTTCTCAATTCTTGGTAAACGTGCAACTGTGGAGTCAGGCCAACTTCTTTGAACTTCACCTTCCTCATCTGTAAAATGGAAATATGAGTGGAAGTGACTTCACATACCATCAGGTATTCTCAGTGTCTCTGGTCTTGTGGACACTCTAGATCTACCCCATCACCATATAGCAGAAATTCACCAAACACCTGGAGGAAATGGAGGAAGTGGAAACCCCACCCCCATCTCGGCCACTGGAGATTTTTCACTAGAAATGTGTGATCTCCATTATCTTTCCTCCCACCATCTCACCACCTCTCCCTCCCATCTCTGACCTCTTCTGTCTACATCTTCTCTAGGTTGTTGAGACTTCTGCCCACCTTGAAATTCCACCTTCTTCCCCATCCATTGTTCTAATTGATCCTTATCAATTTTTCATCTCCCTTGACCCTACTGATAACTATACTTAGATAGCTGGACTCTTAAACTCAAAGAAACCCTCACGGTATCTATAAAAAGCACTGTCCTGGGGCTTCCCTTGTGGTCCAGTGGGTAAGGACACTGCCTTGCAGTGCAAGGGGTGCCGGTTCGATCCCTGGCCTGGGAAGATCCCATGTGCCGCTGAGCGGCTGGACTGATGTGTCCAATTACCGAGCCGGAGCTCTGGGGCGCATGCGCCCAGAGCCGGCACTCTGCGACAACAGAGGCCACCACGATGGGAGGCCCTCTCTTTCTCTGTGAGAAGAGAGCAAGATAAGAGAAAAAAGGGGCCAAAAAACAAAGATGGATGAAAATAGATAAATGAAAGACCAGTAGAAGTCGCCCACTGGCCCTCCTGCCTCCCCACCCCACCCCCACAAAAAAGCACTTGGCCCAGCAATTCTATACAGTATGAAGATTTATCTCTCTGATAGGTTCAGGAAAATATTGCACATTGAAGCTATTCATGTCTGTACTGTTTATAGCTGACAAGAAGGAACCCACCCAAATATTCAGCAACACAGAACAAACTCGTGTGTGATCCTAAAGTGGGATCTTTTTGCAGCTGTAAAAAATACGTAAGAAACTGTCTTTGCACTAATGTGGAAAGAGAGCAAAATAAGAGAAAAAAAGCAAGATGTATGTTTCACCAGAGTTTGCCTTGAGAAAGTAAAAGACTGGACAAGAAAATGTTCATGTGTGCTTTGTATCCAAAAGGAGACTCTGAAAGGACAGCCAGGAAACTCATAAGAAGGAACCAAAGAAAGTATTAATGGGTCAGATGTAAACAGGCATATGATTTCTCATGATATTCTTTCTTCTGTTGTTATCTTCTCAAACTATATGAATGCATTAACTACTCAAAAGCTTGAGTTCTTAAAAAAGCTGTCAAGGCGTATAGGACAACAATAATTTTCTAAGAGGATGTTGCTAGTCAGTGTTAAAATATTTTTATTTCTTTGCACTATGTAAAAACTAGATGATATTAGCTAAATAATGTGCTCAGAATGGTATCACCTGCATAAAATGTGGTGAAAATTGAGGCTGTTCGTGGTAGCATGTAGAAACGATCAGTATGGAAAACACCTAGGTAGTATTATCATTGTATTATCTGTATATTAATGTGGCCTAAGGTAAAGAAATTGAACTTTGACTTCAGACCAACCTGGGTAGAACCCAGCTTCCATGCTAGCTGGCTGTGTCACTCTGAGAAGCTCAGGTCAATTACAGACCCTTGGTAGCTTGCTGGGGGGGATTATCACACAACACAAATGAGCATGGTTTATTCATTCCTTAAACATGTAAACTTTCTAAAGTTTAATTTTTTTTTTAACTTTTATTTTACTTTTTACTTTTACAGAGTTTTGTTGCTTACAGCTATGTATGAACCCAGATTAGTCATATGTATATACCGCCCATCTCACCCCTCCAGGCCGTCACACAGCGCCCCTGCAGGATCCCCTTTTCTCACAGCGCAATGACAATAGCTTTTTTTTTCACATATGATAGTATAGGTTTTCATGCTACTTCCTTTACGCCTCCCACCCACTGTACATTCCCCACAATGTCCATATGTCTACTCTCCATGTCTGTTTTTTCATCGCTTCACTGTGTGTGTTATTATTACCATCCTACTAGATTCCATATATATGTGTTAGGATACTGTACTTGTCTTTCTCTTTTTGACTGACTTCACTTTTGATGATAGGTTCTAGATCCAGCCACCTCATTAGGGCTGATTCTTCTGCATTTCTTTTTACAGCTGAGAAATATTCCATTGTATATATGTACCAGAGCTTTTGTATCCATTCGTTCGTTGATGGACATCTAGGTTGCTTCCATGTTCTAGCTATTGTATAGAGAGCTGCAATGAACATTGGGGTACAGGTGCCTCTTTCAGTTTTGATTTCATTGGGGTATAAGCCTAAGAGTGGGCTTGCTGGGTCATATGGTGCTTCTATTTTTAGTGTTTTAAGAAATCTCCAGACTGTCTTCCATAGCGGCTGTATCCATTTACATTCCCACCAGAAATTCAAGAGGGTTCCCTTTTCTCTGCACCCTCTCCAGCATTTATTGTCTGTAGATTTGTTGATGATGGCCATTTTGACAGGTGTTAGGTGATATCTCATTGTAGTTTTGATTTGCATTTCTCTAATAATAAGCGAGGTTGAGCACCGTTGCATGTGTGTTTTGGCCATCTGTATGTCCTCTTTGGAGAGGTGTCTGTTTAGGTCCTTTTCCCATTTTTTGATTGGGTTGTTCATTTTCCGGATGTTGAGTTGTCTAAGTTGCTTGTAGATTTTGGAGATTAATTCTTTGTCTGTTGTTTCATTTTCTATGATGTTCTCCCATTCTTTGGGTTGTCTGTTCAGCTTTTATGTAATTTCTTTTGCTGTAAAAAAGCTTTAAAATTTAATTTATTTTTTTAGCAGAGTTTTGTTGGTTACTGCCACACATCAACCTGAATCCGCCATATGTATGAACCCAGATTAGTCATATGTATATACCGCCCATCTCACCCCTCCAGGCCGTCACACAGCGCCCCTGCAGGATCCCCTTTTCTCACAGCGCAATGACAATAGCTTTTTTTTTCACATATGATAGTATAGGTTTTCATGCTACTTCCTTTACGCCTCCCACCCACTGTACATTCCCCACAATGTCCATATGTCTACTCTCCATGTCTGTTTTTTCATCGCTTCACTGTGTGTGTTATTATTACCATCCTACTAGATTCCATATATATGTGTTAGGATACTGTACTTGTCTTTCTCTTTTTGACTGACTTCACTTTTGATGATAGGTTCTAGATCCAGCCACCTCATTAGGGCTGATTCTTCTGCATTTCTTTTTACAGCTGAGAAATATTCCATTGTATATATGTACCAGAGCTTTTGTATCCATTCGTTCGTTGATGGACATCTAGGTTGCTTCCATGTTCTAGCTATTGTATAGAGAGCTGCAATGAACATTGGGGTACAGGTGCCTCTTTCAGTTTTGATTTCATTGGGGTATAAGCCTAAGAGTGGGCTTGCTGGGTCATATGGTGCTTCTATTTTTAGTGTTTTAAGAAATCTCCAGACTGTCTTCCATAGCGGCTGTATCCATTTACATTCCCACCAGAAATTCAAGAGGGTTCCCTTTTCTCTGCACCCTCTCCAGCATTTATTGTCTGTAGATTTGTTGATGATGGCCATTTTGACAGGTGTTAGGTGATATCTCATTGTAGTTTTGATTTGCATTTCTCTAATAATAAGCGAGGTTGAGCACCGTTGCATGTGTGTTTTGGCCATCTGTATGTCCTCTTTGGAGAGGTGTCTGTTTAGGTCCTTTTCCCATTTTTTGATTGGGTTGTTCATTTTCCGGATGTTGAGTTGTCTAAGTTGCTTGTAGATTTTGGAGATTAATTCTTTGTCTGTTGTTTCATTTTCTATGATGTTCTCCCATTCTTTGGGTTGTCTGTTCAGCTTTTATGTAATTTCTTTTGCTGTAAAAAAGCTTTAAAATTTAATTTATTTTTTTAGCAGAGTTTTGTTGGTTACTGCCACACATCAACCTGAATCCGCCATAGGTATGCCTATGTCCAGCCCACCAACCTCACCCCCATCTCCCTCCCCATCTCACCCCTCCAGGTCACCTCAGAGCCCCTGTTTGAGATCCCCTAGTGCCACAGCATATTCCCCTCCCTCACCTCAACGTAAGTCTGTTCTCCATGTCTGCCTCTCCGTTGCTGCTCTGCATATTCATTTATCAGCACCATCTTTCTAGATTCCATATACATGTGTCAGTATACAAGATTTATTTTTCTCTTTCTGACATAACTTCACTCTGTATAATAGGTTCTAGATTCATCTACCTCATTAGGACTGATTCAAATGCATTTCTTTTTATGGCTGAGTAATATTCCATTGTTTATATGTACCACAGCTTCTTTATCCATTCATCTGTCAATGAACATCTAGGTTGCTTCCATGTTCTAGCTATAGTGCTGCAACAAACGATGAGGTACACGTGTCTCTTTCAATTTTGATTTCCTCAGGGTATATGCCTAGTAGTGGGATTGCTGGGTCATATGGTGGTTCTTTTCCTAGTTTTTTGAGGAGTCTCCATACTGTCTTCCACAATGCCTGTATCAATTTACATTCCCACCAACAGAGCAAGAGGGTTCTGTTTTGTCCACACCCTCTTCAGCATTTGTCCTTAAACATGTAAACTTTTAACTACTAATAATATGCCAGGTAATGTTTTAGGCTGAGACAAGACCTTAAATTCTAGGCCAGTGCTTCTCCATGAAGAGCAGTTTTGCCTTTTAGAGAGCATTGGCAACATCTGGGAACATTTTTCTTTCCTTTTATTAAAAAAGTTTTAAAAATTTATTTTTAATGAGAGGATAATTACGTTGCAAAGTTTTGTTGGTCTCTGTCCTACATCAATATGAATCAGCCGTAAGCATACATGTATTTCCTCCCTCATGGGTCTCCCCCTCTCCCATCTCACCCCAGGAGGGCCTCATAGAACCTTGAGCTCCCTGCATTAGACAGCAACTTCCTTCTAGCTGACTGTTTCATACACGGCCGTGTATATATTTCAGTGCTACTCTCTGAATTCTCCCCACCCTCTCCTTCCCCCACTGTGTCCACAGTCCATTCTCTATGTCAGCACTGGGGATAGTTTTGTTGTCACAACTTGGGGTGCAGAGGAAGATGCAACTGGAATTAAAAAGCCCGTGCCGGCCCAACGGTCACCTCAGAGCCCCTGTTTGAGATCCCCTAGTGCCACAGCTTTCCCTCCCTCACCTCAACGTAAGTCTGTTCTCCATGTCTGCCTCTCCGTTGCTGCTCTGCATATTCATTTATCAGCACCATCTTTCTAGATTCCATATACATGTGTCAGTATACAAGATTTATTTTTCTCTTTCTGACATAACTTCACTCTGTATAATAGGTTCTAGATTCATCTACCTCATTAGGACTGATTCAAATGCATTTCTTTTTATGGCTGAGTAATATTCCATTGTTTATATGTACCACAGCTTCTTTATCCATTCATCTGTCAATGAACATCTAGGTTGCTTCCATGTTCTAGCTATAGTGCTGCAACAAACGATGAGGTACACGTGTCTCTTTCAATTTTGATTTCCTCAGGGTATATGCCTAGTAGTGGGATTGCTGGGTCATATGGTGGTTCTTTTCCTAGTTTTTTGAGGAGTCTCCATACTGTCTTCCACAATGCCTGTATCAATTTACATTCCCACCAACAGAGCAAGAGGGTTCTGTTTTGTCCACACCCTCTTCAGCATTTGTCCTTAAACATGTAAACTTTTAACTACTAATAATATGCCAGGTAATGTTTTAGGCTGAGACAAGACCTTAAATTCTAGGCCAGTGCTTCTCCATGAAGAGCAGTTTTGCCTTTTAGAGAGCATTGGCAACATCTGGGAACATTTTTCTTTCCTTTTATTAAAAAAGTTTTAAAAATTTATTTTTAATGAGAGGATAATTACGTTGCAAAGTTTTGTTGGTCTCTGTCCTACATCAATATGAATCAGCCGTAAGCATACATGTATTTCCTCCCTCATGGGTCTCCCCCTCTCCCATCTCACCCCAGGAGGGCCTCATAGAACCTTGAGCTCCCTGCATTAGACAGCAACTTCCTTCTAGCTGACTGTTTCATACACGGCCGTGTATATATTTCAGTGCTACTCTCTGAATTCTCCCCACCCTCTCCTTCCCCCACTGTGTCCACAGTCCATTCTCTATGTCAGCACTGGGGATAGTTTTTGTTGTCACAACTTGGGGGTGCAGAGGAAGATGCAACTGGAATATGGTGGGTAGAGACCAGAGACGCAGCTGAAAACCCCAAGATGCACAGGACAGCCCCAACGGCCTTGGATAAATAGTTATCTGGCCATAAAAGTCAATAGTGCCAAGGCTGACAGCTCCTGCCCTACCCTGTTCTAGAAAAGAGAAAGTTAGAATAAACAAATAAAAGACAATTCATGATATTGTTCTGGGCTATGAAGTCAGTAAATCCAGGAATGGGACAGAGTGGCCTGGGTGGTTATTGTAGCTGGGACAGGGCTCCCTGGGTACATGCTTGCTCAGTCACTCAATCCTGTCTGACTCTTGTGAGCCTCCCAGACTGTAACCCGCCAGGCTTCTCTGTCCATGCAATTTCCTAGGCAAGAATATTGTAGTGGGTCACCGTTTCCTCCTCCAGGGGATCTTACCAACCCAGGAATCAAACCCAGGTCTTCTGCATTGGTAGGTGGATTCTTTACCACTGAGTCACCAGGGAAGCCCTAGGGTTCCTTGAGGACAGGACGTTTCTGCTGAATATTAACAGGAAGGATCCAAGCAAACTAGTGTCTGAGAGACGAGCCCTAGAGGCCCAGGGAAAAAAAAGAAAGGGCAAAGCTCTCAGGCCCAGCCAAGCTCAGCTTGTTCCAGAAAGAGGAGGCTTCCAGTGTGCAGCAGCAGTCTGGTGAGCTGAGGTACCTGGAGGTGATTTGGGGAGGAGCAGGGGCCAAACACCTGTTGAGAATTTTTTATTTTGTTGGAAGCACACAGTGGGAACCCATTGGAAGGTTTGACATAGGGAGCTGATGTGACTAGCTGTGCATTTTAAAAAGCCATTCTGGCTGCTCCGTGAACAACAGACTGAAGGAGAGCAGGAATGAAGCAAGAAAAGCGGGTAGATGGCATTTCCCTGGTGGTTCAGTGGGTAAGAATCCACCTGCCAATGCAGGAGACATGAGTTTGATCCCTGGTCGGGGAGGCCTCGGAGCAGCTAAGCCCCGGCTCCATAACTGCGGAAACGGCAGCCCGTGCTCTGCAACAAGCAAAGCCACCACAATGAGAAGCTGAGCACTGCAACTGCTCGCTGAGTAGCCCCTGTTCGCTGCAACTAGAGAAAGTCCATGAGCAGCAGTGAAGACCCCATTCAGTCTAGTGAATAAATAAAAGGAAAAATGCACCATCCAAATGAAAAGAGACGGGGAATACCAGGAAAAGAATCTGAGATCCATTTGTGGCGATAAAAGCTGCTAAGACTCCGTGGAGAAGAGAATTAACTGAATAGCCCAGATCAAGTGAGTCACCTGCAGAGTTTTAATCTTTTGATTCCAAAGTTGTAACTTAGTTAAAACCCAACTTAAGAATGCACTTTAAAATTTCCAGTTTTCTCCAGTTGCCCCAGCATGATGATGGATCAGGATGAGCTGGCACTTTTCATGTTGGAAAGTCCTGGAATGAAGAAAACAAAGATGAACACCAAGGAAAACAGGGAATCTAAAAACACAGCAAGAATTCCAATTTGGGGAAGGTTACAACAGATAGTCAGTGTACCCCAATTCTTCAACAGGAGGTTATCAGAAAAGTTAGGAAATATTTCAAGTTGACAAAAAAAAAAAAAAGAGTATTCTGAAAACTACAGGTCTCTACTTAGGAATCTGATATTGACCTGAAGAGTAGATTGTCAACACCACTGACAGTAGAAAAACCACGTCCAGCGCAGCATTTACTGGAGTCCATGTCAAGCCACTTACAAGTGGCTGTTTAAAGATTTTTAAACATTGGGGATATTGTTTATGAAACATAATCTAATCACCCAAGCAAAAATGACATGAATTCCATAGCAACTGTGGAGATTAAAGAAGTGTTTTAAGGACAGACTCCATGTGAATCCCTTATCTAATGGCCCTGCTGTAAATTTTACTCACCAAATAAAAGCTTTCAGGAAAAATGTTGAGAGATAGAGACAATTCACTCTAGGGAGAAAGACTTTCAGAATCCCACTCTGAAAGTGGCGTATAAACACCACTAACCCTGTGGGATTAAAAGGCATAGTTAGGCTTTGTAATGTTTTCTATACAGTCTAAAAATAAGAATAAGGTAATATTAGTAGCAGCTGCTGTTTACTAAGTGTTTTATGTGCAGCAGCTCTATTCTCCAAGGAATCTTAGATCGTCCCTTTGTAGATGAAGGAAGTGGGGTCCAGAGAGGCTGCCTGGCTTACCCAAAGACACACAGCTGTTGAAGAGTTTCCAGGCTTTCTGACACTGGCAGATCTTTCTCCAAGTTACGCCCCTTGTCACATCTTGAGCAAACAATCCGGTGTCTCTGGGCAGGGAAGAGAGAAGAGCCGAGGTATCACTTTCAGAGACTCACAACCAGACTTAATCGTGGACTCTTGGTGTGGCCATTTCTACGGCTCAGTGCTTCACTTTAGAGCATTCCTCTAATGAACCGTGGGTGGGAGGCGTTAAGGAAGTAGTATGAAAACCGGTACGATCATATCTGAAGGAAATAGCTATTGTCATTGCGCTGTGAGAAGAGGGGATCCTGCAGGAGTGCTGTGCAACAGTCTGGAGGGGTGGGATGGGGAGGGTACACATATAACTAATCTGGGAACATACATATCTGTAAACAACAAAACTCTGTAAAAGTTAAAAGTAAAATAAAAATTAAAAAAAAAAAAAAAGAGCATTCCTCTGACTCTAATGATAACTCTAGGAGTAGGCACTTCTTTTATTTTCATTCTGCAGCCTTCATTCTAGGATCGGATAGGTTCAGTTAACTTTTCTAAGGTCATACAATCACTAATCAATAACAGAATTTGAAACCCTATGGTGAGAGGGACTCCGAAGTCCACATGCTTAGCCAGTCCCCTGCAGTGAAGCAAATAGGAAAGAGCTCATAGAGAGGCAGGAGGTGTGATAGCATCCTACATTTGTTTCTCTTCATAGCAAGAATCAAACAGTAATTATATTATCCTTTGAGGAATTATTTGTTCGGTGTATGTCTCCGTGTAATTATCTGCAAGATCCTTGTCTCGCTTACTATCTTGGACTCAGTGCCAGTTGCAGAGTCTGTGCTTCCCCAATGTCTTCTGCTTTGCTTTTTGCCTTTTTCAGTTTGAGTAAAAGGCATAGTTAGGCTTTGTAATGTTTTCTATACAGTCTAAAAATAAGAATAAGGTAATATTAGTAGCAGCTGCTGTTTACTAAGTGTTTTATGTGCAGCAGCTCTATTCTCCAAGGAATCTTAGATCGTCCCTTTGTAGATGAAGGAAGTGGGGTCCAGAGAGGCTGCCTGGCTTACCCAAAGACACACAGCTGTTGAAGAGTTTCCAGGCTTTCTGACACTGGCAGATCTTTCTCCAAGTTACGCCCCTTGTCACATCTTGAGCAAACAATCCGGTGTCTCTGGGCAGGGAAGAGAGAAGAGCCGAGGTATCACTTTCAGAGACTCACAACCAGACTTAATCGTGGACTCTTGGTGTGGCCATTTCTACGGCTCAGTGCTTCACTTTAGAGCATTCCTCTAATGAACCGTGGGTGGGAGGCGTTAAGGAAGTAGTATGAAAACCGGTACGATCATATCTGAAGGAAATAGCTATTGTCATTGCGCTGTGAGAAGAGGGGATCCTGCAGGAGTGCTGTGCAACAGTCTGGAGGGGTGGGATGGGGAGGGTACACATATAACTAATCTGGGAACATACATATCTGAAAACAACAAAACTCTGTAAAAGTTAAAAGTAAAAAAAAAATAAAAAAAAAAAAAAAAAAGAGCATTCCTCTGACTCTAATGATAACTCTAGGAGTAGGCACTTCTTTTATTTTCATTCTGCAGCCTTCATTCTAGGATCGGATAGGTTCAGTTAACTTTTCTAAGGTCATACAATCACTAATCAATAACAGAATTTGAAACCCTATGGTGAGAGGGACTCCGAAGTCCACATGCTTAGCCAGTCCCCTGCAGTGAAGCAAATAGGAAAGAGCTCATAGAGAGGCAGGAGGTGTGATAGCATCCTACATTTGTTTCTCTTCATAGCAAGAATCAAACAGTAATTATATTATCCTTTGAGGAATTATTTGTTCGGTGTATGTCTCCGTGTAATTATCTGCAAGATCCTTGTCTCGCTTACTATCTTGGACTCAGTGCCAGTTGCAGAGTCTGTGCTTCCCCAATGTCTTCTGCTTTGCTTTTTGCCTTTTTCAGTTTGAGTCAAGGCATCAGACGTTGAAGAGAGGAAGTGTGAAGAGTCACAGAATGAGGGAATATCATCCTAACCTAGAATGGGAGAGTTAGTCGCTCATTCGTAGCTGACTCTTTGCGACCCTGTGGACTGTAGCCCACCAGATTTCTCTGTGCATGGAAGTTTCCAGATAAGAGTCCTGGAGTGAATTGCCATTTCCTTCTCCAAGGGATCTTCCCAGCCTAGGGATTGAACTCGTGTCGACTGCATTGCAGGCAGATTCTTTACCATTTGAGCCACCAGGAAAAGCAGACACATTAGCTTCCTGGCTTCGAAAATCTTCCTCATTTCTCATTCTTTTTCATTCTTTTCTCCAGAACCTTAATTCCCGCTCCACATTGATCCCTGGGACGAGAATTATGTGGTCCATGTGTCTAATCAAAGAAGGGAAAACTAGAAAACATCAAAACGGGCACCTTTTGAGCTCAAAGCTCCAACCTGGAATATCCTGAGGTGGATTTAGGGCAAAACTGTCACCTCTGTGACATCTCAGGAGTGTCTCTCCTTTCATCAAGGCCTGGGAGGTAGTTCTTGTTGGCTGGGGTGGGATGCGTTCTGTTGGATATTCTGATTCTTTTTTTTGGTAAGGGGATGGGGAGGGAGGGGGACGGGTGGGCCACTTCTATTGGTCTTTCATTTCTCTATTTTCATCCGTCTTTGTTCTTTGGCTCCTGTGGGCCTCCCATCACGGTGGCCTCTGTCGTCGCAGAGCGCCGGCTCTGGGCACATGCGCCCCAGAGCTCCGGCTGGGTAATTGGACACGTGGGTTCAGCTGCTCCGCGGCACGTGGGATCTTCCCAGGCCAGGGATCGAACCGGCGCCTCTTGCACTGCACGGAGGTGTCCTTACCCACTGGACCACCAGGGGAAGCCCGGATATTCTGATTCTTATTGATCCAGCTTTCCTCTCTGTTTCCTGCCTCTCTACAGCATCATACACCGCTGGCGTGGAAAGTGACTCTGTAGTAGGTAAAGTCAATAGACAAGAGAGCTGGCTCCAGGGACCCTGCCTGGCCATGGGAGATCATACCGCCTCATGATTAAGAGTAGGTAGTAAGAAACACATCTGGGAGTCAAATCTCAAGCCTTTGAGTCCTAACCTGCTGCCCACCTGGGAGGTTCATTCTTCATCTGCCATGTTGAAGAAATGAATGCAGGTGAAGGCAAGCCCATAGGGTTGCACTTCTCTTGGTAGGATTAGATTCCTGGATGTTCAATTCAAACGCACCCAGCTTCAAAATCGAGCTCTGCCACTTCAGAAACTGGCCTTCCTGTACTTCTCCAAGTCTCGTCTTTATGGGATTATTTATAGAACCTCCTTAGAGTTTTGGAGCTAAGATTAAATGAGAGAAAGAGTATTAATCATTTAGGACAATGGTTAGGGGAAAAAAGGGCTTGATAAATTATTGCTATTATTAATGTTATTAGCCACCATTCATTTATAAAAAGAGGTTTCCAAACTTTACACAAAACAGAAATCTTCACTTTCCTCTCATTTTTTTTTTCTTCTTTCAAAAGGAAACAGAAATTTGCAGCCAAGACAAAAATGATAGAACTGCTCCAAGTTGGTGCAATAGTTTACTTTTAGGTCCCATGTTTATACTGGAGCTATACTGGTGAATCTGCTAATACTAAAGCAAAAAAAAAAAAAAAGTGTAGCCCAGATATCTCCAGCGGCATCCTTGATTTTCATGTTTTACAGTGCATCTTATCTCTTGCCGTAGCCCCTCCTCCTGGTGAACATCTGTATTTTTCAGGTATGTTTTTCCGGCACAAATCCCACCCATCTCACTTTTTGTAAGCATGGAGATTAAGTGGACAAAGACAAATTCAATTAAGCTGCAGGCTTCAGTGGCCAGGAGCTATTTTTCTTGGAGAACGTCTCAGGGGTGGGGACGTGTGTGCACCGCACTCCTGAATGAAAAGGAGGCAGAACTTGAGTATAAATCACTCGACAAACTGAACCCTCCTCTATTAATCTTTTATTCAGAAGCAGACACTGTTTTAAGGGGAAATTAAAGGCAATCAATAAGCAGGCTTGCCTGGGCGGCTACTGAGCTTGAGATGCAAATATTATTCCAAATTCTGCATTCCAAAGGGACCCTGCCTGGCCATGGGAGATCATACCGCCTCATGATTAAGAGTAGGTAGTAAGAAACACATCTGGGAGTCAAATCTCAAGCCTTTGAGTCCTAACCTGCTGCCCACCTGGGAGGTTCATTCTTCATCTGCCATGTTGAAGAAATGAATGCAGGTGAAGGCAAGCCCATAGGGTTGCACTTCTCTTGGTAGGATTAGATTCCTGGATGTTCAATTCAAACGCACCCAGCTTCAAAATCGAGCTCTGCCACTTCAGAAACTGGCCTTCCTGTACTTCTCCAAGTCTCGTCTTTATGGGATTATTTATAGAACCTCCTTAGAGTTTTGGAGCTAAGATTAAATGAGAGAAAGAGTATTAATCATTTAGGACAATGGTTAGGGGAAAAAAGGGCTTGATAAATTATTGCTATTATTAATGTTATTAGCCACCATTCATTTATAAAAAGAGGTTTCCAAACTTTACACAAAACAGAAATCTTCACTTTCCTCTCATTTTTTTTTTCTTCTTTCAAAAGGAAACAGAAATTTGCAGCCAAGACAAAAATGATAGAACTGCTCCAAGTTGGTGCAATAGTTTACTTTTAGGTCCCATGTTTATACTGGAGCTATACTGGTGAATCTGCTAATACTAAAGCAAAAAAAAAAAAAAGTGTAGCCCAGATATCTCCAGCGGCATCCTTGATTTTCATGTTTTACAGTGCATCTTATCTCTTGCCGTAGCCCCTCCTCCTGGTGAACATCTGTATTTTTCAGGTATGTTTTTCCGGCACAAATCCCACCCATCTCACTTTTTGTAAGCATGGAGATTAAGTGGACAAAGACAAATTCAATTAAGCTGCAGGCTTCAGTGGCCAGGAGCTATTTTTCTTGGAGAACGTCTCAGGGGTGGGGACGTGTGTGCACCGCACTCCTGAATGAAAAGGAGGCAGAACTTGAGTATAAATCACTCGACAAACTGAACCCTCCTCTATTAATCTTTTATTCAGAAGCAGACACTGTTTTAAGGGGAAATTAAAGGCAATCAATAAGCAGGCTTGCCTGGGCGGCTACTGAGCTTGAGATGCAAATATTATTCCAAATTCTGGATTCCAAAGAGATCTCTCCATTGATATGTTAATAATCTCCTCGTGTTTCTATGACCTCAGATCCTGGCAGGGCGCGAAGCTATACTTACAGGAAACAAAAGGAAAGCACTCGTAGAATAAACATTTGCTAAGTGGACTTTGACTGTAAACCCCAACTTGTCATGGGCTAACGAAAGGATGGATTCTCCCTGAGCCCTGGACTGAAGACTGATGCACCCAATGTTTGATGTTTAAAATGTTTAAGGAGCAGCCATGACTGATTCGTTCTCCGTGTCACCTGACATTGCAGCTTCATGTTCCTGGTGCACAAGACGGCAAATGTTTTGGGATTGTCATTCACAAATGAGGCAGCCCTTAGCGACCGGAAATACAGTCCTTGGGGTCGCAAAGACTCAGACACGCCTTAGCGACCGAACAACAGCCAATCCAAAGAGATTGCAACCAAACGTTGGTCATCTATATGTAAATTCAGAGTCAAAAACAAATTCGGAGATTTATAGCACCTATTGTATGCAAGATACTGTTCTAGGGTATTGGGGAAAGATAAGTGTGTTTGAAAAGGAGCTACAGGTTTAGGGGCAGAGAGGCAAAAAACAATTTAAAAAGTAAAGATTAATCAGGTTGTGGTGAGTGCCTTGAAGAACAAAACCAGACAATGGAAAAGAGAATAACTAAGAGGGACAGGCTCTGAGGAAGGAAACGACTTGGATTTGATCATCAGAAAGTTGTCCCATATAGGGAACTTCCCTGGTGGTTCAGTGGTGAAGACCCTGCCCTTCCAACTCAGGGCTGCAGGTTTGATCCCTGGTCAGGGAATTAAGATCTCACATTCTGCGTGGCAAGACCAAAAAGAAGAAAGTTGTCCAGGGTAGTGAGCTTCTGTCTCACTACCAAGCAGGAATCAGACTGTGTGTATCGTTGTCCCTAAGTTGCGTCTGACTCTTTGCAACCCCATGGGCTGCAGCATGCCAGGTTTCTCTGTCCTTCACTATCTTCTGGAGTTTGCTCAAACTTATGTCTACTGCAAGGCCTTGTAGTTAATAATACTTGATGAAAAATTAAATGTGATATTCAAAAAATTATTCCTTCCTGTCAGTAGAGGTACATATCTAATCTTTTTAGAAATTTGTATTGACATATAGTTGATTTACCATGTTCCATTAATTTCTGCTGTATAGTTAAGTGATTCAGTTATACATACCTCTATTCTTTTTCATATTCTGTTACATTATGGTTACATACATGTGTGTGCGTGTGCTCAGTTGCAGCCGCCTCTTTGTGACCCTACGGATCTCCAGACTCCTCTGCCCGTGGAATTTTCCAGGCACGAATACTGGAGTGGGTTGCCATGTCCTCCTCCAGAGAATCTTTCCAACCCAGGGATCGAACCCCACAGGCAGGTTCTTTACCGCTAGCGCCACCTGAGAAGCACAATAGGGGTATATAATTTAGTTAAAGATTTTTAAAAAACAATTAGTGGGCTTCCCCTGGTGGTCCAGTGGGTAAGAACACCGCCTTGCAGTGCAAGGGGCGCCGGTTCGAGCCCTGGCCTGGGAAGATCCCACGTGCCGCGGAGCGGCTGGACTGATGTGTCCAATCACCGAGCCAGAGCTCTGGAGTGCATGCGCCCAGAGCCGGCGCTCTGCAACAACAGACGCCACCGCGATGGGAGGCCCACAGGAGCCAAAGAACGAAGACGAATGAAAATAGAGAAATGAAAGCCAATAGAAGTGGCCCGCCCACTCCCCTCCCTCCCCAACCCGACCCCTGCCCAAAGTAAATAAATAAATAAATCTTTAAAAAAAAAAAAAAAAAAAACAATTAGTTTTATTTTTTGTTTTAATTTATATTTTAATTGCTTTACAATGATGTGTGAGTTTCTGCTGCACAACAGAGCAAATCAACTATATGTATACATTTATGCCCTCTTTTTTTTTTTTTACGCCCTCCCTCTTCAGCCTCCCTCCCAACCTCTATTTTTTTTTTTTTCAAACCTCTGTTTTTCAATATTTATTTTTATTTATTTGCAAGCACCAGATCTTAGTTGCTGCACTTGGGATCTTTGATCTTTGTTTCAGCATGTGGGAATCTTAGTTCCCCAACCAGGTGTTGAACCCATGGCCCCTGCATTGGGAGTTCAGAGTCTTTAGCCAGTCCACAAACGGGAACTCCCCCCAAAACAATGTATTTAAAATGTATCATGTCACCCCCCAGGGGGTACTTACAATGTCCAGAGACATTTTTGGTTGCCACAACTATTGGGAGGTGGGGAGCCCTGGCATCTAGCAAGCGGGCACCCGGAATACAACGCACAGTCCTCCATAACAGGATTATCTCTCTCCAAATGTCACTAGAAACCCTGCCATGGAGCAAGAACCTCCTTTGTGAGGCACAGGTTCTCTGTAGCCCTGTGCTGGGCTTCTCCCTTGGCTGCCCTGTGGACCTCAATGGACCCACTGTGCTCCCTTTCTGAGCTGCAGATGTGATGTAGGAGAGCAATCCGGGGCTGCGGGCTAGAAACGGTTCTTTACCGCTAGCGCCACCTGAGAAGCACAATAGGGGTATATAATTTAGTTAAAGATTTTTAAAAAACAATTAGTGGGCTTCCCCTGGTGGTCCAGTGGGTAAGAACACCGCCTTGCAGTGCAAGGGGCGCCGGTTCGAGCCCTGGCCTGGGAAGATCCCACGTGCCGCGGAGCGGCTGGACTGATGTGTCCAATCACCGAGCCAGAGCTCTGGAGTGCATGCGCCCAGAGCCGGCGCTCTGCAACAACCGACGCCACCGCGATGGGAGGCCCACAGGAGCCAAAGAACGAAGACGAATGAAAATAGAGAAATGAAAGCCAATAGAAGTGGCCCGCCCACTCCCCTCCCTCCCCAACCCGACCCCTGCCCAAAGTAAATAAATAAATAAATCTTTAAAAAAAAAAAAAAAAAAAAACAATTAGTTTTATTTTTTGTTTTAATTTATATTTTAATTGCTTTACAATGATGTGTGAGTTTCTGCTGCACAACAGAGCAAATCAACTATATGTATACATTTATGCCCTCCCTCTTTTTTTTTTTTTTACGCCCTCCCTCTTCAGCCTCCCTCCCAACCTCTATTTTTTTTTTTTTCAAACCTCTGTTTTTCAATATTTATTTTTATTTATTTGCAAGCACCAGATCTTAGTTGCTGCACTTGGGATCTTTGATCTTTGTTTCAGCATGTGGGAATCTTAGTTCCCCAACCAGGTGTTGAACCCATGGCCCCTGCATTGGGAGTTCAGAGTCTTTAGCCAGTGCACAAAAGGGAAGTCCCCCCAAAACAATGTATTTAAAATGTATCATGTCACCCCCCAGGGGGTACTTACAATGTCCAGAGACATTTTTGGTTGCCACAACTATTGGGAGGTGGGGAGCCCTGGCATCTAGCAAGCGGGCACCCGGAATACAACGCACAGTCCTCCATAACAGGATTATCTCTCTCCAAATGTCACTAGAAACCCTGCCATGGAGCAAGAACCTCCTTTGTGAGGCACAGGTTCTCTGTAGCCCTGTGCTGGGCTTCTCCCTTGGCTGCCCTGTGGACCTCAATGGACCCACTGTGCTCCCTTTTGAGCTGAGTCATGCAGATGCGATGTAGGAGAGCAATCCCGGGGCCACCTGCTGCGGGCTAGAAACGGTTTGTTGTTGTTCAGTCGCCATGTCTTGTATGACCCCTTGTGACTCCCTGGACTGAAGCGCACTAGGCTTCCCTGTCCCTTACCATCTCTCGGAGTTTGCCCAAGATCATGTCCATTGAAAGAGTATGGATGGAAAAAGAACCACAGAGAAATGTGGATTGAGGTCTCACTCACACAAGGCTCTGAACTGACTCCTTTACATCAGTTTAATCTATTATGAATCAAAGTATCAATTACCCTTCTAAGTAGATGCTATTTTTAAACCCATTTTGCAGATGAGGAAACTGAGGCTAAGGGAGGTGAAATAACTTTCCCAACATCACACATCAAGGAATCAAGAATTTGGGATTTCTAACTTAGGCTGCTAGAACCCCTCATTTCCTCCGTACGTTCTGTGAAAATCCCCCAATATTACCCTATGAAAAGCAATCCCAATGGACTTCGCTTGCCCGTCACAGTGATCGATTTGTGGCCAAGGTGCTTTAGGGAACAGGACTGCCAGCATGTTTCAATTGCTCTACTCAGACTATTAACCCATTGCATCCATTCCTAGCGGGGTGAGTGCAGATATTTTTGACCAGAGTATTTGGTCATTGGCCAAGGTATGTATTTTCCCTTAACTCAAGCCTCTTATTTCCACCCCCAGGCCATAGGTCTATAAAGAGCCCTCACTGTGGAGGCTCACACAAATGACAGAAAAATCCCAACGCTCTGAAAACAGATTGCACAAAACCCACCTCCCTTTTTTTTCTGACTTTTGAGCTTAAACCCCATTTTTAGACATGATGTACATCATAGGAAAATAACCTAATCGTCAAAATTTATTTTTAAACCACAATCAAGGAAACACCACTTTGGGGAAGTCTTGAGCTGAGTGTGAGTACCATTTAAACGTTTTGTGCCAAAGTTCATTGGCGCTAAACACAGGTCACTGGGTCCTGAAATGCAACCCAGGTCAGACCACCCATCACTGAAGTGACTCAGTTATGTTCAGAGACTTACTAAAGAAGGAAAGATTAAAAAATGCTTAAAGGTTTTCAGCCCCGAGGGATGATGTGAACAAGTTTTTCTGCATGTCTCTGAGCTCTGTGACAAATGCCAGTCACCATAGGCCCCCACGAAATCCTCAGCAAATGACCCATTAAGGAACTTCCTTTTTTGAAGAGCAGCTGAGTTAAAAACCCACTAGGATCTGCCTCCCTGCCTGCTTGTCTCCCGTCGACACCCGGTTAAACAGCGTGCCCTAGACTCACGCTCTGGTCACGGTGTGTCCTTGTTCGTCAGGGCTCGGCCTGGCCCACCTGCCCCAAGAGCAGCCCCTGCCCCATCCACCAGTCACACTCCTCACCACCCAGGTCACCCCCGACTCGTCACTTCCTGCAAACATTCCGTCTACTTGTTAATAAAGATCAGACTTACCTGCTTCCCTGGTGGTCCAGTGGTTAAAGAATCCGCCTGCCAGTGCAGGGGACACAAGTTTGATCCCTGATCTAGGAAGATCCCACATGCTGTAGAACAACAAAGCCCATGCACCACAACTACTGAGCCTATGCTCTAGAACCCAGGACTTATAACTCCTGAGTCCACTGCCACAACTACTGAAGCCCATGCGCCCTAAAGCCTGTCCTCCGCAACAAGAGAAGCCACTATAACGAGAAGCCCGTGGCCTGTAACAAAGAGTAGCCGCCACTTGCCACAGCTGGAGATAGCCTGCACAGCAACCACAACCCAGAGCAGCCACAAATAACATTATTTAATGAAAAACAAGAAAAGATCAGGACCATCATATGGTTACAAGACCGACCCTAAATCTGTATGACTAACCTGTAAATCCCACTGACCGTTCAGCTGACTATGGGACTTTTGAAAACTACTTAATCTTCTGTAAAATTTTGTGGTTGCTGTTCAGTTGCTAAGTCGTGTCCAATTCTTTGCCACCCGATGGGCTGCAGCCTGCCAGCAGCCTGTGTCCTCCACGATCTTTCCAGAGTTTGCTCAGATTCATGACCACCCAGCATGTAATACTCTGTCAAGGTCATCATGTATTAATAAATACAATTATCTTACTCGTTATAGTCGACTCTGTGTGGATGCATACGTTCATTCATTTGTTACTTGTTGGTGCTTTACTAGCTTCGCTAGTAGAAAAGAAGTGGCCTGAGAGCTGGGACTCTCGAGCACAGTACCAAGCACACAGTAGGCACCTCATCATTATTCGTTGAATGAATGAATGAAATGGCGTGCTTCCTTTGAGCCCGTGTGGTGCTTTTTATTATCAGCAAAGGATGGAGAAATCCAAACAGGAAGGTTTTACAGAATCTAGATAGAAAGTCCTGAGAGATTATATCTTAGCAGGTTATCTGAAAAGGTCAGAGAAAGCGGGACGCCTCCCACTCTCTAGGAACAGCTGGTGGTGGCTGCACGGCAAGCTGCAGCGGCTGGCGTGGCCGGGGCCTCCTCACGACAGACACGCTCGCTGAGAATTCCATGGGAAGTTGGCTTCCTTGCCTGCTCTCTGGAGAATCAGAAAGTAATAACCTAAGTCCTTTCATTTCTGAGCCTGGGTTTATTTGGGTTGGACGAGAACTCTGAAAACAAACTTAAAATGTGAAATGTAAGACTTCAAGGGGAAACTAAAAATAGCTGAGTGGGATTATTCTTTCACTCTCTTGCCATCAGCAGTATTTATCCTGGTCAACCTTCAGCGGCACAAAGGAGGAAAGATGCTGTTCTTCAAAGGAATGCAGGAGGATTTGCAGTGGCAGATGGCTCAGGATCGGCGCTCTGGCAAATATCATCTTTAATAACATCTGTGCATGCAGAACGTTCTCACTTTCTTCCTCCTGACCTGAGTGGACAGCAGTTTCGAGATAATTTGTTTAGTTTTGCATTTTTCACCATTCCCCCACATTCCGCCTGATAAAATAACGCAAGACTTATTTCATAGCTCTCTCCTTGGAAAAGTGAAGACATCGGCTCCTGGGCTCAGAACACCTGCCTTCAACTACCACATAATGATCTCAGGGAGGAACTGGATCCAGCAGTTGACAAGCAGAAACCATTGCTGGGCTTCCCTGGTGGTCCAGTGAGTGAAGAGTCTGCCTTGCAAAGCAAGGGGCACCGGTTCAATCCCTGGCCCGGGAAGATCCTACATGCCGAGGAGTGAATGGACGGGTGTCTCCAGTTGCGAGCCAGTGCTCTGGAGCGCATGCACCCAGAGCTGGTGCTCAGCAGCTAGAGGGGCCACTGCCATGGGAGGCCCACACATGCCAAAGAATAAAAATGAATGAAAACAACAACAGCAACAATGACTTAGAGGCAAAAAAAAAAAAGAAGCCATTGCTAAGGGAACCTTACACATGAGACAAGAAGGAAAGTGAAGCAGGGTGAGGAGACAGCAGGGCGGGAAGGGCACGGAGCTAGAGACAGGTCGGATGCTTGGAGAAGAAGCCTTTCTGGTGAGGTGATATTTGAGTAGAGACAGAAGTGATGACTGAATGAGTGTTCAAATGACTCTTTGGGAGAAAAGCATTCCAGGCAGAGGGGCCAACAGAAGTATGGTGGCCCCGAGGAAGGAGGGTCCTTATCCTGGTAAAAAGAACAGGGTGAGTTAGGAGCAAGAGGGAGAAAAGCAACTAAAATTGACTTTGTTATCATCCCCATGAACTTCCCTGGTGGCTCAGAGGTAAAAAATCCACCTGCCAATGCAGGAGACGCAGCTTTAGTCCCTGGGTCTGGAACATCCCCTGGAGAAGGGAACGGTTCCCCACTCCAGTATTCTTGCCTGGAGAGTCTCCTATGGACAGACGAGCCTGGAGGACTACAGTCCATGGGGCCACAAAGAGTCCGACGTGACCGAGAGGCTAAATAACACCACCAAGCGTCCCCAGGGAAAGGGTAAGAACTGTCGTGCTCTCTACACTACCAGCCTTGAACGTGTTTCGTAGCCTCACTCTACTCTAGCTTTCTCAGTTCTACAGTGGAAATAATGATAACAGCCCCCTTAAAGAGCTGATGTGAGCATTACATGAATTAATGCTTGCAAAGCACCTAAAGCAGGGCCTGATATAGAGGTGAGCTGTGATTGTTATTTATGATTAGCTTTATTATTGTTGCTAATTTTACATCACTGTTGTACATGCTTGAAAACTATTACTTGCCCCTCACTGCCACTACAGTTCTGACTTAAATATTTTGTACTTGGACAAGGTTAATTTGGGGCTTCCCAGGTGACTGGATGGTAAAGAATCTGCCTGCCAGTGCAGGAGACGCGGGTTCATTCTCTGGGTCAGGAAGATCCCCTATAGAAGGAAATAGCCCACGGCAGTGTTCTAGAGGAGCCTAGTGGGCTACAGTCCTTGGGGTCACAAAAGAGTCAGACACAACTTAGCGGCTAAACAACAATAAGGTTAGTTTTATTTGTTTTTCCTTAAGCAAACCCTAGCTGATCATCCACTTAAACATCCAGTCTAAGTGGATCAGGACATTTGAGTTTCTGTTGTAATGAAGAAAGGACTCTTAACGTTTTGGATCAAAGTCTGCCTCCGAGACAATTTAGTGGAAAAGTTAAGCTGGGGAATAAGAGTCAATCCATTCTTTGGTTTCCTGCTCTGCCCTTGACCTGCTGTGTCACAGTTGTTTTCCATTCCGTGACTCAGTCTTCCTTTCTGTAAATGAAGGGGCACACCCTTAGGGTGAAAGGGAGCCTGTGATTGTCTTGGATTATTATCTACGTCCTCAGAATCACGTTGCTGCCCACTCCCAATGATCTAGCGTGGTCCTTTAAGACCAACAGCTGTACAGTCACCTCAGGTAATAAACAAAGTAAAAATGGACAAGTTCCTGGCAGGGCTTGCACACACACCTGGCGTGTACCTGATGGCAAAGTTGGAATCCTTCCCCAGTCTGAAGTAGATATTCAGGGGTGAATCATGCTTAAATAAACTTCTACTTTGCATTTTATTGTACTCTCGGAAAACTTTCGGAACGTTTAATGCAAGGTGAACCCGGGAGTTGACTGAATTCCACCTGAATAAAATCCGATAGAAATTATACCTGCCTCTGCTGGAAAGGTTAAGTGAAAGAGACTGGAAATCCTAAACACTCTCTGGCCAATTATTTACATGCATGAATTAACCTTTTATGCCTCTCTCCTCTGTAACACGGAGGTTGCTCCCTCTTGACAGCCTCCATGTTGCTACAAGGATCAGAGAAGAAATAATACGATAAGAGTGCTTTGAAAAGGACAGGAACAAAACCTAACGTTTGGATCAAGCTTTCAAAGATCTTTTCTTCATCTCATTTGATCGATGAAAACAAAATTTCTAGCATGATCCTTATTTTTTTAGAAAAGCACGTTTTAAAAGGTGGGTGCAAATAAACTTTTTCTAACACACTTCCCTGTCCGCAAACCTGAGGGGTTTTGATGGACTTTGCCAACCAACGATGAATCCTGCAAAGTTAAAAGTCTTAGCCTTCAGAGAATAGTTTGCTGGCTTCACAAATCTTTAAGATCCTCCCATTGCTGCTCGTTGATTCTTTCAGCAGATACCACTAAAGCTCCAGTAATTGTGTGTGCATGTGTGTGCTCAGTCATATCTGACTCTTTGCGACCCCATGGACTGTAGCCCGCCAGACTCCTCTGTCCATGGGATTCTCCAGGCAAGAATCCTGGAGTGGGCTGCCATTGGCTTCTCCAGGGGCTCTTCCCATCTCAGGGATGTAACCCACATCTTTTGCATCTCCTGCATGGATAGGCGAATTCTTTATTCCTAAGCCACCGGGGAAGCCCAGTAATCAAACATACTGTTCTAAGAGATGCCAGTTTCAGATTCAAAGCTGAAAAGCTTCTCAGTTTGTGCCTGGCCAGCAGCCACCATTTTGCTGAATTCCTGTTATTTGTGTAGATGGAGAGGAACACAGGAAGAGGGAGCTCCTCCTCAGTTTCACCACGCCACCTGCCTCAGGCTTCTATGTCTTCTATTTTCTATTTAGTCCGATTCCTAAAAAATAAAGTGAAGAAAGTAGCTCCTGAAATGGCGTGTACCTGATGGCAAAGTTAAATAAATTCATGTCTTAAATAAACTTCTACTTTGCATTTTATTGTACTCTCGGAAAACTTTCGGAACGTTTAATGCAAGGTGAACCCGGGAGTTGACTGAATTCCACCTGAATAAAATCCGATAGAAATTATACCTGCCTCTGCTGGAAAGGTTAAGTGAAAGAGACTGGAAATCCTAAACACTCTCTGGCCAATTATTTACATGCATGAATTAACCTTTTATGCCTCTCTCCTCTGTAACACGGAGGTTGCTCCCTCTTGACAGCCTCCATGTTGCTACAAGGATCAGAGAAGAAATAATACGATAAGAGTGCTTTGAAAAGGACAGGAACAAAACCTAACGTTTGGATCAAGCTTTCAAAGATCTTTTCTTCATCTCATTTGATCGATGAAAACAAAATTTCTAGCATGATCCTTATTTTTTTAGAAAAGCACGTTTTAAAAGGTGGGTGCAAATAAACTTTTTCTAACACACTTCCCTAAGTCCGCAAACCTGAGGGGTTTTGATGGACTTTTGCCAACCAACGATGAATCCTGCAAAGTTAAAAGTCTTAGCCTTCAGAGAATAGTTTGCTGGCTTCACAAATCTTTAAGATCCTCCCATTGCTGCTCGTTGATTCTTTCAGCAGATACCACTAAAGCTCCAGTAATTGTGTGTGCATGTGTGTGCTCAGTCATATCTGACTCTTTGCGACCCCATGGACTGTAGCCCGCCAGACTCCTCTGTCCATGGGATTCTCCAGGCAAGAATCCTGGAGTGGGCTGCCATTGGCTTCTCCAGGGGCTCTTCCCATCTCAGGGATGTAACCCACATCTTTTGCATCTCCTGCATGGATAGGCGAATTCTTTATTCCTAAGCCACCGGGGAAGCCCAGTAATCAAACATACTGTTCTAAGAGATGCCAGTTTCAGATTCAAAGCTGAAAAGCTTCTCAGTTTGTGCCTGGCCAGCAGCCACCATTTTGCTGAATTCCTGTTATTTGTGTAGATGGAGAGGAACACAGGAAGAGGGAGCTCCTCCTCAGTTTCACCACGCCACCTGCCTCAGGCTTCTATGTCTTCTATTTTCTATTTAGTCCGATTCCTAAAAAATAAAGTGAAGAAAGTAGCAATCCAGTCAAACGTCAACCGAAAAGCAACCTGGAAGGCAAATTGCTTTACAGTAGATCAACAGATCAGACAGCTTCCCAGGTGGCGCTAGCTGTAAAGAACCCACCTACCAATGCAGAAGGTGTAAGAGACGCTGGTTCAGTCGCTGGATGAGGAAGATCCCCTGGGGGAGGGTATGGATGGCCACCCACTGCAGTGTCCTCGCCTGGAGAGTCCCATGGACAGAGGAGCCTGGCGGGCTACAGTCCATGGGGTCGCAAAGAGCTAAACTCGACTGAAGCGACTTAGCACACTTAGTCTCTGAAAAAGGTTGTTGTTTTATTCATTTACTTATTTTTAATGAAGTATAGTTGATTTACAATGTTGTGTTAGTTTCAGGAATGTACACCAAAGTGGTTCAGTTATACACACACACATATACACACATATATATATTATTTTTTTCATGTTCTTTTTTCTTATAGGTTATTAATAAGATTGGTTTTAGGTGTGATTTTGCTCTTTAGCATTCAAAGGTAGAATTTAATACCTTAATCTAGTAGGATGTGGGTTTTAAAGGATAAATTATAAAGATGATCGGTCATTTGGATGATTCCTATTTCTTTTTTTTTAAGTTTTAATGACTTAAAGGAGAATATGTGAGAGAAGAAGGAATTAAACATTTTTTCCTTTTTCCCTTTTCAGCAGGCCCAAAAGTTCTCGTAACAGGGTTAAGGATTCTGACTCTCTGCGACCCCATGGACTGTAGCCCGCCAGACTCCTCTGTCCATGGAATTCTCCAGTCAAGAATTCTGGAGTGGGTTGCCATTCCCTTCTTCAGGGGATCTTCCCATCTCAGGGATGTAACCCACATCTTTGCATCTCCTGCATGGATAGGCGAATTCTTTATTCCTAAGCCACCGGGGAAGCCCAGTAATCAAACATACTGTTCTAAGAGATGCCAGTTTCAGATTCAAAGCTGAAAAGCTTCTCAGTTTGTGCCTGGCCAGCAGCCACCATTTTGCTGAATTCCTGTTATTTGTGTAGATGGAGAGGAACACAGGAAGAGGGAGCTCCTCCTCAGTTTCACCACGCCACCTGCCTCAGGCTTCTATGTCTTCTATTTTCTATTTAGTCCGATTCCTAAAAAATAAAGTGAAGAAAGTAGCAATCCAGTCAAACGTCAACCGAAAAGCAACCTGGAAGGCAAATTGCTTTACAGTAGATCAACAGATCAGACAGCTTCCCAGGTGGCGCTAGCTGTAAAGAACCCACCTACCAATGCAGAAGGTGTAAGAGACGCTGGTTCAGTCGCTGGATGAGGAAGATCCCCTGGGGGAGGGTATGGATGGCCACCCACTGCAGTGTCCTCGCCTGGAGAGTCCCATGGACAGAGGAGCCTGGCGGGCTACAGTCCATGGGGTCGCAAAGAGCTAAACTCGACTGAAGCGACTTAGCACACTTAGTCTCTGAAAAAGGTTGTTGTTTTATTCATTTACTTATTTTTAATGAAGTATAGTTGATTTACAATGTTGTGTTAGTTTCAGGAATGTACACCAAAGTGGTTCAGTTATACACACACACATATACACACATATATATATTATTTTTTTCATGTTCTTTTTTCTTATAGGTTATTAATAAGATTGGTTTTAGGTGTGATTTTGCTCTTTAGCATTCAAAGGTAGAATTTAATACCTTAATCTAGTAGGATGTGGGTTTTAAAGGATAAATTATAAAGATGATCGGTCATTTGGATGATTCCTATTTCTTTTTTTTTAAGTTTTAATGACTTAAAGGAGAATATGTGAGAGAAGAAGGAATTAAACATTTCCTTTTTCTTCAGCAGGCAAGTTTCGGTAACAGGGTTAAGGAATCCACCTTGTTCCGGGGGTGGGGCAGCATTTGAAGTCCACTTTCAAAAATGAGTGAATTACGAATGGGCCAAATCAGGAAGTCTTTCTGTAACTGGAGCCTCCTAATTCTTAGAAGTTAAGGGATTTCTGTTTATTCTGAAGTGATGCCTTGAGGGGTTTTTTGTTGGTGGTGGTGGCGGTTCGTTTGTTTTTGCAAGTCAGTTTTATTGGATTTAGTTATTTTTTGATTACACAAGCAATGGAAGAATACTGCCCTATATTTGGTTGAAAATAGAAAATTGCCCCCTCCCTCCGACACACATGCCTTTCTCCACCCCCGCCTGTTTCTCATTTACTTCCTGTGTTAATGCTGAGGGTGTATTCTTCTTACCCTTCTTCTGTATTTTCACACACATGCACACACACGCACACGTAGATACATACCCTTTTTTTTTTTTACCCAAAGAGGAAATCATATAGTATTCACAGGCTACAGCTGTATTTAATCAACAACGTCAGCTCCTGGCTATGCTATAACCCACCTCTCTCCTCTGAGCTTTTTCAAAGATAATCTTGCACAATGAAACCATGTTAATTTTCCACTGCCTTCTAGAGGCAACTTCTTCAGGAAGCTTTGAAGCACACGAGAGGAGGCTCACTTCCCCTCTTGATTGGAGGAAACAGTGACTTCAGGCTTTAGGAAGCAGCGTTACCAAGCCCCGTCGCCCTGTTCTTCTTCCCCAGCAGACAAATTACACTTTTCCTGTGAGCTGTGGCTTTGAGTGCTCAGACCCGAGCAGCTCCCAAAGCCATGGAGAGAAAGGAGTAAGGTTTTTCTTTTTTTTAACAAGGGGCTGTGCCTTGATGGAGGCAGAGTTTAACCACAATGACAAACTGTTCAGCTCAATCCTACCCGACTGGAAAAGCATCTGCTTTCTTTCCCTGACCGCTTACTCGTGGGTTTTGTCACCTGATTCATACAGATGAGATTACTGAAAACAGTAGGCGGCCACAAAGCTCCAGGAAATAGAATTGTGTGCAGCTCCTTTCTGGGTGTGTGTGTGTGTGTGTGTGTGGGTGTGTGTGCGTGTGTGGGTGTGTGTGTTCGTGTGCATTGCATACTTTACATACACATTTATAACTGCAACACTTGGCCTGGAAAGATGGACAGGAGAAAGGCGGGAACCCCTCTTCCCACACCTGGCAACAAGCAAAGCAGCCCAGGGATGGGAACAAGTCCTTATGAGCTTCATTGACGCCTTAGTGCATCCAGTGGACCAGCACTTTCTTGAGAGAGCCTGGTGGTTAAAGACACAACTCAGGGATCAGATTCCTGGATTGAAATCCAGGCTCCACCATGCACTAAATAAGCATGAGTTTAGTCTCTCTATTCTTTGGGCTTCCATGTGGCTTAGTGGTGCCAAGGCAGGAGACATAGGTTCAGTCCCTGAGTTAGGAAGATCCCCTGGAGAAGGAAATGGCAACCCTCTCCGGTATTCTTGCCTGGGAAATCCCACGGACAAAGGAGCCTTGCAGGCTAGAGTCCATGGGGTTGCAAAGAGTCGGACATGACTTAGCAACTAAATCACACCACTACCCACTGAATAAGCATGGTTGTTTAGTTCATTCTCTCCATTCTTCAGCTTTGAAATAAAGAAGGACATACATCCACATCTCTTATCCAAACCCTTTTAGCTGAGTATACTTTGGAATTCAGGAACTGGCGACTTCAGTAGTGGAAAGTCATGCTATGGGCTTCCCTGGTGGTCCAGTGGGTAAGGACACCGCCTTGCAGTGCAAGGGGCACCGGTTCAATCCCTGGCCTGGGAAGATCCCACGTGCCGCGGAGCGGCTGGACTGATGTGTCCAATTGCCGAGCCGGAGCTCTGGCGCGCATGCGCCCGGAGCCGGTGCTCTGCGACAACAGAGGCCACCGCGGTGGGAGGCCCACACGGGCCAAAGAACAAAGATGGATGAAAATGGACAAATGAAACACCAGTGGAGGTGGCCCGCCCGCCCCCCTCCCTCCCCACCCCCGCCAAAAAAAATAAATAAATGTTAAAAAAAAAAAAAAGAAAGTCATGCTGTGTCATATGTTACAGAGCATCCCAGAAGAGCCTGGGGCAGCACTCCAAGCCACCTCATTGACATATTTGCTGGGAAACATAGAAAGGTTAAATTCGTGAGAGAAATAGAGGCAATCAAAAGCTTTGTATATTTTGCAGTCAAATAAGTCAGGTCAGATCAAATTCGTTTTCACTACCAAATTCTTTTTTTTCCTTTAGTCTGACTCTGGAGTTTCATTTCTGTGGACCCTTAAAAGGATCTAGTTCATTGAGTGGTAAGGAAGATTAACCAAGATAATTAATGCCTGGTAAAGGAGGTTTTGTTGTTGTTGTTCAGTTACTAAGTCGTGTCCAACTCTTTGTGCAGCATGCCAGTCTATATCTATATTAGTGGACCAGCACTTTCTTGAGGGGGAAAATCGGGATTCCTGGATTGAAATCCAGGCTCCACCATGCACTAAATAAGCATGAGTTTAGTCTCTCTATTCTTTGGGCTTCCATGTGGCTTAGTGGTGCCAAGGCAGGAGACATAGGTTCAGTCCCTGAGTTAGGAAGATCCCCTGGAGAAGGAAATGGCAACCCTCTCCGGTATTCTTGCCTGGGAAATCCCACGGACAAAGGAGCCTTGCAGGCTAGAGTCCATGGGGTTGCAAAGAGTCGGACATGACTTAGCAACTAAATCACACCACTACCCACTGAATAAGCATGGTTGTTTAGTTCATTCTCTCCATTCTTCAGCTTTGAAATAAAGAAGGACATACATCCACATCTCTTATCCAAACCCTTTTAGCTGAGTATACTTTGGAATTCAGGAACTGGCGACTTCAGTAGTGGAAAGTCATGCTATGGGCTTCCCTGGTGGTCCAGTGGGTAAGGACACCGCCTTGCAGTGCAAGGGGCACCGGTTCAATCCCTGGCCTGGGAAGATCCCACGTGCCGCGGAGCGGCTGGACTGATGTGTCCAATTGCCGAGCCGGAGCTCTGGCGCGCATGCGCCCGGAGCCGGTGCTCTGCGACAACAGAGGCCACCGCGGTGGGAGGCCCACACGGGCCAAAGAACAAAGATGGATGAAAATGGACAAATGAAACACCAGTGGAGGTGGCCCGCCCGCCCCCCTCCCCACCCCAGCCCCCCAATAAATAAATAAATGTTAAAAAAAAAAAAAAGAAAGTCATGCTGTGTCATATGTTACAGAGCATCCCAGAAGAGCCTGGGGCAGCACTCCAAGCCACCTCATTGACATATTTGCTGGGAAACATAGAAAGGTTAAATTCGTGAGAGAAATAGAGGCAATCAAAAGCTTTGTATATTTTGCAGTCAAATAAGTCAGGTCAGATCAAATTCGTTTTCACTACCAAATTCTTTTTTTTTTCCTTTACGTCTGACTCTGGAGTTTCATTTCTGTGGACCCTTAAAAGGATCTAGTTCATTGAGTGGTAAGGAAGATTAACCAAGATAATTAATGCCTGGTAAAGGAGGTTTTGTTGTTGTTGTTCAGTTACTAAGTCGTGTCCAACTCTTTGGGACCCCATAGACTGCAGCATGCCAGTCTATATCTATATTAAAGACACTTAATATATTCAAAAAGTATTTGCTGGGTGCCTGGGTGCCCAGGCATGGCTTTAGAGCAATCAACTCATAACCCAACCAGAGTTGGCACACATTTTCTGAAAAGGATAGATATCTCCTCTTTGTGGGCAATCCGTTCTCTGTCTAACTACTTTGCTGTTGTAGAGTAAAAGCTGCCATGGATAATACATGAACGAATGGGCCTCAGTTCCAACGAAACTGTATTCACAGCCAAAGACAGAGGGCCAAATCTGGCCCATGAGCTAGAGTTTACAAACTGCTAATCAAGACAGACTTGACAGTAGCTCATCAAGGTGCCCAGATATGAGTCCAAGAGACAATCAACTAGTCACCTAAGGAAATAACTTCTAGGGCTTCCCTGGTGGTCCAGTGGGTAAAGAGTCCACCTTGCAGTGCAAGGGGTGCCGGTTCGAACCCTGGCACAGGAAGATCCCACGTGCTGTAGAGCAGCTAGACCGTGTGTCCAGTTATGAGCCAGCACTCTGGAGCACATGCACTCAGAGTCGGTGCTCTGCCAAGAGAGAGGCCACTGCAATGGGAAGCCCACATGTGCCATCATATAAAGGTAGATGAAAAATAAATGATGACTTAGAGGTTAAAAAAAAAAGAAAGAAAATAACATTTAATTTGGGGGAGGTAGATATAATGGACTGTCTGTGAACAACCAGCAGGGAAGGAGTGGCTGCTCACTTCATCCCTATTAAACCTGGGGCAGCACTCCAAGCCACCTCATTGACATATTTGCTGGGAAACATAGAAAGGTTAAATTCGTGAGAGAAATAGAGGCAATCAAAAGCTTTGTATATTTTGCAGTCAAATAAGTCAGGTCAGATCAAATTCGTTTTCACTACCAAATTCTTTTTTTTTTCCTTTACGTCTGACTCTGGAGTTTCATTTCTGTGGACCCTTAAAAGGATCTAGTTCATTGAGTGGTAAGGAAGATTAACCAAGATAATTAATGCCTGGTAAAGGAGGTTTTGTTGTTGTTGTTCAGTTACTAAGTCGTGTCCAACTCTTTGGGACCCCATAGACTGCAGCATGCCAGTCTATATCTATATTAAAGACACTTAATATATTCAAAAGTATTTGCTGGGTGCCTGGGTGCCCAGGCATGGCTTTAGAGCAATCAACTCATAACCCAACCAGAGTTGGCACACATTTTCTGAAAAGGATAGATATCTCCTCTTTGTGGGCAATCCGTTCTCTGTCTAACTACTTTGCTGTTGTAGAGTAAAAGCTGCCATGGATAATACATGAACGAATGGGCCTCAGTTCCAACGAAACTGTATTCACAGCCAAAGACAGAGGGCCAAATCTGGCCCATGAGCTAGAGTTTACAAACTGCTAATCAAGACAGACTTGACAGTAGCTCATCAAGGTGCCCAGATATGAGTCCAAGAGACAATCAACTAGTCACCTAAGGAAATAACTTCTAGGGCTTCCCTGGTGGTCCAGTGGGTAAAGAGTCCACCTTGCAGTGCAAGGGGTGCCGGTTCGAACCCTGGCACAGGAAGATCCCACGTGCTGTAGAGCAGCTAGACCGTGTGTCCAGTTATGAGCCAGCACTCTGGAGCACATGCACTCAGAGTCGGTGCTCTGCCAAGAGAGAGGCCACTGCAATGGGAAGCCCACATGTGCCATCATATAAAGGTAGATGAAAAATAAATGATGACTTAGAGGTTAAAAAAAAAAGAAAGAAAGAAAATAACATTTAATTTGGGGGAGGTAGATATAATGGACTGTCTGTGAACAACCAGCAGGGAAGGAGTGGCTGCTCACTTCATCCCTATTAAATGAAGAGTTACGTGGGGGAGTGGGATTCAGTGGTTAAGAATCCACCTTGCGGGCTTCCCTGGTGGTCCAGTGGGTAAGGACACCGCCTTGCAGTGCAAGGGGTGCCGGTTTGATCCCTGGCCTGGGAAGATCCCACGTGCCGCACAGCAGCTGAACCGATGTGTCCAATTACCGAGCCGGCGCTCTGGAGCGCATGCGCCCAGAGTTGGTGCTCTGCAACAACAGAGGCCACTGCGATGGGAGACCCACACGGGCCAAGGAACAAAGATGGATGAAAATAGATAAATGAAAGACCAATAGAAGTGACCCACCTGCCCCTCTCCCTCCCTAACTCCCTCCCTCCAAAAAAAAGAATCCACCTTGCAATGCAGAAGACTCAGGTTTGATCCCTGACGAGGGAATGGAACTCAGATCTCACGTGCGTTAGAGTAACTTAATTCCATGCACCCCAACTATTGAGCCTTAACTCCACAACTAGAGAATCCATGCACCCCAGTGAAAGATCCCACATGCTGCAACGAAGATCCCACAGGGCACAACAAAGACCTGATGCAGCCAAAAAATGAAAAGAATAAAGTGAGGAAAAACAGAATGAGAGGAACCCAGATTAGGAAAAGTCATTACTCAAAGTGGGACAACACTGTCACCACCACCACCACCAACAACAACAACAAAAACAGAAGGAAAAGAAAGAAGCTGGAATTTAAATCCATAGCCATTGAAAATGGGAAAGGAGAACTGAAGAGTTCTCAAAGGATATTCTTGAGACCAGGATTTCTCCAGTGTGGTTGGGGGGACCAGCAGTATCCCCTGTGAGCTACTTAGATAGTTAGTCTCAGGCCCACTCCAGACCTGCAGGTCAGAGCATGCTTGCAGCAAGCCATCCAGGCGATTCACACACAAAATTCAACCTCTGATTGGTGTCCTTAATTTTCCTAAAAGCCTAAGGTAAAAGATTCGCCCAACTGCCATTAACTTCCCAGGTGTTGCTAGTGATTAAAAAAAAAAATCTGCTTGCCAGTGCAGGAAATTTAAGAGACAACAGTTCAATCCCTGGATCGGGAAGATGTCCTGGAGGAAGAAATGGCAACGCCTTCCGGTATTCTTGCCTGGAGAATTCCATGGACAGAGGAGCCTAGTGGGCTCTATAGTCCATGGGTCGCAGAGAGTTGGACATGACTGAAGTGACTTAGCACACACTCGCTGGACTATATTTTAGAGTAAGTGATACTATTGTTTTGCTGTTTTCACAGGCTCTGCCTCTGTCTTTTTTTTTTTTTTTTTAAGATTTATTTATTTATTTTGGGCGGGGGTCGGGTTGGGGAGGGAGGGGGGCGGGTGAGCCACTTCTATTGGTCTTTCATTTCTCTATTTTCATCTGTCCTTGTTCTTTGGCTCCTGTGGGTCTCCCATCGCGGTGGCGTCTGTCGTTGCAGAGCGCCGGCTCTGGGCGCATGTGCGCCAGAGCTCCGGCTTGGTAATTGGACACATCGGTCCAGCCGCTCCGCGGCACGTGGGATCTTCCCAGGCCAGGGATCGAACTGGCGCCCCTTGCACTGCGAGGCGGTGTCCTTACCCACTGGACCACCAGGGGAAGCCCTCTGCCTCTGTCTTTGAGAAAATTATTTTAATTCTTTGAGCCTGAATCGTCTGAAAACCAGGCTAGAGATAACAAAGCAGACAAAATTTACTGAGCACTCATGATGTGTTGATACTGTTGATGTGTTTCACATGCCAGGCTTCCTAAATCATCATAATCATTACTTGTCTCCATTTTTACTCATGAAATCACTTCTCAACAACTCCAGGCAGTCAAACCAACAGCACTGTATATTCTACCTAAGGGGACACCTTGGACTGTGCTACTCAGAGCCTGTAAGGATCATTAGCCACTTACCTAGTAAGCTAGTAAGTGAAAGATTAGATTTGAACCCAGCTTCACTGATAGCAGAGCGAAGGACAAGTGTGTTCACTCATCTGTGCTTTGTTTTCCTTATCTGTACCTCTACCTTGTAGACTGAGTAAGTTGTGTAAGGCACAGGAAGCCGTAGAGCTGAGAATTAGCTCATAAAGCAAAAGCTGGTATTACTTTCTTACCAGGTGTTGCTAGTGATTAAAAAAATCTGCTTGCCAGTGCAGGAAATTTAAGAGAAAAGTTCAATCCCTGGGTCGGGAAGATGTCCTGGAGGAAGAAAGGGCAACGCCTTCGGTATTCTTGCCTGGAGAATTCCATGGACAGAGGAGCCTAGTGGGCTCTATAGTCCATGGGTCGCAGAGAGTTGGACATGACTGAAGTGACTTAGCACACACTCGCTGGACTATATTTTAGAGTAAGTGATACTATTGTTTTGCTGTTTTCACAGGCTCTGCCTCTGTCTTTTTTTTTTTTTTTAAGATTTATTTATTTATTTTGGGCGGGGGTCGGGTTGGGGAGGGAGGGGGGCGGGTGAGCCACTTCTATTGGTCTTTCATTTCTCTATTTTCATCTGTCCTTGTTCTTTGGCTCCTGTGGGTCTCCCATCGCGGTGGCGTCTGTCGTTGCAGAGCGCCGGCTCTGGGCGCATGTGCGCCAGAGCTCCGGCTTGGTAATTGGACACATCGGTCCAGCCGCTCCGCGGCACGTGGGATCTTCCCAGGCCAGGGATCGAACTGGCGCCCCTTGCACTGCGAGGCGGTGTCCTTACCCACTGGACCACCAGGGGAAGCCCTCTGCCTCTGTCTTTGAGAAAATTATTTTAATTCTTTGAGCCTGAATCGTCTGAAAACCAGGCTAGAGATAACAAAGCAGACAAAATTTACTGAGCACTCATGATGTGTTGATACTGTTGATGTGTTTCACATGCCAGGCTTCCTAAATCATCATAATCATTACTTGTCTCCATTTTTACTCATGAAATCACTTCTCAACAACTCCAGGCAGTCAAACCAACAGCACTGTATATTCTACCTAAGGGGACACCTTGGACTGTGCTACTCAGAGCCTGTAAGGATCATTAGCCACTTACCTAGTAAGCTAGTAAGTGAAAGATTAGATTTGAACCCAGCTTCACTGATAGCAGAGCGAAGGACAAGTGTGTTCACTCATCTGTGCTTTGTTTTCCTTATCTGTACCTCTACCTTGTAGACTGAGTAAGTTGTGTAAGGCACAGGAAGCCGTAGAGCTGAGAATTAGCTCATAAAGCAAAAGCTGGTATTACTTTCTTACCAGTTCTCTGAACAGTAACACTCACACTCTTTTTTTTTTTTGAGGATTCAGTCTCAGCCAGAATTGGAAATAGACCATCTCTGTCCCTAAAACAAATCCTCTTAGCTTCTGAGAAGCAATTACCTCTCAGTTACAAAGTCTATACTTTAAAATATTCCAGTATAGCCAGTGTGATAAGCTGTCCATGAAGTTAGTCCAAAATTCAGTTGTAGGAGTGAGGTCAGTTAGAGTTAGCAAACACCATGGCAGAGAGGACCACCCTCCAGCAGCAGCTCCAAGTTATTCAGTCACTCAGTCATGTCTGATTCTTTGTAACCCCATAGACTGCATCTCTTTGCAGCCCCACGGACTGCATCATACCAGGCTTCCCTGTCTTCACCATCTCTTGGAGATTGTTCAGATTTATGTCCATTGAGTCAGTGATGCTGTCCCACCATCTAGTCCTCTGTCAGCCCCTTCTCCTCTTGCCCTCAGTCCTTCCGAGCCTCATGGTCTTTTCCAGAGAGTCCTATCTTTACATCAGGTGGCCAAAGTGTGGGAGCTTCCAGCTCCAGCATCAGTCCTTCCAAAAGGCTTCTTGCAAACTCTGTAAAACTAAAAAGGAAAAAACAAACAAACAAACAAAGATCCATGCTAAAAAAAAAAAAAGGTGGGGGGGGCTTCTTACAATTCAGAAACAGGCTTTTTCATTGGTAAAACCAATTCATTAGCATGATGGTATTAGAAATGGATTTGCATTGGTGAAGCTAAATGTATTGGAACTTTGTGAGTTGACTAGAATGCATTATGGGATATAACAATCTTTTTTTGCACTGTATATTCTACCTAAGGGGACACCTTGGACTGTGCTACTCAGAGCCTGTAAGGATCATTAGCCACTTACCTAGTAAGCTAGTAAGTGAAAGATTAGATTTGAACCCAGCTTCACTGATAGCAGAGCGAAGGACAAGTGTGTTCACTCATCTGTGCTTTGTTTTCCTTATCTGTACCTCTACCTTGTAGACTGAGTAAGTTGTGTAAGGCACAGGAAGCCGTAGAGCTGAGAATTAGCTCATAAAGCAAAAGCTGGTATTACTTTCTTACCAGTTCTCTGAACAGTAACACTCACACTCTTTTTTTTTTTTGAGGATTCAGTCTCAGCCAGAATTGGAAATAGACCATCTCTGTCCCTAAAACAAATCCTCTTAGCTTCTGAGAAGCAATTACCTCTCAGTTACAAAGTCTATACTTTAAAATATTCCAGTATAGCCAGTGTGATAAGCTGTCCATGAAGTTAGTCCAAAATTCAGTTGTAGGAGTGAGGTCAGTTAGAGTTAGCAAACACCATGGCAGAGAGGACCACCCTCCAGCAGCAGCTCCAAGTTATTCAGTCACTCAGTCATGTCTGATTCTTTGTAACCCCATAGACTGCATCTCTTTGCAGCCCCACGGACTGCATCATACCAGGCTTCCCTGTCTTCACCATCTCTTGGAGATTGTTCAGATTTATGTCCATTGAGTCAGTGATGCTGTCCCACCATCTAGTCCTCTGTCAGCCCCTTCTCCTCTTGCCCTCAGTCCTTCCGAGCCTCATGGTCTTTTCCAGAGAGTCCTATCTTTACATCAGGTGGCCAAAGTGTGGGAGCTTCCAGCTCCAGCATCAGTCCTTCCAAAAGGCTTCTTGCAAACTCTGTAAAACTAAAAAGGAAAAAACAAACAAACAAACAAAGATCCATGCTAAAAAAAAAAAAAGGTGGGGGGGGCTTCTTACAATTCAGAAACAGGCTTTTTCATTGGTAAAACCAATTCATTAGCATGATGGTATTAGAAATGGATTTGCATTGGTGAAGCTAAATGTATTGGAACTTTGTGAGTTGACTAGAATGCATTATGGGATATAACAATCTGTCCTTCACCTACACCCTTTCCCCCACCTAACTAATTCTGTGTCCGACCACTGGTTTAGGAGGAGTTCTGATTATGGCATTGACCAAGGAGCACAGAATCCTGCTTTCGGAATGTTGTTAGGCCTGCCTGGGAGACCTTGTCTTTAGGGTGTGACCAGAGCACCTGAGAGAATGGAGTGCTAAGAGCTTCCAGAGCAGAGTGTATGAATTGTTCTGTGCCTGCTTTGCTGAGGAGCATTTGGCTGTAAGAGAAGCAGAATTGGGCCAGAGACTTGATTTTATGACAACCTGCGGTTAGACGGTGACAGAACAGAGTGAGCTTCTCACCTCTGCCAAAAAATAACCTAAGAACTGTTTCATGCAAATTGGCTTAGATCACAGCCATTTACCCTGAAACCAACAGCCATCACCCATGTCGTCCTTCTTAAGACAATTGCTGCTGGTCCAGCTTTTAGTCAGCAGCATCGTTAGAGAAGACAGGACACGACCTGTAGTTAATCTAAGCCAGGCATCAGCCAACTATGGCCTGCAGGCGAAGTCCAGCCCTCCACCTGTCTGTGTAAGTAAAGTTTTATGGAAACACAGCCACACCCATTCATTTATATGTTGCTGTTTGACTAGCAGAGTTGAGTAGCTGTGACAGAGATGATCTGGCCCCCAAAACCTAGAATATTTACTATCTGGCCATTTACAGAGAGAGTGTTCTATGTCGAGTGTAGAATGTGCTTGCATGCTAAGGTCACTTCAGTCGTGTCTGACTCTTTGCGACCCCATGGACTGTAGTCCACCAGCCTCCTCTGTCCGTGGAATTCTCCAGGCAAGAATACTGGAAGACATGGATTGCCATGTCTTCCTCCAGGGGATCTTCCTGACCCTGCATCTCTTAGGTCTCCTGCATTGGCAAGCAGGTCCTTCACCACTAGCGCCACCTGGGAAACCCCTAATATTGTCAAAATATTCTACAAAACAAGAGCATCCCACCTCACCTGGGAGCTTGCAGGAAGTGCAGGCTCTCATGCCTCACCCAGGCTCACTCTGGAATCAGAATATTTAGGGGTAAAACTTCCCACAACACAGGGGAAAAGAACATCCTGACTAGCTGAGATCAAATAGCCTTCTGGGCGCAGCGCTGCCCAGACTGAATGCAGGTCTGTCAGTCATGGGATAGAGGAAATAATTGTCAGGTAGGGAACCCCAATTGGCCCTTTAGGGTTCATTCTCCTTTGACTGTGGATTTTTTACACACATAAACAAAGCCCAAGACACCAAGAGTTCATGTATTACTACCATGGATTGATCCATGGGTCGGGTAGATCCCTTGGAGTAGGAGATGACCATCCACTTCCGTATTCTTACCAGAGTAGTCCCATGGATAGAGGAGCCTGGCAGGCTACAGTCTGTGGGGTCACAGAGAGCCAGACACAGCTGAGGGCCTGAGCACATGTGTACACACAGACAATCTCGGATAAAGATAAGATTAGAATGATTGGTTTACCCCATCAAGAGTTGGTAAACTTTTTCCATTAAGGGCCAGACACAAAATGTCCTAGGCTTTATTGCCATACAGTGGCTCTCACAACTACGCTGATAGAGTCATGTGAAAAGCACCCACAGATAATGCATAAAATCACTGGGTCTGGCTGTGTTTCAATAAAACCTTATTTACAAGAACAGGTGGTGAATGGGGTTTGGCCCACAGGCCATAGTTTCGGATCCCTGTTTTATACCTTAGTCATTGTCTGTGTAAGTAAAGTTTTATGGAAACACAGCCACACCCTTTTTTGCTGTTTGACTAGCAGAGTTGAGTAGCGGTGACAGAGATGATCTGGCCCCCAAAACCTAGAATATTTACTATCTGGCCATTTACAGAGAGAGTGTTCTATGTCGAGTGTAGAATGTGCTTGCATGCTAAGGTCACTTCAGTCGTGTCTGACTCTTTGCGACCCCATGGACTGTAGTCCACCAGCCTCCTCTGTCCGTGGAATTCTCCAGGCAAGAATACTGGAAGACATGGATTGCCATGTCTTCCTCCAGGGGATCTTCCTGACCCTGCATCTCTTAGGTCTCCTGCATTGGCAAGCAGGTCCTTCACCACTAGCGCCACCTGGGAAACCCCTAATATTGTCAAAATATTCTACAAAACAAGAGCATCCCACCTCACCTGGGAGCTTGCAGGAAGTGCAGGCTCTCATGCCTCACCCAGGCTCACTCTGGAATCAGAATATTTAGGGGTAAAACTTCCCACAACACAGGGGAAAAGAACATCCTGACTAGCTGAGATCAAATAGCCTTCTGGGCGCAGCGCTGCCCAGACTGAATGCAGGTCTGTCAGTCATGGGATAGAGGAAATAATTGTCAGGTAGGGAACCCCAATTGGCCCTTTAGGGTTCATTCTCCTTTGACTGTGGATTTTTTACACACATAAACAAAGCCCAAGACACCAAGAGTTCATGTATTACTACCATGGATTGATCCATGGGTCGGGTAGATCCCTTGGAGTAGGAGATGACCATCCACTTCCGTATTCTTACCAGAGTAGTCCCATGGATAGAGGAGCCTGGCAGGCTACAGTCTGTGGGGTCACAGAGAGCCAGACACAGCTGAGGGCCTGAGCACATGTGTACACACAGACAATCTCGGATAAAGATAAGATTAGAATGATTGGTTTACCCCATCAAGAGTTGGTAAACTTTTTCCATTAAGGGCCAGACACAAAATGTCCTAGGCTTTATTGCCATACAGTGGCTCTCACAACTACGCTGATAGAGTCATGTGAAAAGCACCCACAGATAATGCATAAAATCACTGGGTCTGGCTGTGTTTCAATAAAACCTTATTTACAAGAACAGGTGGTGAATGGGGTTTGGCCCACAGGCCATAGTTTGCGGATCCCTGTTTTATACCTTAGTCATTCAGAGCACAAAACTCGATTCAGATAGATTCAGACCCTGGTTTTCTCACTTACCAGCTATGGGACTGCAGAGAGCATGCAACCTCTCTGATTTGAACCTCTGATTTGCCTTTCACAGCCACAAAATGACTGTCACAGTACCTGGTGGCATTATTCACCTACAAAATGTCTAAAAATTGGAAGAGAATATATTTCTACCCTTGTTTACCTTATCGTGAACAAGAATAACTTTTTGAGAGACATATTCCAGCCCACTTACTTCACCTTTCATTGGTCAGGATTACATCATATGGCAATTCCTTAATCAGTTATTAGCAACAGAAATAAAATTATCTTAACTGCTTAGACTAATTTAACCACAGTAGCTGGGAGTGGGGTCCAGGCATGGACAATCTGTTAAAGCTCTGAAGATGATCTGCCCTGTGGCCAAAGTTGAGACCCACTGAAACTGACCAATCAAAACTTCATCCCCTGGGACTGTGGAAGTCCTAGCTTTCCCTGAAGCACGTAGCAGTCAAGTGTGTGTGTGTGTGTGTGTGTGTGTGCATGTAGACTGTGTTTCATTAGCAAAGAAAATAATTAGTGATTACTGTTAAGCAACAGGTGGGCTTCCCAGGTGGCAAGAATGGTAAAGAACCTGCTGGCCAATGCAGGAGATGTAAGAGACACAGGTTCAATCCCTGGGTTGGGAAGATCTTCTATAGGAGGGCATGGCAATTCATCCCAGTATTCTTGCCTGGAAAACCCTATGGATTGGAATCCATAATTCATTATATGACTTGATAAAGTAGGTTTTAACTAATGTATTAAACAACATGGACTTCATCTGAAAAAAAAAAAAATATATATATATAAATATTTTACCCTGATACATATTGAGTGTATTGTGAAATATTTGATTGTTCTAGAAAACATTTCAGTTACATGTATGAGAATAAACAATATTATTAAACTTCTGTTGTTTGGAATACTATCTAGAAAGAAATGCATATAAGGCAGTTTCCTGGCTGTCCAGTGGATAAGACTTCCAGTGCAGGGCATGTGGGTTCAATCCCTGGTTGGAGAACTAGGATCCCACATACTGCATGGCACAGCCCCTCAAAAAAATGAATAAATAGAAATTCAAAACAGAAGAAAATTACTAAAAAAGAAAGCAACATATGTAAGGTAAAGTAATATAGAATGCCCACATTTAGGTGCCTTGATGAATCATCAAAGGTGGGTGTCCCAAAACCAACATTTGAATTAGTTCCTTTGTTTTTTACCTTGAGGATTATTGCACTGCCTACCCCCTCAATGCTCCATAAAGTTGCTGGGACACTCCCCGCACCGGACTTCCCTGTAATGTAGAAAAAGGGTTGTTGAGAATTTAGACATGCAGGAGTATTCCCGGACAGCTTTAGGAAGAAGTACATGTAAGTATAAACATGTAGATTCTCGAAAGTAGTTCCCTTAACACTATCCCTGTTACATCCTCTTGTTTTGAGACTACTGTGCTACAGAAATCCACTGGGTTGCTTTGGAGATTAAATGAGATAATACCGTCAAACAGTTAGGATGGTACATGGCATGTACTCAGTAATTTGTAGCTATTATGATTGTTTCCAGTTACAAATAAGTGAAGACTGTCTTATTCTCCTGTTACAACCTGAATGTAGCTGTGTTTCATTAGCAAAGAAAATAATTAGTTAAGCAACAGGTGGGCTTCCCAGGTGGCAAGAATGGTAAAGAACCTGCTGGCCAATGCAGGAGATGTAAGAGACACAGGTTCAATCCCTGGGTTGGGAAGATCTTCTATAGGAGGGCATGGCAATTCATCCCAGTATTCTTGCCTGGAAAACCCTATGGATTGGAATCCATAATTCATTATATGACTTGATAAAGTAGGTTTTAACTAATGTATTAAACAACATGGACTTCATCTGAAAAAAAAAAATATATATATATATAAATATTTTACCCTGATACATATTGAGTGTATTGTGAAATATTTGATTGTTCTAGAAAACATTTCAGTTACATGTATGAGAATAAACAATATTATTAAACTTCTGTTGTTTGGAATACTATCTAGAAAGAAATGCATATAAGGCAGTTTCCTGGCTGTCCAGTGGATAAGACTTCCAGTGCAGGGCATGTGGGTTCAATCCCTGGTTGGAGAACTAGGATCCCACATACTGCATGGCACAGCCCCTCAAAAAAATGAATAAATAGAAATTCAAAACAGAAGAAAATTACTAAAAAAGAAAGCAACATATGTAAGGTAAAGTAATATAGAATGCCCACATTTAGGTGCCTTGATGAATCATCAAAGGTGGGTGTCCCAAAACCAACATTTGAATTAGTTCCTTTGTTTTTTACCTTGAGGATTATTGCACTGCCTACCCCCTCAATGCTCCATAAAGTTGCTGGGACACTCCCCGCACCGGACTTCCCTGTAATGTAGAAAAAGGGTTGTTGAGAATTTAGACATGCAGGAGTATTCCCGGACAGCTTTAGGAAGAAGTACATGTAAGTATAAACATGTAGATTCTCGAAAGTAGTTCCCTTAACACTATCCCTGTTACATCCTCTTGTTTTGAGACTACTGTGCTACAGAAATCCACTGGGTTGCTTTGGAGATTAAATGAGATAATACCGTCAAACAGTTAGGATGGTACATGGCATGTACTCAGTAATTTGTAGCTATTATGATTGTTTCCAGTTACAAATAAGTGAAGACTGTCTTATTCTCCTGTCTGACAAGCAGAAGAGGTGCAGCATGAGGATGTCAGAGCCAAACCTCTTAGATAGAAGAATAAGCCTTCTGCTAATGCTGCACCTGGAGAACAGCACCTGAGACCTTCAAGTGTGGACAGGTCGAAACGATGCCCACATGGGCGAGAGCTAGAAAGGACCAGAGAAGCTCCTCAACATACCGAGACCTGTCCCATCTCGAGGAGAGTGCTTCTGCTTTCTCTTCTGCCTGTAACTTTCCTCTAGTGTATAGATCTTGTCTGCAGCCTTTGTTTCTCACTCAGGTCTCTTCCGCATTTAGCTCCCCCAAGTTGACTCTCTCCATCCTGTCTGTCCTATTGAATTCTCTCCCTAGCCCTCCTAGGCATCTGGAAACATTCTGTTCATTAACTTGTTGACTTAGTTACCTGTTTTGTTCACTGCTGAATCCCCAGAACCATGTCCCTGAGGGATGGCAGGTACCCAAGTAGGTAAAAATTGGTTGACTGAGAGGGCAGACCATCAAAAAGAGCAAGAGAGTTTAAGGTCAGGATTTGGGGGTCATTCAGTCACATGCTAGCAGAGGCACTGCACATACCTCATTGTTCATATCTAGCAAATGAAAACAGTAAGGCCTACCTTGTGCAGTTATCAGGAGGACTTAGCATCCTGTGTTTAGAACTAACAGCTTGGGCTTCCCTGGTGGTCCAGTGGTTAAGAATTCACCATGCAATGCAGTGGACACTGGTTTGATCTCTAGTCCTGGGAGATCCCACATGCCACAGGGCAACTAAGCCCGGGTGCCACAACTGCTGAAGCCCGCTTGCTGTAGAGTTCATGCTCTGTAATAAGAAAAGCCAGTGCCATGAGAAGCCCGAGGACCTCAACAAAGAGTAGCCCCCACTCTTTGCAACTAGAGAAAGCCTATGTGAAGACCGAATGCAACCCAAAAGTTTAATTTTTAATTTAATTTAAAATAGCATGTGGGGGCTTCCCCTGGTGGTCCAGTGGGTAAGGACACCGCCTTGCAGTGCAAGGGGCGCCGGTTCGAGCCCTGGCCTGGGAAGATCCCACGTGCCGCGGAGCGGCTGGACTGATGTGTCCAATCACCGAGCCGGAGCTCTGGAGTGCATGCGCCCAGACCCCGCGCTCTGCAACGACAGACGCCACCGCGATGGGAGGCCCACAGGAGCCAAAGAACAAAGACGGATGAAAATGGAGAAATGAAGGACCAATAGAAGTGGCCCGCCCGCTCCCCTCCCTCCCCAACCTGACACCCGCCCAAAATAAATAAATAAATCTTTAAAAAAAAAAATTTATAAAAAAAAAAAAATAAATAAAATAAAATAAAATAGCATGTGGGCCTGGCACAGAAGATACTATTATTAATGCTGTTCATTAACATTTTTTAAAAATCTGGATATACAGCTATACTCATCAATCCTGCGAACCTATGAAAAACAAAGCGGCTGTTACAACATTGAAAAAGTTACTCACATGGTAACACAGATCAGTTTCCAAGATCTCCAGCTTTGGTTAGTAGGAAAAAAAAAGAAAAAACATTGGGTAAGGAACTCCCAACTATCCTTGGTTTTCATTCTTCTTTGCTTACAGAATTTTCACATTTATAAACAAAGCTCTAAATAATGAAGAGTTTTGTATATAACTATCATGGGATAAACATCAGATTCAAATCTGGTCGCTTCTCACTTCAGCACCTTATTTTTTCTTGCAGTTTTGAAAATAACATATAAAAGCAAGAACTGTTAAGTCTCGTGGAAATTAGTATTTTATTTTTTCACTTTTTTTGGAAGTTATCCTAGAAGTCTGGGGTTTTATGTTGTTTGTTTTGTTTTTGTTTTTGATAAAGCTGATAAAACAATGATGATTTTTTAGCTTGTTTTAAATTTAGGATAAAAGAACTTTCAAATTTTGAGATAAAAAAGGGGAAAAGGATAAAAGTTTGTTTTACATATTCCTGGGATCCTAACAGATTCAGTTCTCCAATAACTATTATTATTTCTGACACTTTCTAATCATTTTTCCTGTTAGGCAACACATTAAAAAAAAAAAAAAGGCATTTTTTTGGAGGCAGAATCAGAATATGTGGATTTAATAGCATGGGCTCAAGTGATCTAGAGTAAGAATCTGCAAAATTTTTTCTGTAAAGGAACAAGTATTAGTACTAAATATCGTAGGCTTTGCAAGCCAGTCTCTCTGTCATTGTAGCTCAAATGCGTATACTACTAAGTTACTTCCGTCATATCTGACTTTTTAAAAAACTTTTTTTGGCTTCCTTTATTGGTCCTTCATTTTATTTACTTTCATCCATCTTAGTTCTTTAGCCTGTGTGGGCCTCTCATTGCAGTGGCCTCTCTCACTGCAGAGCACCGGCTCTGGGTACATGTGCTCCAGAGCACTGGCTCGTAATTGGACACACTGGTCATGCCACTCTGTGGCATGTGGGATCTTCCCAGGCCAGGGATCAAACCAGTGCCCCTTGCACTGCAAGGTGGACCCTTTACCCACTGGACCACCAGGGAAACCTCTCATGTCTGACTCTTTGTGACTCTATAGACTGTAGCCCACCAGGCTTCTCTGTCCATGGGATTCTCCAAGCAAGAACACTGGAGTGCATTACTATTTCCTACTCCAGAGGATCTTCCCAACCCAGGGATTGAATTCACATCTCTTATGTTTCCTGCATTAGCAGGTGGGTTCTTTACCACTAGTGCCACCCCAGATAGTCATAGGCAATACATAACCAAATGAACATGACTGTGTTTCAATAAAACTTTATTTACAAAAACAGGTCTCGACCTGAATTTGTCCATCAGGCTGTAATTAGCAACCACTGATGGAGAATTCTGTTTCATCTCTGCCATTTTCTAGCTGGTGATCTGGCTGTTGTCATTATTGTTCAGTCCCTAAATTGGGTCTGATTCTTTGTGACCCCATGGACTGCAATATTCTAGGCTTCCTGTCCTTTACTATCTCCTGGTGATAGTCTGACTCCTAGTCTCCGTTTATCTATCAATTGAACATAACTATACCACTACCTAGGTTCAGAGGATAAAGTGGTTCCAGGTTTAAATTTTTCCATGCAAGCTTTATATAAATGCTACCGCTTCTTCTGCTCCTTCCTCTCTTCTCATGGTAGAGACAATCTATTATTATTTCTGACACTTTCTAATCATTTTTCCTGTTAGGCAACACATTAAAAAAAAGGCATTTTTTTGGAGGCAGAATCAGAATATGTGGATTTAATAGCATGGGCTCAAGTGATCTAGAGTAAGAATCTGCAAAATTTTTTCTGTAAAGGAACAAGTATTAGTACTAAATATCGTAGGCTTTGCAAGCCAGTCTCTCTGTCATTGTAGCTCAAATGCGTATACTACTAAGTTACTTCCGTCATATCTGACTTTTTAAAAAACTTTTTTTGGCTTCCTTTATTGGTCCTTCATTTTATTTACTTTCATCCATCTTAGTTCTTTAGCCTGTGTGGGCCTCTCATTGCAGTGGCCTCTCTCACTGCAGAGCACCGGCTCTGGGTACATGTGCTCCAGAGCACTGGCTCGTAATTGGACACACTGGTCATGCCACTCTGTGGCATGTGGGATCTTCCCAGGCCAGGGATCAAACCAGTGCCCCTTGCACTGCAAGGTGGACCCTTTACCCACTGGACCACCAGGGAAACCTCTCATGTCTGACTCTTTGTGACTCTATAGACTGTAGCCCACCAGGCTTCTCTGTCCATGGGATTCTCCAAGCAAGAACACTGGAGTGCATTACTATTTCCTACTCCAGAGGATCTTCCCAACCCAGGGATTGAATTCACATCTCTTATGTTTCCTGCATTAGCAGGTGGGTTCTTTACCACTAGTGCCACCCCAGATAGTCATAGGCAATACATAACCAAATGAACATGACTGTGTTTCAATAAAACTTTATTTACAAAAACAGGTCTCGACCTGAATTTGTCCATCAGGCTGTAATTAGCAACCACTGATGGAGAATTCTGTTTCATCTCTGCCATTTTCTAGCTGGTGATCTGGCTGTTGTCATTATTGTTCAGTCCCTAAATTGGGTCTGATTCTTTGTGACCCCATGGACTGCAATATTCTAGGCTTCCCTGTCCTTTACTATCTCCTGGTGATAGTCTGACTCCTAGTCTCCGTTTATCTATCAATTGAACATAACTATACCACTACCTAGGTTCAGAGGATAAAGTGGTTCCAGGTTTAAATTTTTCCATGCAAGCTTTATATAAATGCTACCGCTTCTTCTGCTCCTTCCTCTCTTCTCATGGTAGAGACACGAATCTGGGCAAGTCAGGCATTTACGAGGTGTCATGCATTTAGCAGGCAACCTCGGGAAGAGATTCCCCTTGTCCAGCGAGTTTAACTTGATCCTACCTTAGCTTTTGGCTAATAATGCCTTTTCTGTCTTTAGGCAATTCCATTCAAGATAGGTCCTAGGAGAAAAAAAAAAGAGAGAGAGAGGGAGGGAGGAGCAGAAAGGTGGGTAGGTAAGCCAAATAGATTGGTCTCTTTGGGGAGGGGGTAATTCTCTTCCTGCCAAATGCTCCTCCTGCCCCCAAATCTTGACTCTTTTTTGAGGAAACTCTGTCCCCCAAGTTTACCCATTTTGTCCAATAGCTTGAGCTGACCTGAGGAGCCCCTGAAGGCACATTGTGAAGTTGGTTCCTCTGCCTACAGAGCGGCTCACGTGAGCGCCATGGCATAACCAACCTGTATTCACTCCAGGAGCCAGCATCACAGAGGAAAAAGATCTCCCGGGATTTTTATTTTCTCTTTTCCTTTGGGATATATTTCTTAGGTCCAGATTTCCCAGGCATGAACTTTCTCTCTCATTTCTTTGTCCTGATTGTCAAATGCCCACATATTATTTATTTATACCTCCTGTTCTTTCTGGAGCTTCTAATCCTCCCTTTCTTATTACTAGCATTTCTTCCCTAGAAACTCCCCTTTTTTTCCCCTAACCAGCAGGCGAGCTCCCCAAGCCTCAAGATAAACAACAAACAAGATTGTGAATTTCAATGACAAATAGGGCAGGCGACATATTTTCCAAGCCCGACATAATTTTTTAGCTCAGGGATGACAACGTCTTCGGTTTTCCTGCTCTGAACACCGACAAGGCCCAGTTCCTCTTTCGTTTTGGCCCCGTTGCATCTCTTCCTGAATTAAATTTTTCAATTAGCTGGCTTGTTACAAGTCATGTGGAGCTGCCCAGCTCTTTAACTCAAATTTCCTTCTTCCCAGGCATCACACAAATTTGCAGAACACACTGCAAAGACAAAGAACAAAAAGACCTGACTTGCTGAGGTAAAAGATTCAGTCCTATCCATGATTTCACTGGGTTTCCAACTGGATGATGAGAGCTGACTCCTCCCCCATGAGGGGGGTTCCCCCACCAACCTACCAATTTTACAGCGTAAAGTCCCACCAGTTTCTTTCCAAGCACATTGTTCTAAATCCATGATGCTGTTACTCTTGCTTGCAATAAAAAGAGCAGGGAGCGGCACCTAAGTTGTAAGAGTGAGCTTCAATCTTTCTCTGAGCCCAAGATACGAGGAATAAACAGGAGGAATTGCCCAATATGAAGCATGCATTTATAATAGGTACATGGTGCCTAAGCAGGAATGTGGCTTGGCTGACTTCTGGGGGTAGGAATGGGACGGAGAAGAAACACGACTTGTTTTTCCTTTTTCATGAGCCTTTCACTCTCAAGCTGGAGGAAAGATTAAAAGCTATAGGGACGAGAGGAGGAGGGTACCCGTTAAAAATAATAGATTAAATAATAATTTTGAATAGGTTAATCATACTCTGCTTTAAACCTCTTTTAAAAGTTAATTCAGCCAGTTCTTTGGATGAAGGCAATTCCAGGACAGGTGTGGAGTAAAGGAATTGCTTTCAGTTAGGAGAAGAATGTGTTTGAGCAAAGAATCACAGAATGAACAGGAGACTCAAGGATGCCTGAGATCCCCCCACAGCCCATCCAAAAGGACGAGAGGCATACATTAGGCAATAGCCTTTCATAGAGATGCTGTGCTACATTTAAAATGTCAACTTTTTCCATATACATTATTGATACTATGTATAAACTTGAGAACTAATGAGAGCCTACTGTATAGCATGGGGAGCTGTACTCAGTGCTCTGTGGTGACCTAAATGGGAAAAATATCTGAAAAAAGAGGGGATATATGTATACCTATAGCTGATTAGCTGATTCACTTTGCTGTACAGTAGAATCTAAGAAGACATTGTAAAGCAACTATACCCCAATAAAAACATTTTTTAAAATAAAATGTCAATTTTTTTTCTAACATGGACCTTTCTCCAAGAGATTTAAGTTAAAAACAGAAGGTGAAAGATACTGGGTAAAGTCTGAAAAGTGTCAGTGTTTGGTAAACATACATGCTGATCTATGCAGAGCCGGTTCCTGACACACTAAAACCTCAGAGCAGTTATCTGTGGGACAGGGAAGAGTCTCAAGCTTCCCCACAAGCCCTTTGATTTGAATCTTCTCCACCCCTACTCCAGGAGTACGTATTAACTCCTTTTTTTCAAAAATGTATAGCTATGGGCTTCCCTGGTAGTCTGGTGGGTAAAGACACCGCCTTGCAGTGCAAGGGGCGCCGGTTCGATCCCTGGCCCAGGAAGATCCCACATGCCGTGGAGCAGCTGGACCAGTGTGTCCAAGTATGAGCCAGCGCTCTGGAGCGCATGCGCCCAGAGCTGGTGCACTGCAGTGAGAGAGACCACTGCAGTGGGAGGCCCACACAGGGCAAAGAATAAAAAAGATGGATGAAAAATAAATGATGACTTAAGAGGCAAAAGCAAATAAAAAGATTGAAAAAAAAAAAAAAGTATAGCTAATTAAAACAAAAACGCATGTAGACATAGAAAAATGCTGATAGATATTTTAAGTTTAAAAAACAAAACCAAGTCATATAGTCATATCTATAAATATGATTCCAGTGGTCTTATTTAAAACAGCATGTGCTGTGTGTGTACACATACATACACATACTCACAAACATGTGCATATTTATGAATACGGTCTGGAAGGATACATTAAAAGCAGTTATTAGCTATTGCGGTTGAGATCATGAGCTACAGGCATGAGCAAAGGGAATGAGGCAGTTGGAGTCTTTGACCTTAGTTTTATACTGTTTGAATCTTACAGAGAGATGACATATTGCATCAATTCTTAAAGTTAAAAACTAACATGAGAAAAAAAGAGAAGGCAACAGTCAAATACTAACTCACAATACAGGAGAAATGTGGGCCCTATTTTCCCAAGGAAATCAAACTCCCAAGAACCCTCAAGGTAAATGTCTGCTTTATGCCTCCTTAACAACAGGCTGTTATACAGTACTGTGGACTGGAGTTTCTCCCCTTCCCCTGAATGCTACTTGCTGGGACTGCTCCGAATGGCTTTTGTAGGTGGCCCAGTTGGTGTCTTGTTCCAGGGGGCCCACCTGGAAATGCAGGAGCCTCTGTCTGCGGGGAGATGGAAATGCAGAGCCAAAAAAATCCCAGGCTTGTGAGCAGGAGTCCTGCTTGTATTTACTTTCCTGTCTTGCACTGCGGAGCGGCACTTCAGGGACTCCATTAACAAGAATGAAGTGACTTAATGATAAAGTCCCGACCTGGGCTGTCTGCTGTTTTCTGTGATGTGGCCATCCCGCAAAGGGGCTCCTGTGGAAGTCATACTTGGGTGTCGACCTCGGAGGCGACCCCCTGGAATACGCTCTCCCTTCTCTATTAGCTGCAGGACGACCTCCTGCACTTTTCTTCGGCCCTAGGCATGTGGGGAAAGACACATGCGTAGTCTTTTCTTTTTAAACTGGAACTTCTTTTTGAAAAGCTTTTCTTTTTAAAAAGTTTAAAAAGTCTCTTTTTCTTAAACTGGACTGCCCATTTCCAAGCACTTACACTGCAGTTTGCCTACGAGAATAAACATATTTTGCAAATGGACAGGATCTGTTTGGGGGGATAGATAACAAACACGGCAGGTCAGGTAGCAGCCTTCCTTATTTCTGCGTGTGCACTTTTCAGGCACGTTTACAATGTGTTCAACTTCAGCACTTTAGGTTTTTGTTTTCTCTTTTCTAGGGCAGCGTTTTCTTGCTTCTATGATGTTCTGTTTGAAAGATCCCTTCTTGCTTCCCAACAGTTGTTTGGAAATTTTCAACATGTAAGTCATGACCTTATTATTTTACTCTGGAGGGAGGGGTCAAGTTGAGAAACCAAACTTATACAAATAAGGAGCGTGATAGAACTAGGATTTTCAATTGGAGAGGGGAGCAGTTTGTCACGCCCCAGTCTTCCCTGCTTTGGCTGCTGAAGTTTCTTGTTAATTCGAATCCCTTGAAATGATAATGGCTAGTTTGCAGGTATGTCTGAGACATCATTAGACTCCTTTAAATTGAGGTGAAATGTTAAAATAAAGGGGGACTGTCTCTCAGGATGAAAAAAAAAAAAGATCTAGTGTCTATTGTCTGACCTCCTCAGTGCCTGATTGACTAGGAGAAAACACATCTCCATGGGAACAGATACATGTCTGCTTTTCATGCCGTGAAATAACCAACTCAGCCTGTGGAGCCTCACCAACCTAGCACTTTATTGGGATGGCTGTAAGCACCCTTTTGCTTTTCATGTTCAGCCAAATTATCTGCCAGAAATTCTTTTCAAGTCTACGGAGGAGAAAAAAAAAAAAAGGAGTTCCCTCCCCCATCCCCCCCTGCATGGAGTTAATTACAGTATTTTCATCAGAGGGTGGGAAAAAATACTCGCTGAGCTGAAATAGCACACAAAACAACGGCTGGCGTGTGGTATCTGCCTAGTGTCTATTAGCTGTTAGTGATTTCTTTTTTTTTTTTAAGGTATGGCAGTCTGCCGTAGTATTTGGGTAATGTCGAGAGGAATAACGAAACCGCCTGGGAGGCCGGGCCTGGAACGGGCCGATTTAGACTGTTTGTTTACCGTTGTGCCTGTGTCGGGCTGTGTGACCTCAGGCAAGTGGGGAACAGGGCTGTTTTAATACTGCAATCTGAGAAACGGAGGTGAGGGGCCGGTAGGAAAAACTGCTGGAGAGTCTCAGGTATCGGCCTCCCCTCCCCCCACCAAATCCTCAGCATCTGCCATGTTAACTCCCTGATCACTGATCCGTGCTCCGAGCCAAGAAAAATTCGAGAACGGCTCTCAGGAGACCCGGGGCTTTCTCCAGTGATTCCAGACACTTTTGCTTCTGTTCCTGGGTTGAAAATACCACCCGAAGCAGCATTTACTGATAAGATTACAGCACTTCTAGTCCAGTTTCTGATGCAGAGGGGAAAATAAATACATCAAAAGGAAAAAAAAAGGAGAAAGTGGAGAGTACACACACACACATAAATACACACACAAACACCTTTTTTGAACACACAAGGTTGAAATCTTAAGGGGAAAGAGCCTCAGCCTACTTGGTTCTAATACTGGGCACAAGAAAGTACATGTGGGTTACTTTATAGGAATCCATTCACCCGTTCCTCTTATTCTCTCCTTTGTGGGTTAAGCTATTTGTGTCTTTGTCTCTCTCCTCTTCCTCAGCACCTCCACCCACCCACCCAGCAAGCCTGAACAGGAAATCTTTAAAGACCGGTGAAGTACAAACCCACGGGACATTTTTCAAAAGAAACCAGGTGAAAGATACCTACAGTTGATGTAGCAATCTAGTCTCAGTCCCAGCTCTTAGGTGGACGAGATTCCTAAATATCAAAACCCCAGTGGTCTTTATCGGGGCCAGCTGCTTCTGCTGTCGAGAAGGAATGTGGGACATCAAGTGTGTGAACACTGCCTCTATTGTATCCACACAGGCTGATTGAAGCCTGCATAATTGGCATGTAACCTTCTCCTATTAATAGTGCAGACAGATATGTGAATTAACCGAATCCCTCCGACATATGCCATGCATTAGCTAAGGGATCTTACAATTCTCCAAACAGCTCCCAACTATGATTTTTTTTTATGGCAGTCTGCCGTAGTATTTGGGTAATGTCGAGAGGAATAACGAAACCGCCTGGGAGGCCGGGCCTGGAACGGGCCGATTTAGACTGTTTGTTTACCGTTGTGCCTGTGTCGGGCTGTGTGACCTCAGGCAAGTGGGGAACAGGGCTGTTTTAATACTGCAATCTGAGAAACGGAGGTGAGGGGCCGGTAGGAAAAACTGCTGGAGAGTCTCAGGTATCGGCCTCCCCTCCCCCCACCAAATCCTCAGCATCTGCCATGTTAACTCCCTGATCACTGATCCGTGCTCCGAGCCAAGAAAAATTCGAGAACGGCTCTCAGGAGACCCGGGGCTTTCTCCAGTGATTCCAGACACTTTTGCTTCTGTTCCTGGGTTGAAAATACCACCCGAAGCAGCATTTACTGATAAGATTACAGCACTTCTAGTCCAGTTTCTGATGCAGAGGGGAAAATAAATACATCAAAAGGAAAAAAAAAGGAGAAAGTGGAGAGTACACACACACACATAAATACACACACAAACACCTTTTTTGAACACACAAGGTTGAAATCTTAAGGGGAAAGAGCCTCAGCCTACTTGGTTCTAATACTGGGCACAAGAAAGTACATGTGGGTTACTTTATAGGAATCCATTCACCCGTTCCTCTTATTCTCTCCTTTGTGGGTTAAGCTATTTGTGTCTTTGTCTCTCTCCTCTTCCTCAGCACCTCCACCCACCCACCCAGCAAGCCTGAACAGGAAATCTTTAAAGACCGGTGAAGTACAAACCCACGGGACATTTTTCAAAAGAAACCAGGTGAAAGATACCTACAGTTGATGTAGCAATCTAGTCTCAGTCCCAGCTCTTAGGTGGACGAGATTCCTAAATATCAAAACCCCAGTGGTCTTTATCTGGGCCAGCTGCTTCTGCTGTCGAGAAGGAATGTGGGACATCAAGTGTGTGAACACTGCCTCTATTGTATCCACACAGGCTGATTGAAGCCTGGATAATTGGCATGTAACCTTCTCCTATTAATAGTGCAGACAGATATGTGAATTAACCGAATCCCTCCGACATATGCCATGCATTAGCTAAGGGATCTTACAATTCTCCAAACAGCTCCCCTAACTATGACACCAATAATTAGACTTTAGAACTTGATAACTTTGGGGGAAATCAATAAGTAATAGAGAAGCTCCATACCCCCTCTGAATAAGTGCTTCTGTAATCTTATTACGAGTTCAGTGGCGATAGGGGTCGTCATTAATCATTAGAGGGATTCAGGGATTGGGGGTTTGGGGCTGTGTGTGTGTGATGCTACTGCTGGGTTTCTGGAGGAGATTCATAAATGAGGGGACTTTTTGATTAGCTTCCAGAGTCATCAAGGTATGTGAATAGGAGTTTACACTTGCCTTGTGCTATTTGACTGTCTCGTAAAGGAACAGATGTACCGCAAATGAGCTATAGCAAAACCCTGAATTAGGCTGTTTAGAACTGTGCCTGTCTACATTCTTGGTTAGTCTCACGTTGATTCCTATGACTAGAGGAAGTACCGTAAGCTGATGATTAAGAAAATAAACTGCTGTCAGACTGCTGGGATTTGAAGCATGGCACCTCCACACACTAGCTTGTGACCTTGGACAACTTGTCAATCCTCTCTGTGCCTCACATTTGACATCTGAAAAATGGGAAGAACAATCATTCCTAGCCCACTGGGACTTTGTAAGGTTTAAATAACTTGTATTTGGAAAACATTCAGAAGAGTAGAGTATGTATGCATTTTCCCATTTCCTTGAATGAATATATGCTGTTAAGTGTTCTTCAAACTGCAGGTTATGACCTACCAATAAGTGGTGAGAGCCATCAACAGATCCCAACTATCTCCTTATGGAATGGAATGGAATAGAGTACATGACACATAGCAAGGAAAAGTACTATTTAAAAAAAAAATTTTTTTAAATTTTGGCCACTTTTATTGAGTTATTTATTTATTTTCATCCATCTATATATTCTTTGGCCTGTGTGGGCCTCCCATTGCAGTGGCCTCTCTTGTTGTAGAGCGCTGGCTCGTAATTGGACGCACTGGTCCAGCCACTCTGCAGCACATGGAATTTTCCCGGACCAGGGATCGAACCGTGTCCCCTGGCTGTTCGAAAATTCCCAGTCACTGTAATCCAATAGCCATGCATTAGCAATTCATCAAACAGCTCCTAACTATGACACCAATAATTAGACTTTAGAACTTGATAACTTTGGGGGAAATCAATAAGTAATAGAGAAGCTCCATACCCCCTCTGAATAAGTGCTTCTGTAATCTTATTACGAGTTCAGTGGCGATAGGGGTCGTCATTAATCATTAGAGGGATTCAGGGATTGGGGGTTTGGGGCTGTGTGTGTGTGATGCTACTGCTGGGTTTCTGGAGGAGATTCATAAATGAGGGGACTTTTTGATTAGCTTCCAGAGTCATCAAGGTATGTGAATAGGAGTTTACACTTGCCTTGTGCTATTTGACTGTCTCGTAAAGGAACAGATGTACCGCAAATGAGCTATAGCAAAACCCTGAATTAGGCTGTTTAGAACTGTGCCTGTCTACATTCTTGGTTAGTCTCACGTTGATTCCTATGACTAGAGGAAGTACCGTAAGCTGATGATTAAGAAAATAAACTGCTGTCAGACTGCTGGGATTTGAAGCATGGCACCTCCACACACTAGCTTGTGACCTTGGACAACTTGTCAATCCTCTCTGTGCCTCACATTTGACATCTGAAAAATGGGAAGAACAATCATTCCTAGCCCACTGGGACTTTGTAAGGTTTAAATAACTTGTATTTGGAAAACATTCAGAAGAGTAGAGTATGTATGCATTTTCCCATTTCCTTGAATGAATATATGCTGTTAAGTGTTCTTCAAACTGCAGGTTATGACCTACCAATAAGTGGTGAGAGCCATCAACAGATCCCAACTATCTCCTTATGGAATGGAATGGAATAGAGTACATGACACATAGCAAGGAAAAGTACTATTTAAAAAAAAAATTTTTTTAAATTTTGGCCACTTTTATTGAGTTATTTATTTATTTTCATCCATCTATATATTCTTTGGCCTGTGTGGGCCTCCCATTGCAGTGGCCTCTCTTGTTGTAGAGCGCTGGCTCGTAATTGGACGCACTGGTCCAGCCACTCTGCAGCACATGGAATTTTCCCGGACCAGGGATCGAACCGGTGTCCCCTGCGCTGCAAGTGGACTCTTCACCTATTGGACCACCAGGGAAGCCCTATAAAAGTTTTTGATACATATAAATGTGCTCTCTCTCTCTCTCTCTCTCTCTATATATATATATATATATATGCATGTTATATATGTGCCTGCCAACCCTCAGTGTCAAAATGCATTGTTTTTAGGGGGGGCAAGTTTTTTAAAAATGTAAAAATCCTGCCATGCAATAATTTAAAGTCTGGAAACAAACTGAATGCATCAATAGGAGATTGGTTCAATAAATTAAGCTAGGCCTTCCCTGATGGTTCAGTTGCTAAGACTCTGCACTCCCAAAGTCAGGGCCCCAGGTTCAATCCCTGGTCAGGGAATAGATTCCCTCATGCCACAACTAAAACCTGGCACGGCCAAATAAATAAAATAAGTAAATAAATATTTAAAATTAATTAAGTTACATCCTTGCAATGGGTTATCTGTCAGTCATTAATAAGAAAGGTGTCAATTTCCCTGTGCTGAATTTATAGAACAGACACCCAGAAATATTGTTCAGTAGAAATAAAAGGCACTGAAGGGTTTATTTATTACAATCCAACTTATATCAAGAAAAAGGGCTTTGTTGTATGTGTGGGTTTCACTGTATCGGATCTCAGTTTGCCGTCAGAGTGGGGTGGACTGTGTTAAGTGAGTCTGTCTTTCCTGGAGTTTGCTTGCTCAGTGATTCACTCTCCATCTGGTTGAGCAGCCGGAAGTCCTGGATCCACTGCTTGCTGACATACCTCTGTCTTTCGTTCACCATTAGGGACCCAAATCCATTCTTTCAGCTTCCTTGTGAAGCGTCAACTCCTGTGCCAAACTACTGTCATCTCTCTCCTGGGCAACCAAAGTCTTACCTAGTTTCCCTGTAGGCTCCTGACTAGTTCCCCTCAGTCACATAACTAGTCTCTGTGTATGTACTTTTGCCTCTACCGCGCAATGTTCCCAGCACAGGCAGACCACCCTTTCACCACCTTGTCATGTCTCCCCAATGCTCTTGGGACAAACCCCCAAATTCTATTCAATATAATGACCTTACTTTCTTGGAGATGCTGTAACAAAGTATAAGAAACAAGCAGCGTAGAACAACAGCAAGGTATTGCTGCACAATTCTTGAGTCTAGAAGTGCAACATGAGGGACTTCCCTGGTGGCCCAGTGGCTAAGACTCTGCACTCCCAAGGCGGGGGGCCTGGGTTCGATCCCTGGTCAGGAAAGTATATCCTGAATGCCACAAACAAAGACGGAAGATCCTATTTGTTGCAACTAAGGCCTGGTGCAGACAAATATTAAAAAAAAAAAAAAAAAAGGAAGCCCAGCATGAAGCGTCATCGGGTCACGGTCCCTCAGAGAGCTGTATAGAGGAATCTCTCCCCGCCTCTTACTAGCTGGCCTTCCCTCCTTGGAATACTTTGGTGCACAGCTGTATCTCTGCAGTCTCCACCTCTGTCATCGCAGTCTGCCCTTTGTTGCCTGTGACTTAGCTGCCCACCCTGCTCCAGGATGACCTCGTCTGAACTAATTACGCCTGCAACAGCCCCAGATCAAGTCATATTCTAAGATGTGATGGCTGTAGTGGTCAAGACCATAAGAAGGGTGAATGCCAAAGAACTGTGGTGCTGGAGAAGACTCCTGAGAGTGCCCTGGGCAGCAAGGAGATCAAACCAGTCATCCTAAAGGAAATTGACCCAGAGTATTCATTGGAAGGACTGATGCTGATGCGGATGCTGACGCTCCGTTACTTTGGCCACCTGATGTAAGGAGCCAGCTCCCTGGAAAAGACCCTGATGCTGGGAAAGATTGAGGGCAGGAGGAGAGGTGGGCAACAGAGGATGGGATGGCCGGATGGAACCATCAAGCAAACTTAGGGAGATAATGAAGGACAGGGAATCCTGGCATGCTGCAGTGCATGGGGTTGCAAGGGGTTGGACACGTCTGAGGGACTGAACAATAAGAAGTGGTAAAGAGTAACACCTGCTAGTGCAGGAAATGCAAGAGATGTGGATTTGATCCTGGGTCAGGAAGGTCCCCTGGAGAAAGATATGTCGACCCACTCTGGTATTTCTCATCTGTAAGATCCCATGGAGAGAGAAGAGCCTGGCAGGCTACAGGGCCAGTGAGTAGCACAACATAATGACCTTACTTTCTTGGAGATGCTGTAACAAAGTATAAGAAACAAGCAGCGTAGAACAACAGCAAGGTATTGCTGCACAATTCTTGAGTCTAGAAGTGCAACATGAGGGACTTCCCTGGTGGCCCAGTGGCTAAGACTCTGCACTCCCAAGGCGGGGGGCCTGGGTTCGATCCCTGGTCAGGAAAGTATATCCTGAATGCCACAAACAAAGACGGAAGATCCTATTTGTTGCAACTAAGGCCTGGTGCAGACAAATAAAATTAAAAAAAAAAAGGAAGCCCAGCATGAAGCGTCATCGGGTCACGGTCCCTCAGAGAGCTGTATAGAGGAATCTCTCCCCGCCTCTTACTAGCTGGCCTTCCCTCCTTGGAATACTTTGGTGCACAGCTGTATCTCTGCAGTCTCCACCTCTGTCATCGCAGTCTGCCCTTTGTTGCCTGTGACTTAGCTGCCCACCCTGCTCCAGGATGACCTCGTCTGAACTAATTACGCCTGCAACAGCCCCAGATCAAGTCATATTCTAAGATGTGATGGCTGTAGTGGTCAAGACCATAAGAAGGGTGAATGCCAAAGAACTGTGGTGCTGGAGAAGACTCCTGAGAGTGCCCTGGGCAGCAAGGAGATCAAACCAGTCATCCTAAAGGAAATTGACCCAGAGTATTCATTGGAAGGACTGATGCTGATGCGGATGCTGACGCTCCGTTACTTTGGCCACCTGATGTAAGGAGCCAGCTCCCTGGAAAAGACCCTGATGCTGGGAAAGATTGAGGGCAGGAGGAGAGGTGGGCAACAGAGGATGGGATGGCCGGATGGAACCATCAAGCAAACTTAGGGAGATAATGAAGGACAGGGAATCCTGGCATGCTGCAGTGCATGGGGTTGCAAGGGGTTGGACACGTCTGAGGGACTGAACAATAAGAAGTGGTAAAGAGTAACACCTGCTAGTGCAGGAAATGCAAGAGATGTGGATTTGATCCTGGGTCAGGAAGGTCCCCTGGAGAAAGATATGTCGACCCACTCTGGTATTTCTCATCTGTAAGATCCCATGGAGAGAGAAGAGCCTGGCAGGCTACAGTCCATTGGGTCGCAGTGAGTCAGACACAACTGAGTGACTGAGCACACACAGGACGTCAATAATCTTTTATTTTTTTAGATTTTTTTTATAGACCATTTTTAAAGTCTTTATTGAGTTTGTTATAGTATTGCTTCTATTTTATGTTTTTTGGCCGTGAAGCACGTGGGATCTTTGCTTCTTGACCAGAGATGGAATCACACCCCCTGCATTGGAAGTGACATCTTAACCATTGGACCACCAAGGAAATCCTCAATATATTTCTTTTTTTAAAATTATTTATTTATTTTGGTCTTAGTTGTGGCATGTAGGATCTAGTTCCCTGACCAGGGATCAAACCCAGGCCCCCTGTATTAGGAACACAGACTCTTAGCCACTGGACCACCAGGGAAGTCCCCTCAGGATATCTTTTTGAAGGAATACATCATAACCAATAATCTTAGAGCCTTGGAGACACATCCTGGCTAGGTACGTGCCTCCCTCTTTGGACTTCTCTCTCACACTTTGGCTTATCTTTTGGTTCTATCACACAGGCCTTTTTCTGATGATCCAAGTCATTTCCTGCCACAGAATCATGATTCAGGTGTTCTGCTGTTCCCTGATTAGAATGTTCTCTCTTTCCACATTTCCAACCTCCAGTCCCATCTCACCTCCAGATTTCACCTCTTAAGATGCCTTCCTTGCGTTGCCCCTACCCCAGGAACAAGCCAAATTTTTCAGATTATCGATAATTTCGTACCACCACCCACTTCTCATTTGTGACACTTGTCACAGCTGCGGTTTCTTATTCATCTGTTTGTTTGTTGAAGGTCTCCCCCAACAAAGCTATCAGCCCTGGAAGGAACGAGCTAGATTACACCTTTTGTCCTCACCTCTTAGCGCAGTGCATAGTGCTCTGTGGGTGTTCAGTGTTATACTGGTGCGTGAACGGATGGATGAATTAATAAGTGACTGATTTTTCTAACATTGATCTCATAAATATGTCATGGTTTTATAGATTTCCATCTTTTCTAGACATTTCTTGTAAAAGGAATTATACAATAGGTGGTCTCTTATGACTGACTTTTTTACACTTAATGTGTTTTCTTTGTAAATTTTATTTTTGGCTGTGTTGGGTCTTTGTTGCTGTGGTACAGGCTTTTGCTAGTTGTGGTGCATGGTCTTCTCACTGCAGTGGCTTGTCTTGTTGCGGAGCACAGGCTCTAGGGTGTGTGGACTTCAGTAGTTGTGGCACAAGGGCTTAGTTGCTTCACAAGCATGTGGGATCTTCCCAGACCAGGGATCAAACCCATATCTCCTGCATTGACAGGCAGAGTCTTAACCACTGGACCGTCAGGGAAGTCCAGCATCATGTTTTGTTTTGTTTTTTGGCTATTTTGGGTCTTCATTGCTAAGTGGGTTTTTCTCTAGTTGCGGTGGGCAGGGACTCCTCTTCATTGTGGTGTGTGGGCTTCTCATTGCAGTGGCTTCTCCTATTGCAGGGAACAGGCTCTAGGGCACTTAGCCTTACGTAGCTACGACGTGTCGGCTCAGTAGTTGCAGTTCCTGAACTCTCTATGGTGCTTTGATTTCGTGGATCTGAGGCATGTGGGACCCTCCCAGATCAGGCAAACTCTTTAGCACTGAGCCGCCAGGGAAGCCCCTCTGGATAACGTTTTCAAACTTCTTCCATATTGTGGCATTATTGTGCTTGATTCTTCTTTATTTCCAAATAATACTCTATTATATGCATAGTCCACATTTTATTTGTCCATCCATTAGCTGATGGGCATTTGGCTTGTTTTCACTTTGTTCCTCTATGGACAGTGCTGGTATGAACATTTGAGTACAGGTTTTTGTGTGGATATACGCCCTCTTGGGTGTATCTTTAGAAGTGGAATGGATGGGTCATGTGGTAACTCTATATTTAATTTTTGAAGAGCCTCCAAACTGTATTTCAAAATAGTTGCACCATTTTACATTCCCACTAGAAACATATAAGGGTTCCTTTCCAGTTTCTCCATGTCCTCACCAACACTTGTTATTTCCATCTTTTTTTTTATTACAGCCCTGCCAGTGGGCCTGGCTTTCTTTTTTATTTTTTAATTTGCCGTCCAACACCCTGACAGATGGCCTTCATTTTTCATGGTTCTCCATTTGACATGCTCATTAAATCTACAGTACAGCTCCTTAGAAAAATGTACATGTGCATATTTAAAATGTTTCTATAATTGCAAACATTTCATAGACCTCTTCAGAAATCATCTATTTATTATCTAGTGGGGCCTCCCAGGTGGCGCTAGTGGGAAAGAACCCACCTGTCAATGCAGCAGATGTAAGAGACTAAGAGACCCGGTTTCAATCCCTGGTTTGGGGAAGATCCCCTGGAGAAAGGAATGGGAACCCACTGTGGTATTCTTGCCTGGTGAATTCCATGGATAGAGGACCCTGGCAGGTACAGTCCGTGGGGTCGCAAGAGGCGGACACGAGTGAGTGAGCATGCACGCACACGCATCTTCCTCTAGACAAGGAGGAAAGCAGAGCCTCCCTCAAGTTGGTATTGTTGAAAGGATTTAAAGGATTTATTAGTTAAACAAAATAATGTGTAATGTGTTTGCATGAGATGACAATCATTAATACTCGCATAGTTGAAGTCTGTTCCCGTGGTGACTAGGGCTGTTGACTTATAGCAGTAGCAGTCACAGGTCAAATTTAAGCATATTTTCTTTGGCCCACAGAGTATTTTTATAAATAAGAACATTTCATCTTTTAAAATGTGTATCTTGGGACTTCCTTGGCAGCCCAGTGGTTCGGACTCCGCTCTCCCAGTACAAGGGGCCCAGATTCAATCCTTGGTTGGGAACTAAGATGCCGCAGGTTGCCCAGCACAGCGAAAAACAAAAAACAAGCAAAAACCCCTATAAAATGTGTTTTCAGTTTCTACTGATAAATCAGAAGATCTGGCAACACTGGAATCAGATGTTTAAGCGGCACAAGCAGGTGGGGCCACAGAGCCGCTGCCACTTCAATAACATCTCCCGCTTTTCCACAGTCACCGGCCCTCCCTCTGGCCTCACGCTGGGCCCACAGTACTCACCCTTGTCGCCAATTGAGTTTGTCAGGATCCCAGCAGGAAAAAGGTACCATCCTGAAACAGAGTAAGATTCCAAGCAGAGTTGAACGAAGGGAGGATTGAAAAGGTGTGAGCAGGATTCAGAGAAAAGTTCAAGGGGCAGTGGCACCTGGAGGCCAGTAGCTTCAGCACGGAGTTGACGCTGCCCGAGACCAGAGGAGGCAGAAGTGGATTGTGGTTGCCCCAACCTGAAGAAAGTAGCAGTGGGGAAAGCCCCCCGAGAGGAGCTTTGGCCTTCTGTAGAAGGAAGCAGCCAACCTGGGGCAGGGAGAAAATTAGGGAAAGAAACACCCCAACCTCACTTTCCCCCCTTGCACCTGTCTACCACAGGTATGCCTTCCATTGGTCAAACCCCAGTAGAAACCAGAGAGCAGCTAAGTGTTGATACAGCTGAGAAAAGGCACCCACAGAGCAGGGAGGGGTGGTTGAAAGGTAAATGGAGGGAAATAAATTAAAAATATTTAACACATTTCTTTATGTTTAAATTCCTCTTATTATTTTAGTTATTAATAACATTGCATCAACCCCCCCTTCATTACTCATATATTAGATTCCAGTTCCTCTTGTGTTTTTAGATCATTTCTACCCAGCAACACAGAATTGAACACGTTCTTTGTTTCTCCCACTAAACTCTCTTCCTATTTCTATCATCCTCCTGACAGTTATATTTAATTGCTGTCTAGGTTGCCGCTGACCACAGAAGACAAGAACTGTCTTATTAATCTTGAAAACCCCAGAACCTAGCACTCTCTTAGACATATCATGACTATTAAAAACCCCAGGATCATAGGTGGATTTGCATGTATTGTTCTAGTAATACAGGGGACACATGAAAAGTGAGGGTGGGTGAAAAGTCATCACCAACTCTTCTCATTTACAGCCTTATTTCAAAGAAGTGAACAATCATTCATCAGATCAACAAACTAATAGTAGTTACAGTAGTAGTAATAACTATATTTGAGTACTTACTATATCCCCAGTTACTTTATACATGCATTATTCATGTTTAAGTCTTTCAACAATACCATTAAGCTGTGTAATGTTTTTATCCATATTTTGCAGGGAGAAAACTGAAGTATAGGGAGAATAATTATCTAAGGTTGGTAGTAGTCAGGACTGGCCATTAGATCTAGATGGACCATCAGATCAAAAATACCATCTCTTCATGGTTAAAATAGCCTTAACTTGCTGTATCACATCTAGCATTTGTAAGTGCATGATACATCTGTTATCAATATGTATCAGAATTTTAGTTCTGCAGGAAATAGAGACTCAATTTCAACATTGGCTTAAGTACATATAAAGGTTGTTTCTTCCATATAACAGGCTCAGGGGTCAGCTACTGCAGGTTTTGGTTCATTAGCTCACAGATGTAGAGGCTAAGTTTTCTGGCATGTTATTGGACTTGCCCTCTTCATCACAGAATGGCCACTTTAGTGCCAGCCATCATTCCCATGTTCCAGACATGATGAGAGACAATGGTCAAATGCAAAATAGATTCTGTTAGTTAGATGAGACCTCTTTACAGAACCTTCCCAGATGCCTCATTTATATATTCTTCTCTCCCTTAAAAAATCATTCCTTTTAGCAAGAGGGACTGGGTTATAGATATACTGATCAGGTGATGTGTCTGGCCTCAGCTGCGTGAAGGCTCTGATCTTAAAGAAGAGGGGGAAGTGGGTGTTGGAGAGGAAATGAGCATTCTCTGCTACACTTCAAGTATCTCTTTACACCTATCTATGCCTATCTGTGTCTTTAAATACATACGCTTCACTACATACTAAGTGGCTTCAGTCCTGTCCAACTCTTTGTGACCCTGTGGACTATAGCCCACCAGGTTCCTCTCTCCATGGGATTTCTAGGCAAGAATACTGGAGTGGGTTGCCATTTCCTTCTCCAGGAGTTGACAAACAAGGCCCACTGCCTGCTTTTATAAATAAAGCTTTATTGTCAAACAGCCACGCTCACTTGTTCATCTGTTGTCTACGATGGCTGATTTCACACCGCAAGGGTAGAGTTAAGTCACTGCAATAGAGTCCATCTGGCCCCCAAAGACTAAAATAGCGACTATCTGGGCCTTTACAAAAAAACGTTTGCCCACTCCTGCTTTACCGTCTCCCTTTTTTATTTTCGGAAAAACACACTGTACCTCACTGTGACTCACGTGCTGAAACAAGAAATGGAGGTGAGCCGGTTAGCAGTCCTCCGTCCAGGCCTCAGTGTCGTCACTCCTGCTGCAGCTCTGACTCACAAAGAGCATCCAAGAGCCTCTGAGATGCAGAAGCATTTCCATGGGCATCTGCTTCGAGGGTTGAGCAATCCGATGTCGTCCTCCAGCCGCTCTCATGACAATGGCAATCACGGGCGCTAAAGAATAAACACTTTCCGCCTCCAGATGCTCACACACGTTGCCGGGGACTGAGACACAGGAACAATCTAAAATTATCCAGCTTTGTGTGCTCTGGAAATCGTCTCATTCAAAGGCAACTTGGACTAATTACAAGTTTGATAAGTGCAAATTATCTGAGGAATGATTTCCATGAAGAATTATGCACAAATCCTAGCATATTGGTGAAAGGATATTTTATAGCAAATCTCTATAGATGGAGACAAATCAAAAATATTTATGTACCTACAGGCACAGAGAAATCTGCAGGCCACTCTTTCATTCAGTTCTCAATACAGGGCAAGCATGTTTTTGCGATGGATTTGCACTTGAATAACTCATAGATCAAAACATTGTTTGCCAGCTCACTGGCATTGTCATGTGACTATACCATATATAGCATGTAGCTCCTTCAACCTGAGAGCTCTGAAATTGTATTTCTTGACAGATTTGTAATTTGAGAGGAAATGCACAGCATATCACATTTGTGATCAGATATATTTAATGTTTTATGTCACACTATGTTAAATTCATACAATTCAAATGTTTATAATATTGATTACACTGTGTTTAATTTGAATTTTTGGCTCCCAGAAAAATAGAGAATATGAGTATCAGTCTGAAATGCTTGGCTTTGAATGATTTGTTCATATATCACATGACTTCTCAAACATGGTACTTCTGACATTTGGGGCTGGAGAAGTCTGTTATAGAGGCTGACCTATGCACTGTAGGATGTTTAACAGCATCCCTGGCTTCTATACTCTAGCTGCCAGTACTAAAGTCCCCTCCACCCGTCGTGACAACCAAGGATGTCTCCAGACATTGTCAGATTTCCTAGGAGGCAGCATCACCCCTGGTAGAGAGTCAGAGCTATAGTATATTCGAGAGCATTTGCTTTTGACTCAGATCCGGATTCTCTACTGTTTACTAGCTTTGGGGCTTCCGATCACTTAGCCCCTCTTAAATCAGACCTCAGTTTTCTCTGCCACATATACACGGTAATAGTTTAATTTCATAAGATGTCCTCCAGCCGCTCTCATGACAATGGCAATCACGGGCACTAAAGAGCAAACACTTTCCGCCTCCAGATGCTCACACACGTTGCCGGGGACTGAGACACAGGAACAATCTAAAATTATCCAGCTTTGTGTGCTCTGGAAATCGTCTCATTCAAAGGCAACTTGGACTAATTACAAGTTTGATAAGTGCAAATTATCTGAGGAATGATTTCCATGAAGAATTATGCACAAATCCTAGCATATTGGTGAAAGGATATTTTATAGCAAATCTCTATAGATGGAGACAAATCAAAAATATTTATGTACCTACAGGCACAGAGAAATCTGCAGGCCACTCTTTCATTCAGTTCTCAATACAGGGCAAGCATGTTTTTGCGATGGATTTGCACTTGAATAACTCATAGATCAAAACATTGTTTGCCAGCTCACTGGCATTGTCATGTGACTATACCATATATAGCATGTAGCTCCTTCAACCTGAGAGCTCTGAAATTGTATTTCTTGACAGATTTGTAATTTGAGAGGAAATGCACAGCATATCACATTTGTGATCAGATATATTTAATGTTTTATGTCACACTATGGTAAATTCATACAATTCAAATGTTTATAATATTGATTACACTGTGTTTAATTTTAATTTTTGGCTCCCAGAAAAATAGAGAATATGAGTATCAGTCTGAAATGCTTGGCTTTGAATGATTTGTTCATATATCACATGACTTCTCAAACATGGTACTTCTGACATTTGGGGCTGGAGAAGTCTGTTATAGAGGCTGACCTATGCACTGTAGGATGTTTAACAGCATCCCTGGCTTCTATACTCTAGCTGCCAGTACTAAAGTCCCCTCCACCCGTCGTGACAACCAAGGATGTCTCCAGACATTGTCAGATTTCCTAGGAGGCAGCATCACCCCTGGTAGAGAGTCAGAGCTATAGTATATTCGAGAGCATTTGCTTTTGACTCAGATCCGGATTCTCTACTGTTTACTAGCTTTGGGGGCTTCCGCATCACTTAGCCCCCTCTTAAATCAGACCTCAGTTTTCTCTCTGCCACATATACACGGTAATAGTTTAATTTCATAAGATGGTAGAATGAGGGAGTTTCCTAGTGGTCTAAAGAATCTGCCTTCCAACGCAGGGGATGCAGGTTTGATCCCAGGTCAGGGATTTAAGATCCTACATGCAGTAGGGCAACTAAGCCCACCCTCTCTAGAGCCCACGCTGCACAGCAGGAGAAGCCCACAGGCTGCAGCTACTGAGTTCACATGCTCTGGAGCCCTTGGGACACGATCAGAGAGAAGCCAGCACGTTGCAACGAAGATCTTGCGTGCTGCAACTAAGACCCAATGCAACCAAAAATAAATAAAATAAACATCAAAAAAAAAAAAAAGATTGTAGAATGAAATGACAATACACATAAAGCAATGAATTCTCAAGACACGGTAGGTATTCTCATTTTATTATCATTAACTATTTATCAATGTATCTACTTGTGGCAGAGTCCCTGCTCTGGGCTGGTGAAGAATAGACTGGTGAACCACCTGGATAGTTACCCCAAGCTGGGACTGATGTAAACAGCCTATGAGCTGATGAAATAAAGTATTTTCAAGTGCAATGAAAAATTGGATGTTACAAGCCATCAAAACATTTTCAAGAACATTTTAGAAAGCTATTGAGCAAAACATGCTCTCTTCTCTCAGTCGTGGACAGAGGAAAAGGCAAGTGGTGGACAGAGGAAAAGGCAAGAGACCTCTTCAAGGCCAGGTCTGGAGACACATGTAAGAGCATTCAGGGAAATGCACAGCCTTCTGCTCAAGCCCCTAAAATGACCAGCCAGTGTGCTAGTTGCTGCTGATATCAACGAGGCACTCTCCTGATGCCCGGGAGGAAGACAGTGTTGACTCTTAAGAGAAGGATGATACAGAAATGACAGTACGTGTAAAACAGTAGTGGAGTCAGGCAGATGGCTGCCAACCCCGATGAGTTTCAAGTCATTTCTCAACTATGGAAACTGTGTGGGTACGGTTGTCTGCCTCTCTGGGTTCGGGAGGTGCTTTGTTGCCAGGTTAGCTATTTGAAGCCTGTCCTCTTGCCTCTGGTGTCCTGGAGCATGAAGCCTCTCCTTGAACATGGCATTCCCCCCAAAAAATGCTGGAGGTTGAGAACATGTTTTACCCCTCACACGCTTGAATGGGAATACTTGGCTGAGATTCACTTTTCCTTTTTCCTAGAATGTATGCATAACTCTTAGGAAGATATTCTTCAGAGGTCCTCCCACACAGGTGAAATAATGCAAACCCCCCCAGCCCCTGCACAGCAGGAGAAGCCCACAGGCTGCAGCTACTGAGTTCACATGCTCTGGAGCCCTTGGGACACGATCAGAGAGAGCCAGCACGTTGCAACGAAGATCTTGCGTGCTGCAACTAAGACCCAATGCAACCAAAAATAAATAAAATAAACATCAAAAAAAAAAAAAAGATTGTAGAATGAAATGACAATACACATAAAGCAATGAATTCTCAAGACACGGTAGGTATTCTCATTTTATTATCATTAACTATTTATCAATGTATCTACTTGTGGCAGAGTCCCTGCTCTGGGCTGGTGAAGAATAGACTGGTGAACCACCTGGATAGTTACCCCAAGCTGGGACTGATGTAAACAGCCTATGAGCTGATGAAATAAAGTATTTTCAAGTGCAATGAAAAATTGGATGTTACAAGCCATCAAAACATTTTCAAGAACATTTTAGAAAGCTATTGAGCAAAACATGCTCTCTTCTCTCAGTCGTGGACAGAGGAAAAGGCAAGTGGTGGACAGAGGAAAAGGCAAGAGACCTCTTCAAGGCCAGGTCTGGAGACACATGTAAGAGCATTCAGGGAAATGCACAGCCTTCTGCTCAAGCCCCTAAAATGACCAGCCAGTGTGCTAGTTGCTGCTGATATCAACGAGGCACTCTCCTGATGCCCGGGAGGAAGACAGTGTTGACTCTTAAGAGAAGGATGATACAGAAATGACAGTACGTGTAAAACAGTAGTGGAGTCAGGCAGATGGCTGCCAACCCCGATGAGTTTCAAGTCATTTCTCAACTATGGAAACTGTGTGGGTACGGTTGTCTGCCTCTCTGGGTTCGGGAGGTGCTTTGTTGCCAGGTTAGCTATTTGAAGCCTGTCCTCTTGCCTCTGGTGTCCTGGAGCATGAAGCCTCTCCTTGAACATGGCATTCCCCCCAAAAAATGCTGGAGGTTGAGAACATGTTTTACCCCCTCACACGTCTTGAATGGGAATACTTGGCTGAGATTCACTTTTCCTTTTTCCTAGAATGTATGCATAACTCTTAGGAAGATATTCTTCAGAGGTCCTCCCACACAGGTGAAATAATGCACAAGGCTGCTTACTGTAGCACTGTTTGTCAGAGCAAAGGCGCAGATATGATTTAAATTCTCCTCCATGGGAAACAGGTTACACAAGTCAATTAAATGGAATACTATGTAGCAATAAAAAAAAGAAGGAGGAAACACTTCATGGAGAATGAAGCAATCTATAAAATATGCTGTGAAATAAAAACAAAAATATGGCATACACAGAAATTGCCTACCTAGTCACAGAATAACTCTGGAAATACCAGGAGAAATTTGTAAGATAGGGTTTTCTCCCTAGAAAGAGCTAGGTCAGAAAGAAAAAAAGAACTAGGTCAGTTGAAATAGGATTAGAAGGATATTCAACACCCTTTTGTACCTTATGTATCATGGAAAGAGCTGATTTTTTTTTTTTTTAATAAATAAGGTATTTAAAAGGTTAAGCAGGGCTTCCCTGGTGGTCCAGTGGGTAAGGACACCGTCTTGTAGTGCAAGGGGCACCGGTTTGATCCCTGGCCTGGGAAGATCTCACGTGTGGTGGAGCGGCTGGACTGATGTGTCCAATTACCGAGCCAGAGCTCTGGAGCACATGCGCCCAGAGCTGGTGCTCTGCGACAACAGAGGCCACTGCGATGGGAGGCCCGCACGGGCCAAAGAGCAAAGATGGATGACAATGGACAAATGAAAGACCAATAGAAGTGACCCGCCTGCTCCCCTCCCTCCCCACCCCACCCCCACCAATAAATAAATAAATAAATAAATCTTTAAAAAATAAAAGGTTAAGCAATATCCGCCTAAAATAAAATATGTGATTATCATATTAATGTATCTTTTTAGCATTTTTAAAATTGACGTGTAGGTGATTTACAATGTTGTGCCCATCTCTGCTGCACAGCAAATTGACTCAGTTATATGCATATAGACATTCTCTTTTTTTCTGTAATTTTATTTACTTATTTTTGGCTGCTCTGGGTGTTTGTTGCTTTGTGCAGGACTTTTCTCTAGTTGTGGCAAGCAAGGGCTCCTCTTCATTGCAGTGTGGGGTCTTCTCATTGCAGTGGCTTCCCTTGTTGCAGACCAAAGTCTATGTGCATGGTCTTCAGTAGTTGGGGCACACTGGCTCCGTAGTTGCAACACGCAAGCTCTAGAATGTGGGCTCAGTAGTTGTGCTGCATGGGCTTAGTTGCTGTGTGGCATATGGAATCTTCCCAGGCCAAGGATTAAACCTGTGTCCCCTGCGTTGGCAGACAGATTCTTATCCACTGTACCACCAAGGAAGTCCCACTTTTTTTAGATATATGTTCTTTTCCATTTATGGTTTATCACAGGGTATTGAATACAGTTCCCTACTGTGCTGTACATACAGTAGGACCTTGTTGCTTATTCATCCTTATTCATTCAACATTTGCTAACCCCAAACTCCTGGTCCTTCCCTCCCTGAAAGGTACTGAAACTTGGGCTTCTGGCTCCTCCTTCAGTGTCTACTCACACGAATCCATCTCGAAAATTAGGGAAATTAACCTAAAAAAAACCTAGATAGCATATTCAGAAGCAGAGACATTACTTTGCTGACAGAAGTCCATACAGTCAAAGCTGTGGTTTTCCAAGTACTCATGTATGGATGTGAGAGTTGGACCATAAAGAAGGCTGGGTGCCAAAGAATTCATCAACTTTTGACCTGTGGTGTTGGAGAAGGCTCTTGAGAGTCCCTTGGACTGCAAGGAGATCAAACCAGTCAGTCCTAAAGGAAATCAACCCTGAATATTCATTGGAAGGACTGATGCTGAAGCTGAGGCTCCAATACTTTGGCCATCTGATGGGAAGAGACGACTCATTGGAAAAGACCCTGATGTTGGGAAAAATAGAAGGCAAAAAGAGAAGGAGATGACAGAAGATGAGATGGTTGGATGGCATCACTGAGTCAATCAATGGACATGAGTTTGAGCAAGCTCCGGGAGATAATGAAGGACAGGGAAGCTTGGCCATGGGGGTCGCAAAGAGTCGGACATGACTGAGTGACTGAACTGAACTTAGTCTCCCTCAGGCTTGTTCTCCTCATCATTACATGGGAAGACCATTACCTACCTCAAGTTGTGAAACTCTTACTCAAGATCATGGAATCTAGAAGGGATCAATCTATAGACAGGTTTTTTGGTTTTATTTGTTGAGCACAAACCTATTTCGATCTGTGGCTAAAAACAGGGAAGGAGTAGGTGGAAAGTCACACGCATAATGCAAAAAAAGACTCAGAATTAAACCAGTGGAGTTACATGGAAACTAAGCTCCCGAGATAAACCATATTGGAAAAGAAGATTGAAAAAACAATGTATGGGGATTTCCCTGGTGGTCTAGTGGTTGACTTCACTTTCCAATGCAGGGGGTGCAGGTTCTATCCCTGGGTGGAAAACTAAGATCCCACATGCCTCGAGGCCAAAAAACTAAACCGTAAAACAGCAGCAATATTGTAACAAATTCAACAAAGAGTTTTAAAATCTAAGAAAAAAAGAAAGAAAAACAACACCTGTGTATGTGTAAAACGGAGTCACTTTACTGTACAGCAGAGATTGGCACAGCATTGTAAGTCAACCATACTTTGATTAAATGAATTAGTTAATTAATGTGAAAAAAAGAAAAATCCCACTATCTGAGCTGTTTTTCCTCACTAGCTGTGATAGAAATAGCCATAAAGAGCTTTTGAAATCATCTAAAAAGAAAAAGCTAAAAGTGAATGTTTGCTGAAGTACTCATTTTTAAAAGGGGTCATGGGTGCCAAAGAATTCATCAACTTTTGACCTGTGGTGTTGGAGAAGGCTCTTGAGAGTCCCTTGGACTGCAAGGAGATCAAACCAGTCAGTCCTAAAGGAAATCAACCCTGAATATTCATTGGAAGGACTGATGCTGAAGCTGAGGCTCCAATACTTTGGCCATCTGATGGGAAGAGACGACTCATTGGAAAAGACCCTGATGTTGGGAAAAATAGAAGGCAAAAAGAGAAGGAGATGACAGAAGATGAGATGGTTGGATGGCATCACTGAGTCAATCAATGGACATGAGTTTGAGCAAGCTCCGGGAGATAATGAAGGACAGGGAAGCTTGGCCATGGGGGTCGCAAAGAGTCGGACATGACTGAGTGACTGAACTGAACTTAGTCTCCCTCAGGCTTGTTCTCCTCATCATTACATGGGAAGACCATTACCTACCTCAAGTTGTGAAACTCTTACTCAAGATCATGGAATCTAGAAGGGATCAATCTATAGACAGGTTTTTTGGTTTTATTTGTTGAGCACAAACCTATTTCGATCTGTGGCTAAAAACAGGGAAGGAGTAGGTGGAAAGTCACACGCATAATGCAAAAAAAGACTCAGAATTAAACCAGTGGAGTTACATGGAAACTAAGCTCCCGAGATAAACCATATTGGAAAAGAAGATTGAAAAAACAATGTATGGGGATTTCCCTGGTGGTCTAGTGGTTGACTTCACTTTCCAATGCAGGGGGTGCAGGTTCTATCCCTGGGTGGAAAACTAAGATCCCACATGCCTCGAGGCCAAAAAACTAAACCGTAAAACAGCAGCAATATTGTAACAAATTCAACAAAGAGTTTTAAAATCTAAGAAAAAAAGAAAGAAAAACAACACCTGTGTATGTGTAAAACGGAGTCACTTTGCTGTACAGCAGAGATTGGCACAGCATTGTAAGTCAACCATACTTTGATTAAATGAATTAGTTAATTAATGTAAAAAAAAGAAAAATCCCACTATCTGAGCTGTTTTTCCTCACTAGCTGTGATAGAACTAGTCTGTCATAGACAGAGACTTTTGAAAATACAGTAGAAACTAAGAACTAGAAAAATGAACCAGTGAAGGAAAAACATACAAAACACCAGCCCAACTTTTGATTGGATTTGGTATCCATAAAGTTAATCAAATTCCTATAAAACTTTCCCAGGGAATGTAAATTAATACAACCTCTATGGAAGACAATATGGAGATTCCTTAAAAAACTAAAAATAGAAGCACCCTATGACCCAGCAATCCCACTATTAGGCCTATATCCTGATGAAATCAAAACTGAAAGAGGCACCTGTACCCCAATGTTCATTGCAGCTCTCTATACAATAGCCAGAACATGGAAGCAACCTAGATGTCCATCGACAAACGAATGGATCCAGAAGCTCTGGTACATATATACAATGGAATACTACTCAGCTGTTAAAAGAAATGCAGAAGACTCAGTCCTAATGAGGTGGCTGGCTCTAGAACCTATCATAAAAAGTGAAGTAAGTCAAAAAGAGAAAGACAAGTATAGTATACTAACTCATATATATGGGATCTAGTAAGATGGTCATGATAACACACACAGTGAACTCATGAAAAACAGAGAATAGACATAAAGACATTGTGGAGACCGAACAATGGGAGGGAGTAACATGGGAACCTATACTGTCATGTGTAGAAAAGATAGCTATTGTCATTGTGCTAGGGGAATAGGAATACCTACAACCACTTGGAGCAATGGTCTGGAGGGATTGGGGGGGGAACCTGGGTGGGGGGAGGGTCAAGGGATATGCATCTGATTGATCTGGGAACATACATGTACAAAAATAAATAAATAAATAAAAGATAAAAAAAAAAAAAAAAAACTTTCCCAGGACCGACTTGATTTTTGTCCTTTCCTCCTCAAAAACAGGTAACAGCCCACAGACTGTCCCACTCTGTGGACCAGCTGCACGGAAAGCAGTCCTAGGTCTGAGGAGAAGCTGACGCTCTCTGCAGAGGAGCCCTAGTGGGCATTGCAAGGAGTAGGTCTGGGACCACAAACCCCGAACGAAGGCCGTGGGCGCAGACTGCACGTGAAGAGTGAAGACGTCTGGAGGTACAGAGGAAGGTGGGTGCTTAGAAAATGGTCCTCAAGTGAAGGAATGAAATTGAGCAAATCCAACCGCACCTTATAGATTTGAGTGGGTGAACAAGCAAGGGCCGGGAGGGGCAGCCGGGAGGGGGCAGCCGGGAAGAGGGAGGCAAGAACATCTTCATTTAGGGAAGAGTCAGTGCAGGAGTCCTAGCCTGGGCTTTGGTCCCTCCGAGGAGCTTTTGCTGTTGGCTCTTCCAGGCCCACCATCTGACCCATGCTCAGCACTGTTGACCTCGGGGGCTGGATCATTCTCTGCTGTGGGGGCCAATCTGTGCCTCACACGATGTTCAGCAGCACCCTATGACCCAGCAATCCCACTATTAGGCCTATATCCTGATGAAATCAAAACTGAAAGAGGCACCTGTACCCCAATGTTCATTGCAGCTCTCTATACAATAGCCAGAACATGGAAGCAACCTAGATGTCCATCGACAAACGAATGGATCCAGAAGCTCTGGTACATATATACAATGGAATACTACTCAGCTGTTAAAAGAAATGCAGAAGACTCAGTCCTAATGAGGTGGCTGGCTCTAGAACCTATCATAAAAAGTGAAGTAAGTCAAAAAGAGAAAGACAAGTATAGTATACTAACTCATATATATGGGATCTAGTAAGATGGTCATGATAACACACACAGTGAACTCATGAAAAAACAGAGAATAGACATAAAGACATTGTGGAGACCGAACAATGGGAGGGAGTAACATGGGAACCTATACTGTCATGTGTAGAAAAGATAGCTATTGTCATTGTGCTAGGGGAATAGGAATACCTACAACCACTTGGAGCAATGGTCTGGAGGGATTGGGGGGGGAACCTGGGTGGGGGGAGGGTCAAGGGATATGCATCTGATTGATCTGGGAACATACATGTACAAAAATAAATAAATAAATAAAAGATAAAAAAAAAAAAAAAAAACTTTCCCAGGACCGACTTGATTTTTGTCCTTTCCTCCTCAAAAACAGGTAACAGCCCACAGACTGTCCCACTCTGTGGACCAGCTGCACGGAAAGCAGTCCTAGGTCTGAGGAGAAGCTGACGCTCTCTGCAGAGGAGCCCTAGTGGGCATTGCAAGGAGTAGGTCTGGGACCACAAACCCCGAACGAAGGCCGTGGGCGCAGACTGCACGTGAAGAGTGAAGACGTCTGGAGGTACAGAGGAAGGTGGGTGCTTAGAAAATGGTCCTCAAGTGAAGGAATGAAATTGAGCAAATCCAACCGCACCTTATAGATTTGAGTGGGTGAACAAGCAAGGGCCCGGGGAGGGGGCAGCCGGGAAGGGGCAGCGGGAAGAGGGAGGCAAGAACATCTTCATTTAGGGAAGAGTCAGTGCAGGAGTCCTAGCCTGGGCTTTGGTCCCTCCGAGGAGCTTTTGCTGTTGGCTCTTCCAGGCCCACCATCTGACCCATGCTCAGCACTGTTGACCTCGGGGGCTGGATCATTCTCTGCTGTGGGGGCCAATCTGTGCCTCACACGATGTTCAGCAGCATCCCTGGTCTCTACCTACCAGAGGCCAGAGGCATTCCTCCCCAGCGCTGGGACACCCAGGATATCTCCAGACATCACCAAGGATCCCCAGGGACAAAAATCTGCTTCTGAAAAACCCATCGTTAAGGTAAGCTGCCCCTCTCACTTCCTGGCCTCTAGGACACTGCAGGTCCTGGTTTCCCCGTATCTCTGGGTAGATCTGGGACTTCCTGCCACGTCCACCCTACAACTCTCAGAGCCAAGCCGGGACATCTGGGCTTCCCCAGCAAAGCCCCTTTCCAGAGTGGGGTCTGCGGAACTGCTTGTTGGTATTCACATGCATGCACAAAACAGACCTTTTTGCAGGGCAGTTGTCGTCGTTAATCCAGCTTCGTTATTCTAGAAATGAGGATGCCAAGGCCCAGAGGCCCAGTAGCTAGTCCAAGTTACAACAGCTAGTTGGAGGGAGTGTAGGCGGGTTATTTCTAACCGGAACTAACTAGTAGGAATGCTGACAAATTGTACTTTTTTTTTAACTTCATGCCACAAGTTCTTTTTTATTTATTTATTATTTTCATCCATCTTTATCCTTTGACACGTGTGGCCCTCTCGTTTCAGTGGTCCCTCTCGCTGCAAAGCACCGGCTCTGGGCGCATGCGGTCCAGAACACTGGCTCGTAATTAGACACACCTGCCCAGCCGCTCGGGGGCAGGTGGGATCTTCCTGGGCCAGGGATCAAACCGGTGCCCCTTGTACTGCAGGGCAGACCCTTTACCCACTGGACTGCCAGGGAAGCCCTGAATCATCCAGTTTTGAGTCGCAAAGGATGTTCATTTTGTCCCTATTGACCTTAGGCAGAGTGAGTGACTGAGTAAAGTGCTCTGTGGCCCTCAGCCCATGTCCAGCCTGCTCCCAGGGGCTCCCCGCTTTGCTAAATACCTGAGGGAAGCCAGGGTGCCCCTCTGTCTATTGCTGTCGGGCTGGACATAAGTGACTCAGGATCTCTGTGAAACTTGAGGAATAGGAACGACAGAGTCAGAGAGGAAGAGAGGGGAAGAAATGAATGCACAAGGAATGAAGCAGGCAACTGAGCTGACTCCACGAGGCACAAAACAATATAGAGCAAGCGATGAGGTCAGTTTGTTTCTAAATAAGACTATCACGTGTCCTGTGCTGTCCTCGCCGAAGCCTTACTCACCTTGAAGGTGAGTCAGAACTGGCTCTGGACCTTGGGGATCAAGTCTGTGTGTCAGACCAAGTCCTGGGAGGGGCGGGATGGAGAGTCGGGGAGCTCCACCTGGATGGTTTGAGAGCTTGGCTCATGCCTCTGGCTGCAAACGCACCAGCGCAAGTGTTTGTCCGGATGACTCTGGGCAGGGTTCCTGGCTTCCCACCTGCCCTATTGTACATGATTTTTAACCTAGGCTGTGCCCTCCGGCCCCCCCAGGGTGGTCCAAGTGGTGGACAGGCTGTCAGGTGTCCTTTGGCCATTCAATATGCTTTTATTGAGCATCTACTATGCCAGGCCCTGTTCTAAGAGCTAGAATACAGTCAAGGCCAATCATTTCTCTCCTGGAATTTGCGTAATGCTAGTCCAAGTTACAAATTGTACTTATTTACCGAACTAACTAGTAGGAATGCTGACAAATTGTACTTTTTAACTTCATGCCACAAGTTCTTTTTTATTTATTTATTATTTTCATCCATCTTTATCCTTTGACACGTGTGGCCCTCTCGTTTCAGTGGTCCCTCTCGCTGCAAAGCACCGGCTCTGGGCGCATGCGGTCCAGAACACTGGCTCGTAATTAGACACACCTGCCCAGCCGCTGGGGCAGGTGGGATCTTCCTGGGCCAGGGATCAAACCGGTGCCCCTTGTACTGCAGGGCAGACCCTTTACCCACTGGACTGCCAGGGAAGCCCTGAATCATCCAGTTTTGAGTCGCAAAGGATGTTCATTTTGTCCCTATTGACCTTAGGCAGAGTGAGTGACTGAGTAAAGTGCTCTGTGGCCCTCAGCCCATGTCCAGCCTGCTCCCAGGGGCTCCCCGCTTTGCTAAATACCTGAGGGAAGCCAGGGTGCCCCTCTGTCTATTGCTGTCGGGCTGGACATAAGTGACTCAGGATCTCTGTGAAACTTGAGGAATAGGAACGACAGAGTCAGAGAGGAAGAGAGGGGAAGAAATGAATGCACAAGGAATGAAGCAGGCAACTGAGCTGACTCCACGAGGCACAAAACAATATAGAGCAAGCGATGAGGTCAGTTTGTTTCTAAATAAGACTATCACGTGTCCTGTGCTGTCCTCGCCGAAGCCTTACTCACCTTGAAGGTGAGTCAGAGCTGGCTCTGGACCTTGGGGATCAAGTCTGTGTGTCAGACCAAGTCCTGGGAGGGGCGGGATGGAGAGTCGGGGAGCTCCACCTGGATGGTTTGAGAGCTTGGCTCATGCCTCTGGCTGCAAACGCACCAGCGCAAGTGTTTGTCCGGATGACTCTGGGCAGGGTTCCTGGCTTCCCACCTGCCCTATTGTACATGATTTTTAACCTAGGCTGTGCCCTCCGGCCCCCCCAGGGTGGTCCAAGTGGTGGACAGGCTGTCAGGTGTCCTTTGGCCATTCAATATGCTTTTATTGAGCATCTACTATGCCAGGCCCTGTTCTAAGAGCTAGAATACAGTCAAGGCCAATCATTTCTCTCCTGGAATTTGCACGGTAATGCCTGGAGACAGACAATCAATAGATCAATATCTAAGTTATAGGATGACTGATAATCCATGAGATAAATACGGCCTAGTGGATGGCTGGAGAGTGACAGCGAGGGATGTCTTAGAGGAGAAGTGAAAGAGCTGTAAGAGGAAGGTTTGAAGTTGTTAAACAATAATGTTTTGGGCTTCCCTGGTGGTCCACTGGGTAAGGACACCGCCTTGCAATGCAAGGGGCGCCAGTTCAATCCCTGGCCTGGGAAGATCCCACGTGCCACAGGAGCAGCTGGACCGATGTGTCCAACTACCAAGCCGGAGCTCTGGAGCGCATGCGCCCAGAGCCAGTGCTCTGCAGTGAGAAAGGCCACTGTGATGGGAGGCCCCCACAGGCCAAAGAGCAAAGATGGAAATAAATGAAAGACCAATAGAAGTGGCTAAAAAAGAAAAAAAAAAAAAAAAAAAGTTTTGGGAAACTGTGAAACACACTTTTGAAGAATGGAGGATTGAAACAGATCCTTTTACACCAGTGTTCATAGCAGCACTATGCACAGCAGCCAAAAGGTAAAAACAACCCAGTTGTCCCTCAGTGGTGAATAGATAACCATAATGTGGTATATAGTACAATGGAATATTATTCAGCCTTAAAAACGAATGAAATTCATGGGAGCTCCCTGGTGGTCCAGTGGCTAGGACTTGGAGCTTTCACTGCTGAGGCCTGGGGGAACAAATCCCTGGTCGGGGAGCTAAGATCCTGCAAGCCACACAGCAGAGCCCTCCCTACCACCAAAAAAGAATGAAATTCAGACATATGCTACAATATGCATTAATCTTGAAGACATTCAAGGGGAATAAGCCAGATGCAAAAAAGAGGGATCATGTATGATTCCACTTATGTGAGGGACCTCAAGTAGTGAAATTCACAGAGGCAGAAAGTAGGGTGGTGATTGTCAGAGGCGGGAGGTGTCAAAGAGGGCTGGGAGGAGGATGAGAAGTTACTGTTTTATGGGTATAGAGTTTCAGTTTGGGATGAGGAGCAATTTTGGGAACGGACGATGATGGTAGTGGGAAAAACTGAGAGTAAATACAGTAGGCCAATCAGGAATTTGCAGTAATGCCTGGAGACAGACAATCAATAGATCAATATCTAAGTTATAGGATGACTGATAATCCATGAGATAAATACGGCCTAGTGGATGGCTGGAGAGTGACAGCGAGGGATGTCTTAGAGGAGAAGTGAAAGAGCTGTAAGAGGAAGGTTTGAAGTTGTTAAACAATAATGTTTTGGGCTTCCCTGGTGGTCCACTGGGTAAGGACACCGCCTTGCAATGCAAGGGGCGCCAGTTCAATCCCTGGCCTGGGAAGATCCCACGTGCCGCAGGAGCAGCTGGACCGATGTGTCCAACTACCAAGCCGGAGCTCTGGAGCGCATGCGCCCAGAGCCAGTGCTCTGCAGTGAGAAAGGCCACTGCGATGGGAGGCCCCCACAGGCCAAAGAGCAAAGATGGAAATAAATGAAAGACCAATAGAAGTGGCTAAAAAAGAAAAAAAAAAAAAAAAAAGTTTTGGGAAACTGTGAAACACACTTTTGAAGAATGGAGGATTGAAACAGATCCTTTTACACCAGTGTTCATAGCACCACTATGCACAGCAGCCAAAAGGTAAAAACAACCCAGTTGTCCCTCAGTGGTGAATAGATAACCATAATGTGGTATATAGTACAATGGAATATTATTCAGCCTTAAAAACGAATGAAATTCATGGGAGCTCCCTGGTGGTCCAGTGGCTAGGACTTGGAGCTTTCACTGCTGAGGCCTGGGGGAACAAATCCCTGGTCGGGGAGCTAAGATCCTGCAAGCCACACAGCAGAGCCCTCCCTACCACCAAAAAAGAATGAAATTCAGACATATGCTACAATATGCATTAATCTTGAAGACATTCAAGGGGAATAAGCCAGATGCAAAAAAGAGGGATCATGTATGATTCCACTTATGTGAGGGACCTCAAGTAGTGAAATTCACAGAGGCAGAAAGTAGGGTGGTGATTGTCAGAGGCGGGAGGTGTCAAAGAGGGCTGGGAGGAGGATGAGAAGTTACTGTTTTATGGGTATAGAGTTTCAGTTTGGGATGAGGAGCAATTTTGGGAACGGACGATGATGGTAGTGGCCCAACAATGTGAATATACTTAATGCCACTGAAGTATACACTTAAAATAGCTAAGAGGGTAAGATTTATGTTATGTATATATATATATTTATATAAAACTGCAATTTTTTAATAGCTGGAATTAAAAAAAAAAACAAAAGGGATGTACTCTGGTCCACTCAGCTTGCTAGATCTTCTAATGCATTATCTCATTTAAGCTTTACAATATTTGTAAACGATAGATAGGAGCCCAGCTTACAAATGAACAAACCTACGTTCAGAAGCATTAAGTGCCTTTTGGAGGGAATGCCAAAGCTGTGATTCAACCCCACATTCCTGGCTCCCTGCCCACACTATTCACCTACTGCCTTAACCCACAGGGCAGCACCTCATTATTTGCTTAAGCTGTAGAAACCACCACCTCTTATGCAACTTTCAATAGAGTTGGTTTGAAATAAATTCAGCATGGCAGTGGGCTTAAAGGGGGCTCCACTGTGGAGGATGAATTCATGAAAAAGATGAGTTCACTGGCATCTTGATGGTATTCTTTTCATTTTGAAAATAGTTCATGGCACTCATTCCACAAACAAATCTAGTGCTTTTCTGGGCAGAGGAGAGTGTCCAAGAGATACAAAACCTGACTATTTGGTGAAGGGCCTGGTCTAATTAAATAAGGAGAGAAAATCGGTAACACCAATTCTGCATGGAAAACGCTGCATAAATGTTTCACAGACATTTGTCCAGGATGCTAAAGATGAAAGGATCCCAAAGAAGGATCTTTTTTTTTTTTTGTCTAAGGAAATCAGAAAGCTCTTCTTTCCTAGAAAATTTTAGTTACCCTAGAACTTCAACCAGAAGCGTTTACCAAAAATGTTAACTTGCAATTTCTGACACACTTTCATTTCCCCACCCACCTTCCTTCCCACTGGTCAGTTTCCTGGGAAACACCCACCTTTTGAGAACAAAAATACCAATAACATGTCATTAGAATGACATCAACATGACAAGAACATTTTGTTAAAATAACTCCAAGTCCTTAAGTACATGTGACAATTATTTTTAAATGGAATTAATTCCACAGCAGGGTGGCACTAATGAGATGCTTTCTTTCCTTTTTTTTTTAAATACAAAAAAGTATTTGATGTCTCAGGATGCTTATCCTCTGGATCAGAACAGTGGCAGAGATTTAATATTAGCTTTGGAATAATTTAAGTAAATTCTGTTCCTCGGAAAAAATCGGCGAAGCCCCTGGGACTTTGTGATGGCGATCGTGATTTTGTAGCAAAACCTCATCTTTAACTTCCTCCAGGAAAGAGTGGGCTGGTGCTGTTTCAGGAGATGTAGGTTCTTAGGTCTTGAGTGGAAGGAGAGTGTGACCTGGAGCTCCGTGGGCTGGCTCTGAGGAGCCGGTCCGTGTGCAGACTCTCAACTCTGCCTCTGGTGCCATCACCACGGTAGGAGCAGTTACACCACTAAACCTGGCAAAACACCCTCGAGGCTCCCAGAGCCGGCTGGTCAGCATGCCACTCTGCCTCTGGTGACCTTAAATCAGCTCCAGGCACTGGCTTAGTGCAACTTTCAATAGAGTTGGTTTGAAATAAATTCAGCATGGCAGTGGGCTTAAAGGGGGCTCCACTGTGGAGGATGAATTCATGAAAAAGATGAGTTCACTGGCATCTTGATGGTATTCTTTTCATTTTGAAAATAGTTCATGGCACTCATTCCACAAACAAATCTAGTGCTTTTCTGGGCAGAGGAGAGTGTCCAAGAGATACAAAACCTGACTATTTGGTGAAGGGCCTGGTCTAATTAAATAAGGAGAGAAAATCGGTAACACCAATTCTGCATGGAAAACGCTGCATAAATGTTTCACAGACATTTGTCCAGGATGCTAAAGATGAAAGGATCCCAAAGAAGGATCTTTTTTTTTTTTTGTCTAAGGAAATCAGAAAGCTCTTCTTTCCTAGAAAATTTTAGTTACCCTAGAACTTCAACCAGAAGCGTTTACCAAAAATGTTAACTTGCAATTTCTGACACACTTTCATTTCCCCACCCACCTTCCTTCCCACTGGTCAGTTTCCTGGGAAACACCCACCTTTTGAGAACAAAAATACCAATAACATGTCATTAGAATGACATCAACATGACAAGAACATTTTGTTAAAATAACTCCAAGTCCTTAAGTACATGTGACAATTATTTTTAAATGGAATTAATTCCACAGCAGGGTGGCACTAATGAGATGCTTTCTTTCCTTTTTTAAATACAAAAAAGTATTTGATGTCTCAGGATGCTTATCCTCTGGATCAGAACAGTGGCAGAGATTTAATATTAGCTTTGGAATAATTTAAGTAAATTCTGTTCCTCGGAAAAAATCGGCGAAGCCCCTGGGACTTTGTGATGGCGATCGTGATTTTGTAGCAAAACCTCATCTTTAACTTCCTCCAGGAAAGAGTGGGCTGGTGCTGTTTCAGGAGATGTAGGTTCTTAGGTCTTGAGTGGAAGGAGAGTGTGACCTGGAGCTCCGTGGGCTGGCTCTGAGGAGCCGGTCCGTGTGCAGACTCTCAACTCTGCCTCTGGTGCCATCACCACGGTAGGAGCAGTTACACCACTAAACCTGGCAAAACACCCTCGAGGCTCCCCCAGAGCCGGCTGGTCAGCATGCCACTGCTCTGACACGCTCCACTGTTGCACTAGAAAGTTTCTGCTTTATCCCTGAGATTGGAAATCGTCAGCTCCTGTGAACTGCACCTCTGTGGTTAGAAACAATGTTGCTGTAATTTACTATACAAGATGGAGCTTTTCTTCTTGTTTAAAGATATACCGATAGGGTGTTACTGGCCCCAAATGTGGGTTATCATAGCTTGCTTAGGAAGGGGAATTTATACAAGAGGCCATTTCTAGTTTTGGCAAGAAACCCTATCTGGGCTCCCAGTAAGGGATTAAGTATCACGCAAACACATTCTTGAAGCAGATTGATTCAACTGGGAAGAAAGTTTTGCCACAACTGAGGGGTTTAGAGGCAAATAGCAAATTGCTTCTCAGAACTGATGTAGAGGAGCTATTAGGCCAAGAACATACATAGGCGAAGTACACAGAGCAGAGGGGCAGGATGGTTTTTGTGTGTGTGTTTTTTTTGCTTCCTCAGGGAGTTGTGTTTACCCCATGCTCTGGTTCCATGGATTAAAAGCATAGTTTACCCTATCTGTAAATGGAGTGTTTAAGATTCCTGAAATATTTTTGAGTTTCCTACAGAATTTTACCCTCAATTGATTATGCCTCAGGGACTGAGTTTCAATCTTAGAAAAGTCACATATGTGGTGAAATCAAATGTTGTATATTTAAGATAAGTAGTGTCTTGCTCCGTCTTTTCAACCCCATGGACTGCAGCCCACCAGGCTCTTCTGTCTGTCTATAAGAACAGTGGCAGAGATTTAATATTAGCTTTGGAATAATTTAAGTAAATTCTGTTCCTCGGAAAAAATCGGCGAAGCCCCTGGGACTTTGTGATGGCGATCGTGATTTTGTAGCAAAACCTCATCTTTAACTTCCTCCAGGAAAGAGTGGGCTGGTGCTGTTTCAGGAGATGTAGGTTCTTAGGTCTTGAGTGGAAGGAGAGTGTGACCTGGAGCTCCGTGGGCTGGCTCTGAGGAGCCGGTCCGTGTGCAGACTCTCAACTCTGCCTCTGGTGCCATCACCACGGTAGGAGCAGTTACACCACTAAACCTGGCAAAACACCCTCGAGGCTCCCCCAGAGCCGGCTGGTCAGCATGCCACTGCTCTGACACGCTCCACTGTTGCACTAGAAAGTTTCTGCTTTATCCCTGAGATTGGAAATCGTCAGCTCCTGTGAACTGCACCTCTGTGGTTAGAAACAATGTTGCTGTAATTTACTATACAAGATGGAGCTTTTCTTCTTGTTTAAAGATATACCGATAGGGTGTTACTGGCCCCAAATGTGGGTTATCATAGCTTGCTTAGGAAGGGGAATTTATACAAGAGGCCATTTCTAGTTTTGGCAAGAAACCCTATCTGGGCTCCCAGTAAGGGATTAAGTATCACGCAAACACATTCTTGAAGCAGATTGATTCAACTGGGAAGAAAGTTTTGCCACAACTGAGGGGTTTAGAGGCAAATAGCAAATTGCTTCTCAGAACTGATGTAGAGGAGCTATTAGGCCAAGAACATACATAGGCGAAGTACACAGAGCAGAGGGGCAGGATGGTTTTTGTGTGTGTGTTTTTTTTGCTTCCTCAGGGAGTTGTGTTTACCCCATGCTCTGGTTCCATGGATTAAAAGCATAGTTTACCCTATCTGTAAATGGAGTGTTTAAGATTCCTGAAATATTTTTGAGTTTCCTACAGAATTTTACCCTCAATTGATTATGCCTCAGGGACTGAGTTTCAATCTTAGAAAAGTCACATATGTGGTGAAATCAAATGTTGTATATTTAAGATAAGTAGTGTCTTGCTCCGTCTTTTCAACCCCATGGACTGCAGCCCACCAGGCTCTTCTGTCTGTCTATGGGATCATCCCGGCAAGAATACTGGAGTGGGTTACCATTCCTCCTCCAGGGCATCTTCCTGACTCAGGAGTTGAACCTGTGTCTCCTGCAGCTTCTGTATCGGTAGGTGAATTCTTTACTGCTTAGCCACCTAGATAGTAACCTGACTACTTAGAAAGTGAGGTCTCATGAAGAAAACCAACACACTGCACTATGTCCAGGAGGTCTGAAAGTTCAAGAAAAGATTATTTTCGAGGATAGAGCTGTATCAGTACAGTTTGCCTAATACTGTTCTAGCGTGCAGTGGTGTGTAATGATTCATGTGTATCCTCAGACGTGAAAACAAAGAGAAACTCGGAGGAAGGGACTTATTTTGGCTTCAGTCTCAAGGATGGTTTTCAAATACAGTTTCAAGTTCTAGAGAAATCTTGCTTTATCAGGACTTCTGAAGAAAAGACTGGCCTTAAAAAAGAAGCTCCGAAACTCTATTTTTCAAAGTGTCTCTTTCTGAAGATTAACTAGCAGAATTACAGATGGAATACTTGATAGGAAGGGGAGGAAAAAAAAAAAGCATAATCAGTGTACAAAACACCCATTCTGAGCTGGACTGTGAGGTTTGAGTGTGGTTTCTTTTTATCTGACTACTACTTCTCCTCCTTTTTGGAAACATTTTGCTCAAAAATTGAATCAGGCAGTTCCTCAAAAAGTTAAACATAGAATTTCTGTATGACCCAGCAGTTCTACTCCTAGATGGAACCTTAAAGAATTGAAAACAGGAACTCAGACAGAAACTTGTGAGCCCATGTTCACTGCAGTATTGTTCACAAGAACCAAAAGGTGGAAACAACCTAGGAGTCCACCAACAGATGGGCAAACAAACAAGATGTGGTGTGAATATACAATACAATGTTACTCAGCATTAAAAAGGAATGAAGTGCTGATACATGCTACAATATGGATGAATTTGAAAAATTAAGTGACAGAGAGCAGACAAAGAAGCAAATATGGTCTGAGCCCATTTATAGAAAATACCAGAATAGTCAAATTCATAGAAACAGAAAGTAGTACCAGTACATGGCGCTACAGGAATGAGGTGTTAGTGCTTAATGAGCACAGAGTTTCTGTTTGGAGTGATGACAAATTTTGGAAATAGTGATGGTGATTGCACAGTTGTCAATGCGATTAATGTAAGTACACATTTTAAAATGGTGACAATTACTGGGCTCCCCTGGTGGTCCAGTGGGTAAGGACACCACCTTGCAGTGCAAGGGGCGCTGGTTCTATCTGTGGCCTGGGAACATCCCGCATGCTGCAGAGCGACTGGACTGATGTGTCCAACCACCTAGCTGGAGCTCTGGAGCACATGCGCCCAGAGTCGGTGCTCTGCAATGAGAGAGGCTGCTGCAATGGGAGGCCCACACAGGACAAAGAACAAAGATGGATGGAAATAAATAAATGAAAGATCAATAGAAGTTCCCCACCCGCCAAAAAAATTGCTAATTTGATGGTATATATATTTTACCATAATTAAAAATGTTTTTTTTAAAGGCACTAGAGGGCCTTCCCTGGTGGTTCAGTGGTAAAGAATCCACCTGCCAAAGCAGGGGACACAGGTTTCATCCCTGGTTTAGGAAGATGCCACATGCTCTTTCTGAAGATTAACTAGCAGTGTGGTTGATAGGAAGGGAGGAAAAAAGCATAATCAGTGTACAAAACACCCATTCTGAGCTGGACTGTGAGGTTTGAGTGTGGTTTCTTTTTATCTGACTACTACTTCTCCTCCTTTTTGGAAACATTTTGCTCAAAAATTGAATCAGGCAGTTCCTCAAAAAGTTAAACATAGAATTTCTGTATGACCCAGCAGTTCTACTCCTAGATGGAACCTTAAAGAATTGAAAACAGGAACTCAGACAGAAACTTGTGAGCCCATGTTCACTGCAGTATTGTTCACAAGAACCAAAAGGTGGAAACAACCTAGGAGTCCACCAACAGATGGGCAAACAAACAAGATGTGGTGTGAATATACAATACAATGTTACTCAGCATTAAAAAGGAATGAAGTGCTGATACATGCTACAATATGGATGAATTTGAAAAAATTAAGTGACAGAGAGCAGACAAAGAAGCAAATATGGTCTGAGCCCATTTATAGAAAATACCAGAATAGTCAAATTCATAGAAACAGAAAGTAGTACCAGTACATGGCGCTACAGGAATGAGGTGTTAGTGCTTAATGAGCACAGAGTTTCTGTTTGGAGTGATGACAAATTTTGGAAATAGTGATGGTGATTGCACAGTTGTCAATGCGATTAATGTAAGTACACATTTTAAAATGGTGACAATTACTGGGCTCCCCTGGTGGTCCAGTGGGTAAGGACACCACCTTGCAGTGCAAGGGGCGCTGGTTCTATCTGTGGCCTGGGAACATCCCGCATGCTGCAGAGCGACTGGACTGATGTGTCCAACCACCTAGCTGGAGCTCTGGAGCACATGCGCCCAGAGTCGGTGCTCTGCAATGAGAGAGGCTGCTGCAATGGGAGGCCCACACAGGACAAAGAACAAAGATGGATGGAAATAAATAAATGAAAGATCAATAGAAGTTCCCCACCCGCCAAAAAAATTGCTAATTTGATGGTATATATATTTTACCATAATTAAAAATGTTTTTTTTAAAGGCACTAGAGGGCCTTCCCTGGTGGTTCAGTGGTAAAGAATCCACCTGCCAAAGCAGGGGACACAGGTTTCATCCCTGGTTTAGGAAGATGCCACATGCCTCAGAGCGACTAAGCCCGAGTACTGCAACTACTGAGTCTGCACTCGAGATCACCAGCTGCAGCTACCTGAGCCCACATGCTGCAGCACCTGAAGCCCGAGAGCCACAGAGGCTGTGCTCCAAAGCAAGAGAAGCCAGTGCAACCAGAGAGTAGCCCTTGCTCTCCGGAAAGCCCACACAGCAACGAAGACCCCGCTCAGCCAAAAAATACGTGAATAAATATATATGTTTTAAAGACATTATAAAAAATTGAATCTGACATAATTCTATGTAAAAACATGGGTGCTACCCATAAGATTGATATATTTTATCTTTCTTCCACTTGTCTTTGCTTCTGAGAATCTCAGACTTTAAAATTTTATTCTTTAGTGTCTGGAATTCTTTCTGCAGACATTCTCTCTAGTCAAGAAACTAAGCCTGAGGAATTTGCCTCCCCTTGCTTGGTTTGAATGTGTTGAATCACATCTGCTTGGAAGGCTGTGGCACTGATGATCCCCTGGGAGAGTGAGTCCCACTGGCTGTGCTCTGGAAATACCGGGATGAGCTTGCAGGCACATGGCAGTGCAGGCGCTGAGACGTCAGAGTGAGAGCCTGGGCTCTGAGCCAGACTGGCTGGCTTTGTGACCATGGACAAGTGTCTTAACCTCTCTGGGCCTCACTTTCCAGGTCTATAAAAGGAAGACAAATCATAGCCACCAGGTCACAGAGCTGTTTTGAGGATCGTATGAGTCAGTCTGTGAACACTGCCTGGCACGCAATCACAGGTAGCTATTTGGGTAAACTATCCTATTCATAGCTTCACCTTTGGCTTAAAATGATTTGAGGATGATTTCAATAATACACACATGTTACTGAAATGCATGTAAGATTTATTGTATATTATTGCTAGAATATACATGTAATATGTATATTATTTCATCGCTGGAGTACTACTCAGTAATGAAAAGGGATAGTACTGTCAACAACTTGGATGCATCTCAAGAACCACGTTCTGAACCATGCTGTGTTAAGTGAAAAACACATCAGTTCAGAAAGGTCACACTGTGTGCTTCCATTAATATGATATTCTAACAATGATAAAATAAAGATGGCAGATGGGTTAATGGTTGTTAGGAGTCAAGAAGGTAAGTAGAAGAGTGGATATCTAAAAGGAGTGTCCTAAAGGAGGTCTTTGGGCTGACGAAGCAGTGATGTATCTTGATGGAGGTTGTGGTTACGCAGTTGACAAAGGGCCCTGGAACTCTTCATGTAGACATCGGCCCCTGTTGGTTATCTGACTTTGATTTGGTCCTTTAGTTATGGATGGGGAACCAATGGAGAAACGAGGAAAGGGACACAGAGCCTCTCTCTGCTCTGTTTGCAACTTCCTGTGAAACTAATTACTTCAAAATAAAAGTTTTAAGAAATAATTATATGTATGCAGTAAGAACAATTCAGTAGATACTGAGCCCCTTAAGAAGAGGATTCGGAGACTTGCTTGGTGGTCCAGCGGTTAAGGCTCTGTGCTCCCCATGCTGGAATGCAGGTGGCTGGGGTTCAATCCCTAGTCTGGGAACTAGATCCGACACGCCATAATTAAAGATCCTGCATGTGGTACCTAAGACCCAATTCAGCTAAATAAATAAAAGGCCTAGACAAATATGCTACTCACAAGTTACTTTTAAAATGATTATATTTTCATTGTTTGAGCTTCCAAAGAGCTAAACCATAAAGAGGAAGAAACGAAGAAAATAGGACAAATTCTTGGGAGTCTGGGTAGATTTTATTTTTCAGATGCTAAATTAAGAGATCCTCCAATGGGAGTCATTTGAACACCTGGCACTGGCACGCAATCACAGGTAGCTATTTGGGTAAACTATCCTATTCATAGCTTCACCTTTGGCTTAAAATGATTTGAGGATGATTTCAATAATACACACATGTTACTGAAATGCATGTAAGATTTATTGTATATTATTGCTAGAATATACATGTAATATGTATATTATTTCATCGCTGGAGTACTACTCAGTAATGAAAAGGGATAGTACTGTCAACAACTTGGATGCATCTCAAGAACCACGTTCTGAACCATGCTGTGTTAAGTGAAAAACACATCAGTTCAGAAAGGTCACACTGTGTGCTTCCATTAATATGATATTCTAACAATGATAAAATAAAGATGGCAGATGGGTTAATGGTTGTTAGGAGTCAAGAAGGTAAGTAGGAGAAGAGTGGATATCTAAAAGGAGTGTCCTAAAGGAGGTCTTTGGGCTGACGGAGCAGTGCTGTATCTTGATGGAGGTTGTGGTTACGCAGTTGACAAAGGGCCCTGGAACTCTTCATGTAGACATCGGCCCCTGTTGGTTATCTGACTTTGATTTGGTCCTTTAGTTATGGATGGGGAACCAATGGAGAAACGAGGAAAGGGACACAGAGCCTCTCTCTGCTCTGTTTGCAACTTCCTGTGAAACTAATTACTTCAAAATAAAAGTTTTAAGAAATAATTATATGTATACAGTAAGAACAATTCAGTAGATACTGAGCCCCTTAAGAAGAGGATTCGGAGACTTGCTTGGTGGTGCAGCGGTTAAGGCTCTGTGCTCCCCATGCTGGAATGCAGGTGGCTGGGGTTCAATCCCTAGTCTGGGAACTAGATCCGACACGCCATAATTAAAGATCCTGCATGTGGTACCTAAGACCCAATTCAGCTAAATAAATAAAAGGCCTAGACAAATATGCTACTCACAAGTTACTTTTAAAATGATTATATTTTCATTGTTTGAGCTTCCAAAGAGCTAAACCATAAAGAGGAAGAAACGAAGAAAATAGGACAAATTCTTGGGAGTCTGGGTAGATTTTATTTTTCAGATGCTAAATTAAGAGATCCTCCATGAGAGTTTGTTTGTTTGTTTGTTTACTTACTTAGGTTCCTAATGGGGACATATTCTAAAGTGCAGTTTCTACATGTACATATTTACTTTTTTTATTTCATTTTATTTTTATTTTGGAGGGGCGGGTTGGAGAGGGAGGAGGACGAGTGGGCCACTTCCATTGATTTTTCATTTATTCAGTTTCATGCATCTTTGTTCTCTGGCCCGTGTGGGCCTCCCATCGCGGTGGCCTCTGATGTTGCAGAGCGCCGGCTCTGGGCGCATGCGCTCCAGAGCTCCGGCTCGGCGATTGGACACATTGGTCCAGCCGCTCCGCGGCACGTGGGATCTTCCCAGGCCAGGGATTGAACCTGCGCCCCCTGCACTGCAAGGCGGTGTCCTTACCCACTGGACCACCAGGGAAGCCCCCAGATTCACTTTTTATGCCCATTTCTTGCGTCGATTCTCAATGAAAATCTAAGAGATGCAAGAGACCTGGGTTCCATCCCTGTGTTGGGACGATCCCCTGGAGAAAGAAATGGCAACCCGCTCCAGTATTCTTGCCTGGAAAATACTATGCTCAGAGGAGCCTGGCGGGCGACAGACAGTCCGTTGGGTTGTAAAGAGTTGATACTACTGAGCGGTGTCTCTATAACTACAGATGCCAGGGGTTCTGCATATATTATGTCCTTTATCTCCATTGGAAACATTAGACAGCTGAGACTTGGGGAGGTCATTAATTATCCAGAGACAGAGACTGCCTGGCAGTCCATTGGACATTGCTTGGTGGTGCAGCGGTTAAGGCTCTGTGCTCCCCATGCTGGAATGCAGGTGGCTGGGGTTCAATCCCTAGTCTGGGAACTAGATCCGACACGCCATAATTAAAGATCCTGCATGTGGTACCTAAGACCCAATTCAGCTAAATAAATAAAAGGCCTAGACAAATATGCTACTCACAAGTTACTTTTAAAATGATTATATTTTCATTGTTTGAGCTTCCAAAGAGCTAAACCATAAAGAGGAAGAAACGAAGAAAATAGGACAAATTCTTGGGAGTCTGGGTAGATTTTATTTTTCAGATGCTAAATTAAGAGATCCTCCATGAGAGTTTGTTTGTTTGTTTGTTTACTTACTTAGGTTCCTAATGGGGACATATTCTAAAGTGCAGTTTCTACATGTACATATTTACTTTTTTTATTTCATTTTATTTTTATTTTGGAGGGGCGGGTTGGAGAGGGAGGAGGACGAGTGGGCCACTTCCATTGATTTTTCATTTATTCAGTTTCATGCATCTTTGTTCTCTGGCCCGTGTGGGCCTCCCATCGCGGTGGCCTCTGATGTTGCAGAGCGCCGGCTCTGGGCGCATGCGCTCCAGAGCTCCGGCTCGGCGATTGGACACATCGGTCCAGCCGCTCCGCGGCACGTGGGATCTTCCCAGGCCAGGGATTGAACCTGCGCCCCCTGCACTGCAAGGCGGTGTCCTTACCCACTGGACCACCAGGGAAGCCCCCAGATTCACTTTTTATGCCCATTTCTTGCGTCGATTCTCAATGAAAATCTAAGAGATGCAAGAGACCTGGGTTCCATCCCTGCGTTGGGACGATCCCCTGGAGAAAGAAATGGCAACCCGCTCCAGTATTCTTGCCTGGAAAATACTATGCTCAGAGGAGCCTGGCGGGCGACAGACAGTCCGTTGGGTTGTAAAGAGTTGATACTACTGAGCGGTGTCGCTATAACTACAGATGCCAGGGGTTCTGCATATATTATGTCCTTTATCTCCATTGGAAACATTAGACAGCTGAGACTTGGGGAGTTCATTAATTATCCAGAGACAGAGACTTGCCTGGCAGTCCAGTGGTTAAGACTGTGTTTCCACTGTGGGTACAAATGAGGAGGCAAGTGTCTGCTCAACTTTGAAGCCCAGCTTCTCTTTATTCCCTTGTTGTCACCTACATTCCTGACCACAGTGACTATTACCATCACCTCCATCTGGAATTCGATAATTCAGGAAACTTTGATCTCCAAACCTAAGTGTGCATTAAAAAGCCCCAGGGAAAGATGCAAATTCTTAGGGCACATCCTTCATCGGTTGAACAGGGTCAGGTGTCCTCATTCGTAATAGGTGCTTTTGGGAATGCAGGCATAGTTCCCTCCTAGGCTACCCTTGAGAACCTCTGGCCCAGACTCTCAGGAACCTGCTGTTCTGGAATTTCCAAGTATTGAGGGCAACCTGCTAAGGTGGCCAACGCTTCCAGTTTGCTCAGGATTGAGGAGTTCCCCCAGATGTGGAAATTTCAGTGCTAAAACTTGGAAAATCCCAGACTTGTCACAGCCTGTGAGTTTAAGAGGCAACTGACAGTCCAGGCTTGCTCCTTGATGTGCAGAAATGTTGGCAGTTCAAGTCATGGTCTGGTCACTTCCCCAGGTTAGGCTTTCCTGGTTGTCCAGTGGCTAAGACTCTGTGCTGCCAATGCAGGGGGCTTGGGCTGAGTCCCTGGTCAAAGAACTAGATTCCGCATGCTGCAACGAAAACCTGGCACAGCCACACAAAACCTCTGATTGTCTCTTAGTAAAGAGATCAAAGCATGCTTAGCCATTATACTAACAGTCTTTAAAGTTTTTTAAAGCTCTCGTGGACCAAATAAGATGATTGCACTGCTTATTTTTAAAATAGTGTTCTGCTTTAAATAAAATGTGTAAGAGAAAACACTGTATCACTGCTATAAATCGAAATCAATACCATATTCCCTAAAAAGAAAGTAACTATTTAAGAAAACAAAGTATATAAAAACATAATGCTCAAAAAATAGTGCGAAAATATAATGCTAAATTCTAGCCATATTGTGTTGCCTGCTGAAGGCTCTGATGAGTTGATGACCTGCTCTTTTCTTGGTTCCAAAGGGAGATTTGCAAGCATTAGAGAGGTGTTAAAGACATATTAGCGTCACACTGAGACTCTCTTCTTTGAGTAATCATAAGGATGAACCAGACAATGAAAAGAGCATTATGTTCTCACGTTGGGATGCTTTGTGATTAATGCCTTGTCCCAGTACCACTAAAATCCTCTCCCAGACCACAAACAGGGAAACACTTTGTTATATCATCAAATCTCCATTCACAGTACAACAATCGGGGTTTTGTTTAGCAGGGCTAGGCCATTTCCTTCACTGGCCCTCACAGCATCTCTACCGGGCCTGGTGGCGGGCTCTCCGGGCTGTGTTGCTGGCTGAGTTGACTGGTCCTCAAGAGCTAATGCACCATTGTAAACTGATGCAGTCGCTTTGGAAAGCAGGCTGGCAGTTCCTCAAAAGGATAAACCTACAGTTAGTCCACTGCTGAGTAGAGAGCCAAGATGATTGAAAGCATATAGTCACAGTAGCCCAGAAATGAAAATAAGCCTAATGTCCGTCTACAGGTGAATGGATAAATAAAATGGAATATTTGGCAGTGAAAGGGGATAAGGTATGAACACATATTACAACATAGTCAGATGTTGAAAACGTTAAGCCAAGTGAAAGAAGTCAGTCACAGCAGATCACATATCTCTGAAAGATGTGTTTGTGCCCAGTCACTCAGTCGTGTCTGAGTCTTTGCGACCCCATGGACTTTAGCCCACCAGGCTCCTCTGCCCATGTGAGTTTTCAGGCAAGAGTGCTGGAGTGAGTTGCCATTTCCTCCTCCAGGGGATTTTCTTGACCCAGGGATCAAACTGGCATCTCCAGTGTCCTGCGTCTTGGGCAGGCTGTTTTTTCACCAGCAAGCCGCCTGGGAAGCCCTTTAAAGATGCAGAATAGGCAAATCCGTAGAGACAAGACTAGAGAGGCAGAATTGAGGGGGATTGGGAATGACTGCTAATGATAAAGGGATTTTTTATTTTCTTGAGATAAACAAAATGTTCTGAGGTTAGTGGCGGTGGCTGCACAACGTTGTGAATATACTGGAAACCGTGAACCGTACGTCTGAATAGGTGAGCTGTACGGTATGCGAATTATGTATCAAGAAAACTATTTTACAAGTAGCTGACATGCCTGGGGAGGAGCTGGATGACCGATATTATGCCTCACAGAATGTGTGACTGACGTTGCCCTGCCCTTTCCGTTGACTCAAGGGCTGGGTTGCCCATCACCGCACGGTTCATTTTATGAGACAAGGATTCTGCCTGTAGCGACGCATTTGAATACATTAAAATCTTTGCTCCAGAGAATGGTCACCGTGATGCATCCAAAACTAGTCTTTAGCGTTCAGAGTAGCTTGGGCCAATCCATTCAATAAACCCATTTTAAAAACTTTTTTTTTTTTAGCACGAAGTGCTAAACAGAGTCCTACGATCTAGAGATAGACTGCTGAAGGACACTGAAAAGGACTCAGCCCTTATGGAAGTGGCACCCAAGAGAGAGAGACAGCCAACAGCCAGTTCACACAGTCAAGGAAGGTGATTTCAGGAAATGATATGAGTGTTCTAATGGTAATAAAACTGTATAATGGGAGAGAGGACCAGAGGAGTAAGGAGTGCCTTCACATGAGAGTCCATTTGAATGAGGAGGAGAAGCCAGCCCTGGGAAACACTACAGGAAGTGTGTTTCCAGCAGAGAACAGCAATTGCAAAGACCCTGTGGCACGGAGAGGCGTGACCCGAGACAGGCAGAGAAACAAAGCTGGAGTTATCAGGAGCAATGGGCAGGGCGAAAGTGATGCAGGGAGGCAGGCAGGGCCCCGTTCACCTAGGCTGTGGGCCTTAGGAGGGAGTTTGGATTTTGCTTCAGGTTATGAGAGTTGTTGGAGAGGGTGTGAAGACGCAGTGGCCGGGTCTGATTTGCTCTTTGAAAACATCGCTGACTGTAGGGCAAAGAATGAATTCTGGGAAGGCGTGGCTGGGGGCTGACAGACCTGTCGGGACACTAGAGCAGCTGTCCGTCCTGTTCTGTGCTGTCTTATCTCCAAACAGCATGCAGGGCCTTTATGTATGGTTAAAATTATCCAAGTATCTACAAGCCTCACTTGTTTGAACAAAAATGTAGAGGGGTGAGTTAACATGCAGAGAGCCCCTATGCTTAAATTTATCTGTACACGTGCATACAGTCTTCATCTCAGCTGAACTGAAGGCCTGTGTGGGTGGCTGGCATTGTTCACCAGGCTGTGAGGACATACGGCGTGGCACCTAACACCATGGCATAGTGTGTTTCTCACAGATGTCAACTGGGTTGAATGATTACTAAAGATTTGAAGGCCAAATTAGGAGAGTATCATATATATACATATATATGTGTGTGTATATGATATTTTAAAATTTATTTAAAAAATATACATAGGTGCATATATACACACATATATGTTACATATATACACACATATATGATATTTTTAAATTTATTTATTAGTGTATTTATAAGTGAATGAAGGATGATATATAAATTTGTTTATTAGTGTATTTATAAGTGAATGAAGGATGATATACTAGTTATTAATTAAAACTTAAAATTATAAACTAATAATTTATATATTTATTTATAATATAATATAGTAATTGTATGTTATTGATATAGGTGAAATATACATGTGTGTATATACATATATATGTGTATATGTATATTCTTTGATTCCATATATATAAAGTGTATCAGTCTGCAATTGCTGCACATGGGTCTACCCAAATCAAAATCGTTTAGTTCCATTCAAACCCATTTAGGCTAACAATTCAGACTTAACAATCAGCACAACCCTATTCAAGTAGGAACATGGGTTTCTATCATTCAGCTCATTTGAGTCATTTCTACGGCTCTAATAAGTCTCAAAGTATATCTAATGGGTTCATTAAAACAGTACTTTTTCCCCTTTGGGTTTAATAATAATATTTGTGTATATTGAAAAGCTCTATTATTCTCTGTGTCCCTCTAGCCATTCACAGACCAGCTCAGTTCTGTGTAAATGGACAAATTTGAGGGGATTTCATGTACTACGTTTTCTGCATGTTAAAAACAGAGACAGCAAAAAAAAAAAAAAAAAGCGTGGGGCTGATGTCCTTCTAGATGTTTCCTTTTCTCCCAAGGCCTTTTCCCAACAGCCAATCTGCTGCTGAATCCTATTGATTTTTCTCTACAATGCCCTGGGAACCTTCCTGCCAGTCCTACTCTCATTGCCTTTGCGTCTTCTGACTTTTATGTAGACAACTGGACAGCTTCCTTTCTCCAGACTCTTCTTCCTGGGTTAAAAGCATTTATGAGTCGGTCTTGACATCACCTTCCTCTTCATCCTCCTTGTCCAAACCATCAACAAGTCCTACCCATTTTTATATATATATATGTATTTATTTGTATGTGCTGGGTCTTAGCTGTGGCACATGAAATCTTTAATCTTCCTTGTGGCATTGCAGGATCTTTAGTTGAGGCATTCAGGATCTTTTTTTTTTTTTTTAAATAAAAGTTGCTTCATGATGGGATCTAGTTCCCTGATCAGGAATCTAACCTGGGCCACCTGCACTGAGAGTGTGGAATCTTAACCACTGGAGCACCAAGGAACTCCCAACCTGTTCTGCTGCCTAGACATCTCTTACACATCTTCATCTTGCCCACTGACACCCATCCAATCCGTCTTCCTCTACTGGATGGTGGCAGGTACCTCCAAAGTGGTTCCCTGCATTCGCTCTTACCCTTGAATAATCCATCTTCCCTACTTCACTGCCAAGTAAGCTTTTAACATTGAAAGTGTGGGCACACCTCCCCCTCGCTAGAGCACTTCTCATTGGGCTGACGATGAAGACCGAACTCCTCAATGTAACTCTCAAGATGCTCCAGGATCTAGCCCCTGCCACCCCTTCCAGCCCTCCACATCGTCAGACTTTTTCCTTTCATGAAACGGTTGCACAGGCTGTTCCTGCAGCCAGAAAAGCTCTTCCAATCACAGACTGTCAGGATAATGCAAAGTCTTCTTCAAAGCCCAGCTTACTCATCCTTTCTCAGAAGGTCTGGCTCCTCAGACATGAAATCAGGCTATTCTATGATCTGGCCTATTAGTGTCAGGCATCTCTCTCTCCCACTGCACTGGACACAGCTGTAAGACCCTCATTACTTGGTATCATATTTAAATGACATCTTTCACTCCCTGAGCTTCCTTGGTGGTAAAGAATTCTCCTGCAGTGCAGAAAACCTGGGTTTGATCCCTGGGTTGGGAAGATCCCCAGAAGTAGGAAATGGCAATCCATTCCAGTATTCTTGTCAGGAAAAATCCCATGGGCAGAGGAGACTGGTGGACGACAGTCTTCTTCCTGGGTTAAAAGCATTTATGAGTCGGTCTTGACATCACCTTCCTCTTCATCCTCCTTGTCCAAACCATCAACAAGTCCTACCCATTTTTATATATATATATGTATTTATTTGTATGTGCTGGGTCTTAGCTGTGGCACATGAAATCTTTAATCTTCCTTGTGGCATTGCAGGATCTTTAGTTGAGGCATTCAGGATCTTTTTTTTTTTTTTTAAATAAAAGTTGCTTCATGATGGGATCTAGTTCCCTGATCAGGAATCTAACCTGGGCCACCTGCACTGAGAGTGTGGAATCTTAACCACTGGAGCACCAAGGAACTCCCAACCTGTTCTGCTGCCTAGACATCTCTTACACATCTTCATCTTGCCCACTGACACCCATCCAATCCGTCTTCCTCTACTGGATGGTGGCAGGTACCTCCAAAGTGGTTCCCTGCATTCGCTCTTACCCTTGAATAATCCATCTTCCCTACTTCACTGCCAAGTAAGCTTTTAACATTGAAAGTGTGGGCACACCTCCCCCTCGCTAGAGCACTTCTCATTGGGCTGACGATGAAGACCGAACTCCTCAATGTAACTCTCAAGATGCTCCAGGATCTAGCCCCTGCCACCCCTTCCAGCCCTCCACATCGTCAGACTTTTCCTTTCATGAAACGGTTGCACAGGCTGTTCCTGCAGCCAGAAAAGCTCTTCCAATCACAGACTGTCAGGATAATGCAAAGTCTTCTTCAAAGCCCAGCTTACTCATCCTTTCTCAGAAGGTCTGGCTCCTCAGACATGAAATCAGGCTATTCTATGATCTGGCCTATTAGTGTCAGGCATCTCTCTCTCCCACTGCACTGGACACAGCTGTAAGACCCTCATTACTTGGTATCATATTTAAATGACATCTTTCACTCCCTGAGCTTCCTTGGTGGTAAAGAATTCTCCTGCAGTGCAGAAAACCTGGGTTTGATCCCTGGGTTGGGAAGATCCCCAGAAGTAGGAAATGGCAATCCATTCCAGTATTCTTGTCAGGAAAAATCCCATGGGCAGAGGAGACTGGTGGACGACAGTCTGTGGGGTTACAAAGAGTTGGACACAACTGCAGTGACTGAGCACACATGTATGTACTTTCACTTTCCTCCCCCAGGCTGTAGGTTCCTTGAGGACAGACCTACATTAATCATCCTTTCTTTTAATTTTATTTTATTATTTATTTATTTTTGACTGCACTGGGGGTCTTCATTGCTCTGCTTGACTTTTCTCTAGTTGTGGCAAGAGCAGGCAAGGCTCCTCTTGTTGCAGAATATGGGCTCTAGGCACATGGGTTTCAGTAGTTTCAGCTCATGAACTCCAGAGCATGGCTAAGTAGTTGTGGTCCATGGTTTTAGTTGCTCCTTGGCATGTGGGATCTTCCCAGCACAGGGACCACATGAGTGTCCCCTGCATTGGCAGGTGGATTTTTAACCACTGAACCAAAAGGGAAATCTAGTAGTCTATTTCTGAGTAACAAATTATCCTTAATCATAGCCACTAAAAACAGCAGTAGTTTTTGCAGTTAGTATCATATGGTTCTTAGTCAGTCGCCCAGTCATGTCCAACTCTTCGTGACCCGATAGACTGCAGCACACCAGGCTTCCCTGTCCTTCATTGTGTCCTGAAGTTTGTTCAAACTCATGTCCATTAATGTCAGTGATGCCATCTCATTCTGCATCACCCTCTTCTCCTCCTGCCTAGTATCACAGTGGGTCAGGAACCTGGATGTGGCTTAGTGGATGCCTCTAGTTCCACGTACAATTAAAGTGTAGGCCGGGGGACTTCCCTGGTGGTCCAGTGGCTAAGACTCCATGCTCCCAATGCATGGGGCATGGGTTTGATTCCTGGTCTGGGAACTAGATCCCATCATTCCAAAACTATGAGTCTGAATGCCACAGCTAAATCTCTCACATAACACAACAAAGATCAAAGGTCTTGAGTGCTGCAACTAAGACCCATTGCAGCCAAATAAATTTTTAAAATTGTTTTTAAAGTTATATAGCAAGTACATGGTGATGGTTCAGTCGCTGCAGTCATGTCTGACTCTTCGTGACCCCAGTGACCATAGCCCACCAGGCTCCTCTGTCCTTGGAATTCTCCAGGCAAGAATACTGCAGTGGGTTGCCATGTCCTCCTCCAGAAGATCTTCCCAACCCAGGGATCAAACGCACCTCTCCTATGACTACTGCATTGGCAGTAAGATTCTTTACCACTTGAATGCCACCTGGGAAGCCCACATAGTACCTATGCTAATCATTGAAAAAATAAAGTGTAGGTTGGGCTGCAGCCTAATATAAAGTGTTCACTGGAGAAGGGTCCACTTCCAACTCCCTTATGTGGTTATTGGCAGAACGCAGTTCCTGGTGAGCTGTGGGACTGAGGGATAACAGCTCTCCGGCTGTGGACTGGGCACCTTGCTTAGCACCTGCCAAGTGCGCCCCTTTGTAAGGCAGCTCACAGTATGGCAACTGACCTCTCTCAGGGCAAGTGAGCTTGTGAGAAAGAGTAACAGAGAGCGAATAACACGGAAGTCACAATCTCTGTGCAACCTAAGGTTTCAAATAATGTCCCCTTTGTTTTGTCATATTCTGTTCATTAGAACTGAGTCACTGGCTTCAGCCCACACCCAGGGGTGTGAATCCAGGGGGTGGGGATCACTAGACCCATTTTAAAGGCTGCCTACCCCAGCGCCCAGGTCTCTTTTTTTTTTTTTTTTTAAAAAGATTTATTTATTTATTTATTTTGGGCGGGGGTCGGGTTGGGGAGGGAGGGGAGCGGGCGGGCCACTTCTATTGGTCTCATCCATCTTTGTTCTTTGGCTCCTGTGGGCCTCCCATCGCGGTGGCGTCTGTCGTTGCAGAGCGCCGGCTCTGGGCGCATGCGCTCCAGAGCTCCGGCTCGGTGATTGGACACATCGGTCCAGCCGCTCCGCGGCACGTGGGATCTTCCCAGGCCAGGGATCGAACCGGCGCCCCTTATACTGCAAGGCGGTGTCCTTACCCACTGGACCACCAGGGGAAGCTCCCCCAGGTCTCTTTTGACTCACCATTCTTTTCCCCAAATTATTTGACCACATGGCTGGTGCAGAGTAAATTGTCAATAGTAAATCCCTAAGTGATTTTACCTAAAATGCTAATTGAATCACACCTTCAATGTGACTCCTGTTTCCCAAACTGTAGTACTTAAGATCCTTCATATTCCACTTATAAACTACCTTTTATTTCAGTAACTACCTGCCACTATCAAAAGGCATCGACAGGGCTTCCCAAGTGGTGCCAGTGGTAAAAAGCCCTCCTGCCAATGTGAGAGACATAAGAGACTTGGGCTTGATCTCTGGGTCAGGAAAAATCCCCTGGCAGAGGGCCTGGCAACCCACGCCCGTATTCTTGCCTGGAGAATCCCTATGGACAGAGGACCCTGGCAGGCTGCAGTCTATGGGGTCGCAAAAGAGACATGACTTACCAGCTCAACAACAACAACAGAACCTACTGTGGTGATCATTTCACAATATATTAATACGTTATTTGAGTCATTATGCTATAGACCTTAACCTTCTACAGTGCTGTATGTCAATTATATTTCAATAACCTGCCAAGTGCGCCCCTTTGTAAGGCAGCTCACAGTATGGCAACTGACCTCTCTCAGGGCAAGTGAGCTTGTGAGAAAGAGTAACAGAGAGCGAATAACACGGAAGTCACAATCTCTGTGCAACCTAAGGTTTCAAATAATGTCCCCTTTGTTTTGTCATATTCTGTTCATTAGAACTGAGTCACTGGCTTCAGCCCACACCCAGGGGTGTGAATCCAGGGGGTGGGGATCACTAGACCCATTTTAAAGGCTGCCTACCCCAGCGCCCAGGTCTCTTTTTTTTTTTTTTTTAAAAGATTTATTTATTTATTTATTTTGGGCGGAGGTGGGGTTGGGGAGGGAGGGAGCGGCGGGCCACTTCTATTGGTCTCATCCGTCTTTGTTCTTTGGCTCCTGTGGGCCTCCCATCGCGGTGGCCTCTGTTGTCGCAGAGCACCGGCTCTGGGCGCATGCGCTCCAGAGCTCCGGCTCGGTAATTGGACACATCGGTCCAGCCGCCCCGCGGCACGTGGGATCTTCCCAGGCCAGGGATCGAACCGGCGCCCCTTGCACTGCAAGGCGGTGTCCTTACCCACTGGACCACCAGGGGAAGCTCCCCCAGGTCTCTTTTGACTCACCATTCTTTTCCCCAAATTATTTGACCACATGGCTGGTGCAGAGTAAATTGTCAATAGTAAATCCCTAAGTGATTTTACCTAAAATGCTAATTGAATCACACCTTCAATGTGACTCCTGTTTCCCAAACTGTAGTACTTAAGATCCTTCATATTCCACTTATAAACTACCTTTTATTTCAGTAACTACCTGCCACTATCAAAAGGCATCGACAGGGCTTCCCAAGTGGTGCCAGTGGTAAAAAGCCCTCCTGCCAATGTGAGAGACATAAGAGACTTGGGCTTGATCTCTGGGTCAGGAAAAATCCCCTGGCAGAGGGCCTGGCAACCCACGCCCGTATTCTTGCCTGGAGAATCCCTATGGACAGAGGACCCTGGCAGGCTGCAGTCTATGGGGTCGCAAAAGAGACATGACTTACCAGCTCAACAACAACAACAGAACCTACTGTGGTGATCATTTCACAATATATTAATACGTTATTTGAGTCATTATGCTATAGACCTTAACCTTCTACAGTGCTGTATGTCAATTATATTTCAATAACTGTGAAAAAAAGATAAATGGATGTATGTGTTATGGGGATTGGAGAGAGAGGAATTGGTGTAGCATTCACCACCATCATAAAAATTGATGGAGGATTTTTAGGGGCGTGAAAATACTCTGCATGATACTGTAATGGTGAATGAATGGCCTTATATACTTGTCCAAGCCCATAGAATGTTCAATACCAAGTGAAGCCTACTATAAACTAGGGGCTTTGGGTGATGATGATGATGTATCAGTGTAGGTTCATTAATTATAATAAATGTCCCTCTCCAGTGCAAGGTGTCAGTAGTGAGGGAGGCTGTGCACAGGTGTGGCCCGTCAATGTATAGGGAATCTTTGTACCTTCTGCTCTGTTTTGCCATAAGCCTAAAACTGCTCTGAGTAAATGTTTAAATCATATATTAATAATCTGTCAACTTGTAACAACAATTTCAATCATCAAGCAGAACACATGAGATTAATAAGGCAGCCACCTGTTTCCAAATGTATTTTACCTGGATCTTCTCATTTAATCCTCATAATATCATTAGGAAGGTGACTATTATCTCCATTTTCAGGAATGAAAAACTGAGCCTTGGAAAAGCACAGCGTGCTGTACATCTGTGTGACTCGTTAAGGGTAGAGTGAAATCCAAATCAAGACAGTATATATAACCCCAGAACCTAAACAGAATCAAAATCAAAATCACACTTTCAGTTTCACTTTCAGAGAAGGGACGAGATATAAGTCAAGGAAGGCACTAGGCCCTGTGAATGCCTTTAGTCGTTTTTTTTTCTCAACTCAACCAAACAGGGCTCCTAGGATGCATATGGGTTTTAAGTGGTCTTGCTTTACAGCCAGATAGAGCTGGTTTTATATCCAGCACTACCATTTAGTGGCTGTGCATCCTTTTTTTTTTTTAATGTTTTGGCCTCTTTTTTTAATTGATTTTTTATTTATTTATTTTTCATCCATCTCTGTTCTTTGACCTGTGTGAGCCTCCCATTGCAGTGGCCTCTCTCACTGCAGAGCACCAGCTCTGGTCACATGCTCGCAATTAGACACACCAGTCCAACCACTCCACGGCACGTGGGATCTTCCCAGGCCAGGGATCGAACAGGTGCCCCTGGCACTGCAAGGTGGACTCTTTACCCAATGGGCCACCAGGGTAGCCTGGCTGTGCATCCCTGAGCAAGTTGTATAACCTCTCTGGGCTTTTCTCACGGATAATACAAGTATAATGACATTATTCCTTTGGATAGTTGTGAGGATTAAATGAAACGATCCATTTAATACTCTTAGCACAGGCCCTTCAAACTGGGTTTTCATCAGTGTTCACAGTTGCCTGTCATAGAACCCAGTACCTGGGTGTTTAAAGATATCCTTTGAAGTTTATTTCAATATCCAGTCTGCAAGTTATATTTAATGCAGTCAAGCTCATTTGTAGTATTTAGAAATATGTTCTAAAATGCAGTGTGTTACTGTTATTAATGAATAATTCATGAGAGGGTGCCATCTCATTCCTGAAATTTATCTAGTAAACACTCCATACAGATCTTACAACATTGAGAAAGCAGTTCTTTTTTTAGAGAAAAGAACAAAAGGAAAGAAGAGTGAGATAAGAGAGAAGGAGGGAGGAAGGAAGAAAGGAAGGAAAGGAATGGGAAAAAAACCCAAAAAACAAAACAGGCAGGCCACGAAGTTTCCCCATAGGGGGCAAAAAAATCTCACAAATTAGTGTAATGAGAAAGGCCAAAAACGCCATAGGCAATAGTGTATGGAATAACGGGTATCATTTCAGTTCTAATATTACAGTAATATGGTTTTCAGAGAACTCTTTCCTTTTTAATCAAATAGTTATGGGAACAGTATATCGTTGGCACAGAAAACCATAAGAAGTATTTTATTAGAGAAGACTAATTAAGAAAGGTAGTACACATTTCTCTTAGCATTTAAACATACCACAGATTTTTTTTTTTTTAGTCAAAAATAGAAAACTTTCAGTTCTCTTTTGAGTTAGCAATCCATACTGTGTTTAAGTCATCACACAGCTGAACAATGCACAGATCTCCAGGCAGCACCCTGACCAGAGAGGGAAGCAAAGGTGAAACTGGAGTCTCCGACCTGTTGCTGATCCGCCAGCTCCCTCCCAGATCTCGCCAAGACTCAGAGGCGCTGCGAACGTGGTGGTTTCCGTACCCACAGGCCACCTGCTTCCAGCTGTGAGGACCACAGCCTGCCTCTTCTTCCCCACCCTTCACGTTCCCATCATCTGCAGCCCCTGCACACCAACCTGCAGAAACATCCTTGCACGCCATTCGGGGCAATCCAGTCACACTCGTTACTATAGAGAATTTGAGTTCTGATGTGATCAGTAGATGAATCAAGATCAAAAGGCTTCCTGAATTAGCCCCAGAACACTGAAGATAACGACTCAGTGTTTACAGAAAGAAAATATCTGCACAGCTGGGTCAGGTCCCCAGAGAGTCAACTTTTTGTGTGTTTAAAATAGATGGGGAATTTATACAAATAGGCGAGATTCTAGATTCATTACACTAATAAGGCTCACTCAGTAGACATTTCAAGGATGGACTGCATTTACAAAATACTTATCCGTTAAATGAGGTAAACCTAGAATTGATCATTGGGAGACTGAAATGAATGAATACCTGCCCAGTAATGATTATTGTCAAATGTTCAGTATTTCAGGGTCTCTCTCAGGGGTCTACAGTGTCTAATAAGGACCAGATACATCCTTTTGGGGCACCAGTGCAAAGTGAAAATGGGAGCTTCTTTTTCAAAAATTGCTACAAATATCAAGACGGTGACAGCAGAGCCTTAAGCTGAGTGTGGAACGCTTCTAAGCCTGGGGCCCAGACATCGGCCCGTGAAGCTGACCCTAACAATGAGAAGACCAGGACCTAGGTGTTTGCTCAAATAGTGTGAGACAGTAAGCCATCAACACCTTTGCTCAGTCTCAGGCACACATCACATTCTACGTGCCCATGGGGATAAAACCTGGGGATTATGTTGCAAGAGCGAGTCTTCTTACCTTGCAAGGCTAGGAAATTTGTAAATGAGCTTGGGGAATGTGTCTGAACCCCCTGAAGTTGTGCACCAAACGTTGTGTTCTTGTGTCCTTTCCTAAGGAAACGGGTCATAGAGAATCCAGGACTACAAAAGCAAGAGGTTGGAAGCACTCTGCCAGGCTTTACATTCCTGAGATCTTTTTGTATTCCCAGCTCTCAGCATAGAGTCTGGTGTTTAACGGACAATCAGTAAATGCCAGCTGGCAAAGATGAGGAGAAGGAATGAACGAGTGGGTCCAGGAGCAAGTAGCATTACTATGAAGGTTGTGCGTGTGTGTGCTTAGTCGCTCAGTCATGTCCAACTCTTTGCGACCCCATGAACTGCAACCACCCAGGCTCCTCACCCAGGGATTCTCTGGGCAAGAATAATGGAGTAGGTTGCCATGCCCTCCTCCAGGGGAACTTCCCAACCCAGGTCTCCTGCACTGTAGGCAAATGAAAAGATCTAGAAAAATTCACAGCTGGGTCAGGTCCCCAGAGAGTCAACTTTTTGTGTGTTTAAAATAGATGGGGAATTTATACAAATAGGCGAGATTCTAGATTCATTACACTAATAAGGCTCACTCAGTAGACATTTCAAGGATGGACTGCATTTACAAAATACTTATCCGTTAAATGAGGTAAACCTAGAATTGATCATTGGGAGACTGAAATGAATGAATACCTGCCCAGTAATGATTATTGTCAAATGTTCAGTATTTCAGGGTCTCTCTCAGGGGTCTACAGTGTCTAATAAGGACCAGATACATCCTTTTGGGGCACCAGTGCAAAGTGAAAATGGGAGCTTCTTTTTCAAAAATTGCTACAAATATCAAGACGGTGACAGCAGAGCCTTAAACTGAGTGGGGGAACGCTTCTAAGCCTGGGGCCCAGACATCGGCCCGTGAAGCTGACCCTAACAATGAGAAGACCAGGACCTAGGTGTTTGCTCAAATAGTGTGAGACAGTAAGCCATCAACACCTTTGCTCAGTCTCAGGCACACATCACATTCTACGTGCCCATGGGGATAAAACCTGGGGATTATGTTGCAAGAGCGAGTCTTCTTACCTTGCAAGGCTAGGAAATTTGTAAATGAGCTTGGGGAATGTGTCTGAACCCCCTGAAGTTGTGCACCAAACGTTGTGTTCTTGTGTCCTTTCCTAAGGAAACGGGTCATAGAGAATCCAGGACTACAAAAGCAAGAGGTTGGAAGCACTCTGCCAGGCTTTACATTCCTGAGATCTTTTTGTATTCCCAGCTCTCAGCATAGAGTCTGGTGTTTAACGGACAATCAGTAAATGCCAGCTGGCAAAGATGAGGAGAAGGAATGAACGAGTGGGTCCAGGAGCAAGTAGCATTACTATGAAGGTTGTGCGTGTGTGTGCTTAGTCGCTCAGTCATGTCCAACTCTTTGCGACCCCATGAACTGCAACCACCCAGGCTCCTCACCCAGGGATTCTCTGGGCAAGAATAATGGAGTAGGTTGCCATGCCCTCCTCCAGGGGAACTTCCCAACCCAGGTCTCCTGCACTGTAGGCAAATGAATTCTTTACTGTCTGAGCCACCAGGGAAGCCCAGTATGAAGGCTGCCCCTATTCAAATCCCAATGCCAGGGTCACTAGCTGTGTGACCTTATGTGTGTGAGTCACTTACATCGTTAAGCCTCTGTTTCTTCATCTGTAAAAGGAGAATAAAAGCTAGTGCCGCCCAACCTTAGCTGCTCTGGGGGTTAAGTGAGCTCATCACTGAGTCTCCATCTGTCAGTGATCATTGTACCTCCCCTCACCCCTCGCGTTTTTGTTCAATTTGTTGTTAACTTCAAGCCAATCTAGAAAAGAAAGATTAAACTTCACAGCTCTTAAATTATACGGTATGGCCTGTAGCACATCAGTTTATAAAGAAACAATTTCTTTAATTAACTTTTTTTCTTAATTCTTCCAGAAGGGCAGAAATTAGCTATTGATTTTCACTTTCTATCTTATACCTTTCTGCTTTGTCTGCATTTTATTTTAAGGTCGGCAACTATTACTTCTCCAAATAAAGCCAAATAAAGATACACATTTTCTAAGTCCACAGATCTCAACGTGTGGTGGCTCCCAGACCAGCAGCAGCACCTTTAATGCAAATATTATAAAAAGAACAAACTTGGGGACTTCTGTGGTCGCTTGGTAAAGAATCCACCTGCCAGTGCAGGAAACATGGGTTCAAGTCCTGACCTGGGAAGATCCCACATGCCATGGAGCTATTAAGCCCATGTACCCCTACTGAGTCTATGCTCTAGAGCCTGGGAGCCAAAACTACAGAAGCCCTCACACCTGCACACCCTAGAGCCCGTGCTCTACATCAAGAGAAGCCAGCGCAGCTAGAGAGTAGCCCCTGTTCTCTGCAACTAGAGAAAGCCCTCATGTAGCCAAAGACCCAGCACAGCCCAAAATCAATAAACAAATAAAACAAGTCATTTCAAAAACAAACTCAAAAATGCCAAGAGAATGGGGGTGAGGGGGTGTCCATTCCATGAAAGATCTTGGATTTTAGCAAAGTTCAGCCATCCACCGAAAGTCATTGTTACTCAGCAGTTGTTGTCATGTGGGGAAACTGCCTGATTTTCCCATTTTGCTAGGGAATATCTTTATTTTATTTATTTATTGTTTAAATTTTTGGCTGCACCTCACAGCATATGGGATCTTAGTTCCCCAACTGAGGATCAAACCCACACCCCCTACAGGGGAAGCAGTCTTTTTTTTTTTTTTTTTTTTTAATTTATTTATCTTTTGGCGGGGGGGTGGGGAGGGAGGGGAGTGGGCGGGCCACTTATATTGGTCTTTCATTTCTCTATTTTCATCCGTCTTTGTTCTTTCGTTCCTGTGGGCCTCCCATCGCGGTGGTGTCTGTCGTTTCAGAGCTCCGGCTCGGTGATTGGACACATCGGTCCAGCTGCTCCGCGGCACGTGGGATCTTCCCAGGCCAGGGCTCGAACCGGCGCCCCTTGCACTGCAAGGCGGTGTCCTTACCCACTGGACCACCAGGGGAAGCCCTCTATTGGTCTTTCATTTCTCTATTTTCATCCGTGTTTGTTCTTTGGCTCCTGTGGGCCTCCCATCGCGGTGGTGTCTGTCGTTTCAGAGCTCCGGCTCCGTGATTGGACACATCAGTCCAGCCGCTGTGCGGCATGTGGGATCTTCCCAGGCCAGGGATCGAACTGGCACCCCTTGCACTGCAAGGCGGTGTCCTTACCCACTGGACCACCAGGGGAAGCCCCAAACACAGAGTCTTAACCACTGGACCACCAAGGAATTCCTGGGAATATCTGAATTTGCATGAAATCTGCCTCCTTTTAAAAACCTTTCAATACTCCATGAACCAAACACAACATGTCTGCAAATGCCGTTTGGCCTTGGGTCACCACTTTGCAGCCTTAAATTCTAAGATAGGAATGCTGATGTCCTACCTGCTCTACTCACTCTACTCTCCAAAACTGTTACATGGCAATCATGATACCTCATGATACTGTAGTGGTGATCTTTCATTAATGAGGTTGTACATCCACTCTCCCTTTCAACCCTATTGTTGCCTGTTTGACAGATACCATTATCATCCCACTTTACAGATCAGAAAGGCTGAGGCTTCCAGACTCTAACTTCCATTCACGGTCATACAACCTGTATATGATAGCAGTCAGGACTCCTTCTTTAGGACTGGTGAATCTGAAGTCCATGTTCTTCACTGCTACACTATCAGGTAATAACATTGGTTAGGGTCTTCCCTGGTGGTCCAGTGGCTAAGAACTCAGAGCTCCCAATGCAAGGGACCCGGGTTTGATCCCTGGTCAAGGAACTAAATCCCACATGGCACCACTAAGACCCAGAGCAGCCAAATAAACAAATAAATATTTTTTAAAAATAACATTGGTTAGTTCTGATAATTCTGACCTTTTAAATCTTTTTTTGCAATCAGCCCTAGGCCTGCTTAACAGCCCTTTCTAGGTCTTATCTGTCCATCTCAGCAAAGCACCTTCCCTTATCACCTGATACTCCAATTGCTTGAGTGTGGTATACTGCCTCTCCAAAGTCATGAAGCCACTTCTGTCCTCAAGTGACACTGAAGTGCAGTAGCAACTCCGTGAAGAGATACTCAGGAAGCTTGTAGTTGGTTGGTTACAACAAACAGTCAAGAATGTTGTCACTTCCCGGTGGAGGGTGATGGAAACCTTTTCCTGTCCCGTTCTCTTTGTTGCTACTGGTTGTAGACACTTTCCTCATTTTCTACGCGGAACATACGGCACATTTCTAATCAAAAGAAAGGCGGCAAGAGAACCGCAGGGCCCAGGAAGCTGAAGCTCAGCCACAAGGCAGAGAGGCCGCCTTGGCCAAGTCCCTGGCCCAGGTGGCGGTGATGGGTACACAGGTGGTGGGCAGGCCTTCGCCCGGGGGACGCACCACAAACCAGGCTGCCTACGGTCTCCAGGCTCTCGGGCCTCAGCCTCCAGCAGCCACAGGAGATTCTCAGCTTCTGCCAGCTGAGCCCTGAGGAGATGCAGAACTGTGAACACCCATTCCAGGTGAAAGATCAACCTGTGGGTGGCTCCTTCCACCAGCAGTAAGAGGCGTCAGAGCCAAGGAGCCCTGGATGAGGAACTCAGGATCCAGCCCAACATGTGACCATGAGGCTCTTCCCACTCCGCCCACTGCCTGTAATTCATAGCTTGCGGAGAAATGTCTTTTCCACAAAAAAGAAGGAAAGGATGAAAGGGAAGGAAGAGGGAGGGAGGGAAGGAAGGAAGAAGTAAGGGCTAAAATCAGATCTGGAGTACTTTCATTATCTCATAACGTTCTTTTCCCTTCTCAATGCCCCCAAAGAATAGACTGTAAAAAAATGAAACTATTAAAACCTACAGAACTTACAAGACTTCCCTCTGAAGAAGCATTAAGAGCAGAAGAGTTAGGAATCCAGGCTGTACTACAAAGCACACATGCTAACATTGATATTACTATTATTATTATTACTATTGAGATTCTATTTTTGTATAAATTTTCCTTTTTCTTTTTCACCCAAGATCAACAGCTACTCACTATAGCCAATACAGCCTTATTCCTCCAAGCCTGAGTTTATTATGCTTTTCATCAAATATTTTTCCACAAGGGCAGAGCATAACTCCCATGTAGCTATAAAAGTGTTTATCTTGGTAGGAATGGAGTCCAGTTTCCAAACACTGTGTTTTCTAAAGCATATGAACATTTCCCAGGTACATGGGTTCACAGGCAAGCCATTCTATTTTAAGTTATTACCAAATGCACAAAAGCCAACTCATCAAAATAGAAGCTATTGAAATGATTTTAAGCAATATCATCACCACATACTAAATAGCTTCTGACACCTGCCATGAACCAGAAGCGAGCTGAATGCTGCTCTGTGTACATCGTCTGCTTTCATCGTGGCAGCACAAAAATAGAACGGATTATTGTTAAACCCATTTTAGAGCTGAGGGGATGAAGGTACAAAACAAATACTTAATTAATTTTGTCCAGGACCTTCAACAAGAGAGCAGATCAGCCCAGCAGCTGGACAGTTCACTTTTCCTTCCCAAAATGATTATCTTGCATGAAATCACAGTAGCTTTGAACCCTGAACAATTCCTGGAAATGTTTCGACAAGCAAAAGTTAACTCTCTTCTCATATTCCTGATTTTTTTTTTTCGCCCCCTTCCTAGCATGTGTTTTCGGTTCAAAAATAACATTCCGTTGGGACTTCCCTGGTGGTCCAATGGTTAGGATTCTGTGCTTCCAGTGCAAGGGGCTTAGGTTCAATCCCAGGTCCACATGCTATGCCAAGAAAAAATTTACAAAAAAATTATTCTATATCAACATAATCTCGGGATAATTATGAAAATCATGAAATTACCATTGATACAGTACCATGATTTCATCTACAGACTTTATTCAGATCTGGCCTATTGTCCCATGTATGTCCTTTATAAGCAAAATGTTAAGATCTGATCCGGGATCCTGTTCTCATGTTGTGCTCAATTTTTCTTTAAAAGCATAATCTCTTACCTATATTATTTATGTGACACATAAAACCACAAAAAAAGCTGTTGTTGGCACTGTGAGTGTCCTGTCTTTCCTTCCTTAAGAGGCGCTGTGTTTGTCCAGCGCATATTGTCCTCTAGACCCGGAGTCATAGGTGATTTATAGAGAAAAATTCCAGACACATGCCCTAAATAATCATTATCCCATCATTTTCAAGTCAGAACATCTCGATTTGTTTCTTTTTAATCGTCCTCCATCTATTTTCCTGTGTTCCGCATTATCATCTGCTAAAAATATTCCAACGTGTTACTTGTTTTAGTTCATGGTGCCAAGACCTTGATATATCTCTTTGCTCCCACCTCAGGAATTTCCCAGATAAATCATGAAATGGAGGACAATTAAAATTAAGCAGCAACCCCTAGAATCTAGAAAGAAGTGATCTCGATAAACATTGGCTTCTGTGTCTCTAGTTTTCCCTTCCCATCCTCATCCTGTCGTTTCTCTTTATAGAAAACAGAGGACACTTAATAAAAGCACCTGGTGAAACCCTGATTTATTTTTGGCTCTTAAGGAGCTGGCTATCAGATGTTCTTGGGGTTGCTCTGCCCCGGGCCTGCAAGCACTAGCCAATTAGTCCTTCCAGGAGCCTTCATTCACCTCTTTCACAGCCAGCCCCTGCCTTTCATTTGGGGAAGCCTTCAGTCAGGGCCTTTGAGTCTGTGGCCCGGGAAGTCTCACCCGGCTCTTCCCTTCCTGAGAGCGAATGAGAAGCAACAGCCCCACAGACTGGTGTAAAATCACAAGTCCCGCCCTCACCCCGAACCTGGTGGTCCAATGGTTAGGATTCTGTGCTTCCAGTGCAAGGGGCTTAGGTTCAATCCCAGGTCCACATGCTATGCCAAGAAAAATTTACAAAAAATTATTCTATATCAACATAATCTCGGATAATTATGAAAATCATGAAATTACCATTGATACAGTACCATGATTTCATCTACAGACTTTATTCAGATCTGGCCTATTGTCCCATGTATGTCCTTTATAAGCAAAATGTTAAGATCTGATCCGGGATCCTGTTCTCATGTTGTGCTCAATTTTTCTTTAAAAGCATAATCTCTTACCTATATTATTTATGTGACACATAAAACCACAAAAAAAGCTGTTGTTGGCACTGTGAGTGTCCTGTCTTTCCTTCCTTAAGAGGCGCTGTGTTTGTCCAGCGCATATTGTCCTCTAGACCCGGAGTCATAGGTGATTTATAGAGAAAAATTCCAGACACATGCCCTAAATAATCATTATCCCATCATTTTCAAGTCAGAACATCTCGATTTGTTTCTTTTTAATCGTCCTCCATCTATTTTCCTGTGTTCCGCATTATCATCTGCTAAAAATATTCCAACGTGTTACTTGTTTTAGTTCATGGTGCCAAGACCTTGATATATCTCTTTGCTCCCACCTCAGGAATTTCCCAGATAAATCATGAAATGGAGGACAATTAAAATTAAGCAGCAACCCCTAGAATCTAGAAAGAAGTGATCTCGATAAACATTGGCTTCTGTGTCTCTAGTTTTCCCTTCCCATCCTCATCCTGTCGTTTCTCTTTATAGAAAACAGAGGACACTTAATAAAAGCACCTGGTGAAACCCTGATTTATTTTTGGCTCTTAAGGAGCTGGCTATCAGATGTTCTTGGGGTTGCTCTGCCCCGGGCCTGCAAGCACTAGCCAATTAGTCCTTCCAGGAGCCTTCATTCACCTCTTTCACAGCCAGCCCCTGCCTTTCATTTGGGGAAGCCTTCAGTCAGGGCCTTTGAGTCTGTGGCCCGGGAAGTCTCACCCGGCTCTTCCCTTCCTGAGAGCGAATGAGAAGCAACAGCCCCACAGACTGGTGTAAAATCACAAGTCTGCCCTGCCTAGGACTAAAATCAGCCCCGGCAGATCATCAACAATCCTATACACAAGGCTTCGTGTGTGGAAGCATGGCTTGTATTTAAGAATTTCCCGGTAAACAATTCTTTGAAAACCACTCTTTAAATTGGCCTTCAGGGAGGGAGTCAGAATGACTGTACATTTTTTGAGCTTGGCATACGATTTTTTTATTTCCTTCTTCAAAATGAACATTTAGATCGCCCCCTCTGCCAGTTGTATTCTAAGTACTATAATTAGCACTATTTAAACAATGTAGCTATAACTAAACCAGATTATCTATCTGGACTTAATCTAGTGAGAACAAAGAAATCCATTCAGTTTGCCCTGAAATCCGATTTAATACATAAACGTGAATGGGCAAAGTCAACATACTCAGTAAAGGCAATCATATGATTTTTAAAGTACAATATGTCAGAGGAAGGTAAATGTCTAAATGTTACAAAGGCCATGGACTCGCACTTGCTACCATGATTTCTCACTTAGAGGCCCTCCTAATTCAGGAGGAAGCCCTGCGAGCTGCTACGCTGAAAGGTAGTCATCGGAAATTGCTTTGTGCATCACAGCTGTTTGTGTATTCCGTGACACCCTCCCAGAAGCAATGTCTTCCAAACTGGTCTCTTTCGTCAAGACAGAAATATAAACCAGTGTTCAATAAAAATACAGCCTGGAGTTCAAAATGCTGAACTTCTAATAGCAGATAATGTTAGCATTAAAATCAAAGAGCATGATTAGAGCATCCGTGTTCCTAGCTCTTAAAGGGATCAGGAACTAGAAAGAAAAAAAAGCTAGTCAGTTAAAAAGACATTCTTGTCTCTTCACTTGATGCCTTTTTGCTTTGATAAGGCCCAAGTGTAGCTTTTTTCCCTTTAATATTTCAATCCAAGGTTTCGACTTATTATTATTTTGTTAACATCCAATATGTTCGAGCTTTCTATGCCACCTTCGCTTTTATTTAATGCCATTAATTATATTCTTGTTCAGTCTGCTATAAGCTGCCCTGTCGGCAGAGATCAAAGGTTCAGCTATCTGCTCAAAATGCACTCACCCGTTTAGACATGGGGTGTAAAATCACAAGTCTGCCCTGCCTAGGACTAAAATCAGCCCCGGCAGATCATCAACAATCCTATACACAAGGCTTCGTGTGTGGAAGCATGGCTTGTATTTAAGAATTTCCCGGTAAACAATTCTTTGAAAACCACTCTTTAAATTGGCCTTCAGGGAGGGAGTCAGAATGACTGTACATTTTTTGAGCTTGGCATACGATTTTTTTATTTCCTTCTTCAAAATGAACATTTAGATCGCCCCCTCTGCCAGTTGTATTCTAAGTACTATAATTAGCACTATTTAAACAATGTAGCTATAACTAAACCAGATTATCTATCTGGACTTAATCTAGTGAGAACAAAGAAATCCATTCAGTTTGCCCTGAAATCCGATTTAATACATAAACGTGAATGGGCAAAGTCAACATACTCAGTAAAGGCAATCATATGATTTTTAAAGTACAATATGTCAGAGGAAGGTAAATGTCTAAATGTTACAAAGGCCATGGACTCGCACTTGCTACCATGATTTCTCACTTAGAGGCCCTCCTAATTCAGGAGGAAGCCCTGCGAGCTGCTACGCTGAAAGGTAGTCATCGGAAATTGCTTTGTGCATCACAGCTGTTTGTGTATTCCGTGACACCCTCCCAGAAGCAATGTCTTCCAAACTGGTCTCTTTCGTCAAGACAGAAATATAAACCAGTGTTCAATAAAAATACAGCCTGGAGTTCAAAATGCTGAACTTCTAATAGCAGATAATGTTAGCATTAAAATCAAAGAGCATGATTAGAGCATCCGTGTTCCTAGCTCTTAAAGGGATCAGGAACTAGAAAGAAAAAAAAGCTAGTCAGTTAAAAAGACATTCTTGTCTCTTCACTTGATGCCTTTTTGCTTTGATAAGGCCCAAGTGTAGCTTTTTTTTCCCCTTTAATATTTCAATCCAAGGTTTCGACTTATTATTATTTTGTTAACATCCAATATGTTCGAGCTTTCTATGCCACCTTCGCTTTTATTTAATGCCATTAATTATATTCTTGTTCAGTCTGCTATAAGCTGCCCCTGTCGGCAGAGATTCAAGGAAGATTTGAAAGAGCAAGCATATTTATCAAAGGAGGAAAAAAAATGAAGAAAATAAAGACAGCGCTGGAGCATATTGGATATATAAACTGCTCTTTCTGAAAAGATAAATGATTTGGTAATGAATAGATCCTTTAGGCCATAAAAAATCCATTTATTTTCTTTTGAATCTGAATAGAAGAGATTTGCATTTTTCCTGAGCAGTTACACTTAAATTAAAATGCAGAGCATGAGGCTAGCGTACAATCCAACTAAGTAATAACCGGGATATACTGTATTATTCATAAAAACAAAATTAATAGTTTGGGTAAAAGAATCATTGTGGCAATAAAAAAAAAAGTACATTGACACCAAACACCTACTATTGGAGTTGAAAATAAAGCAGATTTAGAGTACCTATGAATTGGTCGCAGAAGTTTGGCATTTATTCTTAGTTATTTGGGAGGAGCCGGGGAAAGGGGGAAATGTGTTTATCTTGTATGTAATTGGCTATGTATAAAATGTCTGCTTTTTTGATAGCAAAATGTGCGGAATGTTTCGCTATGTTTATGTCTCATTATACAATAGAAGAGTAGATAGGTTTTTTTTGCTCAGAGTAGAATCAAGATTTTTTTTTTCCTCCCCCAAATATATATTTCAAGTAAATGTCTTGCTGGGGTTAGAGTAACAGCCTGAATTCCGAGAGAACAGAAAGGTTGAGCAACAACCCTCCATAATCTCCGGCTTTTTTCTCCCAATCTCCCCGCCCCCACGCCACGTGCACGGGAGAAAGTATTCCAGTGTCTTTGATTGCCATCAACCTACAGGAGAGAGTTTGCTGAGAGACGAGTCTCTCCAGAGAGTTGTCCCTGCTAGTCTGGTGAAGACAAAGAACAACAACAGAAAAATACAAGTTATCAAGGAAGGTTCGGGAATAGCAAGTTCTTAAAAATCGGGAGGTGAGAGAGCAAGTCAGTTTCTCTGAATTTAAAGAATAATCTCAGATAAGATCATCTCCAAGGTACATAGTCCAAACTAAAAAAAAAAAAAAAGGTGTGGCAAAATCAAGATGCCTCCAGGGGCCAAGCAGGTGGAGAGGTGAGCCAGGCAGCTTGGAGGGGGCCGTGCGGGGTGGGGGAGGCGCAGCGGTTCCTCACGCCCTGGCCTCCATTGTCATGGGGCTGGGAGCTTAGCCTTGATGTGTCCTGAGCTCACATTTTGTCAAGAAAAGCCAGACCCTTAGATTTTTCTGTAAAAGCTTACTTTAGAAATATTAGTCATTATCTCAAATATTTAAATACCACCTGAGCCAAAAATACAAACATTCAAAAACCATGAGTGTGGCACTTGGGCACCAGTTTGGTGCCTCTGTTTAATGGAGAAGGTGAAAGTTCAGAAAAAGATGGTTCAGGTAACCCCTGGGTTACCTGTCAACAATTCCTGGGTAACTTTGGCTGATTAGATAGACTCCAGTTGATACAAAGGACACACCGCTTTTTGACTTTGTATTCATTCAAGTGTTTTCTTAAATTGAGCATTTACTCCATTCCAGGAAGTAGGCATTGTCCAGAGTTCCCTTGTCTAAAGGGAAATCCGTCATTAGAAACCCATTTAGTGACTTCCCTGGTGGTGCAGTGGTTAAGATTCTGCACTTCCACTGCATGGGGCAAGGTTCAATCCCTGGTGTGGGAACTGAGATCCCACATGCTTCTAGACACGCCCCCCAAATAAAGAAAACCTATCCATTCTTTGGAACATAAGTGGTCAGTAAGTCGAACAATGTTTCATAAAGCAGGTTCAAAAGGCAGTAGTCTATCCTAAGTGATCAGATTGTCTACTGTACATTAAGTAACTAAATCTTTAATTTGCACAGATTCATGTCTACTTAAAGAGACTCATTAAACATTTTCCAAACATTGGAAAAGATGAAACTGTTTCTCTTTTGTATCTGTGTTAGAGTACTGAGTCCAAATTTTATCTCTATGCTGCTTAAAAAAACAATTCCCTAGTTATTTTCTATGTGGACCTAATGGGAAATTAACTGGATTCTGTATTGTAGGTATTTTTTTTCCTTGAAAGTGACCCACTTCACAATAGAATTAGTCTCTTTTCCTAGGGAATAGTAATACAGAGATCAAGAGTGGTCTTATAAATGTGTAAGAATTGCAAGTATCAAAAGAAGCAACATCTAGCACATTTAGAATGAGGGAGGCATTAGTAATAAAGAACCCGCCTGCTGGTGCAGGAGACATAAGACCACGAACTTCTTGCCTAGAAAATCTCATGTGGATAGACCTAGAGATTATCATCCTAAGTGAAATAATTCAGAAAGACAAATATCTATGATATCACTTATATGTGACATCTGAAATATGGCACAAATGAACTTATTTACAGAACAAACTCACAGATACAGAAAACAAACTTATGATTATCAAAGGGGATGGAAAAAGATAAATTAGATGTTTGGTATTAGCAGATACAAACTATGACATATACAATAGATAAACAACAAGTTCCTACTGTACCATAGTCAATAATTTATAAAAAGCTATAATGGAAAAGAATATGAAAAACAATTATACTAAGGGCTCCCCTGGTCGCTCAGTGGTAAAGAGTTTGCCTGGCAATGCAGAAGACACGGGTTCGATCCCTCATCTGGGAAGGTCCCACATGCTGTGGAGCAGCTAAGCCCATGAGCCACAACTATGGAGCCTGTGCTCTAGAGCCTCAGAGCTGCAGCTGTTGAGCCCATGTGCCCTTGAGCCCAAGTTCCACAACAAGAGGAATTACAGCAACTAGAAGCCTGCTCACCTCAACTAGTGAGTGGCCCCCATGCCTTGCAACTAGAGAGGAGCCTGTAGCAGCAGTGAAAACCCAAAATGGCCATAAATAAATTAATTTAATTAAAAAATATATTACTTTGCCGTACACCAGAAACTAACACAGCATTGTAAATCAACTATAATTTTTTAAAAAAGAATGAAGTTCATCAAAGTGTTGAGTACCCTTTACTACGTGCTAAAATGTTAAGACTTTTACTCTGTACTTTTCTTTAAAGCTGAACACAGGTGGTTTAAACAACAACAAAATCTCCTCTCAAAAGAACTAAGAGTGTATTAAGCTATTAAGCAAAGAAATGAAAACAAAAAGGTATAAATAAGAAGGATGAGTAAATAACTTTCTTAAAAAATATGGCAGTGATCATTTAGAAATATCAAATCACTATGTTGTATACCAGGAACTAATATAGTGTTATTATATTCTTTTCTCTCTCTTGAATGCTGTCTCTTTAAAGAGACACTTAAACTTAATATGGTCATCATTTCCTGATGTTTGTAAGTCAGATCATGCTGTTCACCTTAAACTTATACAGTGCATAGGTGAATTATATCTCTATAAAACTGGAAGGAAGAAATAATCATAGTGTTGACCCAAAATTGAATAACTGCCCTACTGGCAGGGTCCCGAAGTTAGAACAACCCTCACTTACTATAAATAGGCACCACTTGGCACTCTGTAGGTGTGCCCTTTGCACCTGAGCATGGTGCCATGGGGCAGTAGCCTGAATGGGGCTGTGACCGAAAGAAGCAAGAGCTTTTTTAAAAAATTTTCTTTTGTCTCACGTCTTCGTACCATAGTCAATAATTTATAAAAAGCTATAATGGAAAAGAATATGAAAAACAATTATACTAAGGGCTCCCCTGGTCGCTCAGTGGTAAAGAGTTTGCCTGGCAATGCAGAAGACACGGGTTCGATCCCTCATCTGGGAAGGTCCCACATGCTGTGGAGCAGCTAAGCCCATGAGCCACAACTATGGAGCCTGTGCTCTAGAGCCTCAGAGCTGCAGCTGTTGAGCCCATGTGCCCTTGAGCCCAAGTTCCACAACAAGAGGAATTACAGCAACTAGAAGCCTGCTCACCTCAACTAGTGAGTGGCCCCCATGCCTTGCAACTAGAGAGGAGCCTGTAGCAGCAGTGAAAACCCAAAATGGCCATAAATAAATTAATTTAATTAAAAAATATATTACTTTGCCGTACACCAGAAACTAACACAGCATTGTAAATCAACTATAATTTTTTAAAAAAGAATGAAGTTCATCAAAGTGTTGAGTACCCTTTACTACGTGCTAAAATGTTAAGACTTTTACTCTGTACTTTTCTTTAAAGCTGAACACAGGTGGTTTAAACAACAACAAAATCTCCTCTCAAAAGAACTAAGAGTGTATTAAGCTATTAAGCAAAGAAATGAAAACAAAAAGGTATAAATAAGAAGGATGAGTAAATAACTTTCTTAAAAAATATGGCAGTGATCATTTAGAAATATCAAATCACTATGTTGTATACCAGGAACTAATATAGTGTTATTATATTCTTTTCTCTCTCTTGAATGCTGTCTCTTTAAAGAGACACTTAAACTTAATATGGTCATCATTTCCTGATGTTTGTAAGTCAGATCATGCTGTTCACCTTAAACTTATACAGTGCATAGGTGAATTATATCTCTATAAAACTGGAAGGAAGAAATAATCATAGTGTTGACCCAAAATTGAATAACTGCCCTACTGGCAGGGTCCCGAAGTTAGAACAACCCTCACTTACTATAAATAGGCACCACTTGGCACTCTGTAGGTGTGCCCTTTGCACCTGAGCATGGTGCCATGGGGCAGTAGCCTGAATGGGGCTGTGACCGAAAGAAGCAAGAGCTGTTAGTGCTTTTGTCTCACTGTAAGAGCAACAAACAGCACCTTTTCTGCTTCCTCACTGTAGCTCTTACTCACCAGGTCTTCTGCTGTTTGCAGTTCAGCTTTTGAAGTCACATCTGAACACAACCACAAGAGTCGTTTGAAAAATGAAGGAGCTGGTCATTTGCCTGCCACCAGAAGCACTGTCGGGGTTGTGTTCTGATTCTCATGAGCGAACTCCATGTTTGCCTGGGTTTCCTGTAGACACAGTGATCGGTCAGAGCTTTCCAGACTGTGTTCAACAGTGTTAATAAGTGATAGCAGACATAAAATAACAACAAAAAAATGTCTGTGGTCAGTCAATGTGGGAAATGCTGGGTTACAGAAAACTGAACTGTTTTCTTTCCTATAGAACTTCTTAGCACCTTTACTATGTAAACATCTGCTGTGGATGTTCAAAGGGAGGAGGTTGTATTTCCTGAATGTATTGACTCTGGAACTAGTCCCTCCCAAAGAACAGTTTAGTTCTTTTAAAGGATAATAACGTGTTAGTCATCCTGGCTTCGGGCTTCCCTGGTGGCTTAAAGGTAAAGAACCCACCTGCCAATGCAGTTGCTGTGGGTTCAATCCCTGGGTTGGAAAGATCCCCCAGTGAAGGAAATGGCAACCCACTCCAGTATTCTAGCTTGGGAAATCCCATGGACTGAGGAGCCTGGCCTGCTGCTGTCCATGGGGTCTCAAACAGTTGAACAATACTTAAGTGACTAAACAACAACAACATCCTTGCTTTTTAAAAAAATGTTTCTTTTTTTAAAAAAATTTTCCACTACTCTTTCTTACTGCTATTCATTTATTCTTTGATCTCACTTTTTTTAAAAAACCAGTTGCACACTAATTCAGAAAGAATGAAAGATATATATATGTATGTTACTCGAGGTGGGATAACTTTATTGCATTGGGTGGCATATATTTTTATGACTTAATTTACCTTCCTTGATGGTTTCTAGGGATGATGATTAGAAAATGCCTGACTTAGAATGTGCGTGTTTGTGCTCAGTCGCTCAGTAACGTCTGACGCTCTGTGACCCCATGGACTGTAGCCTGCTAGGCTCCTCTGTCCATGGGATTCTCCAGGCCAGAATACTGGAATGGATTGCCATTTTCTCCTTCAGGTGATTGTCCCAACACAGAGATCGCACCTGCATGTGTCTCCTGTATTAGCAGGTGGATTCTTTACCACTTGGATGCCCCCTGACATAGAAAAAGTACCAATAAATATTATGCAAATGTAACTATTCTTATAATTTTAATAACCCAGCGAGCTAAGTGCTTTTGGCTCCCTCAATTTGAGAGAATGAGAAAATGGAGGCCCAGAACAGTTAAGAAAGTTGCACAGCATCACAGAGTTGGAAACAGTGGGTCAAGCATGAACACCCAGGTCATCTGACCCAATAGTTCAAACTCTTAACCAGAAAAACCTTTAATGGACCAAACAGGAAGCAAAAGTTCCTTTGGTAACTATGATTATGCTTGTGTTGTGCTAAATGCTTGATTTAAGGGAATGGTTCCCTGGGCTAGACAGGACTTCCATCCACTGAAGCACCAGCTGTGAATAGAGCACAGGTTTATAATAACCCGTGATAACAAAATAACCCCTGCACATGCCACAGCATGGAGTAGATCCATTTCCTCAGGACATCCCATTCCTTTTATTCTTCCTTTCATCCACAGCTGTATCTTGAACACCTATTAAAAGCTAGTACTGTGTCTAACACCATAGATACTATATTCAACCTACAAAAGCCAGGTTCGCATAATCCTCAGGGTGACTATTGGTTGCGAATTAAAAGAGGTCAGGGTTTAAGTAAGGTGTTTGATTTTCAACCATAAACTTAGAAATAATTGTATCCTTCTGGGGCCTGAAAATGGATTTATACTCTCCAGCCACAAAAGAAACAAGTGCTTCTTGGGCATAGTAATTGATAATATGTGAGTGGCGCACAGGTATTTATAATAATGTGCTTGAGCAGACAATGTTCGTACAACTGTCTTTTTAAATGCTTATTTTCTTAATGTAGGTATAGTTGATTTATAATTATTTTGTATGTTGCAGGTGTACAACATAGTGATTCCCAACTTTTAAAGGTTATACTCCATTTATAGTTATTATAAAATATTGGCTACATTCCCTGTGCCGTACAATAGATCCTTGTAGGCAATTTATTTCACACATGTAGCTGGACTCCTGTGGCTCTCTCTTTTTTTTTTTTAATATTTGTTTATTAATTTATTTGGCTGTGCTGGGTCTTAGTTGTGGGACTTGGAATCTTTAGTTGCAGCATGTGGGATTTAGTTCCCTGACCAAATGTAACTATTCTTATAATTTTAATAACCCAGCGAGCTAAGTGCTTTTGGCTCCCTCAATTTGAGAGAATGAGAAAATGGAGGCCCAGAACAGTTAAGAAAGTTGCACAGCATCACAGAGTTGGAAACAGTGGGTCAAGCATGAACACCCAGGTCATCTGACCCAATAGTTCAAACTCTTAACCAGAAAAACCTTTAATGGACCAAACAGGAAGCAAAAGTTCCTTTGGTAACTATGATTATGCTTGTGTTGTGCTAAATGCTTGATTTAAGGGAATGGTTCCCTGGGCTAGACAGGACTTCCATCCACTGAAGCACCAGCTGTGAATAGAGCACAGGTTTATAATAACCCGTGATAACAAAATAACCCCTGCACATGCCACAGCATGGAGTAGATCCATTTCCTCAGGACATCCCATTCCTTTTATTCTTCCTTTCATCCACAGCTGTATCTTGAACACCTATTAAAAGCTAGTACTGTGTCTAACACCATAGATACTATATTCAACCTACAAAAGCCAGGTTCGCATAATCCTCAGGGTGACTATTGGTTGCGAATTAAAAGAGGTCAGGGTTTAAGTAAGGTGTTTGATTTTCAACCATAAACTTAGAAATAATTGTATCCTTCTGGGGCCTGAAAATGGATTTATACTCTCCAGCCACAAAAGAAACAAGTGCTTCTTGGGCATAGTAATTGATAATATGTGAGTGGCGCACAGGTATTTATAATAATGTGCTTGAGCAGACAATGTTCGTACAACTGTCTTTTTAAATGCTTATTTTCTTAATGTAGGTATAGTTGATTTATAATTATTTTGTATGTTGCAGGTGTACAACATAGTGATTCCCAACTTTTAAAGGTTATACTCCATTTATAGTTATTATAAAATATTGGCTACATTCCCTGTGCCGTACAATAGATCCTTGTAGGCAATTTATTTCACACATGTAGCTGGACTCCTGTGGCTCTCTCTTTTTTTTTTTTAATATTTGTTTATTAATTTATTTGGCTGTGCTGGGTCTTAGTTGTGGGACTTGGAATCTTTAGTTGCAGCATGTGGGATTTAGTTCCCTGACCAGGGATCGAACCCAAACCCCCTGCATAAGGAGCACGGTGTCTTAGCCACTGGACCACCAGGGAAGTCCCTTCTATGGCTCTCTTGATTCTTAGAAAAAGGTGAGATGTGAAAACTGAGGTTCAGGAGGGCTAAGTGACTTGCACAAGGTCACACAGTTGGCCCAGGTATCAGTTTGACATTATTATTGCCACATGTCAATCCCCAATATCTCAAATTACCTGAGACTGTTCTTTACACACTTAAAGGACCTAATGTACATTCTCAAGATTGTGGAACTGTGTTCCCCGGTGGCTCAGATGGTAAACAATCTGCCTGCAAGGCAGGAAACCTGGGTTTGATCCCTGGGTCGGAAAAATCTCATGGAGGAGGGCATAGCAACCCACTCCAGCATTCTTGCCTGGAGAATCCCATAGACAGAGGAGCCTAGAGGACTCCAGTCCATGGGGTCGCAAGAATCAGACACGAATGAGCAAGTAAGCACACCCCATACAAATAAACATGCTCTAAGAGCTCTACCTAAATGCTAAGTTTGAAATATAAAGTCCTACTGTCTTGAGAATGCCAAGTCTAGGGATTTTGGTTTGCATTCTATATCACTTTGTTTCTTTTTTAACTTTTATTTTACTTTTAACTTTTACAGAGTTTTGTTGTTTACAGATATGTGTGTTCCCAGATTAGTCATATGTATATCCTCCCCTATATCACTTTTTAAAACACAATATGGAGTTTGGAAAAGTTTGTAATATTCTTTTTTTCTAAAGGTGGCAACAATTTTTCTTGTACTAGAATCAGACTAACTGTGACTGCCAAAAACAAGGAGAGCAATGATGGTCATAGCTAACATGTAACTGGCCTCCACTGGGGGAGGAGGTGTCCGCCGTCTGTGACCCTGTGTGCAGCCTTTTATGCCTGCTCTACATACGATCCGCACTGGGCTCGATGAGGTGGCTCCTATTATTAGTTCCATTTCACAGAGGAGGAGACTGAGAGATTTCAAACACTTGCTCCAAGTCATGTGATCTGTAAGGAGTGCATAATTAGTCCCAGGGATTATAAAACCTAGCCAGAAGTGATCCTCGACCTGAGGAGCTTAGAGGGTAGAGGGTCTCCAAGGAGGGTGGCTGGTGCCAGGTGATCCACTGTCGGGGAGGGGGATAAAAGAAAATATCTAAAATTCTGTTTCTCTCTGCTTCTTATAAAAAACAAAAAGAATTTAAACTTTACTGTTATTTCGCATGCAATTGACTCTGACTCCACCCTCTCTCATTTGGTCATTTTTTTTTTTTTTAAATTTATTTAATGGCTGTGGTGGATCTCAGTAATTGTGGCACATGAGCTTAGTTGCCCCATGGCATGTGGGATCTCCCCTGGACGGACCTGTGTCTCCTTCCTTGGCAGGCAGGTTCAAATTTTTTTAAATAAATCTTTTATTTTTATTATTTATTTTTCATCCATCTTTATTCTTTGGCATGTGTGGGCCTCCCATCGCAGTGTCCTCTCTCGTTGCAGAGCAACAGCTCTGAGTGCATCCGCTTCAGAGTGCTGGCTTGTAATTGGACACACCAGCCCAGCCGCTCTGTGGCATGTGGGATCTTCCCTGGCCAGGGATCGAACTGGTGCCCCCTGCACTGCAAGGTGGATTCTTTACCCGCTAGACCACCAGGGAAGCCTGGCAGGCAGATTTTTAACCACTGAGCCACCGGGGAATTCCCTGGTCATTTTCTTGGTGGAAAACAGGAGATCCACAGCATGGAGGTAACAGTAGAGATGCCAGAAAAAGTACAAGATGCTCAGTTAAATTTGATTTGCAGACAAACAACCAATAACTTTTTTTTTTTTTTTTAATTTTTTTTGGCTTCTTTTATTGGTTTTTATTTATTTATTTTCATCCATCTCCACTCCTTGGCCTGTTTGGGCCTCCCATTGCAGTGGCCTCTCTTGCTGCAGAGCACCAGCTCTGGGTGCATGTGCTCCTAATAGGACACACGGGTCCAACTGCTCCAAGGCACATGGGATCTTCCCAGACCAGGGATCGAGCTGGTGCCCCCTGCACTGCAAGGTGGATTCTTTACCCGCTAGACCACCAGGAAGCCTGGCAGGCAGATTTTTAACCACTGAGCCACCGGGGAATTCCCTGGTCATTTTCTTGGTGGAAAACAGGAGATCCACAGCATGGAGGTAACAGTAGAGATGCCAGAAAAAGTACAAGATGCTCAGTTAAATTTGATTTGCAGACAAACAACCAATAACGTTTTTTTTTGTTAATTTTTTGGCTTCTTTTATTGGTTTTTATTTATTTATTTTCATCCATCTCCACTCCTTGGCCTGTTTGGGCCTCCCATTGCAGTGGCCTCTCTTGCTGCAGAGCACCAGCTCTGGGTGCATGTGCTCCTAATAGGACACACGGGTCCAACTGCTCCAAGGCACATGGGATCTTCCCAGACCAGGGATCAAACCGGTGCCCCTTGCAGTGCAAGGTGGACTCTTTACCCACTGGACCACCAGGGAAGCCCAACCAATAACTTTTTAGCTTAAGTATAGCTGCAAGTGTTGCATGCTTTTAATAAATTATTTTGCTAAATGTGACAACCCTGGGCTTCCCTAGTAGCTCAGTGGTGAAGAATTCACCTGCCAATGCAGGAGACATGGGTTCGATCCCTGATCTGGGAAGATCCCACATGCTGCGGATCGATGAAGCCCGTGAATCACAACTATGGAGCCTGTGCTCTAGAGCCTCGGAGACACAACTACTGAAGCCCTTGTGCCCTAGAGCCTGAGTTCCACAACAAGAGAAGTCACTGCAGCAAGAAGCCTGTTCACCTCAACTAGAGAGGAGTAGCCCCCACGCCCTGCAACTAGAGAAGAGCCTGTGGCAGCAGTGAAAGCCCAGAATGGCCAAAAATAAATAAATAAGTAAAATTTTTATAAAATAAATACATATATAAATAAAATGTGACAACCCCAGTGATATCACCCCTCCACTGTTTTTTGTTGTTTTTTTTTTTTTTTTCCCCAAATTTTGGCTTCTTTTATTGGTCCTTCATTTATTTATTTTCATCCTTCTTAATTCTTTGGCCTGTGTGGGCCTCCCATTGCAGTGGCCTCTTTCGTTGCAGAGCACTGGCTCTGGGTGCATGCGTTCCAGAGATCAGGCTTGCAATTGGACACACCGGTCCAGCCGCTCTGTGCCATATAGGATCTTCCCGTGCCAGGGATTGAACCGGCACCTGTAACACTGCAAGGTGGACTCTTTACCCACTGGACCATTAGGGAAGTCCTCTCTTGTGTTTTTATTCACTGATTTATATCTGCCATATTAAGTTGATTTATTGATTATATTACTTAGTTTTGTCTAGACCAGTTTTCCCCAATGGTAATGCTTTCTTCTCATTATCTTCAAGCCTCGGTGATGTGGCACAGGGCCTGAGACCAGATGTCAAAGGCACTTTATTTTATGTATTTATTTGGCTACACCAGGTCTTAGTTGCAGCATGCGGGATCTTTAGTTGAGGCCTTTGAACTCTTAGTTGTGGCACGTGGGGCCTAATTCCTTGACCAGGGATGGAAACCCAGGACCCCTACACTGGGAACGCAGGAGACCACCTGCTCCCAGTGCAGAGGCCCACCACTGGACCACTGGGAAAGTCTCAGCACTTTATCTACTTCACCTTTGAGACCATCAAATGAAGAAGTTTGGGCTACTCTGCTGGCGACTGAAAGACCACCTGGAACAAAGACGAATCATCCAAGCTGAGGACTCCCACACTGCCAAGCGGGACAGCCAGCGGACATGTGAGGGAGGCTACCCTGTGTCACTCAGCAGCTGGCCCACTGACTGCAAATGCATAAGACAGCTACTTGGATAGATCAACCCAATTCCTTACCTGATTCACCTAAAAGAATATGACCCAGAAAAAAATGGAGGGATTTCCCTGGTGATCCAGTGGCTAAGACTCTGTGCTCCCAATGCTGGGGACCTGGGTTCGATCCCTGGTCAGGGAACTAGATCCCACATACCATAACTAAGACCCAGTGCAACCAAATAAATACATTAAAAAGTTTTTTTAAATGGTTGGAAAAGGCTGTGCACGTATGAAAGCAAAGGGTTTTTGGAAAAATCTCTCTACCTTTCTCTCAGTTTTGCTGTGAATCTAAAATTGCTCTTTAAAAAAATAAAAAGTCCTATAATTTTTTGTAAAATTAGTTGCTTTAAGTCATTACATTTGGGGTGGTTTATCAGACAGAAAAATTGTTTCATAATTTGAGAATTGTTACACTGAGTATTTAGGTGGCCAGACCTTGCATTGGCCTTAAAACTTTTTCATATTTATTTTTTTTGTTGTTTCCTTTACCCACTGGACCATTAGGAAGTCCTCTCTTGTGTTTTTATTCACTGATTTATATCTGCCATATTAAGTTGATTTATTGATTATATTACTTAGTTTTGTCTAGACCAGTTTTCCCCAATGGTAATGCTTTCTTCTCATTATCTTCAAGCCTCGGTGATGTGGCACAGGGCCTGAGACCAGATGTCAAAGGCACTTTATTTTATGTATTTATTTGGCTACACCAGGTCTTAGTTGCAGCATGCGGGATCTTTAGTTGAGGCCTTTGAACTCTTAGTTGTGGCACGTGGGGCCTAATTCCTTGACCAGGGATGGAAACCCAGGACCCCTACACTGGGAACGCAGGAGACCACCTGCGTTCCCAGTGCAGAGGCCCACCACTGGACCACTGGGAAAGTCTCAGCACTTTATCTACTTCACCTTTGAGACCATCAAATGAAGAAGTTTGGGCTACTCTGCTGGCGACTGAAAGACCACCTGGAACAAAGACGAATCATCCAAGCTGAGGACTCCCACACTGCCAAGCGGGACAGCCAGCGGACATGTGAGGGAGGCTACCCTGTGTCACTCAGCAGCTGGCCCACTGACTGCAAATGCATAAGACAGCTACTTGGATAGATCAACCCAATTCCTTACCTGATTCACCTAAAAGAATATGACCCAGAAAAAAATGGAGGGATTTCCCTGGTGATCCAGTGGCTAAGACTCTGTGCTCCCAATGCTGGGGACCTGGGTTCGATCCCTGGTCAGGGAACTAGATCCCACATACCATAACTAAGACCCAGTGCAACCAAATAAATACATTAAAAAAAAGTTTTTTTTTTAAATGGTTGGAAAAGGCTGTGCACGTATGAAAGCAAAGGGTTTTTGGAAAAATCTCTCTACCTTTCTCTCAGTTTTGCTGTGAATCTAAAATTGCTCTTTAAAAAAATAAAAAGTCCTATAATTTTTTGTAAAATTAGTTGCTTTAAGTCATTACATTTGGGGTGGTTTATCAGACAGAAAAATTGTTTCATAATTTGAGAATTGTTACACTGAGTATTTAGGTGGCCAGACCTTGCATTGGCCTTAAAACTGTTTTCATAATTTTCCTTTTTTGTGTGTTTGTTTTTTGGCCAAGGCTTGCATCTGCTCTCAGAGGCCTTGTGTTGTGAAGAAGGAAAGAACATTACCTCATCACTTTAATATTTTCTCTTGTTGTTCAGTCCTCAATTCCTCAGATGCTCACCTGTCTTCCACAGGTATATATATTTCCGTATTGTTTCTTCTATTACGAAAACCTAATGCATTTTACAGACATGGTTAATTACAGGGGCAATATGCACACAAGCAAAACTGTGGTTGGAAACTTTTAATTGGACATACAAATGCCCACCTAATCTTCAAATTAAATGGTTAGCTATCCAGCCACTACACTGCACATGCAGGGGAATTTTCTCCCACAGCTTTTCACGATCTCAATTATTGCCTAAAGTGTAATCTATATCACAGTAGCTGAGATGAACAGACACCATTCTTCCTTTGTTCATCAACATAGCTCCCCATCCCCTGCTACATAGCACCCTGCAGGGAGCGTGGGAGACAGCAGAGAACAGAACTTGGTTGGTCCTGGCATTATGGAACTCTCATTCTGCACACCAAATGCTTTGACTTTTTACATTTCCTTGGTGAAGGCCAAGTCAAGAAAGTTCTAGTAAGCACCTACACTTCCAAGCAGTTCTTCACGACACCAAATAATACATTTTCTAGAAAATTTTTTACAGAATTTCCTGTTTCGATGTGTGTGTGTGAGAGAGAGAGAATAAAGAATATATTGTTTTGAGCATCGGATTGGTATTCCCCCATGTGACGCACTGCTTGGGATGCCTAAGGCTAAAGTCCACAGTCACTGCAACTGGTGAATTGTAAAAACCCACCCACAGAATAGGGGATCCTGCAGGGGCCCTGTACGGATGGCCTGGAGGGATGGGATGGGGGGACTTCGAGCAGGGGTGGAGGAGGAAGGGGGCCAGGGATATATACATATGACTAATCTGGGATTACACCTATCTGTAAACAACAAAACTCCATAAAAGCAAAAAGTAAAATAAAATAAAATAAAAAATAATTTAAAAAACCACCCACAGAACTGAGGTCCCTTGAGTCCTGACAATTCAAAAGAAAGTCCTCTCTCTTTCTTTCTAATTGAGTTATAATTGACATAACACATTATATTAGTTTCAGGTGTAGAAATATATTTGCCTATATTGCAAAATGATCAGCACAGTAAGTCTAGTTAACATCCCTAGAAAGTTACACAATTTTTTTTCTTGTAATGAGAACTTTAAAGATCTCCTCTCTGAGCATCTTGCATATATAGTGTTTTGGGGTTTTTAAACATTATTTGGTCACTTTTATTGGTCTTTCATTTATTTCTTTTCATCCATCTTTGTTCTTTGGCCTATGTGGGCCTCCCATCACAGTGGCCTCTCTCGGTGGAGAGCACCAGTTCTGGGCGCATGCGCTTTAGACCTCCAGCTCAGTAACTGACACATTGGTCCGGCCACTCCATGGCACATGGAATCTTCCCAGGCCAAGGATCGAACTGGCACCCCCTGCACTGCAAGGCGGAGTCTTTACCCACTGGACCACCAGGGAAGCCCGCATATATGGTATTGTTAACTACAATCACCATGCTGTACATTATATCCCCCAGATTTATTTAGTCATCTTTGATTTGAACTATTGAGACGATTGCCTCTATTTTCCCCCTCATCGTGTCTGGAAGATTGGGAGCGGGAATGCTGTGTAGACTGGTTTGTTCATTCAGCAAAAAACTTTTGAGCTATTGCTGTCTCAGGCATTGTTCCAAATGCTGGGGACACAGTAGTGAAGAAAACTAGATAAAAAACCCTGCCTTCGTGGAGTGGACATGGTAAGCTGAAGAGACAGATTAAAACACAGTAAATAAGAACATTACATTCATTAGGGACTTCCCCGATGGCCCAGTGGTTAAGACTCCACACTGACAATGCAGGGAATGCAGGCTTGAACCCTGATCAGGAAACTAAGGTCCCACGTACCCAGCGGTGCAAGTGAACCATAAAAATAAAATAAATAAAGATAGCAATAATTCATTTTTCATTATTTCCCTTTTTTAATTGGAGGATAATTGCTCTACAATGTGTTGGTTTCTGCCATACTACAACGTGAATCAGCCATAGACATACATATATTCCCTCCCTCCTGAGTCTCCCTCCTACCTCCCACTCCCATCCTGCCTCCCATTCTGTCCTTCTGGGTCTTCACCATGCTGAGCTCCCTGTGATATACAGGAACTTCCCACCAGCTAGCTATTTTACACACAGGAGTGTATGTATGCAGTGCTACTCTCTCAATTAAAATGAAAGTAAAGAAAGAAGAACAATACATATCATTTGAGATGATTGTAAGTGCTATATAGGAGCGTCCGTATAGGCCATTATGGGTTTTCCCGGTCGCTCAGTGGTAAAGAATGATCCTGCACTGCAGGAGATGTGGGTTCGATCCCTGGCTCTGGAAGACGCCTGGATAAGGGAACGGCTATGCACTCCAGTATTCTTGCCTGGAAAATCCCTTGGACAGAGGAGCCTGGCACACTCTAGTCCATGGACTCACAGAGTCAGACACGACCTAGCAACTATACAAAAACAACGTATAGTCCATTGGTGACATTCTACAGATGTCATTTACTATACGACTGCCAAATACTCCCATTACACCCCAGTCACCTTTTTTTATAGCAGAGCAAATACGAACCACATTTCTGTCTCTCTTCATTTCCGACTGACAAATATATGTTGGACTCCAACAAGCGCCGGGAGGAGGAGGGGCAAAGGAGAATGGCACACTTCCTGCCCTTAAAGAGGAGCCGGGCCGTAAGAAACGTATCATTTCAATAAGGCCCTTGATAGAGCAACTACTGCAGGATTGCTGCAGAGACACTGATGCTTTCTAAACTCCTTCCTAAATACAGAAAGAAGTGCTTGTGTCCAACAAAGAGGCATGGAGGAACTTCCCTGATGGCAAAGACTCTGGGGGGTCAGGGTTCGATCCCCAGTCAGACAACTAGATCTCACATGCCGCCGTGCAGATGGAAGATCTATGTGCCATAACAAAGACCTGGTGCAGCCAAATAAATAATATTTTTAAAAATTCTTTAAATAAGAGGCAAGATAAATATACTTCACGGGGACCAGCACAAGCTAAGGGCAGCATCTCCATATTAAGGGCAGGAGTAGAGAGAAGTAGCGCAGAACTACGACCTCTTTGATATTCCCAGGTCACAACGCGTGAAGTGGAGTGTTTTCTATAATGATGCATCTATCCAGCTGAGACTGCAAAAGCCTTTCCACAATGAATCTTAAGTTTGCATGCTCATTCGCTCAGTTGTATCCAACTCTTTTTTGGCCCCATGGACTGTATCCACCAGACTACTTTATCCATGGGATTTTCCTGGCAAGAAAACTGAAGTAGGTTGCCATTTCCTCCTCCAGGGAATCATCCCAACCAGGGATCAAACCTGTCTCTTGAGTTTCCTGCATTGGCAGGTGGATTCTTTACCACTTGCACCACCTGCGAAGCCCCCTTTCCAAATATTTACTTTCTTCAAACTCTGACAGATAAACATAATACAGAAGCAAAAACATTTCTTCATGTCCACTGAAAACTTTTCCCTTTTCAAAATCATTGAGATAAAATGCCCCTTCATTTTTGGTTTCCAAATATTCTAAGTCAGACACGACCTAGCAACTATACAAACAACGATAGTCCATTGGTGACATTCTACAGATGTCATTTACTATACGACTGCCAAATACTCCCATTACACCCCAGTCACCTTTTTTTATAGCAGAGCAAATACGAACCACATTTCTGTCTCTCTTCATTTCCGACTGACAAATATATGTTGGACTCCAACAAGCGCCGGAGGAGGAGGGGCAAAGGAGAATGGCACACTTCCTGCCCTTAAAGAGGAGCCGGGCCGTAAGAAACGTATCATTTCAATAAGGCCCTTGATAGAGCAACTACTGCAGGATTGCTGCAGAGACACTGATGCTTTCTAAACTCCTTCCTAAATACAGAAAGAAGTGCTTGTGTCCAACAAAGAGGCATGGAGGAACTTCCCTGATGGCAAAGACTCTGGGGGGTCAGGGTTCGATCCCCAGTCAGACAACTAGATCTCACATGCCGCCGTGCAGATGGAAGATCTATGTGCCATAACAAAGACCTGGTGCAGCCAAATAAATAATATTTTAAAAAATTCTTTAAATAAGAGGCAAGATAAATATACTTCACGGGGACCAGCACAAGCTAAGGGCAGCATCTCCATATTAAGGGCAGGAGTAGAGAGAAGTAGCGCAGAACTACGACCTCTTTGATATTCCCAGGTCACAACGCGTGAAGTGGAGTGTTTTCTATAATGATGCATCTATCCAGCTGAGACTGCAAAAGCCTTTCCACAATGAATCTTAAGTTTGCATGCTCATTCGCTCAGTTGTATCCAACTCTTTTTTGGCCCCATGGACTGTATCCACCAGACTACTTTATCCATGGGATTTTCCTGGCAAGAAAACTGAAGTAGGTTGCCATTTCCTCCTCCAGGGAATCATCCCAACCAGGGATCAAACCTGTCTCTTGAGTTTCCTGCATTGGCAGGTGGATTCTTTACCACTTGCACCACCTGCGAAGCCCCCTTTCCAAATATTTACTTTCTTCAAACTCTGACAGATAAACATAATACAGAAGCAAAAACATTTCTTCATGTCCACTGAAAACTTTTCCCTTTTCAAAATCATTGAGATAAAATGCCTCTTTCCTGTGGAATCTGTTCTATTCATTTGTTTTAAGAAAAGATCTCTCCTAAAGAAAGCAAAGCCATCTTTGATCTGACTTAACAAAAAGATCTAATCACACAATACAATCTATGAGGAAAAGGAAAAAAAAAAAAAGTAAGCTTCTTTGAGCCACATCAAATATATGAAAGAGAAAATACTTCATTTAATGCTGAAAACGAACAGAAAACAGCTAATATAATACCCTCTGAAGAATAACTGAGACCACGTGTTGATCTGACATGAGTTTCTAAGACACAATTAAAGGTCATTTCATGTACAAACATCTCATTTCTCACTGAGAAGCTTCAACTGTTGTCAGCGTTTTTGGCCACTGTGGGGCAGGTGCTGCAACCTGGCGCTATACACGGAGATGAGGCAAAGGAGGATTAAGGTAACACTCCACAAACCCCGGAAGCTTGATATCTAACCCCCCAGGAAATGTATCACCCTGGCTTTCGGCTGTTCCTGCCGCGAAGTCCTAGGCGACAAGGACTAAATAAATGATAGAATGCTTGCTCACTCAGAGCCTGAGTCTCTCCCATCGAAATGGCTTCACTGAGAAAGGCAAATAGGCTTCCTTTCTGTTTTGCCCACCTCCACCTTCATGGGATTCCCAGGGTCCAAAACCGTAAGTTTGGCATTTTTCGCTCCAAGCCCCAGAGCGACCTTTGGAATGCCTTCCAGCAGCTGGGAGGTGCCAAGCCAAGACCGAATGGCAATACTGGGGTATTTCGGAAAATGACTTTTCAAACTGCTCTCAGCCCCTGCGGCCTGTCTCCTTTTGCTCTATCCCTTTAAGAAAGGACGTGCTGGAGAAGGACTTCAAAGTCTTCCTTTCAAAAGGGAAATCACGTCTAGAAAGCTTTTCTCAGAAGGAGAAAGAGACAAACTATTTGATTTGAAAGAAGTAAATCTTAAGAGCCAAACGAGGGAGGATCAAAGAATCGCTTCATGTGAACTGAAGAAGGAACCCTTTCCAGTGGGACAGGACTTCACTCTTTCCGATTCGGGGCAAGACATTTTGGAGATAGTACGCCAGCTTGAGAATCAAAATAAAGAAGTGAGTTACGTTCCAGAAAATCACGTGATCCCTCCCCCGCCCCCGCCTTTTTTTTTTTTTTTTTCTCTCTATCTCACCAACTTTAAAAGATGTGCCAGTCTGCACACTTTGGGGAAATCCGTGGGTGAGGGAGGCAGAAAATGAGAACAAGGCGACCTAAGAACGCAGCCTGAGTCTCCCCCCTCCCCTCTCCCGTCCCCGGTTCTTCCTGCCTCGCCCTCCCCCCACAAGCACCCTGCTACTCACCAGTCATCCCAGCTCCCTGTTCTTTGAATCTGGAAGGTCAGCCCAGCGGGCAGCAGATGGTTAAGGAACCTTGGGATGTTTTCTTTGCAGTTTTAGTATTTGTATTTTTAATAATTCAAGTAAAATCTGAATACATTCTTATAAAAAATTTAAATCGCCAAGGAAAACAAAAAGCCCCACATTTCTGTTAGCAGTGGAATCATCTATGAAGTGCATTTTCCAGTTTTAGCTTCCCGGTCTCCATTCCCCCAAGTGCTATTCTCAATTTGCTGTGAACCTTCCAGACCTTATAGATATGGAGATTATCTATGAATCTGCATAGGAGGAAGGAATTAGTGAACTGAAAGCAGAAAACTGTGACCAAAAAAAAGGTATTAATCACTGGTTTGCAAAGTTCAATAAAATTAAGATGGGTCATCAGGTGTGAGTAAGAAAAACAAGATGGAACTCATGTATAAGCAACATTAAGAATAAAACCAGGGAACTATACCCAATATCCTGTAGTAAACTACTTTGAAAAAGAATCTGAAAAAGAATATACATGCATAGCTGAATCACTTTGCTGTGTGGCAGGAATGGATACAACATTATAAATAAACTCCAAGAAAATAAATTTTAAAAAGAATAGAAACATCTAATTACAGACACAGAGCAGACTTTTTAAAAAATTAGGCGCTATTATTCATCATTTGGCTTGAAAATCTACTTCTGTCTAAGGAAAAAAATGAATTGCCAAAAGTAGTCCAATCAGATGTTCCATTTACACCAGAAAGTCTTACTTTTCCTTACCTGTTTGCTTGGTGCAGTATATGTTAAATTCCCACGGTAGAAAATGGTGGGGGGAACTCAGTTCCTTTTCTCATGGAATTACTCTATTCTTAGGAGACAAGATAGGTTCAAGTGTGGAGAATTTCTAATCTAAACATGAGCTCGTTTAGAAAAAAATAAAAGAAAAAAAAAATGATTACTACTACTCAGCTTTTAAAAGAAATGCAGAAGACTCAGTCCTAATGAGGTGGCTAGCTCTAGAACCTATCGTAAAAAGTGAAGTAAGTCAAAAAGAGAAACACAAATACAGTATACTAACACACATATATGGAATCTAGTAGGACGGTCTTGATAACACACGCAGTGAACTCATGGAAAAACAGACAGAGCATAGACATATGGACATTGTGGGGAAGAAATAGGGAGGGGGCGTCATGGGGACAGTAACATGGAAACCTATACTGTCATGTGTGGAAAAGATAGCTATTGTCATTGTGCTAAGGGAATAGGAGTAGCTACGATTGGGCGATTTAGGGGGGTGGAAAAGGGATAGCTGATGTGGGTCATGTGTGCCCAAGCATTTTGTAGCTGATCTCTATGAAGTGCATTTTCCAGTTTTAGCTTCCCGGTCTCCATTCCCCCAAGTGCTATTCTCAATTTGCTGTGAACCTTCCAGACCTTATAGATATGGAGATTATCTATGAATCTGCATAGGAGGAAGGAATTAGTGAACTGAAAGCAGAAAACTGTGACCAAAAAAAAGGTATTAATCACTGGTTTGCAAAGTTCAATAAAATTAAGATGGGTCATCAGGTGTGAGTAAGAAAAACAAGATGGAACTCATGTATAAGCAACATTAAGAATAAAACCAGGGAACTATACCCAATATCCTGTAGTAAACTACTTTGAAAAAGAATCTGAAAAAGAATATACATGCATAGCTGAATCACTTTGCTGTGTGGCAGGAATGGATACAACATTATAAATAAACTCCAAGAAAATAAATTTTAAAAAGAATAGAAACATCTAATTACAGACACAGAGCAGACTTTTTAAAAAATTAGGCGCTATTATTCATCATTTGGCTTGAAAATCTACTTCTGTCTAAGGAAAAAAATGAATTGCCAAAAGTAGTCCAATCAGATGTTCCATTTACACCAGAAAGTCTTACTTTTCCTTACCTGTTTGCTTGGTGCAGTATATGTTAAATTCCCACGGTAGAAAATGGTGGGGGGAACTCAGTTCCTTTTCTCATGGAATTACTCTATTCTTAGGAGACAAGATAGGTTCAAGTGTGGAGAATTTCTAATCTAAACATGAGCTCGTTTAGAAAAAAATAAAAGAAAAAAAAAATGATTACTACTACTCAGCTTTTAAAAGAAATGCAGAAGACTCAGTCCTAATGAGGTGGCTAGCTCTAGAACCTATCATAAAAAGTGAAGTAAGTCAAAAAGAGAAACACAAATACAGTATACTAACACACATATATGGAATCTAGTAGGACGGTCTTGATAACACACGCAGTGAACTCATGGAAAAACAGACAGAGCATAGACATATGGACATTGTGGGGAAGAAATAGGGAGGGGGCGTCATGGGGACAGTAACATGGAAACCTATACTGTCATGTGTGGAAAAGATAGCTATTGTCATTGTGCTAAGGGAATAGGAGTAGCTACGATCACTTGGGGCGATGGTCTGGAGGGGTGGGAGTGAGGGAACTGGGTGGGTGGAGGGTCCAGGGATATGCATATGAATGATCTGGGAACATACATGTCGGTGAACAACAAAACTCTGTAAAATCTTTTAAAAAAAAAGAAATAACAAAAAAAATTAAGATGAGCTTATTTAGAAATTAATTTAGCTTTTAGAAGCTTCTGTAGTGAATAAACCATGATATCAGTGAGATAAATTTTCTCAAGAATCACTGACTTTTAATATTTTCTTAGATAATTATTAGTTAATCCAATTCCAGGCTGAAGAAAGTCACAAGCAGTTGATAGTTTCATAATGGACAAAAACAATACAACCACAAAAATCATGCCCAGCCTTTATTCAGAGCTTACTCTGTGCAAGACATAGGTACTAAGATGCTTGGTTCTTGGGTTTCCCTGGTGGTCCAGTGGGTAAGGAGTCCACCTTGCGCCGGGGGCACCGGTTCAATCCCTGGCCCGGGAAGACCCATGTGCTGCCGAGCAGTTGGGCCGGTTTATGAATCAGCGTTCTGGAGTGCATGCTGGTGCTCTGTAGTGAAAGAGGCCACTGCAATGGGAGGCCCACACATGCCAAAGAATAAAAAGATGGATGAAAATAAATATGAATAAAAGAGGCATGATGGGGAAAAGAAAAAAATTTAAAAAAAAAGACGCTTGGTTTTCAAAATGATGCTAGGGCTGGATACTATTGTTATACCCATTTTATAGATTGTAAAACTGAGGTATATAGAGAGATTGCCCCAAGGTCACCCTAACTTTGAGGGGCAGAATGGGGATTCCTATGGAGAATGGCTATGATTACTTAGGGTGTTAAAGACTGTACCTAATGCCATAAGAAAATCCAGCTTTTTCTCTCCTTATCACATTTTAACTGGTAACCTCATAATTTCACCCTGGACAGTGCACCTGTCTTACCTAGATGGCCCTTAGCAAGAGTAGGAGTTTAAAGTAGGAAAAACATCACATGCCCTCAGGAAAGATGACTAAAGGATTTCAGGAAACTGAGGGAGTGGCAGCTAGGGTGAGGTTTACCTAGGTAGACATTTAGGGAATGAGACTAGAAAGCCCTTCCTTAGCCCAGACCTGCACTTCAGAAGCATCCATACTAATGAACTATTGTCATCATTGCCATTATTGTTATTATTACTCTATTTATCCTTCCTTAATGGAAAAGAAAAAAACCAGTGTCTTTTCTTCTTTCTCCCTCCTATCTGCGCTCTCCTCCCCGCCACCCCAGCCCAACAACTGACTACAGGTTAATCGGCTTGAAAGTTCTGATTGGCTGTGAATACCATATCTGCATTCCAAAGAGAAGAATTATATGTGCCACAGCTATTAAAGGGTAGGCGTGGAGAAAGGTTCTGGATCCTTCTAAATTCCTCTCCTCCCCTCCTCTCTTTACCCTCCTCCTTAAGAGAGCTATTTTCAGTCTTTCCTCTGTCTCCGCATTCCGCATCTAGGGAAACAGGCTCAGAAAAAATCTGTGTGCATGGACCAGAGTCACTGAGATCTGCTTCACTGAATATCCTACAAGGGCAGGACAGGAGCTTCCCCACTGTTCTGTGTAGTTGTAAACCCCTCCAGGGCCAGGACCCAAGCTCTGCTTTCTTTTGTATAACATTCAATAAATACCTATTCTTCTTTGGAGACATTTTTCGAATACTGTAGTAACAGAAGAAAACAGAAAATACACTTTGAGAAAGCCATCTTGGATTTAATTTTCACGGGGATGGAATTGTTGTTTTGTTTGGATTTGGGTTTGGTTTTGGTTACTGAAAGTTTCTAGATGTGTATGTATTACCTGGAACAGAGTCCCCTGAAATTGACTGGGGAAGGAGGGGAAAGTCTTTGAAAGGCCCCATATTGCTGTCTGTTAACTGTTAAGCCGTGTGTATCTCCCTTTCAACCTGATAAGAAAAACACAAACCATTTTCTTTTCTTGAAACCATAACTCTAGCGGTTTTTTAAGTAGCTAAACTTCTCTGTGGGCAGAAAAACGGTGAAAAAAAAGTTCACCTACATTTATTTCATAAGCTCCATAGAGTTTTAGACATGTTATAACAACTCAGTTTTGGTCTTTATTTTGTTGTTTTAAGTGAATTGGGAGCTTTGAGCTACTTCAGGAATCCTTCTATGGCTAGTGAGATAGTTCCTTCTGACCTTTCCAAATTCTTAATAATAATGTGAGTTTGGTTGTAAATGTAAAATCAGTCGAGAAGCGGGAACACAGTTGATCGGTCAGTCGTGTACTGCTGGTGTTTTGTCGTTTCCCTTTCTCAGGCTTGTTGTGTTCAGAAGACATACGTTGAGCAACTTGTTTCTGAATTATAGGATTGCTCAATCTGCTTGCTTTCTTAAGAAGAATTACATTAAAGCACTGAACTATGTAGGTATGAGATCCTGGTTTTGAACGAGTCAGTAATGAACTTTTAAAGTTTAGACTACCAGGATGAGTCAATGTGATTGATTTATTAATTAGTAAAAGCCATCCTCTGAAATTACCTTGCATTAATCACAATTCATGCAAAAATATATCCAATTATTCTGAAGATGGAGGTTTGACAAACTATCCCTTCTTCAGAGACCACAGTCAATTTTAATAACTCTTACTGGACAAATCATTCATGTTCAGCCTAAAATGATGAGCGGTTGAGGAAATTCCCAAAAGTACAACGGACCCATCTGGCCAAGATGAAAACTATGCAAAACAGAGACAGGGAGGCGGGGTGAAGCCGGAAATGAGAGTCTGACAATTCTGGATATTCTAGTATCTGCTGCCACTTGCAATAAAGGAATCGACTCTAATTGGATTCTTCTGAGTCAAAGGCTGGTGAAAATGTACAGAAAATGGGCAGGAAACCCCAGGTTCAAGAACCCACGCTTTTAGGGAAAGATGGCGAATGCCTGTTCAGGGCAAAAATAAACTGATTCACTGGTGGAAAGGTGAAGCTGTCTAGTTACCTGAGATCTGGATGTCCTCTTTTGCAAGATACAGATCCTAGCTTTCAGAATCAGATACATTTAAATAACTTGAAATCATGTTTCCCAATGGATCCACTTTACAGATGAGAAAATGGAGCCCCATTAGGTTCAGTACAGAATTAGATGGCAAATCCAGAACCAGCATCCAGAGACCCTAAGGCACACTAAATAGCCTTTTGCAGTCTAAATTTCCCTTTGGAAAATCAGAGGTGGGATAAACAAAATTGTGTGATTTCCGATTCTCAAGTGCTGTCGTTTTGGTATCTTGATTCCAGGTCTACTTTCTCAAAAACCTCACAGAGCCTAAGTATTTATGAGTGTAAGAACATATATAAATATACATGTGTATATGAAAATACTATATACTTTAGTGAAACAGGAATGTTTTGAAGATTCAGGTTTAAAATGACTTATATATGACAGAATTTTAAAAACATGTGTCTAATATGTTCACTTCCTATTACTGCATGTGGGTTTTTTGACCTACTGACTATTGAAGGGAGAAAAAAAGGGGAAGTCAGATAATTCTTCTGGAGATTTAAAATTCTCTATTTTTGTGATATAGTGAGATATGAGAAAATGGAATCTTTTTAACCCCCTTTCTTTTATCACAAAGATTGAAATGACTCTAGATTTTATTAGAAAACAAAAACGTCGCAGTTTGTGTGAACTCAAGTAATAAAACACAGTGAATTTTAATGAGTTCACCTCCTAAAGATAGTTCACTGTCGGTAGAGTGTGGTTCCTGAATTATCTGGAGAGCCAAGTGATTAATCAGAAATGAAGGGACTTCCCAGATAATTCAGTGGTTAAGACTGCTCCCAGTGCAGGCGCACAGGTTCAATTCCTGGTCTCGGAACTAAGATACCACGTGGCACAGTCAAAAATTTAAAAAAAGAGAGAAAGAAATGAAGTCATGAAGAGGATTCAGGAAGGTTTTAAGAAGAGACAGACAATGTCCACAGAAAATGTTATTGGAGGAACTCTTTCCCATCTTGATATGTTGGACCTTTTACAAAGTAAACTGCAAAATACTCTTGAGTATGAAGGCACTCTCAAGTAGTCTGGATTACTAAAATAGAAGGGAGAAGAAGAGAGAACCCTTCACAGACTGGGAGAATACTATATACACATGCACTGGAAAACAAAGAAAGCTTCCATATTAGAAACAGGAGAAACTTGGGAGGACAACCCTTGTAAATGAGTTTACTGCTTCCTTAACTTTGAAACTCTTTAACTCTTAAGCTACTGCCTTTTGCAGTCTAAATTTCCTTTGGAAAATCAGAGGTGGGATAAACAAAATTGTGTGATTTCCGATTCTCAAGTGCTGTCGTTTTGGTATCTTGATTCCAGGTCTACTTTCTCAAAAACCTCACAGAGCCTAAGTATTTATGAGTGTAAGAACATATATAAATATACATGTGTATATGAAAATACTATATACTTTAGTGAAACAGGAATGTTTTGAAGATTCAGGTTTAAAATGACTTATATATGACAGAATTTTAAAAACATGTGTCTAATATGTTCACTTCCTATTACTGCATGTGGGTTTTTTGACCTACTGACTATTGAAGGGAGAAAAAAAGGGGAAGTCAGATAATTCTTCTGGAGATTTAAAATTCTCTATTTTTGTGATATAGTGAGATATGAGAAAATGGAATCTTTTTAACCCCCTTTCTTTTATCACAAAGATTGAAATGACTCTAGATTTTATTAGAAAACAAAAACGTCGCAGTTTGTGTGAACTCAAGTAATAAAACACAGTGAATTTTAATGAGTTCACCTCCTAAAGATAGTTCACTGTCGGTAGAGTGTGGTTCCTGAATTATCTGGAGAGCCAAGTGATTAATCAGAAATGAAGGGACTTCCCAGATAATTCAGTGGTTAAGACTGCTCCCAGTGCAGGCGCACAGGTTCAATTCCTGGTCTCGGAACTAAGATACCACGTGGCACAGTCAAAAATTTAAAAAAAGAGAGAAAGAAATGAAGTCATGAAGAGGATTCAGGAAGGTTTTAAGAAGAGACAGACAATGTCCACAGAAAATGTTATTGGAGGAACTCTTTCCCATCTTGATATGTTGGACCTTTTACAAAGTAAACTGCAAAATACTCTTGAGTATGAAGGCACTCTCAAGTAGTCTGGATTACTAAAATAGAAGGGAGAAGAAGAGAGAACCCTTCACAGACTGGGAGAATACTATATACACATGCACTGGAAAACAAAGAAAGCTTCCATATTAGAAACAGGAGAAACTTGGGAGGACAACCCTTGTAAATGAGTTTACTGCTTCCTTAACTTTGAAACTCTTTAACTCTTAAGCATTCACTGCCTTGCAGGCTTCAGTTTCAGCAGTTAAGGAAATAAAACCCAAATCTGGGTAATCCCAGGGCTCTGCTTGATGTCTGCCTTTTCCCTCTGACCTAGGAGTCTCACTCAGCATCAAAAAGGAAAGCGAGTTTTCTCAGGTCATTGTTTAAATGCTACACTGTGAACAGAATACAGGATGGGAAATGCAACCTCTTAGAATGAATTTCCAGAGCAGTTATTCTTCACTGAGCTTTTTTATTTGGTTCTGAAAGCCTTTGAGAAAGTTGATAGTTATGATTTATCATTTTGCAGGGGACATTCCAAAATAGCAGTTTGTTTAATTTTTTTTTAAGACAAGTAAAGGTCATAGAGATCAACCCAATTTTTAATCTAGCTTCTGGAAGTTTGTTTTGAAAAGAAGAGTGTTTAAAGAAGTTTGGAATCTTTTGATGTATCTGCTGAGAGTATGTAACTTGAAAAAATAATTTTAACTATATAAATAATACCTAAATGCATTGCAATTGTTTTATTTTCTTTTATTTTTGGCCACTTTTATTGGTCTTTCTTTTTTTCTTAATTATTGTTTTATTTATCTTAATTTGGCTGTACTATGTCTTACTTGTGGCATGTGGGATCTAGTTCCCTGACCAGGGATCAAGCCTGGACCCCCTGCATTAGAAGCACAGAGTCTTAACTACTCAACCACTAGGGAAGCCCCTCTTTCATTTTTTTTTTTTTAATTTTCATCCATCTTTTGTTCTTTTGGCTCTTGTGGGCCTCCCATTGCAGTGGCCTCTCCTGTAGAAGAGTACTGACACTGGGCGCATGCACTCCAGAATGCTGCCTCGTAATTGGACACACCCATCCAGCCATTCTGCGGCATGTGGGGTCCTCCTGTACCAGGGATGGAACCGGCGCCCCTTGCAGTGCAAGGCAGACTCTTTACGCACTGGACCACCAGGGAAGCCCATTGCAATTGTTTTTTTTTTTTAAAGTCATTAAGACTTAAACAGATGGAAAGATATTCCGTGTTCCTGGGTCGGAAGAATCAATATTGTGAAAATGACCATACTACCAAATATCTATAGATTCAATGAGATCCCTATCAAACTACCAATGACATTCTTCACAGAACTAGACCAAAGAATAACACAGTTCATATGGAAACACAAAAGACCTTGAATAGCCAAAGCAATCCTGAGGAAGAAGAATGGAGCTGGAGGGATTAGCCTCCCTAACTTCAGACTATACTACAAAGCAACAGTCATCAAGACAGTATGGTACTGGGGCAAAGACAGCCTCTTTAACAAATGGTGCTGGGATAACTGGACAGCTACATGCAAAAAAATGAAGTTGGAACATTCCCTGACACCACACACAGAGATCAACTCAAAATGGATTAAAGGCCTTAAGACTAGACACCCTAAAACTCTTAGAGAATATAGGCAAAACCCTGAAGGACATAAATCAAAGCAAGATCTTCTCTGACCCACCTATGAGAATAGTGGAACTAAAAAGAAAAATGAGTATGTGGGACCTAATGAAACTTAAAAGCTTTTGTACAGCAAAACAAACTACAATAAAGCTGAACAGACAACCCACAGAATGGGAGAACATCATAGAAAATGAAACAACAGACAAAGAATCTCCAAAATCTACAAGCAACTCAGACAACTCAACATTGGAAAAATGAACAGCCCAATCAAAAAATGGGAAAAGAACTAAACAGACACCTCTCCAAAGAGGACATACAGATGGCCAAAACACACATGAAACGATGCTCAACCTCGCTTATTATTAGAAAAATGCAAATCAAAACTACAATGAGATATCACCTCACATCCATCAGAATGGCCATAATTAACAAATCGACAGACAATAAATGCTGGAGAGGGTGCGGAGAAAAGAGAACCCTCTTGAATTTCTGGTGGGAATGTAAATGGATACAGCCGCTATGGAAGATGGTATGGAGATTTCTTAAAACACTAAAAATAGAAGCACCATACGACCCAGCAAGCCCACTCTTAGGCTTATACCCTGATGAAATCAAAACTGAAAGAAACACCTGTACCCCAATGTTCACTGCAGCTCTCTATACAATAGCTAGAACATGGAAGCAACCTAGATGTCCATTGACGAATGAATGGATAAAGAAGCTCTGGTACATATATACAATGGAATACTACACAGCTGTAAAAAGAAATGCAGAAGAATCAGCCCTAATGAGGCGGCTGGATCTAGAACCTATTATCAAAAGTGAAGTCAGTCAGAAAGAGAAGGACAAATACAGTATACTAACAGATATATATGGAATCTAGTAGGATGGTAATGATAACACACACAGTGAAGCAATGGAAAAACAGACATGGAGAGTAGACATATGGAGTGTGGGGAATGAACAGTGGGTGGGAGGAGTAAAGGAAGTAGCATGAAAACCTGTACTATTGTATGTGAAGAAAATAGCCATTGTCATTGCGCTGTGAGAAAAGGGGATCCTGCAGGAGTGCTGTGCGACGGTCTGGAGGGGTAGGATGGAGGAGATATACATATGACTAATCTGGGAACATACATATCTGTAAGCAACAAAACTCCGTAAAAGTTAAAAGTAAAATAAAAATTTTAAAAAAAGTCATTATGTGGTAAAAGGTTTATGAGAAAATGGGAAAAAAATTTTAGACAAAACTAAAAAAGCTGAACAGACAACCCACAGAATGGGAGAACATCATAGAAAATGAAACAACAGACAAAGAATCTCCAAAATCTACAAGCAACTCAGACAACTCAACATTGGAAAAATGAACAGCCCAATCAAAAAATGGGAAAAGAACTAAACAGACACCTCTCCAAAGAGGACATACAGATGGCCAAAACACACATGAAACGATGCTCAACCTCGCTTATTATTAGAAAAATGCAAATCAAAACTACAATGAGATATCACCTCACATCCATCAGAATGGCCATAATTAACAAATCGACAGACAATAAATGCTGGAGAGGGTGCGGAGAAAAGAGAACCCTCTTGAATTTCTGGTGGGAATGTAAATGGATACAGCCGCTATGGAAGATGGTATGGAGATTTCTTAAAACACTAAAAATAGAAGCACCATACGACCCAGCAAGCCCACTCTTAGGCTTATACCCTGATGAAATCAAAACTGAAAGAAACACCTGTACCCCAATGTTCACTGCAGCTCTCTATACAATAGCTAGAACATGGAAGCAACCTAGATGTCCATTGACGAATGAATGGATAAAGAAGCTCTGGTACATATATACAATGGAATACTACACAGCTGTAAAAAGAAATGCAGAAGAATCAGCCCTAATGAGGCGGCTGGATCTAGAACCTATTATCAAAAGTGAAGTCAGTCAGAAAGAGAAGGACAAATACAGTATACTAACAGATATATATGGAATCTAGTAGGATGGTAATGATAACACACACAGTGAAGCAATGGAAAAACAGACATGGAGAGTAGACATATGGAGTGTGGGGAATGAACAGTGGGTGGGAGGAGTAAAGGAAGTAGCATGAAAACCTGTACTATTGTATGTGAAGAAAATAGCCATTGTCATTGCGCTGTGAGAAAAGGGGATCCTGCAGGGGTGCTGTGCGACGGTCTGGAGGGGTAGGATGGAGGAGATATACATATGACTAATCTGGGAACATACATATCTGTAAGCAACAAAACTCCGTAAAAGTTAAAAGTAAAATAAAAATTTTAAAAAAAGTCATTATGTGGTAAAAGGTTTATGAGAAAAATGGATTTCATAAGGGACATCCAAAATAAATCAAAGTATCTCATCATAGAGCTGTTTAAAGATAGGTCAAGGGATCAGGGTGGTGAGTTTCCAAGGAGAAGCCCCGAAATTCTAAAACCAGATTCTCAATTCTGGCCCACCATGTGCTATATGCTTGAGCTACATTTTTTTTTTTTTAATTGAATTTTTAGCAACCAGCTGAGGCCTCTGCTTCCTTCAAGTACGAGACATTCGGAGTTACTTCCTTCTACCCTTTCCCTCTGTAGGCCCAGAGGGCAAATGTAGAAATTTCCCCTGTAAGCACTGATAGCCCTGTGAGAACAACTGCTTTCCCCCAATCTTGGGTTGACCTTCTCTCCATCATTTCCCTCTCTCTCACCTCTCTGTAAAAGAAAGTCTTAGGTCCTTCTCAGATCACTGAGGGCTTTGCAAACCCTTGCTTGGCTGCAAAGATCTAAAAGAGAAATGGCATTTTAAGAATGTTTCTTTGCTGATAAACACCTCTAAATACCACAGTAGCTCTTGAATCTCTCATTCCCAATTTCATTTTTCATGGAATTTTCCAGAAATGCGGTAAACCTGCCACATACTCTTGAACAACAAAAAATATAAAAACAAAACATTAGGGACTTCCCTGGTGGTACAGTGGCTAAGACTCTGTGTTCCCAGTGGGGAGGTCTTGGGGTTCTATCCCTGTCCAGGGAACTAGATCCCACAGGCTGATAGTAAGAGTGTGCCTGGGCTTCCCTGGTGGCTCAGTGGTGAAGAGTTTGCCAGCCAATGCAGGAGACACAGGTTTGATCCCTGATCCAGGACGATCTCACATGCTGTGGAGCAACTAAGCTGTAGCTGTTGAGCCCGTGTGCCACAACTATTGAAGCCCATGGGACCTAGAGTCCAAGTTCCACAACAAGAGAAGTCACCGCAACAAGAATCCTGCTCACCTCAACTAGAGAGTAGCCCCCCTCCCTGCAACTAGAGAAGAGCCTGCAGCAGCAGTGAAAACCCAGAATAGCCAAAAAAAAAAAAAAAAAAAAATCTGCCTGCTGCAACTAAGACCTGGTGCGGCAAAAATAAATAAATAAGTAAATATTAAATAAATAAATATTTAAAAAAACACAGAACATTAAAAGCCCTAAAAAATCTCAAGGATCCCTGTCCGAATTGCTTGATAGTGAAGCTTTTGAAAATAAAACAAGCAAAATGCCACCTTCAGAGATGAATTACAAGGGATTGATACTGAGAACTATAGAATTCTGGCATGAATGAGCTTGATAACCAACAAAACTGAATGAGCCTCAGTTTGAGGACTCACAGTTAAAGAAGCAAACGGAAAAAAAAAAAAAAAAAGCTACGTTGTGAGCAGTGTTTAAACATCAGTCGCTGTGAAAAAAGGTATGAAAATGTCGGCTCTCTTTGAGCCGGCCCGCTGTTCTAGCAGTGCCTTCCATGCTGATTCTCCCTTAAACCGACCTGCTGCACTGGCTCTCCCTCCCCCAGCTCTAATAAACTTTTTCCCCTCAAAAAAAAAAAAAAAAAGGTATGAAAATAAAACCAAAAAAATGGAAGAACTGCGCTCCCAGTGCGGCGGGAAAGTTTACCCAAATGACAAGCTGTCACGTGGGGACATTCCGGCAACATTCTTAAGTCTGTTTCCTTTGATCAAAAAGGATAGACAGAAGCCCAACATTTGTGTCTGTGCTGGTTGGTCATTTCCCCCCTTTCCTGGAGTAATTATATGCCACATCCATGAAGCAATGTGTCTAATACCTTAAAGCTCTCAGTACAAAGACGAGTGTGGTCATATGACATTGCTATATTTAGAAAAGGACTCTATTTTCTGTTTTGCTCAGCCTTTACAATTTTCTGCTCTGAAGAAAGCGGAGTTTCAAACGTACATTGATCTTTTTCACATCGTGAATGAACTGAATAAGCACCTGTTTTCAACTGCCAACGTACATATATTTTTAAAGGGGAAATAGAAATCTACTCTTAATTCAACATGAGAGGTATAATTTCTTCCCCTGATTTCTTTAAAAGAATATAAATAAAAAGGCACAGTGATAATATTTACCAAATTTTATAAATGCTAAGGTAGGTACTTAACTGAACAAAGCAACAATGTGGAATGTGATAATATATTCCAAGGCAATTTAGATGAAAATATTCTCCTTCACCCTCCACCCCTGAATAATAAGAATCTTGGGGAAAACTAGCTCCTGTAATTATGCAAAGTGACTGAAAATTTAACTCTAAGCAGGATAATAATTTATTAGTTAGAGAAATGTGTGCGACCCCTTTCTCAAAAAATGTCTAGAAATAATAATATTTTTTTAAATGGACAATTTTTCCTTTAAGTTAAATGTCATAAACCTCAACTGAATACAACAAGCCCACCCCTTTGAAAGAATGAGCATTCTCTCCGTGACAATAATCCAAACCTTTTTCTGATGTTGAAAATTGGACTGATTAAGTTAGCACGTTAGGATCGGGTGTCCATATGTATAGAATTCATTACTTCATTCAATATGAACTAAAATCTACCTCTTAAAAACGGTGACGACTGATTTATCTATCCTGGATAGAGGCAGAGCAGGAATGCAATATATAAGTGCATTTTAATATAGCTTTATTGCATCAAAATGATGTCGAGTTCTTGTAAAAATATCCCAGGTTGGACTTCCCTGGTGGTCCAGTGGGTAAGGACACCGGCTTGCAGTGCAAGGGGTGCCAGTTCGATCCCTGGCATGGGAAGATCCCATGTGCCACGGAGCGGCTGGACCGAAGTGTCCAACTACCTAGCTGGAGCTCTGGGGCACATGCGCCCAGAGCCGGTGCTCTGCAGTGAGAGAGGCCACTGTGATGGGAGGCCCACACAGGCCAAAGAACACAGATGGATGAAAATAGAGAAATGAAAGACCAATAGAAGTGGCCAAAAAAAAAAAAAAAAAACTGAAAAACCAAAACAAAACTAAAAACATCCCAGGTTGTTCATGGAGAGATTACATGGGTACAGTTATTTTCATTAAGAAAATGTCTACCCAAGTCTTCCTTATTTTTGTATAATTATAGTTTTCCATCTGCCTTTCTCTAGGACATTTGTTCTTGTTTTACCTGATTTCCATTGATATTTATGAGCAGAAACTCATTTCTCATTCATTCATTATTGTTTATCATTCAGTGGGCACTGTTAAACAATGAATTTTAGGTGTTCATTGGGATCCTAGAATTTCTGTTTTATGAATTTGTCAAAATTTCCAAGAAAATGGTTATTTAAATACTCAATTGTTTGAAAATAGATAATCTATAATATACACATGTATGCTTCATTGTCATGGTTTGGGGTGACACAGTAGTAGTTTTTACATTTTAACATCATTGAAATTAGCCTGCATTTTGTGATTGATGGCATCTTGCAATTACATTTAGAAACATGTCTTTCTTTCTTTCTTAATAGTCCATAAAATAATAATGGGACATCTTACAAGTGGTGATGTTTTAGTTAGAGAAATGTGCGACCCTTTCTCAAAAAATGTCTAGAAATAATAATATTTTTTTAAATGGACAATTTTTCCTTTAAGTTAAATGTCATAAACCTCAACTGAATACAACAAGCCCACCCCTTTGAAAGAATGAGCATTCTCTCCGTGACAATAATCCAAACCTTTTTCTGATGTTGAAAATTGGACTGATTAAGTTAGCACGTTAGGATCGGGTGTCCATATGTATAGAATTCATTACTTCATTCAATATGAACTAAAATCTACCTCTTAAAAACGGTGACGACTGATTTATCTATCCTGGATAGAGGCAGAGCAGGAATGCAATATATAAGTGCATTTTAATATAGCTTTATTGCATCAAAATGATGTCGAGTTCTTGTAAAAATATCCCAGGTTGGACTTCCCTGGTGGTCCAGTGGGTAAGGACACCGGCTTGCAGTGCAAGGGGTGCCAGTTCGATCCCTGGCATGGGAAGATCCCATGTGCCACGGAGCGGCTGGACCGAAGTGTCCAACTACCTAGCTGGAGCTCTGGGGCACATGCGCCCAGAGCCGGTGCTCTGCAGTGAGAGAGGCCACTGTGATGGGAGGCCCACACAGGCCAAAGAACACAGATGGATGAAAATAGAGAAATGAAAGACCAATAGAAGTGGCCAAAAAAAAAAAAAAAAACTGAAAAACCAAAACAAAACTAAAAACATCCCAGGTTGTTCATGGAGAGATTACATGGGTACAGTTATTTTCATTAAGAAAATGTCTACCCAAGTCTTCCTTATTTTTGTATAATTATAGTTTTCCATCTGCCTTTCTCTAGGACATTTGTTCTTGTTTTACCTGATTTCCATTGATATTTATGAGCAGAAACTCATTTCTCATTCATTCATTATTGTTTATCATTCAGTGGGCACTGTTAAACAATGAATTTTAGGTGTTCATTGGGATCCTAGAATTTCTGTTTTATGAATTTGTCAAAATTTCCAAGAAAATGGTTATTTAAATACTCAATTGTTTGAAAATAGATAATCTATAATATACACATGTATGCTTCATTGTCATGGTTTGGGGTGACACAGTAGTAGTTTTTACATTTTAACATCATTGAAATTAGCCTGCATTTTGTGATTGATGGCATCTTGCAATTACATTTAGAAACATGTCTTTCTTTCTTTCTTAATAGTCCATAAAATAATAATGGGACATCTTACAAGTGGTGATGTTTTAGGTCTGACAAAAGGCTGTAACTATCCCCTTCTGTTTTCTCAATTATTTTGATGTTATTGCTTGAGTATTTCTTCCACCATGGACTTCCATAGGACAAATAACACTGATGAAACTAATAATAACTAATTTACTGAGCTCTTCCTAAGTGTCAGCAACTGACAGGAATTTCCTTCACATTAAATCGTCACAAAGCCCTAAAAGGTTATTTTTTGTTTTTATTTTTACCATTTGTTTATTTCCTTTGGACAGATTCTATAAGCTTAACAGCTAGGTCAAAAGGAATATGTATGTAATTTTTTAATGTATATTGTCTCATTTATTACTTTCAAAAAGTTAATTTATACTTCGCAAGTTGAGTATTTGCACCTTCACTAACTTGCAAGTCTTAGGGTAGAAGATGTTATTTCATTGTTATTTTAATTTATTTCTTAGATTGCTAATCAGGCTGAAGAGCTTTTCCTATTTTTTTTGGCAACTTGTTTCTTCTTTTGAAATTGCTCTGTTTATGAGTCTTTATTTATTTGGGGGGAAGAGAAGATTACTTCTCTCATTGTTAATTGCTATGTAAGGGTCAGTACTATTGTTATCTCATTTTGTAGAGAGAGAAACAGAGAACATTTGCATGTCACCCCTCACTTTCCTCACCCTAATCTCAGTTCATTTCAGTCACTCAGTCGGGTTCGACTCTTTGCACCCCATGGACTGCAGCATGTCAGGGCTTCCCTGTTCTTCATCATCTCTCAGAGCTTGCTCGAACTCATGTCCATTGATTCAGTGATGCCATCCAACCATCTCATCCTCTGTTGTCCCCTTTTCCCCCTGTTCTAAATCTTTCCCAGCAAAATTAATTTGCTTGGAAACTCAATTGTTTGAAAATAGATAATCTATAATATACACATGTATGCTTCATTGTCATGGTTTGGGGTGACACAGTAGTAGTTTTACATTTTAACATCATTGAAATTAGCCTGCATTTTGTGATTGATGGCATCTTGCAATTACATTTAGAAACATGTCTTTCTTTCTTTCTTAATAGTCCATAAAATAATAATGGGACATCTTACAAGTGGTGATGTTTTAGGTCTGACAAAAGGCTGTAACTATCCCCTTCTGTTTTCTCAATTATTTTGATGTTATTGCTTGAGTATTTCTTCCACCATGGACTTCCATAGGACAAATAACACTGATGAAACTAATAATAACTAATTTACTGAGCTCTTCCTAAGTGTCAGCAACTGACAGGAATTTCCTTCACATTAAATCGTCACAAAGCCCTAAAAGGTTATTTTTTGTTTTTATTTTTACCATTTGTTTATTTCCTTTGGACAGATTCTATAAGCTTAACAGCTAGGTCAAAAGGAATATGTATGTAATTTTTTAATGTATATTGTCTCATTTATTACTTTCAAAAAGTTAATTTATACTTCGCAAGTTGAGTATTTGCACCTTCACTAACTTGCAAGTCTTAGGGTAGAAGATGTTATTTCATTGTTATTTTAATTTATTTCTTAGATTGCTAATCAGGCTGAAGAGCTTTTCCTATTTTTTTTGGCAACTTGTTTCTTCTTTTGAAATTGCTCTGTTTATGAGTCTTTATTTATTTGGGGGGAAGAGAAGATTACTTCTCTCATTGTTAATTGCTATGTAAGGGTCAGTACTATTGTTATCTCATTTTGTAGAGAGAGAAACAGAGAACATTTGCATGTCACCCCTCACTTTCCTCACCCTAATCTCAGTTCATTTCAGTCACTCAGTCGGGTTCGACTCTTTGCGACCCCATGGACTGCAGCATGTCAGGGCTTCCCTGTTCTTCATCATCTCTCAGAGCTTGCTCGAACTCATGTCCATTGATTCAGTGATGCCATCCAACCATCTCATCCTCTGTTGTCCCCTTTTCCCCCTGTTCTCAATCTTTCCCAGCAAAAGATCCTTCTTTCCCAATGAGTCAGCTCTTTGCATCAGATACCCAACCAAAGTACTAAAGCTTCATCTTAAACATCTATCCTTCCAATGAATATTCAGGGTTGATTTTCTTTAGGATTGACTGGTTTGATCTCTTTGCTGGCCAAGGGACTCTCAAGAGTCTTCTCCATATGGACATTGTGGGGAATGAACAGTGAGTGGGAGGCATAAAGGGAGTAACATGGAAACCTATACTATCGTATGTGAAAAAGATAGCTATTGTCATTGTGCTGTGGGAATAGGGGATCCTGCAGGTGTGCCGTGCCATGGCCTGGAGAGATGGGATGGGGGGGTTATACATATGACAAATCTGGGATTGTACATACCTGTAAACAACTAAACTCTGTAAAAGTAAAAAGTAAAATAAAAATTAAAAAAAAAAAAAAAAAGGAGCCTTCTCCAGCATCACAGTTCAAAGGCATCAATTCTTTGGCACTCAGTCTTCTTTATGGTCCAACTGTCACATCCATACATGACTACTGGGAAAACCACAGCTGTGACTGTAAGGACTTTTGTTGGCAAAGTGACATCTCTGTTTTTTTAATCTCAGTCCTGTCTTTATTTAAAAGTTTGATAGGGCTTCCCTGGTGGTCCAGTGGGTAAGGACACCACCTTGCAGTGCAAGGGGCGCTGGTTCGATCCCTGGCCTGGAAAGATCCCACGTGCCGGAGCGGCTGGACCCATGTGTCCAATTACCGAGCCAGAGCTCTGGAGCGCATGCGCCCAGAGCCGGTGCTCTGTGACAACAGAGGCCACCGCGATGGGAGGCCCACAGGAGCCAAAGAACAAAGATGGATGAAAATGGACAAATGAAAGACCAATAGAAGTGGCCCGCTGCTCCCCTCCCTCACCACCCCACCCCCCTCAAATAAATAAATAAATCTTTAAAAAAAATTTAAAAATAAAAGTTTGATAATTTATTCAGCTTGGAATTTTTGACATTAATTTGATTTTTAAAAAAGTATTGTATTAAATAATATATCTCAAAACTTAATGAGCTCCCCCACTCCTTTTTTTTCTAAATTTTGGTTTTTTGCTTCCACAGAACAAAACACAATGAGTTTTTCTGATGCCTCTAAGATTTTGTGTCTGAGGCAAGTCCCTTGCTTGCCTCACCCTCGTCTGAACTCTGGATCAAGAACCAAATTCAGATCCAGAAAGTCTGATGTAGTCCCTGAATTTTTGAAAAAATTGTTTTATATTGGTGTGTAGTTGACTTGTAGTGTTGTGTTAGTTCCAGGTGTACAACAAAAGGATCTAGTTATATATAAATATATCCATTATTTTTCAGAGTCATTTCCCATATAGATTACAGAATCTGGAGTAGAGTTTCCTGTGCTATACAGTAGGTCTTTGTTGATTATCTATTTTCTATTAGCCTCAGCACTGTTTCCTTCATAGCATTTGCCAGGACTAGTAATAATGGAACTTGTTTGCTCTCTCGATCCTTGTCAGCCTCTCCCTAGTAAAATATTATAAGCTCTCGGAGGGCAGGGAGCTTGTTAGCTTGTTGACCATTGTATCACCGTCAGCTAGAACAGAACCAGTTTATACCTCCTTTCAGCACATTGCTGAATTCAGGCTACCTGAATTCTGGTGTGCTAGCTGTGAGCCAGTTTCTGTCTTCATGGGTTACAGCCTTTGCATAAACAAGTAAAAAATTAAAGCAAGGCGATGTTGGTTGAATGAGCACTATTAACACTGTTTCCTGCACTAATTGAAGAATAAGAGGCGACTGCAAAACAACTGGCTAGTTCCCAAACTACTTTATATATGGGTTTAAGAGGTATTAATAGTTTGAGCTAGGGACTTCCTTCGTGGTCCAGTGGATAAGGCTCCGCCCTTGCAGTGCAGGGCGTGTAGGTTCAGTCCATAGCTAGGGGACTAAAATCCCACATGCCTTTGAGATGTGGCCAAATAATTTAAAAATAAAATAAGGAGACACCAAACTGATTTTTTTTAAATAGTGCTTTGGGCTAAAAGTCTTGATTGTCTTTGTTTCTTTTCATCTTGTATTAATGGTAAAAATGAGTGGAAAGTCTCAGTAACTGGCAGCAAAACGGGGCAGCCCACAATCAATCTGCAGACTGCTTAGGGAAATCAGCTTGCTGCTCTAAAGGTACTGTGGGGTAGCCACGAGACTGATCCTTCTTGTGGAAATCTCTGGTGAGGTTCTGTGTGGGGAATAACATTCCTCTGTTAAAAACAAAATGTCCATTGAGTGGACTTAAAAGCACCCATGCTGGGACAGCAGCCTACTTGCAACGCTTTCAGCTGGGGTGATGAGCTAATGACACTTCCTGCCATTCTTTTTCTGCCCTCCTTTCCAACCTTCTTCCACCCTATCATCACTGTATCAATTCGGATCCAGGACCTGAGTCTATTTTGTGTCTCCTCTAAAAGCAAACTTAAAAAACACAAACATATTTGAAGTTTGCAGGATGTGTTTATATTTCATCTTATAGCTTCAAAAGCATTCAAATATTATAGTATTTCTTGCATACTAATACAAACAGCAGAATACCAACCAAGCAGATCGGGATCGTTTTAAATGGGAAGCATGCCTTAAGTTTTATTATTAACCAATTTCTTCTGAATGCTCTAGCAATCATGTCTTATCACTAATAATGGTTAACTTTATTTTTTACAAAGCACCTAATCTGTGCTGGATCTGGGGAAGGAAAGAATGATAAATGCCGGCTGATGTCTGCTCTTGAACTTATGTCACATACACACATCAGGTGTCTGCTTCTAGGTATGAGGTACTGAATGCTGTAGATCAGGAATCATCAAACTTGCACTGTAAGAAGTCAAATGGCACACATTTTAGGCTTTGAGAACCATATAGTCTGTCTCTACCACCAACTTGTAGTGAGAAAACAGCCCTAGATTTTCCTAGACTCTCCAGGTTATTTCATTTATTTTTATTAGAAATAATCTTTTATTATCTCACATGCAGTAAATGTGCATTTTGTAAGCACCTGTGATCACAAATTGAGCTCATGGCTCTAAAATACCTAGAACCCGCCTAGCGCATGGTAGGTTCTATTGATGTATTGGCTGTTATTCCCTCCCCCGCAGCTTTACTGAGATATAATTGACAAATAAAATCGTAATGTATTTAAAGTGTAGAGTGATGATTTGATATTGTATACACTGTCAAGTGAGTCCCATAATCAATTTTATATTTTTAAATTTTTAATTAAAAAAGTTTTTTTTGACCTCACTAAGTAGCAAGTAGGATCTTAGGTCCCCCGCAGGGATGGAACCTGAGCCCCCTGCATTGGAAGCCTGGAGCCTTACCAGCTGGACCATCATGGGAGACCCAGAGTGCCCAGATCAATTAATTGACACATCCATGATCTCATGGTTAGTTTCTGTGTGTATGTGAGAGAGAACTTTTAAAATTTACTCTCTTAGCAAAGTTCAAGTATATAATACAGTGTTATTACTATAGTCATCATGCTGCAGGTAGATCCTCAGAACTTACTCATCTTACAACTGAAAGTTTGTAGCCTTTGACTGACATTTTCCCACTTCCTCCAGCCCTCTGAACCCAATCCTTCAACTTACTGCAATATTATACTATTTTTCTAATCAAAAGCATTCAAATATTATAGTATTTCTTGCATACTAATACAAACAGCAGAATACCAACCAAGCAGATCGGGATCGTTTTAAATGGGAAGCATGCCTTAAGTTTTATTATTAACCAATTTCTTCTGAATGCTCTAGCAATCATGTCTTATCACTAATAATGGTTAACTTTATTTTTTACAAAGCACCTAATCTGTGCTGGATCTGGGGAAGGAAAGAATGATAAATGCCGGCTGATGTCTGCTCTTGAACTTATGTCACATACACACATCAGGTGTCTGCTTCTAGGTATGAGGTACTGAATGCTGTAGATCAGGAATCATCAAACTTGCACTGTAAGAAGTCAAATGGCACACATTTTAGGCTTTGAGAACCATATAGTCTGTCTCTACCACCAACTTGTAGTGAGAAAACAGCCCTAGATTTTCCTAGACTCTCCAGGTTATTTCATTTATTTTTATTAGAAATAATCTTTTATTATCTCACATGCAGTAAATGTGCATTTTGTAAGCACCTGTGATCACAAATTGAGCTCATGGCTCTAAAATACCTAGAACCCGCCTAGCGCATGGTAGGTTCTATTGATGTATTGGCTGTTATTCCCTCCCCCGCAGCTTTACTGAGATATAATTGACAAATAAAATCGTAATGTATTTAAAGTGTAGAGTGATGATTTGATATTGTATACACTGTCAAGTGAGTCCCATAATCAATTTTATATTTTTAAATTTTTAATTAAAAAAGTTTTTTTTGACCTCACTAAGTAGCAAGTAGGATCTTAGGTCCCCCGCAGGGATGGAACCTGAGCCCCCTGCATTGGAAGCCTGGAGCCTTACCAGCTGGACCATCATGGGAGACCCAGAGTGCCCAGATCAATTAATTGACACATCCATGATCTCATGGTTAGTTTCTGTGTGTATGTGAGAGAGAACTTTTAAAATTTACTCTCTTAGCAAAGTTCAAGTATATAATACAGTGTTATTACTATAGTCATCATGCTGCAGGTAGATCCTCAGAACTTACTCATCTTACAACTGAAAGTTTGTAGCCTTTGACTGACATTTTCCCACTTCCTCCAGCCCCTGACAACCACCATTCTACTCTCTGTTTCTATGAGTTCAACTTTTTATTTTTTAATTCTGCATGTAAGTAGTACCCTATAGTATTTGTTTCTGTCTGGCTTTTCCTCCCCTTAATGACCGGACAGTATTCCATTATGGAAATAGATCATCGTGTATATAACCAGTTCATCAGGGTCACAAATAATTGTGGGGTTGGAGGAGTCTTCAGAGTCCCTTGGACAACAAAGTGATCAAACCAGTCAATCTTAAAGGATATCAATCCTGAATATTCATTGGAAGGACTGATGCCAAAGCTGAAGCCCCAATACTTTGGCCACCTGATGTGAAGAACTGACTCACTGGAAAAGACCCTGATGCTGGGAAAGATTGAGAACAGGAGGAAAAGGGGGCAATAGAAGATGAGATGGTTGGATGGCATCACCAACTCCATGAATATGAGTCTGAGCAAACTCCAGGAGATAGTGAAGGACAGGGAAGCCTGGCATGCTGCAGTCCATAGGGTCACAAAGAATCAGACACGACTGAGTAACTAAACAACAACAATATTCTACTATATATAGGCTATCTATATCTGTCTATATAACTAGATATATACATTTTCTACTACATATTATATTGATTCAGACCTTGATGTACACATAGATTATTTGCATATCTTGTCTGTAAGTAATGCTCCAGTGAACTTGGGAGTGCACATAGCTCTTTTTTTTGATATGGACCATTTTATTTGAAGTCTTTATTGAATCTGTTACAATATTGTTTCTGTTTTATGGGGTTATTTTGCCTCAAGGCGTGTGCGGTCTAGTTCCCTGACCAGGGATCAAACCTGTGTCTTCTGCATTGAAATTCGAACTCTTAATCACTGGACCATCAGGGAAGTTCCCAAAGTTTCTTGAGATAGTGATTTCATTTTCTTTGGATGGTATTGGTATGTGAGAGATGAAAAACTTGCCCAGTTTCTCACGGCTAACAAACGGTGTTCTAGAAACTGGGCTTTCTAACTTTGGTTTCATTTTCTTGGTATTCAATGCTATATATATATATATATATATATATATATATATGGAAAATAAGAGTATTCAAGGGGAAAAAATTTAGACAACCTGAATATTTGCATCAGTTTAACTCAGTTTCCTCTATAATCTGGGAGATCAAACTTTTTGTCAGCAAATGTCAGATTTACTCAGGTTTCACAGATATATTCACTTCAATTTTTTTTTAAATTCTGACCTCTTTTATTGGTTTTTTATTTATTTACTTTCATCCATCTTTATTCTTTGGCCTATGTGGACCTCCCATCGCAGTGGCAGAGTACCAGCTCTGGGCACATGTGCTCCAGAGTGCTGTCTTGTAATTGAACACAGCAGCTCTGCTGTTCTGCGGCATGTGGGATCTTCCTGGGCCGGGGATTGAACTGGCGCCCCTTGCATTGCAAGGCAGACTCTTTATCCACTGAACCGCTAGGGAAGCTCCACTCCAATTTTTAAATTTCATCAATCCCATTAAGAAATGGCTACATGGTGGAAGGAGGAGGGCATGGCACCCCACTGCAGTGTTATTGCCTGGAGAATCCTGTGAACAGAGAAACCTGGCAGGCTACAGCCCATAGAGTCGGAATGGTTCAGACACAACTGAAGCGACTTAGCATGCATGCATATGGTGGTAGAAAGAAAAAACTCAAGAAATGTGTTCTTGCTGGATTTATGCAGACATGTCACTGAAATATTTTTATAGTTTTCTATTAATAAAATTGACATGATCATTATAGAAAAATTTTAATATGTGCAGTACACTGAAAAATAATGTTAATAGCTCTTTTTTTTGATATGGACCATTTTATTTGAAGTCTTTATTGAATCTGTTACAATATTGTTTCTGTTTTATGGGGTTATTTTGCCTCAAGGCGGTCTTAGTTCCCTGACCAGGATCAAACCTGTGTCTTCTGCATTGAAATTGAACTCTTAATCACTGGACCATCAGGGAAGTTCCCAAAGTTTCTTGAGATAGTGATTTCATTTTCTTTGGATGGTATTGGTATGTGAGAGATGAAAAACTTGCCCAGTTTCTCACGGCTAACAAACGGTGTTCTAGAAACTGGGCTTTCTAACTTTGGTTTCATTTTCTTGGTATTCAATGCTATATATATATATATATATATATATATATATATGGAAAATAAGAGTATTCAAGGGGAAAAAATTTAGACAACCTGAATATTTGCATCAGTTTAACTCAGTTTCCTCTATAATCTGGGAGATCAAACTTTTTGTCAGCAAATGTCAGATTTACTCAGGTTTCACAGATATATTCACTTCAATTTTTTTTTAAATTCTGACCTCTTTTATTGGTTTTTTATTTATTTACTTTCATCCATCTTTATTCTTTGGCCTATGTGGACCTCCCATCGCAGTGGCAGAGTACCAGCTCTGGGCACATGTGCTCCAGAGTGCTGTCTTGTAATTGAACACAGCAGCTCTGCTGTTCTGCGGCATGTGGGATCTTCCTGGGCCGGGGATTGAACTGGCGCCCCTTGCATTGCAAGGCAGACTCTTTATCCACTGAACCGCTAGGGAAGCTCCACTCCAATTTTTAAATTTCATCAATCCCATTAAGAAATGGCTACATGGTGGAAGGAGGAGGGCATGGCACCCCACTGCAGTGTTATTGCCTGGAGAATCCTGTGAACAGAGAAACCTGGCAGGCTACAGCCCATAGAGTCGGAATGGTTCAGACACAACTGAAGCGACTTAGCATGCATGCATATGGTGGTAGAAAGAAAAAACTCAAGAAATGTGTTCTTGCTGGATTTATGCAGACATGTCACTGAAATATTTTTATAGTTTTTCTATTAATAAAATTGACATGATCATTATAGAAAAAATTTTAATATGTGCAGTACAAAAAAAGAAAGTTAAAAATCTCAGAAATATTATTTTCTCCCCTTTAATCACTGTATGGTGTTCCTATATGGAAATAGACCATCATTTATATAACCAACCAGTTCACTAATGATGAATATCAATTTCGTTTTCAATTTTCTGCTGTTAAAATGTTACTATGAATTGCTTTGCCTTTATATGTTTGTATACATGTAGTAATGAATTTGCAGATTAAATGCCTAGAGGAGAAATTTGTGAATTGAAGAGTATACACAGTCTGTACTTCAATAGAGATCACTCATACACCTTCCAGAAAGTTCCAAAAAGTCAAGGCTAGTATACTTAGTGTGTATAGATGTATGTGTCCATTTCCACAGATCTCCACTGACTCTCAAGAGACTATCCATTTAAAAATATGTTTTGCACTTCAAGTACATTAAAAAACAATTATACATTTGTTGAAAACTGTTACTTTCTCAGTATAGAATAATGTTCCATTGAATAGAGGCACAATTTACTTATTTTCTCTGGAGTTGAGTAATTACTTGATTTTTATTTTGTACTAAAGATTTTTTTTTCTTTTTTTAGCCAGTACAAATATTTTTCATAATTGTGACAATTAAAAAAAAAAAAAACTTTTATTTATTTATTTTTGGCTGTGCTGGGTCTTTGTTGATGTGTGGGTTTAGCTGCTCTGCAGTATGTGGGATCTTCCCGGATCAGGGATTGAACCCGTGTCTCCTGCATTGGCAGATGGGTTCTCATCCACTGAGCCACAAGGGAAGCCCGACCGTTTTTAATGTTAAAAAATATTTGCCATCTTTACATTGGATTTCATGATTATTTAGTCAGTGTTTCTACAAAATGACCTTCGTCCAAAGCAGACCTCTTGACTAGACATTAGGCCCAGGAAAAAATTTTAATGTCTTTTAAAATCAGAAGAAACAAGTGATCTTTTAGATTGAAGAAAATGTTTTACTATTTAATGTTAATGTATTTATTTTTAGATCAATACAGTCATCAGATATAATTTATTTTATTTTTTATGGAGGAAAGGACACATAAAAGTCATGCATAGTTTTAGCCTCTGTGTGTGTGTGTGTGCATGTGTGTGATCAGTCGTGTCTGACTCTTTGCCACTCCATAGACTGTAGCCTATCAGGATACATGAAATTTTCCAGGCAAGAATACTAGACCAGGTTGCCATTTCCTTCTCAGGGATCTTCCTGACCCAGGAATTGAACCTACATCTCTTGTGTCTCCTACATTCGCTGGTGGATTCTTTACCACTGTACCACCATGGCTCAAAAAAGAATGAAACATTTTCAGCAACATGGCTGGACCTAGAGAATATCCTATTAAGTCAAGTAAATAAAAGACAAATATCATGCAATATCATTTATGTGGAATCTAAAAAAAAAAATGATACAAATGAACTTGTTTCAAAACATAAATAGACTCACAAACTCATTCCAAAACATAAATAGACTCACAAACATAGAGGACAGCTTATGCTTACCAAAGGGGAAAGGTGGGAGGAGGAATAAACTAGGAATTTGGAATTAACAGACACACACTGCTATATCACTTCAGTTCGGTTCAGTCACTCAGTCGTGGCTGACTCTTTGTGGCCCCATGGACCACAACACCCTAGGCTTCCCTGCCCTTCACCATCTCCCGGAGCTTGCTCAAAGTCATGTCCATTCACTGAGTAATGCCATCCAACTATCTCATCCTCTGTTGTCTCCTTTTCATACTGTTCACACTGTTCACTACTATATATAAAATAGATAAACAACAAGGGCATACTATATAGCACAGGGAATGATATTCAGTATCTTACACTAACCTGTAACAGAAAAGAATCTGAATCACTTTGCTATACCCTGGAGAAGTAAATGACAACCCACTCCAGTATTCTTGCCTGGAAAATCCCATCGATAGAGGAGCCTAGCAGGCTATAATCCATGGGGTCGCAAAGAGTGCAAACGACTCAATACACACACACACACACGCTATGCACCTGAAATACTGTAAATCAACTATACTTAAAAAAAAATAAATAAATTGAAAACCAAAAACCACATGAATCAAATCTGGTTGCTTCCATATAGACCATGTGACATAAAAGTATCAACTTGTATCGCGGTGTGTAAAATGTTCATATAATTTTCCATTAATAATGACCAATTTTCAATTCCAAAATGTAATTAAATAAAAGAAGATGAAGAATGTTTCACATCACTTTTAGTAAAGACTGATGAACCTCTGGGTCTGTTTGTTACTCGCCTTCACCTGAACCTTGAGAGGGAAATAAAATACACACTTTTTCATTTTTTAGATTCCCCTGTGTTTCATTTTTATTGTTTGGCATCTTCTTACAGTGAATATGTGTGTTCTGTGTTCACCTCTCCCACGTATTACTTGATGTTTTCTGTTTAAGTAAAAATTTATTTTATTAAAAGAATTAGGCATATCTTATTTTTACAGCTTTGGCTTTATCTTGAACATTTTGGATTTTATTCATTTGCTCATCCAACAAATTTAAGTGCAACCATTTTTTTTTTTTGGTTGTGGGGGAGCCACTTCTACTGGTCTTCCATTTATTTCCATCTTTGTTCTTTGGCCCGTGTGGGCCTCTCATTGCAGTGGCCTCTGTTGTCGCAGAGCACCGGCTCTGGGCGCATGCGCTCCATAGCGCTGGCTCAGTAGTTGGACACATCGGTCCAGCCGCTCCGCGGCATGTGGTATCTTCCCAGGCCAGGGATCGAACCGGCGCCCCTTGCACTGCAAGGCGGTGTCCTTACCCACTGGACCACCAGGGAAGCCTGCAGCCATGTTTTAATTGCAAAAAGTTTCAGTACAAAACGAGTCGATAGCCTGCAAGAACCCTCTGAAAGCAGATGGGCAGATGTGGATGATGAAAACTCATACATTTACAGGTTTCTTTTCAAGATTAGATATGGAGACAGAGTTCCCAGCGTGGATCATTGGTAGCAGGACAGAGGAAAAGGAGAAGCTGGGAGGAGGCTGAGCTGGGCGCAGGGCCTTCTGAAGGCAGGACTGGGCTGTGGGCTGCCTTGTACAGGTTAACTCGCTTAATGATCGGCCTCCTTCCCTGGTGAGTTTGAACACTTTCGGTTACAGTATTGTGGTGAATCATTTCCTTCCAAAGCTCAGGGTGATCTCTCATACCAGCACCTTCACTAGATTTTAACACGTATGAACAGAAAAGGTTGCTTCCATATAGACCATGTGACATAAAAGTATCAACTTGTATCGCGGTGTGTAAAATGTTCATATAATTTTCCATTAATAATGACCAATTTTCAATTCCAAAATGTAATTAAATAAAAGAAGATGAAGAATGTTTCACATCACTTTTAGTAAAGACTGATGAACCTCTGGGTCTGTTTGTTACTCGCCTTCACCTGAACCTTGAGAGGGAAATAAAATACACACTTTTTCATTTTTAGATTCCCCTGTGTTTCATTTTTATTGTTTGGCATCTTCTTACAGTGAATATGTGTGTTCTGTGTTCACCTCTCCCACGTATTACTTGATGTTTTCTGTTTAAGTAAAAATTTATTTTATTAAAAGAATTAGGCATATCTTATTTTTACAGCTTTGGCTTTATCTTGAACATTTTGGATTTTATTCATTTGCTCATCCAACAAATTTAAGTGCAACCATTTTTTTTTTTTGGGTTGTGGGGAGCCACTTCTACTGGTCTTCCATTTATTTCCATCTTTGTTCTTTGGCCCGTGTGGGCCTCTCATTGCAGTGGCCTCTGTTGTCGCAGAGCACCGGCTCTGGGCGCATGCGCTCCATAGCGCTGGCTCAGTAGTTGGACACATCGGTCCAGCCGCTCCGCGGCATGTGGTATCTTCCCAGGCCAGGGATCGAACCGGCGCCCCTTGCACTGCAAGGCGGTGTCCTTACCCACTGGACCACCAGGGAAGCCTGCAGCCATGTTTTAATTGCAAAAAGTTTCAGTACAAAACGAGTCGATAGCCTGCAAGAACCCTCTGAAAGCAGATGGGCAGATGTGGATGATGAAAACTCATACATTTACAGGTTTCTTTTCAAGATTAGATATGGAGACAGAGTTCCCAGCGTGGATCATTGGTAGCAGGACAGAGGAAAAGGAGAAGCTGGGAGGAGGCTGAGCTGGGCGCAGGGCCTTCTGAAGGCAGGACTGGGCTGTGGGCTGCCTTGTACAGGTTAACTCGCTTAATGATCGGCCTCCTTCCCTGGTGAGTTTGAACACTTTCGGTTACAGTATTGTGGTGAATCATTTCCTTCCAAAGCTCAGGGTGATCTCTCATACCAGCACCTTCACTAGATTTTAACACGTATGAACAGAAAAGGTTCCTCATTCCAGAAATGCAAAACAAATTACATAAGAAATATGTCTTTCTTTCTCTTTTTAAAATTTTTTTTGTTTCATATTGGAGTATAGCTGTTGAATAATAGTTACGCTTATTTAGTTGTGTTAGCATAGTTGTATTAGTTCAGTTGTGTTAGTTTAACTGTTTTAGTATAGTATAGTTGTGTTAGTTTCAGGTGTGCGAAGTGACTCAGTTATACAAACACATGTACATATTCTTTCTCAAATTCATTTCCTCTTTAGCCTATTACAGAATATAGAACGGAGTTCCCAGTGCTCTACAGGACATCCTTGTTGGTTATGTGTTTTAAATATAGTGAGAAATATGTCCATCAAAATAAACAAATCCACATAAAGGTATAATGATAGGAGAAATTATGAAAAGAAATCTCTTTTTTAAAAAAAAAAGGCTTGTCAAAGAAATGAGGTTTCTCTTTCCTCGTCTAACTTATAATAGTGACATTCCTTTCTGAAGTCAGGAACTGGGGCGGGGAGAGCTGGAGAGCAGGGAGGAGGGCAGGGGTGCTGGGTGTATTTTCCTTTGCTGAATCCACAGAATTTCACCGAGTACAGAGTTAGTCAGGGCTAGGAATGGTGTGGAAACCCTTGTCTTATTTCTGCTTGCGCTACAGGAGTTTTGGGTTGCCCAATCAATACCTTGGTTGTCCTTGAAAACCCCTGTAGGTCTGTTTTTAATAGCTTGCTACACGGGTGAAATTGCACCAATTACTTAGTAAAGCTTCACCTTTGATCTAGTGATCTACTTAGGGATGTGTGACAGGGAGAGCCTGTGGCCGGAGAGATCATTAACAAATTGAAAGAAGAAGGAAGGGAAAGCTACATGTTACAGAAATACAGGAAGTCTGAGGTTTGTCAGTTGTTGAAACATTTGATTATTGTCTTTTAAGAGTCACAGAGCTCCAAGGGCTTTTTTGGATGACAAAATACTGACATTTAAAAGCAACGACAACAACAGCAGAATCACACACACACACACACACACACACACACTGTTCAAACTCAATGGTGGATGGGTTCCAAGAAGTGGTGGCTGGCATGATTTTCACTTCACTCTCTTAAGAGAGACATGTGCTTAGGAGTGTTTCTCTTTCCCTTTGATACTATAGTGAAATGAAGGGTTATCGTCACACGTTTTGTGCTCATTAAAAAGTGTGCTTTTAAAGTTTTATTTTTTTTTAAAATAATAGACTATTTTTCAGAGTAGTTATAAATTAAAACTGAAATGACATTAGAGAGAAAATTGTCATAGACTCCCCTCCCCTCCCCTCCCCCATACACTTTCCCTATGATGAACACCTTGCATTAGTGTGCTGCATCTGGTATAACTGATGAACCACTATTGATATGTAATTATTAATTAAAGTCCACCGTGTACATCAAGATTCATTCTTCATGTTGTGCTGTAAAATGCATAGTGACCTGTATCCACGACCACAGCATCATCATACAGAAGAGTTTCACTGCCCTAAAAGTCCCCCTTTCTGTTTCAGCAAGCATCCTCTTCTCAATTCTGTATGTTCAACATAACTGCTATTTTTCCCCTTTTTATCCCTCTCCAAGGGGCTTTTATTTTAGGAACAGAAGAGAGCTGATTTTCCTTTTTGGAAGAGACCCACAAAAAGGCACTTTGTTTGGAAGCAGCTTACACATCCCTGGAAAATCTCCTCTCCTGGTGGTGGTGTTTTGCCCGTGCAGGAAAATACCAACATACCGAAACTCGCTTTGCCAAGTACCCAAGAGGAAGCCCCTTTACCCGAAGAAATAGTCAAGCAAACACGCAAGGAGCTGGAAGAGGCGTGTCCTGCTCCTGCCCTGTACTCACCTTATTTTCTTATTATTCTTTAAACTATTTACTCATTTACTTATTTGGCTGCACCAAGTCTTCGCTGCGGCACTTGGGATCTTTAGTTGCAGCTTGTGGCATCTAGTTCCCTGACCAGAAATCAAACCTGGGCTCCCTGCATTAAGAGCATGGAATCTTAGCCCCTGGATCACCAGGAAAATCCCACACGCACCTTATTTTATATCTCCACTCATTGCTTATCTTATTAAACTACCCAAACACAGGATTGTTTCCTGCCCATTTCTTTCTTTTTTTTTTTTAAGCCTTTCTGTATACCCCCTTTCTTTCTTTCTTTCTTTTTTTTTTGGGGGGGGGGGCTCTTTTATTGGTTTATTTATTTATTTTCTTCATTCTTTGGCCTGTGTGAACCTCCCATTTCAGTGGCCTCTCTCCTTGCAGAGCACCGGCTCTGGGCGCATGAGCTCCAGAATGCTGGCTTCTCATTGGACACACCGGTCCAGCCGCTCCACGGCATGTGGGATCTTCCTGGGTCAGGGATCGAACTGGTGACCCTTGCACTGCAAGGCGGACTCTTTACCCATTGGACCACCAGGGAAGCCCTCCTGCCCATTTCTTGAAGATGTAACATCTTGCTCCCAACCTTCTCTGTTACTGCATGCCTGTCTAGTGTTGAGTTTGACTTCTAAACTGAAAGAGGGAGTGGTAAATGGCTGCACTCTCCATTAGAGGAGCCTACTGAGCAGCAAGGGTAGAGCACACAGAATATATAAAGCAGAAAATTGTCATTCCTTTTCCATTCCTTTATTTAGTTGTTGTTGTTCAGCCACTCAGTCATGTCTGACTCTTTGCGACCCTATGGACTACCATACACCAGGCTTCCTTGTCCTTCACTAGCTCCCCGAGTTTGCTCCAACTCAGGTCCATTGAGTCAGTGATGCTATGTAACCATCTCATCCTCCGTCACCGGCTTCTCTTTTGGCCTTCCACCTTTTTCCACGTCAGGGTCTTTTCCAGTGAGTCAGCTCTTCATATCAGTTGGCCAAAGTACTGGAGCCTCATCTTCAGCATCAGTCTTTCCAGTAAATATTCAGGGTTGATTTCCTTTAAGGTTGACTGGTTTGATCTCTTTTGCAGTTCTAGGAACTCTCAAGAGTCTTCTCAGTACCACAGTTCAAAAGCTTTATTTAGTATTCAACTAATATTGGAGTGCCTACAGTGGATCAGGCTCTGTCCAAGAATAAAACAAAGTTCCTGCCCTGCAGCAGCTTAGGGTCTCATGGAATCTTAGCCCCTGGATCACCAGGAAAATCCCACACGCACCTTATTTTATATCTCCACTCATTGCTTATCTTATTAAACTACCCAAACACAGGATTGTTTCCTGCCCATTTCTTTCTTTTTTTTTTTTAAGCCTTTCTGTATACCCCCTTTCTTTCTTTCTTTTTTTTTTTGTGGTGGGCGGCTCTTTTATTGGTTTATTTATTTATTTTCTTCATTCTTTGGCCTGTGTGAACCTCCCATTTCAGTGGCCTCTCTCCTTGCAGAGCACCGGCTCTGGGCGCATGAGCTCCAGAATGCTGGCTTCTCATTGGACACACCGGTCCAGCCGCTCCACGGCATGTGGGATCTTCCTGGGTCAGGGATCGAACTGGTGACCCTTGCACTGCAAGGCGGACTCTTTACCCATTGGACCACCAGGGAAGCCCTCCTGCCCATTTCTTGAAGATGTAACATCTTGCTCCCAACCTTCTCTGTTACTGCATGCCTGTCTAGTGTTGAGTTTGACTTCTAAACTGAAAGAGGGAGTGGTAAATGGCTGCACTCTCCATTAGAGGAGCCTACTGAGCAGCAAGGGTAGAGCACACAGAATATATAAAGCAGAAAATTGTCATTCCTTTTCCATTCCTTTATTTAGTTGTTGTTGTTCAGCCACTCAGTCATGTCTGACTCTTTGCGACCCTATGGACTACCATACACCAGGCTTCCTTGTCCTTCACTAGCTCCCCGAGTTTGCTCCAACTCAGGTCCATTGAGTCAGTGATGCTATGTAACCATCTCATCCTCCGTCACCGGCTTCTCTTTTGGCCTTCCACCTTTTTCCACGTCAGGGTCTTTTCCAGTGAGTCAGCTCTTCATATCAGTTGGCCAAAGTACTGGAGCCTCATCTTCAGCATCAGTCTTTCCAGTAAATATTCAGGGTTGATTTCCTTTAAGGTTGACTGGTTTGATCTCTTTTGCAGTTCTAGGAACTCTCAAGAGTCTTCTCAGTACCACAGTTCAAAAGCTTTATTTAGTATTCAACTAATATTGGAGTGCCTACAGTGGATCAGGCTCTGTCCAAGAATAAAACAAAGTTCCTGCCCTGCAGCAGCTTAGGGTCTCATAGGAGAAGTGTGGAGGCTAGGTATTGATAGACAAAACAGGGGAGTGGGGAGTGGGGAGCTATTTGGTTAGGTGAGTCCTGCAGAGGACGGTTCCTGCAGAGCTGGTGTTTGTGGAGCTGTGAAGTCGGCCAGCAAGCATGCAGAAGTTTGCAAATGGAGTGTTCCAGGCAGGACAGAAGGGCGAGCAGACAGGGCCCCTAGGCCTGGATGGACTGGGTCTACTGGAGAAAAGGTAAGAACCATGCAGTTAGAGCCAATAGAACCGGAGGAGAAGGTGTATAGGCGTAGCAGTCAGAAAAGCTTGACACTTTAAGAACTTAGGATTTTATCATGGAAAAAGAGGAGAGTCCACTGGGGAACTGTCATGGGATGGGAATGGGGGCATCCAGTGAGTTCTGTTTGATCTCTTCTGTCTCTGCTCACTGCTTCAGTGGTCTCATCCAGATCTCCCAGCAGCCAGAACATCATGGCACCCAAATAGGTGTCTCAAACCCAAGTCTTTCCCCGGCTCTTACCTCCCATATCCAACTCTTCACTCAACATCTCCTCTTTCTCCCCTTGACTGTTTAAAACCATCTCAGAGAATTTCCTGGTGGTGTAGTGGTTAGGATTCAGCACTTTCCTGCAAGTCAAAGAAAGGAAGGAAGAAAAAAGATAGCATTTCTTTTGGGAATTCCCCAGTACTTTAGTGGTTAGAACTCTGTTTTTACTGCTGATGGCCCAGCTTCAATCACTAATCAGGCAACTAGGATCCTACAGGTCTTGCAGTATGGCCAAAAATAAATAAAACTAAAATTTAGCAGAACCTAAGCAGAGTCCTTCATCTTTTCTCCACTCAACCTACAGCTCCTGCAATCTACTCCAGTTCTGTTCGAGAAAATTCCTGGCTTCTGTTGGCTCTAGCCAAAACCAGGGAGTCAGCCCTGACTGCTGCTTTCACTCAGCTGCAGTTCTAGGAACTCTCAAGAGTCTTCTCAGTACCACAGTTCAAAAGCTTTATTTAGTATTCAACTAATATTGGAGTGCCTACAGTGGATCAGGCTCTGTCCAAGAATAAAACAAAGTTCCTGCCCTGCAGCAGCTTAGGGTCTCATAGGAGAAGTGTGGAGGCTAGGTATTGATAGACAAAACAGGGGAGTGGGGAGTGGGGAGCTATTTGGTTAGGTGAGTCCTGCAGAGGACGGTTCCTGCAGAGCTGGTGTTTGTGGAGCTGTGAAGTCGGCCAGCAAGCATGCAGAAGTTTGCAAATGGAGTGTTCCAGGCAGGACAGAAGGGCGAGCAGACAGGGCCCCTAGGCCTGGATGGACTGGGTCTACTGGAGAAAAGGTAAGAACCATGCAGTTAGAGCCAATAGAACCGGAGGAGAAGGTGTATAGGCGTAGCAGTCAGAAAAGCTTGACACTTTAAGAACTTAGGATTTTATCATGGAAAAAGAGGAGAGTCCACTGGGGAACTGTCATGGGATGGGAATGGGGGCATCCAGTGAGTTCTGTTTGATCTCTTCTGTCTCTGCTCACTGCTTCAGTGGTCTCATCCAGATCTCCCAGCAGCCAGAACATCATGGCACCCAAATAGGTGTCTCAAACCCAAGTCTTTCCCCGGCTCTTACCTCCCATATCCAACTCTTCACTCAACATCTCCTCTTTCTCCCCTTGACTGTTTAAAACCATCTCAGAGAATTTCCTGGTGGTGTAGTGGTTAGGATTCAGCACTTTCCTGCAAGTCAAAGAAAGGAAGGAAGAAAAAAGATAGCATTTCTTTTGGGAATTCCCCAGTACTTTAGTGGTTAGAACTCTGTTTTTACTGCTGATGGCCCAGCTTCAATCACTAATCAGGCAACTAGGATCCTACAGGTCTTGCAGTATGGCCAAAAATAAATAAAACTAAAATTTAGCAGAACCTAAGCAGAGTCCTTCATCTTTTCTCCACTCAACCTACAGCTCCTGCAATCTACTCCAGTTCTGTTCGAGAAAATTCCTGGCTTCTGTTGGCTCTAGCCAAAACCAGGGAGTCAGCCCTGACTGCTGCTTTCACTCAGCTGCTGTTTCTACTCCTGAGCAAATTCTGTTGAGTCTGCCTTCAAGATTTATTAAGAATCTTCTAGATAGGGCTTCCCCTGGTGGCTCAGTGGTAAAGAATATACCTCCTAATTCAAGAAACATGGATTTGATCCCTGGTCCAGGAGAATTCCGCATGTCAAGGAGCAACTAAGTCTGGGTGCCACAACTGCTGAGCCCTTGCTTTCGAGCCTGGCAGCCACAACTACTGATCCACATGCTGCAACTACTGAAGTCCACACATTCTAGAACCTGTGCTCTGAAACAGAGAAGCCACTGCCATGAGAAACCATATACCGCAACTAGAGAGTAGCCTCTTTTTTTTTTTTTTTTAAAGATTTATTTATTTTTTTTTATTATTTATTTTTGGGCGGGGGTCGGGCTGGGGAGGGAGGCTATTGGTATTTCATTTCTCTATTTTCATCCGTCTTTGTTCTTTGGCTCCTGTGGGCCTCCCATCGCGGTGGCGTCTGTTGTCTCAGAGCACCGGCTCTGGGCGCATGCGCTCCAGAGCTCCAGCTCGGTGATTGGACACATCGGTCCAGCCACTCCGCGGCACATGGGATCTTCCCAGGCCAGGACTCGAACCGGCGCCCCTTGCACTGCAAGGCGGTGTCCTTACCCACTGGACCACCAGGGGAAGCCCGAGAGTACCCTCTTTTGCTGAAAGTTGAGACATGCCCATGCAGCAATGACGATCCAGCACAACCCAAAATGAATACAATTAAGAAAAAAAAAACTACTAAATAAACCTCAGCTATTCTCGTGCTTCCTTGGTTCAGTGTCTCATCATCTCTTACACGAGTTGATAGAATGACCTCTTAGCTGTTTTTACTGTTTTCATTCTTGTCTTACCCCATCCCACTTTATTCTTCAAATGGGGAAACCTGTTCAAATAAAACAGACCACGTCAACCCTCACCACCGAGCTGCTGTGGGGTCCCATCTTGCTCAGGCTCAGAGCCAGAGTCCTTACGATGTTCACGGTGCTTTTCTTTTTTATTTATTTATTTATTTATTTAGGGCGGGGGTCGAGTTGGGGAGGGAGGGGAGCAGGCGGGCCACTTCTATTGGTCTTTCATTTCTCCATTTTCATCCGTCTTTGTTCTTTGGCTCCTATGGGCCTCCCATCGCAGTGGCCTCTGTTGTCGCAGAGTGCCGGCTCTGGGCGCATGCGCTCCAGAGCTCCGGCTCGGTAATTGGACACATGGGTCCAGCCGCTCCGCGGCACATGGGATCTTCCCAGGCCAGGGATCGAACTGGCGCCCCCTGCACTGCAAGGCGGTGTCCTTACCCACTGGACCACCAGGGGAAGCCCCACGGTGCTTTTCTGAGCTGATCCACTCAGTTCCAGTCACGAGTCCCTCATCCTGCCAAGAGCATGTCAGCTGTGGTCCCACCTCAGGGCCTTTACACCTGCTGTGATTTCTACTAGGCTGCTCCCTCAGAGAAACGTGTGACTTACTCCTTCACCTGCTTCAGGTCTTTCTCTTTTTTTCCTGTAAAAATCCAGTCAATATTTAAGCCCTGTGGACTACATGGGCTCTTGGTGGCAATGCTCAACCCTTTGTCATTCGGCAGTGGCATGGACAATAAACAGGCAAGCAGAGCAATGATGCAATAAAACTTTATTTATAGATGCTTAAGTGGAATTTCCTATGATTTTCATGTGTTCCCAAATATTTTTCTTTTGATTTTTATTCCAACAAGTTAAAAATGGAAGAGCTGTTCTTAGCTCACAGCTGTACAGAAACAGACAATGGGCTGGATTGGTCCTTAGTTCCTCGGGCATCCATCCCGCCTTAGAGATGAGTTCCCTGGCCATCCTTCCCAAAATGCTAGGAGCGCGCACACACCCACACACTCTGTCTCTCCTTTGGTCATATCCTTCTTTCTTACTGGCTTATAACCATCTGGTTTTCTCTTTTTAACTTACTATCTTGTTTATGACTGTTATTTTTGAATCTCTCCTCCCAAACCTCCACCTATATGCTCCGTGAGGGCAGGGATTTTTCTCTCCATGGTGCATTGATGTGTCCCGACATCCCTGAAGTTCTTGGCATGTACAGGAAGCTCTGTGACAAGCCTGAGTGAGCACTACCCCTTCCTGGGCAGCAGACTGGAGGCAAGTGGGCTCTCAAGCTTCATCCCTGGGAGCAGGGGGAGCAGAGGCTGTATTTCTTATGCACACACTCTGCTCAGGCACTGGGCTGCAGGCCTCTTTCAGCTGTGGAATACTTTCCAGCTGAGAGTAGAGTTTGGCGGGGGAGACCAGATGTTTGTGGGCAGTGGGCAGGGACAGACTTCAGTTCCCAGACCTGGGTTTGCCTCAGAACAACCTGACAGCGTTTTCCAGAAATGGAGTCTCTCAGGCTGCACGCTTTGCTCACCAAAATCAGAATCCCTGGAGAGGCAGACAGTTAAGAGATTAAATCCAGACTCCACCAAATACTGACCAAATGACCTTGGAGAAGTTACTTCATCTTCCTGAGTGTTTACTGCAGCATGGGGATCATAATTACCTCATGGAATGGTCACGAGGATTCCATGAGCTCAGGTCAGTGAATCTGTCAGCATGGTGCTTGGCACATTGTTTGCAATAAATAACGGATCTTTTTGTGAGAAAGGCATTCTCATGGGGAATAAATAATGAGATATGAATGAGCAAAAAGAAGACAGAAAATAAGGTCATTCTACTTCCCCAAAATAACTACTGATAAGACTTTTTCTGGGGTACATCCTTCCAGATTCTGATCTCCTGTGCTTTCTAACATAATACCAAGAACTGGCTTGCCTCTCACCTTAAGGGGAACCAAGGAATCAGCTCCGACTCTGATCAGGGGTCTAAGTCCTGGCCAATGGGGAGTTTGGAGAACAAGAAGCGTGTGAAATGACATGAAATTGGAATCAGCAGAGTCTAAACTGTGGGCATGTCTACAGGACAAACACTCCGATTTCTTTTCCTTTTTTTTTTTTTTTTTGCCCCTTCTATTGATCTTTCATTTATTTATCTTTGTTCTTTGGCCTGTGTGGGCCTCCCATCGCAGTGGCCTCTCTTGTTGCAGAGCACCGGCTCAGTAGTTGGACACATGGCTCCAGCCGCTCTGTGGCACATGGGATCTTCCCAGGCCAGGGATTGAACCAGCGCCCCCTGCACTGCAAGGCGGTGTCCTTACCCCCTGGACCACCAGGGAAGCCCCCAGTTTCTTCATTAAATACATTGCAAGGGGAAAAGGATCAGGAGCCTCCAATGGAGCAATGCTCTCCAACCACACTTTCTCTTGATGAGGGCTGTTCTGTAACCTGCACTGGAAGGCGCTGCCATGTGTAGTTATTTCTCACTTGAAATGAGGCCCAAAGACTGAATTTTTCATTTTAATTTAAAAAGCCTCATGAGGCTGGTGGCTATGATACTGCGATGTGCAGCTATATATTAAAATGGACAGATGGAAAATAGACTGGGAGATGATTTGGACTAATGTACACATACCACCGTATACAAAATGGCTTCCCAGGTGGCTCACCGGTAAAGAATATGCCTGCAATGCCGGAGACCCTGGTTTGATTCCTAGATTGGGAAGATCCCCTGGAGTAGGAAATGGCAACCTGCTCCAGTATTGCCTGGGAAATCCCATGGACAGAGGAATCTGGTGGGCTGCAGCATTGGACATGACAGAGCATGTACGTGCACAGATTCACAGTAGAGGGGCTTCCCTGGTGGCATTCTCATGAGCAAAAGAAGACATTGGAAAATAATGAGATATGAATGAGCAAAAAGAAGACAGAAAATAAGGTCATTCTACTTCCCCAAAATAACTACTGATAAGACTTTTTCTGGGGTACATCCTTCCAGATTCTGATCTCCTGTGCTTTCTAACATAATACCAAGAACTGGCTTGCCTCTCACCTTAAGGGGAACCAAGGAATCAGCTCCGACTCTGATCAGGGGTCTAAGTCCTGGCCAATGGGGAGTTTGGAGAACAAGAAGCGTGTGAAATGACATGAAATTGGAATCAGCAGAGTCTAAACTGTGGGCATGTCTACAGGACAAACACTCCGATTTCTTTTCCTTTTTTTTTTTTTTTTGGCCACTTCTATTGATCTTTCATTTATTTATCTTTGTTCTTTGGCCTGTGTGGGCCTCCCATCGCAGTGGCCTCTCTTGTTGCAGAGCACCGGCTCAGTAGTTGGACACATGGCTCCAGCCGCTCTGTGGCACATGGGATCTTCCCAGGCCAGGGATTGAACCAGCGCCCCCTGCACTGCAAGGCGGTGTCCTTACCCCCTGGACCACCAGGGAAGCCCCCAGTTTCTTCATTAAATACATTGCAAGGGGAAAAGGATCAGGAGCCTCCAATGGAGCAATGCTCTCCAACCACACTTTCTCTTGATGAGGGCTGTTCTGTAACCTGCACTGGAAGGCGCTGCCATGTGTAGTTATTTCTCACTTGAAATGAGGCCCAAAGACTGAATTTTTCATTTTAATTTAAAAAGCCTCATGAGGCTGGTGGCTATGATACTGCGATGTGCAGCTATATATTAAAATGGACAGATGGAAAATAGACTGGGAGATGATTTGGACTAATGTACACATACCACCGTATACAAAATGGCTTCCCAGGTGGCTCACCGGTAAAGAATATGCCTGCAATGCCGGAGACCCTGGTTTGATTCCTAGATTGGGAAGATCCCCTGGAGTAGGAAATGGCAACCCTCTCCAGTATTCTTGCCTGGGAAATCCCATGGACAGAGGAATCTGGTGGGCTGCAGCATTGGACATGACAGAGCATGTACGTGCACAGATTCACAGTAGAGGGGCTTCCCTGGTGGTCCAGTGGGTAAGGACACCGCCTTGCAGTGCAAGGGGCGCCAGTTCGATCCCTGGCCTGGGAAGATCCCATGTGCCGCAGAGCAGCTGGACTGATGTGTCCAATTACCGAGCCGGAGCTCTGGAGCGCATGCGCCCAGAGCCAGTGCTCTGCAACAACAGAGGCCACCGCGATGGGAGGCCCACACGGGCCAAAGAACAAAGATGGATGAAAATAGACAAATGAAAGACCAATAGAAGTAGCCCACCTGCTCCCCTCCCTCCCCCACCCAAATAAATAAATAAATCTTTAAAAAAAAAAAAAGATTCACAGTAGATAATTAATAATAACCTGCCATATAATACAGGCAACTCTACTCAAGTCTCTGTAACGGCCTAGACTGGAAAAGGATTTTAAAAAGAGGGAAACTATGTATATGTATAACTGATTCACTTGACTGCACAGAAGAAACTAATATGATACTGTAAATCAAGCGTACTCCAATAAAAAATTTAAAAATACATAAAAAGAAAAGAGACCAAGATGCATGTTAGCAACTACATTGCAGGCACTTTGGTTGGATTCTTAGTCAAACAAATGAAACATTAAGAATAGAAATCTGGGCTTCCCTGGTGGTCCAGTGGGTAAAGAGTCTGCCTTGCAGTGCAAGGAGCACCAGTTCAGTTCCTGGCCTGGGAAGATCCCACGTGCTGCAGGACCAGCTGGACCAGTGTGTCCAGTTATGAGCCAGTGCTCTGGAGCACATGCACCCAGAGTCGGTGCTCTGCAACGAGTGAGGCCACTTCAATGGGAGGCCCACATGGGCCGAAGAACAAAGATCAGTGAAAATAAATAAATAAATAGCCAATAAAAGAGACCAAAATTAAAAAAAAAAAAAAAAAAAGAATAGAAATCTATGAGGCAGCATAAACACTGACAAGAACTTGGGTAATAGTAAAGACATTGCTTATTGTGTCAAGTGTGATAATGATACTGTGGTGACGCTTTCTAAGGAAGCACTTATCTCTTAGAGATGCTAAAGTATCAATAGATGAAACTATATGCTTTCTAGAATAGTCATACTGTACCATGACAGAGGGAGTAGTGTGTGGATGATACATGAAGTCTGTCAGTGGAACCTGATAGGTGTGGATGCTGTAAAATGGGAAGATGGAGGTCCTTTATTCTCCTTTCTCTACCTGATATTGGCTTGATATCATCCATAGTAAAGAAAACTAGTAAAAACCACTTCATCAGTTTTATGTGTACGTCTTTCTTCCTTAGAGAGCCCCACTACAAGTCAACACTGACATTTATACACAAAAAGCCATCCATTCTAAAATTATTACTAGAGTTTTACATAGAAGACAAGGCAGTACTTTTGACAAAAACCACAGCTCAACCCATATGACCAGTTTCCTTGAGGAACTGGGATCACTCGCTCTTTGCTATAGAGTGTAATAATAACCTGCCATATAATACAGGCAACTCTACTCAAGTCTCTGTAACGCCTAGACTGGAAAAGGATTTTAAAAAGAGGGAAACTATGTATATGTATAACTGATTCACTTGACTGCACAGAAGAAACTAATATGATACTGTAAATCAAGCGTACTCCAATAAAAAATTTAAAAATACATAAAAAGAAAAGAGACCAAGATGCATGTTAGCAACTACATTGCAGGCACTTTGGTTGGATTCTTAGTCAAACAAATGAAACATTAAGAATAGAAATCTGGGCTTCCCTGGTGGTCCAGTGGGTAAAGAGTCTGCCTTGCAGTGCAAGGAGCACCAGTTCAGTTCCTGGCCTGGGAAGATCCCACGTGCTGCAGGACCAGCTGGACCAGTGTGTCCAGTTATGAGCCAGTGCTCTGGAGCACATGCACCCAGAGTCGGTGCTCTGCAACGAGTGAGGCCACTTCAATGGGAGGCCCACATGGGCCGAAGAACAAAGATCAGTGAAAATAAATAAATAAATAGCCAATAAAAGAGACCAAAATTAAAAAAAAAAAAAAAAAAAGAATAGAAATCTATGAGGCAGCATAAACACTGACAAGAACTTGGGTAATAGTAAAGACATTGCTTATTGTGTCAAGTGTGATAATGATACTGTGGTGACGCTTTCTAAGGAAGCACTTATCTCTTAGAGATGCTAAAGTATCAATAGATGAAACTATATGCTTTCTAGAATAGTCATACTGTACCATGACAGAGGGAGTAGTGTGTGGATGATACATGAAGTCTGTCAGTGGAACCTGATAGGTGTGGATGCTGTAAAATGGGAAGATGGAGGTCCTTTATTCTCCTTTCTCTACCTGATATTGGCTTGATATCATCCATAGTAAAGAAAACTAGTAAAAACCACTTCATCAGTTTTATGTGTACGTCTTTCTTCCTTAGAGAGCCCCACTACAAGTCAACACTGACATTTATACACAAAAAGCCATCCATTCTAAAATTATTACTAGAGTTTTACATAGAAGACAAGGCAGTACTTTTGACAAAAACCACAGCTCAACCCATATGACCAGTTTCCTTGGAGGGAACTGGGATCACTCGCGCTCTTTGCTATATCCACATGTCAAACTGAACTGCCGTGACAGAGGCCCTAGTTGCCTCAACATCTGTCTCCCTTCCTCCCTTGGCAATAAGAATCTCCAACTTTTAGCTGGCAAACGGCCACCCATATAAGAGTATGTTTCCTGGCCTCCTTTACACTTGAGGGCACTCGTGTGACTACATTCTGACCAATGGTTTTTAAAGGGAAGTGGTACACATGACTTCCTGGAAGTGTCTTTATTTATTTATTTTAAGTTAAGTGAACTATAATTACTTTTTTTTTTTTTTTTAAAGATTTATTTATTTATTTATTTATTTAGGGCGGGGGTCGGGTTGGGGAGGGAGGGGAGCAGGCGGGCCACTTCTATTGGTCTTTCCTTTCTCTATGTTCATCCGTCTTTGCTCTTTGGCTCCTGCGGGCCTCCCATCGCGGTGGCGTCTGTCGTTGCAGAGCGCTCTGGGCGCATGCGCTCCAGAGCTCCGGCTCGGCAATTGGACACATCGGTCCAGCCGCTCCGCGGCACGTGGGATGTTCCCAGGCCAGGGATCGAACCGGCGCCCCTTGCACTGCAAGGCGGTGTCCTTACCCACTGGACCACCAGGGGAAGCCCTGGAAGTGTCTTTAAAGTGGTGTGTCTCCTTTTCTGACCTCCGCTCCATTCTTCCTGCTTGCTGGAATGTGGTCTGATGGCTGGAGCCTGAGCAGCCATGTTGGATCTTGAGTCAGAAGCTACATGAAAAAATAGTGGAAGAATAAGACAGAAAGAGACCAATTCCTGACATGATGAAGTGCCTCACAGCCCTAGACTCCCTCCAAGTTTTCATGAGAATAAAACTCTTTTATCTTGTGTTTTCTATTATTCACATAGCAGAAAAGTATGATCCTAATTAAACAGTGTTGTTAAACTTTATTTTTTCAAGTCCTTAATAATTGCTATTTATAGGTTGTATTATGTTAATTGCTATGAGAGCCTTAAGCCCCACTACAAGTCAACACTGACATTTATACACAAAAAGCCATCCATTCTAAAATTATTACTAGAGTTTTACATAGAAGACAAGGCAGTACTTTTGACAAAAACCACAGCTCAACCCATATGACCAGTTTCCTTGGAGGGAACTGGGATCACTCGCGCTCTTTGCTATATCCACATGTCAAACTGAACTGCCGTGACAGAGGCCCTAGTTGCCTCAACATCTGTCTCCCTTCCTCCCTTGGCAATAAGAATCTCCAACTTTTAGCTGGCAAACGGCCACCCATATAAGAGTATGTTTCCTGGCCTCCTTTACACTTGAGGGCACTCGTGTGACTACATTCTGACCAATGGTTTTTAAAGGGAAGTGGTACACATGACTTCCTGGAAGTGTCTTTATTTATTTATTTTAAGTTAAGTGAACTATAATTACTTTTTTTTTTTTTTTTAAAGATTTATTTATTTATTTATTTATTTAGGGCGGGGGTCGGGTTGGGGAGGGAGGGGAGCAGGCGGGCCACTTCTATTGGTCTTTCCTTTCTCTATGTTCATCCGTCTTTGCTCTTTGGCTCCTGCGGGCCTCCCATCGCGGTGGCGTCTGTCGTTGCAGAGCGCTCTGGGCGCATGCGCTCCAGAGCTCCGGCTCGGCAATTGGACACATCGGTCCAGCCGCTCCGCGGCACGTGGGATGTTCCCAGGCCAGGGATCGAACCGGCGCCCCTTGCACTGCAAGGCGGTGTCCTTACCCACTGGACCACCAGGGGAAGCCCTGGAAGTGTCTTTAAAGTGGTGTGTCTCCTTTTCTGACCTCCGCTCCATTCTTCCTGCTTGCTGGAATGTGGTCTGATGGCTGGAGCCTGAGCAGCCATGTTGGATCTTGAGTCAGAAGCTACATGAAAAAATAGTGGAAGAATAAGACAGAAAGAGACCAATTCCTGACATGATGAAGTGCCTCACAGCCCTAGACTCCCTCCAAGTTTTCATGAGAATAAAACTCTTTTATCTTGTGTTTTCTATTATTCACATAGCAGAAAAGTATGATCCTAATTAAACAGTGTTGTTAAACTTTATTTTTTCAAGTCCTTAATAATTGCTATTTATAGGTTGTATTATGTTAATTGCTATGAGAGAAACAAGGTAACAGGTGTAGATTCAATTTAATTGATAGAAAGATACACAAAATATAAGATGATTAATTAAAATACGCATGTATGTTCAGTCATGCCTGACACATTGTGACCCTGTGGACTGTAGCCCACCAGGCTCCTTAGCCCATGAAATTTCCCAAGCAAGAATACTGGGGTGGATTGCCATTCCTTTCTTTCTGACCCAGGGACTGAATCCATGTCTCTTGCATCTCCATCCCCCAAACTGGCAGACAGATTCTGCCATCTGGGAGCCCCGATTAATATATGATTAAATAGTAATTACTAGTTAGAGTATGTCGATTACTTCTTGTGTGCCAGACATTGTCCTAAGAGCGTTATACATATTTAGCTCTCAAAACAAGACAGTTATTTTCATTATCATTTACAATTGAGAAAACGGAAGCCCAGAGAGGTTAAGTAACTTTTCCAAGGTCAGTCAGCTTATAAACTGAGAGAAGGAGACAGATGGTATTGATTAGGCAGGTTTCAGAAGGAGAGGAAAAGCTAGAGTCAGTTGGCAAATCTCTATAAAGAAGATAAGATCTTGATTCATTTAACGAAAGTGCTAGCTGTGGGTCAGATACCATTCAGGATGACAATGGAACAAGCCCGGGGCTTAAATTCTAGAGGATGTGAAGAATGAGTAAGCTGTGACTTGGAGGCAGTGCTGCCACTTTGCACAACTCCGAGGCACTGCTCTATGAATGGTGCCCCCCTGCAGATGTAAAGCCACAGCAGTGACCCTGAACTTGAAGCTCACAGGCTGAATGTAGCCACAGATGCATTTTGGTTGCTGTGTGGTGTTTAGCGGGCTTCCCTGGTGACTCAGTGATAAAGAATCCGCCTGCCAATGCAAGAGACATGGGTTTCATCCCTGATCCACGAAGATCCCACATGCGGCAGAGCAACCAAGTCTGTGTGCCGCAAGTCTTTTTCTTTTTTTTCATTTGTTCTGTGCCGCAACTCTTGAGGCTGTACTCTAGAACTTGGGAACCACACGTACTGAAGCCCATGGGCCCTAGAGCCTTTGCTCCTCAACAAGAGAAGCCACTGATATAAGAAGCCCAGTCATTGCAACTAAAGAAAAGCCTGTGCAGCAATGAAGACTCAGCACAGCCAATAATAAATAAATAAATAAGGTAATAATTAAAAGTAGGTCCTCATGCACACTTTGCAAGTCAATAAGACAAAAATCAATATATCTGACAGATTTATCTCCTCCTGGATGCAATCTAGGAATCAGGCAAAGGGATGGAGTCAGGGTGGGGACAACAAGCAGACCCATGTTTTTCTTCTCTGTCTAAGCTCAGCATTTACTGGCCGCTACTGCTGTTCTCACTCTTCTTCCCTGTGCCAGAATTTCTCTAACTCTGTTTTTATCTTGGCTCCTCCTATTTTTATGCTCTTCCCTACGCAAGGCCTTTGCATGTGTTTTTCCTTTTGCTTAGAATAAACTGAGAGAAAAGGATTCATTATCATTTACAATTGAGAAAACGGAAGCCCAGAGAGTTTGCTTTTCCAAGGTCAGTCAGCTTATAAACTGAGAGAAGGAGACAGATGGTATTGATTAGGCAGGTTTCAGAAGGAGAGGAAAAGCTAGAGTCAGTTGGCAAATCTCTATAAAGAAGATAAGATCTTGATTCATTTAACGAAAGTGCTAGCTGTGGGTCAGATACCATTCAGGATGACAATGGAACAAGCCGGGGCTTAAATTCTAGAGGATGTGAAGAATGAGTAAGCTGTGGCTTGGAGGCAGTGCGGCCACTTGGCACAACTCCGAGGCACTGCTCTATGAATGGTGCCCCCCTGCAGATGTAAAGCCACAGCAGTGACCCTGAACTTGAAGCTCACAGGCTGAATGTAGCCACAGATGCATTTTGGTTGCTGTGTGGTGTTTAGCGGGCTTCCCTGGTGACTCAGTGATAAAGAATCCGCCTGCCAATGCAAGAGACATGGGTTTCATCCCTGATCCACGAAGATCCCACATGCGGCAGAGCAACCAAGTCTGTGTGCCGCAAGTCTTTTTCTTTTTTTTCATTTGTTCTGTGCCGCAACTCTTGAGGCTGTACTCTAGAACTTGGGAACCACACGTACTGAAGCCCATGGGCCCTAGAGCCTTTGCTCCTCAACAAGAGAAGCCACTGATATAAGAAGCCCAGTCATTGCAACTAAAGAAAAGCCTGTGCAGCAATGAAGACTCAGCACAGCCAATAATAAATAAATAAATAAGGTAATAATTAAAAGTAGGTCCTCATGCACACTTTGCAAGTCAATAAGACAAAAATCAATATATCTGACAGATTTATCTCCTCCTGGATGCAATCTAGGAATCAGGCAAAGGGATGGAGTCAGGGTGGGGACAACAAGCAGACCCATGTTTTTCTTCTCTGTCTAAGCTCAGCATTTACTGGCCGCTACTGCTGTTCTCACTCTTCTTCCCTGTGCCAGAATTTCTCTAACTCTGTTTTTATCTTGGCTCCTCCTATTTTTATGCTCTTCCCTACGCAAGGCCTTTGCATGTGTTTTTCCTTTTGCTTAGAATCTTTTCCTTTTTCTAACTTTTCCCCGCTCATTCCTCCCTCCTCTGCCTTTAATATAGTTGATTTCTATTCACCCTGGAGGTCTCAACTTAATTGTCCCTTCTACCTGGAAGCCTTAACCAACTTCCACCACCTTCAGGGCCATGTCCTTTGTTTTTATGTGTATGTTATATATGTGTATATTCCCAGAGTGCCAGGGCCAAATGAGGGCTGTTGCAGACCCAAGGTATTTTTGCCTGTGGGGATTGTTTCTTCCATAAAAGGTTATTAATAATTGTATTTTGTAACTGCAGATACATGACGGAATAAAGTTGAAGATAATCCAGGATGGACTTATCATGATATATTCATGATTATTATATTCATTTTCTTCTTCTGACTTTAAAAACAGAAACATTTTTGTGGACTCCTTAAAAGTAGCATAGGGGGCTTCCCTGGTGGTCCAGAGGGTAAGGACACCGCCTTGCAGTGCAAGGAGTGCCGGTTTGATCCCTGGCCTGGGAAGATCTCACGTACCGCAGAGCAGCTGGACCGATGTGTCCAACTAATGAGCCAGCATTCTGGAGTGCATGCGCCCAGAGCCTGTGCTCTGCAGTGAGAGAGGCCACTGTGATGGGAGGCCCACACAGGCCAAAGAACCAAGATGGAAATAAATGAAAGACTAATAGAAGTGACCAAAAATAATAATAATTAAAAAAAATTAATAATAAAAAAAGTAGCATAGGTCCCCAGCACGGTACCCCCAATTCCACATGGAGAAGCTGACTTTCACAACAACTGTGTACTTTTTCTACTGAGCACATATTCTAACTGTTGTTGGATAGTTTCTACAAGGTGCAGACTAAGAACACCTACATCTACAGATTTCCCTGGTGGTCTGGGGTTAGAACTCTGCACTTCCACTGCTGGGGCCCTGGTCCATCCCTGTTTTGTCAGAACAAAACAAAAAACACCTACATCTGAATCCCCTGGGGTGACCCTCGGAGGGTGAAACCTCTCGTCTCAGGAAGGACTGACTCAGGGGACCAAGCCCACCTTGCATTTTTAGTCAAGCTTTGGGCCATTCTAACATTTACAAATGGCTGAGATCCACTAGAGTTCACTCCTTATTGTCTGTCTACCTGGCTGACCTGTCAGGACCACTGTGTGTGTGTATTTCTGCACCAGCACAGGTCCGAGCATATAGTAGGCATTCAGTACACTTTCAATGAGTAAGGGGAAAAGAAAAAAGAAATGTACCTGGATATATTTCACAAGGCTCCCATTTTGTCTTTTTTTTTTTTGTTTTGGGTGGAGGTCGGGTTGGGGAGGGAGGGGAGCGGGCGGGCCACTTTTATTGGTCTTTCGTTTCTCTGTTTTTTCATCCGTCTTTGTTCTTTGGCTCCCGTGGGCCTCCCATTGCCGTGGCATCTGTCGTCAGAGTGCCGGCTCTGGGCGCATGTGCTCCAGAGCTCCGGCTCGGTGATTGGACACATCAGTCCAACCGCTCCGCTGCACGTAGGATCTTCCCAGGCCAGGAATCGAACCGGAGCCCCTTGCACTGCAAGGCGGTGTCCCTATCCACTGAACCACCAGGGGAAGCCCTCCCATTTTGTCTTGACTGTAGGAAAGTAACTCTATTTTCAAGGACCTGTGAGTCCAATATATCAATGTACCTATTTCCCCTAAAGTATTTCCTGGTAGAATAGATCTACAATAGATGTATGTTGTTGACTGGTTGTCCAGGGGTGTGAAAATTTCATATATGGCACACTTTAATAATTTTACCCAGATTATAGATTAGCCGTTTCATAAATTTCTCTCTCACTGTCTTTTTTTTTGGCGGGGCTGGGGGCAGGGGGTGCCTCGCTATGAGCCCTGTGGGATCTTAGTTCCCTGACCAGGGATGGAAACCCATGGCCCCTGTATTGAGAGCTGGGAGTCTTAACCACTGGACTGCCAGGGAAGTCCCATAAATGTCTGTTTTGTCTATCTGAATTTGAGATTTGGGAATCCATGGCTTTTACATAGGTGATTCATTTGGCTGAATTTGCTTACTGTATTTTCTTTTAGTTGAGGTGTAGGTGAATGAAAAGATCCCGTATATGGTAGAGAGAAAGGCTACTTCTCCATAGAGAAGATATTGGCATAGCCTTTGGCTTTCACGATATTTGGCTTTCGCAGTATAACTCTCATGTGTAATGAGAATTTAAAAACTCACTGAACTCTTTCATGCAATGAAATCATTTCAGCTTTCTCTGTGGGATCTACATTGAGTTCACTTTAAGATGAGAGCCTTCAGGTCTTTTCATTAACCACAGAATGGAGAGCTTAATTCAGTTATACTTGTCATAGCGTTTGCCTGTGTTCTTTAGTGGTTAGCAACTTGATAATAATGACAGGTTTTAATGACACATATACGTTTTGTATATTTCAGTTGTGTTCCAGAGATCGCTTTTCTTCCTGTTGTTAAAATTATACTGCAATATCCATAAAGTGGGTACTGCATTTAAAAATGTTTGTGTGTGTTTGTAAAAACACAGGCCTTTTTTTTTTTTTTCTCACTTCCCCTTAAGAAGGAGGAAGAGATAAATCATGAGAACAGAATTCATATTAGGAATTTGGTCCCCAAAAAGAAGGTTCCAGGGAATGCTGTAAAGTTCACGTAGGCAGAACTTGACTTAAGACACCTTCTATTTTATTATCAGTGATTAGTCAGTTCAGGAAGAGAATACTGAAGACTTATGAATTATCCAAGAAAAATGATGCTTTCTACTTGTGGCTCATTTTATTGATATCCAAACTTGTTTCATAAAAAATGACATATTTCCCGTATTACACATGGTTAAAGATTGAAAGATATTTCCTGTATATTTAACAATGTATAGAAATATTTATATACATATAAATATATTTCTAACATATTTAAAATATATAAAAACTGAAACAAAACTTTTATTTGTGGACATCTGAGTAACTAGAAAATATAATTAAGCAAGTTCTATATTTCTCAAGCATTATGGCAAGATTGTTGTTTGCTGGATTGTATTTTTTTCTTTCTGGTTTCTTTCTAGCTTGCTTATTCATTGCTTTTTTTTTTTTTAAGACAGCAACTATGAGTACTTCAGCTAGTTAATAAAATCTTCCTCGTTTTAACATTTTACAGTTTGTTTTATAAGCCCTTAAAGTGAATTGAAATGCACATACTTGTTCAAAGCTAAGGTATCTAGCGCTCACTCATAAAGACATGTCTTCTTTGCTGGCTGATCTGACTTCGCTAGGGAACCACAATTGGCTGATGTCGCAACAAATAATTGGGCTCAAGCGTTTAAAGGAAACATTAACGGGTAGAAATATACTGTTGCTGCAAATCAACACCGCACACCACCTCTTTCTCAGTGGGTCACAGCGCTCTATTGAATCCTGGGCTCAGGGGTAAGAGTTCCCCGACTTTCACCTACACTCCTGGGACTTAGGGGGGCGCAGAATCTGCCTCTGGGACAAAGGTCACTGAGCTAACTTCACTGAAGATCTGAAGGCGCTTTAATGCCTGGAGGCAGCTAGGAATAATGGGTCAGAGCCCGGCCTCTAGCTGTGATCTAGGGCAGGTGAATTGACATTTCTGTGCCTTTTCCCTCTCTATGTAAGATGTTTTCTGCCCCGTGGTAAGGATCCATTGAGCCAAGAGATCTGAAATGCTTAGAATAGCACTTTGAGACTTGGTGGGCGGGATGTATAAAAACGTTTGCCATTACTGCGATGTGAGTTGGTGGTAACAGCCTTCCTCCCTCCTCTTGGCTACAGCTCAACAAATACGAGTCGACTCAGGAGGGAGGGATCTGTACTGACGGGGGAGTCCTTTTTTTCCATAAAAATATTTGGCATTTTATGATATCCAAACTTGTTTCATAAAATGACATATTTCCCGTATACACATGGTTAAAGATTGAAAGATATTTCCTGTATATTTAACAATGTATAGAAATATTTATATACATATAAATATATTTCTAACATATTTAAAATATATAAAACTGAAACAAAACTTTTATTTGTGGACATCTGAGTAACTAGAAAATATAATTAAGCAAGTTCTATATTTCTCAAGCATTATGGCAAGATTGTTGTTTGCTGGATTGTATTTTTTTCTTTCTGGTTTCTTTCTAGCTTGCTTATTCATTGCTTTTTTTTTTTTTAAGACAGCAACTATGAGTACTTCAGCTAGTTAATAAAATCTTCCTCGTTTTAACATTTTACAGTTTGTTTTATAAGCCCTTAAAGTGAATTGAAATGCACATACTTGTTCAAAGCTAAGGTATCTAGCGCTCACTCATAAAGACATGTCTTCTTTGCTGGCTGATCTGACTTCGCTAGGGAACCACAATTGGCTGATGTCGCAACAAATAATTGGGCTCAAGCGTTTAAAGGAAACATTAACGGGTAGAAATATACTGTTGCTGCAAATCAACACCGCACACCACCTCTTTCTCAGTGGGTCACAGCGCTCTATTGAATCCTGGGCTCAGGGGTAAGAGTTCCCCGACTTTCACCTACACTCCTGGGACTTAGGGGGGCGCAGAATCTGCCTCTGGGACAAAGGTCACTGAGCTAACTTCACTGAAGATCTGAAGGCGCTTTAATGCCTGGAGGCAGCTAGGAATAATGGGTCAGAGCCCGGCCTCTAGCTGTGATCTAGGGCAGGTGAATTGACATTTCTGTGCCTTTTCCCTCTCTATGTAAGATGTTTTCTGCCCCGTGGTAAGGATCCATTGAGCCAAGAGATCTGAAATGCTTAGAATAGCACTTTGAGACTTGGTGGGCGGGATGTATAAAAACGTTTGCCATTACTGCGATGTGAGTTGGTGGTAACAGCCTTCCTCCCTCCTCTTGGCTACAGCTCAACAAATACGAGTCGACTCAGGAGGGAGGGATCTGTACCCACTGACGGGGGGGAGTCCTTGACTGAAAGAACCAAGTTTTCTTTTATGTATTTTGAAAATGGGATCCTTCACAGAAGACAGCGTTTCTGCGTAGTAGAAATGCCAGTAAAGAAGAGAAAATGCTGACTTTTCCTAGGCTGTGGCATCAGGGAGGAGGGACTTTTAGAGCCAAAGGGACTTTTAGCTGAGTAATAAAGCAATATTCCTCGTGAACACCACCCTCTGTCCTTCTCCCTGTGATTGTAAAACTCTGTAATAGAATGTTCAAGGTCTCCTAGGTATTTTACAAAAAAATCATTTGAGAAAGGCTGCCCGCGAATCATAAATTTTTAACCAGTGCTTACTAGGCATATTCTAAGTAAGGGATACCCAAACAACTGTTTAATGGTTTGTCATGAAGCCCTGTAGTCGTTTTTCTACTGGTGTTAGCAGTAAACATCCATTGTGTGAATTACACCGTGTGAGTTACACAAAAATGGTAAGACAGTTTGAAAGCTCATTTTTTCCAAAATAACCAAAAGAGCGAACACTGTTTAAAAAAAATAAATGTGAAAAATTGGGCTCCCCTGGTGGTCCAATGGGTAGAGAGTCCTGCTTGCAGTGCAAGGGCACCGGTTAGATCCCTGGCCCGGGAAGATCCCATGTGCTGCGGCTGAACCTGTGTGTCCAATTAGGAGCCAGTGCTTTGGAGCGCATGCGCCCAGAGCCGGTGCTCTGCAGTGAGAGAGGCCACTGAGGTGGGAGGCCCACACAGGCGGAAGAATAAAGGGGGATGAAAAATAAATAAATAAAAAATCAATAATAAAAAAAAGTGAGACCAAATTTTTTTTTAAAAAGATGAAAATAAACACACACATAGAAGAAATTAAAAATTACCAGTGATTATGACTACGAGCTTAGAGAATAAGGGTTTTTTTAAAAAAAATTCCTCATATGCGGTGTAGAATCTGGGATTTTATTTTTTGGTGTCAGGATAAAATAAGACCAAGATAAATTCAGGGAGAAAAAGAGGAAGCCATTCTACCCAAATACCAGATTGGGAGACCACTTCCTTTACAAATAGGTACATTCCCCTTTGTTGTGAAAGCGGATCAGAATTGTTCAGGGAGGGAGTAGAAACAAGAATATTCCTTGGGAATTTTAGGAATTGAAAAGTATAGGTTTAATGTAAAAGTAGCAGGCACAAGAGCTGACAGGACTCTGTAGAGAAGGGAACATGCAGAATCAGGTTACAAGGAGTAGGGCGTGCCAGAGGAAGGCCAGTTCTCTTTGCCAGAAGTCCTGGATTTAAGTTTGAGCTCTGCAATAACTTTGTGACCTTCGAGAGGTCAAAGTCTCTCTGAGGCACGGTTTCCTAATCTGTGAAATGGGACCATCCACTTCCTCTTTCTCCCTTGCAGAGTCACATTAAGATAATATATCAGAAAAATCCTTTCAGTCGAACAGTGCAAACAGACTCTTAAGGAGGCACAATTCCAAGCTGTTCTGTATTGTTTGGATCCAAACATTATTTCCTTGTCTACATTATTTACCTACACGGATTTAGAGCTGTTTGTCAAGATGACATGAGCTGGTTCCTCAGAGCCTGTTCCGAAACTCGGGTGGTTTAATTCTTTCAAATTATCTAAAGTCATGTTTTTAAAAATAAATATCTAGAAATATGCTTCCTCAGCTGTCCCAAGGTTAAAACCACCTCACTGACGGTTTATTCCTGACTCGAACATTTGTTGACTGTTTTTGGACACCATTTAATGGCCTCAGCTTAAGCAGTCTTGATAAATGAATCAAGAAATCAGTATATCCTCGCCAAACACATTCTCATCTGTACCCTATTTCTGGCCAAATTCTGTAGGGCTCTAGCCATAAATATGTAATGCCTCCTAGGAACACGGGCCTGCCTATCTGTGGGCCCACGCCCATCTGCTGTTCCACATGAAACTTGGAGGCACGCCAGGCTGTGGCCAAATAATGACTGTGCCAGAAGGAGTTAATCACAGGCCCTCCAGAGCAATGGGTGACTGAGGCCCCTCCAGTCTGGACCCAGGCCGGCTGGAGGAGGCCCTTCGGCGAGCCTGCCAGTTCTGGTGGGACAGCAACCCGTGGGGGCAGCAGGAGCCTTTGTGAAATTGCTGTAGTGTTGAGCTAATTTGGTGCCGGCTTCTTGGATGTAGGCCATGGTTACTGGTTGGCTTTTCTGAGTCTGCTTTTGGCAAGGTAGGAAAGGAGGAGGAAAAAAAAAATGGTGTAAGCAAGTTTCGAAATCTTAGATCATTTCATGAATGACTCAGTGTTTCCTTTTGGAAAAGTGCATTAATTGACGTTCATTAATAACTTAGCTAATGAAAAAAAAGAAAAGATTCTAAATATCCAGGAGGCCTTTGTGCTATCTGAACACAGCCATCCTCCAATCTTCATTTTTATAGCTTCCAGAGGAATTTCATTCACTTGATAACATGTACTTGTTGAAAAATAAACTGTCACATGCTTCCTCCTTCAGGCTTCCTGTTCTTTCTGAGAAAAGCATTGAGGTTGTCTTTTTCTTTCTCTCTTTCTTTCTTTCTTTTTGTTTTTTTTAAGTTTGAAGTATTTACTAGATATATAAGTGGGGGCTGTCAATATGCAGAAAGACACAGGGTTTAGTCATACTATCATCATTTTAAATTCCTTACTCCTATTCATTTTTTTTTTTTTTTAACAACCAGAACTCTGAAATGGGTTCATTTCCACTGGTTCTTTTCTTTTCTTTTTTCAACTTTATTGAATCTTCATTATTATTTATATTTTTGCCTTTTTAAAAAATTTTGCTTTTTTGCTTTTAGAGTTTTGTTGTTTACAGATATGTATAATCCCAGATTAATCATACGTATATCCCATCCCCCATCCCACCCCTCTTTCTCTCCTTTTTTATTTTCCATTTAAAAACATGAAGTATCGAATTAACACATTGTACAATTTAAACTTATATTATGTTGTGTGTCAGTTATACCTCAATGGAGCTGGGGAAAAAAATTTCAAAATATAAAGCTATTACCCTTCTTTATAAGACTAGTTCCATTCAGACAAGAAGAGTAGCAAGCTCTTTATCTCTTCACAGAACGAGAAGGTCAAACAGTATATTTCTTTAATGTATGAAATAAGTAACAAAATAGGTTTCAGATATAATCTTTAATTTATTTGGGCACATTTCAGCAGATAACCCTTTTTAAAAAACCTGAAGTTTTTAACACAGAATGCCATCGGTCCCGCCTTTTCTTGGATTTTTTAGGCCATGGTTACTGGTTGGCTTTTCTGAGTCTGCTTTTGGCAAGGTAGGAAAGGAGGAGGAAAAAAAAAATGGTGTAAGCAAGTTTCGAAATCTTAGATCATTTCATGAATGACTCAGTGTTTCCTTTTGGAAAAGTGCATTAATTGACGTTCATTAATAACTTAGCTAATGAAAAAAAAGAAAAGATTCTAAATATCCAGGAGGCCTTTGTGCTATCTGAACACAGCCATCCTCCAATCTTCATTTTTATAGCTTCCAGAGGAATTTCATTCACTTGATAACATGTACTTGTTGAAAAATAAACTGTCACATGCTTCCTCCTTCAGGCTTCCTGTTCTTTCTGAGAAAAGCATTGAGGTTGTCTTTTTCTTTCTCTCTTTCTTTCTTTCTTTTTGTTTTTTTTAAGTTTGAAGTATTTACTAGATATATAAGTGGGGGCTGTCAATATGCAGAAAGACACAGGGTTTAGTCATACTATCATCATTTTAAATTCCTTACTCCTATTCATTTTTTTTTTTTTTTAACAACCAGAACTCTGAAATGGGTTCATTTCCACTGGTTCTTTTCTTTTCTTTTTTCAACTTTATTGAATCTTCATTATTATTTATATTTTTGCCTTTTTAAAAAATTTTGCTTTTTTGCTTTTAGAGTTTTGTTGTTTACAGATATGTATAATCCCAGATTAATCATACGTATATCCCATCCCCCATCCCACCCCTCTTTCTCTCCTTTTTTATTTTCCATTTAAAAACATGAAGTATCGAATTAACACATTGTACAATTTAAACTTATATTATGTTGTGTGTCAGTTATACCTCAATGGAGCTGGGGAAAAAAATTTCAAAATATAAAGCTATTACCCTTCTTTATAAGACTAGTTCCATTCAGACAAGAAGAGTAGCAAGCTCTTTATCTCTTCACAGAACGAGAAGGTCAAACAGTATATTTCTTTAATGTATGAAATAAGTAACAAAATAGGTTTCAGATATAATCTTTAATTTATTTGGGCACATTTCAGCTTTAGAATTAAAAAAAAAACAAAACACAACAGAAACCTTTCTGTCTCTCTGAGCACAGAAAAAAATCCTGAAGTTTTTAACACAGAAGACACCCATTTTTCTGGCATTAGTATTGCAGAATCCAGCTTCAGAGTTATAAACCCAGAAGATGTCTCCAGTGACTCATTACTGGAATAAATGTTTCTAATGTTAAAGGTATGCAAATAGAGCTTAATCGACGAAGGAAGACTCTGCAATTCAATAAATAAGGTTGAGAATGTTACTGTGGTTACTGTGGACTATTTGCATGCAGGCTTATCTTGTTTTTAAAGCAGTAAGGGGAAAAAAAAAAAAAAAGAGGAGGGAGAGGAAAAATCCTAACTTTCACCACATGTTCTCAAAATGTAATCTTATAAGACGGTGCCATAGTTCAGGCCCTGTTAAGAAGCAAACAAAAAAAAAAAAGGAAAAAATACTTCATGTGGAAGAATTCACAACACATGAGAAACATCTTTTAGGATGTAGAAGGCAAACAAGGCACTAGCCTCAGGTCACATTACAGGGAAAATTACACAATCAAACTTTTTGTCACTCATGTCTGGGGTGTTAGATTGGGCTAATGCTGTGACTACTCTGGTTTCAGGTGCCCCGCTCACCCTGTGGACTCATCATTACCTGGGTCCCTGGCTAGTTCTCCAAGCCAGACAGAGAGGCTCACATTCAAATAGAATAGCAAAAAAAAAAAAAAAAGACAAAAAAGGAGAGAGGTCCCATAGCAGATTCTCACACTATATATCAAATCACAGATCTTGTCGTGTTTGATACTGTGAATTCAAACCGGAATCACTCATCCTCACTTTGCAAGAAAAGGTCAAACTGTACATCTTTATACTTCTGTGTAAGCACCTGTGAACTTCCTTGTGCTCCAGAAGAAACCATGCTCCTATGCAACTGCTTGTCCATAGTGCCCTGGAAATATTTCAAGGAAACAGAGTGGGCAAAGTTCAAACTGACTCAGAACGAGAAGGTCAAACAGTATATTTCTTTAATGTATGAAATAAGTAACAAAATAGGTTTCAGATATAATCTTTAATTTATTTGGGCACATTTCAGCTTTAGAATTAAAAAAAAAACAAAACACAACAGAAACCTTTCTGTCTCTCTGAGCACAGAAAAAAATCCTGAAGTTTTTAACACAGAAGACACCCATTTTTCTGGCATTAGTATTGCAGAATCCAGCTTCAGAGTTATAAACCCAGAAGATGTCTCCAGTGACTCATTACTGGAATAAATGTTTCTAATGTTAAAGGTATGCAAATAGAGCTTAATCGACGAAGGAAGACTCTGCAATTCAATAAATAAGGTTGAGAATGTTACTGTGGTTACTGTGGACTATTTGCATGCAGGCTTATCTTGTTTTTAAAGCAGTAAGGGGAAAAAAAAAAAAAAAGAGGAGGGAGAGGAAAAATCCTAACTTTCACCACATGTTCTCAAAATGTAATCTTATAAGACGGTGCCATAGTTCAGGCCCTGTTAAGAAGCAAACAAAAAAAAAAAAGGAAAAAATACTTCATGTGGAAGAATTCACAACACATGAGAAACATCTTTTAGGATGTAGAAGGCAAACAAGGCACTAGCCTCAGGTCACATTACAGGGAAAATTACACAATCAAACTTTTTGTCACTCATGTCTGGGGTGTTAGATTGGGCTAATGCTGTGACTACTCTGGTTTCAGGTGCCCCGCTCACCCTGTGGACTCATCATTACCTGGGTCCCTGGCTAGTTCTCCAAGCCAGACAGAGAGGCTCACATTCAAATAGAATAGCAAAAAAAAAAAAAAAGACAAAAAAGGAGAGAGGTCCCATAGCAGATTCTCACACTATATATCAAATCACAGATCTTGTCGTGTTTGATACTGTGAATTCAAACCGGAATCACTCATCCTCACTTTGCAAGAAAAGGTCAAACTGTACATCTTTATACTTCTGTGTAAGCACCTGTGAACTTCCTTGTGCTCCAGAAGAAACCATGCTCCTATGCAACTGCTTGTCCATAGTGCCCTGGAAATATTTCAAGGAAACAGAGTGGGCAAAGTTCAAACTGACTCAGGAAGAGGATGGATTTCAAGCTTCAGAATGTGGCTAAATTACTCACACCCACGGTGAAGGAGGAGGGAACAGGAAAAGCACATCACAGGCAGATGCCTTGATGGTGTGTGGCACCCACAAAGGACAGCATCTCACCCTTGTGGATTGCTTCAAATCCTACATCCGTTTACCTTCCAGGAGTCAATTCTTTGAGGTCCGATGTACTGGGGAAATGCCTGAAAAATGCTTAGAGTAGAAACAAATACAAATGCTGTAAAGAATCATTTTGTAACCATCTTTAGGTATTTCTGTTTTATACAGTTAGAAAACCTAGCTTCAGGGGTGTTGTCAAGCTGTTCTGACAATAAACTTATGGACAAGATGAAGCAGGTGTCCTATTTTTGGTTACTGGATACTCTCTCTTCCCCAATAAAGTTTGATTCTGAAGTGGACAATGAGAAAAGCCAGCAGTAGTAAAACTCCTAGGTACCCAGAAACCAGAGGTGGTGTGCTTATTTGAGGAGTTTGGTCCCTGAAGATTATCATACAGACATACGTATTAAAGGACTTCAAAAAAAAAAAAAAATCCATGTTTGTATTTTGCACCATTTGAATACCTGCTTCTGATATCAAATTCAAGAAGCACAAAGGGGGCAAAAGCCTACTTCCCTGCACCCCACCTCCCTGCCACCCCTGACTTATCAGGTCCCCTCTCAGGAGGTCACCACTATGACCAGAGTAAAGATTTTTTAAAGGCGATAATTACCCTGTCAATTTGGTTTTCCTTTACAATGTGAATACCTCTTTTGTTGTCTTTATTCCTGGATACTTTGCTCTAAAATATCTTAAGATACAAAGGGAGAAAAAAAGAGTTTCAGTGGTATGATAGTCTTTTACCTATTATGGTTTTAATTCACGGTCAGTGAAAACTTTTTCTGTTTGTTTGTTACCCTTGATATTCTGTTCCAGTCTGCCAACCAGAAGACCAAAAGGAGTTGGTAAGGGAGGGTGGGGTGGGGAACCGTGCCCTGCCTATGCAACTGCTTGTCCATAGTGCCCTGGAAATATTTCAAGGAAACAGAGTGGGCAAAGTTCAAACTGACTCAGGAAGAGGATGGATTTCAAGCTTCAGAATGTGGCTAAATTACTCACACCCACGGTGAAGGAGGAGGGAACAGGAAAAGCACATCACAGGCAGATGCCTTGATGGTGTGTGGCACCCACAAAGGACAGCATCTCACCCTTGTGGATTGCTTCAAATCCTACATCCGTTTACCTTCCAGGAGTCAATTCTTTGAGGTCCGATGTACTGGGGAAATGCCTGAAAAATGCTTAGAGTAGAAACAAATACAAATGCTGTAAAGAATCATTTTGTAACCATCTTTAGGTATTTCTGTTTTATACAGTTAGAAAACCTAGCTTCAGGGGTGTTGTCAAGCTGTTCTGACAATAAACTTATGGACAAGATGAAGCAGGTGTCCTATTTTTGGTTACTGGATACTCTCTCTTCCCCAATAAAGTTTGATTCTGAAGTGGACAATGAGAAAAGCCAGCAGTAGTAAAACTCCTAGGTACCCAGAAACCAGAGGTGGTGTGCTTATTTGAGGAGTTTGGTCCCTGAAGATTATCATACAGACATACGTATTAAAGGACTTCAAAAAAAAAAAAAAATCCATGTTTGTATTTTGCACCATTTGAATACCTGCTTCTGATATCAAATTCAAGAAGCACAAAGGGGGCAAAAGCCTACTTCCCTGCACCCCACCTCCCTGCCACCCCTGACTTATCAGGTCCCCTCTCAGGAGGTCACCACTATGACCAGAGTAAAGATTTTTTAAAGGCGATAATTACCCTGTCAATTTGGTTTTCCTTTACAATGTGAATACCTCTTTTGTTGTCTTTATTCCTGGATACTTTGCTCTAAAATATCTTAAGATACAAAGGGAGAAAAAAAGAGTTTCAGTGGTATGATAGTCTTTTACCTATTATGGTTTTAATTCACGGTCAGTGAAAACTTTTTCTGTTTGTTTGTTACCCTTGATATTCTGTTCCAGTCTGCCAACCAGAAGACCAAAAGGAGTTGGGGGTGAGGCAGGGTAGGGTGGGGGTGGGGAACTGTACAGCATTTGAATTTTATAAATATTTATAGGAGAAAGAAAATAAGACATGATTTAAGAAGCTGACATTTTTAACACATGAGAAAAATCACCATTGCAAAGGATTAGGAGACGAAAAGCAGAATAAAACCAAGGACTATGTCTTTTTTTTTTTTTTTTTTTTTTGGACTACGTCATTTTTAAAAGCTGCCAGGAATCCTACTGGTTTAGGAACCATGGTTGTTTCTGAGGGTCATGTGTTGGACTTTATGGTTGTTTTCTTCCATTTTCAAATTTTCCATAATGGACAGTAATTCTTTCTAATCATAAACATTAAAAACTATCTTTTAAGCATTCTATATTGTGTATAGAATGTATCCCCTGGTCTTTTCTTAGAAATACTGTAAAATTTGAGAACTCCTATATTTAATAGATGGCAGGTACATAGACTTAGTAACAATATACTTCTAGCTAGTTGTGGAGTTATCCTGAATAATTCTGATTCATCTACTGTGGCCTCTACTGTCTCCTATTTACATTTGCTCAACTTATGTTGTATAGAGTTTAACCAGATAGATAATATTTCAGCAATTACCCCTACAGTTTGGTGGTTGGTATTTTTAACACTTTTCAGACTAGTCTGTGTCAGTTCAATATATAGAAATTAGGCTTGAATTTTGAGGATCTGGTCAGCTTTTCTTAAAGAGTTGGTCTTCACATCTGAGAATTGATTACAGATACTCCGTCTAACATTCTAAAAAGACCCGTGGGAGTAGCTTCTTCGCTTGATCAGCTAAATGATTCATTTATATTGTAATGTTATTTTTCAGTTGTATGCCTGTGTGTGCTTAAAGTAAAAAGGACAAAAATAAGTTTGAGGGGGAAAAAAATTTTAATTTCTTTCAAATGTTCCAATAAACTCAAACCGATATACTTTTGCTCAAGAATTTCTTTGCCAGATCATTACATACTTGCTTGCCTAAGTTCTCTAGTTTTCTCTTATTTTCTTCATCTTAGGAATCACAGAAGAGATTAGGCAGGCTGGTCAGAAAATGTAAATATTTTCAAAAAACTTCAACACTCAAATGTCATAGGAAAGAGTTAAAAAAAAAAAATCAGATCTCTATTTCTAAAAACAACTAACAGTTTTAGAATCAGAAAAGAGTGAAAACCAATCTTAAGTCCCCAAGAGAAAAAAAAATACATACTTTTCACATTCATGTTTGTTATCTTCAACGATAGTCCCTCCTGTAGACATTCCAATAAACGCCAGTCTCTATGACTAAGGAAATACTCTGACTTATGATCTGGTGATAGGTGAAGAAATATCAACAAGGCTAGGAGCCAGTCTCTAAAAGACTGACATGTGTTGGACTTTATGGTTGTTTTCTTCCATTTTCAAATTTTCCATAATGGACAGTAATTCTTTCTAATCATAAACATTAAAAACTATCTTTTAAGCATTCTATATTGTGTATAGAATGTATCCCCTGGTCTTTTCTTAGAAATACTGTAAAATTTGAGAACTCCTATATTTAATAGATGGCAGGTACATAGACTTAGTAACAATATACTTCTAGCTAGTTGTGGAGTTATCCTGAATAATTCTGATTCATCTACTGTGGCCTCTACTGTCTCCTATTTACATTTGCTCAACTTATGTTGTATAGAGTTTAACCAGATAGATAATATTTCAGCAATTACCCCTACAGTTTGGTGGTTGGTATTTTTAACACTTTTCAGACTAGTCTGTGTCAGTTCAATATATAGAAATTAGGCTTGAATTTTGAGGATCTGGTCAGCTTTTCTTAAAGAGTTGGTCTTCACATCTGAGAATTGATTACAGATACTCCGTCTAACATTCTAAAAAGACCCGTGGGAGTAGCTTCTTCGCTTGATCAGCTAAATGATTCATTTATATTGTAATGTTATTTTTCAGTTGTATGCCTGTGTGTGCTTAAAGTAAAAAGGACAAAAATAAGTTTGAGGGGGAAAAAAATTTTAATTTCTTTCAAATGTTCCAATAAACTCAAACCGATATACTTTTGCTCAAGAATTTCTTTGCCAGATCATTACATACTTGCTTGCCTAAGTTCTCTAGTTTTCTCTTATTTTCTTCATCTTAGGAATCACAGAAGAGATTAGGCAGGCTGGTCAGAAAATGTAAATATTTTCAAAAAACTTCAACACTCAAATGTCATAGGAAAGAGTTAAAAAAAAAAAATCAGATCTCTATTTCTAAAAACAACTAACAGTTTTAGAATCAGAAAAGAGTGAAAACCAATCTTAAGTCCCCAAGAGAAAAAAAAATACATACTTTTCACATTCATGTTTGTTATCTTCAACGATAGTCCCTCCTGTAGACATTCCAATAAACGGCCAGTCTCTATGACTAAGGAAATACTCTGACTTATGATCTGGTGATAGGTGAAGAAATATCAACAAGGCTAGGAGGTCTCCTAAGCCACTATCTCACAGTTGGTGGCACCAGAAGATGGCCCAGCTAGTGATGAGGAGCAGAGGTTCTACTGAAACCATTGCAAGTTTGCGAAGATTATTTCAGCCCATTGAACAACTCCAGGTAGGCACCATTCACACTGGACCCTATGTGACTAGAGTACAGCAGAATATACATGAATGGTAGGTGTCCTGTGTTTGAAGTAGAAATTTTGAATTATTAACAGGTTGAAATTCCAGTGTTTCTCTAGTGAATTTACAGTGTTTAGCTACATAGTTGAAAACTCAGAAAGATATAAAATCAGTGAATAACTTGGAGAAGCGAAGAGGAGGGCAGGTATTGCTTTCTCACACACAGAGAGAGAAAGAGACAAAACTTTTTTTTTTTCTCTTTATTTTAAAGGTTTTACAGAGTTTTGTTGTTCACAGACATGTATGCTCCCAGATCAGTCATATGCGTATCCCTGGTCCTTAACCCCCCAGTTCCCCCCTTCCCACCCCTCTGGATCATCGCCCCATGCCATTGTAAGCACTCCTATTCCCTTAGCACAATGACAATAGCTATCTTTTCCACACATGACAGTATAGGTTTCCATATTGCTCCCTCCATGCCTCCCCCTCCCTATTTCTTCCCCACAACGTCCCTATGTCTATGCTCTGTCTGTTTTTCCATGAGTTCACTGCGTGTGTTATCAAGACTGTCCTACTAGATTCCATATATATGTGTTAGTATACTGTATTGAAAGAGACAAAACTTTACTCTGAATTCAGACATCATCTTTTTTCACAAGCAGAACTCTCAGATATAAATAATATCCCTAAAATATTTATAAGAATGGTTTTATTTCAGTCTTTAAAGGTGGAAGGAGATAGCCTCTTGGATTTAGGAGTCTCTTACAAAGTGCTGTGTTTATAAACATAATTTTCTTTCTTTTTTAAAAATTTATTTTATTTTATTTGGTTGCTCCAGGTCTTAGTGGTAGCATGTAGGATCTAGTTCCCTGACCAGGGATTGAACCTGGGACCCCTGCATTGGGAGCGCAGAGTCTTAGCTACTGAACCACCAGGGAAGTCCCTAAACATAATTTTCAAGACAAAAAAATACCTATGACATCTTGATGTCTTCAAAAAAATAATATGGGAGTCCCTATTACTCCCTGGTGGTCCAATGGTTAAGATTCTGTGATTCTACTGAAGAGGGCAAGGGTTCGACCCCTGGTCAGGGAAATGAAATAGTGAAATCAGAATTGTGCAAACCATGTGGCATGACCAAAAAAAAAAAAAGACAATATCATAGTCATGGGGCACTTTTCATGCACCCCCTCCTTGTGTCTTGTGATATAAGGAGGGGAACTGAGTCAGGGATAGAGCCAAACTGTAATTCTTACATGATCCCCAAACACCAAAAGCCCAAAGGCTTATTTAATTGAACCCGTGCCCTTGACTCTCAACTCAACTTGGCATCATGGTTATTTAAAGCGCATGAATTTAAAAAAATAATTTTCATCATAACTATCATGTAGTACTAGAAGTCATTCATTACTCTCTGAGGTCAGGAAGAAAGGCTTTCATTCTTAAGAGATCCAATCAAAGGTTAGTTTACCCACTAAATAGCCTCAGACATTCTCAAATGCCAGAAGACGCCTTCAGAAGAAATAAAATTCCTCAATAGGCCTTCTTTGCTCCCTTTTAGACCCTGAGAAGGCAGGTTTGCCACGAAGGCCAACATCTGCGTTATTCTGGAGTCTGAGACTGTCAGCTTTTCTTATCTGTCTTCTTATTTACAGTTAAGGTACTTAATTAAAATGAAATATAACTCTTTCAAACTTGATTTCATATATATGTGTTAGTATACTGTATTGAAAGAGACAAAACTTTACTCTGAATTCAGACATCATCTTTTTTCACAAGCAGAACTCTCAGATATAAATAATATCCCTAAAATATTTATAAGAATGGTTTTATTTCAGTCTTTAAAGGTGGAAGGAGATAGCCTCTTGGATTTAGGAGTCTCTTACAAAGTGCTGTGTTTATAAACATAATTTTCTTTCTTTTTTAAAAATTTATTTTATTTTATTTGGTTGCTCCAGGTCTTAGTGGTAGCATGTAGGATCTAGTTCCCTGACCAGGGATTGAACCTGGGACCCCTGCATTGGGAGCGCAGAGTCTTAGCTACTGAACCACCAGGGAAGTCCCTAAACATAATTTTCAAGACAAAAAAATACCTATGACATCTTGATGTCTTCAAAAAAATAATATGGGAGTCCCTATTACTCCCTGGTGGTCCAATGGTTAAGATTCTGTGATTCTACTGAAGAGGGCAAGGGTTCGACCCCTGGTCAGGGAAATGAAATAGTGAAATCAGAATTGTGCAAACCATGTGGCATGACCAAAAAAAAAAAAAGACAATATCATAGTCATGGGGCACTTTTCATGCACCCCCTCCTTGTGTCTTGTGATATAAGGAGGGGAACTGAGTCAGGGATAGAGCCAAACTGTAATTCTTACATGATCCCCAAACACCAAAAGCCCAAAGGCTTATTTAATTGAACCCGTGCCCTTGACTCTCAACTCAACTTGGCATCATGGTTATTTAAAGCGCATGAATTTAAAAAAATAATTTTCATCATAACTATCATGTAGTACTAGAAGTCATTCATTACTCTCTGAGGTCAGGAAGAAAGGCTTTCATTCTTAAGAGATCCAATCAAAGGTTAGTTTACCCACTAAATAGCCTCAGACATTCTCAAATGCCAGAAGACGCCTTCAGAAGAAATAAAATTCCTCAATAGGCCTTCTTTGCTCCCTTTTAGACCCCTGAGAAGGCAGGTTTGCCACGAAGGCCAACATCTGCGTTATTCTGGAGTCTGAGACTGTCAGCTTTTCTTATCTGTCTTCTTATTTACAGTTAAGGTACTTAATTAAAAATGAAATATAACTCTTTCAAACTGGTGGGCAAAGAGAAGTCTCTGAGAAAGATACAGCTTAGGAAAGAGAGGTTTGAAAACGAAAAAATGGGATAAGATGTCATAGAGCAGATTTAGAATCCTTCAAAGTGCAAAATATTTTCCAAATAGTGTTTTAAGTGTTTGTCAGAACTGTCAGTTACCTGCTGAGGGGTTATTTTCCATTTCTTCAAAACTCTCAAAAGTACCTAATTGTTAAAACAGTTAAATCCAGTGTTTACAAGGAGACTATTTTCTGAGATTTTGACATTTCAATTAAGGTTGCAAGAGTGTTACCCCTGCCTTTTCAAAGATGATCAAATACATCTTATCGGAAAACAATGTAATCTCCTTTGGAACTCTTCCTCATGCACTTGCCCCCTGTAAGAGATCTGAAAGAAAATTTTATATACAAATCAGAAACTTCAGTAAATGGTACTAAAAAAGAAACTTCTGGCCCAGTACTTTGAATCTTTGTGGACTATTAATAACCAAGAGACTGTATTTTCAAGTTGGTCTATTGGTCATCTATTTGGCTTCAACTTTGAACATAGTATTTACAGAGTGTCTGTGAAGTCTGGAAACAAAGAAGGAAACGCATAGTATCATTATGAACCTCTTCAATCTGCAAAACATTAGAATGCAACAGAATAGACTAATAGAATGGTATAATCGAATAAAACAGAACAAAAAAGAGTAAGTCAATTAATAAAGTAAATGAAATAACACTATCTGTATTTCTGGACTTCATGGAAATCCTCCTTGTGAATTGGTGGGGTGTGTGGAGCCCTGAGTGGCTTGGTGAAATGGGAAACTCCACTGCAGGAAGTGGTGCTTTTCTGATGCTGCTAATTAAGGAATGTGGAACCCTTCCTTCTGAGTCAGCTTGGCGGTATGTGGAACTCTGGGCTGCTTACTGCTTACATGATGATTGCATGAAACTTTGGAAATAAAACCAGAATATCTTGCCCCTTAACACTTATGAGCCAGGAGGTGGTATGTGTGTGTGTGTTTTTAAAATGGTTCCTAATCTTTAAAGTGGTTCGCTGCAGATGGACTGTTATCAGCTGATCATATTTACTGCATCGTCTCAAGACGGTGCAACCCACAGAGAGGAATTGGACCATTTATGGGCTCGCTTAATTAAAAATGAAATATAACTCTTTCAAACTGGTGGGCAAAGAGAAGTCTCTGAGAAAGATACAGCTTAGGAAAGAGAGGTTTGAAAACGAAAAAATGGGATAAGATGTCATAGAGCAGATTTAGAATCCTTCAAAGTGCAAAATATTTTCCAAATAGTGTTTTAAGTGTTTGTCAGAACTGTCAGTTACCTGCTGAGGGGTTATTTTCCATTTCTTCAAAACTCTCAAAAGTACCTAATTGTTAAAACAGTTAAATCCAGTGTTTACAAGGAGACTATTTTCTGAGATTTTGACATTTCAATTAAGGTTGCAAGAGTGTTACCCCTGCCTTTTCAAAGATGATCAAATACATCTTATCGGAAAACAATGTAATCTCCTTTGGAACTCTTCCTCATGCACTTGCCCCCTGTAAGAGATCTGAAAGAAAATTTTATATACAAATCAGAAACTTCAGTAAATGGTACTAAAAAAGAAACTTCTGGCCCAGTACTTTGAATCTTTGTGGACTATTAATAACCAAGAGACTGTATTTTCAAGTTGGTCTATTGGTCATCTATTTGGCTTCAACTTTGAACATAGTATTTACAGAGTGTCTGTGAAGTCTGGAAACAAAGAAGGAAACGCATAGTATCATTATGAACCTCTTCAATCTGCAAAACATTAGAATGCAACAGAATAGACTAATAGAATGGTATAATCGAATAAAACAGAACAAAAAAGAGTAAGTCAATTAATAAAGTAAATGAAATAACACTATCTGTATTTCTGGACTTCATGGAAATCCTCCTTGTGAATTGGTGGGGTGTGTGGAGCCCTGAGTGGCTTGGTGAAATGGGAAACTCCACTGCAGGAAGTGGTGCTTTTCTGATGCTGCTAATTAAGGAATGTGGAACCCTTCCTTCTGAGTCAGCTTGGCGGTATGTGGAACTCTGGGCTGCTTACTGCTTACATGATGATTGCATGAAACTTTGGAAATAAAACCAGAATATCTTGCCCCTTAACACTTATGAGCCAGGAGGTGGTATGTGTGTGTGTGTTTTTAAAATGGTTCCTAATCTTTAAAGTGGTTCGCTGCAGATGGACTGTTATCAGCTGATCATATTTACTGCATCGTCTCAAGACGGTGGTGCAACCCACAGAGAGGAATTGGACCATTTATGGGCTCGCATTGTGAGGTACCTAGGCTTATCGGAGCATTCTGCCGATTCACGACTATTACACAGCAATAAAACCATCTCTGTGGACTGTCAGCTTTTGGTAATTTCTTTTTGATAAAATTAATGTTAATGTGTTTTATTTCAAAGGTAATGCAGGCATATAAAAGAAAATAATTTGAGAAAAAGAGGAAGTAGAAAAAGGTCAGGTATAGCCCATGATCAAAAATTAACCATTTTAAATTTTTTAATAGAAAAAGTTAAAACAATTTTTTTTTTTTGAGGTGGACCATTTTTAAAGACTTTATTTTAATTTACTACAATAGTGCTTCTGTTTTCTGTTTTGTTTGTTTGGACATGAGGCATGTGAGATCTTAGTCTCGCTATCAGAAATTGAACCTGCACCCCCTGGATTGGAAAGCAAAGTCTCAGTCACTGGACCGACAGGGGAAAATCCCAAGAAAATTTGAAATGAACTTAAAAATAGAATCAGTTTTGCAGTTTCAAGGTGTGAGCCACATTTGCGTCAATTCTCTTCTTTTTAAAATTATAAATGTTAAAGCATTATAAATTTCAATATAACATGCCATTCTCTTCAAAATATGCCTCTAAAAAATGTATACATTTTTTTTTCTAGTAACTCAAAATGCCATTATCACAGCGAATGAATGAATAATAAGTCCTCGCTATCACATAATGTACAGTCCATACTCAAATTTCCCTGATAAGAAAACCATTTTTAACAGTTTTACATATTATTATGTACTCCCTATTTGCTTACTAAGCAAAAGACATAGTTTATTAAAAATATTTTGCATCTTGATTTTTTTTCCATTTGTTACTTTAACTATTGCCCAATGGCATTCTTTTTCAAAGCTTTCTAATTTCAAAATATTTATGTGCAAACGTAGCGCATAATTTAGATGATTAGTTATTCCTCTGTGTATTTCCACATGGATGGGGAGAGAGAGGGTGTATGTGTGTGTGTATTGTTCTTTTCCTTATAGTAAATCATGTTGCCATAAATGTCTTTGTTCATAACACCTTTTTCTCTTTTCTTGGTGCCGGGACTTGGGAACGAACCAACACCTTTTTCTTGAGTCAGGCTAGTTCCTTAGGGTTGATTTCGGGAGTGTTATTACTGCACCCAAATGTATGAACATTTGTAAGGCCCTTGATTTGTGTCACTGACTTGTTTACAAAAGGACTGTACCAATTTACACTTCCACTTACAAAGGATGAGAGAGCCTCTATTAAAATGTTTAAAGGCAATGCTTTTCAGAGCTCTTATAAATCATTTGCTCGGACTAACTCGTGTGTCATATGGTCAGAGCCATCTCAAAATAAATAAATACACATTTTTTTATAGCCATAAAAACCTGGCATGCGCAGACTGCCAAACAACCACAAACTAACTCTGATTAAACGAGGAAACTGGCTGCTTGTTGAAAATGTGGTAATGAGATAGTTTCTACCCAGCCCCGGGAAGCCCAGTCGTGGAGGGGGAGGGGAGCCTGCATTTCTTCCTGCCTCTCTACCCATCCTGGAGAAGGTAGAAATGAACAGGTCAGCGATCTTTACTTTACGATTTATTTTTTATTTTTTATTTTGAGTGTTTCATGTGTTTCTATATGGCTGAATGGATGATGCAAAAATACGATTGAAATCGGGTTGAAAACTAGCAGAAAACTTCTGGTGGCAGGCGTTTCCTGTAAACGCAGCCCGATGGTACCGGGTAACAGAGGATTAAGGCAGAGCCATTTTAGCTTGGAGTCCAAATTCTACTTTGTTTCCTTGGGGACACGTTGTTCTTATTCCTTGACTTAAGACACAAGTGCTTCAGAAACTGTTCATTTCTGTTCGTAGCATTATTTAAAGGACATAGCATAGCAGTTACAAATCCTTATAGAAAATTCAGTTGTATTAGTTTGGAGAAATTTATGTGACTTTTTTTTTTTTTTTTTTTTAAGCAGGGAGAAAGAAAAGCTGTATCATTACTGTCGTGTTTATGGGGGAGGAAAAAAAAAAAGTAACTTGATAAGAAAATACTTAGCAAGATAGTATTTAAAAGCCCAGCGTCTGAATCTTTCCTTCTTTCCTTTTTGATAAAGTTCAGGAAAGATGGTCCTATTAACCTCATTTGCTTTTATTCTGTTTTCATCCCACTCACTGTTGCTGAAAAGCCGTTCCTCAAAGCAAGTGGGAACAAAACATAATCTCCTAAAATATTTTTTAAAAGGACACACAGGCTTGGTATTTGTAAAAATATGTCAACAAAATGTGCTAACCACGTTTGGAAAAAAAAAAAAAAAGTTGTCAGAGAGGCCAAGGGGATTAGTTAAATTGAAGGGCTGATTTAGGACAGGGAGATGGATGGGTAATGTCATTTTGGCTGATATTTACTGACTCATTTTTAAGGTCCCATTGCCATCAGCTCCTTTAACCCTTAAAGGCGCCGGATGCCTGGGGACTAATTATTCCCATTTTACAGGTGAGACGGGAGGTGAACTCACTGGACTGAGGACTCTCAGGAGGGGAGTCAGGATGTGGACCCAGGAAGGCTCTGGGGACTGCATTTTATGCAGTTCCGGTTTCTGGGAAAACTTAGTGTATTAGTGCTAGGAGCTGCTGAAAGTGAAGTGAAGTAGCTGAAGTAGTGAAGTAGTGAGATTAACTACGCTCCAGGAGTTTAGAGCAACTGTCTGATCTTTCTTCTAGACTCAGGGATTTTTTTTTTTTTTTTTTGTCACTTTGTGCCTCTCTAGGGTGTGGCTCTGACCTTAATCTCCTCTCCAGCATTTTCTCCATATCCCAGTATCCTGTCGGCGGGCGGGGCTGGAGAGGGCACACCTAGAGTCTGAGGACTCTTCTGTTTCACATCCTTTCCTGCTGCCTCTCACCTCCGACCTCCTCCTTCGTGGGGCCGTGCTTGACCTTCAGCTGAGAGAAGATGCCCAGGGAACTCTGAAAGGTAGGTTGTCGCCAAGAGAGGATCGGCCAGATTATGGTATTTATTCAAAGAATTCCACTTAAAATTTATGTTGGAAAAACTTTTTTTTTTTTTTAAGCAGGGAGAAAGAAAAGCTGTATCATTACTGTCGTGTTTATGGGGGAGGAAAAAAAAAAAGTAACTTGATAAGAAAATACTTAGCAAGATAGTATTTAAAAGCCCAGCGTCTGAATCTTTCCTTCTTTCCTTTTTGATAAAGTTCAGGAAAGATGGTCCTATTAACCTCATTTGCTTTTATTCTGTTTTCATCCCACTCACTGTTGCTGAAAAGCCGTTCCTCAAAGCAAGTGGGAACAAAACATAATCTCCTAAAATATTTTTTAAAAGGACACACAGGCTTGGTATTTGTAAAAATATGTCAACAAAATGTGCTAACCACGTTTGGAAAAAAAAAAAAAAAGTTGTCAGAGAGGCCAAGGGGATTAGTTAAATTGAAGGGCTGATTTAGGACAGGGAGATGGATGGGTAATGTCATTTTGGCTGATATTTACTGACTCATTTTTAAGGTCCCATTGCCATCAGCTCCTTTAACCCTTAAAGGCGCCGGATGCCTGGGGACTAATTATTCCCATTTTACAGGTGAGACGGGAGGTGAACTCACTGGACTGAGGACTCTCAGGAGGGGAGTCAGGATGTGGACCCAGGAAGGCTCTGGGGACTGCATTTTATGCAGTTCCGGTTTCTGGGAAAACTTAGTGTATTAGTGCTAGGAGCTGCTGAAAGTGAAGTGAAGTAGCTGAAGTAGTGAAGTAGTGAGATTAACTACGCTCCAGGAGTTTAGAGCAACTGTCTGATCTTTCTTCTAGACTCAGGGATTTTTTTTTTTTTTTTTTGTCACTTTGTGCCTCTCTAGGGTGTGGCTCTGACCTTAATCTCCTCTCCAGCATTTTCTCCATATCCCAGTATCCTGTCGGCGGGCGGGGCTGGAGAGGGCACACCTAGAGTCTGAGGACTCTTCTGTTTCACATCCTTTCCTGCTGCCTCTCACCTCCGACCTCCTCCTTCGTGGGGCCGTGCTTGACCTTCAGCTGAGAGAAGATGCCCAGGGAACTCTGAAAGGTAGGTTGTCGCCAAGAGAGGATCGGCCAGATTATGGTATTTATTCAAAGAATTCCACTTGTTAAATCGATGTTGGGTGGACTAGCAGATGATTGCAAGCGATTCGGTTCTGGAGAAGACAGTCTGGGTCCGAATCCTTTTGTCTGCCTCATTTCCTATAGACATACTTGCTTCTCTTGGACAACCCATGAATAAACACCCTACAGTGGGTGAGCTTCTGTGGCTACAGGCAATACTCTTTATAATGTTAGCGTGTCTTAATTCAATGCTTTGTTGTTGTTGTTGTTGTTCAGTTGCTGTTGTGTCCGACTCTTTGCGACCCCATGGACTGTAGCCCGCCAGGCTCCTCTGTTCATGGGATTTTCCAGGCAAGAGTACTGAAGTGGGTTGCCATTTACTCCTCCAGGGAATCTTCCCGACCCAGGGATCCAAACTGTGTCTCCTGCATTGGCAGGCGGATTCTTTACCGCTGAGCCACCTGGGAAGCCCGCCATGTGACAAATGGTCTATAAAGGCTTTTACAGGAGAGGATTTATTTATTTCTCTAAAATACACTTGTCAGTGCGTATTCTTACCTCCATCTGTAAAATGGGGGAAACAGAGGCAAAGAATTCTAATGAGGTGACAAAGGTTGCAGAGCTGGGTGGTGCAGAGTGTTGGTTTGAACCCAGTTTTGAGAGCTCAGCCCTTTAAGCACTATTCATGTGATGCCTTGGAGTTGTAGGTTTCTAATCTGGGTTTCCATGAGTTTGAGCCAGCTCCAGGAGGTGGTGAAGGACAGGGAAGCCTGGTGGGCTGCGGTCCATGGGGTTGCAAAGAGTTGGACACGATTGAGCGACTGAACTGAACTGAATTTGAGTGAAGGGGGTGTGAAGGGTGGGAAGTCAGCCTGGGTGTCCAGAAATGGTGCGTACAAGTGTACTTGGCCTATAATAAGTACTCAATCAATGATCCCTATTATTATCCTCTGTTATCTCAAGACCAAGGTCAGAATTTAGGATCAAAAAGAATGGCACGTGGCAGTGTGGGCTTTGGAACTAAACTGGGCTAGAATTTCACTTTATTCTTGTAGAACCTCAAGGAAGCTCAAGAAGCTAGTAAGTCAGAAAGCAAACCTCTGCTTTCTTTTGTTTCCGGTTGAAAGGTAGGTTGTCCAAGAGGATGGCCTTTGGCAAAGAATTCCACTTGTTAAATCGATGTTGGGTGGACTAGCAGATGATTGCAAGCGATTCGGTTCTGGAGAAGACAGTCTGGGTCCGAATCCTTTTGTCTGCCTCATTTCCTATAGACATACTTGCTTCTCTTGGACAACCCATGAATAAACACCCTACAGTGGGTGAGCTTCTGTGGCTACAGGCAATACTCTTTATAATGTTAGCGTGTCTTAATTCAATGCTTTGTTGTTGTTGTTGTTGTTCAGTTGCTGTTGTGTCCGACTCTTTGCGACCCCATGGACTGTAGCCCGCCAGGCTCCTCTGTTCATGGGATTTTCCAGGCAAGAGTACTGAAGTGGGTTGCCATTTACTCCTCCAGGGAATCTTCCCGACCCAGGGATCCAAACTGTGTCTCCTGCATTGGCAGGCGGATTCTTTACCGCTGAGCCACCTGGGAAGCCCGCCATGTGACAAATGGTCTATAAAGGCTTTTACAGGAGAGGATTTATTTATTTCTCTAAAATACACTTGTCAGTGCGTATTCTTACCTCCATCTGTAAAATGGGGGAAACAGAGGCAAAGAATTCTAATGAGGTGACAAAGGTTGCAGAGCTGGGTGGTGCAGAGTGTTGGTTTGAACCCAGTTTTGAGAGCTCAGCCCTTTAAGCACTATTCATGTGATGCCTTGGAGTTGTAGGTTTCTAATCTGGGTTTCCATGAGTTTGAGCCAGCTCCAGGAGGTGGTGAAGGACAGGGAAGCCTGGTGGGCTGCGGTCCATGGGGTTGCAAAGAGTTGGACACGATTGAGCGACTGAACTGAACTGAATTTGAGTGAAGGGGGTGTGAAGGGTGGGAAGTCAGCCTGGGTGTCCAGAAATGGTGCGTACAAGTGTACTTGGCCTATAATAAGTACTCAATCAATGATCCCTATTATTATCCTCTGTTATCTCAAGACCAAGGTCAGAATTTAGGATCAAAAAGAATGGCACGTGGCAGTGTGGGCTTTGGAACTAAACTGGGCTAGAATTTCACTTTATTCTTGTAGAACCTCAAGGAAGCTCAAGAAGCTAGTAAGTCAGAAAGCAAACCTCTGCTTTCTTTTGTTTCCTCATCTGGCAAATACATTTAAATATACTTAATTTATATCTAAATATATATTCACGTGTACTTATATAAATATAGATAGGTTGTCAGGATAACTAAATAATGGCTTCACTGGGTACATTAGATGTGGAGTTAAGACTCTGGCATGTAGAGGGGCTCACTACATTGTTTTATTTTTCCTTTCTTATCTTTTCTATTTCTTCTATTATTATTGTTGTCATAAAAGTAGCCTGAAGATATGAACACACTTAAATATCTGAGTGATTTTGGCACAGGAGACCATCTGCTTGATTGTTGTAGAAGTGCTCTTAATTTCTGTCATCAATTTAATAAGCTTCTTAATACTCAGTCATTACTCTTCTGCTCAAGCCATTCAATGGCTCTCAGGCAAGTTCAGATAAAATCCTGTCTTCTCAAAAAGCCCCAAAGGCCCCAGGCAACTGATGTCATCTCCCCCATTCTCATTTTAGGATGTGTCTCTTTTTATTCCACAGCAGCCCCTCGGCTGCCATGCTGGCCACCATGGTTGTTCCTTGACTCACTGGGTACACCCTTTAAGTTCTTTGCAGGGCCAATCTTTTAGTCTCTTTCCCCAGCACTCATGGTTCTCATCTCATCTTATTCAGATCTCTCCTCAAATGCCTGCACCCATGAAGTCATCCTGTACTAGCTGATTTGACAGCCCTCTTCCCCCTTCATTTCCTGACCCCTTTCTCCCCTTATTTTTCTCTGTAGCTTTTTTTTTTTTTGACCGTGCCCTAAGACATGTGCGAGCTTAATTCCCTGATGAGAGATCAAATCCACATCTCCTGCATTGGAGGTGGGGAGTCTTAACCACTGGACTGCCAGGGGAGTCCTGTCACTTAATAGAGCAGAATATTAAATGTTAACTCTGGGACGATAGGCATTTTGATTGGCTTGCTTTCCTGCTGCATCCCCAGCACAGGGAACAGTGCCTGGGACACAGTAGGTGTTTAATAAATGTTTGTTGAGCAGGAGAGTAAATGCAAGAGTGAAGGAAAGAATCCAGGGAGTATGTTTATTTAGTTAAATAGGATACCTAAGAGCACAGCTAATTTATGTAATTAAATAGAACAGCTAAATATTGAGCCACTTCCTGTGTGCTAGCAACTACCACAACGGAGGAACTGGCCTTCCCTTCAAGGGGCTTGCAGTTTATTTAGGTGGACTAAGCCTGATCCAGCCGGTGGCACAAAGGAGGGGCCGAACAGAGTAACAGAACAAAGAGAGGGTGGAGCAGGCCTTGGGGAGCCGGCAGGATGGCCACAGATGGATCTTGCACAGACAAGGCATGTGTACTTGGAGACATTCAGAGTAACGGTGGGACAGCAGCCGCCAACAGAGCAAAGAAATGGGTGAGCAGAGAGTGGTTTAGCTAATGTTTATTAAAAAGCAGTGCATGGAGTTACTAAATATTTTATTGCCTTTTTCTTTCCTTTTTCGTTTTTTTTTGGCCACTTCTATTGGTCTTTCATTTATCTATTTTTATCCATCTTTGTTCTTTGGCCCGTGTGGGCCTCCCATCACAGTGGCCTCTGTCGCTGCAGAGCAGAGGCTCTGGGCGCATGGGCTCCAGAGCTCCGGCTCGGTAGTTGGACACAGCGGTCCAGCCGCTGTGCGGCACGTGGGATCTTCCCAGGCCAGGGATTGAACCGGTGTCCCTTGCACTGCAAGGTGGTGTCCTTACCCACTGGACCACCAGGGTAGCCCTGCATTTTTATTTTTTATTTCTGAGGGTATTCAACACAGTTTGGAATTTCTTGTTAGTAGGCATATATTTATACTTTACATGTAAAGAGATTAAGATTTTAGCTATCACCAAACTGTTCTTAATCCTTGCCTACATTTGAGAATTAACCAGATTTTTATTTGCATATCTCTATTTCTTATTAATTTATTGAGATAAAGTGACGTGTAACATTATATTAGCTTCAGATAGTGTAAGATAATGATTTGGTTATTTGAATATATTGAGAAATGATCAGCATGGATACATATCTTATGATGTGTGTGTACATATATATTTTTACATTACACATAAATATACATGTACACATGTATACATATACATGTGTACACATGTGAATATATGTAATATAAATGTACATTTTTAAGCAAAAAGCAATAGAAAATCCAGGGAGTATGTTTATTTAGTTAAATAGGATACCTAAGAGCACAGCTAATTTATGTAATTAAATAGAACAGCTAAATATTGAGCCACTTCCTGTGTGCTAGCAACTACCACAACGGAGGAACTGGCCTTCCCTTCAAGGGGCTTGCAGTTTATTTAGGTGGACTAAGCCTGATCCAGCCGGTGGCACAAAGGAGGGGCCGAACAGAGTAACAGAACAAAGAGAGGGTGGAGCAGGCCTTGGGGAGCCGGCAGGATGGCCACAGATGGATCTTGCACAGACAAGGCATGTGTACTTGGAGACATTCAGAGTAACGGTGGGACAGCAGCCGCCAACAGAGCAAAGAAATGGGTGAGCAGAGAGTGGTTTAGCTAATGTTTATTAAAAAGCAGTGCATGGAGTTACTAAATATTTTATTGCCTTTTTCTTTCCTTTTTCGTTTTTTTTTGGCCACTTCTATTGGTCTTTCATTTATCTATTTTTATCCATCTTTGTTCTTTGGCCCGTGTGGGCCTCCCATCACAGTGGCCTCTGTCGCTGCAGAGCAGAGGCTCTGGGCGCATGGGCTCCAGAGCTCCGGCTCGGTAGTTGGACACAGCGGTCCAGCCGCTGTGCGGCACGTGGGATCTTCCCAGGCCAGGGATTGAACCGGTGTCCCTTGCACTGCAAGGTGGTGTCCTTACCCACTGGACCACCAGGGTAGCCCTGCATTTTTATTTTTTATTTCTGAGGGTATTCAACACAGTTTGGAATTTCTTGTTAGTAGGCATATATTTATACTTTACATGTAAAGAGATTAAGATTTTAGCTATCACCAAACTGTTCTTAATCCTTGCCTACATTTGAGAATTAACCAGATTTTTATTTGCATATCTCTATTTCTTATTAATTTATTGAGATAAAGTGACGTGTAACATTATATTAGCTTCAGATAGTGTAAGATAATGATTTGGTTATTTGAATATATTGAGAAATGATCAGCATGGATACATATCTTATGATGTGTGTGTACATATATATTTTTACATTACACATAAATATACATGTACACATGTATACATATACATGTGTACACATGTGAATATATGTAATATAAATGTACATTAAGTATATATGCAAATACATATATTTATGCATATGTCAACATGTATATAGATAATAAACATACATAAATATTATATAGTATATAGGTATTTCCTTTGGAAAACATATTATTGTGGTATGTTTTTAAACAAAAATATGGCATACCTTTTTGCGCTTTATTTTTTTTCTATTCCACGATGTGTTGGTGATCTAGCTATATTCTTTCCAGCTGCTGTCTACATATATATAAATATTTAAAATTTCTTTATTGGGCTACACATGAGTGTTAGTTACAGCATGTGGGATCTAGTTCCCTGACTAGGGATCAAACCTGGGCCCTCAGTATTGGGAGCACAGAATCTTAGCTATTGGACCACCAGGGAAGTCCCTGCTGTCTATATTTTTCAGTTTGGATTTATCACAATTTATGGGGCCATTTTCCTTTTAATGAACATAGGTTGTTTCCAATTTTTCACTTATAATTTTGCAGTGAGCATCCTTGTGTATGCTTCTTTATGTACCCAAGGGATTATTTCTCCAGAGCAAGCCCTGTAATTATATGCTTTTCTATTTATTTATGTCTTGTTTACGATTTCTCCTATGAAAATATAAGCTCCATGAGGGTAGGAATCCAATTTGTTTTGTGTTTCACTGTTTAAATACTTTCTAGCCAAGGGGCTGGGACAGAGGAGTGCTCCCAAGTAAACATTTATGGAATGAATCTGACTGAACATTTGGCTGGGGCTATGTGTAGTTCCGTATCGTAAGAGAGGGAGCTACGGCTTATTTTGGTAAAATTGGATATTTTTGCACAGGGGCAGTGGTAGGATGGTTATTTCCTGGGTTTAGGAAAAAGTATTCTGGGTTAGAAAGAAGATGGGGACAGGAGGATGCATATCTCTATTTCTTATTAATTTATTGAGATAAAGTGACGTGTAACATTATATTAGCTTCAGATAGTGTAAGATAATGATTTGGTTATTTGAATATATTGAGAAATGATCAGCATGGATACATATCTTATGATGTGTGTGTACATATATATTTTTACATTACACATAAATATACATGTACACATGTATACATATACATGTGTACACATGTGAATATATGTAATATAAATGTACATTAAGTATATATGCAAATACATATATTTATGCATATGTCAACATGTATATAGATAATAAACATACATAAATATTATATAGTATATAGGTATTTCCTTTGGAAAACATATTATTGTGGTATGTTTTTAAACAAAAATATGGCATACCTTTTTGCGCTTTATTTTTTTTCTATTCCACGATGTGTTGGTGATCTAGCTATATTCTTTCCAGCTGCTGTCTACATATATATAAATATTTAAAATTTCTTTATTGGGCTACACATGAGTGTTAGTTACAGCATGTGGGATCTAGTTCCCTGACTAGGGATCAAACCTGGGCCCTCAGTATTGGGAGCACAGAATCTTAGCTATTGGACCACCAGGGAAGTCCCTGCTGTCTATATTTTTCAGTTTGGATTTATCACAATTTATGGGGCCATTTTCCTTTTAATGAACATAGGTTGTTTCCAATTTTTCACTTATAATTTTGCAGTGAGCATCCTTGTGTATGCTTCTTTATGTACCCAAGGGATTATTTCTCCAGAGCAAGCCCTGTAATTATATGCTTTTCTATTTATTTATGTCTTGTTTACGATTTCTCCTATGAAAATATAAGCTCCATGAGGGTAGGAATCCAATTTGTTTTGTGTTTCACTGTTTAAATACTTTCTAGCCAAGGGGCTGGGACAGAGGAGTGCTCCCAAGTAAACATTTATGGAATGAATCTGACTGAACATTTGGCTGGGGCTATGTGTAGTTCCGTATCGTAAGAGAGGGAGCTACGGCTTATTTTGGTAAAATTGGATATTTTTGCACAGGGGCAGTGGTAGGATGGTTATTTCCTGGGTTTAGGAAAAAGTATTCTGGGTTAGAAAGAAGATGGGGACAGGAGGACTGGCTATGAGGTTGTTACACAGCACAGGATGAAACAAGAACCAAGGAAATAAAAAAGGAAAAGGGTGCATTTGAGAGATTCTGAGACAACAGGAACTGTAAGAGTTGCTGTTTAGTTCTAATGGGCAGTGTACTAGGAGGCATGGAAGTTTGAGACTTGGTCTAGGATATTTTCATCTTACAAACATGTATACTGTCTCCCAGCTCTGTGAAAAGCACTCTGCTAATTGCTGTTGGGACATTATTTGCATGACCTTTCTTCCTTACATTCAGTACCTTCAAAGGAGACTTGTAGAGAAGAGTACATGGGGCCACCAGGAATGCCAGGGAGTGACTGAGATGGGAGGGGACTAGCCCTGGGGCAGCCAAGTGAGGAAGGCTGTTCCAGAAAAGGGGGAGGGGAGGCTTGTTGGGTGAGGAGACTTCAACCTTGCCCCAGAGCCACACACGCACAGCTGACTGAATGTTCAGGAAATGGAGTGTGCATCAGGATTGATTTTTAAAAGAGAGATTTAGGTTGGTGACAGAGCTGGGGTTTGACCTTGGGTTCAAATGGTGCATTGGCCTTCATCTGGAAGACGGGGAATCAAACTGTTAAGTTGTGTGACCTTAGGCAGCTTGCTTAAGGCTCCTGAGCCTTGGTTTCCTCTTTTTAAAGGAAAGGCATAAAATGGGTAAGTAACAAGGACGTCCTGTATCGTTTAGGAAACTCTGCTCAATGTTACGTAAAAATAAAAAAACAAAAAGATACACTACCTGTTAATTTAGAAAAGGGAAAAAAAGAAAAAAGAAAAGGCAGTAATTACTCGAGGGGTGAAGACTGATCAGATTACAGCTGGTGCCGGGTGTGAGGATCAGTGAGTGAGGGCTGATTCTTGGCTCAAGAGGAGGAGAATGGGATCTTGAAGCAAGAAGCCTAACTTCTTCACGTTTGCCTTGGCTTCTTTGTTTAACCAGGATGAGATCCTTCAGGAGATAGTGTCTTGAGGAAGAAACACTTTTCAATAGTTCTTTCAGTTTTACTTCTTCTTCTTTTTTTTTTTTGGTGGCATACCAGTGCTCTTGAAATAAAGTCCAACGTCTTTATAGGGCTCACTAGATCCTGCCAGAAGTTCTGTCTTTATTCACAGGAGACATTGGGAGTTTGGGGCAGGGCCCTGATGGGATCAGATCTGACTTTTGAAAAGATCAGTGTAGATGGGAAGAAGCTGTGTGTGACAGAGATGTGATTGTTTGCATCTCTGCTGGAAGGGCTTGGTTGTCCACTTTTCTTACAGTTGTTTCCCCAGCCTGTGGGGAAAACACCCCAGCCCATTGTAGGTGTGGGTTCCATTGGTTGAATGTGTGTTTAATGTCTGCATGGAAATCAACACTCACGACAGCCATTTCATTGTGTTACCAGAAATACGTAATGCATACTTGATGGGAAGTGCCTAGTCCACAGCATTCAGCATTCAGTTTGCATCTGGTATTTCATGAGCATCTATTATTGGCTAGTAGCACAGAGGGTCTAGTAGGACATCCTGAGGGGCCCCGAGGGATACACCCTGAGGTGTTGGGGTGAGTCTTTGCTGATGTTTGCATAGTAAAAGCAGGCCATTGTGATGAAGGACGCTGGGCTGAGGCAGGTGATTCATGCAGTCTTTATTGGCTCAATGTTATTTCCTTAGGCAGCTTGCTTAAGGCTCCTGAGCCTTGGTTTCCTCTTTTTAAAGGAAAGGCATAAAATGGGTAAGTAACAAGGACGTCCTGTATCGTTTAGGAAACTCTGCTCAATGTTACGTAAAAATAAAAAAACAAAAAGATACACTACCTGTTAATTTAGAAAAGGGAAAAAAAGAAAAAAGAAAAGGCAGTAATTACTCGAGGGGTGAAGACTGATCAGATTACAGCTGGTGCCGGGTGTGAGGATCAGTGAGTGAGGGCTGATTCTTGGCTCAAGAGGAGGAGAATGGGATCTTGAAGCAAGAAGCCTAACTTCTTCACGTTTGCCTTGGCTTCTTTGTTTAACCAGGATGAGATCCTTCAGGAGATAGTGTCTTGAGGAAGAAACACTTTTCAATAGTTCTTTCAGTTTTACTTCTTCTTCTTTTTTTTTTTTGGTGGCATACCAGTGCTCTTGAAATAAAGTCCAACGTCTTTATAGGGCTCACTAGATCCTGCCAGAAGTTCTGTCTTTATTCACAGGAGACATTGGGAGTTTGGGGCAGGGCCCTGATGGGATCAGATCTGACTTTTGAAAAGATCAGTGTAGATGGGAAGAAGCTGTGTGTGACAGAGATGTGATTGTTTGCATCTCTGCTGGAAGGGCTTGGTTGTCCACTTTTCTTACAGTTGTTTCCCCAGCCTGTGGGGAAAACACCCCAGCCCATTGTAGGTGTGGGTTCCATTGGTTGAATGTGTGTTTAATGTCTGCATGGAAATCAACACTCACGACAGCCATTTCATTGTGTTACCAGAAATACGTAATGCATACTTGATGGGAAGTGCCTAGTCCACAGCATTCAGCATTCAGTTTGCATCTGGTATTTCATGAGCATCTATTATTGGCTAGTAGCACAGAGGGTCTAGTAGGACATCCTGAGGGGCCCCGAGGGATACACCCTGAGGTGTTGGGGTGAGTCTTTGCTGATGTTTGCATAGTAAAAGCAGGCCATTGTGATGAAGGACGCTGGGCTGAGGCAGGTGATGGATGTACATGCTTAGCTCTGCTGCTTATTGCCAGCTATTTAATCTCTTTGGGCCCAAGTTCTTTGTCTATAAAAATGAAAGAATATAGGCCCTACCTTGCAGGGTCAAAAAAAGTGGGACATGACTTAGTGACTAAACAGCAATATCAAAAAAGGGGCCGAATTCCGGTACATTCAGAGTAGAGTCCAGGCAAAAGTTGAACTCGCTGCCGAGTTGATACCCAGTAGTCAAGACAAGAGTTATGGTAAAAACAACCCTGGCTGTAATACAGCACAGAACTTCCACTGCTATGACGTGGGGCAACCCAGCCATCCAACTAGGCAGGTCGAACAGAAGTTAGAAACCCCATTTTACAAACGAGGAAACTGAGCTAAGACCCCAGTGAGCAGCCTGAACGCTCAAACTTCAGGTCCCTTTTGGTTCAATCTCACTGTGGCTGATTTCTGTTGTTCACATGCTAAGTCATGTCCGATCTTTGTGACCCCACTGACTACAGCAGGCTAGGCTTCCCTGTCCTTTACTATTTCCTGGAGCTTGTTCAATTTCATGTCCATTGAGTTGGTGATGTCATCGATCCATCTCATCTGTTGCTCTCTTCTCCTGCCCTCAACCTTTCTCAGCGTCAGGGTCTTAACCAATGAGTTGACTTTTTGCATCACATGAGTTTGGTACATTAATTTTTTTAAAAAAAATATTTATTTGGCTGCACAAGGTCTTAGTTGAGGCATGCGAGCTTAGTCAACTTGTGGTATGTGGGATCTTAGTTCCTTGACCAGGGATCGAACCTGCATCCCCTGGATTGGAAGGCAGATTCTTAACCAGTAGACCACCAGGGAAGTCCCTCAGTACATTAATATTATTTCTGTATTCATTTGTCTGGAACATGTTTATTGATCACTGCTGTAGACAAACATCATACTAAGACTGAGATGTCAGCGGAGAACAAATCATAGTGTCATGTATTTTTATGGAGCTTAGGCTCTAGTGGGATGGGGTGAGGCAGGAATAACTATAATGCTGAGTACAGTGGCATTGGTTTGAGCTGGGGGCGGTACCTAGCAGGGTTTCATGATCTAGTGTTGGGGGCTGACCCATCTCTCAATCTGATCTTTCTTTATCTGTGTTCCCTTACCAGAGAGGCTCATATAAGTCTATGATCTTCTGTATCTATTAGCAGTGTGGGATTGTGGGAGAAGGTCTAAGATTTGAAATCTAGAAATAATTTCTGGACTGAATCTAAATGGAGCTGGAGTAGACAGCTGGAAATGTATTTTGGGGTTTGAGGGGAGAAGTCTGAGTGGGAAATATACAAATTTAGGAGCCTTATAGATGGTATTTTAAGCCATTGGACTGGAATAAATACTTAGTGAGTAGGAACTAGATTGGGCTTCCGCATTGGGCCCTCGCACACTTCAGAATCGAAAGGTCAGGGGAACTGAACTAGCAGAGAAGGAGCAGCCAGTGAGGGCTGGTGGAAATCAGGAGGACACACCATGTCCCAAATCAGGGAAAAACTGTTTCAAGGCAGAGGAAGGGGTGGAGTCTATCGAAGGCTGCAGATGTGGCTAACAAAATGAGAGCAGAGAATTGATCACCTTTGATATTCTGCTCAAGAAAAACCATGAGGACAGTGGTTAATTCTCCGGGGCATCCATCTCATCTGTTGCTCTCTTCTCCTGCCCTCAACCTTTCTCAGCGTCAGGGTCTTAACCAATGAGTTGACTTTTTGCATCACATGAGTTTGGTACATTAATTTTTTTAAAAAAAATATTTATTTGGCTGCACAAGGTCTTAGTTGAGGCATGCGAGCTTAGTCAACTTGTGGTATGTGGGATCTTAGTTCCTTGACCAGGGATCGAACCTGCATCCCCTGGATTGGAAGGCAGATTCTTAACCAGTAGACCACCAGGGAAGTCCCTCAGTACATTAATATTATTTCTGTATTCATTTGTCTGGAACATGTTTATTGATCACTGCTGTAGACAAACATCATACTAAGACTGAGATGTCAGCGGAGAACAAATCATAGTGTCATGTATTTTTATGGAGCTTAGGCTCTAGTGGGATGGGGTGAGGCAGGAATAACTATAATGCTGAGTACAGTGGCATTGGTTTGAGCTGGGGGCGGTACCTAGCAGGGTTTCATGATCTAGTGTTGGGGGCTGACCCATCTCTCAATCTGATCTTTCTTTATCTGTGTTCCCTTACCAGAGAGGCTCATATAAGTCTATGATCTTCTGTATCTATTAGCAGTGGGGGATTGTGGGAGAAGGTCTAAGATTTGAAATCTAGAAATAATTTCTGGACTGAATCTAAATGGAGCTGGAGTAGACAGCTGGAAATGTATTTTGGGGTTTGAGGGGAGAAGTCTGAGTGGGAAATATACAAATTTAGGAGCCTTATAGATGGTATTTTAAGCCATTGGACTGGAATAAATACTTAGTGAGTAGGAACTAGATTGGGCTTCCGCATTGGGCCCTCGCACACTTCAGAATCGAAAGGTCAGGGGAACTGAACTAGCAGAGAAGGAGCAGCCAGTGAGGGCTGGTGGAAATCAGGAGGACACACCATGTCCCAAATCAGGGAAAAACTGTTTCAAGGCAGAGGAAGGGGTGGAGTCTATCGAAGGCTGCAGATGTGGCTAACAAAATGAGAGCAGAGAATTGATCACCTTTGATATTCTGCTACCAGAGACAAACCCAAGTCCTTGAGACTTCCTTGAGGAGTCCAGTGGTTAATTTGTGTTTCCATCGCAGGGGGCACGAGGTGAGTTTGATCCCTGGTCTGGGAACTAAGATCCTGCATGCTACATGGTCCTGCCAAAAAAAAACCCAAACAAAAAAATCCAGTCCTTGCCTTTGTCATATTGCCTTGCCCCCCTGTCCTCCACGCTGAGCCTTCTCATCATCTGCTCCTCATCTTTGAAAACTTTGCCTCTCAACTTCCTGGTGGTGTCTGCTCCTCAGGGAGCCCCAGTCCAAAAACCAGCAGGTATCTTCCGCTCTCCACTGAGCCTGAGTGCTGTCTTCCTCCCTCTAGAAAATAAGCTCAAAGGGAGCAAGAACTTCCTTTGCTTTGTTTACTGTAGACTCTGGCTCCCATGCATAGAACAGTGCCAAGCCTGCCAAACTTTGGGCTTACAAGCTCTACACAGTGTGTCTCAATTCTCTTGAGTCTTATATAGATAGAAATATTTATATAAATAATTATATTATTATATATTTCTTCCAGTTTTATTGAGATATGATTATCGTATGACTCTTTGCAACCCCATGGACTGTAGCCTGCTAGGCTTCTCTGTCCAGGGAATTTTCCAAGCAAGAATATACTGGAGTGGGATGCCATTTCCTTCTTCAGAGGACCTTCCTGACCCTGGGATCAAACCTACGTCTTCTGCATTGACAGGCAGACTCTTTACCACTAAGCCACCCGGGGAGCCCAAATGATTACCATATAGCACTGTATAAGCTTAAGGTGTACAATATAGTAATTTGACATATGTATATATTTTGCAGTGATGGCCACAATAAGTTTAATTAACATGAGCCATTTCACATAGTTGCAAATATCCTTTTTCCTTGTGATGAGAACTTTTTTTAAGGTATACTTTCTTTTTCAAGAATATATTATACAGCATAGGGAATATAGTCAACATTTCATAACTTTAAATGGAGTAGACATGACCCTCATGCACACATCATCTATAAAAAATTTGAATCACTATGTTGTATACTTGAAACTAAATATTAATATTGTAAATCAACTCTACTTTTTTGAGAGAGGGTGTTAGTTCCCTAACCAGGGATTGCCCCTGGGCCACTGTAGTGAAATCACTGATTCCTAATCACTGGACTACCAGGGAATTCATTCTTCAATCAACTATACCTCAATTTAAAAATATTTTTATTTTTAAAGATTTACTTCCCTCTCTCCCTCCATCTTCTTCATCACACCATCTTATGAATCAGGAATTGAAACCCATGGAGATTATATAGTATTCTAGAATTAATACAACTGTCTAGAGGTTGGAACAGGATTATTTGAGTCCCAGACTGGATTACTGGATAGAAGACATTCCAGCATCTTGTCACAGGGCCCGACCCAGAGAGAGTTTAAACATCACAGGAGGAACACAGAACTGATTTTTTGAAAGACTGGGGAGAGAGAACTAGGCAAAGGGAACGACAGGGCTGGCGACTCTGGGTCAGAGAGAACGCCTCACAGGTGAAACTTAGAGCTGTCAATCCTGGGCTTGCCAAGACTTGAGGCTGGAGAGTTAGGGCCCAGATCTGCAGGGTTGGCAGGCAAGCTCTGCAGTTTTTTCTTTTTTCCTGAGGCAATAGGAAGCCATTAAGCAGGGTGGTGACACCATCTGATTTACACTGTGAAAGATCTCTTGGGCTGTGGGTGGAGAACATATTAAGGCAAACCTAGAAAGGAAGAAGTTTGGAGACACCTTGGTATTATTTGCAGGAGGGAGAGATCACGGTGCTGTGGAGTAGTCTTGTGTTAGAGAGGAAGGTACAGGGACAAATTTGAGATGGATGAAGATAGAATTTACAGGCCCTGCTGATGGATGAAAGGGATGTCTGAGGGTTGGGGTGGGGGGAATGGAGATGAAATAGCGTAGTTTGGCTTTTAGATTTTGGCATAAGTGGGTAGATGGAAGATGATTCCGTTTATTGAGATGTTGAGCAAGACTGGATTTCAATAGATGAGAGTTACCTTCCCCTCATCACCTGTCAGCTTTCCTTATTATACAGCATAGGAATATAGTCAACATTTCATAACTTTAAATGGAGTAGACATGACCCTCATGCACACATCATCTATAAAAAATTTGAATCACTATGTTGTATACTTGAAACTAAATATTAATATTGTAAATCAACTCTACTTTTTTGAGAGAGGGTGTTAGTTCCCTAACCAGGGATTGCCCCTGGGCCACTGTAGTGAAATCACTGATTCCTAATCACTGGACTACCAGGGAATTCATTCTTCAATCAACTATACCTCAATTTAAAAATATTTTTATTTTTAAAGATTTACTTCCCTCTCTCCCTCCATCTTCTTCATCACACCATCTTATGAATCAGGAATTGAAACCCATGGAGATTATATAGTATTCTAGAATTAATACAACTGTCTAGAGGTTGGAACAGGATTATTTGAGTCCCAGACTGGATTACTGGATAGAAGACATTCCAGCATCTTGTCACAGGGCCCGACCCAGAGAGAGTTTAAACATCACAGGAGGAACACAGAACTGATTTTTTGAAAGACTGGGGAGAGAGAACTAGGCAAAGGGAACGACAGGGCTGGCGACTCTGGGTCAGAGAGAACGCCTCACAGGTGAAACTTAGAGCTGTCAATCCTGGGCTTGCCAAGACTTGAGGCTGGAGAGTTAGGGCCCAGATCTGCAGGGTTGGCAGGCAAGCTCTGCAGTTTTTTCTTTTTTCCTGAGGCAATAGGAAGCCATTAAGCAGGGTGGTGACACCATCTGATTTACACTGTGAAAGATCTCTTGGGCTGTGGGTGGAGAACATATTAAGGCAAACCTAGAAAGGAAGAAGTTTGGAGACACCTTGGTATTATTTGCAGGAGGGAGAGATCACGGTGCTGTGGAGTAGTCTTGTGTTAGAGAGGAAGGTACAGGGACAAATTTGAGATGGATGAAGATAGAATTTACAGGCCCTGCTGATGGATGAAAGGGATGTCTGAGGGTTGGGGTGGGGGGAATGGAGATGAAATAGCGTAGTTTGGCTTTTAGATTTTGGCATAAGTGGGTAGATGGAAGATGATTCCGTTTATTGAGATGTTGAGCAAGACTGGATTTCAATAGATGAGAGTTACCTTCCCCTCATCACCTGTCAGCTTTCCATTTGGAATATTAGATGAATACTTAAGCTTTGAAGAGGTGATCCCAAGGTTACATGACTCGTGTAATTTATTTTTCTTCTAGATTTATTGCGATACATTCAACGTACGGCATTGTGTAAGGTTAAGGTGTACAACGTAATGGTTGACTTAAAAAACAGTCGTGAAATGATCGTTGTTAGTTTACTGACCATCCATCATCTCAGACAGACACATACACACACAACATTTCCCTTATTGTGAGTACTCAGGATTTACTCTCTTAACTTTCATAGATAACCTAGAACAGTTGTATATGACTATATCAATCATATGGCATATTACATCCCTAGTACTTTATTAAATAAATATATTTCATTGAGGTATAGTTAATATACAATTATTATATATAAGTTTCAGGTGTACAAGTGGTTCAAAAATTTTAAAGTATTCATTTATAGTTATAGAATACTGGCTCTTTTCCCTCAGTTGAACACTACAGCCTTGCAGCTTATTTACCTCCACCCTTGAGTAGTTTGAGATCTCTTAATCTTCCATTCCCTATTGTGCCCCTCCCTCCTTTCGTGCCCCTCCCCTCTCCCTTTCCCCACTGGTAGCCACTAACTTGTTCTGTATATCTGAGTGTTTCTTTCTTTATTATATTCTCTAGTTTGTTTTATTTGTGACTTGTATAATTTTTAAAGGAAGTTTACATTGACATATTGAGTGGAATCTGCCTTGCAAAAACCATGCAGGATATTGGCGGGAGGTGTAACTAAGCTGTACTCATAGGGTGGGAGGAGGGTACTAAGTATTGTTACTAGTCATGATTGGTTTAGTCAAGTCCTGATTGCATCTAAACCTCTATTTATATTGAGCCTTATTCTTGGCTCCTCCCCTTTTTTGGTTTGCTTATAAAAACCAGCAATCACATCTCTTCCAGTATTGTTCCGAGTCAGGTGGACTGGCCAACTCAGGGAGAGAGAGGCCCCCTGGTTCCAGACCTTGTCTACACTTGTGAAAGGTAATTTCTGCTATTTATTTCCTATCGTGTATTATTGTGGGTTTTATAGGGTGGTTAAAACTGTGAGATGACTCTGAGGCGATGAAGAAACTTCACAGAAAAGAGAGAAGTTGCATGTTCCCTGGAGTGGTTGGTGATCCCTACTTCCTTTCAGGCATTCAGTCCAGTTAAAAAAATGCCCCCGCTTCCTTCTCAAATGTCCCTTGTAGTTTGCAGAGTTGGCAAGAGTTTGCTTAACTTTTTCTTTTCCTGCGAACTCCTCACTGCAGTTTTTCAGGTTTTCCTGCTCTGAACACTGAATTCTTTTTAAGTCTGTCTTGGCTTCCTTACAGCTCCTGGATTTACATACAGTTTCCAAATCGCATCTCTATAATAGTTCCACAGTAAAATAAATACTTGGGAAAGTAAGAAGATAGTACCAGCATTCTCTTCGTCTAATTAAGGCTAACTCTCAAATGATGATTCCAATGGATGTTAAGTATAGCAAATCAGAAGGGGTTTTGTTTTGTTTTGTTAGAAATCTGAGAATGCGGTGGCAGGCAGGAGGAGCTGGAGAGAAAATCAGAAGTTAGCTAAAGGCAGAGGGCTCCAATCAGGGGGATTAGATCAGAGATAATGGTGCGATTTTTATAAGTGTATACGGGGAAATAGATCTTAAAAGAGGGCTAGCCTGTTCGGATAATTGTGAAAAATGAGGTGCTGTTGATGTGTGTCGTATTAAAGAGGTGAAGTGGGGTCTTTCCCTCTTTCCTCGAATAACATGTGAGCAGGAACATCAGCTCAAATTGGTAGGGACACTGATGGTTCCATTGTTTGTGTCGCCTGCGTCTCTGCAGCACCTGACTTGTTTAGAGATAGTCTGGTTGCGGGGGTGGTGTGTGTGTGGGGGGGTGGCGGTGATGGCAAAACAGGATTACGTGTGGGCGGAGCTAAGTATGCGGAGCCCAACGTTCGATTTTCGATTTTCATTTCATAAGATGATAATGAGTTCTTAGCTATACTACAAAAGCAAGCGTTCCTAGTGCCCTCCTGTTGCTTTTGGAGTTTTCATTCCTAATTGTTTTAACCATATATGCTTTCCAAGTAAATCGTTAAGTCTGGGTCTCCACCTTCAAAGGGACGAATGTGGCTCACAAGATGCCCTTACAGCTCATTCGGCTCACTCTATGTCCATTTAAAAACACAGTATGTGTTTGCAACTCAGCTCTCAGCCACTGGCAGAATTTTGCAACGACTTCCCAGTTTTGTTGGCACGTTTCCAAGAACAAGGTTCTTTGTAATTCTTCGCTCAAACATAAGGATCGCCTATAAAACTCCTAGCGGACAGTTCAGTTAATACAATTACCTATCAATTTTAAAAGCTACAACATAATAAGGTTTGTTGTTGAATTTTTAAAATTTTTTCTATTTTTTTTTTTGCCGGGCGGGGGGAGGAGAGAGATACAGTAACTAACAAACCATATGATGCTATTATGCTCACAAAGTGGTAGCTTTGAGGGCATAGGGAAAAACACCATTTTTTTTTTTTTTGCTCAGAAAATAATTCAGTAGCAACAAGGTCTGAGAGCCGGGTGCCTAATTGTTCTTAGTGAAACGATTATTTGTCAAAACATTTGATTGTTTCCCTATTCCTACTGAAAAGTTTGGACTTTTCTTTTTGCTGAATTTTGACACTAGGATTTTTAACTATCAGTGCTATTGTGTTTACAGCATTCAAGGTTTAGGAGTTCAAAGGTTATCCATTAACATGTAGAGTGAGGCTACACTTAGGTGAAGACTCAATTTGGTTTCACTTGTTCATAGTTTCTTTGTTTTGTAGCAATGGCTGAGGTCATTTGTTTTGATAAATGAAGTTTCTTGTTTAGAAGAGTTTGTGTCTTTGGACTGTCTTGCGATGTGACTCTATAAGACTTTAAAAAATATTTTAAAGAAAGATATTCATCTTCCTTGAGAAAAGGAACTCTAGTACTAGCTAGTCCTAGAAGTGATCAATATCCGTGCACTTGAGTGAAAAAAAAAGTTCTGGCTTAAGAATCTACTTCTGGCAGTGCTAATTAATTAAGTGTGAGTAAGTAATTGGTTCACTTCCTATTTAAAAAAGACTAACCAGACCATATGTGGGGTTAGTAGTTATATATAAAATGACAGCAAAACCTCACTTGGCAAATTCTTCCCCTTTGCTAAGACACTGTCTCTCAAATTCCATTTCCTATTTTACTAAGGATTACATTGCTCACCAGCAGAGCAATTATGTATGGATTTTTTGCATACTGATTAATTCAAAATATACTTTTAAGGGCCTTTCTTGATACGTTTTAAGTTTTTCCATTTTGGATACACTGAAGGTCAATATAAATCAAAAAAAAAACCCAACACACCCCGCACTTGGCTGTCTGTGATGACCTGTATAAGCTGCCTTTGCTTTGCATTCGTTTGTCTCTTGGGGCAGGGAACTTGGTGGATGTGATTGTTCTTCCTATGGTTCCTTCTTGGGACTTGCGTAAAATGGAGGAATAGCCCTGGCCTTCGGAATCATAACCCATTTTTTGTGTGTTTGTGAGCAAATAGAGTAGTTGAGAAACGTTTTCAATTAAGGGGAGAACGTCACTTTTTTGTTGTTGTTGGTCCCCCGTTTTAAGTTTGAGTTCATCCATGTGGATTTCTATCAAAGCCAAGCAGATTCTTGGAACATAGGCCAAGTTTAGACATTTTGAGTTATTGCAGCCCAAGCTCAGCCCTTTCAGAAAAACAGTAACCGTTAAAAGACAGTTTTGTGAAGATACGAATTTCAGAAATATTTTAATCATCTTATCAGCCTTTCTCAGCCTTGAAGAAAACCTGAAACAAATGTTTACCGCAGCCTTCTAACCTACCCAAATAGGTGAAAAGGCTTTTTTGTTGGTTGGTTGGGAAGGCTGGACCCAGGAGTCCGGGCGACTAGCCCCTCCTCGCACACCTTGATAGGGAGGGGGAAGCTGCGAGGCAGAGGTCGGGACTGCGCCTGCGCGCTGCCCTCGTGGCCCCCTCCCCGCGTACCTGTCAGTGGAACCGCCGGAGCGCGCGCGGGCCACGTTAAGCCGGATGGCGGGAGCGGAGGGGGAGATGTGTGGGGACGGTGAAAGGCGCGCGCGCGCGCGCGCTGGAGTGGCGGGGCCTGACCCGCGGGTGCGCGCGCCCGGCCGCGTCCGCGACGGGGGGCGGGGCAGGGGCGCGCCTGCGCGGGTCACGTGGGCGCGGGGCGGGGCAGGGGGCGGGGCCGGGCGACCGGTGAAGGCAGGAGGCGGGGCGTCTCCGAGCGGTGGGGCCGAGGGAGGGCGCAACAGCTGCTCCCTGAGCACTTTCTGACCCAACAGCCCCCGTGCGCCGGACGCGCCGCGCCCCTGCGGCTCTAGGGACCCCCCGCGCCTGCACTGTCCCCGCGCGGACGAGTAGGGGGCGCCCGCGCCTCTGCCCCCCGTGAGCACCCCCGCCCCGCTCACCTTAGCCCCGCGCCCGAGGTGAGCCCGGCCCCCAAATCCTCCGGGGGGGGTGGTGGTGGTGGGGACGCGCCTTGTGCGGGGGGTCGCCGCAGCTCGAGGTCCTGAGGCGCCCCAGGGTGGGGGGGCGGCCGTGCCCCTCGCGCAGTGGCCCGCGGTCCCTTTTGGGGGGCCGGTGGCGGCGCGGAATCCGGGAGGTGTCCGCACAAAAGGCCGAGAGAAACTCCCCGCCGCCTCCCCTCCCCGCCGCCTTCCCCGCCCCCTCCCCTCCTCGCCCGCTCCCTCCTCATTCAAACCCCGGCTCGCTCGGGTGTCAGTTCAGTCCCGGCCGCCGCCGAGTGAGGAAATGGCCGAGGAGCCGGAGCCGCAGGTAAAGGGGGCGCACCCCCGCCCGCGCGGGGCCCCGGGGGGCGCTTCGCCTCGCCGCGCCCCGCCGGCGTCCCCCGGGCCCGCCCTCGAGCCTCCCGAGCTCGTTACCTGGCCCTCTCCCCGGCCGGCGCCCCCGCCCCCGCCGGGTCCTCCTCTGTGCCGCGCCTCCGGGGCGCCCCCTCCCCAGCCGGCTGCGGAGCGGCTCCGCCGGCGAGCAGGCGTCGGGCCGGCCCCCGGTGTGTACAGACTGTGTTTGACCATCACACTCACTCTTGGAAACAGGCTGGCTCGGGGGCGGGGGGACACCCCCTTTCCTGGGTCGGGAGAGCGGGGGCCTGCCGGCGGGGGTTGGGGGGCAGGGGTGGGGGGGGCCGGTCCCGCAAAGTTGGGTGCCTCTGCCGCGCAGGTCTCCGCGCTGGCCGGCGCGGCCGTGGGGGGCGGGCCGGCGCGGGGGTCCCCTGCGATGGCTCGGGAGGGGCCGGGGCAAGTTGGAAACAGCCAAAACAATGCGTCCCAACAGGCGTCCCCCGCACACAATGGCCGGGACCGTCCGCACGGGCCGGGCGGAGGGCGCGTCTACCGGGGCGGAGGGAGGGGCTTGGCCTCGCCTCGGACCCGGACGCGCACCCCAGCCAGCCCCCCGGACGCCCCCCGATTCGTCCCCGGGAGTCCAGGTCTTCTGCCCATGCCTGAGCAGGCGGTGCACAAGGCTGCGTTTCCTGGATGTGTGTGATAAGGTGTTTTTTTTTTCTTCTTTAATTTTAAAAGATTTAAAAAAAAAAAAGAAAAAAATAACCCTTAAACGCTTTAAGACTTTATCACTCAATTCTAGTGGGACACGCAAAGCCATCTGGAAGCAGAACTAGGAACTCTAAAGGGCAGGAGGGATTGAAATGTTAGCCTGAAAGTGTTCTGTTTTTTTTTTGGAGGGGCCCCTCGCGCAGTGGCCCGCGGTCCCTTTTGGGGCCGGTGGCGGCGCGGAATCCGGGAGGTGTCCGCACAAAAGGCCGAGAGAAACTCCCGCCGCCTCCCTCCCCGCCGCCTTCCCGCCCCTCCCTCCTCGCCCGCTCCTCCTCATTCAAACCCCGGCTCGCTCGGGTGTCAGTTCAGTCCCGGCCGCCGCCGAGTGAGGAAATGGCCGAGGAGCCGGAGCCGCAGGTAAAGGGGGCGCACCCCCGCCCGCGCGGGGCCCCGGGGGGCGCTTCGCCTCGCCGCGCCCCGCCGGCGTCCCCCGGGCCCGCCCTCGAGCCTCCCGAGCTCGTTACCTGGCCCTCTCCCCGGCCGGCGCCCCCGCCCCCGCCCGCCGGGCCCCCACCCCGCCGGGTCCTCCTCTGTGCCGCGCCTCCGGGGCGCCCCCTCCCCAGCCGGCTGCGGAGCGGCTCCGCCGGCGAGCAGGCGTCGGGCCGGCCCCCGGTGTGTACAGACTGTGTTTGACCATCACACTCACTCTTGGAAACAGGCTGGCTCGGGGGCGGGGGGACACCCCTTCCTGGGTCGGGAGAGCGGGCCTGCCGGCGGGGTTGGGGGGCAGGGGTGGGGGGGGCCGGTCCCGCAAAGTTGGGTGCCTCTGCCGCGCAGGTCTCCGCGCTGGCCGGCGCGGCCGTGGGGGGCGGGCCGGCGCGGGGGTCCCCTGCGATGGCTCGGGAGGGGCCGGGGCAAGTTGGAAACAGCCAAAACAATGCGTCCCAACAGGCGTCCCCCGCACACAATGGCCGGGACCGTCCGCACGGGCCGGGCGGAGGGCGCGTCTACCGGGGCGGAGGGAGGGGCTTGGCCTCGCCTCGGACCCGGACGCGCACCCCAGCCAGCCCCCCGGACGCCCCCCGATTCGTCCCCGGGAGTCCAGGTCTTCTGCCCATGCCTGAGCAGGCGGTGCACAAGGCTGCGTTTCCTGGATGTGTGTGATAAGGTGTTTTTTTTTTCTTCTTTAATTTTAAAAGATTTAAAAAAAAAAAAAAATAACCCTTAAACGCTTTAAGACTTTATCACTCAATTCTAGTGGGACACGCAAAGCCATCTGGAAGCAGAACTAGGAACTCTAAAGGGCAGGAGGGATTGAAATGTTAGCCTGAAAGTGTTCTGTTTTTTTTTTTTTAAAAGGGAAGTTTCTGCCAGGAGGCGCTGAGTGGCGAAACCGCTCAGTTTCAGACGTAGAGCCCTCTTAACTCTTGATTTGGCCCCCAAATGCGAGCCTTAGGAGACGGGGAGGGGGAGAGAGAGGAGGGCGCTGCTGGGGCCCCCCGAGAGGCTGGATTTGGGGCGGCCCTGCTCCGAGGGGTCCAGTCCTGGCCTGCGGGAGGCACAGGCCGGTACCAGCGCCGCGGGGATCGGGACAGAGTCCAGGTCCCGTCTTGGAACCCACATTTTAGGATTCAGGGTAGGGCCACCGAGGACGGGAAGCCGCATTCTTGCGCCGGTGGGTGGGGGTGGGGTAGGGGTGGGACTTTTCTTGCAAGGATTAATGGAGAGCAGGAAAGGGCCACCACAGGCCACTTCTGGGACCCCAGATAGTCTGTTCAAACTTGGAGCAGTGTAAACTTTTTTTTCTTTTTTTGTTGTGTTTTCCAAGAAAATAGTCACCTCAGAGTGTAAGGCTTTGGTGCACTGTTCCCCTTTGAAATGCCTTGAGCCTCAATTTATCTTTCTGGATCAGCCTATAGGGCTTGGAAGGTTGAGCTTGAGCATTCCTTAACGTATAAGACATGGCCGGTCCAGTGGGTCTTTGGCTGATCTGGGGTCCTGAACTGACTACTGTGCAAACTCTAGCTGGTCTCCTAGTTTTCTAGTTCCTTTGGAAAACCGAGTCCAGTGGGTCTTTGGCTTTTGGGGTTGAATGATACTGGTCCGGAGGAGGGGCGCGTCTACCGGGGCGGAGGGAGGGGCTTGGCCTCGCCTCGGACCCGGACGCGCACCCCAGCCAGCCCCCCGGACGCCCCCCGATTCGTCCCCGGGAGTCCAGGTCTTCTGCCCATGCCTGAGCAGGCGGTGCACAAGGCTGCGTTTCCTGGATGTGTGTGATAAGGTGTTTTTTTTTTCTTCTTTAATTTTAAAAGATTTAAAAAAAAAAAAGAAAAAAATAACCCTTAAACGCTTTAAGACTTTATCACTCAATTCTAGTGGGACACGCAAAGCCATCTGGAAGCAGAACTAGGAACTCTAAAGGGCAGGAGGGATTGAAATGTTAGCCTGAAAGTGTTCTGTTTTTTTTTTTTTAAAAGGGAAGTTTCTGCCAGGAGGCGCTGAGTGGCGAAACCGCTCAGTTTCAGACGTAGAGCCCTCTTAACTCTTGATTTGGCCCCCAAATGCGAGCCTTAGGAGACGGGGAGGGGGAGAGAGAGGAGGGCGCTGCTGGGGCCCCCCGAGAGGCTGGATTTGGGGCGGCCCTGCTCCGAGGGGTCCAGTCCTGGCCTGCGGGAGGCACAGGCCGGTACCAGCGCCGCGGGGATCGGGACAGAGTCCAGGTCCCGTCTTGGAACCCACATTTTAGGATTCAGGGTAGGGCCACCGAGGACGGGAAGCCGCATTCTTGCGCCGGTGGGTGGGGGTGGGGTAGGGGTGGGACTTTTCTTGCAAGGATTAATGGAGAGCAGGAAAGGGCCACCACAGGCCACTTCTGGGACCCCAGATAGTCTGTTCAAACTTGGAGCAGTGTAAACTTTTTTTTCTTTTTTTGTTGTGTTTTCCAAGAAAATAGTCACCTCAGAGTGTAAGGCTTTGGTGCACTGTTCCCCTTTGAAATGCCTTGAGCCTCAATTTATCTTTCTGGATCAGCCTATAGGGCTTGGAAGGTTGAGCTTGAGCATTCCTTAACGTATAAGACATGGCCGGTCCAGTGGGTCTTTGGCTGATCTGGGGTCCTGAACTGACTACTGTGCAAACTCTAGCTGGTCTCCTAGTTTTCTAGATCGTTTGGAATCATTACGCTGTATGTTTTAAGAAGCCTAGGTCTGATTTAGTTCAGGTTGATTCAATTATGTCTTCATCGCTTTTGAGTTGGTTGAATGAGTTGACATGAGATTAAGCTCAACAAAAGAAAAGGCAGGATAACTGCAGCTGCCCGCCCGGCCTGGCCACTAGTTAGGGGTCTTGAGGAGGCCTTTCCCCTTCTCTTTTGTATGTGTCAAGAAGTACATTTAAAATGTCCTTTACTGTACTTTTTTCTCCTTCCTGGAGTGGATGGACTGCCTTGATTGACTGATATCAAATAAGCTTTAGAATAGTGAATTTTGTAATACTTTGAGAATGAGTAATAGATACAGATTTTCTATAAAGCCTTTAGAGCCATAGTGACAAGTGCAGAGTAGTAACCTAATTGCTTTTTGTCTGAAAAATATAACAGTCAAACCACTAGTTTGTGCTTGCAAATGTGTGCTGAGAACTTTTAAGGTGTGTCCTTAATGGTAGATGACTTTTTCTGAGAGGTCCTGTTTATTTTAGATACGGTTTTGTTTAGTATTCTAAAGACTGTAGTGGTGTGTGTGTGTGTGTCTGTGTGTGTGTTTAATCCTGGTGTTTTAGTGGAAGTCAACCCCCATCCCAACTTGCTTTCATTTTAAATCAGTTGTATAAATACTGAATTCAAGAGGCAATGACTTACTTAAAAATTCAGTGGTTGGCAGTTACAAGCCAAATTTATCATTTATTTGGGCTGTTTGGTGGAATAAGGTTAGCAGTCTCATTGTCTGAAATTTTAATTATTTGGTGAGAAGAGGGAGGCTGCTCCTTTAGAATTGCACATTGATTTGCATGCTGGAGGAGGAAGTGGGGAAAGATTATGGCTTTTCTAGGTAAAGGACATAACTTTTTCTTTCATGTCCCAACTTCTTTCAGTCCTTTTCTCTTCACAGCACCTTCTAACACTGCTGTTTGACCTTTGCTGCGTTTTTCTTTTTTTTTTTTTTTGAATTTTTTTATTTGTGAGACCAAAGTTTAGTACTTGTTTTAGGTTAATATTGTTCCCTTTCACTTCTTAATCAAAAAAAGGAACTAGTACACTACTCACATAAAACTTGTAGAAAATGTTTTACCCCCTCACCCTGAAGAGTCGATTTAGGTAACAGCTTGATTTTTTTTTTCCTCCCCCAAGTAAAGGAGAAGAGGGAGGGGTGAAGGTTTTACTTTGCCAGTAAAGGTTTAAGTAGAGGTTGTTCTGAGTTCTCTTCACAGTCCTCCATTTTTGGCAGGGGACTTCAGGGAGAGTAGCAGCCCCTGTTTTAATAAAAGCCCCTTCCAATGGTTCTTTTCAAAAGAGGAAATCTGAAAATAGAACTCAGTCATCAAGTCACTTACAAACTGATGAAATAATTAAGGAATATAATGGCTTGGCAAGGACAGCGTCCCTCTATCTCCTCATTTCAGATAAAGGCTAATCGCTTCTCTCTTTTAACAACATTTATGATGAAATGGCCTGTTTTTGAGAATGAGTAATAGATACAGATTTTCTATAAAGCCTTTAGAGCCATAGTGACAAGTGCAGAGTAGTAACCTAATTGCTTTTTGTCTGAAAAATATAACAGTCAAACCACTAGTTTGTGCTTGCAAATGTGTGCTGAGAACTTTTAAGGTGTGTCCTTAATGGTAGATGACTTTTTCTGAGAGGTCCTGTTTATTTTAGATACGGTTTTGTTTAGTATTCTAAAGACTGTAGTGGTGTGTGTGTGTGTGTCTGTGTGTGTGTTTAATCCTGGTGTTTTAGTGGAAGTCAACCCCCATCCCAACTTGCTTTCATTTTAAATCAGTTGTATAAATACTGAATTCAAGAGGCAATGACTTACTTAAAAATTCAGTGGTTGGCAGTTACAAGCCAAATTTATCATTTATTTGGGCTGTTTGGTGGAATAAGGTTAGCAGTCTCATTGTCTGAAATTTTAATTATTTGGTGAGAAGAGGGAGGCTGCTCCTTTAGAATTGCACATTGATTTGCATGCTGGAGGAGGAAGTGGGGAAAGATTATGGCTTTTCTAGGTAAAGGACATAACTTTTTCTTTCATGTCCCAACTTCTTTCAGTCCTTTTCTCTTCACAGCACCTTCTAACACTGCTGTTTGACCTTTGCTGCGTTTTTCTTTTTTTTTTTTTTTGAATTTTTTTATTTGTGAGACCAAAGTTTAGTACTTGTTTTAGGTTAATATTGTTCCCTTTCACTTCTTAATCAAAAAAAGGAACTAGTACACTACTCACATAAAACTTGTAGAAAATGTTTTACCCCCTCACCCTGAAGAGTCGATTTAGGTAACAGCTTGATTTTTTTTTTCCTCCCCCAAGTAAAGGAGAAGAGGGAGGGGTGAAGGTTTTACTTTGCCAGTAAAGGTTTAAGTAGAGGTTGTTCTGAGTTCTCTTCACAGTCCTCCATTTTTGGCAGGGGACTTCAGGGAGAGTAGCAGCCCCTGTTTTAATAAAAGCCCCTTCCAATGGTTCTTTTCAAAAGAGGAAATCTGAAAATAGAACTCAGTCATCAAGTCACTTACAAACTGATGAAATAATTAAGGAATATAATGGCTTGGCAAGGACAGCGTCCCTCTATCTCCTCATTTCAGATAAATGCTAATCACTTCTCTCTTTTAACAACATTTATGATGAAATGGCCTGTTTTTGCCACAGCAGGGTTGCCTTCCCAACCCTGGAGCACTCTTAATTCTGATACGCTTGATTAGAGCCTCGGGGGTCTCAAAAGATGGGCTGTTTTCCCATTTTGTAAAATTATATTCTCTTGTCACAGTTGTTCCAAACATGATATTGGTTGAGAAGAACTTTTGAGTAGTTTTAAGGACTCTTGACTGCTTACAGTCTGCTAATTTAAAAAAAAAAAAAAAAAGACTTTTCTGTCTCTTAGGACTGTAAATGATTGGCCTTTTCTTATGTTTTACATGAAGCTTTGTTTCCATTTGCTCAAAAAAAAAAAAAAAAGTTCAGATTGTTCCAGCTCACAGATGCCACTATTGCCTTTAAGGGTTTTCTAGGTTGCTGGATTTGACATGTTTTAATTGGTTCATTTCTAGTTTCTTATTTCAGCTTAAGTGTGTAGTGGTGTTGTTTAATGGAGGAACTGGGAAGGTGAAACAGTGGCTATATATTTTCAAGCTTCCGAATGATACAGTAAGAAACCCATGAGACAGTGGGATCAATTGATGAGTATTCCAGCAGAATTAAATAAACCTAGGGAGACTGTAAGTTAAATGACTTCATCTGGAATATCCTGACTAGTTTTCAAATGGCTGAGGTCTGTTACAGAATAAAAGAACAACCAGAAAGATATTTACAGAACAGCCCCTGAAGTGGAATTAAAGGAATCCCAGTGATATTACGGATCCTGAATCGTGAAGGGTTCTGTGGGGGGATGTAAATGAAAGTGGTGGCCGTGAAAGGGCCTTGATTGGTGTGCCTCCTCTCCAGCTCTTTGGGGGAGGGGTGCTGACTGGTTTATATGCACGTGGAAGAACGGATGAGTTACACAAAGACAGCAGGAAATTTCTTAAATTTGGGGGAGGGAAGCTCGATCATTATAGCTGAACGGCCTCATTTTGGGGAGGGGGTTCTAAACCCTTGTGACGTGTTGGTGAAACGGTGACTTTGGGGAATAAGGTGATCTGGTTTATTTCTCTCCAGCTTTATACTGTAGTTAGGCAAATTTGCAGCAGTATGTAGGGCAGAGGATTTGGAATGGAGACGGTGAGGGCTGATAGAAATCTGACTTTGAGGAAGTGGGAGGGAGTGGGGGGGCGCGGGAGGGGGGACCGTCCTTTCTTAAAATCTGCAGCTCATGGTGAGTAAGCTGTATTCTCATAGAAATCTCTCTTCCCAATTGAGGGGCAGCCCCTGCCGGCCAGGTGCCACCACGCATTACTCCTTTATGCCTCATGTTGGAATGCTCCTCAGAACCCTTTATAACTTGAGCATTTGTTGATGGACTGTTCGGAACAGCATTGTTACTTCCTGCCCAGGGTAACAACGGGACTGAGTTACTGGAAATCTGGGGCCAGTTTGGTAATTTTATGATAAAGTTGAGAAATAAAATTACTAAACCCGAAAAGACAGCGGAATAAGTTGTACAAGAGAATTAGTTGAATTCTGGAGCCTTTGTTCTCCCCAAGTTGCCTTTGACATGCAGAGTCCTCCACTTGTGTGGGAGAGCAGGCCTGCAGTCAGCTGCCAGTTTTTTAATGGGTTCCTTGGGAGTGTTTTGTGTGTTGGTGTTCCTTCGTTTCTAGTGTGTCAGGGAACCTTCTGGATTTAGCAAGCGCTTCTGTCTGGATGAGTATTCCAGCAGAATTAAATAAACCTAGGGAGACTGTAAGAATGACTTCATCTGGAATATCCTGAATTTTGGCTGAGGTCTGTTACAGAATAAAAGAACAACCAGAAAGATATTTACAGAACAGCCCCTGAAGTGGAATTAAAGGAATCCCAGTGATATTACGGATCCTGAATCGTGAAGGGTTCTGTGGGGGGATGTAAATGAAAGTGGTGGCCGTGAAAGGGCCTTGATTGGTGTGCCTCCTCTCCAGCTCTTTGGGGGAGGGGTGCTGACTGGTTTATATGCACGTGGAAGAACGGATGAGTTACACAAAGACAGCAGGAAATTTCTTAAATTTGGGGGAGGGAAGCTCGATCATTATAGCTGAACGGCCTCATTTTGGGGAGGGGGTTCTAAACCCTTGTGACGTGTTGGTGAAACGGTGACTTTGGGGAATAAGGTGATCTGGTTTATTTCTCTCCAGCTTTATACTGTAGTTAGGCAAATTTGCAGCAGTATGTAGGGCAGAGGATTTGGAATGGAGACGGTGAGGGCTGATAGAAATCTGACTTTGAGGAAGTGGGAGGGAGTGGGGGGGCGCGGGAGGGGGGACCGTCCTTTCTTAAAATCTGCAGCTCATGGTGAGTAAGCTGTATTCTCATAGAAATCTCTCTTCCCAATTGAGGGGCAGCCCCTGCCGGCCAGGTGCCACCACGCATTACTCCTTTATGCCTCATGTTGGAATGCTCCTCAGAACCCTTTATAACTTGAGCATTTGTTGATGGACTGTTCGGAACAGCATTGTTACTTCCTGCCCAGGGTAACAACGGGACTGAGTTACTGGAAATCTGGGGCCAGTTTGGTAATTTTATGATAAAGTTGAGAAATAAAATTACTAAACCCGAAAAGACAGCGGAATAAGTTGTACAAGAGAATTAGTTGAATTCTGGAGCCTTTGTTCTCCCCAAGTTGCCTTTGACATGCAGAGTCCTCCACTTGTGTGGGAGAGCAGGCCTGCAGTCAGCTGCCAGTTTTTTAATGGGTTCCTTGGGAGTGTTTTGTGTGTTGGTGTTCCTTCGTTTCTAGTGTGTCAGGGAACCTTCTGGATTTAGCAAGCGCTTCTGTGGACTGGAAGTGGAGAGTCCAGATATGTTTTCTTTCCCAGTCAGCATTTAGAAGAAATGCTTGTTTTCTGTGTTTCCTACCTGTGAAAAATCAGGATAGCCTCAGAACAGTTCAGTTACACCAGAAGTGTGTGTGTTTTGTAAGTTATTTTCAGTACAGTCTGTATGTCTATTGAGCAGTGATTGTATTAGCCGCGTTTTCTTCTTTTTGAAAGCAAATAGGTGATTGAAAAGAGCCAGACTTACAACTTTAGTATTTACTCAACAGAGATAGGGAGGGGAATATTTAAATGTGGCTAAAGAAAGAGCTCATGCCTTAAAAGGCCTTGTCCTTGTTTATATATAATCTGAAGTTGGTTAAATTGGGTATAATTTAAGAACACTCACCATTTGGCCCTGTGGAAAAGAGGTGTGGGTATGTGGGGTAATGGGAAATGTAATGGTTATAGCGATTTGTGTATCTTGTCACACACAGAAATACAGATACACACACACACAGAGTTACTGGGTGTGTGTACAGTACAGTGTTTGTAGAGAGTTTTTTAGAAAAAGGTAGAATTGGTTTTCTTTTAGTTCATTGAAACCTGTCTAAAGTTAGTCCTGTCAAATCTTTTAAAAATACTTAAAGTAGTACTGGTTAAGTGGTAATAATAGAAACTCACTGACAGACGTGCTTAATCTTGCTTAATTAAAAATTAAAAAAATTAATTTCCCTTAATTCTCTTTCACGTAAAGATGGGATTCTTGAAAGCCAGTTTACAGGCCACAGTATGTGTTAATATTGATAATAGTGAAACTGAAGTTAATATATGATGCTTGAAGTTCATATTAAGATCCTTTATTGACCTTAATTGATTTAGGAGGAATCAGGCAGTGTTCTTAATCATAACCCACAAATACTCTAGTAGGATTATGTTTTTGTCCTATTTTGGTTTCTACTCCCATGTAGAACTGAGCACCTATACTGAATTTCAAGAAAGTGAGATGGTCCTGTCAGATCTTCTCAAGCTTTGCCTTTGAATAATCATTAATTTCACGTAGCTTATAATGTTGAATGTAAACTTTGAATATTTTCATCTTTTTCTTTAATTTTTTTAAAAAAACATTTATTTATTTATTTATTTCTGGGGGTGGGCGTGTTGGGGAGGGAGGGAGTAGGCAGGCCTCTTCTATTGGTCTTTCACTTACCTATTTTCATCCATCTTTGTTCCTTGGCCCCTGTGGGCCTCCCATCGCGGTGGCGTCTGTTGTCGCAGAGCTCTGGCTCTGGGTACATGTGCTCCAGAGCTCCGGCTCGGTAATTGGACACATCAGTCCAACCGATCCGCGGCACGTGGGATCTTCCCAGGCCAGGGATCGAACCGGCGCCCCTTGCACTGCAAGGCGGTGTCCTTACCCACTGGACCACCAGGGAAGCCCCTTCTTTAACTTTTATACATCCTTCCACAGCTCTATTAGGAAAGTCAACTTGACCATCTGCTCAATGGGTGTGACTTTGGTGATTTACTTGAAATAGTGAAGGATTTAGTGTTGTGGGTTTTGATCACCACTGTAGGATACTATGTAGAGGTCTCTTTACTTGTTAGACTAAGGAAAAAAATAGTGTGTGTAAAATAGAGAAGGGAAACCTCTAGAACCTAACCAGATCTTGGAGATAATTTTGAAGTTTAAAGGATACAAATGAATTGGCCAGAGACTAGCAGTTTGTTATTTGTATACCTAGGTAGTTTGGGTGATTTTTGCAGCAGTATTATAAATTATTTGGCTATAAGTAGAATTTTTGTTTTTTACTGGTTTTGAGGCATTTGAATACTTTATTGCTCCATCTTATGGTAATAAATACTCCAAGACATGTGAGATATATAACCTGTTCACTTGGGGTGTCCTGTCCTTGAAGTCATCAGTTTGAGAACAGTTATACATAGAGAACTGTATTTCCAAGTCACTGTCAGCATGGTGGCATTCACCTCTTAATTTGTTGTGCTTAAGCAGAAATTATGGTGCTTTTCATTAAGCATTGTAGAATGGGTAGTATTTGCTAATTTCAAGGTCTGCAGGTATTGGCAGAGTTCATAGTAACTTTACTCACAAATGAAAATCTGCTTTAAAAGAAAAAAATGACCTAAAGAACACCAGACTTGTATTTTAGGTGGTTATAGCAATATGGTTCCCGTTCTTTTCAAAGCTTATGTTGTGGTAAATTTTTAAAAAATGTATGTACTTCAGTGATCACGATATATCTTAAACCCTAGTTTTCTCTCCACGTAGGTTATACTGAGTAACCTGTTGCTTCAGGTGCCTGAGAAGTACACGGCTGACAGTCCAGTGCTGTCAGTAGCCTGAGGCAGGGTTCAAAAATGTTTATTTTAGAGGTTGAAGAACATTTGTGCTGAGCACCTTTCAGAAAGCTTAGTGTGTTCAGAAGTCTCACTTTTCTGCAAACTAAAACGTTTAGACTGGAGGTGTTGGCTTATAATGTCCCCTCTTCCCACCCTCACCCCACCCTTTTCCCCGCCCCCAATCTCTCACGTTCTTTAACTTTTATACATCCTTCCACAGCTCTATTAGGAAAGTCAACTTGACCATCTGCTCAATGGGTGTGACTTTGGTGATTTACTTGAAATAGTGAAGGATTTAGTGTTGTGGGTTTTGATCACCACTGTAGGATACTATGTAGAGGTCTCTTTACTTGTTAGACTAAGGAAAAAAATAGTGTGTGTAAAATAGAGAAGGGAAACCTCTAGAACCTAACCAGATCTTGGAGATAATTTTGAAGTTTAAAGGATACAAATGAATTGGCCAGAGACTAGCAGTTTGTTATTTGTATACCTAGGTAGTTTGGGTGATTTTTGCAGCAGTATTATAAATTATTTGGCTATAAGTAGAATTTTTGTTTTTTACTGGTTTTGAGGCATTTGAATACTTTATTGCTCCATCTTATGGTAATAAATACTCCAAGACATGTGAGATATATAACCTGTTCACTTGGGGTGTCCTGTCCTTGAAGTCATCAGTTTGAGAACAGTTATACATAGAGAACTGTATTTCCAAGTCACTGTCAGCATGGTGGCATTCACCTCTTAATTTGTTGTGCTTAAGCAGAAATTATGGTGCTTTTCATTAAGCATTGTAGAATGGGTAGTATTTGCTAATTTCAAGGTCTGCAGGTATTGGCAGAGTTCATAGTAACTTTACTCACAAATGAAAATCTGCTTTAAAAGAAAAAAATGACCTAAAGAACACCAGACTTGTATTTTAGGTGGTTATAGCAATATGGTTCCCGTTCTTTTCAAAGCTTATGTTGTGGTAAATTTTTAAAAAATGTATGTACTTCAGTGATCACGATATATCTTAAACCCTAGTTTTCTCTCCACGTAGGTTATACTGAGTAACCTGTTGCTTCAGGTGCCTGAGAAGTACACGGCTGACAGTCCAGTGCTGTCAGTAGCCTGAGGCAGGGTTCAAAAATGTTTATTTTAGAGGTTGAAGAACATTTGTGCTGAGCACCTTTCAGAAAGCTTAGTGTGTTCAGAAGTCTCACTTTTCTGCAAACTAAAAACGTTTAGACTGGAGGTGTTGGCTTATAATGTCCCCCCTCTTCCCACCCTCACCCCACCTCCAGTTCTGTGTCAAGACACTCAGTCCACTCCATCAACGGTGCTATCTGTGTTCCGTAGGCGTCTGGGTGCTCTAGCGGAGAACACTGAAGGCTCTGGGCAGCCTGTGTGCTCACCCTTGTCACTGAACAGTAATTCGGTTAGAATGTCTGTTTTTCCTAAGTCCTATTATTATTTATTCAAGTCTTTGCTATTACAGGCACTCTAAAGATTTTTGAGTTTTGTTGTGCAGACTAGCCTTTAGGGTAGTTATTGATTCATAATTTAAGGAAGTGTTTTGTCTGCGTTGAGTCTCCATGTCAAAGAGTTGAGGGCAGGGACTTCCTGGGGGTCCAGCGTTTAAGACTCTGCACTCCCAAGGCAGGGGGCACAGATTCCATCCCTGGTCAGGGAACTGAAATCCCATGTGCCGCACAGCTCAGCCAAAGCCAAGTAAATAAGTAAAATTAAAAAGTAGAAGGCATTTGCTTTGAGACATCTAGCAGGCCCTGCATTTTGGGCTTGGTAGGTCAGTAAGGAGAGTGGTTATAAATCCAAATGACGGAGTGTTGCTTCTACTAGTCAGCTTTATGGTATGATTACATATGATTCATTCTTTTTTTAGTATACTCTTAGCAGTGCACAATATGGTAATTAGATGGCAGCTACAGACAGCCATGTAGAAGTCTTGATGAACATTCAAGTTAATTTTACTATCAAGTCAGGTATGGTTGGTGGCCTCAGATATACATCCTCATTGTACACACCTGTATTGGTGAGTTGGTTTCTTCAGAAGGGGACCCTGTGATCCTCTCTAGGCACTAGGGGGCAGCAGTGAGCCCTGCTGACAAGATCTCTGCCTCTGAGAGCTGAAGCAATCAATGGCTCATAGTTTCAGTATCTTTTAGGAGAACATCCGGTGCAGAAGTAAGCTGTCAGTAGCCTGAGGCAGGGTTCAAAAATGTTTATTTTAGAGGTTGAAGAACATTTGTGCTGAGCACCTTTCAGAAAGCTTAGTGTGTTCAGAAGTCTCACTTTTCTGCAAACTAAAAACGTTTAGACTGGAGGTGTTGGCTTATAATGTCCCCCCTCTTCCCACCCTCACCCCACCTCCAGTTCTGTGTCAAGACACTCAGTCCACTCCATCAACGGTGCTATCTGTGTTCCGTAGGCGTCTGGGTGCTCTACGCGGAGAACACTGAAGGCTCTGGGCAGCCTGTGTGCTCACCCTTGTCACTGAACAGTAATTCGGTTAGAATGTCTGTTTTTCCTAAGTCCTATTATTATTTATTCAAGTCTTTGCTATTACAGGCACTCTAAAGATTTTTGAGTTTTGTTGTGCAGACTAGCCTTTAGGGTAGTTATTGATTCATAATTTAAGGAAGTGTTTTGTCTGCGTTGAGTCTCCATGTCAAAGAGTTGAGGGCAGGGACTTCCTGGGGGTCCAGCGTTTAAGACTCTGCACTCCCAAGGCAGGGGGCACAGATTCCATCCCTGGTCAGGGAACTGAAATCCCATGTGCCGCACAGCTCAGCCAAAGCCAAGTAAATAAGTAAAATTAAAAAGTAGAAGGCATTTGCTTTGAGACATCTAGCAGGCCCTGCATTTTGGGCTTGGTAGGTCAGTAAGGAGAGTGGTTATAAATCCAAATGACGGAGTGTTGCTTCTACTAGTCAGCTTTATGGTATGATTACATATGATTCATTCTTTTTTTAGTATACTCTTAGCAGTGCACAATATGGTAATTAGATGGCAGCTACAGACAGCCATGTAGAAGTCTTGATGAACATTCAAGTTAATTTTACTATCAAGTCAGGTATGGTTGGTGGCCTCAGATATACATCCTCATTGTACACACCTGTATTGGTGAGTTGGTTTCTTCAGAAGGGGACCCTGTGATCCTCTCTAGGCACTAGGGGGCAGCAGTGAGCCCTGCTGACAAGATCTCTGCCTCTGAGAGCTGAAGCAATCAATGGCTCATAGTTTCAGTATCTTTTAGGAGAACAGTAAGGATTGCTGTGACACTGGTGCGGGGGACAGTTTGGCACAGTTAATGATTATCAGGATCGGTCTCTTCTCTGGAGGTTTTGCCCCCAGAAGACTCCCTGGCCTGGGACAGTCATCACCCTCAGCTTTAGGCCCCCATCTTGTTCACGCTCTTGGGCAAAACTGAAGCTCTTTTCTCTCCTAAGATTTTCCAGTGTCCCCAGATACTAATCCTTTGGGTCTTGTGTTGGAAGCTGCTGATGACTTATTTACTTAACCCAGATGTTACTTGAACATTTCAGAGTTAAAAGTAAACTGTCAGAAGACAGGAATTTCCAGTAGGTGCCATTACCCCATGTGGGAAATGTACCCACATCATGTTTTTCATCCAGAGATGGTGTTTAGGATTGTTCTTTGAGGAAAGATTATCTACAGAAAAGTGGAGTTCCCCCAAACTTAATGTCAGAGTATTGTCAAATTTCTTGGAAAAACAAAAAAAACATAATGTTGAGGTCCGACATGGGTGACTTTGATTTTTGCCAAATCAGGACATTTAAAAACAACAACAAACCCTTTGCTATTGCCACTCTTTTGCTTTATAAAAAGGGTATTTTGGTACCAAAAAGACTATAAAGGGCCTTCAATTAAGGGCAGTCTTTATTCAAGTTGAAATACTCAAATTGAATTTCTTATTCAGCTGTCTGTGAAAACAGTGTCGCCAGGGTTTGAGAACTGCTTTTCCAGAGTATGTGCTGTTACTTTCTTCAGTTAAAATATTACCTGGAACACTTACATTCAGTAAATATTTGCTGAATGAGTAAATGACTACATGGAAACCTAAATTATAACTCACAAATCCAAACATCATCTCGTATCTTGATCAGCATAATCATTAGGTTTCTTTTGTCTTAACATCTATCTATAAAGTGCATCTAACCCTAGAACCATAAATGTTTGGAACTCTGCAGGTGGTCCTATAATTGAACCATCCGTATTGAGTAGATGGAGAAAGGTATGTGGGGGGTGACAGCTTTAAGGTTGTGACTAGCCAGGACTAGAACTTGGCTCTCAGGTGTGTTCTGTCCTGCCCCGCAGCTGGTAGCCCAGTCTTGTTTCTCCTCCATTGTGATTGCAACAAAAGGCTAAGAAAGTTAAGATAAAACTCTTCAGTCCATTCTTTCTTTCTCCTAAACTTTTATCTGCAGGCTTACTTAGAAAAGCTTAAAGGCATAGTTTACTCCAAACTGAAAGATAACAGAGAATTTTCTGAATGTGAAGAAGGGAAAGAAATGTTTTCTTCTGAGCCTAGTGGCTCTTGCTCTTTGAGGAAGTGGAGAGAAGGAAAGGAAAGCGGTGTGTGTGTGTGTGTTAACTGCTGACTCTGGTGGGAGTAGTTTGCAGGTCTTTTTGTTTTTTTGGGTAGACTTTAACTGACTTGAGTTAAAGTAGCTGGGACTATTTAAAAACAGTCCCTATGCTTGCCCTTAAAGATGGAGGGTGTTGGCTTCAGAGGCTAATCCTTCTGCAGGTGTGAAAATTTGCGTCCAGCTCAGAGCATGCAGTTAAATCAAGTCATTCACTTTTCACCTGGCCAACGCAGACATGGAAGGTGGATTATAAATGAGGGTCTGTTTTCTGATGGAAGACTAAACCATGTTGAAGCAGCCGTGTTGAAGATGTTACTTTAAATGTGTACATTCACAAAGTAGCTTTGTTTCTGTATTTCCTTATTTGTAGGTTGGGCAAGGAAGTCCTACCTTAGTGCCATTGAAGGCAGAAAGTTGTTTAAGCAACTGGGGTTTGGGTAGAGGAATGAGGGGCACAGGATCCAGTGACTTAAAATATATCGAGGTTCTGCATGGCCAGGATGAGAAACCATTCTGGGATGTGTTTCTTGAATGGAAATTTTGGGAAGGGTTCCTATATTTTTGTGCTTCTGTTGTTGACTTGGGTATGTGTAATCTTCCAGTGTGATTTTAGGCACTTGTGTTTCTTGTGTTTGTCTACAAGACAATTTGAAACTCTGGCTTTTAAAATTTTGCCTCAAGCTGGTAGCCAGTCATTAGTTCTCCTCCATAATGTCCGTATTGAGTAGATGGAGAAAGGTATGTGGGGTGACAGCTTTAAGGTTGTGACTAGCCAGGACTAGAACTTGGCTCTCAGGTGTGTTCTGTCCTGCCCCGCAGCTGGTAGCCCAGTCTTGTTTCTCCTCCATTGTGATTGCAACAAAAAGCTAAGAAAGTTAAGATAAAACTCTTCAGTCCATTCTTTCTTTCTCCTAAACTTTTATCTGCAGGCTTACTTAGAAAAGCTTAAAGGCATAGTTTACTCCAAACTGAAAGATAACAGAGAATTTTCTGAATGTGAAGAAGGGAAAGAAATGTTTTCTTCTGAGCCTAGTGGCTCTTGCTCTTTGAGGAAGTGGAGAGAAGGAAAGGAAAGCGGTGTGTGTGTGTGTGTTAACTGCTGACTCTGGTGGGAGTAGTTTGCAGGTCTTTTTGTTTTTTTGGGTAGACTTTAACTGACTTGAGTTAAAGTAGCTGGGACTATTTAAAAACAGTCCCTATGCTTGCCCTTAAAGATGGAGGGTGTTGGCTTCAGAGGCTAATCCTTCTGCAGGTGTGAAAATTTGCGTCCAGCTCAGAGCATGCAGTTAAATCAAGTCATTCACTTTTCACCTGGCCAACGCAGACATGGAAGGTGGATTATAAATGAGGGTCTGTTTTCTGATGGAAGACTAAACCATGTTGAAGCAGCCGTGTTGAAGATGTTACTTTAAATGTGTACATTCACAAAGTAGCTTTGTTTCTGTATTTCCTTATTTGTAGGTTGGGCAAGGAAGTCCTACCTTAGTGCCATTGAAGGCAGAAAGTTGTTTAAGCAACTGGGGTTTGGGTAGAGGAATGAGGGGCACAGGATCCAGTGACTTAAAATATATCGAGGTTCTGCATGGCCAGGATGAGAAACCATTCTGGGATGTGTTTCTTGAATGGAAATTTTGGGAAGGGTTCCTATATTTTTGTGCTTCTGTTGTTGACTTGGGTATGTGTAATCTTCCAGTGTGATTTTAGGCACTTGTGTTTCTTGTGTTTGTCTACAAGACAATTTGAAACTCTGGCTTTTAAAATTTTGCCTCAAGTGTTTTCATTTTTTTTTTTTTTTTTTAACAATTTGTCTCAACGTATAGAGGTTGTTTGTAAGGATACACATGTGCACTGTAGTGGCAGTTGAAACACATAGCTGAATTTGATAATCTCTGTCCTGAACCTTGACATTTTATATTTAAATCATTAAAGCAGCAGGTTTTCACTTTGAATTTCTTGAAGTTTGGTAAGGTGACCAATTGGATAAAATGCTAATGGCTTAATTAACAAGCATATGTATCAGGAGGCTCTGTGCATATTGATATTAGTTAAAAGGGAAGCGATTCAGTTGGGTACCTTCTTTGCTTTGTGGGGAAGACCACTGTGAGTCATCATCCAGCCTTCTCGCCTCTCTGACTGTAGCTAACCATTTCTGTTTTTTTGTTTTTTTTTTATCTCTAGTTTTTGGAAATCCCTTGTCTCCAGGTTGCTGGAATTGACTTCTTGCTCAACTGAATCACTCACTCGGTGAAGACAAAGAAAACTCACGCTCTGTGCTGACTCGGCTCTGCAGCCACGCACCAGGGAGTCTCTCTGCCTGGTCACAGAAGGATCCAGTGATTGACTTTGTCACTGAGCTTCCTGGAATTTCAGAGATTTAAGAAGTTAGAGGAATACATACTTTCTTCTGAATTTTCACAACAAATATTTGCTCTAGTCTTGAATCCTCGGGCTGCTGGGCGTGTGAGTGACAAGTCTTTACAAGTGGCCTTATTCCAACTCCAGAGATTCCTCAACTGGATTCTAATTTTATAGACAATCCTCAAGAGACCAGAAACATGCCAACTCAATCCCTCTTGGTGAAGGCAGAAAGTTGTTTAAGCAACTGGGGTTTGGGTAGAGGAATGAGGGGCACAGGATCCAGTGACTTAAAATATATCGAGGTTCTGCATGGCCAGGATGAGAAACCATTCTGGGATGTGTTTCTTGAATGGAAATTTTGGGAAGGGTTCCTATATTTTTGTGCTTCTGTTGTTGACTTGGGTATGTGTAATCTTCCAGTGTGATTTTAGGCACTTGTGTTTCTTGTGTTTGTCTACAAGACAATTTGAAACTCTGGCTTTTAAAATTTTGCCTCAAGTGTTTTCATTTTTTTTTTTTTTTTTTAACAATTTGTCTCAACGTATAGAGGTTGTTTGTAAGGATACACATGTGCACTGTAGTGGCAGTTGAAACACATAGCTGAATTTGATAATCTCTGTCCTGAACCTTGACATTTTATATTTAAATCATTAAAGCAGCAGGTTTTCACTTTGAATTTCTTGAAGTTTGGTAAGGTGACCAATTGGATAAAATGCTAATGGCTTAATTAACAAGCATATGTATCAGGAGGCTCTGTGCATATTGATATTAGTTAAAAGGGAAGCGATTCAGTTGGGTACCTTCTTTGCTTTGTGGGGAAGACCACTGTGAGTCATCATCCAGCCTTCTCGCCTCTCTGACTGTAGCTAACCATTTCTTTTTTTTTTTTTTTTATCTCTAGTTTTTGGAAATCCCTTGTCTCCAGGTTGCTGGAATTGACTTCTTGCTCAACTGAATCACTCACTCGGTGAAGACAAAGAAAACTCACGCTCTGTGCTGACTCGGCTCTGCAGCCACGCACCAGGGAGTCTCTCTGCCTGGTCACAGAAGGATCCAGTGATTGACTTTGTCACTGAGCTTCCTGGAATTTCAGAGATTTAAGAAGTTAGAGGAATACATACTTTCTTCTGAATTTTCACAACAAATATTTGCTCTAGTCTTGAATCCTCGGGCTGCTGGGCGTGTGAGTGACAAGTCTTTACAAGTGGCCTTATTCCAACTCCAGAGATTCCTCAACTGGATTCTAATTTTATAGACAATCCTCAAGAGACCAGAAACATGCCAACTCAATCCCTCTTGGTGTATATGGATGGACCGGAAGTTATTGGCAATTCTCTCAGCACCCAGATGGAGATCGATGATGCCATGACGATCAAAGGAACCGCCGCTGTTCCTTTCAGAGCCGCGCAGGAGAAGGGCATCATCCAGATGGAAGGGTACATGCCCTTGGACTGCATGTTCTGCAGTCAGACCTTCACGCGGTCTGAAGATCTCAGCAAACATGTCTTAATGCAGCATCGCCCCATCCTCTGTGAGCCCGCCGTCCTGCGTGTTGAAGCGGAGTATCTCAGTCCTCTTGATAAAGTTCAGGTGCGTGCCGAGCCTCCAAAGGACAAGAACTGCAAGGAGAACGAAGAACTGAGCTGTGAAGTCTGTGGGCAGACGTTCCGTGTCGCTTTCGATGTCGAGATCCACATGAAGAAACACAAGGACTCGTTCACGTACGGGTGTCACGTGTGTGGCCGAAGATTCAAGGAGCCTTGGTTTTTGAAGAATCACATGCGAACGCACACCGGCAAGTCGGGGGCCAAGAGCAGACTGCAGCCCGGCCTGGAGAGCCCGGCGACCATCAACGAGGTGGTGCAGGAGCACACAGCCGAGAGCATCTCATCTCCTTACAAGATCTGCATGGTTTGTGGCTTTCTGTTTCCAAATAAAGAAAGTCTCATTGATCACAGGAAGATGCACACCAAAGAAGCTGCTTCCGGGCCCCGCGGTGCGCAGACCGACGCCCAGCAGGAGGGAATGCTGTCGCCGCCAGAGGAGCTGCTGCAGTTCTTGAACTTGAGACCCGCGTCCCACGCCGAGATCGCCAAGCAGCCGGCCAAATGGATACCTCAGCTGGACCCGTTCACCACCTACCAGGCCTGGCAGCTGGCCACCAAAGGGAAGGTCGCTGTCTGCCGAGAAGTGAAGGAGCAGAGGGGCCAGGAGGGCAGCACTGACAATGATGAGTCGTGTTCCGACAAAGAGGAGCCGGGGGAGATCTGGAATTCGAATAAAAGTCACTGGGAAGTCCAAGACGAGTAAAAGCGGTTGATCCGATCAAAGAGACCAGAAACATGCCAACTCAATCCCTCTTGGTGTATATGGATGGACCGGAAGTTATTGGCAATTCTCTCAGCACCCAGATGGAGATCGATGATGCCATGACGATCAAAGGAACCGCCGCTGTTCCTTTCAGAGCCGCGCAGGAGAAGGGCATCATCCAGATGGAAGGGTACATGCCCTTGGACTGCATGTTCTGCAGTCAGACCTTCACGCGGTCTGAAGATCTCAGCAAACATGTCTTAATGCAGCATCGCCCCATCCTCTGTGAGCCCGCCGTCCTGCGTGTTGAAGCGGAGTATCTCAGTCCTCTTGATAAAGTTCAGGTGCGTGCCGAGCCTCCAAAGGACAAGAACTGCAAGGAGAACGAAGAACTGAGCTGTGAAGTGTGCGGGCAGACCTTCCGCGTGGCTTTCGACGTCGAGATCCACATGAAGAAACACAAGGACTCGTTTACGTACGGCTGTCACATGTGCGGCCGGCGGTTCAGGGAGCCTTGGTTTTTGAAGAATCACATGCGAACGCACACCGGCAAGTCGGGGGCCAAGAGCAGACTGCAGCCCGGCCTGGAGAGCCCGGCGACCATCAACGAGGTGGTGCAGGAGCACACAGCCGAGAGCATCTCATCTCCTTACAAGATCTGCATGGTTTGTGGCTTTCTGTTTCCAAATAAAGAAAGTCTCATTGATCACAGGAAGATGCACACCAAAGAAGCTGCTTCCGGGCCCCGCGGTGCGCAGACCGACGCCCAGCAGGAGGGAATGCTGTCGCCGCCAGAGGAGCTGCTGCAGTTCTTGAACTTGAGACCCGCGTCCCACGCCGAGATCGCCAAGCAGCCGGCCAAATGGATACCTCAGCTGGACCCGTTCACCACCTACCAGGCCTGGCAGCTGGCCACCAAAGGGAAGGTCGCTGTCTGCCGAGAAGTGAAGGAGCAGAGGGGCCAGGAGGGCAGCACTGACAATGATGAGTCGTGTTCCGACAAAGAGGAGCCGGGGGAGATCTGGAATTCGAATAAAAGCCATCCCGAAGGTTCTGGGAAGTCCAAGACGAGTAAAAGCGGTTGTCCAGGCCTCTCCCAAGACAAGGAGAAGTCTAGACACTCCAACGGTGAAGTGCCTTCTGTGGACTCTGACCCCAAGTTAGCCAGTAACAAGGAGAAGCCCACACACTGCTCCGAGTGCGGCAAAGCCTTCCGGACCTACCACCAGCTGGTCCTGCACTCCCGGGTGCACAAGAAGGAGCGCAGGGCCGAGGCCGAGTCACCGACCATGGCCGTGGATGGGAGGCAGCCAAGGACGTGCTCTCCGGACCTGGCCCCTACCCTGGAGGAGAACGGAACCCTGGACCGAGAAGGTGGCTCTGAAGACGGGTCGGAGGATGGACTCCCGGACGGGCTCCACATGGGTAAGCTGCTTGGGGGTGCACTGCCCACCTCCACTCAGTCCTAGAGGATACTGGCCTTGTCAGGGGTGGGGCGGGTGGAGAGGTGGGTTTGAGTCCTGGCTCTTGTCATCCTGTTGCAGAGTCCCTGAAGCTCTCAGGGCCTTTGTTTTCTCACTTCTGTAACAGTAGGGTCAAGTTAAAAGGCCTGTCGGTGTCTTGCTGTCCTGAGAGTGATGTGATTTCATCATCTTCTGCTAACACAGTACCCACATTATTTTACCTTGTGCGTCAGCGCTGCTTCAGTGGACCTCTAGTCCTGTTTCCTGGAGACAGTTTTGGTTGTTGGCACTCTGTTGGCCTGTGTGCCACTGGTACCTGGGGGATGGAGACCTGGGTGCTGCTACACGCCCCCGATCACAGGGCAGACGCCACAGCAGAAAGTGACCTGGCCCCAAATGTCAGTAGTGTCAGGGATGAGAGATGGTGGGCCTTTGCTTACATTTCCCCATCATTCCTGACCTTGGTCTATACAAGCAAGTTATCCTTAAATGCAGCACACTCCCCTTTCTATCCGGAGCCAGCTTTCACACATTTATTTCACATGAGTATCAGTGGGCACAGATCAGCACAGGAATGGTTGTCAGCCAGAGAAAGGGTGCCTGGTCCCCGGACTTGTGTGTCTGGGGGCAAGTATTTGTTAACTGCTTAGTCACTCTAGCACTTTGTAAAGATGAGTTGCACCAAAGATGATTCAAAGGCCTCATTTGCTCAGTCTGAATTTCAGTGTATTGATGGCATTTATAGGAAACGGAAGCCATCGGTGAGGGCTCATTGATGGATCTCTTGGGTCCCAGTGGGTACCGTCTAGGGCAAAGGATCCCACCTGTGGTTCAGGTCGTGCCCATCTTCACATAAATTCCAGCTTTTCTGTTCATTTAGTAATCTTTTATCTGAGTGGACTATTCTGCTGTTGGAGGACGGTTAATATGATGAGAACGTGAGTTAGTCCTAGAGAAACAGTATTGTTTACATAAAAGTGGTCTTGGGTTTAAACATAAACTGGCGTCTTGGGTTGTAAGTGGACTGTGTGCTGAGGTGTCTAAGACCCCTGTGTTGAGACCCGGGGGAGTGTGAGCAGATAATACATCTCTCAAGCCAGTGCCTGATTCTTTTTCTGATGAGTGTGAGCACAGTAGTTTTCATATCAAATATTTAGCATGTTCTGAGTTTCCTGGGAGACAGGAAACCTAGCACTTAGCCTGCTTAATAGTCTTGCGTGTTTTAGAAATCTGTAAAATACATTATGGTGTCTTAATGACATCATAAAAATGACTTTAAACATAGTTTTCTCGTCTCCGGCAGTGCCGTACTCTGAGGTCCTGTGCCACAGTGCCCTAAGAGACTTGAGCTGGCTGGTCCCATTCTGCCAGTAGGCGGCGTGGGCAGAATTGGGTGGAAAACTTGGGCCCAGTCAGTAGGTTAATAAGATAGCCCATAATACTAGGGAGCGCCAAGATTTGCGTTGGGTCTGGTTCTACCACTGGCTTGTTCTATGACCCATTACGTCTTGCTTAACCTCTCTCTGCCCTGATTTCCCTGTTGACGCAATTGTTTCATCGACCCTTGTCTTCCACCTCCCAAGGATGATTTCAGCTGCCTATTTATTAAAAAAAAAAAAAAATTCTTTAAAGGACAGCACAACAGAATCACAGGTGATGCTAAAGAACCAGGAACCAGGTGGATGTGGACGTTTCATGTCTTTTGTGTTAGAATGAGGGCATTTCATAACTTTGGATGTGATGCAACATACCATAAATTCTGACACATTGCTGGAAGTAGGAAATTGCAGTGACATGCAAGCTCAGCTACAGACTCAGTGAGTTGGGTGTGACCGGACGAGAGCTGGGCATTCTACCTTAGGGGGTGGATTTTCCTGAATTCATATGATGTGGTCTTCTAGTCTAGACTTACCTTATTGTCATGTATTGCCAGCCTGGCTTTCTTTAGATTTACATTTAAGATCAAAGAGCAAAGTGAATATTATTTTCAGCTTTTATATTTTGTGTTAATAATCATGTCAATTGATTTTTAAAATCCACATGACAACTTTTTAGAACAGGGCTGGTCTCTGCTGTCTTCCAGTATTTGGAGGTGGCTATCCTGTCTTAAAGAAAGTTCAAGGGTGACAGAAATGACATAGTCCTGTCTCCCTTTTTTCTTTTCCAGTCATGCCGTAAGGCTTGTGGGCTTTTAGTTGCCCCACCAGGGATTGACCCTGGCCCTGGGCAGTCAAAGTGGGGTGTCCTAACCACTGGACTGCGAGGGAATTTCCTATTTAGTCCTGTTTTTATTGTGCCTGGAGGCTCACTGAGGTTTACTTATAAGTTGCTTTTTAAAATCAGTGAAGTCTCTAAATCTCGACTGCAGAATGTGGAAGGAGCCAGGCAGAGGCCACTTAGTTGGAAATGACAGGTTTTCAAGGCAAAAGGATGAGTTAGGTTAAATTTGAAGATGACCCTTCTTCTGTAACAGTCATGCATGTAGTATGACCAGTGATAAGAGGAGCTTCATGCAGAGCTCAGTCATACTTGGCGAGTTGGGACTTGAACTGTAGTATCTGGGCCTATGGGCGATCTCTTGTTTGAACCCTCAGTGGCTGTGTGTGTACCCTGTCCTGATCATGCCACAGAGGGTGGAGTTTAAAGTTTTAACTCGTTGTCATTTTGGGACAGATTTTGATTCATCAGGCACATTATGCCCTTGTGAGCACTTGTGGATAACATAATCTGCTTTTCAAAAGGTTGCTAAATTTTGACAAACTTTCCTAGGTGCTTGCCCAGGGCCAAACTATTTTCTGTAAAGATTAAGTTGTGCATGCTACCCCCTAGTGGTAACTTGCTTAATCTTAAGCAAGTTCATCTTTTCCTTCTCTGCTTGGGAAAGCTGGCATTTGTGTTAACTCGGTTTTCTAAATTACTTACTCTGAAGAAGCTGGTTATTCCAGCCGGTGTGCGATCCAGCCCAAGTGTGCCGGATTCTGTGTGTCTCAGACCTGGGAGTGCGGAAAGCCGCCGGTTCATTTTATTCTATTAAATGGTCTTGTGATCGAAGCCTTGAAGAACTGACCCTTCAACAATGAACTCTGCTGTGCTCAGGAGGAAAACTGTATTGGCTGTTTTTAGCCAATACCTTACAAAAAGTTATTTTATACTTTCCAAAAATGTTTTGCCAAGAGTCAGCCTGCTCTGTTCACGTCCTTGATCTGTCTTCTTACATGAATAATTTTGTTTCTGTTTTAAGATAAAAATGATGATGGAGGAAAAATAAAGCATCTTACATCCTCAAGAGAATGTAGTTATTGTGGGAAGTTTTTCCGTTCAAATTATTACCTCAATATTCATCTCAGAACGCATACAGGTAAGGAACTTAGATTTGTTTACTGCATGTATTAGTTCCAAGGATTATGATGTAGTTCTTTGTCTGATTTTTGTTCAGATACTCTAGATCCTTGGGACATCTTAAGAATGTACGTGTAGTCTGTTGATTGTAGCTCAACAGTCGACAAGTCATTGATTCCTTTTATAAACTTGTAGTAAAGTGGTGTTTCTCAGGTGAAAAACCATATAAATGTGACAAAATTTTTGTCACTGTAACTTCAACTGTTTTCTTGTTGTGAAGTTAATCTCTTATTTAATTGCTGACTACTTTATCCCTGTAATCTTATTAAAACTTCTGTTATTTTTAAATGTTTTTCCACAAGTTTCTCTTCACGGACGCCGGATGCTGTCGCCGCCAGAGGAGCTGCTGCAGTTCTTGAACTTGAGACCCGCGTCCCACGCCGAGATCGCCAAGCAGCCGGCCAAATGGATACCTCAGCTGGACCCGTTCACCACCTACCAGGCCTGGCAGCTGGCCACCAAAGGGAAGGTCGCTGTCTGCCGAGAAGTGAAGGAGCAGAGGGGCCAGGAGGGCAGCACTGACAATGATGAGTCGTGTTCCGACAAAGAGGAGCCGGGGGAGATCTGGAATTCGAATAAAAGCCATCCCGAAGGTTCTGGGAAGTCCAAGACGAGTAAAAGCGGTTGTCCAGGCCTCTCCCAAGACAAGGAGAAGTCTAGACACTCCAACGGTGAAGTGCCTTCTGTGGACTCTGACCCCAAGTTAGCCAGTAACAAGGAGAAGCCCACACACTGCTCCGAGTGCGGCAAAGCCTTCCGGACCTACCACCAGCTGGTCCTGCACTCCCGGGTGCACAAGAAGGAGCGCAGGGCCGAGGCCGAGTCACCGACCATGGCCGTGGATGGGAGGCAGCCAAGGACGTGCTCTCCGGACCTGGCCCCTACCCTGGAGGAGAACGGAACCCTGGACCGAGAAGGTGGCTCTGAAGACGGGTCGGAGGATGGACTCCCGGACGGGCTCCACATGGGTAAGCTGCTTGGGGGTGCACTGCCCACCTCCACTCAGTCCTAGAGGATACTGGCCTTGTCAGGGGTGGGGCGGGTGGAGAGGTGGGTTTGAGTCCTGGCTCTTGTCATCCTGTTGCAGAGTCCCTGAAGCTCTCAGGGCCTTTGTTTTCTCACTTCTGTAACAGTAGGGTCAAGTTAAAAGGCCTGTCGGTGTCTTGCTGTCCTGAGAGTGATGTGATTTCATCATCTTTTGCTAACACAGTACCCACATTATTTTACCTTGTGCGTCAGCGCTGCTTCAGTGGACCTCTAGTCCTGTTTCCTGGAGACAGTTTTGGTTGTTGGCACTCTGTTGGCCTGTGTGCCACTGGTACCTGGGGGATGGAGACCTGGGTGCTGCTACACGCCCCCGATCACAGGGCAGACGCCACAGCAGAAAGTGACCTGGCCCCAAATGTCAGTAGTGTCAGGGATGAGAGATGGTGGGCCTTTGCTTACATTTCCCCATCATTCCTGACCTTGGTCTATACAAGCAAGTTATCCTTAAATGCAGCACACTCCCCTTTCTATCCGGAGCCAGCTTTCACACATTTATTTCACATGAGTATCAGTGGGCACAGATCAGCACAGGAATGGTTGTCAGCCAGAGAAAGGGTGCCTGGTCCCCGGACTTGTGTGTCTGGGGGCAAGTATTTGTTAACTGCTTAGTCACTCTAGCACTTTGTAAAGATGAGTTGCACCAAAGATGATTCAAAGGCCTCATTTGCTCAGTCTGAATTTCAGTGTATTGATGGCATTTATAGGAAACGGAAGCCATCGGTGAGGGCTCATTGATGGATCTCTTGGGTCCCAGTGGGTACCGTCTAGGGCAAAGGATCCCACCTGTGGTTCAGGTCGTGCCCATCTTCACATAAATTCCAGCTTTTCTGTTCATTTAGTAATCTTTTATCTGAGTGGACTATTCTGCTGTTGGAGGACGGTTAATATGATGAGAACGTGAGTTAGTCCTAGAGAAACAGTATTGTTTACATAAAAGTGGTCTTGGGTTTAAACATAAACTGGCGTCTTGGGTTGTAAGTGGACTGTGTGCTGAGGTGTCTAAGACCCCTGTGTTGAGACCCGGGGGAGTGTGAGCAGATAATACATCTCTCAAGCCAGTGCCTGATTCTTTTTCTGATGAGTGTGAGAGGTGGGTTTGAGTCCTGGCTCTTGTCATCCTGTTGCAGAGTCCCTGAAGCTCTCAGGGCCTTTGTTTTCTCACTTCTGTAACAGTAGGGTCAAGTTAAAAGGCCTGTCGGTGTCTTGCTGTCCTGAGAGTGATGTGATTTCATCATCTTTTGCTAACACAGTACCCACATTATTTTACCTTGTGCGTCAGCGCTGCTTCAGTGGACCTCTAGTCCTGTTTCCTGGAGACAGTTTTGGTTGTTGGCACTCTGTTGGCCTGTGTGCCACTGGTACCTGGGGGATGGAGACCTGGGTGCTGCTACACGCCCCCGATCACAGGGCAGACGCCACAGCAGAAAGTGACCTGGCCCCAAATGTCAGTAGTGTCAGGGATGAGAGATGGTGGGCCTTTGCTTACATTTCCCCATCATTCCTGACCTTGGTCTATACAAGCAAGTTATCCTTAAATGCAGCACACTCCCCTTTCTATCCGGAGCCAGCTTTCACACATTTATTTCACATGAGTATCAGTGGGCACAGATCAGCACAGGAATGGTTGTCAGCCAGAGAAAGGGTGCCTGGTCCCCGGACTTGTGTGTCTGGGGGCAAGTATTTGTTAACTGCTTAGTCACTCTAGCACTTTGTAAAGATGAGTTGCACCAAAGATGATTCAAAGGCCTCATTTGCTCAGTCTGAATTTCAGTGTATTGATGGCATTTATAGGAAACGGAAGCCATCGGTGAGGGCTCATTGATGGATCTCTTGGGTCCCAGTGGGTACCGTCTAGGGCAAAGGATCCCACCTGTGGTTCAGGTCGTGCCCATCTTCACATAAATTCCAGCTTTTCTGTTCATTTAGTAATCTTTTATCTGAGTGGACTATTCTGCTGTTGGAGGACGGTTAATATGATGAGAACGTGAGTTAGTCCTAGAGAAACAGTATTGTTTACATAAAAGTGGTCTTGGGTTTAAACATAAACTGGCGTCTTGGGTTGTAAGTGGACTGTGTGCTGAGGTGTCTAAGACCCCTGTGTTGAGACCCGGGGGAGTGTGAGCAGATAATACATCTCTCAAGCCAGTGCCTGATTCTTTTTCTGATGAGTGTGAGCACAGTAGTTTTCATATCAAATATTTAGCATGTTCTGAGTTTCCTGGGAGACAGGAAACCTAGCACTTAGCCTGCTTAATAGTCTTGCGTGTTTTAGAAATCTGTAAAATACATTATGGTGTCTTAATGACATCATAAAAATGACTTTAAACATAGTTTTCTCGTCTCCGGCAGTGCCGTACTCTGAGGTCCTGTGCCACAGTGCCCTAAGAGACTTGAGCTGGCTGGTCCCATTCTGCCAGTAGGCGGCGTGGGCAGAATTGGGTGGAAAACTTGGGCCCAGTCAGTAGGTTAATAAGATAGCCCATAATACTAGGGAGCGCCAAGATTTGCGTTGGGTCTGGTTCTACCACTGGCTTGTTCTATGACCCATTACGTCTTGCTTAACCTCTCTCTGCCCTGATTTCCCTGTTGACGCAATTGTTTCATCGACCCTTGTCTTCCACCTCCCAAGGATGATTTCAGCTGCCTATTTATTAAAAAAAAAAAAAAATTCTTTAAAGGACAGCACAACAGAATCACAGGTGATGCTAAAGAACCAGGAACCAGGTGGATGTGGACGTTTCATGTCTTTTGTGTTAGAATGAGGGCATTTCATAACTTTGGATGTGATGCAACATACCATAAATTCTGACACATTGCTGGAAGTAGGAAATTGCAGTGACATGCAAGCTCAGCTACAGACTCAGTGAGTTGGGTGTGACCGGACGAGAGCTGGGCATTCTACCTTAGGGGGTGGATTTTCCTGAATTCATATGATGTGGTCTTCTAGTCTAGACTTACCTTATTGTCATGTATTGCCAGCCTGGCTTTCTTTAGATTTACATTTAAGATCAAAGAGCAAAGTGAATATTATTTTCAGCTTTTATATTTTGTGTTAATAATCATGTCAATTGATTTTTAAAATCCACATGACAACTTTTTAGAACAGGGCTGGTCTCTGCTGTCTTCCAGTATTTGGAGGTGGCTATCCTGTCTTAAAGAAAGTTCAAGGGTGACAGAAATGACATAGTCCTGTCTCCCTTTTTTCTTTTCCAGTCATGCCGTAAGGCTTGTGGGCTTTTAGTTGCCCCACCAGGGATTGACCCTGGCCCTGGGCAGTCAAAGTGGGGTGTCCTAACCACTGGACTGCGAGGGAATTTCCTATTTAGTCCTGTTTTTATTGTGCCTGGAGGCTCACTGAGGTTTACTTATAAGTTGCTTTTTAAAATCAGTGAAGTCTCTAAATCTCGACTGCAGAATGTGGAAGGAGCCAGGCAGAGGCCACTTAGTTGGAAATGACAGGTTTTCAAGGCAAAAGGATGAGTTAGGTTAAATTTGAAGATGACCCTTCTTCTGTAACAGTCATGCATGTAGTATGACCAGTGATAAGAGGAGCTTCATGCAGAGCTCAGTCATACTTGGCGAGTTGGGACTTGAACTGTAGTATCTGGGCCTATGGGCGATCTCTTGTTTGAACCCTCAGTGGCTGTGTGTGTACCCTGTCCTGATCATGCCACAGAGGGTGGAGTTTAAAGTTTTAACTCGTTGTCATTTTGGGACAGATTTTGATTCATCAGGCACATTATGCCCTTGTGAGCACTTGTGGATAACATAATCTGCTTTTCAAAAGGTTGCTAAATTTTGACAAACTTTCCTAGGTGCTTGCCCAGGGCCAAACTATTTTCTGTAAAGATTAAGTTGTGCATGCTACCCCCTAGTGGTAACTTGCTTAATCTTAAGCAAGTTCATCTTTTCCTTCTCTGCTTGGGAAAGCTGGCATTTGTGTTAACTCGGTTTTCTAAATTACTTACTCTGAAGAAGCTGGTTATTCCAGCCGGTGTGCGATCCAGCCCAAGTGTGCCGGATTCTGTGTGTCTCAGACCTGGGAGTGCGGAAAGCCGCCGGTTCATTTTATTCTATTAAATGGTCTTGTGATCGAAGCCTTGAAGAACTGACCCTTCAACAATGAACTCTGCTGTGCTCAGGAGGAAAAAAACTGTATTGGCTGTTTTTAGCCAATACCTTACAAAAAATTATTTTATACTTTCCAAAAATGTTTTGCCAAGAGTCAGCCTGCTCTGTTCACGTCCTTGATCTGTCTTCTTACATGAATAATTTTGTTTCTGTTTTAAGATAAAAATGATGATGGAGGAAAAATAAAGCATCTTACATCCTCAAGAGAATGTAGTTATTGTGGGAAGTTTTTCCGTTCAAATTATTACCTCAATATTCATCTCAGAACGCATACAGGTAAGGAACTTAGATTTGTTTACTGCATGTATTAGTTCCAAGGATTATGATGTAGTTCTTTGTCTGATTTTTGTTCAGATACTCTAGATCCTTGGGACATCTTAAGAATGTACGTGTAGTCTGTTGATTGTAGCTCAACAGTCGACAAGTCATTGATTCCTTTTATAAACTTGTAGTAAAGTGGTGTTTCTCAGGTGAAAAACCATATAAATGTGACAAAATTTTTGTCACTGTAACTTCAACTGTTTTCTTGTTGTGAAGTTAATCTCTTATTTAATTGCTGACTACTTTATCCCTGTAATCTTATTAAAACTTCTGTTATTTTTAAATGCCACAGTTTTATTGGCATTCTGTTTCATTCTAAATTACTGGCATATTCATTTTATTCTAAACCTATTTTTATGGTTTACCATGAGATGAATATATTTAATAATCTTTTATTTTTATTAATATTCTTATTATTTTTTTCTTTGGCCACACTGTGTGGTTTGTGGAATCTTAATTCCCCGACTAGGGATTGAACTTGTGCCCTCAGAAGTGAGAGCTTGGAATCCTTAGCCACTGAACCACCAGAGAATTCTCAGTAATTTTCTTTAGAGGTGGAAGCAACTGTAACAATGGTTTGGGAGGTTGTGTGGACTTTAATTTGCATCTCTTGGGTGTTCAACCTTAGGCAAATCAACTTTTCTCTGCTCCCACTTTCTTAGTTGTAAAAGTGGGATAATAGTATTCACTCCTGTAGGGCTGTTATAAAAAGTAAATGAGATAATTTTAAGGTGTGCTTTTTAATCTTTTAAAGACACACGTTCGGGCTTCCCCTGGTGGTCCAGTGGGTAAAGACACCGCCTTGCAGTGCAAGGGGCGCCAGTTCGATCCCTGGCTTGGGAAGATCCCACGTGCCGCGGAGCGGCTGGACCCATGTGTCCAATTACCGAGCCGGAGCTCTGGCATGCATGCGCCCAGAGCTGGTGCTCTGCGATGACAGTGGCCACCGCGATGGGAGGCCCACAGGAGCCAAAGAACAAAGGTGGATGAAAATAGAGAAATGAAAGACCAATAGAAGTGGCCCGCCCATCCCCCCACCTCCCCACCCTACCCTCCAAAAGATAAATTAAAAAAAAAAAAATTAAAAAAAAAAAAGAGACACGTTCACATGTTAAAATAGTCGGTGTAGTACGAGTGATAAAGCCAGCGACTCATGACAGCTCCTGGATGAGAAGCTTCCTAGGCACGAAGGGAAGAGGGCAGGACCCTGTTTTCTCTCTGCCCTCTTTGTTCTGATGCTTTTCATTGACATTTAGTAAAGTGGCATTTCTCCATTCAGGTGAAAAACCATACAAATGTGAATTCTGTGACTATGCTGCCGCGCAGAAGACCTCCCTGCGATACCACCTGGAGAGACATCACAAGGACAAGCAGACGGACGCGGCCGCCGACGTCAAGAGCGAGGGGAAAAGCCAGGAGACGGAAGACGCGCTCCTAACTGCGGACAGTGCACAAACCAAAAATTTGAAAAGATGTTTCGATGGTGCCAAAGATGTGAAGGGCAGCCCACCTGCAAAGCAACTGAAGGGGACGGCCCCTGCCTTTCAGAGCACGCTGGGCAGCGCCGTCCTCTCACCAGCACACAGAGACACTCAGGACTTCAGTAAAAACGCAGCTGACGACAGTGCGGAGAAGCTGAGCAAGAATCCTGCCCCTGTTTATTTGGACTTGTTAAAAGAGAGATCAGCAGTTGAACCTCAGGCCAGCACCCTCATCTGCAGAACCGGAGTGGACGTGGCCACTCACACAGAGGCCCGGGCGGCCCATCACGTCCAGGTGGGCCCCAGAGAGAAGAAAGCAGAGGTGGACGTGGACGGTCAGGAAAAGCCTTTGAACTTATCCCTCGGGCCTCCCCAGGGCTGCTCAGCAGCCTCTTTGGGTAAAACCGTGACCACGAGTAGCACCTGCCCCTTCTGTACCTTCAAGACATTCTATCCAGAGGTTTTAACGATGCACCAGAGGCTGGAGCATAAGTACAACCCCGATATCCACAAGAACTGTCGGAACAAGTCTTCTCTTCGGAGCCGACGGACCGGCTGCCCCCCAGCTTTGCTGGGGAAAGACGTGCCTCCCCTGTCCAACCACTTCAAGCCCAAGCCCCGGCCCGCCTTCCCAGTGCAGCCCAAACCCCTGCCGGCGGAGAAAGCCAAGCCCACCCCCTCGGGGCCCGGCAAAGCCCCTCTGACTTCAGGGATCGACTCCAGCACTTTAGCCCCCAGCAACCTGAAGTCCCACCGGCCGCAGCAGAGCCTCGGGGGGCCAGGGGCTGCCAACGCCAGGCCGCCTTCCGAGATGTTCGCCAAAGCCGGTGCGGCGTGGGCAGAATTGGGTGGAAAACTTGGGCCCAGTCAGTAGGTTAATAAGATAGCCCATAATACTAGGGAGCGCCAAGATTTGCGTTGGGTCTGGTTCTACCACTGGCTTGTTCTATGACCCATTACGTCTTGCTTAACCTCTCTCTGCCCTGATTTCCCTGTTGACGCAATTGTTTCATCGACCCTTGTCTTCCACCTCCCAAGGATGATTTCAGCTGCCTATTTATTAAAAAAAAAAAAAAATTCTTTAAAGGACAGCACAACAGAATCACAGGTGATGCTAAAGAACCAGGAACCAGGTGGATGTGGACGTTTCATGTCTTTTGTGTTAGAATGAGGGCATTTCATAACTTTGGATGTGATGCAACATACCATAAATTCTGACACATTGCTGGAAGTAGGAAATTGCAGTGACATGCAAGCTCAGCTACAGACTCAGTGAGTTGGGTGTGACCGGACGAGAGCTGGGCATTCTACCTTAGGGGGTGGATTTTCCTGAATTCATATGATGTGGTCTTCTAGTCTAGACTTACCTTATTGTCATGTATTGCCAGCCTGGCTTTCTTTAGATTTACATTTAAGATCAAAGAGCAAAGTGAATATTATTTTCAGCTTTTATATTTTGTGTTAATAATCATGTCAATTGATTTTTAAAATCCACATGACAACTTTTTAGAACAGGGCTGGTCTCTGCTGTCTTCCAGTATTTGGAGGTGGCTATCCTGTCTTAAAGAAAGTTCAAGGGTGACAGAAATGACATAGTCCTGTCTCCCTTTTTTCTTTTCCAGTCATGCCGTAAGGCTTGTGGGCTTTTAGTTGCCCCACCAGGGATTGACCCTGGCCCTGGGCAGTCAAAGTGGGGTGTCCTAACCACTGGACTGCGAGGGAATTTCCTATTTAGTCCTGTTTTTATTGTGCCTGGAGGCTCACTGAGGTTTACTTATAAGTTGCTTTTTAAAATCAGTGAAGTCTCTAAATCTCGACTGCAGAATGTGGAAGGAGCCAGGCAGAGGCCACTTAGTTGGAAATGACAGGTTTTCAAGGCAAAAGGATGAGTTAGGTTAAATTTGAAGATGACCCTTCTTCTGTAACAGTCATGCATGTAGTATGACCAGTGATAAGAGGAGCTTCATGCAGAGCTCAGTCATACTTGGCGAGTTGGGACTTGAACTGTAGTATCTGGGCCTATGGGCGATCTCTTGTTTGAACCCTCAGTGGCTGTGTGTGTACCCTGTCCTGATCATGCCACAGAGGGTGGAGTTTAAAGTTTTAACTCGTTGTCATTTTGGGACAGATTTTGATTCATCAGGCACATTATGCCCTTGTGAGCACTTGTGGATAACATAATCTGCTTTTCAAAAGGTTGCTAAATTTTGACAAACTTTCCTAGGTGCTTGCCCAGGGCCAAACTATTTTCTGTAAAGATTAAGTTGTGCATGCTACCCCCTAGTGGTAACTTGCTTAATCTTAAGCAAGTTCATCTTTTCCTTCTCTGCTTGGGAAAGCTGGCATTTGTGTTAACTCGGTTTTCTAAATTACTTACTCTGAAGAAGCTGGTTATTCCAGCCGGTGTGCGATCCAGCCCAAGTGTGCCGGATTCTGTGTGTCTCAGACCTGGGAGTGCGGAAAGCCGCCGGTTCATTTTATTCTATTAAATGGTCTTGTGATCGAAGCCTTGAAGAACTGACCCTTCAACAATGAACTCTGCTGTGCTCAGGAGGAAACACTGTATTGGCTGTTTTGAGCCAATACCTTACAAAAATTATTTTATACTTTCCAAAATGTTTTGCCAAGAGTCAGCCTGCTCTGTTCACGCCTTGATCTGTCTTCTTACATGAATAATTTTGTTTCTGTTTTAAGATAAAATGATGATGGAGGAAAAATAAAGCATCTTACATCCTCAAGAGAATGTAGTTATTGTGGGAAGTTTTTCCGTTCAAATTATTACCTCAATATTCATCTCAGAACGCATACGGTAAGGAACTTAGATTTGTTTACTGCATGTATTAGTTCCAAGGATTATGATGTAGTTCTTTGTCTGATTTTTGTTCAGATACTCTAGATCCTTGGGACATCTTAAGAATGTACGTGTAGTCTGTTGATTGTAGCTCAACAGTCGACAAGTCATTGATTCCTTTTATAAACTTGTAGTAAAGTGGTGTTTCTCAGGTGAAAACCATAGAAATGTGACAAAATTTTTGTCACTGTAACTTCAACTGTTTTCTTGTTGTGAAGTTAATCTCTTATTTAATTGCTGACTACTTTATCCCTGTAATCTTATTAAAACTTCTGTTATTTTTAAATGCCACAGTTTTATTGGCATTCTGTTTCATTCTAAATTACTGGCATATTCATTTTATTCTAAACCTATTTTTATGGTTTACCATGAGATGAATATATTTAATAATTTTATTTTTATTAATATTCTTATTAATTTTTTTTGGCCACACTGTGTGGTTTGTGGAATCTTAATTCCCCGACTAGGGATTGAACTTGTGCCCTCAGAAGTGAGAGCTTGGAATCCTTAGCCACTGAACCACCAGAGAATTCTCAGTAATTTTCTTTAGAGGTGGAAGCAACTGTAACAATGGTTTGGGAGGTTGTGTGGACTTTAATTTGCATCTCTTGGGTGTTCAACCTTAGGCAAATCAACTTTTCTCTGCTCCCACTTTCTTAGTTGTAAAAGTGGGATAATAGTATTCACTCCTGTAGGGCTGTTATAAAAAGTAAATGAGATAATTTTAAGGTGTGCTTTTTAATCTTTTAAAGACACACGTTCGGGCTTCCCCTGGTGGTCCAGTGGGTAAAGACACCGCCTTGCAGTGCAAGGGGCGCCAGTTCGATCCCTGGCTTGGGAAGATCCCACGTGCTGTGAGCGCTGGACCCATGTGTCCAATTACCGAGCCGGAGCTCTGGCATGCATGCGCCCAGAGCTGGTGCTCTTGATGACAGTGGCCACCGCGATGGGAGGCCCACAGGAGCCAAGAACAAGGGGGTGAAAATAGAGAAATGAAAGACAATAGAAGTGCCCATGCTAGCTTCATGAATTATCATCATGATGCTTATAGATCCTTTGAAGTCCTTTGTCCCCGTGAATGTGTCTTTAAAACCGCTGCTAATGTGGCACACACCTGTGTCTGTAAAAAGCGGATCAGTGCTGTGGTCCCTGTCCCACTTGGCAAACTGGATGAAACCACCATTTGTCCACTCCAAAGGGACAAATCCATTGTAAACATCTCAGTTTGTGTTACTTTCAAATTAACGATTCTGGGTGGTGACATTACTCTGTCAGGTATAGCTTGATGCAAGTGTTCCGGGGACAGATACTTAAGAAACAATTGCTTTCACACACAGTGACTTTTATGAAAATTCTGATGAGAAAATACTTTTTGCAGCCTTTTGATTAGAAGTGTCCCCCCTTGTCCCCTTGCTCTGCACTTAAAATGGACATGAGAAAAGACTGTTGCAAGGAAATCAGTCTTTTTTTCCTCCTCCACAGTTTTGGTTCATGAAACACAAAGGCTTAAAATCTTTATGCTGCCGTTTTCTTTTGGCTTTTTAATTTTTACTGAGAACCACTAGCACTTACATAATTTTAGCTTTCAATGGCTTAAAATTCTAGGCTGAAAAATGTCCTCTGGCAATTAAAACCATTTTACCTTGTAATTGAGTTTAAAACGCATGCATCTTACGTGTTCTGTTCACGTTATCAGTTACGAATTTTGAAAACTAACTTGTTAACAACCCACACACATCTTACCTAGTTGTTGGAACTTGATTCTAAATGCCCTTTTACGCTTTTTTTTTTTTCGATCAGGAAAAAGGCCTGTGTCTTATCAACACTTATCTAGCAGCATGCTACAAAAGAGGAACTATGAGAATTTTATTGGAAACACACATTATCGACCAAATGACAAAAAAACTTGATTTCCTATTTTGGGGATGAAAGGTGAGCACATATACTATATTGATTTTGCTTAATTGAAAACAAACCATTAACTTATATAATAATAAAAAGTAAAATCGCTTTTAACTTGGAATTTTAAAGAGTTTTTAAAACAGGCCTCAGGGTGTCTGGATATCAGTGGTGATGATCATGGTGTAAAGTAATAATAGCAACTGAAAGATACTAAGCATTTATTTCATGCTAGGCGTTGAATGAATTATCATCATGAGTTTGTTCAGTCCTTCTTACAGCATTAGGTCAGCTGCCTGCCATCTGTTTTTGTTAATAAAGTTTTATTGGAACACAGCCACTTCCATTGCTTTACCTATTCTCTGTGGCTGCCTGGGACCACAAAAGCAGAGGTGGGCAGTTGTGACAGGGACTTAATGGTCTGCGAAGCTGAGAGCTGTCTAGCACTTTATAGGAAAAGTTAGCCAGTCCCTGAGTTAGGTGGCCCTGTGCCCCTTCTACAGGTGGGGCGACTGAGACTTGGATTATGTAACTTGTCCAGCACCTCTCTGCCTACTTTTGGTCCTAGGTCTGCAGAATCCAAGGCTTGTGCCCCAATCCTCCGGTTTAAGTGCTTGTTCAAAGCCTTTATAAATCCTTACCAAGGCTGGGAGGGAGAGTGGGACAGAGCAAGGAGATTTATTTTGACTTTCTGATTCACGTGGCAAATGTATCTAGCAGTAGCTACCGCAAAGCCTCAGGTCGTGTTCTTGGAGTTGTACATACTTAGTTTGGGCAGAGGGCATGACATCTCTATGAGAGTCAGCAGTAAAGTGAATGGAAAGATAGGGGCTTGTGCACAGATTTCATTCCCTCTCAGATATTTTTTGTCCTGTGAAACCACCACCACATCCTCATGGAGCCGACTCTTGATCCAGTGCCTGCTAGATCCTAGATTCGCAGATACAGATCTGTGGACCAGGACAGCCTTTCTCCTTCCTGTTTTCACTGGGACTCCTGGGGCACACGAGCCTGAACATTTGCATCCTTCTCTCTAGCTCAGGTGATGCCAATGGTATGATATGAGGCTGGCACCATCGCTGAAACTGGATTAGATCCACTCTGCCTTAAAAGAAAAACAATTTATGGGTTGTTCTGTGCACTGTATGTAATTGCAAGTGGATCTGTTGTATTTGTCCAGCTCCCGCCTCTTCCTGCAACCTATGGGCTTCTCTGCTTGCATTTCTCTACTTAGGCACATCCTTTCCACACCCTCCTGGCCAAACAACCTTGTTCTGGTCCTTTAGTTCACATATTTCTGCATCACGTTTGCTGGGAGCCATTGGAAACACACATTATCGACCAAATGACAAAAAACTTGATTTCCTATTTTGGGGATGAAAGGTGAGCATATACTATATTGATTTTGCTTAATTGAAAACAAACCATTAACTTATATAATAATAAAAAGTAAAATCGCTTTTAACTTGGAATTTTAAAGAGTTTTTAAAACAGGCCTCAGGGTGTCTGGATATCAGTGGTGATGATCATGGTGTAAAGTAATAATAGCAACTGAAAGATACTAAGCATTTATTTCATGCTAGGCGTTGAATGAATTATCATCATGAGTTTGTTCAGTCCTTCTTACAGCATTAGGTCAGCTGCCTGCCATCTGTTTTTGTTAATAAAGTTTTATTGGAACACAGCCACTTCCATTGCTTTACCTATTCTCTGTGGCTGCCTGGGACCACAAAAGCAGAGGTGGGCAGTTGTGACAGGGACTTAATGGTCTGCTGAGAGCTGTCTAGCACTTTATAGGAAAAGTTAGCCAGTCCCTGAGTTAGGTGGCCCTGTGCCCCTTCTACAGGTGGGGCGACTGAGACTTGGATTATGTAACTTGTCCAGCACCTCTCTGCCTACTTTTGGTCCTAGGTCTGCAGAATCCAAGGCTTGTGCCCCAATCCTCCGGTTTAAGTGCTTGTTCAAAGCCTTTATAAATCCTTACCAAGGCTGGGAGGGAGAGTGGGACAGAGCAAGGAGATTTATTTTGACTTTCTGATTCACGTGGCAAATGTATCTAGCAGTAGCTACCGCAAAGCCTCAGGTCGTGTTCTTGGAGTTGTACATACTTAGTTTGGGCAGAGGGCATGACATCTCTATGAGAGTCAGCAGTAAAGTGAATGGAAAGATAGGGGCTTGTGCACAGATTTCATTCCCTCTCAGATATTTTTTGTCCTGTGAAACCACCACCACATCCTCATGGAGCCGACTCTTGATCCAGTGCCTGCTAGATCCTAGATTCGCAGATACAGATCTGTGGACCAGGACAGCCTTTCTCCTTCCTGTTTTCACTGGGACTCCTGGGGCACACGAGCCTGAACATTTGCATCCTTCTCTCTAGCTCAGGTGATGCCAATGGTATGATATGAGGCTGGCACCATCGCTGAAACTGGATTAGATCCACTCTGCCTTAAAAGAAAAACAATTTATGGGTTGTTCTGTGCACTGTATGTAATTGCAAGTGGATCTGTTGTATTTGTCCAGCTCCCGCCTCTTCCTGCAACCTATGGGCTTCTCTGCTTGCATTTCTCTACTTAGGCACATCCTTTCCACACCCTCCTGGCCAAACAACCTTGTTCTGGTCCTTTAGTTCACATATTTCTGCATCACGTTTGCTGGGAGCCAGGGCTTCCCTGTTTGTGTTCCCTCTGGGCGATGGTTCATATACTTTTATGCCCATCTGATCTGTACACTCGACTTCCACCCCAAGCTAAGTTGAGCAGGAGATTCCTTCATTCAGTGCCTGGCCCATGACTAGGAATTTCAGCCAGAAAACTCCATAGATGTTGGCCAAATATTATATGTGTTCTATGCACAGAAAGTAGGTTATTCTAAGTCTTTTCGGTAAATACCCCGTAGTCTTGTGCCATGTATTTTTCTTTCATTAGGTATAAACGTCCAGAGCTTCTTATAGGTAACAGTTGGCTTTGATACCCATCTTTGATATAAATTCTAGGTCTTGGTTAAATCATCTTCATTAAATCACTTAATTACATTAGATTCGCATCTCCTAAATGGGTGCAGCTTGTTTATTTAGACTCCTGAGAGTTTGTCACAAAATTTAAGCTTAAATGAAAGCCATGGCATTTCTAGATGCCTTTAGTTCTATGGATTTATTATACTTTTTAAAGATTTTTGTAAACTGTATTTAGTTTTATCGTAATCATTTTTTTAAACCTTTTTCCTCCCTCCCTTAGGTCTTGATGGATATCAATGTGTACTCTCCATGAAATCAAATTAGTTCATCCTTCGAGAAAGCAAATGTTGAAAGCTACTGAAATAAGCTGTGATTGTACTGTACATACACATTAAGGAACACTACGGTTTTGTAAAGTTGTTCTGTTAACTTTTGTACCAAATAGCAATAAAAAAGCCTATAGTTGGAACAGTTGGGTTGTACACAAATGGAGACCAGACATCATCTCTATTTTGCCCTGAATATTTTTTTTTTTTTTTTTTAGAATTGACCAAATAAGAAGTGGAGGTTTTTTTTTTTTTTTTTTTTTTGCATACTTGAGCGCTGCTGAAAATCATTTGGGTTGGGGTGGGTGGGATGGGGAGAAACTATATAACGCTTGCACCTCAGGTAAAAGATTTTGTACATACTTGTTGTAAACCTGCTTGTTTAAATGCTGTGTGTATTATTTTCCTCTGACGTTGCTCATCTCTTTGAGCACACTTCCGCTATTTGTCCTCTTTCATCTAAATTGTACTTTAAAAAATTTTTAGTCTCAATGATTTGTATTACGTTAAATCCTCTGCAGTCTGTTGTCTTAATGGAATTGTTAACAGGAGTATTGACCCTGTATGAAAATGTGCTGCATGTACCAAGATAAGCCTTTCTGAAATTGGTGCCCTTTTACTGAGAATTTCAGTAGGTCATCTGAGAAAGCCCCACCATCCCTTTCTGAGAGGATGGTGGTGGGATTTTTAAAGTGTTTCTATGGAGAAGCCTTTTGCTCAAGGCCAGCCGCACATTCAGTAAACATACCAAGCTGTATGTGGAGTTACTTAGTTTGATTCCTATCAAATGAATCATTTTTGTTGAAAAATTCTGGTGTTCGCCTAAATTAGTATATTAAGATATAAAGGCTAAATTATCCATGTGGATTACATATTTTGGAAGCAGTTTTAAAAGAAATGAAAGTTTAGGGGTCCATTTTAGGTTTGCGTTTGAAAGTCTTGGTGGGTCTGTCGCTTGGGTTAACTATGGACACACTTAAGTTAATTAGAGGCACACGGATTCTGCAGGGCTGGCCGAGTCTCCTGGTACTCAGGGGAGGTCATTGCTTTTGAGGCCTCAGTTGTCTTCCCATTTTTGGTGGTTTTTCAAGCAGCAATGTTTTCTCAGTGTACATGGCAGTTTGGGTTTTAAAGAGAGGCTATGGCCACCAGCTGGCTTACTAAATATTTTAAATTTCTGTTCCCTTAATCTGCTGTCAGGTATCAGCAGTACCTGGGTTTAGTAACCATAAGAAAACTGTTTCAGAAATAAATTTGCACTGTTTATTTTTATTGCCTTGCCCTTCTCTGTTAGAACAAGGGTAATGTCCTCAAAGAATCCTGATTTTATTTTGTTTTGTTTTGTGTGTTCACATTATGCAACATGACGCTGACTTGAGAGAAAAAAGTCTTAACTCCCAGATGAAAAGGGAGACCTAATCTGAGATCAGTCTGCTGGCATCGTGATGAAGTGCTTTGTATCAGGAAAGTGTACACTATTGACCTTTCTTCCTGTTCACAAGCTGAGCCATATGTACATAATCTAGATTTTTGTTTTCCTAGTTTTGCACTTTTATAGCCTATTTTTGAAGATTAACACATTTGCAAGATGATTGATCTGATCTTTACCTAATCCAATGAGTGTTACGGAAAGCTTGCTGTGATGATAAATCTTAAAAGGGATGATAGAGGGCTGAAGTTTAAATCTATTTAAAAAAAAAAATCACCAAATCTATTTGAAAGCAAGTCAATTCGTGTTATGCTGAAATTTGGGAGACTTTCAGACTTCTCCTTTTTAATGACATTTCTGAATGCATAAAAACACCATTTTTTCCCCCCTCAGCCCTTGTACTCCAAAATATGTTGTTGTTTTTTTCTTTTTTTGGTCCATCAGTATTAACTATTGGGATACTACTGGTTTTGTATTTTTTTTTTTCCTTTGAGACACAGAGGTACAATCTGTTGGATTTTTGTGTATGTATTTATTTCATTCCAGTTTGATTTATTTTAATTGTTGATACTTAAGTTGTCAAACAGTAGACATTACTTGTTTTATTTATGATGTATTTCAGCTTAAAGTTATGTTATTATATGTGGATGTAAATATAGATTTGGTGTTTTGCAGTCTTGGGTTTTGGTCTTTATTGCATCCCTGGTTTCTGATTTTAACTTTTTATACATACGATTTTAAACATACACAATAATGGATGAGTAGACTGAGTCCCCGTGTGCTTGCCAGCAACCCTTTTCGACCTCTGTGATTCCCCACCCCTCTTTCCTTTAAAAACGTGTTCATTTTCATTCCTCAAATGCTTCACTGAGTATCTGTAACAGATAAGGGCTTTTCCTGATCACATCTAACTAAACGGACAACAGTTTCTCATAATCGATCTCCTTGTCTGCATTTCCAGTTGTGTCAGAAATGCCTTATAACAACTGGGAAATTGCAGTCAAGATCCGGACAAGATCCACTTACTCAGTTTCATTGATAGGTGATTGATAGGTGTCTTAACACTCTTTTAGTCTGAACCTTCTCCCCTATGACACCCACAGGCACACTTTATGACATTTTAATTGAAGAAATGGGTCATTTGTCCTATAGAAATTCTCACTTCCTTGTTAAAGTTTATTGCATGTTTGTGGTTTCTTTTAACCTGTTTTTCTAGCCTCTATATATGTTTAGAACAGGTAAATAAAAGTCTAGAGGTTTAGATTTCGAGCTCAGTTTTGGAGAGATGGGGGCTTCTTTCTCCCAGTTCTACTGTATCACCCCTGCACACATACAGGGTGTGTGACTGTTACCTGCTTTTGTGTTTTCAAGCCTTTTTGTTTGTACAGTTTCACAGTTAAAGGTCAAAATTTTTGTATGGATAGGCTGATCACATTGGAGCCTAGCTCAAGCAAGTCCACAAAATAAGGCACGAGCACTCCCACCCTCTGACTGTGAAATGTCAGGTGGGTAAGAGAGCTTGAACTTCCAGAGGTTGTACCACCTACTTGGACAGGAGAGGAGCCGGAGATCACCAGAAGGCCACATGTGTTCCCAAAGCCAGAGAAGCTTTGCAGGGCGTTACAAGGGAGAGGCTGAACCGTTGGATGTCTCTTGTTACACTCTTTCTGAGGCTTAGGGAGGAGTATAGAAACTCAGGTTCACTTTCAGACTTGGTTAGACCCGAGTCTGCCCCTCCTTGCTCAGCACTTGGCAGGTCGTGGTGCTTGGGTGGGTGACATGTCTGAGCCAGTATCCCGGGTTGGGCCATCCAATGTTAGTCTAATAGTGCGACCTTTCATTGAGATTCTGTTCATTAGTATGAATGGAACAATCTCATGACAAAAGATTTCCAACCTCTTGAGTTTGTGAAAAGTTATACTAAAGAAAAGAAAAATCACATTTCTTCTCTGCCCTTGACCCCTAGTTGTCACTGAAATTTCATCATAATTTGCACACACACATCAGCCTCCCGAATATCTGGCATCTACAGGCCGTAGCCCGCAGCATCATCTGGCTTATCTCCCAGCTTGCCCTCCCACAAATTCTGGTTGGCGGGTCTGGATTGAGAGAGATGAATGCCTACCGAGCACACCAGGTGATTCTTGACTCGAAAAAGCGAGATGTTACGTAAGATTCTTCGATACTCTATTTGGAACTCTTTTAATTGGCCAAAATAGCCTTAGATGGCAGCAGTAATCTCATCATGTGCTCAGTTGCTCATTTGTGTCTTGATTCTTTGTCACCCCATGGACTGTAGCCTGCCAGGCTCCTCTTTATGGGACTTCCCAGGCAAGAATACTGAAGTGGGTTGCCATTTCCTCTTCCAGGGAATCCAACCCATGGCTCCTGCATTGGCAGGTGGATTCTCTACCCCTGAGCTCCCTCAGCAGCTCTGAAACAGTTGACAGTCTCCTTGCAGTGATGATCAAAGAAGAGTGGCCCATGCGGGGATCGGCCTTGTGATTAGCACCATGCTCTAACCAACTGAACCAGCCGGCCTTGGACTAATCTCATCGTAATGATTATTAAAATGTTTCTGAGCTTTGTTCCTCACAGGTGTCACCCTCTGTGGACTGGCTACATTCTCAGTGCCCTAGGGGTTTTCACTTAAGGAGTAGGTGGATCTTTTTTTAACTCCATGCCTCTGACCCAGCAAGACTCCAGAGTTCAAGACTGTCCACACTGGGGGCTTCCTTGGTAGCTCAGTGGTAAATAGCCTGCCAGTGCAGAAGACACGGGTTCAATCCCTGATCTGGGAAGATCCCACATGCTGCAGAGCAACTAAGCCCGTGAGCCACAACTATGGAGCCTGTGCTCTAGAGCCTCGGAGCTGCAACTATTGAGCCCGTGTGCCCTAGAGCCTGAGTTCCACAAGAGAAGTCACCGCAACAAGAAGCCTGCTCACCTCAACGAGAGAGTAGCCCCCACTCCCTGCAACTAGAGAAGAGCCTGTGGCGGCTGTGAAAACCCAGAATGGCGAAAAATAAATAAAAAAGACTGTCCACACTGGTCCAGCCCCAGGGGTGTCTCACACCCTGGCCCCAGTCCTGTGCCCAGATGTGTCCCTCACAGCTGCCTCTTCCACATCTGCATCTGGGCTCCTGAGTTCAGCAGTCGCCTCAATGATGGCAGCTGGTCACAGGCTGTCTTTCTCTCCCAGAGCGATGGCCCAAACCTCTACAGTCACTTGCTTCCCTCTTTCTCATTTCCTATCCAATCTAAAAGCAAAGTTGCTTCCTCTGTTCCTTCAAAACACATTTGGACACAGGGCTGTGTCTTCGGTCATCTGCATCTCCATTTCCTGGACCAAGACACCAACCTCACCTGGATGATGTCATCCATCAGCCTCCCCTCTTCCCTCTTAACCTCTTCCCCTTTGATCTAACTTTCCTGTGGCTGCCACACCTCTGTCCTTGCTCAATGCACCTGTGACCTTATATGACTCAGAATCCAGTCGAATCCTGGCCATGACTTTCTTCTGACCCTGGGTCCCCCAGCCCCTCTCTCATTGGTTATAGCAGCCACAGGGGACTCAGGTTTCCTTCGGGAACGTTTTAGCCTCCTTTCAGCAGTCATGCCCATAATCCACATTCAAGTAGTCATACATCACCTGCTCCCCAGATCTCTCCAGCCTACCCATCTCTGGATCTGGTGTTACCTTTTTTTCACAATACTCAGCAGTACCTGCCGTTATAACATACATTTGTTAGATGGGTCTTCCCATTGGAAGGTGAACTCCCTGGGGGGCGAAATTTGTTATCAGTGTATCGCCCCGGCCTGGGCAGAGCTTGGCAGGCTGAATGTTTGTTGTTAGGATGGGTGGATATGGTTTGTTCTAGCCCAGCAAACCATTAAAGATAGGTGGGTGCTTAGAATTATCTCAAGAATCTAATACCTTCAGAATTACTTACTGAGTTCCTTGGCATAAGCATTTCCATGGCAGCAAATGTAATGCACACTCATAGCTGGTTAGTTTTATTTTTCTTATGCATCAAGTGAAAGGAGTTTACATAGAGGGTGAATATGGGTGGGAGAGGTATTTTAGAGCTATAAGGTAGCCAGCATTGAGAGAGCTTTGGTCTGGAGTCCTTGAATGATGGTTTCTTTACTGGGTGTGTGTATGGGTGGGGGTGGAGGGTGTGGAGATGACTGGAGGACAAGGCCCAGAATGGCGATGACTGCCCCAAACCCCAGGGTGTCTCACACCCTGGCCCCAGTCCTGTGCCCAGATGTGTCCCTCACAGCTGCCTCTTCCACATCTGCATCTGGGCTCCTGAGTTCAGCAGTCGCCTCAATGATGGCAGCTGGTCACAGGCTGTCTTTCTCTCCCAGAGCGATGGCCCAAACCTCTACAGTCACTTGCTTCCCTCTTTCTCATTTCCTATCCAATCTAAAAGCAAAGTTGCTTCCTCTGTTCCTTCAAAACACATTTGGACACAGGGCTGTGTCTTCGGTCATCTGCATCTCCATTTCCTGGACCAAGACACCAACCTCACCTGGATGATGTCATCCATCAGCCTCCCTCTTCCCTCTTAACCTCTTCCCCTTTGATCTAACTTTCCTGTGGCTGCCACACCTCTGTCCTTGCTCAATGCACCTGTGACCTTATATGACTCAGAATCCAGTCGAATCCTGGCCATGACTTTCTTCTGACCCTGGGTCCCCCAGCCCCTCTCTCATTGGTTATAGCAGCCACAGGGGACTCAGGTTTCCTTCGGGAACGTTTTAGCCTCCTTTCAGCAGTCATGCCCATAATCCACATTCAAGTAGTCATACATCACCTGCTCCCCAGATCTCTCCAGCCTACCCATCTCTGGATCTGGTGTTACCTTTTTTTCACAATACTCAGCAGTACCTGCCGTTATAACATACATTTGTTAGATGGGTCTTCCCATTGGAAGGTGAACTCCCTGGGGGGCGAAATTTGTTATCAGTGTATCGCCCCGGCCTGGGCAGAGCTTGGCAGGCTGAATGTTTGTTGTTAGGATGGGTGGATATGGTTTGTTCTAGCCCAGCAAACCATTAAAGATAGGTGGGTGCTTAGAATTATCTCAAGAATCTAATACCTTCAGAATTACTTACTGAGTTCCTTGGCATAAGCATTTCCATGGCAGCAAATGTAATGCACACTCATAGCTGGTTAGTTTTATTTTTCTTATGCATCAAGTGAAAGGAGTTTACATAGAGGGTGAATATGGGTGGGAGAGGTATTTTAGAGCTATAAGGTAGCCAGCATTGAGAGAGCTTTGGTCTGGAGTCCTTGAATGATGGTTTCTTTACTGGGTGTGTGTATGGGTGGGGGTGGAGGGTGTGGAGATGACTGGAGGACAAGGATTTGATCAGCAGATTATAGGAGATTCTAGAGAGAGAGTGCTTGGAGAAGAATATTATTCACATCTGAGAAGCTTAGCCATTCACAAGTCACAGATACAGAAAAAGCTTTCCTTGGTCTATGCCAAATCCAAGCACGCTTCATGGTAGGAAAGGTTGACAGCATATGGCCATTTCTATGGTAAAGAAACCGCCTGCCAGTGCAAGAGACGTGGGTTCAATCCCTGCCTTGGGAAAATTCCCTGGAGGAGGAAATGGCAACCCACTCCAGTATTCTTGCCTGGAGAATCCCATGGACAGAGGAGCCTGGTGGGCTACAGTCCACGGGCTCCCACAGTCGGACTCAACTGAGCGACTAACGCTTCCACTTCTTCCCTGGTGGTCCAGTGTTTAAGAATTTGCTTTCCTATGTAGGGGAAGTGAGTTTGGTCCCTGGTTGGAAAGCAACTAAGCTTGCTTGCTGCAACTACTGAGCCCGGGCTCCAGAGCCCATGTGTGCCACAAGGAAGGTTCCGCATGCCCAAACTAAGACCCAAAACAATCAAATAAATATTAAACAAATTCATATATTAATATATGAGTATTCCTTGAGTGTATATCTAGGAGTGGGATTACTGAGGCAAAAATCATTTAAAAAGAAGAAGGGGGGCTTCCCCTGGTGGTCCAGTGGATAAGGACACCGCCTTGCAGTGCAAGGGGCGCCGGTTCGATCCCTGGCCTGGGAAGATCCCACGTGCTGCGGAGCGGCTGGACTGATGTGTCCAATCACCGAGCCGGAGCTCTGGAGCGCATGCGCCCAGAGCCGGTGCTCTGCAACGACAGACGCCACCACGATGGGATGCCCACAGGAGCCAAAGAACAAAGACGAATGGAAATAGAGAAATGAAAGACCACTGGAAGTGACCCGCCCACTCCCCCCCCTCCCCAACCTGACCTCCGCCCAAAATAAATAAATAAATAAATCTTTAAAAAAAAAAAAAAAAAAGAAGAAGGGGGATGGGGACCAGGGATATGCATATGACTGATCTGGGAACATACATGTCTGTGAACAACAGAACTCTGTAAAGCCTTTAAAATAAAGAATTGAAAAAAAATAATAATAAAAATAAAAGTAAAGACAACATTCAGAAAACAAACAAACAAACAAACAAAATAAATAAAAAGAAGAAGAAAAAAACACATTAAGGTCTTTACATGCATTATCTTAACATGGAGAATTCGTTCTTACCATTTTGTACATGAGGTAGCTGAGGTCCACAGTAGCTCAGTAAGTTGCTCATGGCTGGTAAAGGGATTGAACTAGGTCTGTGTTTTTAACAGAGAGTTGGGTAGCTAGCTATAGTTTATACATGAGTTTTGTGAAATGTGAATATGTCTGTGAATTAAGCTGAAGTAGTTCCTGGAATCTGATCACTTTTGGAACCAAACCAGTCTCTAGTCATGAGTTAGGTGATGAACACAATACGTTTTCCCCGAACTGTTTGATAGGTACGTTCTTTTTTCTTTTTAAATTTGGCCTCTTTTTCATTGTGTTTTTGGGTTTTTTTGGCCACTTCTATTGGTCTTTCATTTATCTATTTTCATCCATCTTTGCTCTTTGGCCTGTGTGGGCCTCCCATCGCAGTGGCCTCTCTCGCTGCAGAGCACCGGCTCTGGGCACATGCACTCCAGAACTCCGGCTCGGTAGTTGGACACATCTGACCAGCCGCTCCATGGCACGTGGGATCTTCCCAGGCCAGGGATCGAACCAGGGCTCCTTGCACTGCAAGGCGATGTCCTTACCCACTGGACCACCAGGGAAGCCCTTTTATTGTTTTTTTAATCTATTTATTTTCATCCATCTTTATTCTTTGGCCTGTGTGGGCCTCCTATTGCAGTGATAGGTGTATTCTTTTTTTTTTTTTTTTAATTTTTTTTTTACTTTTAACTTTTACAGAGTTTTGTTGTTTACAGATATGTCTGTTCCCAGATTAGTCATATGTATATTCCACCCCCATCCCACCCTTCCAGATAGGTGTATTCTGAAAGACAGTAACTGAACACTGAATAATTCTGGATGCTTTCCTGTGGAACTGACCAAACCCAGGGTATTTTAACATTAAAGTGTTAAAGAAACTGTGCCATCAGGTGGCGCTGTTGCAGACAAACTTGATTTACTAACCAGCTTTGCTACTCAACTATTTAGAACAAAATGTGTAAGACGCAACAATAATGATTTGTGTTGTTGCACATGCTGCACGAACTATGAGACTCTCTTAGATTTTTTTTTGTGACACATGACAAGAAGAGAGACACATAGGTCTTAATGCATTCTTAAAGGAGAATTGTTCTTACCATTTTGTACATGAGGTAGCTGAGGTCCACAGTAGCTCAGTAAGTTGCTCATGGCTGGTAAAGGGATTGAACTAGGTCTGTGTTTTAACAGAGAGTTGGGTAGCTAGCTATAGTTTATACATGAGTTTTGTGAAATGTGAATATGTCTGTGAATTAAGCTGAAGTAGTTCCTGGAATCTGATCACTTTTGGAACCAAACCAGTCTCTAGTCATGAGTTAGGTGATGAACACAATACGTTTTCCCCGAACTGTTTGATAGGTACGTTCTTTTTTCTTTTTAAATTTGGCCTCTTTTTCATTGTGTTTTTGGGTTTTTTTGGCCACTTCTATTGGTCTTTCATTTATCTATTTTCATCCATCTTTGCTCTTTGGCCTGTGTGGGCCTCCCATCGCAGTGGCCTCTCTCGCTGCAGAGCACCGGCTCTGGGCACATGCACTCCAGAACTCCGGCTCGGTAGTTGGACACATCTGACCAGCCGCTCCATGGCACGTGGGATCTTCCCAGGCCAGGGATCGAACCAGGGCTCCTTGCACTGCAAGGCGATGTCCTTACCCACTGGACCACCAGGGAAGCCCTTTTATTGTTTTTTAAATCTATTTATTTTCATCCATCTTTATTCTTTGGCCTGTGTGGGCCTCCTATTGCAGTGATAGGTGTATTCTTTTTTTTTTTTTTTTAATTTTTATTTTACTTTTAACTTTTACAGAGTTTTGTTGTTTACAGATATGTCTGTTCCCAGATTAGTCATATGTATATTCCACCCCCATCCCACCCTTCCAGATAGGTGTATTCTGAAAGACAGTAACTGAACACTGAATAATTCTGGATGCTTTCCTGTGGAACTGACCAAACCCAGGGTATTTTAACATTAAAGTGTTAAAGAAACTGTGCCATCAGGTGGCGCTGTTGCAGACAAACTTGATTTACTAACCAGCTTTGCTACTCAACTATTTAGAACAAAATGTGTAAGACGCAACAATAATGATTTGTGTTGTTGCACATGCTGCACGAACTATGAGACTCTCTTAATAGGATTTTATTGAAATATTTAACATTTTTGTAGTTAAACATCCCATGAACTAGCCTTTATTTTATTATTATTATTTTTTAAAGATTTATTTATTTATTTATTTAGGGCGGGGGACAGGTTGGGGAGGGAGAGGAGCGGGCGGGCCACTTCTATTGGTCTTTTTTTTTTTTTTTTTTTTAATCTATTTTCATCCATCTTTGTTCTTTGGCCCATGTGGGCCTCCCATCGCAGTGGCCTCTGTTGTCGCAGAGCGCCGGCTCTGGGCGCAAGTGCTCCAGAGCTCGGCTCGGTAATTGGACACATCAGTCCAGCCGCTCCGCAGCGCGTGGAATCTTCCCAGGCCAGGGATCGAACCGGCGCCCCTTGCACTGCAAGGCGGTGTCGTTACCCACTGGGCCACCAGGGGAAGCCCTGAACTATCCTTTATTTTCATCACTTAGTCCTTAGTGATTATAACACTGGAACAGAATGATAGTGCTTCTGGTTTTCTTTTTTCTTTTTAAATTTGTTTATTTTTGGCTATTCTGGGTTTTCACTGCTGCCACAGGCTCTTCTCTAGTTGCAGGGAGTGGGGGCTACTCTCTCGTTGAGGTGAGCAGGCTTCTTGTTGCAGTGACTTCTCTAGTTGTGGAACTCGGGCTCTAGGGCACACAGGCTTCTGTAGTTATAGCACATGGGCTCCATAGTTGTGGCTCATGGGTTTAGTTGCTCTGCAGCATGTGGGATCTTTCCAGATCAGGGATTGAACCCGTGTCTTCTGCATTGGCAGGTGAACTATTTACCACTGAGCTACCAGGGAAGCCCCTTGCTTCTGTTGTGATGTCTTTCCCCCACCCCAGGAATGCTCAAAATTCAGTTTAATTAAAACAAACAAAAACACAGAGAGAAACTGGTTGCCACTCTTCTCCACTTTGCCTCAGACGCGGGCTTCTGAGAGCAAGCGGGGCGCAGGACGGAAGCGCATCTGCATTCTGGGTTATAGGGAGGATGTGGGCAGGACAGTCCAGGTTCACATCAATGGATCTTGGCAAACGGGGTGAGGTGAGGGTGAAGTCCTCACATTAAAGGCGGCCTAGCAACTCCTGCCCACTTCCTCTTTCTCCAGGCACCCTCTCCTGTTTTCCTGACTCCCAACTTCTCTTCCCTCTACTCCTCCTCTTTTTCTAAGGTGACTCTGTGAAGAACTTCTGGAAGTAGATCTGGCTTAGTGTGACCAGTGCGAAGGTCCTGGGTTCCTCAAGAATGGCGAGGAGGCGCAGGTGGCTGGCGGCCCAGGTGTCTGAGGAGAGGAGATGGGAACCTGCTGGGCTGTTGGAAGGATCTGGGTTTTGCTCTGAGAGTGATGAGGAGCCACGGGGGGCTTTGAGCAGAAGATTAATGTGATTGGACTTCTGTTGAGCCCTATCCCCAGCTCCTAACGTGTTGTCTGACCATCCTGGGACATGGTCATTGAGTCACTGATATCACCTCCAAGTGTGGCTTTCTGGGTGGCGCCAATGGTAAAGAATTCACCTGCCTAATTCTCCTGCTGGAGACAGAGGAGACTGGGGTTCGATCCCTGGGTTGGGAAGGTACCCTGGAGTAGGAAATGGCAACCCACTCCAGTATTGCCAGAAAAAATCCCACGGACAGAGGCCAGTAGGCTACAGTCCGTGGGGTCACAAAGAGCCACATATAACAGCATGCACATGAGTACCTCTGAGTGAAGCTGAGACTCTGAGTCACACACATGAGCTGCTCGTGTCTCCGTGTTGAACTTGGTTCCCGCCTATTGGTTCATTTGACTTCCGTGAGAAGGGTCGGGAGGGCTTCCTGAAAGAAGTGTCATCTAATCTGGGACTTGCACACGGAGCTGAGAGGGTTGGTTCCCTTCCAGCTTCTCTCTGGAGGCTGAAAGCAGCAAGACCCACTTCAGGCATCATCAGTAGGTGGGATCCACTTGACTAATAATTTTCTGCCAGGGCAAGGATCGAAGAGGCTGCAGAGGGGCTGGTTAGCTGGTTAAGGAGTTTCCGTTACCAAGTGACAGACGAAGCTGCAGAATAAGACTCATGGTTTTATCGACCAGAAGCAGAAAAACCATGTTAAAAATCAACGTCAAGATTTGAACTTTTGGCTGAACTTGTATTAACTCTCTCTCGTATTATCGGTTAGATTTGAAGGTGAGCAGGCTCCTTAAACTACATTAAAGGCGGCCTAGCAACTCCTGCCCACTTCCTCTTTCTCCAGGCACCCTCTCCTGTTTTCCTGACTCCCAACTTCTCTTCCCTCTACTCCTCCTCTTTTTCTAAGGTGACTCTGTGAAGAACTTCTGGAAGTAGATCTGGCTTAGTGTGACCAGTGCGAAGGTCCTGGGTTCCTCAAGAATGGCGAGGAGGCGCAGGTGGCTGGCGGCCCAGGTGTCTGAGGAGAGGAGATGGGAACCTGCTGGGCTGTTGGAAGGATCTGGGTTTTGCTCTGAGAGTGATGAGGAGCCACGGGGGGCTTTGAGCAGAAGATTAATGTGATTGGACTTCTGTTGAGCCCTATCCCCAGCTCCTAACGTGTTGTCTGACCATCCTGGGACATGGTCATTGAGTCACTGATATCACCTCCAAGTGTGGCTTTCTGGGTGGCGCCAATGGTAAAGAATTCACCTGCCTAATTCTCCTGCTGGAGACAGAGGAGACTGGGGTTCGATCCCTGGGTTGGGAAGGTACCCTGGAGTAGGAAATGGCAACCCACTCCAGTATTGCCAGAAAAAATCCCACGGACAGAGGCCAGTAGGCTACAGTCCGTGGGGTCACAAAGAGCCACATATAACAGCATGCACATGAGTACCTCTGAGTGAAGCTGAGACTCTGAGTCACACACATGAGCTGCTCGTGTCTCCGTGTTGAACTTGGTTCCCGCCTATTGGTTCATTTGACTTCCGTGAGAAGGGTCGGGAGGGCTTCCTGAAAGAAGTGTCATCTAATCTGGGACTTGCACACGGAGCTGAGAGGGTTGGTTCCCTTCCAGCTTCTCTCTGGAGGCTGAAAGCAGCAAGACCCACTTCAGGCATCATCAGTAGGTGGGATCCACTTGACTAATAATTTTCTGCCAGGGCAAGGATCGAAGAGGCTGCAGAGGGGCTGGTTAGCTGGTTAAGGAGTTTCCGTTACCAAGTGACAGACGAAGCTGCAGAATAAGACTCATGGTTTTATCGACCAGAAGCAGAAAAACCATGTTAAAAATCAACGTCAAGATTTGAACTTTTGGCTGAACTTGTATTAACTCTCTCTCCGTATTATCGGTTAGATTTGAAGGTGAGCAGGCGAGTGTAGTAATTTGGAAAATGGAATCCTTTAATGACTCTTTTTATTGCCTTTTGCTGATCCTTAATATAAAACAAATAATCATAAATCATAGCCAGCTTGTTGGCCTCCTTCCATCTGCAACACACACAGTGCCAGGGGTTGACAAATTTACAGATTTTCAGAAGCATCATGTTCCTGGCTGGACCCCAGCTGACACAGTGAGGCCCTTATTTTATGCAAATGTGAATCTTGCAAATCTAAAATTGTGAATTGGATACGTTTTAAGAGTTCCACTGTATGCACCAGTCTTGCAATACTGTGAATCAGCAAAATCAGAAATTTTCTAGAATCCTTCACTATAGGCATTGTGGATGGAGAGTCAGGGCAGCATTATCGCCACAAGGTGGCGCCCGTCCTCAGGTAAACAGAAACGTGGGTGATCCTTTGTTGAGATGAGATGTGAATTATCCGCTTCAAATGATGGGTTTTCTTTCCATGAAAAGCAGGCAGCTGCTCTTTAGTTCCAAGCTGAACTTGCCTTTGCAACTGAAGGCCATGTGGCATGAGAAAACATTAAAAATTCAAGTGAAAGATAGTCGCTGATAGCATCTCCTTATGTCACAGCCTTTTCCACATTTCTACAACGGCCATTTATGTAAAAATGAACAACATCATCTGTTCAAATGGTTAAAACAACCAAATGAAAGAGGTGAACAGGCAGACTTGGTAAGGAGGCCAGCGGTTTCCGTGGAGGAAGGGGAACAAACATTTTCATATTCTTTTGATCTGGTTTTTATGTTTATTATTTTATTTTCGAAAAAATTCTCTTTTTGTCGGCGGGGGCACTTCTATTGGTCTTTCATCTATCTATTTTCATCCATCTTTGTTCTTTGCCCGGGCCTCCCATCACAGTGGCCCCTCTCGCTGCTGAGCCCTGGCTCTGGGCGCATGCGCTCCAGAGCTCCGGCTCGGCAATTGGACACATCTGTCCAGCCACTCCGTGGCACGTGGGATCTTCCCAGGCCAGGGATCGAGCCGATGCCCACTGCACTGCAAGGCGGTGTCCTTACCCACTGGACCACCAGGGAAGCCCCTGTTTGTTTGTTTGTTTTTTTAATTTTGTTTAATTTTTGGCTATTCTGGGTTTTTTACTGCTGCCGCAGGCTCTTCTCCAGTTGCAGGGAGTGGGGGCTACTCTCTCGTTGAGGTGAGCAGGCTTCTTGTTGCGGTGACTTCTCTTGTTGTGGAACTCAGGCTCTAGGGCTCACGGGCTTCCATCGTTGCGGCACATGGTCTTCATAGCTGTGGCTCACGGGCTTAGTTGCTCCACAGCATGTGGAATCTTCCCGGATCAGGGATCAAACCTGTGTCTTCTGCACTGGCAGGTGAACTCTAGCACTGAGCTACCAGGGAAGCCCCTCTGTCCCTTTTTTTCTCTAATAAAATTTTCCTGCACTAAGCCCTGAGTGACCAAAGTGAAGTCTTTTTTATCCCAATGTGAAATCTCCTTTGGAGATCAAGAATCCGACACCATCTGTGGTAAACTGTCTACTGTCATCTATCACAAATAGGGTCTCTCATGTCAAATGAGGGTCTTGCAAGACTATCCACACCCCACCAACTCTACTCTTGTGAGGCAGGACCATCGCTCCAAGCTTCTACCTGCATTACCAGTGAATGGTTACAAGCTCTTGAATCTTGAATCCTCTGCATTCCGGTCTGCTAGGATTTCTCCTTTGCCTGTTGTGCTATTTCTCAGTAGGGGCACTGGTGGCGTTTTGCGTGGGCTAACGTTGTGTTGTGTGGGACTGTCCATTTATCCCAAGACGGAATATTAGCATTCCTGCCCCCAGTCCCACCCCAAAGTGGAGGCCCTGGCAAAGTGGAGGATGTGAGAAAAACGTTTCCAAGTCTGTTCTGGGTGGGCAGTACCTCTTTCCGTTGAGAACAGCTGCTTTACTTGGACCTTCAGAGACTAAGGAGTGATGATGTCTCGTTTTTATTTCCTCACACTTAGTATATCTTGCCTCCCTTTGTAAAATGATGATAATAATGGTGCTCCCCCCTTCATCTCATTCAATCTCTTACTTCCACTTCTCAGTTTATTTCATTTATATTGTTTCTGTTTCGTGTTCAAGACAGGTATCACTCGATCTGGGCTCTGGAACCATACAAACATTGTCCACCCTTATTTGTCATTGTTGTTGAGTCGCTACTTTGTGTCTGACTCTTTGTGACCCCAGGGACTATAACCCACTAGGCTCCTCTGTCCATGGAATTTTCCAGGCAAGCATACTGAAACAGGTTACCATTTCCTACTCCAGGGGAGGAGATCTTCCTGACCCAGGGATAGAACCCACGTCTCTTGTATTGGCAGGCAGATTCTTTACCATAGAAATGGCCATATGAGATCAACCTTCCCTAGCATGAAGCATGGCTGGATTGGCATAGACCAAGGAAATCTTCTTTCTGCATATGTATCAGTGAATTTTGAATGGCTAAGCTTCTCAGATGTGCCCATGCCCCTTGCACTGGGAACTTGGAGTGCTCACCACTAGACTGCCAGAGAAGAAAAAGAAGTATTTGTACATATATTTACATATATATATAAATTGAGTAAATAAATGAATAATAGTTCCTGAGCCAACCTTTCCTGTTGCAATATACCACGACTTCTATTGTGCTAGTCTGATGCATTACCAGTGAATGGTTACAAGCTCTTGAATCTTGAATCCTCTGCATTCCGGTCTGCTAGGATTTCTCCTTTGCCTGTTGTGCTATTTCTCAGTAGGGGCACTGGTGGCGTTTTATGGGCTAACGTTGTGTTGTGTGGGACTGTCCATTTATCCCAAGACGGAATATTAGCATTCCTGCCCCCAGTCCCACCCCAAAGTGGAGGCCCTGGCAAAGTGGAGGATGTGAGAAAAACGTTTCCAAGTCTGTTCTGGGTGGGCAGTACCTCTTTCCGTTGAGAACAGCTGCTTTACTTGGACCTTCAGAGACTAAGGAGTGATGATGTCTCGTTTTTATTTCCTCACACTTAGTATATCTTGCCTCCCTTTGTAAAATGATGATAATAATGGTGCTCCCCCCTTCATCTCATTCAATCTCTTACTTCCACTTCTCAGTTTATTTCATTTATATTGTTTCTGTTTCGTGTTCAAGACAGGTATCACTCGATCTGGGCTCTGGAACCATACAAACATTGTCCACCCTTATTTGTCATTGTTGTTGAGTCGCTACTTTGTGTCTGACTCTTTGTGACCCCAGGGACTATAACCCACTAGGCTCCTCTGTCCATGGAATTTTCCAGGCAAGCATACTGAAACAGGTTACCATTTCCTACTCCAGGGGAGGAGATCTTCCTGACCCAGGGATAGAACCCACGTCTCTTGTATTGGCAGGCAGATTCTTTACCATAGAAATGGCCATATGAGATCAACCTTCCCTAGCATGAAGCATGGCTGGATTGGCATAGACCAAGGAAATCTTCTTTCTGCATATGTATCAGTGAATTTTGAATGGCTAAGCTTCTCAGATGTGCCCATGCCCCTTGCACTGGGAACTTGGAGTGCTCACCACTAGACTGCCAGAGAAGAAAAAGAAGTATTTGTACATATATTTACATATATATATAAATTGAGTAAATAAATGAATAATAGTTCCTGAGCCAACCTTTCCTGTTGCAATATACCACGACTTCTATTGTGCTAGTCTGTGAATTAGTACCTCATTAATTATTAGATTAAAAAAATGGGTATATATGTAAAATATATTCTGGGTATATCATTATCTATAAGAACTGATTATAATGAATGTTTATTGACCTCTCATTCCTGCCAAGGAGCATAGACTGTATTTTCAGTTTTTTTATCTCAGTCTCACACATGTGTAGGATCTGCTGGTCCATTTTATTGATTAGAAAACTGAGCCTGGGAGGGAGGTGTCCTCTTAGCAGTGGTGTCTAAATTCACACTCATGTCTTAGAACAGTCTTTACTCTACTGGACTGAGAGCCCTGGGACACACAGAATGCAGACACAGTAGAGAGAGAACTTGACTTTTATTCAGGAAACGGTGGTTCCAGGAAATTTTTTCCCAGGCAGTGGTAATGCAGCCTCTGTCCACACGGTGGCAGGATCCTCCCAGAATAGCAATTGTCAGGGAACAAAGACCGCAGTCGCCCACACCGATGCTGGCTGCTGGGTTTCTAGGCCAACTTTAGGAAATTAATGAGCAACTGTAGAACGCTGGGTCAACAAATAAAAGACAGACCTGGCATCAGCTAGGAAAATAACAGCGAGGACTCTCAGTTCTTCTACGGGAGGGGAGGGGCTCACAGCACATGATCCTAAACGTCCATCCGAGGGTGCATCCCAGCTGCCCCAGTGCTGATCGTCAAAGACAGATGGGGACCCAAAGACAGGTCACCGCTTCTGAAGGAAGAACTTTCTTCTACGAGGCAGCCGGGTGCAGGACAAACAGCTCAAAAGCAGCTGGGTGGAGGGTAACATGCTCAGATTTTTGGAATTTCAGTAATCAATAATTGAAAACATATGATGACAATTGAAAACATTGTCATCATAGGGGTGGGTATTACGTTTCGATCTTGCCAGTTAAGGAATGAAAAAATACAGTTGACTTTTCCTATTGCCTTTGTAAAAGACAGGAAAAGATAGCGGGAAAAATATAATCGAAGACTAAAGGTTCATCTCTTAAACTGAAAAAAAAAAAAAAAAAAACCCGCTTTCGTAAAAAAAACAAATCTCTGAAAGCCTCGTTGGCTTCCTCAGTAGCTTGGCGGTAAAGAATCTGTCTGCCATGCAGGAGCCGCGGGAGACTCAGGTTCGATTCCTGGGTCGGGAAGATCCCCTGGAGGAAGGCATGGCAACCCGCTCCAGTCTTTTTGCCTGGAGAATTCCATGGACAGAGGAGCCTGGCGGGCGACAGTCCACAGGGTTACACAGAGTCGGACACGACTGAAACTACTGAGCACACAGAGCATGAAAACTTCATTAAGACTCTGGGAAGCATTATTCTAAAGGGGTCAATTGTTTTTGTTTGAGAGAAACTTGTTAAGGAAGTCAAGATGTGAGCAGCAAATAACGTGCCTCAATTTCCCTAAATGCGCTTCCCGTTTCTACCGGACAGGAGGAGGGTTCCCCTGTCCTGAGCATTTGCAACAGCCTGTGCTTTTTCTTTTTCTTCAGGCAGTGGTAATGCAGCCTCTGTCCACACGGTGGCAGGATCCTCCCAGAATAGCAATTGTCAGGGAACAAAGACCGCAGTCGCCCACACCGATGCTGGCTGCTGGGTTTCTAGGCCAACTTTAGGAAATTAATGAGCAACTGTAGAACGCTGGGTCAACAAATAAAAGACAGACCTGGCATCAGCTAGGAAAATAACAGCGAGGACTCTCAGTTCTTCTACGGGAGGGGAGGGGCTCACAGCACATGATCCTAAACGTCCATCCGAGGGTGCATCCCAGCTGCCCCAGTGCTGATCGTCAAAGACAGATGGGGACCCAAAGACAGGTCACCGCTTCTGAAGGAAGAACTTTCTTCTACGAGGCAGCCGGGTGCAGGACAAACAGCTCAAAAGCAGCTGGGTGGAGGGTAACATGCTCAGATTTTTGGAATTTCAGTAATCAATAATTGAAAACATATGATGACAATTGAAAACATTGTCATCATAGGGGTGGGTATTACGTTTCGATCTTGCCAGTTAAGGAATGAAAAAATACAGTTGACTTTTCCTATTGCCTTTGTAAAAGACAGGAAAAGATAGCGGGAAAAATATAATCGAAGACTAAAGGTTCATCTCTTAAACTGACAAAAAAAAAAAAAAAAAAAACCCGCTTTCGTAAAAAAAACAAATCTCTGAAAGCCTCGTTGGCTTCCTCAGTAGCTTGGCGGTAAAGAATCTGTCTGCCATGCAGGAGCCGCGGGAGACTCAGGTTCGATTCCTGGGTCGGGAAGATCCCCTGGAGGAAGGCATGGCAACCCGCTCCAGTCTTTTTGCCTGGAGAATTCCATGGACAGAGGAGCCTGGCGGGCGACAGTCCACAGGGTTACACAGAGTCGGACACGACTGAAACTACTGAGCACACAGAGCATGAAAACTTCATTAAGACTCTGGGAAGCATTATTCTAAAGGGGTCAATTGTTTTTGTTTGAGAGAAACTTGTTAAGGAAGTCAAGATGTGAGCAGCAAATAACGTGCCTCAATTTCCCTAAATGCGCTTCCCGTTTCTACCGGACAGGAGGAGGGTTCCCCTGTCCTGAGCATTTGCAACAGCCTGTGCTTTTTCTTTTTTCTTTTTTTTTTAATTCCATACAAATTTTGTTTATTATTATTATTTTTACAGGGTTTTGTTGTTTACTGCAACATATCTTTCTTTTCTTAAATTGAAGTATAGTTGACTTACAGTATAATATTAGTGTATAACACGGTCATTCCATATGTTTTTATTTCCTATGCCCTGACTCATTTAATTCTCCGGACTCCCCTTTGAGAGAGGAGCTTGATATCATTCCTGTTTTACGGGAAAGGAAACCAGAGCTTGATGACATCTCACCAGACAGCTTGTGAGAATAACGTACCTGCCCCCACCCCCATCTAACCACTTGGTCACACGGCTCTGCTGTTCTCTGGTTGTTCCAGGCTGCTCTGCAAACAAAAGATGAGGGTTTCCTGATTAAATTAAAAAACAGCTACCAACCCAGTAGACCATCAGAAGAGAAAACCACCAGTATGTTCCCAGTTTCGAGGCAGCTAATGTGTGAGCGTGATTCATTATTTTTTAAGAAAGGGTTTATATATATATATATATATATATATATATATATATATATATATTTAATTTTTATTTATTTGTTTGTTTATTTTTGGCTGTTCTGGGTCTTCATAGCTGCATAGGCTTTCTCTAGTTGCCGCAAGAGGGGGCTACTCACTAGTTGTGGTGCACGGGCCTCTCACGGCAGTGGTTTCTCTTACTGTGGACCACAGGCTTTGGGACATTCGGGCTTCAGAAGCTGTGGCTCCCGGGCTCTAGAGAAGACTGAGTAGTTGTGCCTCTCAGGTTTAGTGGCTCCGTGGCACGTAGGGTCTTCCCAGGTCAGGGATGGAGCCCATGTGCCCTGCATTGGCAAGTGGATTCTTTACTGCTATATGTGTGCATAGGTCCCCTCCCTCTTGAACCTCACTGCCACCCTCTCAACCCACACCTCTAGGTTGTCACAGAGCACCAAACTGAGCTCTCTGTGCTACATAGCAGCTTCCCACTAGCCGTTTTATGGCTTCCCTGGTGGCTCAGTGGTAAAGAATTCACCTGCCAAGCAGGATGGGCAGGTTCGGTCCCTGGATTAGGAAGATCCCCTGGAGAAGGAAATGGCAATCCACTCCAGTTTCTTGCCTGGAAAGTCCCATGGACAGAGGAGCCTGGTGGGCTCCACAGGGTTTGAAAAGAGTTGGACATGACTTAGTGACTAAACACAAACAATCTGTTTTACAGATGGTAGTGTGTGTACGTCAATGCTCCTCTCTCAATTCATCCCACCCTTTCCTTCCCCCAATGAAGGGGTATGGTTTTTTTTGAGGGGGCCACTTCTATTGGTCTTTCATTTATTTGTCTTTGTTCTTTGGCCTTTGTGGGCCTCCCATCTCAGTGGCCCCTCTCGCTGCAGAGCACCGGCTCTGGGCGCATGTGCTCCAGAGCTCCGGCTCAGCAGTTGGCCACATTGGTCCAGTTGCTCCGCAGCACATGGGATCTTCCCAGGCCAGGGATCAAACCAGCGCCCCTTGCACTGCAAGGCAGTGTACTTACCCACTGGACCACCAAGGAAGCCCATGGGGTATGTTTTGATGTTAAACTTTATAAATGAATTTGCATCCTCGTTGGTTCACTTAACAGTGTGACATAAAGCTTTTTCTCCAGTTATCAATATGCTCCATAGCCATTGGTTTTTTGAAATGGCTTCTTCTAAAATGATTTATTTATTAATTTTTTTGTCCACACCACATGGCATATAAGGGCTTAGTTCCCCTACTGAGGATTGAACCTGTGCTCCCTGTGGTAGAAGCTCAAAGTCCAGGGAAGTCCTCATAGCCGTTATATATATATGATTTATTTATTTATTTTGCTGTATTTCCTGAAATCAAAGTTGACATTTATTCGATCCATATGTCAGTTTAAGACTCAAAATCTAAAATCAAGAAATACTAGGAATTCCTGGATAGATTATTGCCATTGACAATGTGGTTCAAACCAATGCAATGTGAGGTTAGGACGTGGGAAGTGGATGAAGGGAAAAAGAAGCAGTAGATTCAGGGCTTCCCTGGTAGCTCAGTGGTGAAGAGTTCGCCTGCCAATGCAGGAGACACAGGTTCAATCCCTGATCCGGGAAGATCCCACATGCTGAGGAGTAACTAAGCCCGTGGGCCACAACTATGGAGCCTGTGCTCTAGAGCCTTGGAGCCACAGCTGCTGATCCCATGCGCCGCAACTACTGAAGCCCATGTGCCCTAGAGCCCGAGTTCCACAGCAAGAGAAGTCACCCCAACAAGAAGCCTTTTCACCTCAACAAGAGAGAATCCCCTACTCCCTGCAACTATAGAAGAGCCTGTGACAGCCGTGAAAATCCAGACATAAATAAATAAATAAAATTAAAAAAAAAAGACACCACAGATTCTAAGATACACCCCATTGCACAAGTAATACGATGTGAAAAAATACATTAAAAAAAAGAATCAATAGACTCAATATGCAATTTTATAATGTCTCAAAGGAAGGGTTTTTCAGATCACTCATATTCTTTGAAAGCCATAGCCATTATATTTGAAGTCTGTAACAGCTATTCCTAAATAAAACTGTACTCACTGACTAAACCGCCACGATCTCTTTTACCCATGGTAGGGCATATATGTCAGTCCATCCCGCCCTCTCCTGCTCATGCTGCTATAACAGAACACTGCAGCCTGGGTGGCCTCTGCATGAAAGCACTGTATTTCCCATGGTTCTAGAGCCAGAGGCCCTGGAGTAGGGGTCTGCAGGGCAGGGCGAGGGCCCTCTCCCGGGTTGGGGTGGGGGGAACAGACTTCTCATTGTGTTCTCACGTAGTGAAAGGGACTAGGGTCTCCTCAATAAGGTACCCTCCCACTCAGGACGGCTCTACCCACGTGACAGGTCACCTCTCCTTCTAAAATCATCAAGCTGGGTTTCGACATACGAATTTTGGGAGAACACAATCACACAGATCACAACACTTTGAGTGGTTCCAAGTGTTTGTTGTTTACAGAAACTATTGCCCTGGACATCTTTGTGTATTCAACTTTTTTTTTTTTTTTCACACTTTAGATTCCTTCTGGTTAGGTTTTTCAGAATGAGAATTATTAGCTCAAAGGCTAGACTATTTATTAAAAATCTCCCCTAGTTTGAGAAGTAATTGACACCCATCACTGTATAAGTTTAAGGGCGACAGCTGATGGTTTGCCATGCATATATTGTCAGAGGGTTACACAGTGGGTTCAGTTAACATCTGTCTTCTCATCGCGATGCCATAAAGTTTCCTGAGAAGACAATACTCTCCTTTGTTTACGTGCTGTCTGTGGCTTTTACGTTACAATAGCAGAGCTAAGAAGCTGCAGCAGGGACATGAATTACCCTCCACACCCACCCCTGCTCTGGCCCCAGTCAAGACTAAAACATTTACTATCTGACCTTTCAACAGAGGAATGTTTACTAATTCTGACATAGCATTGCACAAAATAGATGTGAAAAAATACATTAAAAAAAGAATCAATAGACTCAATATGCCATTTTATAATGTCTCAAAGGAAGGGTTTCTCAGATCACTCATATTCTTAATAGACTCAATATGCAATTTTTAAGTCAAATTTACTCATATTCTTTGAAAGCCATAGCCATTATATTTGAAGTCTGTAACAGCTATTCCTAAATAAAACTGTACTCACTGACTAAACCGCCACGATCTCTTTTACCCATGGTAGGGCATATATGTCAGTCCATCCCGCCCTCTCCTGCTCATGCTGCTATAACAGAACACTGCAGCCTGGGTGGCCTCTGCATGAAAGCACTGTATTTCCCATGGTTCTAGAGCCAGAGGCCCTGGAGTAGGGGTCTGCAGGGCAGGGCGAGGGCCCTCTCCCGGGTTGGGGTGGGGGGAGCAGACTTCTCATTGTGTTCTCACGTAGTGAAAGGGACTAGGGTCTCCTCAATAAGGTACCCTCCCACTCAGGACGGCTCTACCCACGTGACAGGTCACCTCTCCTTCTAAAATCATCAAGCTGGGTTTCGACATACGAATTTTGGGAGAACACAATCACACAGATCACAACACTTTGAGTGGTTCCAAGTGTTTGTTGTTTACAGAAACTATTGCCCTGGACATCTTTGTGTATTCAACTTTTTTTTTTTTTTTTCACACTTTAGATTCCTTCTGGTTAGGTTTTTCAGAATGAGAATTATTAGCTCAAAGGCTAGACTATTTATTAAAAATCTCCCCTAGTTTGAGAAGTAATTGACACCCATCACTGTATAAGTTTAAGGGCGACAGCTGATGGTTTGCCATGCATATATTGTCAGAGGGTTACACAGTGGGTTCAGTTAACATCTGTCTTCTCATCGCGATGCCATAAAGTTTCCTGAGAAGACAATACTCTCCTTTGTTTACGTGCTGTCTGTGGCTTTTACGTTACAATAGCAGAGCTAAGAAGCTGCAGCAGGGACATGAATTACCTCCTCTCCACACCCACCCCCTGCTCTGGCCCCCAGTCAAGACTAAAACATTTACTATCTGACCTTTCAACAGAGGAATGTTTACTAATTCTGACATAGCATTGCTTTAATTGCTTAATTAATTTGTATTGATGTACAGTTGATTTATAACATTATGTTAGCTCAGGTGTATAGTGTAGTGATTTGATATTTTTATAGATTATACTCTATGGTTATTGTGAAATACTAGCTAGATTCCCTGTGGGGTACAATATAGTCTTATAGCTTATTTATTTTATATATACTAATTGACATCTTTTAATCTCCTACCTCCTCCTTGCCTCTCCCCTTCCCTTTCTCTCTCTCCACTGGTAGCCACCGGTTGTTTCCTGTTAGCTGTGAGTCTGTTTCTGTTTTGTTATGCTTTTTAGATTTCAGACGTTTTGTAAATTATAACCCACATGCAGTATTTGTCACTGGACTTATTTTGCTAAGCATAATACCCTCCAGGTCCATCTATGTTGTTACAAATGGCAAACTCTCATTCTTTGTTTATGGCTGAGTAGTATTCCATTGTATATACACTTATGTCTTTTACCCATTCATCCACTGGTGGAGCAGCGTGGGTTACTCCTCCATCTTGGCAATCATAAATTACACTGCTATGACCATTGGGGTGCACATAGTTTCCAAATTACTGTTTTTTATGTGCTGCAGATATATCTAGCATCTCTTTATATTTTTATATTGATTTATGTTTAATTGATTGATTCATTGACAATATTGGTTTGATTTCTGTCATACATCAACATGAATTCACCATAGCTTATCTAGCATCTCTTTAGATTGCCTGTGAGTTCCCCTAAAAGTATAATTCGTATGGAAACTTTTTGAATATTAACACAATGGAGTCTGAATTAAATAATTATTTCCATAAAATATGTCCAAGTTTCTGTTTTAACTCCTTGGTGAAATGAGGCAGTACGTAAATTTTTAAATGTCACAATAAAAGGCCATGTGATTTAATCTAATATACATGGAAATATCTTCTATTAAATTTTCTTATGAGGGAAGAGAAAGAATCTCCATTTAGTCATTTCTGGAGTCTGTTTAATGAGGAATACCTTTTTAAAATTATATCTCATTTTTGGGGAAAAAAATCTGAAGGTAGAAAGAAGGAGGCTTATTTCTCCAGCATGCGAAGATAGGGACTATCAGCCTGTTTGGGCTGCTATACCAAAAAGACCATAAATGGAGGGGCTTGAACAACAAGCATTTATTTCTCTCAGTCCTGGAGGCCGGAAGTCCCACAGTCATAAATATTTGAGAGACAACAAACAAGCTTGAAGCCAAGAAGCTTGGGGTCCGGTCTCATCTCCATCGCAACTTGCTCTGTAACTTCGGGTGGGCCTCACAGCCTCTCGGGGTGTCCCTGGGAAAAGGGAGGGATTGGATTGGAGCAGAAGTGACAAACTCCGGGCTTCCCTGGTGGTCCAGTGAGTAAGGACACCACCTTGCAGTGCAAGGGGCGCCGCTTCGATCCCTGGCCTGGGAGGATCCCACGTGCCGCGGAGCGGCTGGACTGATGTGTCCAACTACCGAGCCGGTCTGGAGCGCATGCGCCCGGAGCAGGAGCTCTGCGACAACAGAGGCTGCCGCGATGGGAGGCCGAAAGAACAAAGATGGATGAAAATAAATAAATGGAAGACCAATAGAAGTGACCCACCTCCTCCAAAAAAGAAGTGACAAACTCCAAAGCCACCATGGCCAATGGAGTGGCTCAGATGTGAGCGACCACCTGCATCTGTGAATGGCGGAAGCGAGGGGGAGGGAGCAGCCTGGGGACCTGGACCCATTTAAAAAAAGCAGTGGTTCCTTCGCTCAGGCTGACCTGTGCCAGGTGGGAACACAAGTCCGATGTTGCCAAATCATCAGATTTATAACAAGAAGCCAGAAACCAGGGTATGTATGTGACATCTGCCTTTATAAAAAACATTGGCTCAAAATGTGAAAGACACATGTAGGACAGAGGAAGCCCCTTTGGAGCTTCCAGTTTGTGTGCTCTGGCCTGTGCAGCCCAGATGGTGGTGGTGACAGACGTGCACACGTGTACACACAGGTTGGGGACGTGTAGAGCAGTTCCCTCATTGTGCCCATGGCCTTGAATCCACTCTTCCTTGCAGGCTGGGAACCCCAGCCCCACACCGTTCAGGGGCTGTGTGCCGGGTGCAGGGTGGGGCTGTGCTCGTCTGGGGAAGAAGGAGCGTGGGGGTTTGATGAGCGACTGTCTAACTCTGGCTCCGAGCTGACTAATCCCAGGGGAAACAACCATCATCATAATTAAAGGTGGATGAGAAGCCTGAGGTCCCGTCCTGGCCATCCTCCTCTGGGCCAGAGACCAGACCCTCTCTCAGACCCTATGGGGGCTCAGCAACAGATGGAGCAGTAGGAATCACCCAGAAGGAGGCGTGTCCCCTGGAAAGCTGGGCTGAGCTTTCGGAGGAGTTGAGGTCCGGTCTCATCTCATGGGCGGGGTCCCTGGGAAAAGGGAGGGATTGGATTGGAGCAGAAGTGACAAACTCCGGGCTTCCCTGGTGGTCCAGTGAGTAAGGACACCACCTTGCAGTGCAAGGGGCGCCGCTTCGATCCCTGGCCTGGGAGGATCCCACGTGCCGCGGAGCGGCTGGACTGATGTGTCCAACTACCGAGCCGGTCTGAGCGCATGCGCCCGGAGCAGGAGCTCTGCGACAACAGAGGCTGCCGCGATGGGAGGCCGAAAGAACAAAGATGGATGAAAATAAATAAATGGAAGACCAATAGAAGTGACCCACCTCCTCCAAAAAAGAAGTGACAAACTCCAAAGCCACCATGGCCAATGGAGTGGCTCAGATGTGAGCGACCACCTGCATCTGTGAATGGCGGAAGCGAGGGGGAGGGAGCAGCCTGGGGACCTGGACCCATTTAAAAAAAGCAGTGGTTCCTTCGCTCAGGCTGACCTGTGCCAGGTGGGAACACAAGTCCGATGTTGCCAAATCATCAGATTTATAACAAGAAGCCAGAAACCAGGGTATGTATGTGACATCTGCCTTTATAAAAAACATTGGCTCAAAATGTGAAAGACACATGTAGGACAGAGGAAGCCCCTTTGGAGCTTCCAGTTTGTGTGCTCTGGCCTGTGCAGCCCAGATGGTGGTGGTGACAGACGTGCACACGTGTACACACAGGTTGGGGACGTGTAGAGCAGTTCCCTCATTGTGCCCATGGCCTTGAATCCACTCTTCCTTGCAGGCTGGGAACCCCAGCCCCACACCGTTCAGGGGCTGTGTGCCGGGTGCAGGGTGGGGCTGTGCTCGTCTGGGGAAGAAGGAGCGTGGGGGTTTGATGAGCGACTGTCTAACTCTGGCTCCGAGCTGACTAATCCCAGGGGAAACAACCATCATCATAATTAAAGGTGGATGAGAAGCCTGAGGTCCCGTCCTGGCCATCCTCCTCTGGGCCAGAGACCAGACCCTCTCTCAGACCCTATGGGGGCTCAGCAACAGATGGAGCAGTAGGAATCACCCAGAAGGAGGCGTGTCCCCTGGAAAGCTGGGCTGAGCTTTTGGAGGAGTTGAGGATGTCTGAGGGTCCTGACGCATGAGCAGTGGGTCTGGGGGGACCTGGGCGAGCATCATAGTCTTGCCAGACTTCCCCACTTTTCCAGGGAGTTCAAAAATCCAGATCCCCCCTCCCCATTTTTTTTTGGTGGTTAAAATACATATAACATAAACGTACCATTTTACCCATTTTTAGGGTACAGTTCTGTGCAGTAAGTCCATTCACATTGCTGGGCAGCCATCACCTCGCTCATCTCTAGGGCATTTCATCTGCCCACACTGAAATCCTACTCCCGTTACTCGCTCACTCCCTGCTTCCCCTCTCCCAGCCCCTGGCAACCCTCCCCCAGCTACTTTCTGTCCCTTTGAGTCTGAGCAGGTGCTTTTGTTGTTGTTGACCACACTGCGTGGCTTGGGGAATCTTAGTTCCTTGAGCAAGGATTGAACCTGGGACCTGGGCAGTGAGGTGCACAGTTCTAACCACTGGGGGTGGGGTGTTACTCATTCAGTTGCATCCGACGCTTGGCCGCTCCGTGCACTGGACCACCAGGGAATTCCTGAGCAGGTTTCGTTTGTTTGTTTTAAAGAGGGAAATCTCCTCACTTTGAGAAAGTGGGCTCATTTACTACAGGCCACCAGAAGGCATCTGTGCATCTCACCAATATGGAGTCTCAACTTTCCCACCAAATCTTGCTCCATCTGTGACCTCTCTCTCTCACCCCAAACCTCATGTGCTTCCAGTGAGGCAGGTGGAAGGGGCTCGCAGGAATGCAGCTAGCAGTTGACCCTGTCAGATCAGCCTTTCACTTGCATCTCTAATCTGCTTGTTCTTACCTCCTCTGCCCCTTAGTCCTAACGAGTGAAAAACACCTTCACCTTCATCTGAGCTGCCCCCATTGTCTCCTCAATGGTCTCCCCGCTTCCCTGGGGTCCCCACAGCCTGTCCTCTCCCTCAGCAACACTGGCGACTTTGGAGCCAGGTAACCTGGGTTCACTTTCTGGACCCTGCTACTCCTCATCATGCCATTTTGGACGGGCCTCTTCATGTCTGTGTGCCTCAGTCTCATTGGATATGGATGGAAATAATCATGGGACCCAGATTCATTTTAGGGGATTAAATGGGTTCATCCATTAAAGTCAGTTGGTGCTAACAGTAGCAACATTGTAGTTACTATGCTTTCGAAATGTATTGTTCCTATTGATTTGCATGTTTATCCATTTCAGACTGACATGTTCCCTTAATAATAGGGACCCAATCTAACGGAACTCTTGTTTCTCTCGATCTTTGTACTTGTTTAGTAGGTGATCAATTAATGTTTGGGAAGGAAACAGGAGGGGAGGACGGAAGGAAAGAAGGGAGCAAGGGAGAGTGGGAGGATGTTTTCTTTGCGGAAAGTTAGGACACATCTTAAGATATTAAGCCTGAAGGGAGGTCCCTTCCCAGGGTTCCTGGATAGGTAAGGTCCCCACTTTCACCCCAGATCATAATAGAGCATCCCTTTCCTGTTTTTGCCAAGAAATAGACACCCCAAAACTTAGTGTATTAAAGCTACAAGCAGTATAATATTATTTTGTGAGTCAGAACTTGAGCCGGGCTCACCGGGCAGTTTTCCTGCTCTTCACAGGGTTAAATGTGGTCCCTTCGGGGCAGGTGGAAGGGCTGGTCTGGAAGTGAAAATGGCTGCACTTCGTGTCAGGTGACCCGGCAAAGTTGGTTGCAAGTCTGGGCCCCGCTGACACTGCTCCTCTGTGGCCTAGGCCTCCAGACAATATTGGGGAGCCAGGCCTTACCAGAGGCTCCACTTCCGTCACATCCTACTCATCAAGGAAATCATAGAGGCTACTCAGTTCCAGGCGGGGTAGGATCAGACCCCACCTCTTGAAGGAGGCGGAGTAAAGACCTTGTAGCACGTACGGCCACTATAAACGGTCCCTCCGTTGCAGCTCCTTCAAACCAGGGGTCACTCGGTCTCATGGACACTTTTCAGTGAATATACTTTGGTACAGATGTGCAAAATGTGCACCTTTTTCTTCCCCCTAGTGAGATGAACTGCCAGGCGGATTATGAATCACTGCATGGTGGTCTTCCTTTTTGCTGAGGCTTATCTAATCCTAGAGCTCTGCAAAAATTTCTGAAGCAAGCATGCATGGTCTTATAAGCTATTCAAATAATGCAGGAAATAAGGAACCACTCTTTTTTAAAAAAATTTTATTTTACTTTTTACTTTTACAGAGTTTTGTTGTTTACAGATATGTATGATCTCAAATTAGTCATATGTATATCACCCCAATTCCACACCTCCAGGCCATCGTACAACACCCCTGAAGGATCCCCTTTTCTCACAGCACAATGACAATAGCTACTTTTTTCACATATAATAGTATAGGTTTTCATGTTACTTCCTTTACACCTCCCACCCACTGTTCATTCCCCACAATGTTCATATGTCTATTCTCCATGTCTGTTTTCTCATCACCTCACTGCGTGTGTTATCATTACAAGGAACTCCTCTTGAGTTCTCTGCCCCACCCCTCAACGCCATTCCCCTCCGTGGAGATAATTCCCACCAGTACTTTGATGAGCATCCTTCATGAGGTTTCCCCATGTGTTGCATAGACTTGGAAGGTTTTTAAAAATGCAGATAGCCTCGTTCTCCTTATATTTTTTTCCCCTGTAATTTGCTTATTTTCCACTTTTAAGATTAGGTAGAGGAGATTATTCATGTCAGTACCCTGGCATTATTCTGTGTTTACATCCTGACTCATTGAACCCAGGCAGTGGCTACATTCGTAACATGTGAAACCTTCTTTCATGAATGGATCTGGAGGTTGTTTTCAGCTTCCAAATTGTTTTATCTGATGATGAACGTATGCGAAACGTGGCACCTGGCACCCAGTAGGTGCTCCCTCCATGAGCTGTGCATGGAATCCACTCCATCTCTGAACCCTGGGAGGAGTCTGGGACTCAGGACTTTGCCTCTGGTCACGGTCGCTGCTTTGCGGAGAAGCATGTGACATCATAGGAACAATGGCCAGGGGAATGCTGTGCCCTGAACAGCTGGGCTTAATCTCAGAGTTCCCCGGGTCGCCTGGGCCATGTAGGAGACGAATGAGCCCTGAAGGAGGCTCCCAGCTCTGTGGGTGATGAAGACAGCGCAGTGGATTCTGGGATGACAACCAACTATGCTCAACACGATGCTCTTCTCATCTTCAGAGCTTGAGGATCTGAAGAGCAGAGACAGCAGGAAACTCCCCCAGGAACAGCCAGCTAATACCAGACCCCATGTTTGTCGTCAGAGCCCAATCATTTGTGTTTTTGCTGGAACTGGTTGGTTGCTGCTCAGTCCCTCAGTCACGTCTGACTCTTTGTGACCCATAGACTGCAGAACGCCAGCCATCCTTGTCCTTCACTATTGCCTAGAGTTGGCTCAAACTCATGTCCATTGAATTGATGATGCCATCCAACCGTCTTACCCTTCTTCTCCTGTTTGACGGTCTGGGTTTTCAGAGTTTTCATGTGTTCATTCCCCACAATGTTCATATGTCTATTCTCCATGTCTGTTTTCTCATCACCTCACTGCGTGTGTTATCATTACAAGGAACTCCTCTTGAGTTCTCTGCCCCACCCCTCAACGCCATTCCCCTCCGTGGAGATAATTCCCACCAGTACTTTGATGAGCATCCTTCATGAGGTTTCCCCATGTGTTGCATAGACTTGGAAGGTTTTTAAAAATGCAGATAGCCTCGTTCTCCTTATATTTTTTTCCCCTGTAATTTGCTTATTTTCCACTTTTAAGATTAGGTAGAGGAGATTATTCATGTCAGTACCCTGGCATTATTCTGTGTTTACATCCTGACTCATTGAACCCAGGCAGTGGCTACATTCGTAACATGTGAAACCTTCTTTCATGAATGGATCTGGAGGTTGTTTTCAGCTTCCAAATTGTTTTATCTGATGATGAACGTATGCGAAACGTGGCACCTGGCACCCAGTAGGTGCTCCCTCCATGAGCTGTGCATGGAATCCACTCCATCTCTGAACCCTGGGAGGAGTCTGGGACTCAGGACTTTGCCTCTGGTCACGGTCGCTGCTTTGCGGAGAAGCATGTGACATCATAGGAACAATGGCCAGGGGAATGCTGTGCCCTGAACAGCTGGGCTTAATCTCAGATTTCCCCCGGGTCGCCTGGGCCATGTAGGAGACGAATGAGCCCTGAAGGAGGCTCCCAGCTCTGTGGGTGATGAAGACAGCGCAGTGGATTCTGGGATGACAACCAACTATGCTCAACACGATGCTCTTCTCATCTTCAGAGCTTGAGGATCTGAAGAGCAGAGACAGCAGGAAACTCCCCCAGGAACAGCCAGCTAATACCAGACCCCATGTTTGTCGTCAGAGCCCAATCATTTGTGTTTTTGCTGGAACTGGTTGGTTGCTGCTCAGTCCCTCAGTCACGTCTGACTCTTTGTGACCCATAGACTGCAGAACGCCAGCCATCCTTGTCCTTCACTATTGCCTAGAGTTGGCTCAAACTCATGTCCATTGAATTGATGATGCCATCCAACCGTCTTACCCTTCTTCTCCTGTTTGAGTCGGGTTTTTCTGTCGTTTTCAACAGAAAGGAGTCTCCCTGAATGCATGAGTCATGGAAGGACCATCCTCCAACTTATCCTTGTGACCCTGCTGGGGCTTGGCACAGAGCCAGTGGATGAGAGAATGCCACGGAGATCCTAGGAATCTTTAGGTCGGTGAGGAATCCCAGAGCAGCTTCTCAGACTCTGATGTGCAGACACACCACCTGAGAGCTTGAGGAACTGCAGATTCAAATTCACCAACTCCAGGGGCTGGCCTGAGGGTCTGGATTTCTTTCTTTTTTTTAAGCTTTTATTTTACTTTCAACTTTTACAGAGTTTTGTTTACATATGACTAATATGAGATCTGGATTTCCAACCTGATTCTAAGACCACTCTTGGAGAAACAGAGTCTGGGTGGCTCTGTGTCCCTGTGATGTCACCAGCCACGTGTGGGTATCAAGCACTTGAAATGTGGTTCAACCGAAATGAGACATTCTCTAAGTATAAAATGCATACTAGATTTTGAAAACTTATTTTAAAAATATCTAAAAAACACATTTGATAGTTTTTATATGTATTACAGTTTGCTATGGCAATAATACATTATTTTTATATTATTACTTTAATAATATAGTTATGTGTACCCTGTGGAGCTTCCCAAGTGAAGCTAGTGGTAAAGAATTTGCCTGCCAGTGCAGGAGATTTAAGAGATGTGGTTTTTATCCCTAGATTGGTTTGATCCCATGGAGGAGGGCATGGCCACCCACCTAGTATTTTTACCTGGAGAGTGCCATGGGCAGAGGTGCCTGGTGGGTGGCAGTCCATGGGGTCACAAAGAGTTGGACATGGCTGAAGTGACTTAGCACGCACACACCTAAAAGTATTATTAAATAATACTACTACAATAAATATGTTATTAAAACTTATTTTCACCTGGTTCTTTTTGTTTTGAAATGGGGCTACTAGAAATTTTATTTTTATTTTTTTTATTAAAAAAAATCTGTTTATTTTTGGCCTCATAGCATGCAGGATCATAGTTCCCCAAGCAGGGATCGAACCATCACCCATGCTTTGGAAAGCAGAGTCTTAACCACTGGACCACCGGGGAAGTCCCAGGGCTCCTAGACATTTTATTTTATTTTTTTTTACTGGTCTTTCATTTATCACAAGGCCTTGTTTTTTTTTTTTTTTTTAAATGGTTTCTTTTGGGGGGGGTTGGGGAGGGAGGAGGGTGGGCGGGCCACTTCTATTGGTCTTTCATTTATTTATTTTTCATCCATCCTTGTTCTTCAGCTCGTGTGGGCCTCCCATAGCGGTGGCCTCTGTTGTCGCAGAGCACCGGCTCTGGGCACATGCACTCAAGAGTTCCGGCGCGGTAATTGGACACATGGGTCCAGCCGCTCCGCGGCACGTGGGATCATCCCAGGCCAGGGATCGAACCAGCGCCCCTTGCACTGCAAGGCGGTGTCCTTACCCACTGGACCACCAGGGAAGCCCTAGAAATTTTAAAGTATATGTGCAGTTCACATATTTCTCTTGGAAAATGCTGGTCTCCAGTGTGGGCTCTTGGTGGGCAAGGAAATATGTCTTAAATTGCTGAGGGTTTCTCCTAACTGGACCCCAGGCCAACAAGGTCCAACATGGCAGAAGAATCAAGGAGCAGGAAGACTGAGAAGAAACATGGGCGATGGGGTTTTCTAGAAAGAGCCACATGTGAATGGTGCAGGAGAAGAACAGCATCACTGTGGGGTGAGAGAGTGAGTGAGGCTGGGGAGATAGTGGAGAATGAAGACTTCCTGCTATTTGAAGAGATTTTTTTTTCTTTCAGGTCTGAAAAAGAACACCTGTCAAAAATTAGCAAGAAAAAAAGAGAAAAAAAATTAGCAAGAATTAGTAGGGATGGGAGTAAAGGGGATTTTCACAGACACAGTCCAACTCAGTGATTTCACTCCTAGGCAGATAATGTAGAAAAGCACACGTGTAGATGAGGCATAAATTGCAAAAATGTCTGTGTTTCCCAACATTAGAGACAAACACAAGGTTCAGCATTAGGAGACGGAACAAATAAATTGTGCTGTGCATCTAAAATGGGGAAGGCACATTTCCATGGAAAGGAAGGAGCAGGAGCTACACTAACCAGAGGCTACATTTCAGATAATAACAGAGTGGGGAAAGCACATTCTGGTAAGTACAGAGTGATACCATTAGTACGAAACTTTAAAAAAAAACAGGCACAAAACTGTATGTCATACAGGAATAAACATATAAAAAACATAAACACATCAAAGGGAAACATAAAATTCAGAATCATGGTTATCTTAGGGGCAAAGGAGGAAAGTATGATCAGAGAGATAAGAGGCTCACAGGGGTCTACTATTAAAAAAAAAGAATGTGATCATTTATTCATTAAAGAAAACCATCTACTTAAAGACAGAGTCCATTATGAGCATGTGAAATGCTGCCACTGTAACTTTATTCTTAAATTTTTTTCTATTGCTCTGTCTACTGTTTGTTTTATTTTTTAATAACTTGTTTTCATTTTTTATGTTTATCATGGTCAGAGTTTGAAGACTCCTATCATTCTACACTTTTTTGTTAACTCTATAAAGTTTTTTTTTTTTTTTTTTTTAACTGGGTGGGAGGAAGAAAAGTGTTTGTGTTATTACTCCCCGATTTTTTTTTTTTTTCAGTTCTACCTGTTTATTGCTGCCAACCCGTCTCTCTCCACCCCGCTCATGCATGCATGCTCAGTCATGTAACCCCATGGACTGCAGCCCACCTGGCTCCTCTGTCCATGAGACTTCCCAGGCAGGATTACTGGAGTGGGTTGCCATTTCCTTCTCCATACTCCCCGTTTTATAAATCTGAAAGACCATTAAAAATACCCAGGCATTCATAAAATCATTATAAAAGATGACTCAGAATACCTCTGTATACAAATTTTCTGATCTTAAACTTTTCTAAAACTGGGATTCATGGTTGGCGTCCTCAGCATCTAGAGCGATTCTTGCACACAGTAGGTGCCCTAAAAGATTTATCAGATAAATGCATGGATGTTTTCCTAAGAGCTATTGCCCTTGGTGTGTCTATTAGAACTACCCAGGAAACCAGTGAAAATAAGAATGCCCTTTGGGTCCCAAGGGATCCAACGCAATCCTAGGTACTCAGAGTCTGATGAAAACTAAGTGATTGGAAAATACATCCCTGCAAATGTCTATTGCATTTGTCTCTACAAAATGGTTTAACATTAGAGCACGTAGAAAAATTGTGCTGTGCATCTAAAATGGGGAAGGCACATTTCCATGGAAAGGAAGGAGCAGGAGCTACACTAACCAGAGGCTACATTTCAGATAATAACAGAGTGGGGAAAGCACATTCTGGTAAGTACAGAGTGATACCATTAGTACGAAACTTTAAAAAAAAACAGGCACAAAACTGTATGTCATACAGGAATAAACATATAAAAAACATAAACACATCAAAGGGAAACATAAAATTCAGAATCATGGTTATCTTAGGGGCAAAGGAGGAAAGTATGATCAGAGAGATAAGAGGCTCACAGGGGTCTACTATTAAAAAAAAAGAATGTGATCATTTATTCATTAAAGAAAACCATCTACTTAAAGACAGAGTCCATTATGAGCATGTGAAATGCTGCCACTGTAACTTTATTCTTAAATTTTTTTCTATTGCTCTGTCTACTGTTTGTTTTATTTTTTAATAACTTGTTTTCATTTTTTATGTTTATCATGGTCAGAGTTTGAAGACTCCTATCATTCTACACTTTTTTGTTAACTCTATAAAGTTTTTTTTTTTTTTTTTTTAACTGGGTGGGAGGAAGAAAAGTGTTTGTGTTATTACTCCCCGATTTTTTTTTTTTTTCAGTTCTACCTGTTTATTGCTGCCAACCCGTCTCTCTCCACCCCGCTCATGCATGCATGCTCAGTCATGTAACCCCATGGACTGCAGCCCACCTGGCTCCTCTGTCCATGAGACTTCCCAGGCAGGATTACTGGAGTGGGTTGCCATTTCCTTCTCCATACTCCCCGTTTTATAAATCTGAAAGACCATTAAAAATACCCAGGCATTCATAAAATCATTATAAAAGATGACTCAGAATACCTCTGTATACAAATTTTCTGATCTTAAACTTTTCTAAAACTGGGATTCATGGTTGGCGTCCTCAGCATCTAGAGCGATTCTTGCACACAGTAGGTGCCCTAAAAGATTTATCAGATAAATGCATGGTTGTTTTCCTAAGAGCTATTGCCCTTGGTGTGTCTATTAGAACTACCCAGGAAACCAGTGAAAAATAAGAATGCCCTTTGGGTCCCAAGGGATCCAACGCAATCCTAGGTACTCAGAGTCTGATGAAAACTAAGTGATTGGAAAATACATCCCTGCAAATGTCTATTGCATTTGTCTCTTAATCTTTCAGCAAAATTTGTTATCTCTGCTTTAACAGAGGCAAGGAAAATAGTAAAATATATTGAAATTGGTTTGTATTAAAAAAAACTCCTTTGTAGTTAGGACAGTAAATTATAGACATAGAATTCAATATAAGCCATAAATTGAATATTTTAGTGTGAGTAGAATTGTATCGAGTGTTCCTTTGGGAATTAGAGTTTATTTCCTAAGCTTTTGTTCACTACATCATGAGTCTTTTCAATAAAACGATCTCATTGCCTGACAGCCAGACAGGGTTTTCAGTGATGCAAGAGGATTTTATTGGGTGTGGTTAACTGAGAAAATGGTTCTCTGAAGATACTTTATGACCAAATATTTACTAATGTCCCTTAGCAGCCCTGGTTAATTTCAGAATGCATATGAAAGCCAATAAATGTGAACAAACTAGGATGTGCACACACATCCACTGTTGCCACTCTCCTTCAGGTAGATAAAAGTCAAGAAATGTAACTGAAATAGAAAACTTGATGCTACTATGACCTTACTACTGAAAGTTGTTAAGCAGATGAAAGGGATTAAGACGGATGGTCATGTCACATAGAGATTGAAATCCATCCACCCATTTGAGTAGGTGGCCATTTGTTTCCAATAGTTGGGTTCAGGGGCCTACATGGTGGTGCAGTGGTCAAGTCATCACCTTCCAATGCAGGGAGCTTAGGTTCCATCCCTGGTCAGGGAGCTAAGATCCCACATGCCTCTTGGCCAAAAACAAAAACAAAAACAACCAAATAACTAATACTTAAAACAGAAGCAATATTGTAACAAATTCAATAAAGACTTTAAAAATGGTCCACATTAAAAAAAATCTTTAAAAAAATAGCTGAGTTGAAGGTTTATAATTCATTAATTTTTTCCCAAATGATGGAAAAATCATTTCCTATTCTTTACCCATTAGACTTTTTAAAAAAATACCTTTGATCACTTTGTAAATGTTGTGTCTGCTTTTTTTTTTTAATTAATTAATTTATTTATTATATTTTTGACTGTGCTGGGTATTCATGGTTCTGCTGGGCAATGTGAGGGCTTCACATGGCAGGGCTTCTCTTGTTTTGGAGCACGGGCTCTAGAGCACTCGGGCTTCAGTTGTGGCTTAGTGGCTCTATGGCGTGTTGGATCTTCCCGGCCATGTTTCTTACATTGGCAGTTATATTTTTTCCTACCAAGCCACCAGGGAAGCCCTATCCCTTAGAATTTGATGGTTGCAAGAAATAAAATTGACTCTTCTGTTCTGAAATGCTACAGGTTAACTAACTACCAGATGAAGGACTGAGCTTGGGAGGCTTGGGGTTCCAGGCGTCAAGAGTGAACTGAGTCTCTCCTGGATGAGCAAGAGAGGGAAAGACCCGCCCACCCCTTGGCATAGTCTGGGAGAGGGTGACAAGTAGTCTCTGAGACAACCTCACTGGTCCTGACCCCATGGTATTCATGCCCTTGTGTGACCCCTTCCCCTTGAGCTTGGCTGGAGTCACTAGCTTGCTTCTAACAGATTGAATGAGGCAAGCATGAGGGGTATTATGCTGATGAAGAATGCAAAAGAGTCTGTCTATTGCACTGTCTTGTATTCTTGCTTGGTGTGATGAAGCAGCTGCCATGTGCGGGCCACATAAAGAGAATCCTCCATGGCAATGAACTGATGAGGCCTCCAGTTGACAGCCTGTGAAGAACTGAGGTCTGTAGACCAACAGCCCTAGAAGAACCAATTCTGCCCTCAGCCACTGGTTTTACCTGGAAGTGGATCCTGCTATAATTGAACCATTTTTTAAAATCCTTTAAAAAAGTTATCTACTTATTTAGTCTGGCTATGCTGGGTCCTCATTCCAGTGTATGGGTTCTTGCATCCATGTTTTCTTTTGTTGAAGCGAATGGGGTTTTTCTCTCTGGTAACAAATTCAATAAAGACTTTAAAATGGTCCACATTAAAAATCTTTAAAAAAATAGCTGAGTTGAAGGTTTATAATTCATTAATTTTTTCCCAAATGATGGAAAAATCATTTCCTATTCTTTACCCATTAGACTTTTTAAAAAAATACCTTTGATCACTTTGTAAATGTTGTGTCTGCTTTTTTAATTAATTAATTTATTTATTATATTTTTGACTGTGCTGGGTATTCATGGTTCTGCTGGGCAATGTGAGGGCTTCACATGGCAGGGCTTCTCTTGTTTTGGAGCACGGGCTCTAGAGCACTCGGGCTTCAGTTGTGGCTTAGTGGCTCTATGGCGTGTTGGATCTTCCCGGCCATGTTTCTTACATTGGCAGTTATATTTTTTCCTACCAAGCCACCAGGGAAGCCCTATCCCTTAGAATTTGATGGTTGCAAGAAATAAAATTGACTCTTCTGTTCTGAAATGCTACAGGTTAACTAACTACCAGATGAAGGACTGAGCTTGGGAGGCTTGGGGTTCCAGGCGTCAAGAGTGAACTGAGTCTCTCCTGGATGAGCAAGAGAGGGAAAGACCCGCCCACCCCTTGGCATAGTCTGGGAGAGGGTGACAAGTATTCTCTGAGACAACCTCACTGGTCCTGACCCCATGGTATTCATGCCCTTGTGTGACCCCTTCCCCTTGAGCTTGGCTGGAGTCACTAGCTTGCTTCTAACAGATTGAATGAGGCAAGCATGAGGGGTATTATGCTGATGAAGAATGCAAAAGAGTCTGTCTATTGCACTGTCTTGTATTCTTGCTTGGTGTGATGAAGCAGCTGCCATGTGCGGGCCACATAAAGAGAATCCTCCATGGCAATGAACTGATGAGGCCTCCAGTTGACAGCCTGTGAAGAACTGAGGTCTGTAGACCAACAGCCCTAGAAGAACCAATTCTGCCCTCAGCCACTGGTTTTACCTGGAAGTGGATCCTGCTATAATTGAACCATTTTTTAAAATCCTTTAAAAAAGTTATCTACTTATTTAGTCTGGCTATGCTGGGTCCTCATTCCAGTGTATGGGTTCTTGCATCCATGTTTTCTTTTGTTGAAGCGAATGGGGTTTTTCTCTCTGGTTTCTGTGCACAGGCTTTTCATTGCAGGGACTTCTCTTGTTATAGAACATGAGCTCTAGGGGATGGGATCATTGCAGGACACGGCTTTGTTGCCTGAGGCATGTGAGACCTTAGTTTCCAGACAAGGGATCGAACTGTGTCCCCGCATTGGCAGTCAGATTCTTAACCAATGGACCACCAGGGAAGTCCCTCAGTTGAACCTAGAGATGAGACGGTAGCCCTGACTGGCCTCTTACTCAGAGGCTGTGAGAGCCCACAAACCAGAGGGCCCCTGCTCAGCCACACCTGAATTCCTGGGCCACAGAAACTGTGCTGTCACACAGACTTGTCGTTTCCAGTTGCTACATTTCGGGACAGTTTGTTACATGGCGTATGAATTTGCTAGGGAGGCCATAACAGAGTACCATAAACTGGGTCATTTAGAACCACAGACATTTATTTTCTCATGGTGCCTGGAGGCCAGAGGTCCAAAATCAAAATGTCCGTGGGTCCATACTCCCCAGAGGCCCTTGGGAAGGGCCTGTTCTTGCCTGTTGTCCTGGCTTCTGGTTGCCTCAGGCCTCCCTTGGCTTGCCGATGACCAGCTTCTTCCTGTGTCTCTTCCCACAATTGTCCTTTGTGCTTATCTGTGTCTGTGTACAGATTCCTCTTGTTTATAAGGGACCCAGTCATACTGGGTTAGGATCCACTCAGTGACCTTCTCTGAACTTCACTACGTGGGCAGAGGCCCTATTTCCAGGTAGAATCTGATTTACAAGGGCTAGCGTTTAGAACATCAACGGATTTTTTTAGAGAGATCACACAATCCAATCCAAGGACTTTCTAGGTGATTCCGTGGTAAAGAATCTACCTGCCAAGCTGGAAATGCAGGTTTGATCCCTGGATCAGGAAGATCCAGGAGCAAGAAATGGCAACCCACTCCAGTATTCTTTTTTTTTTTTTAAACTGCTTTTTTTTTTTTTTAATTTTGGTGGGGGGCACTTCTATTGGTCTTTTGTTTATTTATTTGCATCCATTTTGTTCTTTGGCCTGAGTGGGTCTCCCATCACAGTGGCCTCTCTTGTCACAGAGCACTAGCTCCAGGCACATGCGCTCCAAAGCTCTGGCTCAGTAGTTGGACACATCAGTCCAGCCGCTCTGCGGCATGTGGGATCTTCCCAGGCCAGGGATCGAACTGGCGCCCCTTGCACTGCAAGGTGGTGTCCTTACCCACTGGGCCACCAGGGAAGCCCCACTCCAGTATTCTTGCCTGGAGAATCCCAAGGACAGAAGAGCCTGGTGGGTTATGGTCAATGGGGTCACAAAGAGTCAGACATGACTTAGCACTAAACTACAACAATCCAATCCAACAACTAACAATTAGATAATTAGCATAGAATTGATTCCCAAAAAGGAAAGTTGGCAGCACTATTAGAAGAAAGAAAAAAATGCTGCTACTCTATAAAAAAGGACAGTATATGTTAAAAGTTCCCATCCAGTAGCACTGAAGTGTCTAACACAGTCGTTACCAGGAACACGTGGCTGTTGGTCACTTGAAGTGTTGTGGGTCCAAAGTGACATGTGCTATGAGTACAAAATAAACACTGCAATTTGAAGACTTAAAATAAAAAAAATAGATAAAAATATTTATCAACAATCTTTTATATTGATTTTCTATTGAAATAATATTTTGGATATACAGATGAAAGAAAATATATTATTGAATTTAATTCTACCTGTTTCTTTTTTTTTAATGACTCAAGAATTCTTTACTTATTTGTTAAAAATAATTTCATTTTTATTTATTTATTTTTGTGTATTTATTGGCTTTGCTGGGTCTTTGTTGCTATGCATAGGCTTTTCTCTACTCGTGGGGAGTGAGGACTACTCTCTAGCTGCAGTTTGCAAGATTTTCATGGCCGTGGCTTCCCCTTTTTCTGGCTCCTGGACTCTAAAGCTCTGGCTCAGTAGTTGGACACATCAGTCCAGCCGCTCTGCGGCATGTGGGATCTTCCCAGGCCAGGGATCGAACTGGCGCCCCTTGCACTGCAAGGTGGTGTCCTTACCCACTGGGCCACCAGGGAAGCCCCACTCCAGTATTCTTGCCTGGAGAATCCCAAGGACAGAAGAGCCTGGTGGGTTATGGTCAATGGGGTCACAAAGAGTCAGACATGACTTAGCACTAAACTACAACAATCCAATCCAACAACTAACAATTAGATAATTAGCATAGAATTGATTCCCAAAAAGGAAAGTTGGCAGCACTATTAGAAGAAAGAAAAAAATGCTGCTACTCTATAAAAAAGGACAGTATATGTTAAAAGTTCCCATCCAGTAGCACTGAAGTGTCTAACACAGTCGTTACCAGGAACACGTGGCTGTTGGTCACTTGAAGTGTTGTGGGTCCAAAGTGACATGTGCTATGAGTACAAAATAAACACTGCAATTTGAAGACTTAAAATAAAAAAAATAGATAAAAATATTTATCAACAATCTTTTATATTGATTTTCTATTGAAATAATATTTTGGATATACAGATGAAAGAAAATATATTATTGAATTTAATTCTACCTGTTTCTTTTTTTTTAATGACTCAAGAATTCTTTACTTATTTGTTAAAAATAATTTCATTTTTATTTATTTATTTTTGTGTATTTATTGGCTTTGCTGGGTCTTTGTTGCTATGCATAGGCTTTTCTCTACTCGTGGGGAGTGAGGACTACTCTCTAGCTGCAGTTTGCAAGATTTTCATGGCCGTGGCTTCCCTTATTCTGGCTCCTGGACTCTAGAGCACAGGCTGAGTAGTCGTGGTGCCTGAGCTTAGCTGCTCCTGGGCATCAGGGATCTTCCCACATCAGGGATCGAAACTGTGTCTCCTGCACTGGCATGCAGATTCCTTACATGGAACCACAAAGGAAATGCTTTAATTATTTTATTCTCCTTTGGTTTTTCTTTGGCCATGCTTCTCAAAGTGTGGACAGAAGCATCACCTGGGAGCTGGAAGACATGCACGTTCTCGGGCTCCCATCTCCAGACTTCTGAGCCTGGGCAGGCCAGCCACCTGTGTTTTGTCAAATTCTGCAGGTGGTCAGATGCATGCTTGTGTTTGAAAACTCCCAGTCTGCAGTTTGCGAACACGTCAGCTGCCGCTGTACTGAAGGCCTGTCTCCCACCTGCCATCAGCCACTTCACTGAATACCTAGCCTCAAGCCATGCCATTCCACAGAGGTGGGTCTTCTTCTGCTCTGGAGCCCCCTACTTTCACAGCCCGCTTTCAGAATCCTCTCCCTGAACCCCGAGCTCAACTGAAGCACACGATTCAGCCAAGATGACAGGTGGCTTCTCCTGAGAAGAGTTGACGGGCCCTCTCACTGGGGCATGATTGACAGCCCCCTAATCAGAGGGAAGAGAAGGGCGCGCCTCTAGAATGATGTTTGCTCTGTAAATATTTGACATTATCTACCCTGCAAACCTGAAAGAGAACTTCATTTTTCTTTCTTTTCTGGGGAATATAGCAAGTCACAGAACACCCTTAAGTATAATTAGTCTGACAAGGAGTTCCTGATCGGGACTGGGTACTTAGGATGCAGGAGGAAGTGTGGGTACCTTTCTGTCTCCACTGTTCAAGGTGGATGAGGGCTGCTTACCTGGCACATGGGAACCCCAGCTCCTATAGCTTATGAATGTGCAGACTGTCCTCCTGGCGGGCGGTGGATTCTCAGCAGGCAGACCTGGGGACCTAAGAATCTACATTTCTAACAAGCTCCCAGGTGATGGTGCTGTGGTTGGTTTGAGGACCACACTTCACTGAATAGTGGGATTTGCAGAATCTTTCTGCTGCTACCTCAAACGTTAATGTCTGGAGACAGCTTTCAGAAGATTTTTAGGGCCTGGCTTCTGTTATTACACTTGGGCTTGCATTCTTGCTGTACAAAATTGAGCTGTGTGACGATGGACAGGTGAACTCACCTCTCTGAGCTGGCACCACACTAATGAGAACACCTTTTAGGGCAGGGTGACTCATCTTTAAAAATAGCTGCTTTAATTATTTTATTCTCCTTTGGTTTTCTTTGGCCATGCTTCTCAAAGTGTGGACAGAAGCATCACCTGGGAGCTGGAAGACATGCACGTTCTCGGCTCCCATCTCCAGACTTCTGAGCCTGGGCAGGCCAGCCACCTGTGTTTTGTCAAATTCTGCAGGTGGTCAGATGCATGCTTGTGTTTGAAAACTCCCAGTCTGCAGTTTGCGAACACGTCAGCTGCCGCTGTACTGAAGGCCTGTCTCCCACCTGCCATCAGCCACTTCACTGAATACCTAGCCTCAAGCCATGCCATTCCACAGAGGTGGGTCTTCTTCTGCTCTGGAGCCCCCTACTTTCACAGCCCGCTTTCAGAATCCTCTCCCTGAACCCCGAGCTCAACTGAAGCACAGGATTCAGCCAAGATGACAGGTGGCTTCTCCTGAGAAGAGTTGACGGGCCCTCTCACTGGGGCATGATTGACAGCCCCCTAATCAGAGGGAAGAGAAGGGCGCGCCTCTAGAATGATGTTTGCTCTGTAAATATTTGACATTATCTACCCTGCAAACCTGAAAGAGAACTTCATTTTTCTTTCTTTTCTGGGGAATATAGCAAGTCACAGAACACCCTTAAGTATAATTAGTCTGACAAGGAGTTCCTGATCGGGACTGGGTACTTAGGATGCAGGAGGAAGTGTGGGTACCTTTCTGTCTCCACTGTTCAAGGTGGATGAGGGCTGCTTACCTGGCACATGGGAACCCCAGCTCCTATAGCTTATGAATGTGCAGACTGTCCTCCTGGCGGGCGGTGGATTCTCAGCAGGCAGACCTGGGGACCTAAGAATCTACATTTCTAACAAGCTCCCAGGTGATGGTGCTGTGGTTGGTTTGAGGACCACACTTCACTGAATAGTGGGATTTGCAGAATCTTTCTGCTGCTACCTCAAACGTTAATGTCTGGAGACAGCTTTCAGAAGATTTTTAGGGCCTGGCTTCTGTTATTACACTTGGGCTTGCATTCTTGCTGTACAAAATTGAGCTGTGTGACGATGGACAGGTGAACTCACCTCTCTGAGCTGGCACCACACTAATGAGAACACCTTTTAGGGCAGGGTGACTCATCTTTAAAAAATAGCTGCCTCTTTGAGCAATATTTTTAGACTCCTCCCCTCTCCATTGCCTCCCTCCCCATGAAACTTGAATGCCACATACACATAGCACATCTGTTTTGGTATTTTGTGGAGGACCACATACATTGTAACAGCTAAGATTTCTCACCCCTCAAGAACTGATGTTTTTCCCAGTTGGGAGTGATGTCACCCAGTTGAGAATGATTATTTTAGGGCAATGGTAAAGACTAAGAGAAGGTAATTTCTGGCAAGAACCTGATACAAAGTAAGGGTTTAACAATGGTTATTCATGTGCATTATCTAAACTATGTTAAAGATAATGTATTATTATAATACAATATACTGCTGACCCTTGCACAACACAGATTTGAACTGTGTGGGTCCACTTATACGCAGATCTTTTTCAACAGTGATTATGACAGTAGGACATGGTCCATGGTTAGTTGAAGCCACAAATGCAGAATCCAGGATATAGAGATCCAGCGCCCTGAAGCCCTGGGCCATTCAAGGGTCTTCCTGACCCAGGGATCCAACCCATGTCTCCTGCATTGGCAGGCTTATTTTTTTTTTTACCACATTGCCACCAGGGAAGTTCATATCATGTATTATATCACATTGTATTTTCCTTCAGTTTAGTAGTACCTGCAGTTTGAATAGGAATGAAAGACCAAGGTAGAAGGTGAAGAAACAGAAGCGAACTGAGGTGACCTTGAAATGCATCACAGCCGTCCGGGATCTGAGAGCAGACCTGGGTCTCACTTACAGGCCACAGGATCTCAGAGGTGTCGGCTATGCGTTGGGTCTCTGCATCTTCATCCCACCCTGGGCAAGACCCTCTTCTTCCTCCTGAATGCAGACGAGTCAAGGCGAGAGCACAGGCAGGGGCCCGTGGCCTCGATCAACTGTGTGGAATCTGCCTCCCTGTGTGCCCACTGGGTGGGCGTGCTGCTGCAGGCAGCCAGGCAGGCAGCTCTGGTCACCTTGAGGGCACAAGGGCTGTCCAGGAGTGACCCGACTTTAAAATTTAGGGCCTGGCTTCTGTTATTACACTTGGGCTTGCATTGCGAAAAATTGAGCTGTGTGACGATGGACAGGTGAACTCACCTCTCTGAGCTGGCACCACACTAATGAGAACACCTTTTAGGGCAGGGTGACTCATCTTTAAAAATAGCTGCCTCTTTGAGCAATATTTTTAGACTCCTCCTCTCCATTGCCTCCCTCCCCATGAAACTTGAATGCCACATACACATAGCACATCTGTTTTGGTATTTTGTGGAGGACCACATACATTGTAACAGCTAAGATTTCTCACCCCTCAAGAACTGATGTTTTTCCCAGTTGGGAGTGATGTCACCCAGTTGAGAATGATTATTTTAGGGCAATGGTAAAGACTAAGAGAAGGTAATTTCTGGCAAGAACCTGATACAAAGTAAGGGTTTAACAATGGTTATTCATGTGCATTATCTAAACTATGTTAAAGATAATGTATTATTATAATACAATATACTGCTGACCCTTGCACAACACAGATTTGAACTGTGTGGGTCCACTTATACGCAGATCTTTTTCAACAGTGATTATGACAGTAGGACATGGTCCATGGTTAGTTGAAGCCACAAATGCAGAATCCAGGATATAGAGATCCAGCGCCCTGAAGCCCTGGGCCATTCAAGGGTCTTCCTGACCCAGGGATCCAACCCATGTCTCCTGCATTGGCAGGCTTATTTTTTTTTTTACCACATTGCCACCAGGGAAGTTCATATCATGTATTATATCACATTGTATTTTCCTTCAGTTTAGTAGTACCTGCAGTTTGAATAGGAATGAAAGACCAAGGTAGAAGGTGAAGAAACAGAAGCGAACTGAGGTGACCTTGAAATGCATCACAGCCGTCCGGGATCTGAGAGCAGACCTGGGTCTCACTTACAGGCCACAGGATCTCAGAGGTGTTGGCTATGCGTTGGGTCTCTGCATCTTCATCCCACCCTGGGCAAGACCCTCTTCTTCCTCCTGAATGCAGACGAGTCAAGGCGAGAGCACAGGCAGGGGCCCGTGGCCTCGATCAACTGTGTGGAATCTGCCTCCCTGTGTGCCCACTGGGTGGGGCGTGCTGCTGCAGGCAGCCAGGCAGGCAGCTCTGGTCACCTTGAGGGCACAAGGGCTGTCCAGGAGTGACTGCAGGGCGGGGGGCCTGTCCCACCCTGAGGGTCAGGGAAAAAGGCAGGTCACAGTCACGCGAAGGCCAGCACGGGGGCTTGAGAGGACCCTATTTGGCTGGAGGGTGGGGCGTACTGGAGGAGACGGGAGTCCTGGGCTGGAGGGGCCCAGCCAAAGCACGGTCTCGGGCGGTGGAGGCAGGGAGTGGTCTCCAGGGCCACAGGGAGCCATGGAAAGGGATCAGTCAAGAGATGAGGTCAGGCAGGAGGGGCTAGGCGTGCTTCTACACTGTAGATTCTTTGTGTTTTTCTTTCCGTTTCCCTTGGGATGGGAGGCGCTTAGTTCCAGAGTCTGGGAAACAGACCAAGAGGGGACTGGACAATCTAGGGGGATAATGGGACACCAGCTCCGAATTCAAATATCTCTGCTGTCACATTTGCTCGGGTGACAAAGTGTCTCCTCTGCGACTCAACCTGCAGGGTCTAGGCCACCCTGCAGGCCCAGGATGCCCAGAAGCACATACTGCTCAGACTTGATTAGGCCCAGTGGCCGCTATGTGGTAACTAAACCATCAGCTTTTCTTTTCTTTTTTCTTTTTTAAAAAATGCAAACAGAATTTTTTTTTTTTTTTAAAACCTTTTATTTATTTATTTTTGGCTGTGCTGGGTCTTTGTTGATGTGTGGGTTTAGCTGCTCTGCGGTATGTGGGATCTTCCCGGATCAGGGATCGAACCTGTGTCTCCTGCATTGGCAGACGGGTTCTTATCCACTGAGCCACAGGGGAAGCCCTGCAAACAGAATTTTAATAGCAAGTATACTGCCTGATGGAGAAGGAAATGGCAACCTACTGCAGTATTCTAGCCTTGAAAATTCCATGGACAGAGGAGACTGGTGGGCTCCAGTCGATGGAGTCGCAAGAGTTGGACAGGACTGAGCGACTAAACCACCACCACCATACCTCCTGAACGTATGGGACCTAGCCAGGAAAAGGGAGTTATTCTGAAATGGCCCAAGCCATCACCTTAAGTACTGAAAAGCCTTCCAGGGTGCGTGCTGCAGGCAGCCAGGCAGGCAGCTCTGGTCACCTTGAGGGCACAAGGGCTGTCCAGGAGTGACTGCAGGGCGGGGGGCCTGTCCCACCCTGAGGGTCAGGGAAAAAGGCAGGTCACAGTCACGCGAAGGCCAGCACGGGGGCTTGAGAGGACCCTATTTGGCTGGAGGGTGGGGCGTACTGGAGGAGACGGGAGTCCTGGGCTGGAGGGGCCCAGCCAAAGCACGGTCTCGGGCGGTGGAGGCAGGGAGTGGTCTCCAGGGCCACAGGGAGCCATGGAAAGGGATCAGTCAAGAGATGAGGTCAGGCAGGAGGGGCTAGGCGTGCTTCTACACTGTAGATTCTTTGTGTTTTTCTTTCCGTTTCCCTTGGGATGGGAGGCGCTTAGTTCCAGAGTCTGGGAAACAGACCAAGAGGGGACTGGACAATCTAGGGGGATAATGGGACACCAGCTCCGAATTCAAATATCTCTGCTGTCACATTTGCTCGGGTGACAAAGTGTCTCCTCTGCGACTCAACCTGCAGGGTCTAGGCCACCCTGCAGGCCCAGGATGCCCAGAAGCACATACTGCTCAGACTTGATTAGGCCCAGTGGCCGCTATGTGGTAACTAAACCATCAGCTTTTCTTTTCTTTTTTCTTTTTTAAAAAATGCAAACAGAATTTTTTTTTTTTTTAAAAACCTTTTATTTATTTATTTTTGGCTGTGCTGGGTCTTTGTTGATGTGTGGGTTTAGCTGCTCTGCGGTATGTGGGATCTTCCCGGATCAGGGATCGAACCTGTGTCTCCTGCATTGGCAGACGGGTTCTTATCCACTGAGCCACAGGGGAAGCCCTGCAAACAGAATTTTAATAGCAAGTATACTGCCTGATGGAGAAGGAAATGGCAACCTACTGCAGTATTCTAGCCTTGAAAATTCCATGGACAGAGGAGACTGGTGGGCTCCAGTCGATGGAGTCGCAAGAGTTGGACAGGACTGAGCGACTAAACCACCACCACCATACCTCCTGAACGTATGGGACCTAGCCAGGAAAAGGGAGTTATTCCCTGAAATGGCCCAAGCCATCACCTTAAGTACTATCTTCAGCCAAAAACAAAAGAAAGACCTTAGGTGAGGGAGGAAGCAAGCTATGGCAGGTTATCACACAAAGCACAGTCAACCAGGGTATAAACCATCAACTCGGAAGGGCCTGCCATTAGCCAAGCCTCATGCCAGGAGCAGGAGTGTGCTTTTCCCATATCACAGCTTAGCTTTGAATTCGGGGTTCACTGTGTTGAGTGGAGCACGGGGTCGTTGTGTGAACTGAGAGGTTTCTTAACTTCATGTCTGGCTACCAGGTGAGCATCTGTACATTTAACATATTGAGGTATGGGCTTGTTCATGCATTCACTGGTTCTTTTAACAAATATTGCCTTGAGTAAGTACCATGTGTGAGGCACGATGGGCTGTCTTAGCACTCGCGGACATGATGGTGAATCCAACAGGCGCTGGCCCCTGCCCTCACGGAGTCAGCTATCTACTGACAGTGTAACAGGGGTTGGCAAAAGTTTTTGGTAAAAGACCCCCAGTGTTTTGAGGGGAGGCCATGGAGTCAAGAGAAAATTGAGTTATAACCATGTTATTATGAGTTGAAGCGTACAGACAACCCTGTGGAATGAAGAGGCTCCATAGACATCTCCAGTGTAACCACTGAACTTGGCCGTTCTATTATGAGAGGCAGCCACACGGTAAGTATTCACGTGGCTGAGGCTGTGTTCCAATAAAACTTTATTTAAAAAAAAGTTCAGGTGACGGGTGGGTTTGTTCTGTGGACTACAATCTGTTTACTGATGCTAGAGAACATATGAGAACACAGATGCTGGAGCTGGTTTGCCTGGCTGAATCTCAGTGATCTCACTTCCTAGCTGGTTGATCCTGAGCAACTTACTTGTCCTCTCTGTTCTCAGTTTCTTCCTCTGTAAAATGCAAGTGACCATTGTACTTACATCCTAGGGTTGGTTGTTGGGATTACACGAGATAATACATGTAGAGTGTTCTTGGTACAATATTTGAAATGTGGTGCCTTGGGCCATTACACGAGATGGGGACTAAACCACCACCACCATACCTCCTGAACGTATGGGACCTAGCCAGGAAAAGGGAGTTATTCCTGAATGGCCCAAGCCATCACCTTAAGTACTATCTTCAGCCAAAAACAAAAGAAAGACCTTAGGTGAGGGAGGAAGCAAGCTATGGCAGGTTATCACACAAAGCACAGTCAACCAGGGTATAAACCATCAACTCGGAAGGGCCTGCCATTAGCCAAGCCTCATGCCAGGAGCAGGAGTGTGCTTTTCCCATATCACAGCTTAGCTTTGAATTCGGGGTTCACTGTGTTGAGTGGAGCACGGGGTCGTTGTGTGAACTGAGAGGTTTCTTAACTTCATGTCTGGCTACCAGGTGAGCATCTGTACATTTAACATATTGAGGTATGGGCTTGTTCATGCATTCACTGGTTCTTTTAACAAATATTGCCTTGAGTAAGTACCATGTGTGAGGCACGATGGGCTGTCTTAGCACTCGCGGACATGATGGTGAATCCAACAGGCGCTGGCCCCTGCCCTCACGGAGTCAGCTATCTACTGACAGTGTAACAGGGGTTGGCAAAAGTTTTTGGTAAAAGACCCCCAGTGTTTTGAGGGGAGGCCATGGAGTCAAGAGAAAATTGAGTTATAACCATGTTATTATGAGTTGAAGCGTACAGACAACCCTGTGGAATGAAGAGGCTCCATAGACATCTCCAGTGTAACCACTGAACTTGGCCGTTCTATTATGAGAGGCAGCCACACGGTAAGTATTCACGTGGCTGAGGCTGTGTTCCAATAAAACTTTATTTAAAAAAAAGTTCAGGTGACGGGTGGGTTTGTTCTGTGGACTACAATCTGTTTACTGATGCTAGAGAACATATGAGAACACAGATGCTGGAGCTGGTTTGCCTGGCTGAATCTCAGTGATCTCACTTCCTAGCTGGTTGATCCTGAGCAACTTACTTGTCCTCTCTGTTCTCAGTTTCTTCCTCTGTAAAATGCAAGTGACCATTGTACTTACATCCTAGGGTTGGTTGTTGGGATTACACGAGATAATACATGTAGAGTGTTCTTGGTACAATATTTGAAATGTGGTGCCTGCCTTGGTAAATGGTAGCTATTCCTTTTTATATACACAAGGAAAGTAGGCATTAACCAATTATGATCATGTGATGAGTAAAATGACCACTTTCATAAGTATTGCTTGACCAGGTCCTGGGGGACTTTAGCTAACCGGGGGCAATTGATGAGTTTTGTCCAGAGAAATTCCCATATTTTTCAGGGTAGAACACTTACTGTGGGTACTTCATTGAAATGAACGTTTAAAATCACTTTCTTGGTTTCTTTTACACATTGTAGTCATGCTACATTAAGATGTTTCTTTAAAAAAAAAACCAAAAACCTCAGCCCATGTAAATGAGACCATGCAATATTTGCCTTTCTGGTTTTATTTCACTTAGCATAATACTCTCTAGGCCCATCTGTGCTGCCACAAATGGCAAGATTTCCTTCTTTTTGAAGGTGGAATAATCTTCCATTGTAGATGTATACCATATTTTCTTTTTTTTTCTTTTAAGATTTATTTATTTATTTATTTTGGGCGGGGGTCGGGTTGGGGAGGGAGGGGAGCGGGCCGGCCACTTCTATTGGTCTTTCATTTCTCTATTTTCATCCGTCTTTGTTCTTTGGCTCCTGTGGGCCTCCCATCGCGGTGGCCTCTGTTGTCGCAGAGCACCAGCTCTGGGCGCATGCACTCCAGAGCTCCGGCTCGATAATTGGACACATGGGTCCAGCCGCTCCGCGGCACGTGGGATCTTCCCAGGCCAGGGCTCGAACCGGCGCCCCTTGCACTGCAAGGCGGTGTCCTTACCCACTGGACCACCAGGGAAGCCCTCCTACTCGTTTCTTGTTTGTATGGTTTCTTAAGGGTAAATTGGATGTAATTTTTACTTTTGTTCTTATCAGGTAAAGTGTCAGGTTAGGTGTTTTTTTTTCCCTTTGGTTTCTTCCAGTCGTTTTTTTCCCCCTTATCTTAGATTGCCTGTGGCCTGAAGATGATATGTCTAGGTGGTTTTTTTCCCCAAAGAATTTTCCCCACCACATCAGAGGTTTCATTTCTTCTTCTTCTTCTTGTAATATTTATTTACTTATTTGACTTGGATCTAGCTCCCTGATCAGGGATCGAACACAGGCCCCCTGCATCGGGAGCCTGGAATCTTAGCCACTGGACCACCAGAGAAGTCCCATGAAGATGATATGCCTAGTTTTGTTTTTGTTTTTCTTTCTGGCATTTATCCTCTTTCTCAGACTTCCTGGATCTGTGGTTTGGAGTCTGACAATAATTTAGGGGAAATTCTCAGTTACTATTGTTTTTTGAATTCATCTTCTGTTTCTGTTTCTATTCTGGTACTCCCTTTACATGGGCTTCCCAGGTGGTGTTAGTGGTAAAGAACCCTCCTGCCAGTGCAGGAAATGTAAGAGACATGGGTCTGATCCCTGAAGATCCCCTGGAGGAGGGCATGGCAACCCACTCCAGTGTTCTTGCCTGGAAAATGCCATGGACAGAGGAGCCCGGTGGGCTGCAGTCCATGAGGTTGCACAGAGTCGGGCATGACTGAAGTGACTGAGCACACTCACTTTACATGTATGTTACACCTTTTGTTGTTGCCCTGCAATCCTTGGATAGTTCATTTTTCTTTTTCGTTTTAGTCTTTGTTCTCCTAGCTTTTCAATTTTTAAGGATTCTAATACATACTCTCTAGCTCAGAGGTGCTTTCCTTAGTCATATATGGTCTACTTAAAAACCTATCCCTCTTCATTTCTGTTTGGTTCTTTCTTAAAATTTTTCTTTTTGCTTACATTGCCCATGTGTTCTACTCTCCTTCATTTATTAGAGCCCTTAGCTTATTAATTATAGTTGTTTTAAATTCCATATCTGGTGCTAGCTCTATTGTTTCAAATTATATATTTTCCCTTTTGGTATGCCGTAATTGCTGGATGGTTCAGAAGAAGACTATTGAGAATCCCTTGGACAGCAAGGAGATCAAACCAGTCAATCCTAAAGGAAATCAACCCTGAATATTCATTGAAAGGTGTGATGCTAAAGCTGAAGCTCCAATATTTTGGCCACCTGATGCAAAGAACTGACTCCCTGGAAAAGACCCTGTACTGGGAAAGATTGAAGGGGACGAGAGAGGATGAGGTGGTTGGATAGCATCACTGACGCAACAGACATGATTTTGAGCAAACTCTGGGCGATGGTGAAGGACAGGGAATTCTGGTGTGCTGTAGTCCATAGGATTGCAAAGAGTCACAACTTGGCAAGTAAACAACAACAGTGATGTTCTGGGTAAAAGAAACTGCTGTAAATAGGACTTCAGCAATGTGAGATGAAGAGTGGGGAGTGGAATGTGTTCTAGAGTCTTACAATCACATCTCAGTTTTTTTTTTTTTTTAAGTGAGCTTGTGCTTTGGACTGTGAATGTTGAAAGAATTTCTTTGTTTTTTTTTTTCCCTACTCCCTCCCCTCTATTAGGTGAGGTAGGAGGCTGGAACAGGCTGAAGTGAATTGGATGTTTCCCTTCCCTGGATAGGTGAGGTTCTGGTTAACTAGTTTTTCCTGAGAGCAGGACTTGTTAAGAACAGAATGCTCTGGTGTATTTCAAAAGGGTTCCCTTTTCCTTCCCCTGGGGGAAGCTGAGGAAGATTTTTCTCTGATGTTTACTGTGGGAATTTGACTGAGCTTCTGGAGGTAAATGCTCAGGATCCTATTTCCTTCTCCTTAAGCCTTAATTCCCTGTGCTTGCCTTTTTTTTTTTCTTTCCCCCTAGACATGTGGAGCAGCATGCAGGCTCTTAGTTGTCTCACAGGAGTTCGAACCCTTGCCCCTGGCTTTGGGAGCTTGGAGTCTTAACCACTGAACCACCAGGGAAGTCCCTTCCAGTTCTTGCTGGTCTGCCTCTTTAATCTTGAGGATGGAGCTTTGCTCTGCGTTCTCCTCTCTCTTCTGGATTTAAGAACTGTTGATTTTTCAGTCTTTTTACTCATGATTGGGATAAACTGGTGACTTCCAAGCTTACCTGCTTAACTAGCCTGTGACAACTTTTTTTTTTAATTTTTAATTTTTTTAAAGCTTTTATTTTACTTTTAACTTTTACAGAGTTTTGTTGTTTACAGATATGTATGTTCCCAGATTAAAGCCTATGACTATTCTTTAAGCACACATGTTTTTGTGACTGTGTACTATTCTACCACATAGATGTTTCATAGTTTATTTCATCAATCTCCTATTTTAGAACGTTTATGTTCTTTCCAACTTTTCACAATTGCAATGGTGAATGATCGGACATTCCTATCAAATACGCAACAGACATGATTTTGAGCAAACTCTGGGCGATGGTGAAGGACAGGGAATTCTGGTGTGCTGTAGTCCATAGGATTGCAAAGAGTCACAACTTGGCAAGTAAACAACAACAGTGATGTTCTGGGTAAAAGAAACTGCTGTAAATAGGACTTCAGCAATGTGAGATGAAGAGTGGGGAGTGGAATGTGTTCTAGAGTCTTACAATCACATCTCAGTTTTTTTTTTTTTTTTAAGTGAGCTTGTGCTTTGGACTGTGAATGTTGAAAGAATTTCTTTGTTTTTTTTTTTCCCTACTCCCTCCCCTCTATTAGGTGAGGTAGGAGGCTGGAACAGGCTGAAGTGAATTGGATGTTTCCCTTCCCTGGATAGGTGAGGTTCTGGTTAACTAGTTTTTCCTGAGAGCAGGACTTGTTAAGAACAGAATGCTCTGGTGTATTTCAAAAGGGTTCCCTTTTCCTTCCCCTGGGGGAAGCTGAGGAAGATTTTTCTCTGATGTTTACTGTGGGAATTTGACTGAGCTTCTGGAGGTAAATGCTCAGGATCCTATTTCCTTCTCCTTAAGCCTTAATTCCCTGTGCTTGCCTTTTTTTTTTTCTTTCCCCCTAGACATGTGGAGCAGCATGCAGGCTCTTAGTTGTCTCACAGGAGTTCGAACCCTTGCCCCTGGCTTTGGGAGCTTGGAGTCTTAACCATTGAACCACCAGGGAAGTCCCTTCCAGTTCTTGCTGGTCTGCCTCTTTAATCTTGAGGGTGGAGCTTTGCTCTGCGTTCACCTCTCTCTTCTGGATTTAAGAACTGTTGATTTTTCAGTCTTTTTACTCATGATTGGGATAAACTGGTGACTTCCAAGCTTACCTGCTTAACTAGCCTGTGACAACTTTTTTTTTTAATTTTTAATTTTTTTAAAGCTTTTATTTTACTTTTAACTTTTACAGAGTTTTGTTGTTTACAGATATGTATGTTCCCAGATTAAAGCCTATGACTATTCTTTAAGCACACATGTTTTTGTGACTGTGTACTATTCTACCACATAGATGTTTCATAGTTTATTTCATCAATCTCCTATTTTAGAACGTTTATGTTCTTTCCAACTTTTCACAATTGCAATGGTGAATGATCGGACATTCCTATCAAATACATATCCATTTCACATCTTCAACTATTTTCTGAGGAACACTCTTCAGAGTAATTAATCACAGGGCATTCATATTTTAGAGAAAGTGATAAATACAGCTTAATCTTTTTCTAGAAATTCCTGTCTATTTTTTGCTTCCAGCAGCAATACGTGTGGATATCTCTTCTTTGACCCTGCTCCAATAATGGAAACATTATGTTTTATTTTTGTCAATTTGATAAGTGGGGGCTGCCCTGGTGGTCCAGTGGGTAAGGAAACTGCTTTGCAGTACAAGGGGTGCTGGTTTGATCCCTGGCCTGGGAAGATTCCATGTGCCACGGAGCGGCTGGACCAATGTGTCCAATTACCGAGCCAGCGCTCTGGAGTGCATGCACCCAGAGCCGGTGCTCTTCAGTGAGAGAGGCCACTGTGATGGGAGGCCCACGCAGTTCAAAGAACAAAGATGAAAATAAATGAAAGACCAATAGAAGTGGCAAAAAAACAAAAAAGCCCAAACAACAAAAAACGAACCAACCTTTCAAATTTGGTAAGTGGGAATGATTTCTTTCTGTTTTAATATATGTCTCTGTGGTTATTACTGTCACTTGATATTGTCTTAAATGTTCACTAAGCATTTGTATTGCTTCACATGTATGCTGTCAGTTCATGAGTTTTGCCAAAATTTTTCTATTTGGATGTTTATTTTTCTTAGTATGTATAAATACTACATTATTAATTATGCTAGTCACCATTAATTACACATTAATGTAATTTCCCCCATGTGTGAATTTTCATCATACTTGTGTGTATTTTTTTTTTGACTCCTAGAATTTAAGTTTCTATGATTTCTTCCTTAATATTTATACCTGGAAATAACTTCCTTGATTGGTATCAGGTAACTATTGACTTACGTTTTCCTCTAGTTGTTTTATGTTTTCATTTCTAGAATTAATTGTCATTTATCTAAAATATGCATAGCCTAAGATATTTAAGTAACATTTTTTTTTACCCCTGAAAAATCTACCAATCATCTGAGCACTATCTTATTGGTTATTAATATACTTTTTCCCTACAAATTTAAAAGAATATGCTAAATTCTTTAAACATTTAACAAATTCCTGGGCATTATTTTGTTTTACATTGAATTATTTCTTTACTCTTGCACCAGTTCAACATTTGAAAGTAATCTTAACTTTATAGTATATTTTCATACCTAAATGGGATATTTCTTTACTATATGTCTGTGTGTATGTGTGTGAGAGAGAAAGAGAGAGAGAGAGAGAAAGAAAGAGAGAGGGAGACTTTCTCAGTTGTGCCCAACTCTTTTTGACCCCATGGACTATACCTCGCCAGGGTTCTCTGTCCATGGAATTCTCCAGGCAAGATTATTGGAGTGGGTTGCCATTCCCTTCTTCAGGGGATGAATTTTCCTGATCCAGGGATCAAACCCAGGTCTCTTGCACTGCAGGCAGATTCTTTACTGTCTGAACCACCAGGAAAGCTCTCTCTCTCTCTCTCTCTCTCTCTCTCTCTCTCTATATATATATATATATATTCTTTATCATTTTTTATTTTTTAATTTTGGAAAAAAATCTACCCTTAGTAAAGCATTCAATATGACTAGAGTGTTTTTAAATACTCTGTGGTTATTACTGTCACTTGATATTGTCTTAAATGTTCACTAAGCATTTGTATTTCTTCACATGTATGCTGTCAGTTCATGAGTTTTGCCAAAATTTTTCTATTTGGATGTTTATTTTTCTTAGTATGTATAAATACTACATTATTAATTATGCTAGTCACCATTAATTACACATTAATGTAATTTCCCCCATGTGTGAATTTTCATCATACTTGTGTGTATTTTTTTTTTTGACTCCTAGAATTTAAGTTTCTATGATTTCTTCCTTAATATTTATACCTGGAAATAACTTCCTTGATTGGTATCAGGTAACTATTGACTTACGTTTTCCTCTAGTTGTTTTATGTTTTCATTTCTAGAATTAATTGTCATTTATCTAAAATATGCATAGCCTAAGATATTTAAGTAACATTTTTTTTTACCCCTGAAAAATCTACCAATCATCTGAGCACTATCTTATTGGTTATTAATATACTTTTTCCCTACAAATTTAAAAGAATATGCTAAATTCTTTAAACATTTAACAAATTCCTGGGCATTATTTTGTTTTACATTGAATTATTTCTTTACTCTTGCACCAGTTCAACATTTGAAAGTAATCTTAACTTTATAGTATATTTTCATACCTAAATGGGATATTTCTTTACTATATGTCTGTGTGTATGTGTGTGTGTGTGTGTGAGAGAGAGAGAGAGAGAGAGAGAGAGAGAGAGAGAGAGAGAGAAAGAGAGAGGGAGACTTTCTCAGTTGTGCCCAACTCTTTTTGACCCCATGGACTATACCTCGCCAGGGTTCTCTGTCCATGGAATTCCCCAGGCAAGATTATTGGAGTGGGTTGCCATTCCCTTCTTCAGGGGATGAATTTTCCTGATCCAGGGATCAAACCCAGGTCTCTTGCACTGCAGGCAGATTCTTTACTCTCTGAACCACCAGGAAAGTTCTCTCTCTCTCTCTCTCTCTCTCTCTCTATATATATATATATATATATATATATATTCTTTATCATTTTTTATTTTTTAATTTTGGAAAAAAATCTACCCTTAGTAAAGCATTCAATATGACTAGAGTGTTTTTAAATACTCAGTTTGTTGATTATGGTTTAAGACTTGCAAGATGCATAACAAATTGGATGCATTTGGAGTTTGTTGATGGACCTCTGCCCTGCCCAACACTTCTTCTGTTGGGAGCTATGTCTTGGTCTCCTCAGGGCTTGTCTGTGTCTGACATCTGCACCTGGACTTCTGAGGTTCCACCTCGAGTCCACTGGGTTTAGAGAAAACACTCTTAGACTCTTAGCCTGGCTTGCTGCTGGGGGCAGGGTCTCACACTCCTGGCCTCTTCCTCTCCCAGTTCGTCCCTGAGTTTTTCACCCAGTAGCTCAGGTGAAGCTCACCGAGGCTCCTGGCTGCCCAGAAAGTTAAGATGGCTCACATGTGTGTTCCTCCATTTAGTCAATAGTGGTCTTTGATGCCATGAAACTTTTAAGAGATACATTACTGCACTGTGGGCTGGATGAGAGAATCTGGGAAGACTCAGGCAGTGGGTGGGCAGGAGTGAGACTGGGAGCCTACCTCTTCCAACCTTTTAGCCAGTTGGAAGTGCTGAGGAGTTCAAACTTCCCTCCATCGTTGCTAACACATCACAGCAGCTGTCCACTAATAACTGAGTGGAGGTGGTGTATAAACACCCCAGCTCCCTACTCAGTGGGCAAGATAAATTGCCCTGTCTCCTAGGGTCCCTAGAGAACTTACCGTGCACTTTATTTCTATTTTTATTACATCAGCTCCACCTCAGCCCCTCAAGCATTAGATCCAAGAGGTAAGGACCGCTGGAGTCCAACCCTTTGCCTTCACTGCCTCTCCTTTTCTCAGCCATCTTGCTTTCTCTAGCCTGGCCTCACATGTTTTTTTTTTTTTGTGGGGGGTGCGGATCGGGGAGGGAGGCAGGCAGGCGGGCCACTTCTATTGGTCTTTCATTTATTTATTTTCATCCATCTCTGTTCTTTTGGCCATGTGGCCCTCCTATCGCAGTGGCCTCTGTTGTCACAGAGCACTGGCTCTGGGCGCATGTGCTCCAGAGCTCCGGCTCGGTAATTGAACACATCAGTCCAGCCGCTCCGCGGCACGTGGAATCTTCCCAGGCCAGGGATCGAACCGGCGCCCCTTGCACTGCAAGGCGGTGTCCTTACCCACTGGACCGCCAGGGAAGCCTCTGTCATGTTTTTTCCTTTTTTACTGGCTTAGACCTGGAACCACAATGATGAGGTAGAGCTAACAGGTGCTCATCATCATTTGATGAGCATGGTTCCCCAGGGCTTGTCTGTGTCTGACATCTGCACCTGGACTTCTGAGGTTCCACCTCGAGTCCACTGGGTTTAGAGAAACACTCTTAGACTCTTAGCCTGGCTTGCTGCTGGGGGCAGGGTCTCACACTCCTGGCCTCTTCCTCTCCCAGTTCGTCCCTGAGTTTTTCACCCAGTAGCTCAGGTGAAGCTCACCGACGCTCCTGGCTGCCCAGAAAGTTAAGATGGCTCACATGTGTGTTCCTCCATTTAGTCAATAGTGGTCTTTGATGCCATGAAACTTTTAAGAGATGCATTACTGCACTGTGGGCTGGATGAGAGAATCTGGGAAGACTCAGGCAGTGGGTGGGCAGGAGTGAGACTGGGAGCCTACCTCTTCCAACCTTTTAGCCAGTTGGAAGTGCTGAGGAGTTCAAACTTCCCTCCATCGTTGCTAACACACCACAGCAGCTGTCCACTAATAACTGAGTGGAGGTGATGTATAAATACCCCAGCTCCCTACTCAGTGGGCAAGATAAATTGCCCTGTCTCCTAGGGTCCCTAGAGAACTTACCGTGTACTTTATTTCTATTTTTATTACATCAGCTCCACCTCAGCCCCTCAAGCATTAGATCCAAGAGGTAAGGACCGCTGGAGTCCAACCCTTTGCCTTCACTGCCTCTCCTTTTCTCAGCCATCTTGCTTTCTCTAGCCTGGCCTCACATGTTTTTTTTTTTTTGTGGGGGGTGCGGATCGGGGAGGGAGGCAGGCAGGCGGGCCACTTCTATTGGTCTTTCATTTATTTATTTTCATCCATCTCTGTTCTTTTGGCCATGTGGCCCTCCTATCGCAGTGGCCTCTGTTGTCACAGAGCACTGGCTCTGGGCGCATGTGCTCCAGAGCTCCGGCTCGGTAATTGAACACATCAGTCCAGCCGCTCCGCGGCACGTGGAATCTTCCCAGGCCAGGGATCGAACCGGCGCCCCTTGCACTGCAAGGCGGTGTCCTTACCCACTGGACCGCCAGGGAAGCCTCTGTCATGTTTTTTCCTTTTTTACTGGCTTAGACCTGGAAACACAATGATGAGGTAGAGCTAACAGGTGCTCATCATCATTTGATGAGCATGGCTCTCCTGCAGTCATGTGACATGTCCCTGCGAGCTGACTGTGCACCGACAGCAAGTCATTGCGGGTGGGGCATCGGGCTCTTCTTGGGCAGCTCGTGTGTGAGACATGGTCTTTCTCCTGGGACATTAAAGGAAATGGAAGGGAGCAGATAGGGATACTGCTGAGCAGGATCATGGCTCTGAGGTGCAGGTTGCTGGGTCGCTCCATCATGTGTGTCTCTCTGTTACATTCTTGAATTGGTGAGACAGTTGCCCACTGCCTCTGCCCAGATTCCATTGTAAATTACTCAGGCACAAGCTGACTGGATCTGAGAGTGTGCAAAGGCAGCCTGGAAACCAAGCAAGGGGGCTGGCATTCAGTCAAAAAAAAAAAAAAGAGAGAGAGAGAAAAGGTCTGCTGGAGACAAGAGGAGACACTAGAAGTGGGTCAGTGGGTCTGAGCAACAGAGAAGCCCACCAATAATTTCCTTGCTTGGCCTCCCTGGGGGTCAATGCCATTCCCCATGCCCTCCTTCCCCCTCCTCTCTTGCCATCTTTAAAAAACACACATAGACAGAAATCAATCCATCAAATGTCATTACAGATTTATTAAGCCTGATGTAGAAAGACATTTAACAGTAACATCTTCAGAAAGCATAAAAAGAGCACTTCTATTCAGTCTTGTGCTTTGAAAATCTAAATATATTTTTATCATATAAATAATTATTTTCATGTTTTAAGTGCATCTATGTTTCTTTTCTTCTTCTTCTCTCTTTCAATTTTAATTTTTCAGTTGGCCAAAGAGGAAGTCTTTGTTGATGGAAATGAAGTCATTTGCAAAGCTCATGGTGTTGGGAGGCCTGTCTGTGTTAGACAGTAACAGCCCTGTTTCCAAAAGGTGGTTCAATGTCTGCAGCATTAAAATGAGGGACAGCCTCCAGCAAAAATCATAATGGAACACACCCAGGTCCTTAATGTCAGCAGTTGGGTTTCCTGATGCAAATTATGATAAAGGTTTCAGATGGGGACAGTCTGTTTCCAATAACACTCCTGAGTTGGGGGAAGGAAAAGATGATTTTTTTCAACACAAAGGAAAGAGTTATCATGTTTAAGAATGTAAATAACACACTTATAGAAACCTTTTTGATGGAAATGAGGGGCTCCGTATAACCTTGGTAAGGGTGTTGTTATTTTTCCACAATAGCGAACAGAAGTAGGATCTATTATTTAGGGCTTTAATTACCGTTCACAAAATGGCACGATTTTTTTTTTTTTTTAAAAGAAACTCTTTTGAGGTAAAAAAAAAATAATGGCTTCTCTGATATAATTTTCACCTCCACCATCAGAATTTATTTCTAGTGGTAAAATTGTATTTTTTTTTATAAACCCTCTCCTTTTGGAGATTAAAATAGGGCTGTAGCACACTCATCCATCTCAAGTGCGCCCAAACTAAGGCATTTTTATTCAGCCAGGGGCTGCTCCAAGTATTTCTTTTGACTTGATTTAAGTTATACGAGATCTCAAGACTGGATTGTTTAGAATTAGGAGGAAAGACAGGAGACTGGCACCAGGAGACAAAAGTAGGAGCACCTTTTCTGAAAAATCCCTGTGGTGTTTTTATTTTTCACCTCCCCCAGGCTGGTAAGCTATCATTTCTAGCGAGATTGTGTATCTCTGGGCACTGACAATGCAGCAGAGCCTTTGAAAATTTGCAAATAGTGATTGCATCAAGTGCTAGCATTCGAGTGGATCAGGAGCAAAGGAAAGCGTGGCCAGCCAAGGAAGAACTTTCCAGATCCCAGAGGTGAAGTCTCGGATGCCTCTCTGTGATGAATCTGTTTGGCCACAGGGTGGTATAATTTTCCTAGCAGAAAAGTTTTTTTTTTTTCCATCGCAAGGACAATTTATAATCATCAAAAACAAGTGAATCATTTGCAAAGCTCAGGGTTTTCCTTTTTAGATGTTTCAGGGCAGTTGCAGCATTAAAATGAGACAGCCTCCAGCAAAAATCATAATGGAACACACCCAGGTCCTTAATGTCAGCAGTTGGGTTTCCTGATGCAAATTATGATAAAGGTTTCAGATGGGGACAGTCTGTTTCCAATAACACTCCTGAGTGGGGGGAAGGAAAAGATGATTTTTTTCAACACAAAGGAAAGAGTTATCATGTTTAAGAATGTAAATAACACACTTATAGAAACCTTTTTGATGGAAATGAGGGGCTCCGTATAACCTTGGTGAGGGTGGTGTTATTTTTCCACAATAGCGAACAAAAGTAGGATCTATTATTTAGGGCTTTAATTACCGTTCTCAAAATGGCATGATTTTTTTTTTTTTTTTTTTTTTAAAAAGAAACTCTTTTGAGGTAAAAAAAAAATAATGGCTTCTCTGATATAATTTTCACCTCCACCATCAGAATTTATTTCTAGTGGTAAAATTGTATTTTTTTTTTATAAACCCTCTCCTTTTGGAGATTAAAATAGGGCTGTAGCACACTCATCCATCTCAAGTGCGCCCAAACTAAGGCATTTTTATTCAGCCAGGGGCTGCTCCAAGTATTTCTTTTGACTTGATTTAAGTTATACGAGATCTCAAGACTGGATTGTTTAGAATTAGGAGGAACGACAGGAGACTGGCACCAGGAGACAAAAGTAGGAGCACCTTTTCTGAAAAATCCCTGTGGTGTTTTTATTTTTCACCCCCCCAGGCTGGTAAGCCATCATTTCCAGTGAGATTGTGTATCCCTGGGCACTGACAATGCAGCAGAGCCTTTGAAAATTTGCAAATAGTGATTGCATTGAGTGCTAGCATTCGAGTGGATCAGGAGCAAAGGAAAGCGTGGCCAGCCAAGGAAGAACTTTCCAGATCCCAGAGGTGAAGTCTCGGATGCCTCTCTGTGATGAATCTGTTTGGCCACAGGGTGGTATAATTTTCCTAGCAGAAAAGTTTTTTTTTTTTTTCCATCGCAAGGACAATTTATAATCATCAAAAACAAGTGAAACGTGGTTTTGATTAAAACAGCCTGTTGGCTCAATAATTTCTGTAATTTTAAAAACATCCTTAATGCAGAAGAAGAACACGCCGATGTCAGGAATGGCCTGGGGCCCCATTACAACAGCAACCGAATAAATAAGGGAAAGAATCGCGAGGTCATAAAAACAAAATTAAGCTAATGTTTCAAATTTTGACAATTATGAATTCTTCCTCTAAGAAGACATTGAAAAAAATGTTCAGGCACTATTAGATAAAATACAAAGAAGATAATTCTTACATGGATGAGGTTGCAGTTCTCCCAAGGGGTAAAGCATGCCTTTGAAGGAAAACCCAGAATTAGGACGTTGGTTCCTCCTTAAATCCAGCAATTGGATAGGACTCATGCAGACAGACAAACTTGGTTCTTATCATTTCTTGGTTAAACTCAGACCTAATTGTTTTGTAAGCTATTGAAAGAGAATGATCAGGGGAAAAAAATTACAAGCATAATTTTTTTTTTTTATACAAAAGAATCCCCATTGTGGGCCAGTTTGGTAGGAAACAGAAACAAGCAAATATAACAAAATCTGTGTTCATACATGGCAATATAGTTAGTATATACAAATATGTACAGTATAAAAATGTACGGAAGGCTGCTGTTCTCAGCCATCCAAGCTGCATTTTACACAAGGAAACAGCCTGGATTTTCCTCCTGGTATACAGGCAAATGTAGTATATACAGCATGCAGGTTATAGAAAATTAGTGCGCTCGCATGGGAACATTCTACAGGTACGCTTGCAGTCATTTTTCTTTGAAAATGACTAGTCTGCTTTCCTAATATAAAAACATGTTTGCCTTTCTTCACGGGCAAATGAACACCTTCCTTCAGAGCAAGGCTGAATGTAATTCTCCCAACTCACTATGGCCTACCTCCCCAACTGCCATTTCCAAAAGAAAAAAAAATGTCTAGAATTAACATGAAGGGATAAATATATAACAGAAACATGATTGATGCCAAATTTCTTAAAATCCAATAAGCTCTCTGCAGAGTAAGAACTGGTTGACCAGTACGAAGGTTGCATATGATCAGTTCCCTACTTGATTTTAAAGGGGTTTTGATTAAAACAGCCTGTTGGCTCAATAATTTCTGTAATTTTAAAAACATCCTTAATGCAGAAGAAGAACACGCCGATGTCAGGAATGGCCTGGGGCCCCATTACAACAGCAACCGAATAAATAAGGGAAAGAATCGCGAGGTCATAAAAACAAAATTAAGCTAATGTTTCAAATTTTGACAATTATGAATTCTTCCTCTAAGAAGACATTGAAAAAAATGTTCAGGCACTATTAGATAAAATACAAAGAAGATAATTCTTACATGGATGAGGTTGCAGTTCTCCCAAGGGGTAAAGCATGCCTTTGAAGGAAAACCCAGAATTAGGACGTTGGTTCCTCCTTAAATCCAGCAATTGGATAGGACTCATGCAGACAGACAAACTTGGTTCTTATCATTTCTTGGTTAAACTCAGACCTAATTGTTTTGTAAGCTATTGAAAGAGAATGATCAGGGGAAAAATTACAAGCATAATTTTTTTTTTTTATACAAAAGAATCCCCATTGTGGGCCAGTTTGGTAGGAAACAGAAACAAGCAAATATAACAAAATCTGTGTTCATACATGGCAATATAGTTAGTATATACAAATATGTACAGTATAAAAATGTACGGAAGGCTGCTGTTCTCAGCCATCCAAGCTGCATTTTACACAAGGAAACAGCCTGGATTTTCCTCCTGGTATACAGGCAAATGTAGTATATACAGCATGCAGGTTATAGAAAATTAGTGCGCTCGCATGGGAACATTCTACAGGTACGCTTGCAGTCATTTTTCTTTGAAAATGACTAGTCTGCTTTCCTAATATAAAAACATGTTTGCCTTTCTTCACGGGCAAATGAACACCTTCCTTCAGAGCAAGGCTGAATGTAATTCTCCCAACTCACTATGGCCTACCTCCCCAACTGCCATTTCCAAAAGAAAAAAAAATGTCTAGAATTAACATGAAGGGATAAATATATAACAGAAACATGATTGATGCCAAATTTCTTAAAATCCAATAAGCTCTCTGCAGAGTAAGAACTGGTTGACCAGTACGAAGGTTGCATATGATCAGTTCCCTACTTGATTTTAAAGGGGTTTTGAAGCTTCTGATGTACACTGATAGTGCCTGACTGTTAGGAGTCCAAGTCAGAAGGGATTAGAAAGATACCAGCATATCAGAGACCGCAAAGTAGATGGTATCCCGAGATATTGTGACATTTAAGAACCTTGAGCCAAATGAGAATGGTTTCGTATGTCAGCTTTTTTTGACTTGTGTTACACATTCTAGCATCTGATGTGTTAGAAGCCAAAACATTGTACTGCAAAACTGGAATGTTTCCGCAGTGTTGATCTCCATGCAGAAGGAGAACAGTTTTCACATTTTTTTCCACAGATTGGTTGAGTTTTGTGTATTTAAAACAAAATATACATACACATTTATCATTCCTGAATGTTATCTGGGTCATTTAGAAAGTGAATACATTTCTGTACAACGCCTTCATATTGAGATATAATCACATGATTGCTCAAGTTCTGTAAAGATAAACCTTTGCCTGGAGACTGGGACCCAAACATAGGTTCCAGGTTCAAGATGATTTAGTAAACGCATTGAAATTCCTTTTCTGGAGGAGCTGAAGGGAGTGGTAGGGTTTTCTATTTAAAAAAAAAAAAAGTTTTTTTTTAGAGAATGGATTTGTTAGAATTTTTCGACTTCTCCTGGGATTCTCGCAGAAGAATTATTATTTGCACTTCCCAAAGTAGTCTTAAGCAAATAAACATTGTATGAAGGGCTGTGAGCATTCAATCTTTTCTTTTTTTCCAAACAGATTGTTTTTTTAAAAGGCCTTAATGATCATCATATGGCTATTGGTAAAATCATTTGTAGGCTGAGGTGTCAGAACAGGGTGCCTTACTAGCAAGAGCCATTTTACTTGGAATATATTTTTCCAATGGAAATGGACAAAGTTCTGTTGCAGAAATAATGTTCCACCTGGTACTAGCATTTTAAAACAGTCCTCTTCTAATCCATAAAACATTTCTAGTTTTCCTGAAGCTCTGGGCTGCCTTGCACATGAATAATTTTTGGAGAAACACCCACGCCCTTTAGTCCATTGTTCGTAACTATTGGAAGAAGATTAACTAGAGCCTGGAAACTGTGTAGATATAACAGAAACATGACTGATGCCAAATTTCTTAAAATCCAATAAGCTCTCTGCAGAGTAAGAACTGGTTGACCAGTACGAAGGTTGCATATGATCAGTTCCTACTTGATTTTAAAGGGGTTTTGAAGCTTCTGATGTACACTGATAGTGCCTGACTGTTAGGAGTCCAAGTCAGAAGGGATTAGAAAGATACCAGCATATCAGAGACCGCAAAGTAGATGGTATCCCGAGATATTGTGACATTTAAGAACCTTGAGCCAAATGAGAATGGTTTCGTATGTCAGCTTTTTTTGACTTGTGTTACACATTCTAGCATCTGATGTGTTAGAAGCCAAAACATTGTACTGCAAAACTGGAATGTTTCCGCAGTGTTGATCTCCATGCAGAAGGAGAACAGTTTTCACATTTTTTTCCACAGATTGGTTGAGTTTTGTGTATTTAAAACAAAATATACATACACATTTATCATTCCTGAATGTTATCTGGGTCATTTAGAAAGTGAATACATTTCTGTACAACGCCTTCATATTGAGATATAATCACATGATTGCTCAAGTTCTGTAAAGATAAACCTTTGCCTGGAGACTGGGACCCAAACATAGGTTCCAGGTTCAAGATGATTTAGTAAACGCATTGAAATTCCTTTTCTGGAGGAGCTGAAGGGAGTGGTAGGGTTTTCTATTTAAAAAAAAAAAAAGTTTTTTTTTAGAGAATGGATTTGTTAGAATTTTTCGACTTCTCCTGGGATTCTCGCAGAAGAATTATTATTTGCACTTCCCAAAGTAGTCTTAAGCAAATAAACATTGTATGAAGGGCTGTGAGCATTCAATCTTTTCTTTTTTTCCAAACAGATTGTTTTTTTAAAAGGCCTTAATGATCATCATATGGCTATTGGTAAAATCATTTGTAGGCTGAGGTGTCAGAACAGGGTGCCTTACTAGCAAGAGCCATTTTACTTGGAATATATTTTTCCAATGGAAATGGACAAAGTTCTGTTGCAGAAATAATGTTCCACCTGGTACTAGCATTTTAAAACAGTCCTCTTCTAATCCATAAAACATTTCTAGTTTTCCCTGAAGCTCTGGGCTGCCTTGCACATGAATAATTTTTGGAGAAACACCCACGCCCTTTAGTCCATTGTTCGTAACTATTGGAAGAAGATTAACTAGAGCCTGGAAACTGTGTATCTGCAGTCTGTCTCTGAATCTGTCACAGGAAACCAAAGGAGATAAGTGGCTTTTACTTTGGATGAAGAGGTAAAATTCCCCCATAGAAATTCTACAGATGATTCACAAGTTTCAAAATGTTTAATGCTTCCGCAAAATGGAAGCATGTCTCTCTGTCTTGGGGGTGGGGTGGGGGGTAGAATGGAAATCTGTGTTGCTTTCTCCTGCTCCATCTTTGTCTAAAAGTGTTCTGTGGATATTTTGAGAAAGTGCCACATATAGGAAGGGAGAAAATGAAATTAGCATTTTAACATCTCACAGGGGAAAAATATAAACTGAAAGTTCATTTGTGATTTTTTTTTTTGCCTAATGCATGTTCAAAATAGATACCACTTTTCAGTTCTTTAGAACTACATATGTATATTTGTGTGTTTAAAGCCTTCAATGTATTTCCTTATTATTATTATTATTATTTCAGCATACATCAACACTTTGATTCTTATTGTACAGAATAGACGATAATGTGGAAATGATATTTTTTATGTTTTTTTTTTTAACAGAAATATTTAACAAGCTTGAAAAACAGGAAAAATGAAACCCTATGAAAAAGATTTGAATGCAGTCACATAACCTAGGAAGTGACAGATGGGAAAGACAGAATGCAAGCACCTTTTAAAGCCTTGTAATCTTTGGATTTACTGTGAAAAGTTTCAGAAAATTGTAGTCTTACTGTGGCACTGTCCATAGACTCTAGAAAATTGCAGTGAAATTAAACTATATTCACAGTTACACACCCAAATGTACACACGCACTCACACACACCTCCTCACTAGCCAGAGTTACTGAACTGCCTCACCAGATGTTATTTCATTGGTTTGTTTTCAGCATTTCCACTCAAATGCAGTGGCTTGCATCTGTGACATTAATTATGAAAGACTCCAACAACCGAGCAGGCACATTTTGGGGGTGAGATTTAAGAAATCTATTTATGACCTTAAATTCTGTGGGGACTGTCTGGGCTATCCAATTTATTCTATGATTATAGTCTGCTATTAGGCCTTGACCTATTTTTTTAAGCTATTTCCTCTCTGTATACTTTTCAGAAGGCGAATTCCCTATTCGGAAAGATTATTATTTTGAAAAACAGGTATAAGATGCAAATAGTACAAGGGGAGTTGGCGCCTAGTTCAGCTCCTCGTCCAGATGTCTGGTATCAACTGCCTTTAGATGCTGCTGTCAGCACGGGAGGACCAGAATATTCTGTGAATATTTTGTTCACCTGGTATCCCATAGCACCTAGGACAGTGTTGTGCATACCATAAATGCCTGACTATATTATTAAAAAAAATTTTTGGCTGTGTCATGAAGCATGTGGGTTCTTAATTCCCTCTCTAGGGGGTCAAACCCATACCCCTTGCACTTTGAGCAGAGTCTTAACCACTGGACTATCAGGGAAGTCCCAGAAGACGCCCGCTAATATTTGTTAGTCAATTTGCTGAATAGATCACATTTCCTCTTCTGCCTTGTGCTCCCAGGGTTTTGGTACATGTGGTACATTTGGTGAATTTGCTAACTACAAAATGGGGCCAAATGTATAAAACTGCCAAGTATTCATATACGAGCTTTTTTCAATGGACATTTTAGTTTGCAGCTTGTTAGTGGTCATAGCTAGAAGGAGGGAAGGGAAAGGAAAGTAGTCTCCTACCCTCACTGATACCAAGAGTTGGTGGCAGAATGGAGATCCTTGGATGTAATTTGCATAATATTTGCACATAATTTTCCTGTCCATCTAATGTTCCAGTTTATTAGAATAACCTTTATTTAGAGAGAGGAAGAGAATGGTATGAAAGCGGATAAAACATTCTCCTGAGTTCTTACTGGGTTTTCTTTCCCGGGGAAGAAGTTTCTAGAAGCTTTCAGGGACTAATAGCCAGAGTTACTGAACTGCCCCCCCAGATGTTATTTCATTGGTTTGTTTTCAGCATTTCCACTCAAATGCAGTGGCTTGCATCTGTGACATTAATTATGAAAGACTCCAACAACCGAGCAGGCACATTTTGGGGGTGAGATTTAAGAAATCTATTTATGACCTTAAATTCTGTGGGGACTGTCTGGGCTATCCAATTTATTCTATGATTATAGTCTGCTATTAGGCCTTGACCTATTTTTTTAAGCTATTTCCTCTCTGTATACTTTTCAGAAGGCGAATTCCCTATTCGGAAAGATTATTATTTTGAAAAACAGGTATAAGATGCAAATAGTACAAGGGGAGTTGGCGCCTAGTTCAGCTCCTCGTCCAGATGTCTGGTATCAACTGCCTTTAGATGCTGCTGTCAGCACGGGAAGACCAGAATATTCTGTGAATATTTTGTTCACCTGGTATCCCATAGCACCCAGGACAGTGTTGTGCATACCACAAATGCCTGACTATATTATTAAAAAATTTTTTTTGGCTGTGTCATGAAGCATGTGGGTTCTTAATTCCCTCTCTAGGGGGTCAAACCCATACCCCTTGCACTTTGAGCAGAGTCTTAACCACTGGACTATCAGGGAAGTCCCAGAAGACGCCCGCTAATATTTGTTAGTCAATTTGCTGAATAGATCACATTTCCTCTTCTGCCTTGTGCTCCCAGGGTTTTGGTACATGTGGTACATTTGGTGAATTTGCTAACTACAAAATGGGGCCAAATGTATAAAACTGCCAAGTATTCATATACGAGCTTTTTTCAATGGACATTTCAGTTTGCAGCTTGTTAGTGGTCATAGCTAGAAGGAGGGAAGGGAAAGGAAAGTAGTCTCCTACCCTCACTGATACCAAGAGTTGGTGGCAGAATGGAGATCCTTGGATGTAATTTGCATAATATTTGCACATAATTTTCCTGTCCATCTAATGTTCCAGTTTATTAGAATGACCTTTATTTAGAGAGAGGAAGAGAATGGTATGAAAGAGGATAAAACATTCTCCTGAGTTCTTACTGGTTTTCTCCTCCAGGAAGAAGTTTCTAGAAGCTTTCCAGGGCTTGCCAAATGAAGACAGGTCTGGTCTCTAGGAATACACAAGTCCTGTGTGCATCTCACAGAATGAGCCCAGATTTTGTTTCCTAAGGAGAACACTGGCAGCTGCCCCTCAGCAGTGACATTTCTGGTTACCAAGCAACGACTCATGAATCTTAGGAAATTTATAAATATTTTTGTCTCTTGCCTCCCACCCACCCCTCCATAGAAATTGCACTAACAAAACTGTATAGATGATGCAGTAAAGCAGATGATTTATTTTTTTCTTAGAAGGGAAACAATTTCCATGGGTTGAGAATCGCATTGTTTTCCCCCAGTTGGAGCAAGAGCTCAAGAATCTGCTTTGGGGTAGTTTAGGCAGAATCTGAATGATGTAAGTTTATCTCATCACCCTGGGTTGGAGCAGGTGCTTTTTAACAGCTTCAACAACCACCATGCTAATGCATTGATTTCCCTCGAATAGCATTTCGTTGTCGAAGGACAGTGCTCAGTAGGGTCCACCCTTCAATCTTAACCCATCCGAAGACTGTTCCTTTCCAGTTGAGCGCCATTCATTTCTGGTTGAATAGGTTAAGCAAAGACAGACCTCGCTGTTCTCAATTCACTTTATGATCCTCCCATCATAAAAAATAATATCAGCACCTTGCTTTTCATGTCAGAACTACATTTGAGCTTCTATTCCCTATGCCCATGAGTAAATCCCATAAAAGCCGCCCCGTTGTACTGTTGCTATTTTTCCTTGTGCGTGATTGATTGATGGATGCGTGCCGACACTTCAATGAAGCTATTTCGACTGCCATCTCAATCCGATGATGTGAGGGGTATATTTTCTGTCCATGCCTCATTACTTCAGAATGACATTCCTGGAACTTCATTTACTTTTTCCCTCCTTCCCTGAAGCGCCATATTTTTTCCCATCTAGGTTATGCATGCCATAAAAAAAGCAATTTGCTATTATATGTGGCATAAGGGCAACACTTTCTCTAGGAGGTAAATAAGAAGTTTCTTTTTTTTTTTTTTAAATCCCAATGTTGAATTTAGGGATCATGTCAAAATTCCCAGAACAATTCCAACAGGCAGTCTCCATGAGAAATGGTGGAGAGGATACAGTTGGAGATATTGGGCTTCATTTCGTTGATGTTAAGATTTGACAGAGATTACGTTGGTAATTAAAGCAACAACAACAAAATAACTCTTCTGTTTCAGAGTCATCTAGTTCCTAATGTTGTGCCTGGAATAGTTTAAATGTTTCACCTATAGCTGAGTAGCAATTTATAACACAATCCAGACTTATTTGTCCTTTGAGAATGAGGAGATTCATTGTTTAAATGCAGTAACAGATTTTATCTATTATAGGTTTCTTTAAGTTGTATTGAAAAAACTAAACAGATCTATCCCTGCGTTTTCAAACTGCACTAGGTATACAAAGGTTTTAATATTAAAGCATGCTCTTAGCTTTTCCAAGTTGACTTAGGACTTGATTTTAATCTGTGTAATACAGTATTCCCGTTAATAATAACGTGTAATTAAGACATCCGTTAAAAATCCATAACGTTAATTTAATGGAGAAAATCTAATACAGTTCTATTGGAATTTTTACGTTAAATTAACTTTAACGGGCTTTTAATGGATGTCTTAATTAGATCTCATTATTAACGGGAATATTCCACAAATTAAAATTGGGCCCTTAAAGTTTTAATGAAAAAAGTTGCAGGAACGCATTTAAGATGGACACCCTATTTCATGCTTTCTGTTGCTTCTACAGCTAATGCTGTGTTTCAAAGTCTATAAACAACAGATCCTGGAGAAGGAAATTACCAGAAAAGGCTGCTGCTGAACTTTCTACCCTGCAGTGATCTCATCTTACTTTCTCTGATTCTACATCTCACCATTTTCCCCAGTTGTCCCAGTTTATAGGTCTCACATGACTGTGGTGCATGCTCAAAACTATATATACTTTTAACCAATAAAGACAGTGAAGAAGATGCCCAGTACGGCATGGGAAAAAGTCACTGGCAGCAACATGGTTAAGCCTGACTGTGTGAACAACTTTCCCAGAAAATGAACATTGTTCAGAGGCTTTCTTGGCTCTAACTGTGGTTTAACTTAATAATTCTTCCACTTTGCAGTGATTAATGGCTCCCAAGTGCAAGGGCAGGACTGGGCAATCCAGGTGCAACTGTAATTGTTGCACTGAACAGAAACATTTCCTTTAGACAAACATTCCCAGAGGGGTTATAAATAGGAAACGGACATTACCATGGAAAGTAAGCTTCCAAGCGTCTGTATCGAGTGCAACCCACTTGGACATTAAACTATGAAGACTTATCCTCCCCCATCCCTTTCCTGTCAAGTGGTACAAACTGACAAAATAAGTACATCAATGTTCTTAGTCCTTGTTTTTCTTCAGTGGCACTTCATTTTCTCATGACAGTGGAAAGGGGACTGTGGAGACGAGGCAGCCCCATTGCAGTTTATCGATGAAAATCTAATATCATCCATAAGCAGAGAAGTGGAAATCAATACTTCATTACCAAATTGTTAGTGAGGATGAAGAGAAATGGCCAGGATTTTTTTTTTGGCAGTCTTCTTAGTGCAGGGTGTGGGGAGGAGTTGGCGTCAGGAGCAGGGTGGCGCACGAGGAAGGGCCCAGTGTGAAAGGAATCCAGGCTGGAAAGTTGAAACTAAGGCCTTTGTCCTGTAATGGGAATCAGAACAACAGGAAAAGATGCATTATTTTTTGAGGAGTAGCACAGATAGTCAAATCGCTCACCTATTTCCTTGGTATTAATGTTATGCACAGAGTCTTAGTTAAGTCTAGTATGATATATGTCAGTTAATAGGACATAGAAAGGAAGAGCTAATTTACAAAAAAAAAATAATGTATGGAGGAGATATTTGAACGCCCATGTTTGCAACAGCATTATTCACCACAGCCAAAAGGTGGAAGCAACTCTCACGTCCATCACTGGATGAATGCAAAAGCAAAATGGTACATCCACACCATGGAATAGTATTCAATCTTCAAAAGGAAGGAGATTCTGGCACATTCTACAGTGTGGATGGATCTTGAAAACATTATGCTAAGTGAAAATAAATCAGTCATAAAATGATAAAATGCTTCACTTATATAAGGTACCGAGAGGAGTCAAAATCATAGAAATATAAAGCGGAATTGTGGTTGTCAGGGGCAACCTTTCTAGATGAAAAAGTCCTGGAGAAGGATGATCGTGATGGTTGCATAACAATGTGAGTGAAATGTACTCAATTTTTGCACTTAAAAATTGTTAAGATTATAAATGTTGTGTAATTCTTTTCACCACAATTAAAAGTAAAAAAAAGTATGGCTTTTCTATTATGAAACATTAAAAAAAATTAACCTGTGGCCCACCATAAAGACAGAGCTCCTATTTACTTTTTTCAGTACTATCTTCTAGTATTATCTCTTGCTACACATTTTTGTTAGGTTTACCTAGTTGTCAGAGCCCTCTGTGTAATGTTTTTCTCTCTGTCCTTTCTCTAGGGAACATTACTGTGAACAGTGGGATGAATTCAGTCACCTACATCATCAAAGTGTACTAAACAATCTTGTGATGTTGGACATTTAATTTGCTTCCAACATTATTTAATCATATTTAACGCTGTGATAAGCATCTTTGTGTTTAAAACCATTCAGTCTGTTCAGGTATTTTAATAGGCTTACATTTCCAAGTCAAAAGATAGCAACATTTTTGTGTTGGGAAAGTGTCTGAAAGTTCTTAATGGGGTGAATTTTTTCCCCCAGATATGTGCTATTTGGATGACTATAGGAATGCATATAATTTTCATCAGTCCAATCTGGGCAGCATTCCTTGTTTATGCGTTATTCAGTGGTAGTGCTCATTTTAATAAGGAAAAAATCACTCTGAACCTATATTTAATTTGTTTTTTGGAAAAGGAAAATATCCAAATTTCTATTAGAACAACTAAGAGAAGTTGAAAATTGTCTGGCGTTTGATTTGTGCAGAGAAATTATGTGCAAAATAATCATAAGAGACATTACCAAGGTTTCCCTGGTAAGGAAGCATAGGCCTGCTGTACTAGCAAACTGTTACCATATACCTACCAGATGCCAGGTGCTTTACATTCATTGCCAGTAACCCTCCAAACAACTTTGCTTTTAAAAAAAGAGAGGAAAAATCTTAAAGAGGTTAGTGGCCTGTCCAAAGTTGCACAACTAATGAAAAACAGTGGCTGACTTTAAATTGAAGCTTTCCCACTTAGAAGCTTCCACATTCACTCAGGCAACACTGTCAGGGGAAGGAACCATTTGCCTTCATCACGGAGCTGGTATGTCTGATATGAAGTGTCCCAGCATTCTTTGGTCTGATTCGATTGGAACCCACCCACTCCCCAGCAGGTCTAGAAACGTGAAGGCGGATGGTCATGTGGTTGGAGGAAGAGAGATGAGTCAAAGAAAAAGAAAGGAGAGGCTAGAAAGTGCAATGGCATCGGGTTTCCCAGGTGGTGCTAGGGTTAAAGAATCCTCCTGCCAATGAGACACAGGTTCGATCCTTAGGTTGGGAAGATCCCCTGGAGTGGGAAGTGGCAAGCCGCTCCAGTATTCTTGCCTGGAAAATACCATGGACAGAGGAGCCTGGTGGGCTACAGTTCATGTGGTCACTAAGGGTCAGACACCACTGAGCTACTGAACACACTGTGTGCTATACAGTAGGTACAGTAAGAAGAAGGCGGGGGAACAAAGAAAGGGAAAGAGAAGAAGGAAAAAGAATGATTAAGCTTGTCTTTCCCAATGAACAAAAGCCTTACATGGTAAGACAGGATGGAAGGGTCATTTTCATACACAGTCCATCTGTGGCCCTCTTCTCCCTGACTTTGATGTTAATGTGATACCAGTTTAGAGAATATTATTTAATCTGTCACTTTGAACCAGCTCCAGATTTGATCAACACCCAAACTTCTCTGGGTGGGTTTACCTTAGGTCAAAATTTGTTTAGAAGGGGAGCAAGGAGAAAGGAAGAAAAGAATTTTTACTATAGTCACTTTCCTGGAAATTCACAACACACATTAGTGTATTAAAGGCTCTGAAAAGTCCTGCAATGAAAACCCAACCCAATCCAACATAATATCCCTTTCTTTAATCCAGGGCTTCCCACATTTGTTTGCTAACCCTTCTTGTCCTTGGAAAACACTCACAAGTCTACTTGAGTGTCATTTTCGGAAAACACTTTGACAGACTCTTGAGCAGAAACAAATTGAAGTTGTTTAGTTCCTTTAGATTTCTCATGTGGCCTTCAAAGTTGCACAACTAATGAAAACAGTGGCTGACTTTAAATTGAAGCTTTCCCACTTAGAAGCTTCCACATTCACTCAGGCAACACTGTGGGAAGGAACCATTTGCCTTCATCACGGAGCTGGTATGTCTGATATGAAGTGTCCCAGCATTCTTTGGTCTGATTCGATTGGAACCCACCCACTCCCAGCAGGTCTAGAAACGTGAAGGCGGATGGTCATGTGGTTGGAGGAAGAGAGATGAGTCAAAGAAAAAGAAAGGAGAGGCTAGAAAGTGCAATGGCATCGGGTTTCCCAGGTGGTGCTAGGGTTAAAGAATCCTCCTGCCAATGAGACACAGGTTCGATCCTTAGGTTGGGAAGATCCCCTGGAGTGGGAAGTGGCAAGCCGCTCCAGTATTCTTGCCTGGAAAATACCATGGACAGAGGAGCCTGGTGGGCTACAGTTCATGTGGTCACTAAGGGTCAGACACCACTGAGCTACTGAACACACTGTGTGCTATACAGTAGGTACAGTAAGAAGAAGGCGGGGGAACAAAGAAAGGGAAAGAGAAGAAGGAAAAAGAATGATTAAGCTTGTCTTTCCCAATGAACAAAAGCCTTACATGGTAAGACAGGATGGAAGGGGTCATTTTCATACACAGTCCATCTGTGGCCCTCTTCTCCCTGACTTTGATGTTAATGTGATACCAGTTTAGAGAATATTATTTAATCTGTCACTTTGAACCAGCTCCAGATTTGATCAACACCCAAACTTCTCTGGGTGGGTTTACCTTAGGTCAAAATTTGTTTAGAAGGGGAGCAAGGAGAAAGGAAGAAAAGAATTTTTACTATAGTCACTTTCCTGGAAATTCACAACACACATTAGTGTATTAAAGGCTCTGAAAAGTCCTGCAATGAAAACCCAACCCAATCCAACATAATATCCCTTTCTTTAATCCAGGGCTTCCCACATTTGTTTGCTAACCCTTCTTGTCCTTGGAAAACACTCACAAGTCTACTTGAGTGTCATTTTTCGGAAAACACTTTCATGACAGACTCTTGAGCAGAAACAAATGAAGTTGTTTAGTTCCTGAGATCTCAGTCCTGACCTCATTATTGACTTTCTGTAATTCTTTGCTCAGGTTTCATGGCTTTGGGGGCCTTAGCATGAAAGGATACTGCCCTTGTGATAACCTGACATTTTCTGCATGTCTAATCTGTGCTACTACCCCTTCGAGATCCATGTTTTTCCTCATGTCAAATTCACAATGCTACAACAGAAGAGATACTAGGGTCTACACTTTCCAGCCTAGAAAAATGGGGACTTAGAGAGGTGAAGTCACTGATCTACTGCTACCTGGCTGGTAATAGGAGAAAGGGTAACCAGATTCAGATTTTTCTGGTCTCTTAAGTCCTGCTTCTTATATTGCCTGTGATTGCTTTGTAATGTCTTAAAATGTGAAACACTAGCATTATTAATAATTTACAGGCATTTCCTCAAGAGTATCTGTACAGTTGCTCAGTTAAACTCCAGATATGAGTGTCTTCTATTACAACTCAGCTATAATGCTGTTTCTATCTGAGAAAGTTTGTATCCTACCACACTTTATGGAAGTGGTGGATTCTTCTGGAAAGTCAGTGTTTCTGTACTAGAGGAGAATGACTCTTGGTCCACTTGGGGACAATGTGCCCCTTTTATTTAAAATTTCTTATCTTAAAAGAAGAAGGGGAATCTTTTTCTTCCCTCTAGGTCTAAAGTTCAGACCTAGCAGAAAATTAAACTAGAAGACTAAGGGATGGGGTGGGGGTGAGGAAGGGTGCTATTACCTTTTTTACTTTTCAGAATAAATTGTGTAGAATGAGAGAAGGTCACATACTCCTGGTTGACTTCAAATGGTGCTTGCATGTTAAATGCCTCCAGATTTGATCAACACCCAAACTTCTCTGGGTGGGTTTACCTTAGGTCAAAATTTGTTTAGAAGGGGAGCAAGGAGAAAGGAAGAAAAGAATTTTTACTATAGTCACTTTCCTGGAAATTCACAACACACATTAGTGTATTAAAGGCTCTGAAAAGTCCTGCAATGAAAACCCAACCCAATCCAACATAATATCCCTTTCTTTAATCCAGGGCTTCCCACATTTGTTTGCTAACCCTTCTTGTCCTTGGAAAACACTCACAAGTCTACTTGAGTGTCATTTTTCGGAAAACACTTTCATGACAGACTCTTGAGCAGAAACAAATGAAGTTGTTTAGTTCCTGAGATCTCAGTCCTGACCTCATTATTGACTTTCTGTAATTCTTTGCTCAGGTTTCATGGCTTTGGGGGCCTTAGCATGAAAGGATACTGCCCTTGTGATAACCTGACATTTTCTGCATGTCTAATCTGTGCTACTACCCCTTCGAGATCCATGTTTTTCCTCATGTCAAATTCACAATGCTACAACAGAAGAGATACTAGGGTCTACACTTTCCAGCCTAGAAAAATGGGGACTTAGAGAGGTGAAGTCACTGATCTACTGCTACCTGGCTGGTAATAGGAGAAAGGGTAACCAGATTCAGATTTTTCTGGTCTCTTAAGTCCTGCTTCTTATATTGCCTGTGATTGCTTTGTAATGTCTTAAAATGTGAAACACTAGCATTATTAATAATTTACAGGCATTTCCTCAAGAGTATCTGTACAGTTGCTCAGTTAAACTCCAGATATGAGTGTCTTCTATTACAACTCAGCTATAATGCTGTTTCTATCTGAGAAAGTTTGTATCCTACCACACTTTATGGAAGTGGTGGATTCTTCTGGAAAGTCAGTGTTTCTGTACTAGAGGAGAATGACTCTTGGGCCACTTGGGGACAATGTGCCCCTTTTATTTAAAATTTCTTATCTTAAAAGAAGAAGGGGAATCTTTTTCTTCCCTCTAGGTCTAAAGTTCAGACCTAGCAGAAAATTAAACTAGAAGACTAAGGGATGGGGTGGGGGTGAGGAAGGGTGCTATTACCTTTTTTACTTTTCAGAATAAATTGTGTAGAATGAGAGAAGGTCACATACTCCTGGTTGACTTCAAATGGTGCTTGCATGTTAAATGCCTTCAGTTGTGTCTGACTCTTTGTCACCCCATGGACCGTAGGCTCTCAGGCTCCTCTGCCCATGGGATTCTCCAGGCAAGAATACTGGAGAGGGTTGCCATTTCCTCCTCCATTTCAAGTGGTAGTTGAGGCCAATCTTTGCTGCTGCATGAGTTTCCCCCTACCCTAATATGTTGAGCTAATGCTATAGAAATAAACCATAAATAAATAAAAGTTGTAATTATGTATGGAGAAAGTCATTGGCAATGTTTGTTAAGTAGTTTGTGAAGGAGAGCCAGGCAAAAAGATGCAATTATTTTTGTATTAATTACAGAGCCATCAACAGATGCATAGACTTAGGCATACTGGCCACACGGAATTCGTCATCCCCTGGGAAAGTCACTCTGGTTGGCTCTTCCTTTCTCTTTTCTCCTGCTCGATGCCTCCTGCCTTCTTTTTTATGTGCTTTGTACTGTTCTTCTCAGAGCTACATTATTGTCCACAAAGGGTTTTGGGCTTGCTACCCTGATGGGGGTGTCACTAACATTTCATGGCTAAGGGCCAAGAATGTCAGGACATCCTACAGTGGATGGGATAGAGTCTCACAAGGTGACAGTGATCTTCATCTTGCACCATTTTTGAAGACTGTCTGTAGGTTAGGATTTCTTGTCCTTGGTCCTATTTAAATTTGGAGTCAAGTAATTCCTTGTTGTGGGCGACTGTCCTGTGCATTGTAGGAGGTTTAGCAGCATCCCTGGCACCTTCTCATCCTTGAAGTCTTAGTTTAAATGTCATTTTCTTACAGAAGTTTCCTCTTACCCACTGAACTTGATGGAGTTCCTTTGCTATAAATCGTGCCTTTTACGTGGTCCTCTTGGATTAGTCAGTTACCTACATAATCATACATGTACATTTTAGTTTAGTGTCCACCTACTCTTACTTATAAATCTCAGGAAAGTGGGGGCTGTGTGCATTACATCACATCAGTATCTCAAACATACTAGTCACTGTCCAGCATATGGTGAGTACTTGATAATATTTGTTAAGTGAATGAATTTTGTGTGTGTGTGCGTGTGATGGATAAACTCTTGTTTTGTTTTTAATTGAAGGATAATTGCTTTAGAGAATTTTGTTGTTTTCTGCCAAACGTCAACATAAATGAGCCATAGGTATGAGTGAATGAATTTTGAGAGACAGTAATTTGAATTTCATCTCTTCAAATGTATAAAAGAAATTTTAAAATATGTATTATTAAAACAATATGAAAGAAAAACAATAGATTTACCCGGAACCCTTCTTCTCCAGTTCTATGAAAGAGAACATGTAAGGAAAAAGAGAACTGAGTGAAAAATCAGTTTAAGGAAACATAAATGGACATCAAGAAGATTTGCCATCTGTTTGGTGCTTTCAATTTCAAGGAATAATTTATTCTGCTTTTTGAAGCAGTTTACATTTTTCAAATCACATTCACATATATTGTCTCTGCTGAAATATATAGGATAAATATTAGTAGCCACAAAGATAAAGAGTTTAAATAATTTGCTCCCATGGTGATTAAATGATGGTGCTACCTGACTCCTAATTCAGGGTTTCTTAAAATTATTTGGCTAAAAATGAAAAAAAGAGACTAAGATATAAATGCTGAAGACATCGAAAATGCTTTATTTAAAAAACTGTGGGGCTTCCCTGGTGGTCCAGTGGGTAAGGACACCACCTTGCAGTGCAAGAGGCACCGGTTCCATCCCTGACCTGGGAAGATCCCACGTGCCGCGGAGCGGCTGGACTGATGTGTCCAATGCCCGAGCCTGAGCTCTGGAGCGCATGCGCCCAGAGCTGGTGCTCTGCGACAACAGAGGCCACCGCGATGGGAGGCCCACACGGGTCAAAGAACAAAGATGGTTGAAAATAGATAAATGAAAGACCAATAAAAGTGGCCAGTCTGCCCCACTCCCTCCCCAACCCGCCCCACCTTAAAAAAAAAAAAGCATAAAAAAAGAAAAGACCGTGACAAGGAGGCCAGGTAGAAATGGAGACAAACGATTTTAACTGTGTAATCCTGGGAGAAACCTTCAGTTAGTATTTTTTTCAAATTGATTTTACAATTTGAAAATCCAGATTGGCTTACCTACATTGATGAATTTCACCATTAGGGTTTCACCTAATTTTTCCTAAGAGAAATCTCTGTGTGCAGAAACCCTTAAACTTGAGTGGACTAATTTCAAATTTTTGAATGAATAAAATAATTGCTCAAATGTATTGAAGATATTTTAAATGCCAGACACAGTTTCATGGGAGGAGGTGGATAATATTTTAAAATACTGTCTGAAGTATTTTTGCCTTTTATCAATTCCTTTCTTCCATACAGTTTTCCGGCCCTTGAAAACAGAGACCCAGACTGACTGGTTGCTCTAGGAAAGGGAAGGCACAAAAGAAACCAAAGATAGGAGGAAGTGTCTGAGTTTCTGATGGGTGAGACGGACTTTTTATGTTGTTGTTTAATCACTAAGTTGTGTCTGACTCTTTTTCGACCTCATGGACTGTAGCTTGCCAGGTTCCTCTGTCCATGGATTTCTCAGGTAAGAATACTGGAGTGGGTCACTGTTTCCTTCTTCAGGGGATCTTCCTGACCCAGGGATTTGACCCATGTCTCCCCCATCTTCTGCATTGGCAGGCAGATTCTTTATGACTGAGTTGACAGTGACGGGTAATTTTAGATCCACCACTTATGCATTATTTTTATTAGTTATCCTAATTACCCAACAGGGTATCCAGTATTACAGAGGAAAAACAAACTGGTTTAGATAACTGAGGTCACTTATCCAAGGGGATGAAAGGAGTTAATAGGCAGATTTGATAAAGAGATTAGCGAGTCCCAAGGAGGAAACGGGAGAAAAAAGGAGAAAGAAAGGCAAAGAATTTCAACGCTGAAACTAAAACTAACTTTCTTGTTTTATGTTAATGCTGTGGGCCTAGCAAGGCCTTTACATTAAAAAGTCTCAGCCAGCTTTGAGGCCTAGAGACCAATCTCCAGCTAACTGTTATGTTAATGCTGTTGGCCTAGCAAGGTCTTCTACTTTAGAATGTTACACCTAGACCTGAGGGATGGAGACAGTCCTAGCTAATCTCATGTTAATATTGTGGGTGTGAACCTACAGGGTCTTTACAACTGTAAAATATTCTTTTAAACTACTGTTAATAACTAAGTGAAAAAGTGTAAAATGCCATGCCTAAAGTGGCTTCTGGGGTTCTCTTCTATCTTCCTTCCAGTGTCTATGCTGGAAGCTCTCTCTCTCTCTCCTTTTTTTTTTTTTAAAAAACATTTATTTATTTATTTATTTAGTTTGACGGCGGTGGGGAGGGAGGTGGGTGGGCAGGCCACTTGCACTGGTCTTTCATTTGTTGTCTAGTTTCATCCATCTTTGTTCTTTGGCCCGTGTGGGCCTCCCATTGCAGTGGCGTCTGTCGCTCCAGAGCTCCGGCTCAGCAATTGGACACAGCGGTCCAGCTGCTCCGCGGCACATGGGATCTTCCCAGGCCAGGGATCGAACCGGCGCCCCTTGCACTGCAAGGCGGTGTCCTTACCCACTGGACCACCAGGGAAGCCCTCTATCCTCTTTTCTTAATAAACTTATTTCACGAAGCTCTGAGTGACTATGGCCCAGTCTTTTTGATCCCAATGTGAATTCTTCTCCATTAGAGATAAAAAATCCGACACCATTCACAGTAATATGCCATCATCTATCACCTATCAGGGACATGGCAGTGAGTGGAACTGGATATTCCAATATTCAACAGAAATATACATTTTTTTTTTTTTTTTTTTGTATCTCAGAGTCTATATCTTTAGTCAAGAAACTAATTGTTCCTGATGTTGAATCTGAGCCCACGAGAAAACACTTAAAAAAAATATTGTTTGCTTAAGGGGACTTGATTAGACCCTTGAAGAATAGGAGATGATTCTATTATTGATCTTGATAGTCTCCTCTAAACGCAGATAGCATGCAGGTCATAATCGACATGCTGGAAGATCTCAACTTTTGAACTTCCTCTGTTAAAGCACAACTTGTGATAAATCAGCCATGTGTCTCAAATGCGTGATACATGCTTCTTGACACAAACCAGACTGTCAACTGTCTACAGTCCAAAAACTGGAGGAGATGCTTCCAAAGGTTTTTATTATTATTTTTTTAATCAGTGCCAGAGCAAACCTCTAAGCTAACCTCCATCCTATATCACCAGCCTCCAGTATCTAATGGAATGGGCAAATTGGAAATAAGGTTTAAAAATAAGTTGCCTTTTGGTCTCCTTAATGGGCAGTCCTTGAAATGGTTTAAATCTCTTTACCATGATGTGAAAAATGGCTGTTGAAGGAAACTGGCAGAAAGAGGGTGACATTGTGGAGAAAAACAACAACAAAAAAGGCGAGAAGGTGTTGGGCCTTCTGAGAACAGTGCAAACCTTGTCTCTAGGTGTCAGCTGTGTCCTTGCTTGCGTATCAGCTTTGAAGATTTCAATGGCAGCAGAAAATCTTTTGCTTAAAGCCCACTCTTCAGCTTCAGGGCTACCCAAGTAGTTAAGAAACAGAAATGAAAGAAATGGCATGAGGGTTTGCCCTCTTGACAACTAATGATGGGATTATGAAGTCTTAACTGCTGTACAGTTATCCCTAATTATAACCAAAGGTACATCAGTCTAAATAAAAATGATAAGGCAGAGAGAGGCAGGCTCCTCTCCCTCCTCCCAGCTGGCTTTAAAACATGAATCTCTTCACAGTATGATGCTTTGACAAAGCTTGGATTGAATAATTATTAAAAAGAGATGGAGCCCAGTGTTAAACAAAACACATTTTTTTTTGCAGAAAGGGATAGTTGAAAAAAATTTTTAAACAGAAAGGAATGATTTCAGTTTTAAATATTTGGTTTATTATGTGAACTATCTATTGTCTTTTTTGTACTTTATCACCAAATTATTTAAGAAATTTCTGTCAGACATTAGGTATTAGGAAAGACTTATCTTAAGTCCTGGTGTAGATTTTTCCTTATAGAAAAGGCCAGTCTCTGGGTAGATCATGTTTCCATTTTTTGCTTTCACTGCTAGGGAGCTCAGAGTCAATTTGGTAGCCCAACTGTAGCAACTGGACAATCTCTACAGGGTACAGTCTCTGCCCATTAACTTCTCTTCATATGCATCTCTATTTTCCTTTGCCATTTTTGTTAATAGTTTGATACTTCCATTTATTAACTGGGTGACTTTGGGGGAAACAACTTACCCTTTTTCTACCTAAGGTTTTTTTTTTTTTTTAAAGATTTATTTATTTATTTATTTTGGTGGGGGTGGGGTGGGGTGGGGGGGGGGCAGGCGGGCCACTTCTATTGGTCTTTCATTTGTCCATTTTCATCCATCTTTGTTCTTTGGCCCGTGTGGGCTTCCCACCATGGTGGCCTCTGTTGTTGCAGAGCACCGGCTCTGGGCACATGTGCTCCAGAGCTCCTGCTTGGTACTTGGACACATCTGTCCAGCTGCTCCGTGGCATGTGGGATCTTCCCAGGCCAGGGATCGAACCGGCACCCCTTGCACTGCCAGGTGGTGTCCCTACCCACTGGACCACCAGGGAAACCCTCTATCTAAGTTTTCACATCTGTAAAATCAGGATGATAATAGTCCTTTGTACAAACAATGCCTGGGACTCAGTAAGTGCTCAGTAAAATGTTGATTAAAAAAATGATTTTCTTTTATGATTTTATTGCATTGCATACATAATGGTATCTTAAAAGGACTGTTGAATAATGTGTAGAATAAATTAAAAATATACATGCCTAAAATTCTACTTTTGCGTTAAAAGTAAGTGATCCTAAATGTATGAATCAATCTTTTCAAAGACAAAAAAAAAAAAAAAGTAAGTGATCCTCAAGTCTTGGAAAGTGGATTAATCCTTCCTTCTGGAAACTTAAAAAACTAAGTGGAGAGTGGTTCTTTAGTTCAGGCATTAAATAAATGTTGAAAAGAAATCAGTTGTCAATTCAGACGGGAAGCTAAGAAAAGTTTTCTCCTTTTATAAAAAGGATGAAATAGCATTTCAAAACATTTGATGTGGATATTAAGAAGAGAGTAGAAAGCAGTCATGATACCTACCATTTTATTAAGTGCTCATTATAAGCTCTGCACTTTACAATAATGTTGTTGTTGTTTAGTTGCTAAGTAGTGTCTCTTTTGCAATCCCGTGGGCTCTCGCCTGCCAAACGACTCTGTTCATGGGATTTCCCAGGCAAGAATACTGGAGTGCATTGCCATTTCCTTCTCCAGGGGATCTCTCTGACCCAGAGATTGAACCTGAGTCTCCTGCATTGGTAGGTGGATTCTTTACCACTGAGTCACAAAGAAAGCCCTTTTACAATAAACCCTCACTACAGATCTCATTGTCCCTGTTTACTGATGAGAAAACAGAGGCTTGGACTAGTTAAGAACATCAAGGTCAGTTAGTATGTAGCAGTGCAGCATTTGGATTTAGGTCTGTATGACTTCAAAGTCTGTTCTCCAGCCAGTATTTATTACTGTCAGTGGAACTAAGTAGACTCTTCTAAAGACACATGGCTCAGTAAAACTTTATCATGAAAAATGATAAGGACTGAAAAACCATCCGACTGTTATCGTCCTTTCAAGAGATAAATTATAAGGGTGGCAAAGATCAGGAGAAGATCCTGACGATGAAAAGGGAAAATGTCCCTGGTGGTTTCAATGTTAATTATAATTTCGTGTTTGGCAATTATGTATTTAACATTTGACAGTCCTCCTGTATGGTTGCTTTTGGTGCTTGGCCATACAGGAGAGAAAGGAAGCAATTTCTCTGTACCCATTTTTATTGAGCCACATTCATATACTCTGAAAGGGCACTTAAATTGTTTGAAAGAGGTCTGGATGCTGGCAAACACCACCATAAACAACCTGGACAGCTTAAAGTCCACACCACCAGCAACATGATTCACAATGGGACCCATCTTCTCTAAGTGGGAGCACAGAGCCAAATGTTATTTATTACAACTAACTTACAACCAGATGAGATTCACTGCATGGACACAGCTAGGGGACTTCACTGCTGCCTAAATGTGAGTTGTCGGCATTTTAGGAAGACCGGCTTGCCCTCCAAGTATGGAAAATGAACAGCAGAATATTTTTATTTTACCACCATGATTTAGGCGTCTAAGCCCGTGGCAACACAGTTTGTGATGAGTCTACACTGGAGAAGGAAATGGGTACATTGGAAACTGTATGTAGATAATTCAGGCAAACCCTCCCATTTTCCAAGAAGTCTCCCTTCCCCGAATAATTATTTCATTCATGCTCCCTCCTTGCCTGAAGCCTGGAGTCCTCAGTCATGTCTGACTCTTAGCGACCCCTTAGACTGTAGCCCACAAGGCTCCTCTATCCATGGGATTTCCCAGGTAAGAATACTGGAGTGGGTTGCCATTTCCTCCTCTGGGAGATATTCCAGACCCAGGGATCAAGCCCTCATCTTTTGTGTCTCTTGCATTGGCAGCCAGATTCTTTATCACTGTGCCGTTTGGAAAGCCCTTTGCTTGAAGCTTGACTCCAATGGTTTTATTTAAGTCTTATAATAGTCCCCAAAGGTAGGCTGTTACCAACCCCCTTTTCAGAGGCCAGAAAACTGAGGGACAGAGATTTAAGCATTAGGATCAAGATCACAGGCCTGGGAAATGGCAAACCTGGGATTTGAACCAGGTTTCTTTTGCCACCAAAGGGCCACACTGCTTTATAATGGTAACTATTGCCCTTTACTGATTTGATTACAACCAATCATTACAATACTTCCCTGGTGACTCAGACAATAAAAAATCTAGAAAACTTGGTTCAATTCCTGGGTTGGGAAGATTCTCTGGAGAAGGGAATGACAACCCACTACAATATTCTTTCCTGGAGAATTCCATGGACAGAGGAGCCTGGCTGGCTATAGTCAGTGGGGTTGCAAAGAGTTGGTTGTACAAAACTGAGCAACACACACACACACACACACACGTTACCAATCATCACAACAGATTGGGAAGATACAAATGATTATTTCTTGTTTACAAATGAAGAAGCAGAGGTTCAGGAACTTAAATCCTCCCTCCCTCCACAACTATTTCCTAGTCAATCTAGAGCAAAATCAAGATTTGTCTGGAGATCAGACTTAGTCTCTTAGACTCTACCAGGGTTCTGTAAGTATATCTAGGTGCCTGGAGATGTTCTAAGAAAAAATAATGCTCTTTTATTCATTTATTTATGGTTTAAATGAAATCTCCTAAAAATATCAAGCTCCATCCTTCCTCACAGGTTTTGCTACCCCGTGGTTCCCTGGCTGGAATCCTCCTCCTTTGCCTAGATGATTCCTGCTGCAAACTCACCCATGGGCTTAAATATCACATCTTCAGAAGGACCTTTCCTCCTCCCAGAAGCTAGACTAGGTCCCCAGATTTTCTTTCTTACCCTCTACCTGTCATGCTAATATGTTGGTTTGTGTGAACACAGTTTAAAGTTCGCCTTGCCCACCAGTCTTCAGGGTCTAGGACAGCCTCGTGCACAGGAGACTCAGAAGTGTCAGCCTATGGTCTGGACCCCAGGCACCACTCCATAAACAAACATGATCTTTGCTCGCACCTTGCCCACTGCTCAGGCCTTTGTAGAGTCAGAGATGTGAGACTGAATGACCTCAGGGATTCTCCCTGTCTCTGCCATTTTGCAGAGTGTGACATGGAGGCCTCATGTCAGTTAATAGTCCCCAAAGGTAGGCTGTTACCAACCCCCTTTTCAGAGGCCAGAAAACTGAGGGACAGAGATTTAAGCATTAGGATCAAGATCACAGGCCTGGGAAATGGCAAACCTGGGATTTGAACCAGGTTTCTTTTGCCACCAAAGGGCCACACTGCTTTATAATGGTAACTATTGCCCTTTACTGATTTGATTACAACCAATCATTACAATACTTCCCTGGTGACTCAGACAATAAAAAATCTAGAAAACTTGGTTCAATTCCTGGGTTGGGAAGATTCTCTGGAGAAGGGAATGACAACCCACTACAATATTCTTTCCTGGAGAATTCCATGGACAGAGGAGCCTGGCTGGCTATAGTCAGTGGGGTTGCAAAGAGTTGGTTGTACAAAACTGAGCAACACACACACACACACACGTTACCAATCATCACAACAGATTGGGAAGATACAAATGATTATTTCTTGTTTACAAATGAAGAAGCAGAGGTTCAGGAACTTAAATCCTCCCTCCCTCCACAACTATTTCCTAGTCAATCTAGAGCAAAATCAAGATTTGTCTGGAGATCAGACTTAGTCTCTTAGACTCTACCAGGGTTCTGTAAGTATATCTAGGTGCCTGGAGATGTTCTAAGAAAAAATAATGCTCTTTTATTCATTTATTTATGGTTTAAATGAAATCTCCTAAAAATATCAAGCTCCATCCTTCCTCACAGGTTTTGCTACCCCGTGGTTCCCTGGCTGGAATCCTCCTCCTTTGCCTAGATGATTCCTGCTGCAAACTCACCCATGGGCTTAAATATCACATCTTCAGAAGGACCTTTCCTCCTCCCAGAAGCTAGACTAGGTCCCCAGATTTTCTTTCTTACCCTCTACCTGTCATGCTAATATGTTGGTTTGTGTGAACACAGTTTAAAGTTCGCCTTGCCCACCAGTCTTCAGGGTCTAGGACAGCCTCGTGCACAGGAGACTCAGAAGTGTCAGCCTATGGTCTGGACCCCAGGCACCACTCCATAAACAAACATGATCTTTTGCTCGCACCTTGCCCACTGCTCAGGCCTTTGTAGAGTCAGAGATGTGAGACTGAATGACCTCAGGGATTCTCCCTGTCTCTGCCATTTTGCAGAGTGTGACATGGAGGCCCCTTCATGTCCAGTGGGTGACGATAAGGAGAGTAACAAGAAGCCACTGGTGTTTATCAACCCAGTTTGTTCTCTAAAAAATATATTTTTTAATATTTATTTGTTTGGCTGTGTCAGGTCTTAGTTGGAGCATGTAAACCCTCAGTTGTTACATATGGGATCTAGTTCCCTGATCAGGGATCAAACCCTGCGCCCGTTGCATTAGGGGCACAGAGTCTTAGCCCCTGGATCACCAGGGAAGTCCCAACTCTGTATGTTCTTGATCTGGAAACCAAATCTTTAACCAATGAAATCTGATTCAATCCTCAAGACAGGAAGTCCAGACTAAGAGATGCTCAGCAGCTTATCCAGGTTCACAGCTAATAAGTGGCCCCACTCAAGTTATCTGATTGCACCCGTCCTCTGAGTGAGTTCTCCATGTTGGCCCCGTGCCACAGAGGGGCTACCTGGGAACCTTTCAGTACCAATGCCTGGGTTCCACGGATGCCCAGAATCTGCCAGATTTTGCCTTTGTTGGTCTGGGGTATGGCCCAGGTGTTGGGGTTTTTAAAAGTTGCCCAGGAGATTCTCATGTGCCACTGGGGCTGAGAACATCTACTGTTATAAACGACTGGTTGATTGCTTGATTACTTAATCAATTAACCATTCCTGCAGGGGCTGGATAGAATACGCTGACTGTACAATTCTATCGCAACAGTCTTCCTCTCTCTCTCCTCCTGCCTTGCTCCCTTCCCCACTCAAAAATCTGCATTTATATTTAGATTAAATTCCTTCACAACACAAACAAACATAAAAAAAACCCTCACAAGCTTCTTGATGCACCAGTGTTTTTAAAGCCATGCCTGCTAAGTTGCTTCAGTCATGTCTGACTCTTTGCAACCCTGTAGACTATATAGCTCGTCAGGTTCCTCTGTCCATGGGATTCTGCAGGCAAGAATATTGGAGTGGGTTGACAGTTCCTCCTGCAGAGGATCCCAACCCAGGGATCAGACCTATGTCTCTTATGTCTCCTCTTTATCACTAGTGCCACCGGGGAAGCCCCTTTATAAGGTCACAACCCTTACTGACCAGTCCTCACCTAAATGCTCCAGTTACAAGACTGAGCAACCAAACTTCCTGATGAAGGAAGATTTCAAAGGAAGAATTCACAGGAGACCTTCAAGTTCCTGGGGTTTGTTTATTTGCTTGCTCCCCAGTATTCCCAACAATGAGTATTATCAGATAATGAGGAGTCATCTTGTGCCAGGTGCTGTGAGGTTGGTGGGGGTCAGAGAGGCCCCCTACAACAAAACAGAATTGGTATTATCAAATGGTACCTTTTATAAAGTGTCAACGGACTCACCACGGTCATCATGGTGTAAGAAAATCAAGCCAGAATTTGAGTTCCTGCCCCATACCTTCCTTTTCTACTTGTCAGCTCTGCCAGGGGACGCTTCAGGCCCTGGATCCAGGTTGTGCACTGAAAAGACACTGAACCAGGCTTTCTTTCTCAAAGGAATTCAAGGCTTTCCTCCGCCTCCATATCAGCTGTTGAGAAGCAATGCTATGCATTTTAAATGTCTCACTTAAAGATTTTACTAGAAAACTTTCACTCCTTCCAAGCATAGCTGTAAACAGAGCATGGGGTAGACCTCCTCATCTTTTGTGGAAGGGAAGTTGATGAAAAGCTTGTGTGGAGGGTTTCCATAGTTACAAGCTACTCCCTTTGCAGGGCAGGGGAAGGGGCAGGGGAGGGGGCAGAGCAGTGGTCAAATAGTGACATTGGTGTTAAAGGGATAATGACAAAAACTTTGTTGACAAGCATCTTGGAAGCCAGTGTTATGGACTGTACTGTGTCCCTTCAAAACTCATGTTGATAGCCTAACCCTGGTATGTAGGATGTGGCTAGATTTGGAGCTGGAGTCTTTAAAGAAATGATTCGGGTAAGATGAAACCATTAGGGTGGACCCTAATGAAAGCTGACTGGTGTTCTTATGGAACAATGAGTCACCTGGGGTGTGTGCGCAGAGGTAAGGCCAATGAAGAGGCAGGAAGAGGGCGATCCATATGAAAAGACAGGAAGATTGAGGTCACCTGCAGGTCAAGGAGCGAAACCTCTGGAGAACCAGCCTTGCTGGCACCTGGATCATGGACTTCCCATCTGTGAGAACTGTGAGAAAATACATGTCTGTCGTTTAAGTCTTCCAGTTTGTGGTATTTTGTTACAGCAAGTGTGAGACCACAGCAGGTAAGGTATATGCTGCAGAAGATAAACATATCTAGGTTTGTTTATTTGCTTGCTCCAGTATTCCCAACAATGAGTATTATCAGATAATGAGGAGTCATCTTGTGCCAGGTGCTGTGAGGTTGGTGGGGGTCAGAGAGGCCCCCTACAACAAAACAGAATTGGTATTATCAAATGGTACCTTTTATAAAGTGTCAACGGACTCACCACGGTCATCATGGTGTAAGAAAATCAAGCCAGAATTTGAGTTCCTGCCCCATACCTTCCTTTTCTACTTGTCAGCTCTGCCAGGGGACGCTTCAGGCCCTGGATCCAGGTTGTGCACTGAAAAGACACTGAACCAGGCTTTCTTTCTCAAAGGAATTCAAGGCTTTCCTCCGCCTCCATATCAGCTGTTGAGAAGCAATGCTATGCATTTTAAATGTCTCACTTAAAGATTTTACTAGAAAACTTTCACTCCTTCCAAGCATAGCTGTAAACAGAGCATGGGGTAGACCTCCTCATCTTTTGTGGAAGGGAAGTTGATGAAAAGCTTGTGTGGAGGGTTTCCATAGTTACAAGCTACTCCCTTTGCAGGGCAGGGGAAGGGGCAGGGGAGGGGGCAGAGCAGTGGTCAAATAGTGACATTGGTGTTAAAGGGATAATGACAAAAACTTTGTTGACAAGCATCTTGGAAGCCAGTGTTATGGACTGTACTGTGTCCCTTCAAAACTCATGTTGATAGCCTAACCCTGGTATGTAGGATGTGGCTAGATTTGGAGCTGGAGTCTTTAAAGAAATGATTCGGGTAAGATGAAACCATTAGGGTGGACCCTAATGAAAGCTGACTGGTGTTCTTATGGAACAATGAGTCACCTGGGGTGTGTGCGCAGAGGTAAGGCCAATGAAGAGGCAGGAAGAGGGCGATCCATATGAAAAGACAGGAAGATTGAGGTCACCTGCAGGTCAAGGAGCGAAACCTCTGGAGAACCAGCCTTGCTGGCACCTGGATCATGGACTTCCCATCTGTGAGAACTGTGAGAAAATACATGTCTGTCGTTTAAGTCTTCCAGTTTGTGGTATTTTGTTACAGCAAGTGTGAGACCACAGCAGGTAAGGTATATGCTGCGGAGAAGATAAAGCAGGTGATGGCGAAGTGAGTGGTGAAGGTGTGATTGCCAGTGTGGCTAAGTTAAGAGAGGGCCAGGGGGCGCCTCGTGAGAGGTAACTTTTCTTTTATTTTGGCCACTTCTATTGGTCTTTCATTTATTTCCATCTTTGTTCTTTGGCCCGTGTGGGTCCCTCATCGCAGTGGCCTCTCCCGCTGCAGAGCACCGGCTCTGGGCACATGTGCTCCAGAGCACTGGCTCGGTAGTTGGACACATCGGTCCAGCTGCTCCACGGCACGTGGGATCTTCCCAGGCCAGGGATCGAACCTGCGTTCCTTGTACTTCTAGGCAGTGTCCTTACTCACTGGACCACCACGGAAGCCCCTGAGAGGTAACATTTGAATGAAGATCTGAAAGATGAGAAAGGGTCGACCATGTGGGGACCTGGGAGATTACACATCCAGTGAAGCTTCCACAGATGCAAATCCCCATCGAAGGGAACATAACAAAGGCAGAGTAGATGGAGGCCCAGACCAGACCTGCAAAAGCCAACAGCCAAGAGGAAAATCAGGGCTTCCCTGGTTGCTCAGTGATAAAGAATCCTGCTATTGCAGGGGATGCAGGTTCATTCCCTGATCCTGAAAGATCCCACATGCGGTGGAGCTACTAAGCCCAGGTGCCTCAACTATTGAGACTGCTCAAGAGCCTGGGAACCACGACTATGGAGCCTTAGGTGTTATGACTACTGAAGCCCTCAAGCTCCAGAGCCTGTGATCCCTAGAAGAGAAGCCACTGAAACTAGAGAAAGCCTGCACATAGCAATGAAGACTCAGTGTAGCCAAAAATACGTACATACATACATACATACATAAAACTATTTTTAAAAAGTTAGAAAAAGAGCAAAATCACAGCCTCATCTTCCATTCCACCACCCTTGGGTCAAATCCTACCTGTTGTCTATTTCTGTATGACCTATAAACTAGGAACTGCTTTTGTATTTTTTTAAAAAAATATTTATATGGTTGTGTCAGGTCTTAGTTGCTTGACACAGCCACATAAATCCTTACATCATTCTGGAATTTTTGTTGTGGTGCTGGGTCTCTCTAGTTGTGATGTGTGGGCTTAGTTGCCCCAAGGCATGTGGGATGTTAGTTCCCCTACCCAGGATCGAACCCATGTCCTCTGTAGTGCAAAACAAATTCTTAACCACTGGACTACTAGGGAAGCACCAGGTTTTACATTTTCAAAGAACGGAAAAATATCCATAGAAGAATAATATTTCAGGACACATCAAAATTATATGAAATTCCAACTTCAGAATCCAATGATGAAGTTTCATTGGTACACAAACCCTCATTTGTGTATAGATTATAGATGGCTGTCTTCATGCTGCAGGGCTTCCTTGGTGGCTTAGATGGCAAAGAATTTGCCTGCAATGCAGAAGATGCAGGAGATAAGGGTTTGATCCCTGGCCCAGGAAGGTCCCTTGGAGGAGGATATGGTAACCCACTCCAGTATTCTTGCTTGGAGAATTCCATGGACAGAGGAGCCTGGCGGGCTATGGTCCATGGGATCATAAAGGGTCAGACAGGATGGAGCGACTTTCACTTTTATGCTGCAATGGCAGGGGCTGAGTGGTTGTGATAGGGATTGTATAGTCTGCAAAGTCTAGAGTATTTGCTCTCTGGTCTTTTATAGAAAAAGTTTCCCACCCTCCATTCTCTTTGGAAATATCTCTTTTGAACCCCTGTATGTATACTTATGGGGTTGACCTTTCTCCACTTCGCACTGTGTCCATTTTCCTCTAAACATCTCCCAGAGTGAGACAGGAGGCTTGACATGCCTAAGGTCATTTCCACACCATGAGAGAAACCGTAGAAGGAAACCTTACCCTGAAACCTGCACACAGAATTCAGGGGACCCTTGGGACTTCTCTGGCAGTCCAGTGGCTAAGACTCTGTGCTTCAAGTGAAGTGAGTCAAAAAGAGAAGAACAAGTATAGTATACTAACACATATATGGAATCTAGTAAGATCATACTGATAAATGCACATGCAAAGCATCAATGGAAAAACAGTCATAGAGAACAGACCTATGGACATTGTGGAGGAGGAAGAGTGGATGAGAGATATGGAAAGAGTAACATGGAGCCCTATACTATTGTATGTAAAAGAGATAACTATTGTCAATGTGCTGTGGGTTAAGGGATCTTACATGGGGGTTATGCGATGGCATGGAGAGGCGGGGGGATGGGATATACATATGACTAATTTGGGATTATACATATCTATAAACAACAAAGCTCTGTAGAAGCTAAAAAGCAAAATAAAAAAAAATGCAAAAAACCCTCAAAAAACACTCTGTGCTTCCACTGCAGGGTGGGGGTGGGTGGGCGGCGTTTGCAGAGGGGGTTCAGGTTTGATCCCTGCTCAGGGAGCTAAGGTGCCACATCCTGTGTTTTATAGCCAAAACGTGCAAAAATAATCAAGGGACCCATGAACTTGCATGGGAAAGAAAATCACATCTTTAATTTCACTAACTTTTAACTGAAATTCAGCATTTCCTTCATTTACAAACATAGACATCAAATTGCAATAGTAGTAGTGGCACTGTGATTTTCATCACCAACATTTGCACCAAAATGTCATAGATATTTCTATGTCACATTGTAGTTCTTGCAAAATATCTTTTCATTTACTAAATTAAGCTGCAATGGCAGGGGCTGAGTGGTTGTGATAGGGATTGTATAGTCTGCAAAGTCTAGAGTATTTGCTCTCTGGTCTTTTATAGAAAAAGTTTCCCACCCTCCATTCTCTTTGGAAATATCTCTTTTGAACCCCTGTATGTATACTTATGGGGTTGACCTTTCTCCACTTCGCACTGTGTCCATTTTCCTCTAAACATCTCCCAGAGTGAGACAGGAGGCTTGACATGCCTAAGGTCATTTCCACACCATGAGAGAAACCGTAGAAGGAAACCTTACCCTGAAACCTGCACACAGAATTCAGGGGACCCTTGGGACTTCTCTGGCAGTCCAGTGGCTAAGACTCTGTGCTTCAAGTGAAGTGAGTCAAAAAGAGAAGAACAAGTATAGTATACTAACACATATATGGAATCTAGTAAGATCATACTGATAAATGCACATGCAAAGCATCAATGGAAAAACAGTCATAGAGAACAGACCTATGGACATTGTGGAGGAGGAAGAGTGGATGAGAGATATGGAAAGAGTAACATGGAGCCCTATACTATTGTATGTAAAAGAGATAACTATTGTCAATGTGCTGTGGGTTAAGGGATCTTACATGGGGGTTATGCGATGGCATGGAGAGGCGGGGGGATGGGATATACATATGACTAATTTGGGATTATACATATCTATAAACAACAAAGCTCTGTAGAAGCTAAAAAGCAAAATAAAAAAAAATGCAAAAAACCCTCAAAAAACACTCTGTGCTTCCACTGCAGGGTGGGGGTGGGTGGGCGGCGTTTGCAGAGGGGGTTCAGGTTTGATCCCTGCTCAGGGAGCTAAGGTGCCACATCCTGTGTTTTATAGCCAAAACGTGCAAAAAATAATCAAGGGACCCATGAACTTGCATGGGAAAGAAAATCACATCTTTAATTTCACTAACTTTTAACTGAAATTCAGCATTTCCTTCATTTACAAACATAGACATCAAATTGCAATAGTAGTAGTGGCACTGTGATTTTCATCACCAACATTTGCACCAAAATGTCATAGATATTTCTATGTCACATTGTAGTTCTTGCAAATATCTTGCAATATCATGTATATTGCAACTTTACCGTGAAATTACAATGGTGCTTAGCCTAAGTGCTGGTCATGCTACTTAATGTATATAAGGAAATTCCTTAACTACTTTAATATTTGATAACTCTATTTCCATGATACTTTTTAACTTCTTGGTATTTTATTTTATGTCTTTAAACACATCAGGTTTTTTTGGCCACACTGTGAAGCACGTGGGATCTTAGCTCCCTGACTAGGGCTCAAACTCACACCTCTTGCATTAGAAGCATGGAGTCTTAACCACTGAATTGCTATGGAAGCCACTAAAATCAGTTTTGAGAATTGCTCCATGGACTTCACCTGATGGCCAAAGAATGATTAAGGCTGAAATGATTAAGAATTTTGTAACTTAAGGAAAACTAGGGCTTCGCTGTTGCCTCAGTGGTGTTTCTTTATGCCTGCCAATACAGTAGACGCAGGTTGGATCCCTGGGTTGGATCCTCCAAGATCCCTTGGAGAAGGAAATAGCAACCCACTCCAGCGTTCTTGCCTGGGAAATCCCATGGACAAAGGAGCCTGGTAGGTTACAGTCCACAGTATCTCAAAGAGTTGGATGTGACTTAGCAACTAAAAACAGCAACAACAAGGAAACCGAAAGCTCTTGAAACCAAGAGATTCTTAACTGCGGTTGAGCCTGATAGGAAGGTTGGTGATGCCTGGAATTTTGAGTAGAAAATGTTGCTCAAGTTGCTCAAATTTATGGCAAAGAAAAGACATGATACCATAAGCAAATTTTGCATTTCTGTGTGTGTGTATGTATGCATTTGTAAACACACACTTGTTTATTTTTTCTGGAGAGAGGATCTGTAACTTTCATCAGATTCCCAAAAGACTTCTTGATCCAAATATGAGTTTAGAATCATCATTCAAGAAGGAGGAGTTTTAGGATAGGAACTCCTTCTGGACCAGGCTATGATTCAGAAACTGTCCAGGGCATCCAATATGGTCTCTGTCAAGGGAGTTCCATTTCTCTGAGCTTGCCTCCTCCAACCCTGGTCTATTCCCATCCAAGTCCAAAGCCTCAAGTCTGTCCAGGACCACGATAATTTCTTACAAAGCCCCCACAGTGTTTTTATGGAGGATTCCCTCAATATCTACCTTTGTGTGAGGAGGGAGCCCCAATGCCAGCCTAAGTTAATCTTCATTATCACATAAGTGGCTTCTCCCTTCCTGGTTTTAAATTAAGATGCACTGGACACTCTCCTTTCTTCACTTCTCACACACAATCAGCCAGCAAGGCATTTTAATTAGACCTCTTCTATTATTAGAGCACAGGACAAATAATCCATGGCTGGTCCAAAGGACCCCAAGCTAAGAAATCATTTAATTTGTTGTTGTTTCCATAAATCAGGGCCCAGTCATCAATTTCACCACATATTTGAGAGCACATGTTATTGACAATGTGTTCGTGGAGAAAAATGGAGTTTGCTGGCAAAGTTGTTCCATTTTCTAAAGATTAAATTGTTCATTGTGCAGGCCGCCATCTGCCCTCCCTGGAAGAGATTTAGCTGTTGGCAGAGGCATTCAAAAATCTCAAAGACAAAGTTAAATTTCTTTTTCTTTATTGCCATGCATAATGAAAGGCAAATTCATTCATTCACTCATTCATCTATTCATTCAGTATGTAGCAACTGTTTATTTTGTGATGTAAGCTAACTTCCAAACCATGGATCCCTGGGGAGGGATCATATGTAGCCCTAAAGATGAGTGATAATTCCATAGTCTTCATCCCTTCCTAGGACCTCTGAACCATTAGCCTTCTGTCCTCCATTCTACCTATGCTACCAGGAGTTTAACAGAATTACGGTAAATAACAAAACTTTCCTCCTCGAAGGACAACTCACACCTTGGGCAAAACACAAAGGAAAGACAGGACTCATTGCTGAGTTGAAGCTTCTTGAAAGACCTGAGTAGAAGAAGTTGCCAGAACCATGACATAAGCCTTCACATACATAACATTCTTTTATACAGACACTGTTCTCCTGTTTTAGAAGCAGGTGCTAGTACCCCCATTTTGCAGGTGAAGTTATTGAGGCTCAGAGAGATGAAGTAACTGGCTCAAGTTTGGCTCATACTCTCCAATAGATGCTAAGTCTGGCCCTGGAGTCACAGAAAGCAAGGTCTCAATGTTCCTCAGACTTTCCATAGTTTAAGTCCCAAACCACTTATCTTGACCCACTGCACAAGCTGCATCTGAAGCCCCTCCTATCCCCTTCTTGACTCCTCTGGGGCTATTAACTTCTGTTTGTTCTTCACAGTTGATAAAGCACTCCTGTTTTGGTCGTGGCCTTGGTTATTTTTCTCCTTTCTTCACTTCTCACACACAATCAGCCAGCAAGGCATTTTAATTAGACCTCTTCTATTATTAGAGCACAGGACAAATAATCCATGGCTGGTCCAAAGGACCCCAAGCTAAGAAATCATTTAATTTGTTGTTGTTTCCATAAATCAGGGCCCAGTCATCAATTTCACCACATATTTGAGAGCACATGTTATTGACAATGTGTTCGTGGAGAAAAATGGAGTTTGCTGGCAAAGTTGTTCCATTTTCTAAAGATTAAATTGTTCATTGTGCAGGCCGCCATCTGCCCTCCCTGGAAGAGATTTAGCTGTTGGCAGAGGCATTCAAAAATCTCAAAGACAAAGTTAAATTTCTTTTTCTTTATTGCCATGCATAATGAAAGGCAAATTCATTCATTCACTCATTCATCTATTCATTCAGTATGTAGCAACTGTTTATTTTGTGATGTAAGCTAACTTCCAAACCATGGATCCCTGGGGAGGGATCATATGTAGCCCTAAAGATGAGTGATAATTCCATAGTCTTCATCCCTTCCTAGGACCTCTGAACCATTAGCCTTCTGTCCTCCATTCTACCTATGCTACCAGGAGTTTAACAGAATTACGGTAAATAACAAAACTTTCCTCCTCGAAGGACAACTCACACCTTGGGCAAAACACAAAGGAAAGACAGGACTCATTGCTGAGTTGAAGCTTCTTGAAAGACCTGAGTAGAAGAAGTTGCCAGAACCATGACATAAGCCTTCACATACATAACATTCTTTTATACAGACACTGTTCTCCTGTTTTAGAAGCAGGTGCTAGTACCCCCATTTTGCAGGTGAAGTTATTGAGGCTCAGAGAGATGAAGTAACTGGCTCAAGTTTGGCTCATACTCTCCAATAGATGCTAAGTCTGGCCCTGGAGTCACAGAAAGCAAGGTCTCAATGTTCCTCAGACTTTCCATAGTTTAAGTCCCAAACCACTTATCTTGACCCACTGCACAAGCTGCATCTGAAGCCCCTCCTATCCCCTTCTTGACTCCTCTGGGGCTATTAACTTCTGTTTGTTCTTCACAGTTGATAAAGCACTCCTGTTTTGGTCGTGGCCTTGGTTATTTTTGACTATAATTTGGATCTTTATTTTTCAGACTACACTCCCTTGAGCAAACCTAAGTCTATCTGTCATCAGGCCTGACCTAATTCCTAGGTTCTCCTCATTTAGGTTTTCCCTTACTAGTAAACCCAATCATTTATTCATTCATTCAACCTTGTAATGACTCTACTGAATTAATTATGGAGTCTCTATTGTGTGCTCACAGTGTGATGTGATGCCCAAGACTAGGATGATCTCCACCTCAATAGTCTAAGAAGGAAAATGTCAGGGAAGGTACTCACATAGGTGATGAAAACATTACAGTGGAGGCCAACATTGTGCAAAAAAGCATATAGAGTTGTAATTTAGTCTGTGTACATACTTGAGTCTATCACAGAGAAGAGAGAGGATGCTACAATAGAACTTTTTTCTACTTTAAACAACTTAAAATTTTCATGTATTTATTTATTTTTGGCTGTGCTGTATCTTCATTGCTGCATGGGCTTTTCTTTAGTTGTGGTGAGTGGGGGCTTACTCTTCATTGTGGTGCTCAGGTTTCTCATTGCAATGACTTCTCTTGTGGAGCTCAGGCTCATGGGCACATGGGCTTCAGTTACTTGCAGCTTCTGGGCTCTAGGTTCAGTATTGGTGGCACACCAGTTTAGTTGCTCTGAGGGATGTGAGACCTTCCAGGATCAGGGAAGGAACCCATGTCTTCTGAATTGGCAGGTAGATTCTTTACCACTGGGTCACCAGAAAAGCCCTACAATAGACTTTTTTTTTTTTTTTTTTAAGATTTATTTACTTATTTATTTATTTAGGGCAGGGGTCGGGTTGGGGAGGGAGGGGGGCGGGCGGGCCACTTCTGTTGGTCTTTCATTTCTCTGTTTTCATCTGTCTTTGTTCCTTGGCTCCTGTGGGCCTCCCATTGCGGTGGCGTCTGTCGCTGCAGAGCGCCGGCTCTGGGCGCACGCGCGCCAGAGCTCCGGCTCGGTAATTGAACACATCGGTCCAGCCGCTCCGCAGCACGTGGGATCTTCCCAGGCCAGGGATGGAACCGGCGCCCCTTGCACTGCAAGGCGGTGTCCTTACCCACTGGACCACCAGGGGAAGCCCTACAATAGACTTTTATAAGGAGGGTCTTTTATGCCAGGATTTGAAGAATTGGTTAAAACTAAACCGGCCTGATAAAGAAATTGAGACATGAGAACTCCTAGAGAAATTCCCAAATATTTGGTCCTTAGGCAGGAAGGAGTTTGACTTGCTTAAGGAACTAAAAGAAAACCAGTGTGGTTGGGACACAGAACTAAGATGTACCAACTCTCTGAGGTTATCACAGATATTTTCAATAAAATAATTCTTACATGGATCTAGGATATGGCGTAATCAATAAGTACAATCTCCAAAGCACATTTGGAATGTGTGGTTTGTAAAACTGTGAATGCTTTATTCCCCATTGCACATTTGGGTTTTTCAATCGGTTAACTTTTAGATCTAGATGGTTATGAACTGGAAATTGAAAAATTAAATTCCATCCTAAAGAAGAACCAACCCTGGTGAACCTGCATTCTCTGCAGAGGCTGTGTGAAAACCTGAGACTGTTCTTAATCTAGAAGAGCTTCATAAAATTTTTCATGGGTGATATAAACAATACAGTATATTGGCTTGGAATTTGAGTCATTTTTTTCTAGAAAGATTTTCCAATCTGTTTCCCACAATGTGTACTTTAGGTTTGGGAAGGAAGAGTCATTGCTTTCTTCTTTCCTTCTTTCTTTCTTTTGCTTCTGAGACTGGAGAGTAATGTTAAAGGGGAGAGAAAAGAGCGACATTATAGGGAAGGGATAAACCCTTGAAGCCACAAATTTTGTTTTCTTTTCCAGGAAGCCCACATGAGTACTAGAGAGAAAAGTGTGGTTTTCAGAGTCTCCTTTCAATAAAATTAGTAATAATTTCTTACCAAGTCATCAACGATAATAGGAGAAGGGCAGATGGGTTTTGCATAAGTTCAAGAAAAGTCAGGGACTAGCTGCTGGTAACAAGAAGCAATCTGTGATGTTTGAAGCACTTCATTGTCAAGGCAACCAAAATGCTTTATGTGTGTTCTTTTTTTTACCTTTATACAACTCTTGCAATACAGTGAAAAACTCTCTAAGGGTTGTAAGGAGAGGGATGCATCTTAAAAAGAGTGAGATGGGGACACCCAAAAGAGACCAGGTCAAAAGCTCAACCAAAATAATTGGTAGAACAAATACTGGCAGTATCTCTAAGTCTTAGTTCATGGCAATCAGGATAAATGAGTGAGCCATAGTCACTGCCTCGTAAGAATCACGATTCAGCGAGAGGGTTCGTTCAGACATGGTTGATGTATTTGTTGAATCAGTGAACTTTTGAGTATCTACTCATGTCAGGTTCTGATCTCAAGAAGAGCGTCTCAGCAAGCATGTGAAGCAGACTGGCTTCTGCTTGCATGGACATATTTATAATCTAGTTAAGATGGTAGAACACAGACTATGTAACCAAAAAATGTATTGGTGTCACCAAAGGGAAGTGAAGGCTGCTCTGGAGGCTTCTAGAGGGTGGTGACGAACATGCACATAAATAACAGCATTATGGAGTCTCTGGGACCCTCTTAATGACAGGGAGTAGAAGAAGGCATCTGGTCTAAAGAAAGAATCAAGGGGCTTCCCTGGTTGTCCAATGGTTAGGAATCCTCTTGCCAGTGCAGGGGACATGATATTTGATCCCTGGTCTAGGAACTAAGATCCCATGTGCCACGGAGCAACTAAGCCCATGTGCCACAACTACTGAAGCCCAGTGCCTAGAGCCTGTTTTCTGAAACAAGAGAAATCAATGCAGTGAGAACCTCTCACACTGCAACTACACAACTAGAGAGAGCCCATAGGCAACAATGAAAATCCAGTGCAGAGGGGGAAAGCGGAGGAAGTGGTCAGGGATATACATATGACTGACCTGGGATCATACATATCTGTAAACAACAAAACTCTGTAAAAGCAAAAAGTAAAATAAAAATAATTATAAAAACCCAAAACACAGTGTGGCCATAAATAAACAAACAAATAAAAATTTAAAAATACTAAAAAAAAAAAAAAAAATCTAGTGGAGTCCTAAGGATAGCAGAACTAAAAAAAAAAAAAAAAGAAGAATCAGGAAACAAAGAAATAGAAGAAATCTGGATTAGGTCTTGAAGACAGGAATAAGACTTCAATATGTGAAGATGGATCAGGTAGTATTTCATGTTGAGGGAACAGCTTGGCTAAGGACAGAAGTTTGTCTAAGAGAAGAGTTTAGCCTATATGTTGCTTAAGAGAGATCATATTATACTACTGATTTCCCTGTTTTCATCTGTCTTAACTATTGTGAGATAAACTCAATGAGGCCAGGGACATCTTTTGCTTCCTTCGGTGGCTATTGCCAGAGCCTTCAACGGTGCCTGACATGTTGTGGGTGCCTTGTAAATAGTTGTTGAATGAGTAACAGGGTATTATAGCTAATTAGTAATGATTTCATGCTTACTATGCACTTTCACTCATTTCTTTATTTAATCCTCACCATAACCCTCTAAGTTAGGCTCCTGGGAGAGGAGAACACACAGGTAGAGAGAATCTGAGCACCTTGTCCAAAGGGTCCCAGCTAGGATTTGAACCAAAAGCTTCCTGACTCTGGGGACCACTCTGGGTGGTGAGGTCTTGCCTTATGGTATTGCTCAATAGCTAGGGGTGGTAACTAATACCCAAAGGCAGTCTGGGGACTTCCCTGTTGGTCCAAAGACTTGACACTCCCAATATAGAGGGCCTGGGTTCGATCCCTGGTCAGGAACTAGATTCCACATGCCACAATGAAGATGGAAGATCCCATGTGCCATAACTAAGACCCAGTGTAGCCAAAAAAAAAAAAAAAAGTAGTGTGGGTACATCTGGGATTATGGGAAAGTGTTTTGGGGGTTGGTGTGGAGTCATGGGAGGTTGACAGAGGGGAATGGCCTGATAAAGTCACTTCATATCCTCAGTTCCAGATTTCTTCTCCATAAACAGGTGATGATGACTTACATCATGTTTTGTGAGGGGTGCCAATACTGTGTGCCAATGTCCCAAGATGTTTTTCAGCAATATCTACTGTGCATATCTGATGACTAATCTCTCCAGCATTCTCAAAGGCTTACTGTCATTATTATCTTTTTCCAGGTGGGGAAAACATAGTTTAGAGAAACATTAAGTTCAAATATCCAAAATCACATAGCTAGGTAAAAGGATACTGAATAGAATGTTTTGTTTCATGATATTTTGGCTAATGACATAAAGTTGTGAACTATAGGAGCTATGTCTGTCGTATTTTAAAGGAAATGGCCACATAGATTACCTTACCCACAAGATCAAATTGGATATCCCCAGTAATGGCATGTATTAACTCAGGATCTTATTGAAGTGAACTATTCTTTTTTTTTTTTTTTTTTTTTAAAGTTAGCCTCTTTTATTGGGCTTTCATTTATTTATTTTCACCCATCTTTTTTTTTTTTTTTGGCATGTGTGGACCTCCCATCTCAGTGGCTTCTCTCATTGCAGGGTACTGGCTCTGGGTGCATGTGCTCCAGAGTGCTGACTTGTAATTGGACACACTGGCCCAGCCGTTCCTTGGCAGGTCAGATCTTCCTGGGCCAGGGATTGAACTGGTGCCCCTTGCATTGCAAGGTGGACTTATTACCCACTGGACCACCAGGGAAGGCCCCCATGTGAGACCTTAAATTACATCTTAGAGAAGCAAAAGGAAATTGAGGTAATACTCAATAGTTTAGTGAATCATGTTGATTTTCCTGGCTTTGATAAATGTGTCATGGTTGGGTAAGATGCTAACATTACAAGAAGCTGGGTGAAGCACTTCTCTACCATTTTGCAACTAAGTCTAAAAATATTTTAAAATGAAATAGAAAAAGTTGGAGGGACTGTTATGAAGATGGAAGATCCCATGTGCCATAACTAAGACCCAGTGTAGCCAAAAAAAAAAAAGTAGTGTGGGTACATCTGGGATTATGGGAAAGTGTTTTGGGGTTGTTGTGGAGTCATGGGAGGTTGACAGAGGGGAATGGCCTGATAAAGTCACTTCATATCCTCAGTTCCAGATTTCTTCTCCATAAACAGGTGATGATGACTTACATCATGTTTTGTGAGGGGTGCCAATACTGTGTGCCAATGTCCCAAGATGTTTTTCAGCAATATCTACTGTGCATATCTGATGACTAATCTCTCCAGCATTCTCAAAGGCTTACTGTCATTATTATCTTTTTCCAGGTGGGGAAAACATAGTTTAGAGAAACATTAAGTTCAAATATCCAAAATCACATAGCTAGGTAAAAGGATACTGAATAGAATGTTTTGTTTCATGATATTTTGGCTAATGACATAAAGTTGTGAACTATAGGAGCTATGTCTGTCGTATTTTAAAGGAAATGGCCACATAGATTACCTTACCCACAAGATCAAATTGGATATCCCCAGTAATGGCATGTATTAACTCAGGATCTTATTGAAGTGAACTATTCTTTTTTTTTTTTTTTTTTTTTAAAGTTAGCCTCTTTTATTGGGCTTTCATTTATTTATTTTCACCCATCTTTTTTTTTTTTTTTGGCATGTGTGGACCTCCCATCTCAGTGGCTTCTCTCATTGCAGGGTACTGGCTCTGGGTGCATGTGCTCCAGAGTGCTGACTTGTAATTGGACACACTGGCCCAGCCGTTCCTTGGCAGGTCAGATCTTCCTGGGCCAGGGATTGAACTGGTGCCCCTTGCATTGCAAGGTGGACTTATTACCCACTGGACCACCAGGGAAGGCCCCCATGTGAGACCTTAAATTACATCTTAGAGAAGCAAAAGGAAATTGAGGTAATACTCAATAGTTTAGTGAATCATGTTGATTTTCCTGGCTTTGATAAATGTGTCATGGTTGGGTAAGATGCTAACATTACAAGAAGCTGGGTGAAGCACTTCTCTACCATTTTGCAACTAAGTCTAAAAATATTTTAAAATGAAATAGAAAAAAAGTTGGAGGGACTGTTAGACCCAATGCCATGAGATTTATGAAGTGACAGAAGAACAGATCAGCAATCACCATTTTTTTCTGCCTACTAATAACATATCTAGGAAAAGTCTGTTCTTTTTCTAGGCTCAGCTGCCGCCCTTGGACCATTAGTTTAAGTCTTAAGTGACCAAGGCAGAAGTTCCAAGTAGGATGGTATGACATATGGTTAACACAAGGTCCAAAGTCATCAAAGTTGCTCTCTGAGCACATTAATATCCTTGCTGCTTTGGCAGAGGGCTGAGTTGATTCCTGGGATCAGACTTCTGGAGGCTGGCCAATTTGCAGTTTGTCGGCCAGCCCTGGCACCAGCTGGACCAGGGTGGTGGCTTCAGGCACCAGACTTTACCGGACATCCTCTCGTTGGCCAATTTCCATCACCCATGAGTAGAGGACTCAAAAAAGTCAGTTAAATTAGGCTTGGTGAAGGGACACTGTGTCTTTGAGTAATGAGGTGGGGAAACAGGGAAAATATTTTCCACTAGCTCACGTCTCACTGGATGGCAATCTGGTTTCATGACAATTCATAATAAATCATGGCTTATCACTCACAGGGGAACATAACACGACTCCAGTTAAGATTCGTTAGTGGTTGTAAAGGTGAAACAGGTACTGCCGTATATCAGGGTTTCTGGATCATCTTCCCGTCCACTGTAGGCACTTGTTTATCGTTATATTTACTGTAGCCATTGTTTAAAGCATAAATAAGTGGAAGGAAAGAGCACCAAAAATACACTGGCCCCGCCGTTGCTTGGCAGGTCAGATCTTCCTGGGCCAGGGATTGAACTGGTGCCCCTTGCATTGCAAGGTGGACTTATTACCCACTGGACCACCAGGGAAGGCCCCCATGTGAGACCTTAAATTACATCTTAGAGAAGCAAAAGGAAATTGAGGTAATACTCAATAGTTTAGTGAATCATGTTGATTTTCCTGGCTTTGATAAATGTGTCATGGTTGGGTAAGATGCTAACATTACAAGAAGCTGGGTGAAGCACTTCTCTACCATTTTGCAACTAAGTCTAAAAATATTTTAAAATGAAATAGAAAAAAAGTTGGAGGGACTGTTAGACCCAATGCCATGAGATTTATGAAGTGACAGAAGAACAGATCAGCAATCACCATTTTTTTCTGCCTACTAATAACATATCTAGGAAAAGTCTGTTCTTTTTCTAGGCTCAGCTGCCGCCCTTGGACCATTAGTTTAAGTCTTAAGTGACCAAGGCAGAAGTTCCAAGTAGGATGGTATGACATATGGTTAACACAAGGTCCAAAGTCATCAAAGTTGCTCTCTGAGCACATTAATATCCTTGCTGCTTTGGCAGAGGGCTGAGTTGATTCCTGGGATCAGACTTCTGGAGGCTGGCCAATTTGCAGTTTGTCGGCCAGCCCTGGCACCAGCTGGACCAGGGTGGTGGCTTCAGGCACCAGACTTTACCGGACATCCTCTCGTTGGCCAATTTCCATCACCCATGAGTAGAGGACTCAAAAAAGTCAGTTAAATTAGGCTTGGTGAAGGGACACTGTGTCTTTGAGTAATGAGGTGGGGAAACAGGGAAAATATTTTCCACTAGCTCACGTCTCACTGGATGGCAATCTGGTTTCATGACAATTCATAATAAATCATGGCTTATCACTCACAGGGGAACATAACACGACTCCAGTTAAGATTCGTTAGTGGTTGTAAAGGTGAAACAGGTACTGCCGTATATCAGGGTTTCTGGATCATCTTCCCGTCCACTGTAGGCACTTGTTTATCGTTATATTTACTGTAGCCATTGTTTAAAGCATAAATAAGTGGAAGGAAAGAGCACCAAATATGAATAATGAAAATAAATTTATCTTATTTATGTGTTTACACGAGTCTCTGACAATTATTTTGCACGGCAGTTTGCATCGAGCCGTTGGTCGCTGCTATGTTCAGAGAAGTTCCTTGCACTTCATGTGTCTCCCTCTCTGTGGTCGCCCTTTGTATTTCATTTCAAGAAATGACAACACGTTCACATTCAGGGGTGGAGTACCGTGGCTTGTGTGTTATTCCAGTTTGAGGTTTAGGTTCTGAATTGTGTCAGTCTTCTGGCTCACAACAGAGGTCCACCAGCAGATGCATTCGTTACAGTAATTCATTCAGTTTCAAGGGAGAGTGATTAGAAAAAGCGCTCAGGGCTGGGCCGGGGGAGTTACAAAATAAAACTTTCTTTTTTTTTTTTTTTTTGTACAGCAAAAGGTTTACTAAAGAAAAAAAGGGACAGAGAAAGCTTTGAGCTAAAGGAACTCGAAGGGGGACAGAAGAGTGCCCCTAGAAGCTAGTTTAGGCAAGGCATGTAAAATCAAACCTTCAACTTAAAGATGATCCAGCTGGTTTGCTTTTGAACTGAGTACAGACTTTCATGAAAAAGTTCTGGCTGTCAAACCAGACCACCCTGGGAGGTTTGTAAGAAAAAACCGCCAAAGGTTATAGGGCTTCAATGTATTCTAGGCACTTCCTCAGCTAGGATGTCCTCAGAGGAAAGATTCAGTAGGCTTGGATGGTTGAGGGGTCTCCCACTGCTTACTTACAGAGGGACAGGAAATCACAAGCCCGTCCTTGAAACGCTGACAGGGCTCTCTGATGAAGTCCTGCCAAACGGACTTCCTCAGAGCCCTCTCCTAAGGATGGTGACCTCTCTCGACTGCTTCCTGGTGATTCCCTGCAGGACACTGCGGGGCTGGCCCTGTGGACTCACCCTTGCCTTTCTCTACCCATTCACACTGTCCTTCCCCTGACATGGAGCAGAGAGAGCCACAGATGCTAAGTGCGGCCATCAGCAGTTCTGTCACTGGAACCCACAGAAACCTCTGGAGGAGCTGAGATAGAGCCCTCCCTGGAGCCACAGCATTGCTCAAGCAGCCATTTCTTCTTTGTTATTTTGTCTTTTGGTCACACCATGTGGCATGCGGGATCTTATTAATCGTTCCCTGACCAGAGATTGAACCTGAGCCCCCTGCAATGGAAGCATGGAGTCTTAAGCACTGGACCATGAGGGAAGTCCCTCTAGCAGCCATTTCTATTTTTTGAGAGGACCTGGAACATGCTGGATTGTTCTACAGAGAAATACAACTAATCTGCAAGCAGAGTTAGAAATGGAAGAGAAGATTTTCTGAGAGTGGAAGTCTCTAATAAGCCATGGGCTGCTGCGGGCTTGTGCTTGAGGCTGAAAAAGTTCTGTGTAAGCCTAGGGGGGCATACTCATTCCAGTGTGCCTAGACTCTACCTGTTTTGGATCCCCATTCTGGGAAGTCCTCAGTCCTAGGCAAACGGGATGGTTGAGCCCTTGCTTAAGTTCTAGAATGCAACGGGACAGAGAAAGCTTTGAGCTAAAGGAACTCGAAGGGGGACAGAAGAGTGCCCCTAGAAGCTAGTTTAGGCAAGGCATGTAAAATCAAACCTTCAACTTAAAGATGATCCAGCTGGTTTGCTTTTGAACTGAGTACAGACTTTCATGAAAAAGTTCTGGCTGTCAAACCAGACCACCCTGGGAGGTTTGTAAGAAAAAACCGCCAAAGGTTATAGGGCTTCAATGTATTCTAGGCACTTCCTCAGCTAGGATGTCCTCAGAGGAAAGATTCAGTAGGCTTGGATGGTTGAGGGGTCTCCCACTGCTTACTTACAGAGGGACAGGAAATCACAAGCCCGTCCTTGAAACGCTGACAGGGCTCTCTGATGAAGTCCTGCCAAACGGACTTCCTCAGAGCCCTCTCCTAAGGATGGTGACCTCTCTCGACTGCTTCCTGGTGATTCCCTGCAGGACACTGCGGGGCTGGCCCTGTGGACTCACCCTTGCCTTTCTCTACCCATTCACACTGTCCTTCCCCTGACATGGAGCAGAGAGAGCCACAGATGCTAAGTGCGGCCATCAGCAGTTCTGTCACTGGAACCCACAGAAACCTCTGGAGGAGCTGAGATAGAGCCCTCCCTGGAGCCACAGCATTGCTCAAGCAGCCATTTCTTCTTTGTTATTTTGTCTTTTGGTCACACCATGTGGCATGCGGGATCTTATTAATCGTTCCCTGACCAGAGATTGAACCTGAGCCCCCTGCAATGGAAGCATGGAGTCTTAAGCACTGGACCATGAGGGAAGTCCCTCTAGCAGCCATTTCTATTTTTTGAGAGGACCTGGAACATGCTGGATTGTTCTACAGAGAAATACAACTAATCTGCAAGCAGAGTTAGAAATGGAAGAGAAGATTTTCTGAGAGTGGAAGTCTCTAATAAGCCATGGGCTGCTGCGGGCTTGTGCTTGAGGCTGAAAAAGTTCTGTGTAAGCCTAGGGGGGCATACTCATTCCAGTGTGCCTAGACTCTACCTGTTTTGGATCCCCATTCTGGGAAGTCCCTCAGTCCTAGGCAAACGGGGATGGTTGAGCCCCTTGCTTAAGTTCTAGAATGCAACTTCCCAGAGATACTTTCCTCACTCCATCCTCCCTGTTTGTTACACTGCTGGAGTGGGTGCGTGCTCAGTCACTCAGTTGTGTCTGAGTCTCTGCGACCCCATAGACTGTAGCCCACCAGGCTCCTCTGATTGTGGGATTATTCTGGCAAGAATCCTGGAGTGGGTTGCCATTTCCTCTTCCAGGGGATATTCCTGATCCAGGGACTGAATTCTGGCTCCTGCACAGGCAAATTCTTCACCACCAGTGCCACCTGGACCAAACCTGCATGTACTGTATACATACATATCCGTTAACATGTTGTAAACCTGAAAACTACATTTGAGATGTGGAGACGGGACGACTGACAGGAAACGTGAAGCTTAGTGAGGCTGGGAAATTTAATCAAGGCCACTCAGAGCTGGCAAGTGGAAGAGCTGAGCCTGAAAACTTCTCCGTCTGTGCTGCCCTTTGCACCTAAGCCTCTCTCTTCCTTCACGGAGGAGGAAAATGGAGACCAGAGTTGCCTGAATTACTCCTCTTTGGAATTGATAAAGGTGCACTCCGAACTGGACGATTTCATATTTGGATATATTAAAAGTGTATTGATTATATATTAAAATACTATTTCCCATATTTTCTAAATATTTAAAAGATCCCTCCTAAACATCATGACAGACACATTAAATTCATTTACCAGATTTATAAGGACTTTAAAAAGAAATTTCGTAGCATTTTAAACAATCCATCACCCAGTTTGGTTGGGGGAGATGAAAGGATAGCCACTTGAATGCATGAAAAATTATTGGCAAGAAAACATGGCAAATGGTTCCCGTAAAGGTGCCCATTTGGAATGAAATGGTGACGGATGTTTAGAAACCAGTCTCGATGCAAAACTGTAATTTTTGCAAGTGGTTTTGTCTGAAGATGGCATTAATGTACTCAATGTGCTATTCAGAACCGAGAATGTGCTCTTAAAAAGACATCCCGTTCCCGCACACAAACCGAAGTTTTACCCTAAGCAGGATGAGAAATTACTGTAAATTGGTTTTTACTTCAAAAATGGTTTAATAACCATCACACACACGGAGATCCAGTCCACACAATGCATCACTTAATTTCATCCCTGAACCTCTACCGGCTTAAAAACAGATATCCAAACAGGGGAATACATTCTTGACAGTGCTGTTAAGGCAACTTTGCTAACGATTTTTGAACAAGCTCCAACTGAGGCCTAAATGCCGACAATATTCATAAACAACTCTATACCGGCCAATTAAGGAGACAGAGACACAGCGGCCTGTCAGAGAGATTTGCATGGCTAAGAGTAGGAGATCAGAGAGTGATGAGAGATGGCTCGGAGTGACGGGGGTGCCCAGACGGATGACTATCATTACGATATTACGGGCCTCACACCTTCCCAATTACTGGCAGGATTCATTAATTACCTCCACATTTCCCTAATAGAATCCGTGCTCTGGCTTATCAGCGCCTTCCCTCTGTCTACCTAAACCCCCACTCAGCAGTCGATCACCTATGAAAAATTAGACAGTGCGGCTCGGAGTGGCCTATTTAAAGGAAAAGACAAATGATCATAGGAAGAGGCGGGGAAAGCCGCAGTAAGAGAGCCGCAAGCAACAGACATGGCACTCATTTCACTCGGGTTTGTTTTTCCTTCGCTTCCTGGAACTGCCATGAAAGGAGACTAGTGGAAGTTGTCGGGAGATACACTGTGGTGTGTGTGGGAACATAGTGTCTCTTTTACACACACACACATTCATTCATGGTCTGTTTAAAGTCTTTCAATGCCTTTATAAAGTAAAATCTAAAGTCCACCCACGTTAAAAAATTCTAGCTATGAAGCTCCACCTTCTCAAGCCTTCTTTCTGCTGGGTTTAATGCATTCGACTCATACCTGCCTCAGGGCCTTTGCGCTCGTGGCTCTCCTTGCGCACACCCTGCCTTGCAGAGCATGGTTTGAGTGAGCCAAATTTGCTTTGCAGCTTGTTTTTGGATAGTGCTTGAGCTAAGGAAGCTTTTATATTTTTAAAGGGTCAAAATGCCAATAAATAAATAATAAGTAAATAAAAGAGGAGAAGAAGGAGGACGAAGAGGAAGAAAGGAAGGAGGAGGTACTAGCAGGAGTTGTTCTAACAACAGATTTTCGCAGACCTTCTCAGGCTCCTTTTTTATCATTCAGATCTCCTGGGTGGCTGCCCAGAGACATTTTTCCTGAACATTCACTCAAGAGCAGCCCTCAGGCACCTTCTACACTCCCTTGCTTTGTTTTCATCGCAGCATGTATCACCAAGGAATGTTAATTTATTAGCAGATCTTAGTAATTCTCAACCCTAATGTATATTTAGAATCACCTGGAAATCTATGAAAAATACCAATGTCCATACCTAATTCCAAAAGATTTTGGTTTGGTTCACCGAGACTGGGCCACAGACACTGATACACAGGCTTTTTTTTTTTTTTTTTAAGCTTCTCTCATGATTCTATAAACAGCCAAACTTGAGAACCATTGTCTGTCTCTTCGCACTGGAATGCTGGCTCCATGAAACCAAGGCTGTGGCCTCAAGACAGACAGTGCTGGAGACAGAGGAGGTGCTGGGTCAATGTTCGATGAGTGAACTAAAGAATATTCATCATATATACTTACAAGGAATTGAGGACGACAGCAATGTGACAATGACGCAAGGCCTCCCGCGCTGAAATCATGTATCAAAAATGGGTGACAATTCCAGGAACCCCGTGCAGTTGCAGGAGGCTCAGCCCCCGTTAAGGATACTGGAATGTGAGTCTCCCAGGCTGTCATCTTGTTTCTATCAACAGCGTTATCAGTTATCAGCTGCTCTTACAATTATGCACAATGGTTCTCTCTGCACAAAGATTCGGCAGTCACCAAACTTGCTTCCTCTTTTAAATTAAATATACTGAAAAGAGCAGAGATTTCAAATTAAACCTTCTCAAGCCTTCTTTCTGCTGGGTTTAATGCATTCGACTCATACCTGCCTCAGGGCCTTTGCGCTCGTGGCTCTCCTTGCGCACACCCTGCCTTGCAGAGCATGGTTTGAGTGAGCCAAATTTGCTTTGCAGCTTGTTTTTGGATAGTGCTTGAGCTAAGGAAGCTTTTATATTTTTAAAGGGTCAAAATGCCAATAAATAAATAATAAGTAAATAAAAGAGGAGAAGAAGGAGGACGAAGAGGAAGAAAGGAAGGAGGAGGTACTAGCAGGAGTTGTTCTAACAACAGATTTTCGCAGACCTTCTCAGGCTCCTTTTTTATCATTCAGATCTCCTGGGTGGCTGCCCAGAGACATTTTTCCTGAACATTCACTCAAGAGCAGCCCTCAGGCACCTTCTACACTCCCTTGCTTTGTTTTCATCGCAGCATGTATCACCAAGGAATGTTAATTTATTAGCAGATCTTAGTAATTCTCAACCCTAATGTATATTTAGAATCACCTGGAAATCTATGAAAAATACCAATGTCCATACCTAATTCCAAAAGATTTTGGTTTGGTTCACCGAGACTGGGCCACAGACACTGATACACAGGCTTTTTTTTTTTTTTTTTAAGCTTCTCTCATGATTCTATAAACAGCCAAACTTGAGAACCATTGTCTGTCTCTTCGCACTGGAATGCTGGCTCCATGAAACCAAGGCTGTGGCCTCAAGACAGACAGTGCTGGAGACAGAGGAGGTGCTGGGTCAATGTTCGATGAGTGAACTAAAGAATATTCATCATATATACTTACAAGGAATTGAGGACGACAGCAATGTGACAATGACGCAAGGCCTCCCGCGCTGAAATCATGTATCAAAAATGGGTGACAATTCCAGGAACCCCGTGCAGTTGCAGGAGGCTCAGCCCCCGTTAAGGATACTGGAATGTGAGTCTCCCAGGCTGTCATCTTGTTTCTATCAACAGCGTTATCAGTTATCAGCTGCTCTTACAATTATGCACAATGGTTCTCTCTGCACAAAGATTCGGCAGTCACCAAACTTGCTTCCTCTTTTAAATTAAATATACTGAAAAGAGCAGAGATTTCAATCCTTCATCTGTTCACAGATGAAAAAACATTTCCAAATCGTCAGTGATCGCGTTTTTTTTTTTTTTATTCTAAGGACGGCCAACTGTTCCCAGTGATTTCGATTACATTTCCTACCTATTATTTCATGTAATGGCATCCCTTAAATTTTAAATTAGCTTTGAAGAATAAAAATAATTGAATTCCTGCTGTTTTGTGTACATAGAGGGTGACAGGAGCTAATGTGATAATTTAAACTGTAAATGAGTCTTCACTTTGTGTTCATTAATTACAGCTAATTACTGAATTACAAACCTTCTTGGTTAGGCTCTGTTATGTATTCATGTAGCATGTTGAATCTCCAGCTGGTATAAAACTGTTTTATAGACTTACAAGCTGACACACCAAGCTACCACTGAAACAATTCAGTTTGAAAACAAGGGGGGCTGGGAACACGTAACTGCAACTGCTTCTTGGAATTAAAAGAACAGACACAGCGCCTCCAACTCATATCTTTGGGGATAGAGGATCTTGCACATATAATTAGAACAATTTATGCCACAGGAAAGAAAAAGAACGCTAGGCTGTTCTCCACTCTGGGTGAAAAATCTATCCTATAGCATGTAATTTGTGAGACTCGAGTGTTCCTGCCCTTATCTCCTTGTTCCCTAGAAACTGAGCATCATAATTATTTATTAACTGATCCTGCTTTTAATAACAAAGAAGCAGAAAGAATGTCAGAAATCCTGCCCTTTTCTCATGACCAGAAATGGCTAGAAAGAAAAGATTCAAACAGATGGGTCAAGGACTAGGTCATGGTGAATTCTCACTTATTAGGTTAAAGACATTTTTAAAAATAGGGAGTTAGGGACTTTGGATTACTAAATGTTAGAATCATCTACATCATTTCCAGATGGAACATCTGTGATGTCTAGTTTACTAAGAATTTCCCTAAGACAGATAGTTGGAGAGATACTCAGATGGATGTGTGCCCTCTGCTAGGCCAATATAATTGCTTCAAAAGAGGAAACATGTAAATCTAATAGGTAAGTATTTTCAGTTTCATCCCTTCCTTTTTTTTCATTCATTGGATAATTTTATTGAGTATCTACTTTATGAAGAACAAAAATCTCGGCTCCATAAGTTACCCAAAGATGAACCCGCAGACTTTTATACCTGCCATACATAGTTGTTGCTTCTTCTGGTTACCAACTCTCATCTTCTTTTGGGAACCACCTCACATATTCAAACCAATGGCTTGGGTGGGGCTCACCCCACTTTCCAGCTATAGAGCTGGGCATGTGACTTCAATCTGGCCAATCCCCTTGTTCTAGTCTCCTGGCCACAGCGACTGGTCCAGGGAGGAACACATAATCCAATTCAACCCAATGAAAGATGTTTATTGGAACTCTTTTCTTTGGAGGGCTCAGTTGGGGCTTCTGAGCCATCAAGTGGTGGAGAATGTGCTGGAAAATTCCTGCTAAATTAGAACCAGGAAGATCTAAGAGGCTAAGGTCAATTGGAACTCTTCTTTTAGGTCAACTCTGTTTGGAATTAAAAGAACAGACACAGCGCCTCCAACTCATATCTTTGGGGATAGAGGATCTTGCACATATAATTAGAACAATTTATGCCACAGGAAAGAAAAAGAACGCTAGGCTGTTCTCCACTCTGGGTGAAAAATCTATCCTATAGCATGTAATTTGTGAGACTCGAGTGTTCCTGCCCTTATCTCCTTGTTCCCTAGAAACTGAGCATCATAATTATTTATTAACTGATCCTGCTTTTAATAACAAAGAAGCAGAAAGAATGTCAGAAATCCTGCCCTTTTCTCATGACCAGAAATGGCTAGAAAGAAAAGATTCAAACAGATGGGTCAAGGACTAGGTCATGGTGAATTCTCACTTATTAGGTTAAAGACATTTTTAAAAATAGGGAGTTAGGGACTTTGGATTACTAAATGTTAGAATCATCTACATCATTTCCAGATGGAACATCTGTGATGTCTAGTTTACTAAGAATTTCCCTAAGACAGATAGTTGGAGAGATACTCAGATGGATGTGTGCCCTCTGCTAGGCCAATATAATTGCTTCAAAAGAGGAAACATGTAAATCTAATAGGTAAGTATTTTCAGTTTCATCCCTTCCTTTTTTTTCATTCATTGGATAATTTTATTGAGTATCTACTTTATGAAGAACAAAAATCTCGGCTCCATAAGTTACCCAAAGATGAACCCGCAGACTTTTATACCTGCCATACATAGTTGTTGCTTCTTCTGGTTACCAACTCTCATCTTCTTTTGGGAACCACCTCACATATTCAAACCAATGGCTTGGGTGGGGCTCACCCCACTTTCCAGCTATAGAGCTGGGCATGTGACTTCAATCTGGCCAATCCCCATGTTCTAGTCTCCTGGCCACAGCGACTGGTCCAGGGAGGAACACATAATCCAATTCAACCCAATGAAAGATGTTTATTGGAACTCTTTTCTTTGGAGGGGCTCAGTTGGGGCTTCTGAGCCATCAAGTGGTGGAGAATGTGCTGGAAAATTCCTGCTAAATTAGAACCAGGAAGATCTAAGAGGCTAAGGTCAATTTCCAATGAAGCCATTTAAATGCTGGACCCGGCTTTGTCTGGCCTAGTTACACACTTGACCTTCAGAGGAGCTGATAAAGTCCCTCTGGGATTAAACTGGTTTGAGTGGATTTTCTGTCATGGGCAATCGATAGTCATGACTAACACATACATGGTTATAAACCAAGATACAGTGTGAGACAGGTCACGTGAGAACATTCTGAGGATCCCAATAGGCAGGGAGGGTTTCTTTCCTAGCTTGGGAAAAGGAAGAGGATCCAGGGAGACTTTCTGGAGGAGATGTTTCAGCAAGACTTGGAAATAAAGGAAGATTGTTTATGGAAGGAGATGAGGAGGAAAAAGGTAGACTCCAAGAAAAGTGTAAGGCTTGTAGCAGGCTCTCAGTGTCTAAATCACATACATGAAGGAAGGGAAACTCAATTGAAATGAAACATGAGACCAGACCCTCTGCGTCTTTTCGTCTAGTTGAATCATATGCAGTATCAAGTACAGAAGTGCAGATACACCATTGGGTACTGTGTGTCCTATCCAGGGGCAGTCTGGAGGCTTATGGCTTCAGTTTGTTGAATTTTACCTTTAGGATGACTTTGGAAAGATCAGGGGGGCTAGAGCGCATTCTTAGAGGTGAAAGAGAGAAAAACCTCCCAAGGTTAATCATGGGTAACAATTCCATAGGGTCAGTCTCCCAGAGATTCTCCCCCAGGGAGAGTGCTCTGTTTACTCACTGGGGCTCTAGAAGGATCCTAGCTGTGCCCGTTGAGTGGTTCTGTTTTGCTTGACACCAGTGATAAGTACTGCAGCAGCAGCAGCAACAATAATAACCGTAGCAAATTATAATTGAATGCTTCCTAAATTCCAGACACGGCACAAAATTTAATGATGATAACAATACATTATCATCAATGGTTATGACTGAAAACAAAAATTAACAGAGAGTTCAGTCTATGCCAGGTACTGTGCTTAGTGTTTTTCTTGCATGATCTCGATAAATTTTTACAGCCGCCCTGTAAAGTAGGGAGTATTAAGCACATTCATTGTACAGATGAGGACACTGAGTCTCTAAGAGGTAAAATGACTCGTTCAAACAAGTGAACAAATAGGGAAGTTGGGCCCAGATCTTAGAAAAATGATTCTCAAATGAATGCTCTTCGCTACCTGGATAAAATGCCTTTTCTTTTTTTTCCCCATGTGCATCCATTTTTTAAAAAAGTATTTTTTTATTTATCTTTTGGCTGTACTGGGTCTGCACGCAGGTTTTTTCTAGTTGCGGCAGGCCAGGGATACTCTTTAGTTATGATGTGTGGGCTCCTCACTGCAGTGGTTTCTCTTGTTTCAGAGCATGGGCTCTAGAGTGAGCAGGCTGTGGTACAGTGGCTTAGTTTCTCTGAGGCATGTGAGATCTTCCCAGAGCAGGATAGAACCCATGCATTGGTAGGTTGATTCTTAACCACTGGACAACAAGGGAAGTCCCCATGTGCATCCATTTTAAACTTTTGTTTAAAGTTCTTTCTGCACCATGTGCACATCACTCTGGAACAGAAGAAAGAAGGTAAAAAATGGCAATCATAGCATACTCTGTATCACCTGCTTGTTCTCTCAGAGAGGCCTTTGTTACTTTCTCTGCCACGTGGGTCCCTCTTGGCCTTATTTATCCTTGCATTCACCTGTATCTTGTGCTAGAATTTTACACAGAGCCTGGTACACAGGAAGTACTCAGAAATCACTGATCAAACTGAGCTGCATAAATTAAAATGGTTCCTTATCAGAGTTTTTAAAGCACCCGCATGGTCTCCAAACCAACAAGGAAATCCATTAAGAAAGGAACGGATTTCTCATTCAGAAAGCTTCCTGCCTGTTGTGTGGTTTGGGAATATCACATGTCCTGGACTTTCTGGGTTCTGTTTTCTTTCTTTTACATTCATGGGCATTCAGAAACACTATTTGACAAGAAAGCACACAGTTTCCTTTTTCAGTTTGGAGGGTTGCTGGGCTGAGTTTAGGAAGGCTAGTCTAAACAAACACTCCCAAGAAGCTGAGAGGGTCCCCTGGCATGCCCTCAACATCTGTGTCTCCAGATCTGCCCGCTCTAGGCTTGGCCAAAGCATGGCCAACAACTGAAGCCCTTGGTGCAGGCAGATGGTCCCCGAATTAGCAGTAAGCATGAAGAAACCTCAAAAATGCACATAGCTTCCAAATAGATCTGTGCTGAGTATAATATCTCTGCTTTCTTTGAGGCGGTCCAGATTTCCCAGGTTCTGCTTGTGTCTCTGTTTTTGTTATAGCTGGAAGCCCAGCATTGATCTTAGTAACCACTACTCATGGAAACAGAGTCCAATAGTTCTTACGGGACAACTCAAGTGTCTTTCTTGACTACATCTGGTCCTCATGAAACTTGACTTCCTTGTTACTCTTTCAAAACCTGTTTCCAGCACACCTGTCTTAGCATTTACTCTGTTTTGTCCTGAAGTGCTGGTAAGCTACTTCCCATGAGAGGTAAACTTGACTCCCCTGTTGGGTGTTTAGTACTTTGAAGGTAAAGACGGTGGACTTTGGGGTCCCTCAGGCTTGGGTTCAAGCCCAGACCTGCCACTTCTCAACTGAGCAAGCTTCTGTGAACCACTTTGCCTTTTGCAAACTTAATTTCTTCTTTGGCTAAATGTGAATGATAACACTTATGTCACTGTGATGATTACATGAGATAGTCTAGGTGAAATCATGTTTAGCTAAGGGCTCAACTGGTCATCGTGGTGGGGGTGGTAGTGCTGCTGCTGCTGCTGATAGCAGGTAAGACTATTCGTTTATTTATTTATTTAGCTACACCAGGTCTTAGTTGCAGCACTTGGAATCTTGAGTTGCAGTAGGTGAGCTCTAGCTGTGGTCTGTAGGATCGAACCCAGGCCCCCTGTATTGGGGGCATGGAGTCTTAGCCACTGAATCACCAGGGAAGTGCCTGTAATGCTGTTTATACAGTCCATTGCCCTCAGGACATTTTTGGTCAACAGTATTTCCTTAGTCCATATCTGATGATTGTGTGCCTGTGCTTAGTTGCTCAGCTGGGTTCAACACTGATTAATTAATGTTAATTCAGAATGGAAAAAGATCTCCAACCAATTGCTGGTTGCGTAAGGACAAGGGAAGCTGGTGCAGGCAGATGGTCCCCTGGCATTAAGCCAGTCTGCCCGCTCTAGGCTTGGCCAAAGCATGGCCAACAACTGAAGCCCTTGGTGCAGGCAGATGGTCCCCGAATTAGCAGTAAGCATGAAGAAACCTCAAAAATGCACATAGCTTCCAAATAGATCTGTGCTGAGTATAATATCTCTGCTTTCTTTGAGGCGGTCCAGATTTCCCAGGTTCTGCTTGTGTCTCTGTTTTTGTTATAGCTGGAAGCCCAGCATTGATCTTAGTAACCACTACTCATGGAAACAGAGTCCAATAGTTCTTACGGGACAACTCAAGTGTCTTTCTTGACTACATCTGGTCCTCATGAAACTTGACTTCCTTGTTACTCTTTCAAAACCTGTTTCCAGCACACCTGTCTTAGCATTTACTCTGTTTTGTCCTGAAGTGCTGGTAAGCTACTTCCCATGAGAGGTAAACTTGACTCCCCTGTTGGGTGTTTAGTACTTTGAAGGTAAAGACGGTGGACTTTGGGGTCCCTCAGGCTTGGGTTCAAGCCCAGACCTGCCACTTCTCAACTGAGCAAGCTTCTGTGAACCACTTTGCCTTTTGCAAACTTAATTTCTTCTTTGGCTAAATGTGAATGATAACACTTATGTCACTGTGATGATTACATGAGATAGTCTAGGTGAAATCATGTTTAGCTAAGGGCTCAACTGGTCATCGTGGTGGGGGTGGTAGTGCTGCTGCTGCTGCTGATAGCAGGTAAGACTATTCGTTTATTTATTTATTTAGCTACACCAGGTCTTAGTTGCAGCACTTGGAATCTTGAGTTGCAGTAGGTGAGCTCTAGCTGTGGTCTGTAGGATCGAACCCAGGCCCCCTGTATTGGGGGCATGGAGTCTTAGCCACTGAATCACCAGGGAAGTGCCTGTAATGCTGTTTATACAGTCCATTGCCCTCAGGACATTTTTGGTCAACAGTATTTCCTTAGTCCATATCTGATGATTGTGTGCGTGTGTGCTTAGTTGCTCAGCTGGGTTCAACACTGATTAATTAATGTTAATTCAGAATGGAAAAAAGATCTCCAACCAATTGCTGGTTGCTGGATAAGGAGGGGCAAGGGATGAAAGGAGAAGATACAGAGGGTATCCGTGGTGCTGGAATGGTCCTCAAGATAGATGCTGTTGTTTGTTTACTCAGTATCCATTTCCCTCTTCTTTCTGCTGATACGATCCTGGCTTTGTTCTCTGTGGCCATGTGTCCCACAAAACACTCATGTGGCAGCATCTTGCCTCCATGGATGACATAAAGATACACAGTTCATGGTTGGAGATACTCTTTCCAGTCTGAATTAACATTAACTAACCAGAGTCAGACACAACTGAGCAATGAAGCACACACACAAACATACACAATTGTCAAGAAGCTGAAGAAGCTTAGGTGGAATTCTGCTGAGTTTTTGGGAAAGACTTGCTCCCCTGAGAAGAAGGGACACTAGGAGGCTGGTCTAGTTTTTCACTTCTTTTCCCTATGGAATGTGGAGGTCCTATCTCGTGGTAGCAGCCACCCTGTGACTGCTGAAGCAACAGCTAAGAGATTCACAGAGTCACCATCTAACACCATTAACCCGTCAATACAACACCATGTGTAACTACCTCTGGATGTCTTGATGGGGAGAAGAGAAAATCTTGATTTATTTAAATCACTCTACGTAAAGTTGTGTTTTATTTGTAGCCCAAAGCATTTCTAACTTATATCCTTCCTGCTTCTCTTTGACTGGAAGAAACCTCTGGAAGCCTAATGGAAAAACCAAATTCTCTAGTTTGGTGTGAATCATATGCTGAAATGGCAGCTACAGGGCTGACAGCACACAAACCCAGGGTAATAATGACGAATAATAATAGCTGATAGGAGTTAAGCATTGGTTCTGTCTCCGATGTAGCATGTTGCTTCGAACACTTTTTTTTTTTTTTTTAACTTTTATTTTACTTTTAACTTTTACAGAGTTTTGTTGTTTACAGATATGTATGTTCCCAGGTTAGTCATACATATATTCCCCCCTTCCCACCCCTCCTGACCATCACACAGACCCCTGAAGGATCTCCTTTTCTCACAGAGCAATGACTATAGCTATTTTCTTCACTTATGATAGTACAGGCCTTCATGCTACTTCCTTTACGCCTCCCACCCTCTGTTCCTTCCCTACAATGTCCATATGTCCACTGTCCATGTCTGTCTTTCTGTAGCTTCACTGCGTGTGCCATCATCACCATCCTACTAGATTCCATATATATGTGTTAATATCCTGTATTTGTCCTTCTCTTTCTGACTGACTTCACTTTTTATGATAGGTTCTAGATCCAGCCACCTCATTAGGGCTGGTTCTTCTGCATTTCTCTTTACAGTCGTGTAGTATTCCATTGTATATATGTACTAGAGCTTTTGTATCCATTCGTGGAACACTCTTTTGAGAATGCCTTGGACAGCAAGGAAATCAAACTAGTCCTAAAGGAAATCAACCCTGAATATTCATTGGAAGGATAGATGCTGAAGCTGAAGCTGCAATGCTTTGGCCATCCAATGCTGGAGACTGGGGTCTAGTTTTTCACTTCTTTTCCCTATGGAATGTGGAGGTCCTATCTCGTGGTAGCAGCCACCCTGTGACTGCTGAAGCAACAGCTAAGAGATTCACAGAGTCACCATCTAACACCATTAACCCGTCAATACAACACCATGTGTAACTACCTCTGGATGTCTTGATGGGGAGAAGAGAAAATCTTGATTTATTTAAATCACTCTACGTAAAGTTGTGTTTTATTTGTAGCCCAAAGCATTTCTAACTTATATCCTTCCTGCTTCTCTTTGACTGGAAGAAACCTCTGGAAGCCTAATGGAAAAACCAAATTCTCTAGTTTGGTGTGAATCATATGCTGAAATGGCAGCTACAGGGCTGACAGCACACAAACCCAGGGTAATAATGACGAATAATAATAGCTGATAGGAGTTAAGCATTGGTTCTGTCTCCGATGTAGCATGTTGCTTCGAACACTTTTTTTTTTTTTTTACTTTTATTTTACTTTTAACTTTTACAGAGTTTTGTTGTTTACAGATATGTATGTTCCCAGGTTAGTCATACATATATTCCCCCCTTCCCACCCCTCCTGACCATCACACAGACCCCTGAAGGATCTCCTTTTCTCACAGAGCAATGACTATAGCTATTTTCTTCACTTATGATAGTACAGGCCTTCATGCTACTTCCTTTACGCCTCCCACCCTCTGTTCCTTCCCTACAATGTCCATATGTCCACTGTCCATGTCTGTCTTTCTGTAGCTTCACTGCGTGTGCCATCATCACCATCCTACTAGATTCCATATATATGTGTTAATATCCTGTATTTGTCCTTCTCTTTCTGACTGACTTCACTTTTTATGATAGGTTCTAGATCCAGCCACCTCATTAGGGCTGGTTCTTCTGCATTTCTCTTTACAGTCGTGTAGTATTCCATTGTATATATGTACTAGAGCTTTTGTATCCATTCGTGGAACACTCTTTTGAGAATGCCTTGGACAGCAAGGAAATCAAACTAGTCCTAAAGGAAATCAACCCTGAATATTCATTGGAAGGATAGATGCTGAAGCTGAAGCTGCAATGCTTTGGCCATCCAATGCTAGGAGCTGACTCATTGGGAAAGACCCTGATGCTGGGAACAATTGAGAGCAGGAAGAGAAGGGGGTGACAGAGGATGAGATGGTTAGATGGCATCATCAACTCAATGGACATGAGTCTGAGCAAACTCTGGGAGACAGTGACAGACAGAGGAGCCTGGCATGCTATAGTCCATGGGGTCGCAAAGAATCAGACATAACTGAGTGATGGAACAGCAACAACTTGGAGCATAGTAGGAATTAAGAGGATTATTTTATTTTAGTATTTTCTTGACTGTGCCACCCAGCTTGCAGGATTTTAGTTCCCCATCTGTGGACTGAACCAGGGTCCTTGGCAGTGAAAGCACAGAGTCCCCACCCCCAGACAACCAGGGAATTTCCAAGAAAAATACTCTAAACTATGGCATGAAATCACAAGTGATAAGTTACATATCCTATCCACAGCTCCACCAAATTGCTCATTATTTTCCTTCTCCTGACGTAAATTTGTTTCACAAATTTTCTTATCTTTTTCTGTAAATGGAAATGATAATAATTCCTACCTCCTGGTATTGTTGTAAATATTACATGAGTTACTACATGTAAAAACCTCTCACGTGGCAGGTCCTCAGTATAGGTTAGGGATCATTATCACTGTTTTAAGTGCTTTTCTTGCATTATTTTGGTGAGATTAACACAGGGACAAATAACTGGGGGACTTTGGGCCAACCTATTTTATGTTCTGGGTGTCACTTATTCCCATTTGTAAAATGTGAATTTGATGCCAAACTCATGTTTCCTAAATTCCCTTTTTTTTTTGCCACATCATGATCACTGGTATTTTCTCTACTATTTGTTTTAAGCGAATATTTTTCTTTAATTTGACTCACATTTTAATTCTTTAGTTTTTCTCTAGATATATATATCAATACTCAACTGGGGCCCCCAAGAGAACATTTGGAAATGTCTGGAGACACACTGGGAAATGAGGTACTAACATCTGGTAGGCAGAAGCTAGAGATGCCACCCAGTATCCTACAGTGCACAGAACAGTCCCCATGACAAAGGATGATGCAGGTCACAGCGTCTGTTGTGATGAAGTTGAGAAGTCCTGGCACATACATGCATTTGAATATGCTTTAAAACAAATATATAGCTATCCCCCCCAAAGAGATTATCCAAGTGTTATGTAAATCACAGTATGTAAATCAGGGGCAAGCATGCTAATGCTGGGAATCCCTGATGAGCTTAAATCCCTTCCTCCTCTGAAACTCAATGAAGTCAAAGTGGAAACCAAAGGTTATTTCTCTTATTTAGAGCTGAGGAAGGAATTTTTTCAGAAACACTGCATCATGTCTGGGAAGAAAACAATCCTATTTTCCAAGTAGCTGTGTTTGCCTGTAGAAAGTCCAACGTTTCAGAAACCTCGAGGTACATCTGCCTAGACCAATGTGCTTCTCACTGGTTGGCCACTCAAAGCACCTACTGATGAAGAGACCTCACATTTCCTGGTAAAGCAGTGATTCTCCACATCCCCCCACCCTGACCTGTAAACATGTTCACACACACAAGACTGACTCCCATAAGCACAGTAGGGTGAAGATCCCAATTTCCCTTCTGTCTCTAACATTCAAAAAATTCCAATGTAGGACCTCCCAGTGGTCCAGTGGTTGAGAATCTGTTTGCCAATGCAGGGAATGCAGGTTTGATCTTTGGTCTGGGAAGATTCCACATGTCGTGGAGCAACTAAGCCTGAGGGCTGCAACTACTGAAACCCATGCATTCTAGAGCTATGCTCTGCAACAAGAGAAGCCAGCACAATGAGAAGCCCATGCACTACAGCTAGAGAAAAGCCTGTGCAACAACGAAGACCAACAGGGCCTTAAAAAAAATAAATAAACAATAAAAAGAGAAAATTCCAGAGTAATACCAATGAGTTTCACTGGCCACCCTGAGCCGTCAACAACGATGGGGAAGGTATGATGCGCAATTGATTGCCATTCATCCAGAGTCCCAAGATCACAGCTGAGAACTGCTCAAGGGAGGTTCTCAACCAAGACTTTCCTAACCTGGAGCCACTTAAACATGAAGATGAGAAGCTGGGATGAGGAAGAAAGGGCACAGAGCCAGAAAAGTGACTTAGAATTAGTGCCATGTGTTGTGACATTGACTATAGTAATGACACAGGATGCCTTTCTGGCACTTTATGTACATGATTCAGACTTTACCCTCAGCATGATGGTGAGAGGTCATGAAGGAAGGAGCTGTACCCCCCTTTAATGGATGAGAAGGCTGGATTTGGGGAAGGAATTCTACAACTTCACTTCCTCTCAATTTGATGACTTTCCACTTGACTCTGGGTCAGCTTAATAGACTCCTTCTCTGTATGATGCTCCTGGAGCCTTCCCATTCCTGAGGCTGGTGCTGGAAATGATGTAGATAGAGTCATTCAGAAGTAGAGACATGGATTGGTGCAGCTTATACAAGGGTTATAGAAAGATTTATACAGTCTTTCTCAGAAAAGCTCATGTTCTATGGGTGATTTGTACAAATGAAAGGGTTGCTGGGTGGCCAGTCATAGCATCTCAGACCCACGTGCCTTCTCTGTACACTGTCCCTCACAACTGTCACCTCCTTGTTGAGGTCCTCGGTGTAAGCAATTTTTGCTTAATTGGACACCTGTGTGGGGTCTGGTGTCTAAGGCTCTCATCTCTCTGTTAATATGTATGGAATTCTTGGGAGTCACCCAGCAGCTGGGATTTGCTGGAGAAGACTGGACAGCAAGGGACATGCTGGGGAAAGTTTTATTAGGAGTATCACTGGGAGATGACCTTCTATGGTGATTACAAGAGCTATTCAATGCAGACTCTTAAAATACACCATGCTCATTAAAACTTGGCCATTTGTAGTCTCTATTTTGAACTCGGAAACCTGCATCGTCATGAGCCCCTTAGATTTCGCATTCAACTGCTGTTGGCTTATCGCTTTCTCCTAAGTGGAAGGGAAGAAAACTAGTCGGGACTCCTTCTCTACACACACCTGCTCACACATGCTCAAGACCGACTTCCCCAAGGATCCTGGTGTTTTAAATCGATGGGGTGGGGGTGGGCATCTGGCACGCAACCTGGAGCCACTTAAACATGAAGATGAGAAGCTGGGATGAGGAAGAAAGGGCACAGAGCCAGAAAAGTGACTTAGAATTAGTGCCATGTGTTGTGACATTGACTATAGTAATGACACAGGATGCCTTTCTGGCACTTTATGTACATGATTCAGACTTTACCCTCAGCATGATGGTGAGAGGTCATGAAGGAAGGAGCTGTACCCCCCTTTAATGGATGAGAAGGCTGGATTTGGGGAAGGAATTCTACAACTTCACTTCCTCTCAATTTGATGACTTTCCACTTGACTCTGGGTCAGCTTAATAGACTCCTTCTCTGTATGATGCTCCTGGAGCCTTCCCATTCCTGAGGCTGGTGCTGGAAATGATGTAGATAGAGTCATTCAGAAGTAGAGACATGGATTGGTGCAGCTTATACAAGGGTTATAGAAAGATTTATACAGTCTTTCTCAGAAAAGCTCATGTTCTATGGGTGATTTGTACAAATGAAAGGGTTGCTGGGTGGCCAGTCATAGCATCTCAGACCCACGTGCCTTCTCTGTACACTGTCCCTCACAACTGTCACCTCCTTGTTGAGGTCCTCGGTGTAAGCAATTTTTGCTTAATTGGACACCTGTGTGGGGTCTGGTGTCTAAGGCTCTCATCTCTCTGTTAATATGTATGGAATTCTTGGGAGTCACCCAGCAGCTGGGATTTGCTGGAGAAGACTGGACAGCAAGGGACATGCTGGGGAAAGTTTTATTAGGAGTATCACTGGGAGATGACCTTCTATGGTGATTACAAGAGCTATTCAATGCAGACTCTTAAAATACACCATGCTCATTAAAACTTGGCCATTTGTAGTCTCTATTTTGAACTCGGAAACCTGCATCGTCATGAGCCCCTTAGATTTCGCATTCAACTGCTGTTGGCTTATCGCTTTCTCCTAAGTGGAAGGGAAGAAAACTAGTCGGGACTCCTTCTCTACACACACCTGCTCACACATGCTCAAGACCGACTTCCCCAAGGATCCTGGTGTTTTAAATCGATGGGGTGGGGGTGGGCATCTGGCACGCAACCTGGGAGGGCAGGAAGAACTGAAATCACACCTCGCATCTCTTCACAAAGGTTTGATTTTCTTCCTGAGGATGATCCGCCAGTCTGTAATCAAGGGTTAATTTCACAGCTCACTGCTTCATCTAGCATAATATCCATTCAGACTAATTAAATCTGTCTAATAATGTGAGTGTCTTTGTCTTTGTTCTTCCCCTTCTTTGTTTTACACCCTTCACATCTCATCTCCAGAACCACACGCCATCACACTCTACTTGACAAGCAGAATCCATCCCTAAAATTAAAACATTCCTGACCTATCTGCAATGACAAGGCAGGCGAGCTTCACGGCGCTCCGGCCCATGAAGGGAGCTGACACATTTGTTTTTAATTTCAAAAGAGTAGAAAGTGAAGATCTGACCCTGTCAATCAAGCCCTGTGACAAGTTTAATCATTGGTGCCCCACAAAAATCACGGCTAAATAGGAATGCAAATACTGTATCACAGGGCTCTTATAAATGCTAATCAAGGAGAAGTAATCAACTGACAATTTCACTGATCTCTTTTCTGAAGAAGTCACTCAAGGCTCTGTCTCAGGACCACAAAGAAAAGAGAAAAAGACAAAAGAGGTGGATGAGATTCCCCCAACCTTCCTTTTATTTTTCCTTCCAGGACATTTCTTTTTAAAGAGAGAATTGGCTCTTTTGATCCATCGTGGAACTTGAAAGCAAAGAACTTACGCAGTTATATGTCAAGTGTACTTTATTATCAGTCCCCAGGCCAGGCAGAAAACGCCACGAAACTTCCGTTAAAATAAAAATCATCATTTGTCTTTGGCATTAATATGTTCTCAAATTCTTTTGGCCCCAAAAAAAAATTTCCCTCCATAAACTTGGCCATTTGTAGTCTCTATTTTGAACTCGGAAACCTGCATCGTCATGAGCCCCTTAGATTTCGCATTCAACTGCTGTTGGCTTATCGCTTTCTCCTAAGTGGAAGGGAAGAAAACTAGTCGGGACTCCTTCTCTACACACACCTGCTCACACATGCTCAAGACCGACTTCCCCAAGGATCCTGGTGTTTTAAATCGATGGGGTGGGGGTGGGCATCTGGCACGCAACCTGGGAGGGCAGGAAGAACTGAAATCACACCTCGCATCTCTTCACAAAGGTTTGATTTTCTTCCTGAGGATGATCCGCCAGTCTGTAATCAAGGGTTAATTTCACAGCTCACTGCTTCATCTAGCATAATATCCATTCAGACTAATTAAATCTGTCTAATAATGTGAGTGTCTTTGTCTTTGTTCTTCCCCTTCTTTGTTTTACACCCTTCACATCTCATCTCCAGAACCACACGCCATCACACTCTACTTGACAAGCAGAATCCATCCCTAAAATTAAAACATTCCTGACCTATCTGCAATGACAAGGCAGGCGAGCTTCACGGCGCTCCGGCCCATGAAGGGAGCTGACACATTTGTTTTTAATTTCAAAAGAGTAGAAAGTGAAGATCTGACCCTGTCAATCAAGCCCTGTGACAAGTTTAATCATTGGTGCCCCACAAAAATCACGGCTAAATAGGAATGCAAATACTGTATCACAGGGCTCTTATAAATGCTAATCAAGGAGAAGTAATCAACTGACAATTTCACTGATCTCTTTTCTGAAGAAGTCACTCAAGGCTCTGTCTCAGGACCACAAAGAAAAGAGAAAAAGACAAAAGAGGTGGATGAGATTCCCCCAACCTTCCTTTTATTTTTCCTTCCAGGACATTTCTTTTTAAAGAGAGAATTGGCTCTTTTGATCCATCGTGGAACTTGAAAGCAAAGAACTTACGCAGTTATATGTCAAGTGTACTTTATTATCAGTCCCCAGGCCAGGCAGAAAACGCACCGAAACTTCCGTTAAAATAAAAATCATCATTTGTCTTTGGCATTAATATGTTCTCAAATTCTCTTATATCTAAAAAGTGATTGACCTTCTCTGTGAGAGAAGGAGGGGGAAAAAAGTTTTATACGTAGTTGAAAATCTGAAAATTGTGATCACGGTAACTTAAAAAAAGAAGTAGGAAAAAAAATCCCTTTTAGAAACTTAATCCAGTGTTGATAAAGAATTTATAACCACCAAGAAGTTCTCAGATAAGCGTCTGTCCTCTTGGCTCAGATACTCGTCTGTGCTTAGAGAGAGATGGGGGTTGGAGGCACACTTTTTGAGCATGCCCCCTTTCACACAGGATCTGAGAGCTTTGTGTTTTATACAGTTTAGAACTCCAGGGTTTTTTCTTTCTTCTTCTCTATTTTGTTTCTTAACCAGGAGTTTCTTAAAATAGCCAGTTCATTGGTTACATTCTGCTGTGTGTGTGCTCAATTGTTCATTTGTGTATGACTCTTTGAGATGCTATGGACTATAGTCTGTCAGGGTCCTCTGTCCATGTGGTTTCCCAGGCAAGAATACTGGAATGGGTAACCATTTCCTGCTCCAGGGGATCTTTCTGATCCAGGGGTTGTACTGACATCTTCTGTGTCTCCTGCACTGGCAGGTGTATTCTTTACCACTGAGCCACCTGGGAAGCCTTACTTTCTACTATAAACTCCTATTTTATGAGATCATCGCTGGAAAAGGAAAAAGCCAGCACTAAGTTACTCTAAGTTTGTCCTATAATGCTATTCAGTCCTCTAAAATAAAAATAGTCCAGAAGAGAGATATTAGCAAGATTATTTCCTATAGTGCTAGCCAAAGCAAGTCCTAAATATCCAGAATGGTCTCATCTTAAAGACAGAAAAAGGAGAATCTACGGACTTTTGGGGGGATGGTGGGAGGTTCCTCTTTTGTCATGTTCCTTGTAAGAGGTGGATGGGCCAAATTTGGCTCCTGCCTGTTCACCTATGACTCAGGAGAAAAGAATGTTTTTTTTTTTTTGATGTTTAAATGGTTGAGGATAAATGAAAAGAAGAATATATTTCTTGATTTGAGAATTACATGAATTTCAGATTTCAGATTCCATAAATAAGGTTTTGGGGGAACATGGCTCATCATTTACATCCCACGTATGGCCGTGTTACATTCTGCAGAATTGAACAGCTGCAACAGAGGTTGTATGACCTGCAAAACTGAAAATATTTATTGTCTGCCTCATTACAGAAAACGTTTGCTGACTCCTGGTTTACATTATCATGGGAAGTTTGCTACATGTTAACTGTGCCTCAATTTCCCAAGCCATGAAAAAATTTCCCCAACCATTTTAGTGGTTTAATTGACAAATTAAATTGAACATATATATCTTAATAAATTTATATATATTTATTTATTTGACTGTGCCAGGTCTTTGTTATAGCATACTGAACCTTGGTGGTTCAGTAGATTAGACTCTGCACTTCCAGTGTAGGTGGCCTGGGGTTTGATCTCTGGTCAGGGAACGAGATCCCACATTCCACAGTTAAAAATCCCACATGCCACAATGCAGACCCAGCACAGTCAAATAAAGAAATACTTAAAACCTTCTATGTATTTAAAATGTGCAAATTTATATATGTATACTGGAATGGGTAACCATTTCCTGCTCCAGGGGATCTTTCTGATCCAGGGGTTGTACTGACATCTTCTGTGTCTCCTGCACTGGCAGGTGTATTCTTTACCACTGAGCCACCTGGGAAGCCTTACTTTCTACTATAAACTCCTATTTTATGAGATCATCGCTGGAAAAGGAAAAAGCCAGCACTAAGTTACTCTAAGTTTGTCCTATAATGCTATTCAGTCCTCTAAAATAAAAATAGTCCAGAAGAGAGATATTAGCAAGATTATTTCCTATAGTGCTAGCCAAAGCAAGTCCTAAATATCCAGAATGGTCTCATCTTAAAGACAGAAAAAGGAGAATCTACGGACTTTTGGGGGGATGGTGGGAGGTTCCTCTTTTGTCATGTTCCTTGTAAGAGGTGGATGGGCCAAATTTGGCTCCTGCCTGTTCACCTATGACTCAGGAGAAAAGAATGTTTTTTTTTTTTGATGTTTAAATGGTTGAGGATAAATGAAAAGAAGAATATATTTCTTGATTTGAGAATTACATGAATTTCAGATTTCAGATTCCATAAATAAGGTTTTGGGGGAACATGGCTCATCATTTACATCCCACGTATGGCCGTGTTACATTCTGCAGAATTGAACAGCTGCAACAGAGGTTGTATGACCTGCAAAACTGAAAATATTTATTGTCTGCCTCATTACAGAAAACGTTTGCTGACTCCTGGTTTACATTATCATGGGAAGTTTGCTACATGTTAACTGTGCCTCAATTTCCCAAGCCATGAAAAAATTTCCCCAACCATTTTAGTGGTTTAATTGACAAATTAAATTGAACATATATATCTTAATAAATTTATATATATTTATTTATTTGACTGTGCCAGGTCTTTGTTATAGCATACTGAACCTTGGTGGTTCAGTAGATTAGACTCTGCACTTCCAGTGTAGGTGGCCTGGGGTTTGATCTCTGGTCAGGGAACGAGATCCCACATTCCACAGTTAAAAATCCCACATGCCACAATGCAGACCCAGCACAGTCAAATAAAGAAATACTTAAAACCTTCTATGTATTTAAAATGTGCAATATGATGATTTCATATATGTATTCACTGTGAAATGATTACCACAGTCAGGGTAATTAACACACCCATCACCTCATATAGTTACGCTGTGTGTGTGTGTGTGTGTGTGTGTGTGTGTGTGTGTGTGTGGTGTGGTGAGAATGCTTAAGATTTATTCTTCTAGCAAATGGAAGGTATGCAATACAGTATTATCAACCACAGACACTAAGCTGCAATAGCTCCCCAGAACTTACTCGTTTTATAGAGTAAGAGCTTGTCCGCTGTGACCAGCAGCATCTCCTCATTTCCCTCATCCTTCAGTCCTTGGTAACCACCACTCTACTCTCCGTTTCTATGAGTGTGACCTTTTTTTTCCCTTAAATTCTACGTAAAAGTGAGATCATGCAGTATTTGTCTTTCTCCATCCGGCTCCCTTCACTTAGCAGAATGTCTTTCTGTTTCATTCATGTTGCTGTAAATCGCAGAATTTCCTTCTTTCTTGGGGAATGATACTTTGTCATATGAATGTTTTTAATAAATGATCACCGGTGAAGATGCCACTGGTTTTTCAGACGTACATTTTCAGTTTGCTGGAGAAAGACAAGCTTTCTTCCAGTGAAAGGAGCGCCCTGTTCACCTGATACCAGACCTTGGAGCTTGTCTAGCTCTCACCCGCCGCTTCTGCTGCCCTGTGTCTGGGCACAGGTAGCTTCTGGAAGGGAAAGGGCTTTGCAGCCTCCCTCTGTGGGTAGGTCACAGGGCTTCTGCAGCTGCTCCTGGTTTACATTATCATGGGAAGTTTGCTACATGTTAACTGTGCCTCAATTTCCCAAGCCATGAAAAAATTTCCCCAACCATTTTAGTGGTTTAATTGACAAATTAAATTGAACATATATATCTTAATAAATTTATATATATTTATTTATTTGACTGTGCCAGGTCTTTGTTATAGCATACTGAACCTTGGTGGTTCAGTAGATTAGACTCTGCACTTCCAGTGTAGGTGGCCTGGGGTTTGATCTCTGGTCAGGGAACGAGATCCCACATTCCACAGTTAAAAATCCCACATGCCACAATGCAGACCCAGCACAGTCAAATAAAGAAATACTTAAAACCTTCTATGTATTTAAAATGTGCAATATGATGATTTCATATATGTATTCACTGTGAAATGATTACCACAGTCAGGGTAATTAACACACCCATCACCTCATATAGTTACGCTGTGTGTGTGTGTGTGTGTGTGTGTGTGTGTGTGTGTGTGTGGTGTGGTGAGAATGCTTAAGATTTATTCTTCTAGCAAATGGAAGGTATGCAATACAGTATTATCAACCACAGACACTAAGCTGCGCAATAGCTCCCCAGAACTTACTCGTTTTATAGAGTAAGAGCTTGTCCGCTGTGACCAGCAGCATCTCCTCATTTCCCTCATCCTTCAGTCCTTGGTAACCACCACTCTACTCTCCGTTTCTATGAGTGTGACCTTTTTTTTCCCTTAAATTCTACGTAAAAGTGAGATCATGCAGTATTTGTCTTTCTCCATCCGGCTCCCTTCACTTAGCAGAATGTCTTTCTGTTTCATTCATGTTGCTGTAAATCGCAGAATTTCCTTCTTTCTTGGGGAATGATACTTTGTCATATGAATGTTTTTAATAAATGATCACCGGTGAAGATGCCACTGGTTTTTCAGACGTACATTTTCAGTTTGCTGGAGAAAGACAAGCTTTCTTCCAGTGAAAGGAGCGCCCTGTTCACCTGATACCAGACCTTGGAGCTTGTCTAGCTCTCACCCGCCGCTTCTGCTGCCCTGTGTCTGGGCACAGGTAGCTTCTGGAAGGGAAAGGGCTTTGCAGCCTCCCTCTGTGGGGTAGGTCACAGGCTGCTCACTGCTCCTCTGCTACCAATATTGCTGCAAATTAAGATCTCATTCATCTTGGAATAATAACGGAGATCCTAAAATAGAACAGTGTTAACAACAAAAAAGGAATACTGCTCTATATTTCTATTCTGCTGGATAGTCTCTGAAACTCAATGTGATGAAGAACGCAGAGCTAGGAATTAAAGAGGTTGGTTAATTTGTTGCCCAACAATACTAGGGCAGGAGATCATAAAAGAGAATATTTCTCTCTGGCAGACATGCCCAGGTATTTAATATATCTTCACACACACCTGTACAAGCACTTTATTTTACATATTTATATAATGTTTTTCCAGAACCTTCTCTTATCATTTTCCAGGGAAGTTTTATAATTCTCATTTCATAGCCAAACTTATCTTCTCTGGGTTAGAATGATAGTTCTCAACTGGGGGTGATGTGCCGCCCCACTAGGGGAAGGAGACAGAGTCCTGGGGGTATAAACTGAGTGCTGGGGACATTTGGTGACCTCTGGAGATGTTTCTGGTTGTCAGGATTTGTGGAGAGTGCAGGGCTACTGGTATCTAACAGGTAGACACTGGGGAAGCTGTAAAAATCCTGCCTATGTGCTACAGGATAGCCTGCACATCAGAGACACGTTTGGTCCTAAATGTCAATACTGCTGAGGGTAGTTAACCCTTGCATTGTTGTTGAATCACTAAGTCGTGTCTGACTCTTTGCAACCCTGTGGACTACAGCATGCCAGGCTCCCTGTGCTTTACTGCTTCCTGGAGTTTTCTCAAATTCATGTGCATTGACTTGTTGATGCTATCCAAACATCTCATCCTCTGTGGTCCCCTTCTCCTCCTGCCTTTTTAGCTCCCTTTTTCTTTGAACCCTTGTCATATGAATGTTTTTAATAAATGATCACCGTGAAGATGCCACTGGTTTTCAGACGTACATTTTCAGTTTGCTGGAGAAAGACAAGCTTTCTTCCAGTGAAAGGAGCGCCCTGTTCACCTGATACCAGACCTTGGAGCTTGTCTAGCTCTCACCCGCCGCTTCTGCTGCCCTGTGTCTGGGCACAGGTAGCTTCTGGAAGGGAAAGGGCTTTGCAGCCTCCCTCTGTGGGTAGGTCACAGGCTGCTCACTGCTCCTCTGCTACCAATATTGCTGCAAATTAAGATCTCATTCATCTTGGAATAATAACGGAGATCCTAAAATAGAACAGTGTTAACAACAAAAAAGGAATACTGCTCTATATTTCTATTCTGCTGGATAGTCTCTGAAACTCAATGTGATGAAGAACGCAGAGCTAGGAATTAAAGAGGTTGGTTAATTTGTTGCCCAACAATACTAGGGCAGGAGATCATAAAAGAGAATATTTCTCTCTGGCAGACATGCCCAGGTATTTAATATATCTTCACACACACCTGTACAAGCACTTTATTTTACATATTTATATAATGTTTTTCCAGAACCTTCTCTTATCATTTTCCAGGGAAGTTTTATAATTCTCATTTCATAGCCAAACTTATCTTCTCTGGGTTAGAATGATAGTTCTCAACTGGGGGTGATGTGCCGCCCCACTAGGGGAAGGAGACAGAGTCCTGGGGGTATAAACTGAGTGCTGGGGACATTTGGTGACCTCTGGAGATGTTTCTGGTTGTCAGGATTTGTGGAGAGTGCAGGGCTACTGGTATCTAACAGGTAGACACTGGGGAAGCTGTAAAAATCCTGCCTATGTGCTACAGGATAGCCTGCACATCAGAGACACGTTTGGTCCTAAATGTCAATACTGCTGAGGGTAGTTAACCCTTGCATTGTTGTTGAATCACTAAGTCGTGTCTGACTCTTTGCAACCCTGTGGACTACAGCATGACAGGCTCCCCTGTGCTTTACTGCTTCCTGGAGTTTTCTCAAATTCATGTGCATTGACTTGTTGATGCTATCCAAACATCTCATCCTCTGTGGTCCCCTTCTCCTCCTGCCTTCAGTATTTTCCAGCATCAGGGTCTTTTCCAATGAGTCAGCTCTTATGAACCCTAAGGTAAGTGAAATGGTGTAAGATTATTACCGACTTTGGTGCTGGACAAGCCTGCGTTAAATCAAGGTTGCTCTGCCCCGTCACTCCTGCCCTCTGGGTTGGATGATTATTTATAGTGGGATGGGGGATTGTGCTGTGCACTGTACAGGTAAAGCAGCCTCCCCGGTCTCTTCCCACCAGCTCCAGTCACAGCCACCCAGCAGGTCTCCAGGTAACACAAACGACCTCTAGTGGACAAACTCACCCTGGTTGAGAATCGCTGGCTTAAGGTATGAATTGGTTACTTGGCAGCTTGGTTCTTTTGGACCAGTTTTGGATGGTCTCAAAGCAGCAGTTGCTTAACTGGTCAAAATGAGAAAGAACAAATGGACCTTTTAACATTGCAGTGTGGATGAAACAGGAGGAATAAAGTGATGCATGTGAGTTCTCACTGTGGAACACAGAGATGTTGGCAGGTTTTCCTAAAGGAGCCCCTGCAGGAAAGCCTGGGGGCTGAAATTCAAGCACACCGAGGTCTAAATACACTTCTCATAAGGAGGAAACTCAAGCCAGGTGTCTAATTTAGCTATGTGTCTTTCTGTGTGCCCTTCGGTAAACTATCACACCTTTTTTGGCCTCTATTTTCTCATCTGTAAAATGGAGCTAAGAATGCAGCAAGTAGTTAAATAGGTAATGTCCTTCATAACAGCTGTCTCAAATCAGGAACCTAAATTTCTGCTAGTAAGTGTAGATATCACTATTTGTGTTCTATGCTCTTAACAATATGTTACATTGCTCCTCAAGTCTTGACTGTAAACTGAAGGAGACTTAATACTTGGAACTAAATGTGAGTTTATTCAGAGGTGATTAAAATAACTATGGCCTTCCCAAGTGACTCAGCAGTAAAAATTTGCTTATCACTAAGTCGTGTCTGACTCTTTGCAACCCTGTGCTTTTTACTGCTTCCTGGAGTTTTCTCAAATTCATGTGCATTGACTTGTTGATGCTATCCAAACATCTCATCCTCTGTGGTCCCCTTCTCCTCCTGCCTTCAGTATTTTCCAGCATCAGGGTCTTTTCCAATGAGTCAGCTCTTATGAACCCTAAGGTAAGTGAAATGGTGTAAGATTATTACCGACTTTGGTGCTGGACAAGCCTGCGTTAAATCAAGGTTGCTCTGCCCCGTCACTCCTGCCCTCTGGGTTGGATGATTATTTATAGTGGGATGGGGGATTGTGCTGTGCACTGTACAGGTAAAGCAGCCTCCCTGGTCTCTTCCCACCAGCTCCAGTCACAGCCACCCAGCAGGTCTCCAGGTAACACAAACGACCTCTAGTGGACAAACTCACCCTGGTTGAGAATCGCTGGCTTAAGGTATGAATTGGTTACTTGGCAGCTTGGTTCTTTTGGACCAGTTTTGGATGGTCTCAAAGCAGCAGTTGCTTAACTGGTCAAAATGAGAAAGAACAAATGGACCTTTTAACATTGCAGTGTGGATGAAACAGGAGGAATAAAGTGATGCATGTGAGTTCTCACTGTGGAACACAGAGATGTTGGCAGGTTTTCCTAAAGGAGCCCCTGCAGGAAAGCCTGGGGGCTGAAATTCAAGCACACCGAGGTCTAAATACACTTCTCATAAGGAGGAAACTCAAGCCAGGTGTCTAATTTAGCTATGTGTCTTTCTGTGTGCCCTTCGGTAAACTATCACACCTTTTTTGGCCTCTATTTTCTCATCTGTAAAATGGAGCTAAGAATGCAGCAAGTAGTTAAATAGGTAATGTCCTTCATAACAGCTGTCTCAAATCAGGAACCTAAATTTCTGCTAGTAAGTGTAGATATCACTATTTGTGTTCTATGCTCTTAACAATATGTTACATTGCTCCTCAAGTCTTGACTGTAAACTGAAGGAGACTTAATACTTGGAACTAAATGTGAGTTTATTCAGAGGTGATTAAAATAACTATGGCCTTCCCAAGTGACTCAGCAGTAAAAAATTTGCTTGCCAGTGTATGAGTTCGATCCCTGGGTCAGGAAGATCCCCTGGAGGAAATGGCAACTCACTCCAGTATTCTTGCCTGGGAAATCCCATGGACAGAGGAGCCTGGGGGGCTCTGATCCATGGGGTCACCAAAAGTTGAACCTGATGAGCGACTGAATACCGAAGTGAACTGAAAACAAGTATATTTTCCAAGTCAATGAAGAATGTTTTGTTCTTCCCCTCTGCCCAGCAGTGCTTCCTGTTCTTGGACTCTAGAGCTTTATGAGGAAAGCCTAGCCTTTGAAAATTAATCCTATGCAGGTGGGAAGTGAGGAGGCTTGACCCATTGGTGTGTACAGCGTGTACATGGTGGTGGAAGTCAGTTCATTCTGATTCAGAGGTTGCTTAGGGCGGTGGAGTTGTACATGAATGTCCATTTGAAATTGGATCTGCTGGGGGTGGTCCTGAAGTGTGCAATCCTCTTCTTCTTGGGAAGGTGTTGAGGACATAAAAACAGCTGAGTGGTTTGTCCTTTTGTCTTATCTCTGATCAATCACCGCTTCTTCCTTTTTCTTTTTCAAGAGATGTCGAAGCCTCCATGACTTTTTTTTTTTTTAATTTGTCCTATTTTATTGGTTATTTATTTATTTAGTTTCATCTATCTTTATTCTTTGGCCTGTGTGGGTCTCCCATTGCAGTGACCTCTCTCTCTTTTTTTTTTTTCAAATTTTGTTTATTTATCTTTTTTGGAGGGGGAAGGGGATGGGAGGGCCACTTCTATTGGTCTTTCATTTCTCTATTTTTCATCCGTCTTTGTTCTTTGGCTCCTGTGGGCCTCCCATCGCGGTGGCCTCTGTTGTCGCAGAACGCTGGCTCTGGGCACATGCGTACCAGAGCTCCGGCTCGGTGATTGGACACATCGGTCCAGCCACTCCGCGGCATGTGGGATCTCCCAGGCCAGGGATCGAACCGGCGCCCCTTGCACTGCAAGGTGGTGTCCTTACTCACTGGACCACCAGGGGAAGCCTGCAGTGGCCTCTCTTGTTGCAGAGCACTGGCTCGTAATTGGACATACTGGTCCAGCCGCCTCATGGCATGTGGGATCTTCCTGGGCCAGGGATCGAACCAGTGCACTGCAAACTCTTTACCCACTGGACCACCAGGAAAGACCTCACTTCTTCCTTTTAAAGGCACTCGGTTTTGATAAGGATCATCTGTGTGCCCTCTTACTCTGGGTTAGTCCAGAAAACCTCACAAGAGAGAAACGCAGAGATTTGGAATGTGTCTGCCCCCAAAATTGTCCACTGGAAAGTCTGGGTCACTGAATTCCCAGGAAAGCCTCAGCCTCCTCATGCTTTGTTCTTCCTCTGCCCACATCTGCTCGTGTTCAGGCTGTGACTTTTTTAAGAGGAGATGGAGAGTCTCGTCCCTGTTCCATGTCCAGCTGGGTCTGGCTGAGTGTCTGACTCTTAGTTAGAGGCACTCCATGAGGGCTGGCTGAATGATTCTGTGTGGGACAGAGAGTCAAGAAATCCTGGACCATTGTAGAGAAAAGGCCCTTAGTTTAAACCAGTGTTCCCATGGAGATGAAACTCAGTGGAAGGTCAACAGGTGTTGCTTGAAAAGATGGCCGTGCATAGGCTGGCTTGAGGCTGGGCTGAACGAAGCTCCACTGCAGGACCTTGCTCAGTCTGTCTGTCTTTATGCTAACGGGCAATACATACTCCACCATCAGGTATGTGGGGTTGGCGTAACTTACTGGACCTCTCAAGACTTTTCCTGATGAGCATCTCATTGGGTTGGTGTTTTGAGGAACACAATCAGTGAAAAGTTACCTAATGGGCCAACTCGGCTCTGGGCCATTGGTTTCTGTCACTGTTTTCTTCTGCCTGGGATTTTTCTCTCCCAGCTTTCTGTCCCGCTCACACTCACCTGCTGCCTTTCTCAGCCAGGCTTTCTCCGACCCCTATGTCATTCTCAGCATCCTCCTGCACCCGGCACTTCCTGTCCTTCTGTCCTGTAGATTCACACACTTGATTCTTCCTGCATGGTCCTGTTATCTGTTCTACTCTCTGGATTTCTTTCCAGTGCAGAGTGTGAGCTATTTGAGGGCAGAATTTGTGTTCATCTTGCACACTTCTCTATGGAGCAGTGCCCGGCACGGGGGAAAGAGGACACTTAATACACAAATGCTGGTTGACTAAATGAATGAATTTATGAATCCCTGCTTTCCACATGGGGCAGAGACACAGAGAGGGTGATGGGAACAGATGGTCTCAGTGGGATCGCATCAGTCATTGGGCAGGGTGCGTTAGGACACCAGGAGCATGCTGTCCTTGGGCCCTGGGACAGAGTGCCTCCAACAAGTGATAGCTGCTCTCACTCTGAAAGGCTCCTTCCGCCCCAGCAGCGACTCACATTGCTCATGTTTGTGTGTAGTGAGGGCAGGTTTCTGTCCACCCACTCATACACTTATTTCCCCTGGCATGAGAACCATGACATGGAACACAGCACTTTTTATGGATTGCCCACAGCAGAGGGGACCTGTGATAAGAGCCTAGCGTTTGGGTTCAAGAAGATGGAGTGCTGAAGAACTGTTCCTTTCAAACTGTGGTGCTGGAGAAGATTCTTGAGGGTCCTTGGACTGCAAGGAGATCAAACCAATGAATCTGAAAGGCAATCAACTCTGAATACACATCGGAAGGACTGATGCTGAAGCTGAAGTTCCAAAGTTTGGCTACATGATGTGAAGAGCCCGCTTACTGGAAAAGACTCTGATGCTGGGAAAGGTTGAAGGCAGAAGGAGAAGAGGGTGATGGAAGATGAGATAGTTCAGTGGCATCACTGATTCAGTGGACATGAACTTGGGCAAGCTCCTGGAAATGGTGAGGGATGGAGCAGCCTGGGGTACTACAGTCCACTGGGTTCCAAAGAGTTGGACATGACTTGGTGACAGCAACACCTATCTTTGCTCCTTACAAAGTGGGTAAACGTGGACATGCTGTTTAGCATCTCTAAGCCTCACTCTTCTCACCCAGAAAATGGGCCCTGCATTAGGATCGCTGAGAAGATTGAATATTTATGAAAAGAATTTAGCATAGTACCTAGTACCCAGTAGAAACTCAATGCATGATGGGTGTCATTGTTATTATTAGCATAGAGCTATCTCTCATCATCATAGCAATCATACAAAGTCAAGCTTTTCATTTTGTGGAAAAAAAACAAAGGGTCAAAGAGTTTACATTTGTGTTCATCTTGCACACTTCTCTATGGAGCAGTGCCCGGCACGGGGGAAAGAGGACACTTAATACACAAATGCTGGTTGACTAAATGAATGAATTTATGAATCCCTGCTTTCCACATGGGGCAGAGACACAGAGAGGGTGATGGGAACAGATGGTCTCAGTGGGATCGCATCAGTCATTGGGCAGGGTGCGTTAGGACACCAGGAGCATGCTGTCCTTGGGCCCTGGGACAGAGTGCCTCCAACAAGTGATAGCTGCTCTCACTCTGAAAGGCTCCTTCCGCCCCAGCAGCGACTCACATTGCTCATGTTTGTGTGTAGTGAGGGCAGGTTTCTGTCCACCCACTCATACACTTATTTCCCCTGGCATGAGAACCATGACATGGAACACAGCACTTTTTATGGATTGCCCACAGCAGAGGGGACCTGTGATAAGAGCCTAGCGTTTGGGTTCAAGAAGATGGAGTGCTGAAGAACTGTTCCTTTCAAACTGTGGTGCTGGAGAAGATTCTTGAGGGTCCTTGGACTGCAAGGAGATCAAACCAATGAATCTGAAAGGCAATCAACTCTGAATACACATCGGAAGGACTGATGCTGAAGCTGAAGTTCCAAAGTTTGGCTACATGATGTGAAGAGCCCGCTTACTGGAAAAGACTCTGATGCTGGGAAAGGTTGAAGGCAGAAGGAGAAGAGGGTGATGGAAGATGAGATAGTTCAGTGGCATCACTGATTCAGTGGACATGAACTTGGGCAAGCTCCTGGAAATGGTGAGGGATGGAGCAGCCTGGGGTACTACAGTCCACTGGGTTCCAAAGAGTTGGACATGACTTGGTGACAGCAACACCTATCTTTGCTCCTTACAAAGTGGGTAAACGTGGACATGCTGTTTAGCATCTCTAAGCCTCACTCTTCTCACCCAGAAAATGGGCCCTGCATTAGGATCGCTGAGAAGATTGAATATTTATGAAAAGAATTTAGCATAGTACCTAGTACCCAGTAGAAACTCAATGCATGATGGGTGTCATTGTTATTATTAGCATAGAGCTATCTCTCATCATCATAGCAATCATACAAAGTCAAGCTTTTCATTTTGTGGAAAAAGAAACAAAGGGTCAAAGAGTTTACATGGTTTCCTAAAGCTCTGGCAGCCGGTAAGGGCAGCCCAGATTTGCACTCACATCTATAGGTCCCAGAGCCCACCCTCTCACCTGCTGTGTTTCTCAAGAGGCTAGGTCACAAGTAGAAGAAAGCAACCTGGTTCACAAAGCTGCCCAAATCCCCAGACTTGTCGATTTTTTTCTCCTGACTTCCTCTAGCAACTAGCTACAACTTTCCCATCTGTCTGGATTTTTCTAGTGCTATTAGTCACCTCTAGGGAAAGTTGAGGAAGTAGTTCAACCTTTGGGAGAAAGAAAAGAACTGACTGGAGAGGCTGGAGGAGAGAGGGAGGGGACCCCAGACATTTTTATTCTGATCTAGCAGAAGTAGTCAGAGGCCTCTCCACTCGAATGAATGTCCCCTTAGCCACGTTAGCCTCCCTGACTCCCTTCCATGTGCCTGCCTCATTGCTGGTACTTGTGGGGACTGAGCTGGGGTGGAGAGGGTGGGGAGAAGATCTCAGATTCCAGTTAAACTCCTGGAGAGGTTGGGGATCCCCTACACTGACTAGTCATAGGAAATCCATCTGAGAGCCTTAGAAAGAGTCAGGCTGATTGAGAGAGCTGTTTGCTTTCCTGTCATTATTTTATTAACTTATTGACTGCACTGCGCAGCATGTGGGGTCTTAGATCTCTGACCAGGAATCGAACCTGTACCCCCTTCATCAGAAGCATGGATTCCTTTTTTTTTTTTTTTAATTTTTTATTTTATTTTTATTTATCTTTTTTTGGGATGGGGGGGGGAGGGAGGGGGATGGGCGGGCCACTTCTATTGGTCTTTCATTTCTCTATTTTTCATCCGTCTTTGTTCTTTGGCTCCTGTGGGCCTCCCAAAGTGGTGGTCTCTGTCGTCGCAGAGCACTGGCTCTAGGTGCATGCGCTCCAGAGCTCCGGCTCGGTAATTGGACACATCGGTCCAGCCGCTCCGTCGCATGTGGGATCTTCCCAGGCCAGGGATTGAATCAGCGCCCCTTGCACTGCAAGGCGGTGTCCTTACCCACTGGACCACCAGGGGAAGCCCGAAAGCATGGATTCTTAACCACTGGACTGCTGGGGAAATTTCATGAAGCTGCTCAGAGAATCTAGGGCCAGTCAGAGGCTTCTCCCCTCACATTAGAAGGATGGGAACATGGGGGGACATGAGGAGGAGGCTTCCCCATACCCGTTCCGAACACAAACTCTGAAGTGATAACACAGTGGAACCACGCCTTTCTTCCCACTTCTCCCTCAGTGGTTCTGTTCCTTAGAGGTATTTAGGCCTCTGTTTAAATGCCTTCTCCACAGTGTGGCCTTTCCTTACCATCCTAGCTAAGGGTACACCTACTTTTTTTTTTTCTTTTCAGCTTTAATGGGATATAGTTGACCTATGACTCACTCTTTATTTATTTATTTATATATTTACTTGACTGCTTCAGTCTTTGCTGCCACTCATGGGCTTAGTTGCCCCGAGGCACATGGGATCTTGGCTCGTGGACCAGGCATGGAACATACATTTTTGAATGTCATGCTCTGAAGGAGAGGGAGCACTTGTGCCCTCAAGGAGGTGGAGGCCAGAGGTGCTGCTCAACATCTTGTAACATGTAGGAGAGCCTCACAGAAGAACAGCCCTGATCAAGATGCAGCTGGTGCCGTGGTTGAGACAATGAATGCTCCTGATGGTTCAGTTTGTTGTCTTCAAGCCTTCCTGCCCCTACTCTAATCCAGTTCTGTTCAGGGATTTCCCAAAGAATGGGACCAATCAGGAGAATGAGTGTGACACAGAAAAGGAGTTTCCCATTTGGTGATGCAGTTCAAGGGGCGTGCCAGCCAAAAAGGAATCAGTGGAAGTTCCATTATGATTGTTATTCACATTCATGCATTGAATAAATATTTATATGTTCTCTGCATGATGTTAGATCAGAGCCTGGTAAACTTTTTCTTAAAGAGTCAGATAGCAAGTATTTTACAATTCGCACATCACAGGGTCTCTGTATCAAGTCCTCAACCTCGACACTGTAGGGCTAAGGCGGCACAGGTAACATATCAAGGAACAGGTGTGGCTGCATCCCTAACACCTTATTTACACAAATAGGTGATGGGCAGGATCTGGTCCCCAGACCTGACATCCTAATTCCTGATGCCATAGAGATGAAAAGAGCAAAAGCTGAGCTCTGAGGAAGCTCAGAGGCCAGGGGAAATTGACGGATGAATAAAACCCCACCATTCTATGAAGAAACGACCTGATGAGCAGACTTCTTTTGGATATTGTCATTAGGGCCCATTCCCCTGATATTGTCAACAAAGTCTGTGTTCTTTCCATATTCGATGACTCTGCCACCTGACACATCATCCTGATGACCACTGAGACTTCCAACAAACGTTTAGAGCACCAGCTGGGCTCATGGGTGGGGCCACCAAGAGCCTTCCCTCTCTCTCCTCCCTCTGAGCCCTTTGCACTAATGGTGATGGTGACGGTTGTGATGCACTTAGATGATCTCCTGGCTCCTCGCCTGTCTCCACCCACCTGCCTTCCACATGGGCACCAGGGTAAACCTCCTACACTGTAAATGTCATAGTGTGGACACTGCTTGAATCTTCTCCTGGCTTCATTGCTCTTGTGGTATTTGTTGGACTCACAATGTGCACACACACACGTGTATTGTTTAGCTTTTATTGAAAAATGTCAATGTAAAAAGTGCAGATAAATATTGTTTTGCTTCTCTTAAATCCAGACTTTGGCTTATGTCTCCTAATTCAGTGAATGCCTGAGTGTGTGTGTGTGTGTGTGTGTGTGTGTGTGCGTGTGTACATGTACACGTGGCTCTCCAGGTTGTGCAGTGGTGAAGAATCTGCCTGCAATGTAGGAGACACGGGTTCAATCCTTGGGTCAGGAAGATCCCCCGGAGTAGAAAATGACTATCCACTCCAATATTCTTGCCTAGGAAATCCCATGGACAGAGAAGCCTGGAGAGCTATAGTATATGGGTTCGCAAGGAGTTGGATAGGACTGAGCAATTGAGCATACGAGCACATGCCTGTCCACATGTATTTTACAATTCGCACATCACAGGGTCTCTGTATCAAGTCCTCAACCTCGACACTGTAGGGCTAAGGCGGCACAGGTAACATATCAAGGAACAGGTGTGGCTGCATCCCTAACACCTTATTTACACAAATAGGTGATGGGCAGGATCTGGTCCCCAGACCTGACATCCTAATTCCTGATGCCATAGAGATGAAAAGAGCAAAAGCTGAGCTCTGAGGAAGCTCAGAGGCCAGGGGAAATTGACGGATGAATAAAACCCCACCATTCTATGAAGAAACGACCTGATGAGCAGACTTCTTTTGGATATTGTCATTAGGGCCCATTCCCCTGATATTGTCAACAAAGTCTGTGTTCTTTCCATATTCGATGACTCTGCCACCTGACACATCATCCTGATGACCACTGAGACTTCCAACAAACGTTTAGAGCACCAGCTGGGCTCATGGGTGGGGCCACCAAGAGCCTTCCCTCTCTCTCCTCCCTCTGAGCCCTTTGCACTAATGGTGATGGTGACGGTTGTGATGCACTTAGATGATCTCCTGGCTCCTCGCCTGTCTCCACCCACCTGCCTTCCACATGGGCACCAGGGTAAACCTCCTACACTGTAAATGTCATAGTGTGGACACTGCTTGAATCTTCTCCTGGCTTCATTGCTCTTGTGGTATTTGTTGGACTCACAATGTGCACACACACACGTGTATTGTTTAGCTTTTATTGAAAAATGTCAATGTAAAAAGTGCAGATAAATATTGTTTTGCTTCTCTTAAATCCAGACTTTGGCTTATGTCTCCTAATTCAGTGAATGCCTGAGTGTGTGTGTGTGTGTGTGTGTGTGTGTGTGCGTGTGTACATGTACACGTGGCTCTCCAGGTTGTGCAGTGGTGAAGAATCTGCCTGCAATGTAGGAGACACGGGTTCAATCCTTGGGTCAGGAAGATCCCCCGGAGTAGAAAATGACTATCCACTCCAATATTCTTGCCTAGGAAATCCCATGGACAGAGAAGCCTGGAGAGCTATAGTATATGGGTTCGCAAGGAGTTGGATAGGACTGAGCAATTGAGCATACGAGCACATGCCTGTCCACATGTATACACACATATAATATGTACATACAGGCTTATATATCATGTTATTTTCCTATGATGTACTTTCTCTTTGCCCATGGTTTATGTTAGGGTGTTAAGACATACGGATTTGAGGGGAATTGTGGAAGCAGGTAGAGATAGGTGTATTATCTGAAAAACAGTTTTATGGTAGTAAAGATGGCATTATTCAGGAAGCCTGTGTGGAGAAAGCTGCGTGTGTGGGGGGGGTGGTTATGGAGGAAAGAGAGTGGAGATCAGAGGAAGGAGCAGGAACTGTGGAAGGGGACCGTGGGGTCCTGAGCCCGGGTGGAGGGAGCTCCTGTGTGAACCGTAGCTCTTGTGTCTCTACAATCAACAATATCGACAATTTTATCATTGCATATTTTAATTTTTTTCCTGCACAGGCATTTCTCAAGCTGTGTATGGGACGAAGAAGATGAATCTTAGACAATAGCCAACCTGGCATTTTGTTGATTTTAGTGTGTTTATTGTGCAAGTTATCAACAGAAGCCTTAAAGGCTTTTGGTAATGGGGTATGTTAAAGATGGAAGCAAAAGAAAAAGAGAGACAGGAAAGATATTTTTGTCCCTAGGTGTTGTCTTCTTAATTTGCATAAATGACAATAGAGAACATCTTGATTCCTTGCCACCTTTGTAAAGCTGGGAGTTGGAAATCAGCCACTATATACAATAGCAACCCCTACTTATATATGACAGGCTCTGTCCTCACATCTACAAACCTTCTCTCAATCAGTCCCCTAAAAATCCTGAGGGAGCTGTTCATGCTCACAGAAAAACAGGGAAAGGAGGCACAGAGAGGTGACATTTTTTTTGTACGAGGTCACCCAGCCAAAAGGGGTAGAATCAGGGCTTCCTGCAGACCAGCCCCACCCCAGAGCTGGGGATGCTTCGCTGTGGGCAGCAGCAGGATCAAAAAGGTAGATCAGAAAGGTCCTTAAGGAAATATGAGTTCATGAGCCTTGGGTTAAAGTCTGCTCCTATCAGACACTGAGCTTGTGCGTGCTTGCATGCTAAGTTGCTTCAGTCATGTCCGACTCTCTGTGACCCCATAGACTGTATGTCATGAACAGGCTCCCCTGTCCCTGGGATTCTCCAGGCAAGAATACTGGAGTGTGTTGCCATGCCCTCCAGGGGCTTAGTCCTGGCTTTCTGTTTCAGATAAGATTTTTCTTGATTAAAAAAAAATAGCATAAGAACTTGGTAAAAAATTTCAAACACCACAAAAATAGACAGTGCTCCATCCAACCCTAGTGTTCCTTTCTGGTCAATGCAGAAATACTCCCCATAGATGAACACAGGCTTCCCTGCTCACTCTGTGGTAAATAATTGGCCAATTCAGGAGATGTGGTTTGATACCCAGGTCAGGAAGATCCCTGGAGAAGGAAATGGCAACTTACTGCAGCATTCTTGCCTGGGAAATCCCATAGACAGAAGAGCCTGCAGGCCACAGTCCATGGGGTCACAAAGAGTGAAGACACTATCTAGTGACTAAACAACAACAACAAGATGGACATAATGTGTGTTTACTCACATATTAAGTCTTATTTAAATAAGATTTTACATAAAAAATATAAAAGGAAAAATCAGGACTAGGTCAGTGGTTAATAGCAGATTCCTTGTTGAATACGATTTATATGTTGTTTTTTGGCTTCCTTAGTAACTCAGACAGTAAAGAATCTGCCTGCAAAGCAGCAGACCTGAATTTGATCCCTGGGTCAGGAAGATCCCTGGAGGAGGAAGTAGAAACCCACTGCAGTTTTCTGACTTGGAGAATCTCATGGACAGCAGAGCCTGGTGGGCTATAATCCATAGGGTTGCAAAGAGTTGGACACGACTGAGCAACTGACACACATATGTTATTTTTAACACAAAGGTGAATACTATAAGCACTTGGTTTTTTCATTAAAATCTTGTGATTGTTCTCTATCAACACATAGAAATTTACTTCATGGTTTTGAAGGGGTTTATGGAATCTTCTGGTATGGAAAACCAAAAAATACTTGTGCAATTTCAATCGGTGAAAATATCCCACATTTAAATAGGGCTGCACTTGTATTTAGTTATTTACTCTCCTTCCAACCATATAAAATAGATATTTTAAAAGTCCCAATATTCCAATGAGGAGACTGAGACACAGGGAAGTGAAGCAGCTTACCCAAGACTACACAGCCTTGTATACAGTAGAGCTAAGATTAAAGGCTGTGCTTAGCACTGAGCTTGTGCGTGCTTGCATGCTAAGTTGCTTCAGTCATGTCCGACTCTCTGTGACCCCATAGACTGTATGTCATGAACAGGCTCCCCTGTCCCTGGGATTCTCCAGGCAAGAATACTGGAGTGTGTTGCCATGCCCTCCAGGGGCTTAGTCCTGGCTTTCTGTTTCAGATAAGATTTTTCTTGATTAAAAAAAAATAGCATAAGAACTTGGTAAAAAATTTCAAACACCACAAAAATAGACAGTGCTCCATCCAACCCTAGTGTTCCTTTCTGGTCAATGCAGAAATACTCCACATAGATGAACATAGGCTTCCCTGCTCACTCTGTGGTAAATAATTGGCCAATTCAGGAGATGTGGTTTGATACCCAGGTCAGGAAGATCCCTGGAGAAGGAAATGGCAACTTACTGCAGCATTCTTGCCTGGGAAATCCCATAGACAGAAGAGCCTGCAGGCCACAGTCCATGGGGTCACAAAGAGTGAAGACACTATCTAGTGACTAAACAACAACAACAAGATGGACATAATGTGTGTTTACTCACATATTAAGTCTTATTTAAATAAGATTTTACATAAAAAATATAAAAGGAAAAATCAGGACTAGGTCAGTGGTTAATAGCAGATTCCTTGTTGAATACGATTTATATGTTGTTTTTTGGCTTCCTTAGTAACTCAGACAGTAAAGAATCTGCCTGCAAAGCAGCAGACCTGAATTTGATCCCTGGGTCAGGAAGATCCCTGGAGGAGGAAGTAGAAACCCACTGCAGTTTTCTGACTTGGAGAATCTCATGGACAGCAGAGCCTGGTGGGCTATAATCCATAGGGTTGCAAAGAGTTGGACACGACTGAGCAACTGACACACATATGTTATTTTTAACACAAAGGTGAATACTATAAGCACTTGGTTTTTTCATTAAAATCTTGTGATTGTTCTCTATCAACACATAGAAATTTACTTCATGGTTTTGAAGGGGTTTATGGAATCTTCTGGTATGGAAAACCAAAAAATACTTGTGCAATTTCAATCGGTGAAAATATCCCACATTTAAATAGGGCTGCACTTGTATTTAGTTATTTACTCTCCTTCCAACCATATAAAATAGATATTTTAAAAGTCCCAATATTCCAATGAGGAGACTGAGACACAGGGAAGTGAAGCAGCTTACCCAAGACTACACAGCCTTGTATACAGTAGAGCTAAGATTAAAGCTAGTGGATCTGGCACCAGAGTCTATGGTCTGAACCATTGCTTTCCAGGTAGAGGGAACATCATTATGAACACATCTTCATATATTAATACAGCGCAGCCGTGAAACTAAAAGATGCTTGCTACTTAGTAGAAAATCTATGACAAATATAGACAGTGCACTGAGAAGCAGAGACATCATTTTGCTGACAAAAGTCTGTATAGTCAAAACTACGATTTTTCTAGTAGTCATGTATAAATGTGAGAGTTGGACCATAAAGAAGGCTGAGCACTGAAGAACTGTTGCTTTCAAATTATGGTGCTAGAGAAGACTCTTGAGAATCCCTTGGATAGCAAGGAGATCAAACCGGTCAATCCTAAAGGAAATCAACCGTGAATATTCATTGGAAGGACTGATGCTGAAGAGCTAATGCTTTGGCCACCTGATGTGAAGAGCTGACTCCCTGGAAATGACCCTGATGCTGGGAAAGATTGACAGTAAGAGAAGAAGGGGTTGACAGAGGAAGAGATGGCTAATAGTATCACCGACTCAATGGGCATGAATCTGAGCAAACTCTGGGAGATGGTGAAGGCCAGGGGAGCCTGGTGTACTACAGCCCATAGGTTGCTAAGAGTCGGACACGACTTAGTGACTGAACAACAACAAGTAGATGTAAAAGATAAATTTCCAGCCATAAACTTGCAGTTGAAGAGAATAAAGGCCTAAAATTCTGTCAGCTCTCGCCAAATTTGTCCTTGAAAAAGCAAAGATGTTTCTCCTCTCATCAAGAGTACATGGACCCATCCTTGGACTGTCAGTTTCTTTACTACAGTAGGGGGATAAATGGAGTGCACCCTTATCTTCACAATGAGTGTGTGTATCTCCTTGAGAAAGAACAGAAGCCTCCTGAGTTCATGGGTGACTCAACTGTCTTGATTTCATCATCTGCTGGTAGAACTTGCTCAGCCTGCAAACCTCTCTCCCATGTTACCCTAGTGGAGAAGTCACAATTGCTAGCTGCCAAGCAACTGTACCAAGACACACAGAGCCACTCAGACAGTGCTTAGCACCAGCAGGACACCTGAGCATCTTGTGACCACTGAATCACATGGATTAGCCGATGGAGCAGGCAGGAAGTGATGTGGACAGAGGAAGTCTGCCGGCAGAGGGGTGACACGTGCCGAGATGCAAAGGGAACCAGTGGATTGTTCGACTGACCAGAAACTTTGGCGCGTGCAAAGATCAGCTGAGTACATCACATTCCGCCACCTGCCTCTAGGTGGCCAAATCCACTTGTGCAATTAATATGGAAGACTCTGGGTTTTCTCAGTGGTGATAAAACAAAAGATGATTTTTGACTTCTACTTTAGGGGAAGAGAAATAGCCTTTATCTCAAATATTATTTGATAGTAGAGGTCTTAACCTGTTGGCTGGAGAGGTATGTTTGGCCTGAAAATACTTTTTTGTGTGGGGGAATTACACAGGGTATTTGAAAAATTTGGAGTGATTGCCAACACTTTTACATATTAGCTTCTTCTGAACAAAACCTGAGGAACTTCCCTGGTAGTCCAGGGGCTAAGACTCTGCATTCCCAATGCAGGGTGCTTGGGTTCGATTTCTGGGTAAGGAACTAGATCCAATATGACACAACTAAGATTGAAGATCCTGTGTGGTGCATCTAATAAGACCTGTGGCAATAACATAAAGATATACATATTTAAAATAATATTGAAGCAAAAGAAGATCTGGCAACTGGCAACCCGGGTTTAAATTTCTACATGGAAATGGTTAGCTCCTACCTACTTTGGACTGAGCTAGTGCCCAGCCGTTCGCCAGGCTTTCCACCACTCCCTGAAACCCTGGCTGTCCTGCTTCATTCCAGCCAATGAGTGGTGCCTAAAATTCTGTACTCCCTTGAAAAAGCAAAGATGTTTCTCCTCTCATCAAGAGTACATGGACCCATCCTTGGACTGTCAGTTTCTTTACTACAGTAGGGGGATAAATGGAGTGCACCCTTATCTTCACAATGAGTGTGTGTATCTCCTTGAGAAAGAACAGAAGCCTCCTGAGTTCATGGGTGACTCAACTGTCTTGATTTCATCATCTGCTGGTAGAACTTGCTCAGCCTGCAAACCTCTCTCCCATGTTACCCTAGTGGAGAAGTCACAATTGCTAGCTGCCAAGCAACTGTACCAAGACACACAGAGCCACTCAGACAGTGCTTAGCACCAGCAGGACACCTGAGCATCTTGTGACCACTGAATCACATGGATTAGCCGATGGAGCAGGCAGGAAGTGATGTGGACAGAGGAAGTCTGCCGGCAGAGGGGTGACACGTGCCGAGATGCAAAGGGAACCAGTGGATTGTTCGACTGACCAGAAACTTTGGCGCGTGCAAAGATCAGCTGAGTACATCACATTCCGCCACCTGCCTCTAGGTGGCCAAATCCACTTGTGCAATTAATATGGAAGACTCTGGGTTTTCTCAGTGGTGATAAAACAAAAGATGATTTTTGACTTCTACTTTAGGGGAAGAGAAATAGCCTTTATCTCAAATATTATTTGATAGTAGAGGTCTTAACCTGTTGGCTGGAGAGGTATGTTTGGCCTGAAAATACTTTTTTTGTGTGGGGGAATTACACAGGGTATTTGAAAAATTTGGAGTGATTGCCAACACTTTTACATATTAGCTTCTTCTGAACAAAACCTGAGGAACTTCCCTGGTAGTCCAGGGGCTAAGACTCTGCATTCCCAATGCAGGGTGCTTGGGTTCGATTTCTGGGTAAGGAACTAGATCCAATATGACACAACTAAGATTGAAGATCCTGTGTGGTGCATCTAATAAGACCTGTGGCAATAACATAAATAAATACATTTTAAAAAATAATATTGAAGCAAAAAGAAGATCTGGCAACTGGCAACTCTGGGTTTAAATTTCTACATGGAAATGGTTAGCTCCTACCTACTTTGGACTGAGCTAGTGCCCAGCCGTTCGCCAGGCTTTCCACCACTCCCTGAAACCCTGGCTGTCCTGCTTCATTCCTGCCTGGTTCCTAGAGGCACATGAATGCAGAGTGCCAGTTCTAGGTTCATGGCACACAGTGTTCAAGTGCATGCACGTGTGCCTGTCATAATGCGAAGGCTCCATAAATGACAATGCAATAACAAGATGAGACCCAGCAACACAGTGGAGGCACCTTGAATCACAGTTCATATTAATGTGTTTCCAAAATGGTACCAATGATCAATAACTCACATTTTAAATTCTCACAAACATAGGAGAGATACTAGTACTGTTACCACGACAGTGATGATAATAATGGTATATTATTATTATTATTATTAGAATAATAAAAGCTCAACAGCTCAAAACTTCTTCAGAGGGTCACAAATAGCAAGCTCAGAAAGGGTTACCTTTGGTAAGCTGACTGAATTCAAATGAGGTACTCCTCCTCCAGTAGTTTTATTTTCCTACTGAGACTGTCTATAAAATCCTAGATCTGACTTGGGATTTACAGATGGCTCAGTTTGCTTTTCTTTTTTTTCTTTCTTTCTTTTCATGCGTTTTATTTATTATTTCTTTATTGGTTGCACTGGGCCTTTGTTACTGTGCCAGGGCTGTCTCTCACTGGGGAAGCAAGTGGCTGCTTTCAAGTTGTGGCGTGTGGGCCTCTCATTGTGGTGGCTTCTCTTGCTGCAGAGCACGGGCTCTAGATACTTGGGCTTGAGCAATTGTGATGGGGGGTTACTGTGCCAGGTGCTGTCGGGCAGGATTTGGCCTGAAAATACTTTTGTGTGGGAATTACACAGGGTATTTGAAAAATTTGGAGTGATTGCCAACACTTTTACATATTAGCTTCTTCTGAACAAAACCTGAGGAACTTCCCTGGTAGTCCAGGGGCTAAGACTCTGCATTCCCAATGCAGGGTGCTTGGGTTCGATTTCTGGGTAAGGAACTAGATCCAATATGACACAACTAAGATTGAAGATCCTGTGTGGTGCATCTAATAAGACCTGTGGCAATAACATAAATAAATACTTTTTAAAAATAATATTGAAGCAAAAAGAAGATCTGGCAACTGGCAACTCTGGGTTTAAATTTCTACATGGAAATGGTTAGCTCCTACCTACTTTGGACTGAGCTAGTGCCCAGCCGTTCGCCAGGCTTTCCACCACTCCCTGAAACCCTGGCTGTCCTGCTTCATTCCTGCCTGGTTCCTAGAGGCACATGAATGCAGAGTGCCAGTTCTAGGTTCATGGCACACAGTGTTCAAGTGCATGCACGTGTGCCTGTCATAATGCGAAGGCTCCATAAATGACAATGCAATAACAAGATGAGACCCAGCAACACAGTGGAGGCACCTTGAATCACAGTTCATATTAATGTGTTTCCAAAATGGTACCAATGATCAATAACTCACATTTTAAATTCTCACAAACATAGGAGAGATACTAGTACTGTTACCACGACAGTGATGATAATAATGGTATATTATTATTATTATTATTAGAATAATAAAAGCTCAACAGCTCAAAACTTCTTCAGAGGGTCACAAATAGCAAGCTCAGAAAGGGTTACCTTTGGTAAGCTGACTGAATTCAAATGAGGTACTCCTCCTCCAGTAGTTTTATTTTCCTACTGAGACTGTCTATAAAATCCTAGATCTGACTTGGGATTTACAGATGGCTCAGTTTGCTTTTCTTTTTTTTCTTTCTTTCTTTTCATGCGTTTTATTTATTATTTCTTTATTGGTTGCACTGGGCCTTTGTTACTGTGCCAGGGCTGTCTCTCACTGGGGAAGCAAGTGGCTGCTTTCAAGTTGTGGCGTGTGGGCCTCTCATTGTGGTGGCTTCTCTTGCTGCAGAGCACGGGCTCTAGATACTTGGGCTTGAGCAATTGTGATGTACGAGCTCCAAGGGTGCACGGGCAGGTGGGATCTTCTTGGACTAGGGCTCGAACTGGTGTTCCCTGCCATTGTTCAGCAGACTCTTAACCACTGAATCACCAGGGAGCTCCTACTTTGCTTTGTCTTGCCTTGGGGACGCCTGTGTGGATTCTCTTCAGGGATATGCCCAGAGAAGGGAAGTTGGATGGACAAGCATTCTAGGATTTCCAGACAGAGTGAAACTAAGAAAGGATCCACGGCCTGATCAGAGTAAGCAACGGCAGGCTTAGCACTTCCTGGAGTCAGCCTTAACCAGCGACAAGGCACGACTGATTCTCAGAGTGAACCGTAAAATATGCATATGAAGATAAGAACCCTTCAGGCTCTTCAAATGGGTACCTCAAGGGCTCACCTTCTCCTCAGCAAGACCCAAGTGCTAAATGGCATTTACAGAGCCATCAGAGGTTCCTTTATATACATATGACTAATCTGGGAACATACATATCTGTAAACAACAAAACTCTGTGAAAGTTAAAAGCAAAATAAAAGTTAAAAAAAAATGAACAAAGAGCTTCCATGCTCTTGAAAGAGTTCCATCTTTCCCATGAAAGAATTTCTGTGCCTGCATGCTCAGTTGCTTTCGTTGTGTCTGACTGTTTGCGACACAATGGACGGTGGCCTGTGAGGCTCCTCTGTCCATGGGATTCTTCAGGCAAGAATACTGGAGTGGGCTGCCATGCTCTCCTCCAGGGGATCTTCCTAAACAACCTATATTATCAAAGGCTTCCTAGGTGGCACTAGTGGTAAAGAATCCACCTGACAATACAGGAGACATGAGATGCAGGTTCAACCCCTGGGTCAGGAAGATCCCCTGGAAGAGGGCATGGTAACCCACTGCAGTATTCTTGCCCGGGGAATCCCATGGCCTGAGGGGCCTTGCAGGCTACAGTTCATGGGGCTGCAAAGAGTCCGACGTAACTGACGTGACAGTATGCTTACACAGGAACCAACTTAGCATGCATGTGCTCTTTAAACAGGATGTCATATACCAACATCTTGTATCAAATATTTAATACCATCCTAAAAACAAAGCCTGCACTATTTTCTTCTCAGTATTTAAGCTGATTAGAAAGTTGGTTCTGTATTTGATTAAGTTCTACAGAAACTGGACTTGCGATGAATCATTAAACAGAGACACCATTTCTTTTTTTTTGGTTCAGCAATAAAGGCTCCAATGATTAATTAAGGGCACAATGCCAAAACAAGTGTCTTTGTTTAAAATGCAGTGGACAAGACAGTCTTGGGAAAGTTGATGTCTTAAGTAGACGCCACAACATGTTTTTAATTATGTTCAGGAAGACGAACAAGAATAGGAATCGCCAACTGTTTAGAAAGATAATTTTTTTTCAAAGAAAGATTAGAATTAAAAAAACCCGAACAGAGCATTATTGATTTAACACAAATGCCATTTGTTGAGCCTTTTGTAATTTCCTTATTAGTGTCATCATTCTAGAGTTCACATCTCCCTGTGTTATAGCATTTGGCATCCGTTCAGCTCTCAGCAACATGATACAGTAAACATGCAGCGACTGCTCATATTAAAATGTTTTATTTGTTGTAACTGTACAGATGATCACACGGTGCAAGTCCTAAATTATCCCAATCGTTGCCCATGCTCATGAAAGAGTTCCATCTTTCCCATGAAAGAATTTCTGTGCCTGCATGCTCAGTTGCTTTCGTTGTGTCTGACTGTTTGCGACACAATGGACGGTGGCCTGTGAGGCTCCTCTGTCCATGGGATTCTTCAGGCAAGAATACTGGAGTGGGCTGCCATGCTCTCCTCCAGGGGATCTTCCTAAACAACCTATATTATCAAAGGCTTCCTAGGTGGCACTAGTGGTAAAGAATCCACCTGACAATACAGGAGACATGAGATGCAGGTTCAACCCCTGGGTCAGGAAGATCCCCTGGAAGAGGGCATGGTAACCCACTGCAGTATTCTTGCCCGGGGAATCCCATGGCCTGAGGGGCCTTGCAGGCTACAGTTCATGGGGCTGCAAAGAGTCCGACGTAACTGACGTGACAGTATGCTTACACAGGAACCAACTTAGCATGCATGTGCTCTTTAAACAGGATGTCATATACCAACATCTTGTATCAAATATTTAATACCATCCTAAAAACAAAGCCTGCACTATTTTCTTCTCAGTATTTAAGCTGATTAGAAAGTTGGTTCTGTATTTGATTAAGTTCTACAGAAACTGGACTTGCGATGAATCATTAAACAGAGACACCATTTCTTTTTTTTTGGTTCAGCAATAAAGGCTCCAATGATTAATTAAGGGCACAATGCCAAAACAAGTGTCTTTGTTTAAAATGCAGTGGACAAGACAGTCTTGGGAAAGTTGATGTCTTAAGTAGACGCCACAACATGTTTTTAATTATGTTCAGGAAGACGAACAAGAATAGGAATCGCCAACTGTTTAGAAAGATAATTTTTTTTCAAAGAAAGATTAGAATTAAAAAAACCCGAACAGAGCATTATTGATTTAACACAAATGCCATTTGTTGAGCCTTTTGTAATTTCCTTATTAGTGTCATCATTCTAGAGTTCACATCTCCCTGTGTTATAGCATTTGGCATCCGTTCAGCTCTCAGCAACATGATACAGTAAACATGCAGCGACTGCTCATATTAAAATGTTTTATTTGTTGTAACTGTACAGATGATCACACGGTGCAAGTCCTAAATTATCCCAATCGTTGCCCAAGCTCATCGAAAGAGAAGGAACCAGGGCCCCGTCCCTGTGAGATGAACAGGCAGGCTGAGGGCACAGGGCAAAGCTGTCAGACAGAAAAGAAGCAACAGCAGAAAAGTTCATGGAACATCAGCTTTCCGTCTCACCGTCATGAAAACAGCCCGCTGCTTCGTTGAAACAGACATCAGCTGGCTTGGATGATGTACAGAGCGAAAGATGTGATCGGAAGCAGCTTACCTTTGGGTTGTACCAGGGAGTCAGATTCCATTTGGATCAAAGCGTGCTATCTTGATATGAAAGGCAATGACAGCTTGAGCTTTAAACAAGGCCGGGTCTTAATTGCAAAATGCTGAAGACCAAATAGGAGTCTAGAAGTTTGGCCGTTCCCTCCTCCCCAGATTGTCAGGAAATGGTCTCAACTCATTTGGCGATCGATGGAAATATTGCGGAGTAGGGGCTCTGGGCTGTGTTTCAAGAAGTCATTTAGACGTATCACTCACAGCAGTCTTCCTTGTTGTGCATGCTGCTAGGCTTTGAGAAATGGTTATTCATTTTGCTCGTAAGTAATGGCTTTATCTTATCATAAGCATGAAGGATATTGGAGACAGGCTTGAGAATTGCACAAAGATGCTCTGTCTTTTGTACATTCCTTGGTTTCTTCTCTCCCTAATGTGGTTTGAGTGTCTGCTGGACTCTGGCCTTGGGGCTGAATGCTGAAGATCTTGGAATGAGAAAGTTGCCCTGCCCTCAAAGAGCTCAGGCTCCAGGGTTGGTGGACTGAAGGGGATGGTGCTATGGTAGAAGGAGCTGCATTCCAGGCACTGGTGGCCTGAAGGCAGAGGCAGGGTCCAGGCTGCTCTCCTTCTCTCCAAGAGGATACTGGCATCTAGCACGCCTGAGATGGATTCAAGACCCCAGAGAACCTACTGTTTGTCAACAGATATCAAAGTGGCAACCTAGAGGTCATGGGCCAAATCCACGATGCTGCCTGAAAGTGAGAGGCTTTATCAGGTGTTACTGGTGTGGTGTGCGGTTACCCCACTTCTATGTTCCTCTTGTGAAAATTCGCCTCCTTCTCTGTTATTCATTCGTTGGTGCTTTGGTGTGGAAGGAGACTTTTGAGGGAAAATGATGTGGTACCGACATTTGGTTCACAACATGGTGGCACCTCTTTCATGTCTGAGCAGACACCCTGTGGGAAGGCAGTGCCTTCCCCGGGCCCCTGATCTTAAGTAGTTGCCCCTCCTTCGTTCTTATCTTCCCAGTCCAATGCCCTGTCTTAATTCTCTCTAGGACCCCTATCATCACCTGACACAGTATCATATAATTATTTGGTTTTGTGTTGGATGTTTTTTCTCTCTTATTTAAGGTTCACAAGAGAGAGCAGGGATGTTGTCTGTTTTGTTCCCTTCTGCATCTCTGGTGCTTAGAACAATGTCCAGCACATAGCAGAGAGAATACGTTGGTTCAGCAAATGTTCAGGAGATGCAGGGGTCCTGACTCGCTGCCACAAGCCTGAAGTTCCTGTTGGTCCACCTGCCCAACTGGGGCCTGAGTCTTTGCCCTGCATCTATGCTCATTCAGTTATGTCTGACTCTTTGTGAGCCCCACCCCTGCCCCGTATTGTCTGGGCAAGAACACTAGAGTGGTTTGCCATTTCCTTCTGTAGGCCATCTTCCCTACCCAGAGATCGAACCTACATCTCCTGCATTGGCAGGCAGATTCTTTACCACTGAACCACCTGAGAAGCCCAGTATCTTTGTACTGGCCCCTCTTTAGTTTAAAGCAGAGCTGTTGCTCTCCTTGAAGACACCGTCAGACTCCCACCTGCTTCCACTCCTGAAGCAGAGGAGGGTCCAGGACTGAAGGGATGGTGCTATGGTAGAAGGAGCTGCATTCCAGGCACTGGTGGCCTGAAGGCAGAGGCAGGGTCCAGGCTGCTCTCCTTCTCTCCAAGAGGATACTGGCATCTAGCACGCCTGAGATGGATTCAAGACCCCAGAGAACCTACTGTTTGTCAACAGATATCAAAGTGGCAACCTAGAGGTCATGGGCCAAATCCACGATGCTGCCTGAAAGTGAGAGGCTTTATCAGGTGTTACTGGTGTGGTGTGCGGTTACCCCACTTCTATGTTCCTCTTGTGAAAATTCGCCTCCTTCTCTGTTATTCATTCGTTGGTGCTTTGGTGTGGAAGGAGACTTTTGAGGGAAAATGATGTGGTACCGACATTTGGTTCACAACATGGTGGCACCTCTTTCATGTCTGAGCAGACACCCTGTGGGAAGGCAGTGCCTTCCCCGGGCCCCTGATCTTAAGTAGTTGCCCCTCCTTCGTTCTTATCTTCCCAGTCCAATGCCCTGTCTTAATTCTCTCTAGGACCCCTATCATCACCTGACACAGTATCATATAATTATTTGGTTTTGTGTTGGATGTTTTTTCTCTCTTATTTAAGGTTCACAAGAGAGAGCAGGGATGTTGTCTGTTTTGTTCCCTTCTGCATCTCTGGTGCTTAGAACAATGTCCAGCACATAGCAGAGAGAATACGTTGGTTCAGCAAATGTTCAGGAGATGCAGGGGTCCTGACTCGCTGCCACAAGCCTGAAGTTCCTGTTGGTCCACCTGCCCAACTGGGGCCTGAGTCTTTGCCCTGCATCTATGCTCATTCAGTTATGTCTGACTCTTTGTGAGCCCCACCCCCCTGCCCCGTATTGTCTGGGCAAGAACACTAGAGTGGTTTGCCATTTCCTTCTGTAGGCCATCTTCCCTACCCAGAGATCGAACCTACATCTCCTGCATTGGCAGGCAGATTCTTTACCACTGAACCACCTGAGAAGCCCAGTATCTTTGTACTGGCCCCTCTTTAGTTTAAAGCAGAGCTGTTGCTCTCCTTGAAGACACCGTCAGACTCCCACCTGCTTCCACTCCTGCCCCCTCCACACCACAGACTACCTTTTTCATGTTATTTGGATCGTTTCACTTCCTGGCTTGAAATTCGCACATTGCTTCTGTCAATCTGAGAAAAAAATCTATACTACTTCTCAGGGCCCACTGAGCTTACCTAAATGGTTCTGTCTTTATACTTTCATCTCGGTGTTCTTCCTTATTCTGCTCTAGTCATATACCTACTCCCTGTGTTCTTGCAAAACACTATCCTCTCTTCCCATCAGGACTTTGACACCTGTGGTTCTGTTGCCCCTTCTGCCTCCCAGGCTCCTTTTATGGCTTCCTTTACATCACTGGGGTCCCAGCTTAAAGATCCGGCATCTAGCAGATGCAGTCACTGACCTTCCATCTAAAACCATCTACCCCAGGGACTTCACTAGTAGTCTGGTGGTTAGGAATCTGCCTTGCAATGCAGGTGATGGGGATTCAATGCTTCGGTGGAGAACTAAGATTCCACAGGCTGTGGAGCAACTAAGCCAATGTGCTGCAGTGAAAGCTCCCACATGATGCAATGAAGATTCTGTGTGCCACAATTAAGACCCGAGGCAGCCAAACAATAAATGAAAAGTGAAAGTGTCAGTTAATCATGGCTGACTCTCTGCAATCCCGTGGAGTATAGTCTGCCAGGCTCCATGGAATTCTCCAGGGAAGAACCCACTGGAGTGGATAGCCATTCCCTTCTCCAGGGAATCTTTTCAACCCAGGACTGAATCTGGGTCTCCTGCATTGCAGGCAGCCTCTTTACTATCTGAGCCACCAGGGAAGTCCAAATAATTAATTAATAAATATCAAAAAAACAAATACAATTATCCACCCCAACAAGCATCACTTTTTTTTTTTTTTTAAGTTTTCTTTCTTTTTTTTTTTTTGGCTGCTTCTACTGGTCTTTCATTTATCTATTTTCATCCATCTTGTTCTCTGGCCTGTGTGGGCCTCCCATTGCAGTGACCTTTCTCCTTGCAGAGCACTGGCTCTGGGCGCATGTGCTCCAGATGTCCGGCATGGCAGTTGGACACATCGGTCCAGCCGCTCTGCAGCATGCGGGATCCTCCCAGGCTAGGGATCGAACTGGCGCCCCTTGCACTGCAAGGCGGTGTCCTTACCCACTGGACCACCAGGGAAGCCCAAGCATCACTTTTTATCGCATCATCTTGTTCTGTTATCTTTTCCTTTTGGCTCCCATCATCACTAGCTGTAATCCTCTTATTCATTCTGTTTACTAGTTTATGGTCTGTTCTCCTTGCCTAGGATGTTCGCACCTGAGTAGCAGCGGCCTTGGCCATCTTATTTATCAAAGATATGTAGTGGCAAGTGGGTCAAATGAATGATTGATCTATGTATGTAAAGCTTCCTGACCACAAAGGACTCATTTCCCACTCATCTTTCAGTGTTCAGTTTGTCAAGTAATACATGTTAGTCCCTGGAAGTTCTACCCACATAATTCTTACAGATCCTTATAGAAGATCACATGCCTGTAAATTATGTGCATGTTCTCAGCTATTTCTTGAAGTTACAATGAGGTCCAAATATTAAGTACTTTTACCCACTGGTGGTTCAGTAGGTAAAGAGTCTGCCTTGCAGTGCAAGGGGCACTCTTTCAATCCCTGGACAGGGAAGACCCCACATGTTGCAGAGCGGCTGGACTGGTGTGTCCAATTACGAGCCAGCGCTCTTGAGCACATGTGCTCAGAGCTGGTGCTCTGCGACAAGAGAGGCCACTGCGATGGGAGACCCACGCAGGCCAAAGAATAAAGATGGATGAAAATAAATGGATAAAAAAAATCAATAAAAGAGGCCAAAACAATTTTAAAAATTAAGTACTATGTATTTTTTTAAAATTTTATGTTTTAATTGGAGGATAATTGCTTTACAATGTTGTGTTATGATAACTGCTTTACAAAACTGTGTGGTTCAGTTCCTGCTGTACAAGAATGTGAGTATAAATTTTTAAGTTTTCAGTTTGATGTTTGGAGGGGTTTGGAAAACCAGAAGTGGCCAGAGAATCACCATAGTCTTTCTAGAATTATCCTGGTTAGGTCTTTTAAACAAATGTGTATCCTTTTTCTGGTTCTGTCCTGAATTCTCGGCTTCCTAAAGTGAAATCAAAGTCAATAGCTGTTTTGCAGGTGAAGTGATTGCAGATTCCAAACCTTGGTTGAATTAACATGTAAAGGGAAGTCTTGGACTTGGGTAATTATAGGATATTTCCTTAATACACCTTATCTGATCCTTTTCCGCTAATAATTGTATGTAATTATATTTACATGTGCGAACATTGCATATTAATGGAGACTAGGGCCCTGAGGATTTAAAAAAACTTACGAAGCATTTAACGGGATACGACCAATCATTACATGTCATCCAAAGCACAGGGGAAGAAAGGAACGTGTCAAAAAAAAAAAAAAAAAAAAAAGCAGATAGGAGAAGAAACCCAACACTTTCATTAATTGATAATATTTTTACGAGGTTGTTACTTCCAAGTGTCTTTTAGTACTTGTACTTGCATTTAAATGCCTGAAAAGGAATGGGTATTCAGGAAAAGAAAAGTAATTACACCCTGTAATTCTGATTTAATTACAAGGAAATAGATGTAACATGATGTGATAAAAGTTATGATGGGCTCTTTAAATGATATATGTCATTAACATGTTAATTGGCATGAAATCTGAACTTGGAGCCAGAGAAATCTTAGGTGAATATGAGGTCAACTCCATTACAGGCAGCCTTATAATGAAAATTCCATAAAAGTATTTTAAGTTTTATTCTACCATGTACATTTCACCGTTTATGTTCAACACAATGAAATTCCAGTACTGTTGTTTAAAAAGGGGAAGAAAAAAAGAGACCATCCCCATGATTTTGGGGTAGTTAGCTTAAATTTGTCATTGAGAAGACACAGAGTCAAGGCCAGATTAAATGGAAGAATGTGTGTGTGTTTCCCCTGAGCTCAAAGACCAAGTCTTGTGCTAAAAGTCTGGTTTGCTCAGCATCTTAGCATAAAAATGAGATGAAATGAATAAAGATTTTGGTTATTAAAAGACAGCCTTTTCCTCCAAGACTCATCCCATGACCTGTTTATTTTATTTAATTATAATCTCTTTTGACTCATGACTGTGGCTCCTAATCTAATATGAAAAGAATGTATCTACTCAGCAGAAAGAAAAGCCATCTTAGACCAAGGTGACTATTCTAAGAGGTAGCAGGTGCTGCAAGGAACCTCAAAATCTCAGACCTTCTGCTGGAAATATTGGACTTAAGCCTGAATGAGAAGCTACTGTAGCAATTTTGCTGTTGGTTTGCTTCAGTATGAAAAGCATCATCTCATCTTTTAAAAATTGTTATGGTGGTGATGGTGGTTTAATCTGACTTTTGCAAGACCAAGCACTGTAGGAGTTCACCAGGCTCCTCTGTCCATGGGATTTTCCAGGCAAGAATACTGTCAGGGATCCTCCTGACTGAGGGATCAGACCCGAGTCTCCTCCATTGCAGGTTAATTCTTTACCACTGAGCCACCAAGGAAGCCCCCAACTGCTATAGCATATCTTAGTTACAAAGCAGAAATAGAGACATAGAGAAAAAATGTATGGATACCAAGGGGAAAAGGTGGGTGGGATGAACTGGGAGGTTGGGATTGACAGACATACACTGCTATGTATAAAATAGGTAACTAATGAGATCCTGTAACATAGCATAGGGAACCTCACTCAGTGCTCTATGGTGACCAAGTGGGAAATTCAAAAAAGAGAGGATACACACACACACACACACACACACACACACACACATTGCTAAAACACTGATGCACAGCAGAAACTAATATAACATTGTAAAGCAGCTATGAAAGTGAAAGTATTAGTTGCTCAGTTGTGAATGAGTCTGTGACCCCATGGACTGTAACCTGCCAATCTTCTCTGTCCATGGAATTCTCCAGGTAAGAATTACTGGAGTGGGGTGCTATGCCCTTCTCCAGGGGATCTTTCTGACCCAGGGACTGACTATATTCCAATAATAATAATAATAAAAAGTACCAGTGCATCTAACTCGACTGCCCTTAGAGGTGGAAGAGTTTCTGTGGGATCAGACACATGGACGCCACTTTTATGTGATCTTCTCACCCCAGGCACACCCAGGCTGACATCTCTGTCAGCAAAGACCTCTGTGAATATGAAAATACACCTCTTGTAGATGCTTCTCAGAGAGTTCTTCTCTGTTGCTCATCTCTTAATGCACCCTTTCTCCTAATTTCATTCAGACGACTTAAAAAGAGAATGGATTCCAAGGGAACTTTGCTGGTGGTCCAAAGTCTTATGACTCAGTGCCCAGGTTTGATCCCTGGTTGGGAACTAAGATCCCACATGCCTCAGCCAAGCCCAGGTGCTGTAGCTAGAGAAGCTTGTGTGCCGCAATGTAGACCCAACAGAGCCAAAAAAGAATTTAATACTGTGGATGGGTAAAATACAACAATAATATTAAAAAAGAGAGAGAGAGAATGAATTCCAGAGCTCCTACACTTGAGAATCATCTAAATACAAAGGAAAGAGGGATTTAGGAAACTGGGAAGGAGAAAACCCTCGAGCAGAGCAGAGATTAGGAACAGATTTGATATTTCACAGCTTTGGAGATGAACAGTGTTGTGGGCAAAGGAATAGGATGCCGATTTTGTTGGGTTGGACTTGCATGATTCACCCTTTTGACTCACTCATTTCCTCCAGTGTACTCAGGACAGAAGGGTTGTCTTTATCTTGCCTTAGCAATCCTAACAGATTCCTGTCCCAGGGCCTTTGTACCTGACAATCCCACTCTCTGAAATGTGTTCCTCCCACTTTCCTTGTTTGTCAGGTCTCAGCTCAGATATTAGTTCAGGTGTCTTCCGGCAGCCTTCATTGGTTATCCTGTCTAACCCTCCACATCTTTGACTTTCTAGTTCCTCCTTCTGCCTGACTTTCTTCATATCTTGTGGGAGATGTTTATTTATTTGTTACTTGTCTGTCCCCTCTAGAGGGGCTTCCCCCAAGGTGCTAATGCTAAAAGAACCTGCCTGCAAATGCAGGAGACATAACAGACATGTGTTAGATTCCTGTATCTGGAAGATCCCCTGGAGGAGGGCATGGCAGCCCACTCCAGTATTCTTGCCTGGAGAATCCCATGGACAGAGGAGCCTGGTGGGCTACTGACCAGAGGCTTGCAAAGAGTGGAATATGATGAAAGTGATTTAGCACATACATGCACTCCTCTAGAATGTCGGCTCCCTGAGGACAGTCACCGGATGTGTCTTGCTCACTGCTGGATTCCCAAACTGAAAGAGCATCAGGCACATGGAGGTAAACATGCACATATCACATGAGCAACATAGGGATGTGTCCTGGCGCTGTGGTCACCAGCTGCATTTTTGGGTCCTGGTAAATTAATTCATAGGTGCCTCAGTAGCCTCATTGGTAAAATTGGAATAAGAGCTTTAAGAATTAATATGGAAGATGTGATATGCATACACAATGGAATCTTACTCAGCTGTAAAAAAGGAATGATTATGAGTCCGTTCTAGTGAGGTGAATGAACCTAGAGCCTGCTATACTGAGTGAAGTAAGTCAGAAAGAGAAAGACATTGTATATTAACACATGTGCATGGGATCTAGAAAAGTGGTATTGATGAAACTATTTGCAGGGAAGGAATGGAGATGCAGCTGTAGAAAGTGGATTTGTGGACACAGTGGGGGACGGAGAAAGTGGGAGGAATGGAGGAAATGGCCTTGACATATATACACTCTAGGAGCAAGATAAACAGCTGGTGAGAAGAGCTGCAAAACTCTGTGATGACCCAGAGGGATGGACTGGGGGGAGCAGATGGAGGCTCCAGAGGGAGGGGATATATGTATATGTACAGCTGATCCACTTTGTCATACAGCAGAAACCAACACAACATTGGAAAGCAGTTCTACTCCAATAATAAAAAGCAAACAAAATCGCAGTTCCTATGGCTTCCTGACTTTGTGACCTTGGACAAGTACAAAAACCTTCACCTCATGAACCTCACTTTTCTCATCTGCAAAATGGGACTAAAAAGCATGTTTTCCCTCATAGGGTGGTGATAGGATCAATTGAGCATAGGATCAATTGAGATCTCGAGATGACTGTGGTACAGAGAAAGTTTAAACAGACATTGTTCATCTCAACTTCAACACATGCTGTGATTGGGTGGAAACCACAGCAGGAATTCCACAAGCTCACTTGGTCTCAGAGGCTTAACTACGATGAGTTGAGCCTGAAGGACCGCAGACATGAATAAGCCAAGTCGGTGCTAAAGCAAAAGGGAATAGATGGCGGCAGTCACGCATGATCGCTGTCTAGCGTGCGACCAGCCTGGGTCATGGGTTTCCTCATCACCCAGGAAGGCAGACTGCTGAATTCTACACTGTTTTTTGGTCATAGGTGCACATATCACATGAGCAACATAGGGATGTGTCCTGGCTGTGGTCACCAGCTGCATTTTTGGGTCCTGGTAAATTAATTCATAGGTGCCTCAGTAGCCTCATTGGTAAAATTGGAATAAGAGCTTTAAGAATTAATATGGAAGATGTGATATGCATACACAATGGAATCTTACTCAGCTGTAAAAAAGGAATGATTATGAGTCCGTTCTAGTGAGGTGAATGAACCTAGAGCCTGCTATACTGAGTGAAGTAAGTCAGAAAGAGAAAGACATTGTATATTAACACATGTGCATGGGATCTAGAAAAGTGGTATTGATGAAACTATTTGCAGGGAAGGAATGGAGATGCAGCTGTAGAAAGTGGATTTGTGGACACAGTGGGGGACGGAGAAAGTGGGAGGAATGGAGGAAATGGCCTTGACATATATACACTCTAGGAGCAAGATAAACAGCTGGTGAGAAGAGCTGCAAAACTCTGTGATGACCCAGAGGGATGGACTGGGGGGAGCAGATGGAGGCTCCAGAGGGAGGGGATATATGTATATGTACAGCTGATCCACTTTGTCATACAGCAGAAACCAACACAACATTGGAAAGCAGTTCTACTCCAATAATAAAAAGCAAACAAAATCGCAGTTCCTATGGCTTCCTGACTTTGTGACCTTGGACAAGTACAAAAACCTTCACCTCATGAACCTCACTTTTCTCATCTGCAAAATGGGACTAAAAAGCATGTTTTCCCTCATAGGGTGGTGATAGGATCAATTGAGCATAGGATCAATTGAGATCTCGAGAGATGACTGTGGTACAGAGAAAGTTTAAACAGACATTGTTCATCTCAACTTCAACACATGCTGTGATTGGGTGGAAACCACAGCAGGAATTCCACAAGCTCACTTGGTCTCAGAGGCTTAACTACGATGAGTTGAGCCTGAAGGACCGCAGACATGAATAAGCCCGAAGTCGGTGCTAAAGCAAAAAGGGAATAGATGGCGGCAGTCACGCATGATCGCTGTCTAGCGTGCGACCAGCCTGGGTCATGGGTTTCCTCATCACCCAGGAAGGCAGACCTTGCCCACTGCTTGAATTGAGCTTTTTCCTAAAGCACTGATTTCAGAAAGTCTTCATCTGATCATCAACAAACATAGACTCACTCACTTGCTGGAAGCTTCTGACTGTCAGACCAAGTTGACCAAACACTGGCCCTCTTTGGACCCTGGCAGCGGCGGCCAGCTCAGCCATCACTGGGCGGTGTCCACTGCTTTCCAGTCTTCTCTGGCACAGGTGTGGGGTTGGCAAGGTGCAGAGCCATGTTAGCACACCAGCATCTCCCACCAGGACCCACTGGCTCATTTTGCTCTCTGAAGGTCTGTAACACTTTCCTTTCCAGGATGAATGTCTGCTGAGACTGCAGTCCACCAAGACCTTCTGTAAGTCTCTGATTCAGAAACCACCTTGGAAGACAAATGGGGCCTCTCTCCCCATCTCCCCCACCCTCGACGCCCCCGGATAAGCACCCTTCCCCCAGCTCATCACCTATGATCACAAAGACATGAAGGGCCATTCATAATTTAAGCCCGCCCTTTCTTTCCTACACGCCACCAACAGGAGCCGGATGCTGGAGGAAAAATTGAACTCTTTCTCCCAGGATACACTGCAGATCAAGCAGAATCTCATTAAGGCTCACTTCAAAGATTCGTCCTTTATTTCCATACAAACAAGTTTAAATTATCGTGCGTGACTCCGCTGTTAGCAGGGACTCTATTCCATTATGCATGATTCCTCACTGCTCGGATCATGAATAATGGGCAGTGCTCCATTAGCAATTTCCAGTAATATGCTAAACTTTGGGAGTGGTCACATTATTAAGTTAAAGTTCTGTCGTTTGCATATTTATTTTATTCTTTACTCAAGTTATCATGCTCTGGTTCATCAGAATAGCTGTTGCCGTCTTGTAATTAAGCACAGCATAATACGTATGGGAACTATGATTTCTTTATTGTTATTATTATTATTATTATTTAACATTTATTGAGCATTTACTATGTGCAAAGCATAGTGCAAAGGATATTACCTTTGAATGCAAAATATTATTTCATCTTCATCATAAGCCCATGAGACAGGTTTGATTCTTTTTCTCTTTTTACAGATGAAAAAAATTAATAACGAGGGAGGGATCTAAATTGTCTGTAGTGGATAAAAGACTCATAATGGGCTTCCCTGGTGGCTCAGCGGTAAAGAAACTGCCTGCCAATGCAGGAGACACGGGTTCTATCCCCGGGTCTTGAAGATCCCCTGGGGAAGGAAATGGCAGCCCACTCCAGTATTCCTGCCTGAGAAAGCCCATGGACAGAGGAGCCTGGGGGTCTACAGTTCAAGGGGTCCCAAGAGAGTCTGACATGACTTAGTGACTGAACAACAATGAGATTCATAATAGTTGCTAGTTGAGATTCAAATCAGTTTGTCTGACTTCAGATACTGCAAATTGCAATAGACGTATATTTTACTCTAAAAGCAGAAAGTGAAAAGGAACTAAAGGGCCTCTGGATGAGGGTGAAAGAGGACAGTGAAAAAAGTGGCTTAAAACTCAACATTCAGAAAACTAGGATCATGGCATCTGATCCCATCACTTCATGGCAAATAGAAGGAGAAAAAGTGGAGGCAGTGACAGAGTTTATTTTATTTGGCTCCAAAATCACTGCAGACGGTGACTGCAGCCATGAAATTTAAAGATGCTTGTCCTTAGAAGGAAAGCGATGACAAACCTTTGTTGTTTTTGAGTCACTCAGTCATGTCTGACTCTTTGCAACTCCATGGACTGCAGCATGCCAGGCTTCCCTGTCCTTCCCCATACCCCAAAGTCTGCTTAAACTTAACTGTGTCTCTCTGATGAACCCCAAGTTATCTAGCATGTTACTGGAACATTTCCTTTTCAAAAAGCCTCCTCTCTGAGTCTTGCTGGAGGTCCAGTGGTTCCGACTCTGTGCTTCCATTGCAAGGGGTACAGAATTGACTCCTGATCAGGGAAGTAGGATCGTGCATACCATGTGGTGTGGACAAAAATAAAAAATAAAAAAAGTAAAAGCCGCTCTTCTTTTACCATATCTGTAGCTGGACAAATGAAGTCATTGTTTGTTCCCATGATCCATCCTATTCCCACAGCCCAGGACAATGAGTTGCCAATGGCACGTCCACTTGGCCACGCTCATGAATTAATGAATGACGTGAAGATGGTCTAAAGAAGTTGGTTTTCAGCATTGTCTCTCACCCTTAGATTATTTAAAAACCGTTGGAAAGGAAGTTTGAATTGGCCACAGATTTTATTTTTAACCTCTTGAATTAGCTGATGTCGAATCCAGCCCGGTTGTCAAGGCAGGAAATGCTGGGGTCCTCTGGAAAATGTCTTAATAATTTTTGCATTATTTATTTAAGATACTTGGCCAGGTCAACCGGGAATGAGTTTTCCATTTGGAAACGTGTCACAGAATGCCCTAGACAGGAAATAAACTTAAGAAGCTTGAGTTTAAAGACTGATCCAGGCTCTTTGAATACACCAACTCTTTCTTGCACAGGGTCTTTGCTCCTGCCGCTGCCAGCTGGACCTGCTTCTCCTTTGCACACTCATCACCTCTCCTTCGACAAGTCCAGAGTGCCTCAGTTCTTCAAGATTCATCTAAAAGTCACATTTTTCTTATTCTAGGAACTGCTTCTCCAATACCATATATTTATACTGTACTTTGCACTTTTGAAGTGTTTTGTCAGATATTAGTTCATTAATCTGGCTGAATGCTATCTGAGTGTATTCTTTATATCTATTCATTGTCTGTCATACAGGACTGAACTCTCCTTCCCTGCAACAGGATTGAAAGCCTCTTACCTTCTCTGTGTTAAGAGAACTTTAGTCTACCTGCAGGCTCTTCAGCCTTATTGTTTACTAAGTCTATTTTTGTTCCTACCAGTGGGGTCTTAGCTCCTGATCAGGAGTTGAACTTGTGCCCCGGGGGGCTACTCCATCCAAGTAGCATGTTACTGGAACATTTCCTTTTCAAAAAGCCTCCTCTCTGAGTCTTGCTGGAGGTCCAGTGGTTCCGACTCTGTGCTTCCATTGCAAGGGGTACAGAATTGACTCCTGATCAGGGAAGTAGGATCGTGCATACCATGTGGTGTGGACAAAAATAAAAAATAAAAAAAGTAAAAGCCGCTCTTCTTTTACCATATCTGTAGCTGGACAAATGAAGTCATTGTTTGTTCCCATGATCCATCCTATTCCCACAGCCCAGGACAATGAGTTGCCAATGGCACGTCCACTTGGCCACGCTCATGAATTAATGAATGACGTGAAGATGGTCTAAAGAAGTTGGTTTTCAGCATTGTCTCTCACCCTTAGATTATTTAAAAACCGTTGGAAAGGAAGTTTGAATTGGCCACAGATTTTATTTTTAACCTCTTGAATTAGCTGATGTCGAATCCAGCCCGGTTGTCAAGGCAGGAAATGCTGGGGTCCTCTGGAAAATGTCTTAATAATTTTTGCATTATTTATTTAAGATACTTGGCCAGGTCAACCGGGAATGAGTTTTCCATTTGGAAACGTGTCACAGAATGCCCTAGACAGGAAATAAACTTAAGAAGCTTGAGTTTAAAGACTGATCCAGGCTCTTTGAATACACCAACTCTTTCTTGCACAGGGTCTTTGCTCCTGCCGCTGCCAGCTGGACCTGCTTCTCCTTTGCACACTCATCACCTCTCCTTCGACAAGTCCAGAGTGCCTCAGTTCTTCAAGATTCATCTAAAAGTCACATTTTTCTTATTCTAGGAACTGCTTCTCCAATACCATATATTTATACTGTACTTTGCACTTTTGAAGTGTTTTGTCAGATATTAGTTCATTAATCTGGCTGAATGCTATCTGAGTGTATTCTTTATATCTATTCATTGTCTGTCATACAGGACTGAACTCTCCTTCCCTGCAACAGGATTGAAAGCCTCTTACCTTCTCTGTGTTAAGAGAACTTTAGTCTACCTGCAGGCTCTTCAGCCTTATTGTTTACTAAGTCTATTTTTTGTTTCCGGCTGTGCCCCATCACAGGTGGGGTCTTAGCTCCCTGATCAGGAGTTGAACTTGTGCCCCCAGTATTGGGAGTGTGGAGTCTTAACTACCGGACCTCCAGGGAAGTCTTGGTCCTGTTTAAGTCTGGGAAATAGATGAGGGGAATAATCAAAGAAGTCAGTCCTATCCTGATTCATTTACAATTAAAAAGCAGAGAAGTTACCTGAGGAAAGGCAACCTGAAGGTGAGGAAGTGGCAAAAAAAAAAAAAAAAAAACAGAACCGCAAGGGGCTGGATCTGGAGGGGGTTTTGGGAGTACTTTTTTAGTGAGTTGCTGGTGACCTTTGGTATTTCAAGCAAAGTGGAGCTCTGAGGGAAGTGGATGAATAAAAAGAATCAAAAAGTAGTTTGTAATGAATGGATGTTCTCACGCCTTTGGCATCTGGGAAGAAGCTGCAGTAAGGATTTATATTGTTCTACAAATATCTTTATATGATGGATGGGCATTTCTCCTGGGTATAACACCTGGGTCAATACTGGCCTGACCTTAATGAGCTGATGTCTGGACTAGAATTTATGTATGTATTCACCCCAGTCTCTCAACACACACATCCTCTAGAAGGCTTCCTGAATGCAGAATTTGGGTTTTTAGTCATGTTACCATTTTTATTCATGTTACCTATGAGGCCTGCTCCTGATTGGTTTCTTTAGTGAAAAGTGCTCATTTGTCCATGCCTTGGAGACAAATACTCCCTGAGGATTCCACGCTCCTGAATGCCTTACAGATCATCTGCATTTTCATGTCAAGTCATTTGCGATAGACCCACAAGGAACAGGGCACCTTGGACTCAGAGGCTATGGTTGAGATTTGCTTGTCAATTTTGCCCCAAATGATATACAATCTGGGTGAGTTACTTAACCTCTTTGCGCCTCAGTTTCCTTATCAGAAAACTTTGTTTCCTCTAGATTATTGAAAGAAAGAGCAATGTGGTTCATGTTTTCTGAACTGATGGAATCATAGAATATAAAGGTAAGGTACGTGAGTGTTCGTTGCTCAGTCATGTCGGACTTTTTGTGACCCCGTGGACTGTAGCCCCCCAGGCTCCTCAGTTCATGGGATTTCCCAGGCAAGACTATTGGAGTGGTTTTCCAGTTCCTTCTCCAGGGAATTTTCCCAACCCAGGGATGGAGTCCATGTCTCTTGCATTGGCAGGCAAAATCTTAACTGGTGAGCCACCTGGGAAGCCCCACAGTAGGCATGGGGGCAGCGTATGCCATAGGCATCTAGGTGGTAGAAACCAGAGGTGCTGCTACACGTCCTACAATGTGCAGGACAACCTTCAAATGCCAATAATGCCAATTTGTTCTGAAAGATTCCAAAGTCTATTTCCACTGAAATTCAGTGGGAGAGAATGCTGTGATTGATTAGTGATGTCTGCCTTGGACACAAGAGGCAGAGTTAGGGAGTACATGTGTTTGTTATCGTGATACAAGGCCAAAAACCTATTTCACAGAGGAGGTTAACACCCAAGTAGCTTTTTTTTTCTTTTTTCTTTTTTTTAATTTTTAAATTTGACTGTGCTCGATCTTCACTGTGGTGCTTGATCTTTCTCTAGTTGTGTGTATGAGGACATAGTTGCCCTGAGGCATGTGGGATCTTACTTCTTCAACCAGGGATTGAACCCACATCCCCTGCATTGGAGAATGATTATTAGCCAGTAGATAACCAGGGAAATCTTCTAAGTAGCTTTTGAAGGCACATGGCAGGCAAGTGGGAGAGTTCAAGTTGTGATCAATTGCTTTTTGACCTAAACCACATCCCTCAAGAACAGAAGCTGGTTCAGTCTAGTTCACTAGCACAGCTACACCACCTAGAACCCTGCCCATGCATGGTAGACATGCAACAAATATTTACTGAATTTATGACTTGAGTTTTCAGCAAGGCTAGCTGAACTGTAAGCCAGTTTTATCAATTTATATAAAACTTATTTTCAGTTTTAATAGTTCATGTGAAAATAATAAAAATAATATGAGTACAAAGGACAGCAGTTTCCCTGTAAACCTCAGAGGGCACCTTCTTGGTTGAGGGAACAGCTACCCTATAAAATGCAGGACAACTTGTGAGGCCCAGTCAGCACCTGGGAAGAGTCCTGGATGATTGGTGAGTTGATTTTTTTTCCCCCTGCTGATGTTCTGTGGGTTTTTGTTTTTGGCTGTGTCACACGGCTTAATTCCCTGATCAGGGATCTGATCCATGGCTCCTGCAGTGGAAGTGCTGAGAACTAACCACTGGACTACCTGGGAACTCCCCTCTGCTGATTTTCTGATTGACATGGTTTACCCCTTATACAAGAGAACAAATGTAAATGATGGGAGCAGTTGGAATTTTGAAAAGATTTAATGTGTTTTAAAAACATCTACATTTACAGTATACTAACTCATATATATGGGATCTAGTAAGATGGTCATGATAACACGCGCAGTGAACTCATGAAAAGACAGAGAATAGACATAAAGACATTGTGGAGACTGAACAGTGGGAGGGAGGCATGGAGGGAGTAACATGGAAACCTATACTGTCATGTGTGGAAAAGATAGCTATTGTCATTGTGCTAAGGGAATAGGAGTACCTACAACCACTTGGGGCAATGGTCTGGAGGGGTGGGAGGTGGGGAACTGGGTGGGAGGAGGGTCCAGGGATATGCATATGAATGATCTGGGAACATACATGTCTGTGAACAACAAAACTCTGTAAAATCTTTAAAATAAAGGGAAAAAAAAAATCTACATGTAAAACAATTATAGATTCACAGTAAATTACAAAACTGGAGTTCCATATATCCAAACTTCAGTTTTCCCAGTGGTGTCATCCATCCCTTAGCTGTAGTACTATATCAAAACTGGGATACTGGGCTTCCCTGGTAGCTCAGTGGTAGAGAGTTCACCTGCCAATGCAGGAGACACGGGTTCGATCCCTGATCCAGGAAGACCCCACATGCTGCGGAGCAATTAAGCCTGCGAGCCACAACTACAGAGCCTGTGCTCTAGAGCCTTGGAGCTGCAACTACTGAGCCCATGTGCCACAGCTACTGAAGCCCGGGAGTCCTAGAGCCCAAGTTCCTCAACAAGAGAAGTCACAGCAACAAGAAACCTGCTCACCTCAACGAGACAGTAGCCCTCACTCCCTGCAACTTAATTCTTGGTTGAGGGAACAGCTACCCTATAAAATGCAGGACAACTTGTGAGGCCCAGTCAGCACCTGGGAAGAGTCCTGGATGATTGGTGAGTTGATTTTTTTTCCCCCTGCTGATGTTCTGTGGGTTTTTGTTTTTGGCTGTGTCACACGGCTTAATTCCCTGATCAGGATCTGATCCATGGCTCCTGCAGTGGAAGTGCTGAGAACTAACCACTGGACTACCTGGGAACTCCCCTCTGCTGATTTTCTGATTGACATGGTTTACCCCTTATACAAGAGAACAAATGTAAATGATGGGAGCAGTTGGAATTTTGAAAAGATTTAATGTGTTTTAAAAACATCTACATTTACAGTATACTAACTCATATATATGGGATCTAGTAAGATGGTCATAATAACACGCGCAGTGAACTCATGAAAAGACAGAGAATAGACATAAAGACATTGTGGAGACTGAACAGTGGGAGGGAGGCATGGAGGGAGTAACATGGAAACCTATACTGTCATGTGTGGAAAAGATAGCTATTGTCATTGTGCTAAGGGAATAGGAGTACCTACAACCACTTGGGGCAATGGTCTGGAGGGGTGGGAGGGGGGGAACTGGGTGGGGGGAGGGTCCAGGGGTATGCATATGAATGATCTGGGAACATACATGTCTGTGAACAACAAAACTCTGTAAAATCTTTAAAATAAAGGGAAAAAAAAATCTACATGTAAAACAATTATAGATTCACAGTAAATTACAAAACTGGAGTTCCATATATCCAAACTTCAGTTTTCCCAGTGGTGTCATCCATCCCTTAGCTGTAGTACTATATCAAAACTGGGATACTGGGCTTCCCTGGTAGCTCAGTGGTAGAGAGTTCACCTGCCAATGCAGGAGACACGGGTTCGATCCCTGATCCAGGAAGACCCCACATGCTGCGGAGCAATTAAGCCTGCGAGCCACAACTACAGAGCCTGTGCTCTAGAGCCTTGGAGCTGCAACTACTGAGCCCATGTGCCACAGCTACTGAAGCCCGGGAGTCCTAGAGCCCAAGTTCCTCAACAAGAGAAGTCACAGCAACAAGAAACCTGCTCACCTCAACGAGACAGTAGCCCTCACTCCCTGCAACTAGAGAAGAGCCTGCAGCAGCAGTGAAAACCCAGAATAGCCATGAATAAATAAATATATAAGTAAAAATTTTAAAAAAGCCAGGAAATTGAAATTGGTGCAATACTGTGAACAAGGCTGCAGACCTTAGTTGTGATGATTTTAAAAATGTGTGTGTGTGTGTGTGTGTGTGTGTGTGTGTGTGGTTCTGGGCAATTTTATCCCTTGCACAGATTTGTATAATATCACCACAGGCAAATACAAAACTTCTTAGAATAAAGAATAATGGTATTAACAGCTACCATTTGTTGGCTATGTACTATGTTACAAGCACTCTGCTGGGCGTTATATTTATATAACAGTATTTAGCTTCACAACAATCTGGCGAGTTAGATGCTACATGTGTTTTACAAAGAAGTAAAATGAGACTCAGCACTGAAGTAACTTTGTAAAGGTCATCTGCCTAAGGCAGTGAAATAGCAAAGCTAAATCTGTTGGATGTCAATCCATGCCCTCTTATTAACTCCATGCTGGGATTAATTTTAAGAAAATCACCCCATAATCTCACCATTCAGAGATAACCCTACTTAACAATTTGGTGTTTTTCTTTCTAGTTTTTTCCCATGAATATGCAGATTTAAACTTAATTGGGATGAAACTCTGTGTAGAGTTTCTAACTCAATTTTTCTCGACTTCACATCTTATGTATCTTTAAGACTCTTCAGAATGACCATTTTCAAAGACTGCCTCAAATTCCATTGTTTTATAATGGAACAATTTTAGGCTCTATTGTTGACCAAGATAAAGGCTTCCACTTTTTTAGATTAGAATGATCCATCCCTTAGCTGTAGTACTATATCAAAACTGGGATACTGGGCTTCCTGGTAGCTCAGTGGTAGAGAGTTCACCTGCCAATGCAGGAGACACGGGTTCGATCCCTGATCCAGGAAGACCCCACATGCTGCGGAGCAATTAAGCCTGCGAGCCACAACTACAGAGCCTGTGCTCTAGAGCCTTGGAGCTGCAACTACTGAGCCCATGTGCCACAGCTACTGAAGCCCGGGAGTCCTAGAGCCCAAGTTCCTCAACAAGAGAAGTCACAGCAACAAGAAACCTGCTCACCTCAACGAGACAGTAGCCCTCACTCCCTGCAACTAGAGAAGAGCCTGCAGCAGCAGTGAAAACCCAGAATAGCCATGAATAAATAAATATATAAGTAAAAATTTTAAAAAAGCCAGGAAATTGAAATTGGTGCAATACTGTGAACAAGGCTGCAGACCTTAGTTGTGATGATTTTAAAAATGTGTGTGTGTGTGTGTGTGTGTGTGTGTGTGGTTCTGGGCAATTTTATCCCTTGCACAGATTTGTATAATATCACCACAGGCAAATACAAAACTTCTTAGAATAAAGAATAATGGTATTAACAGCTACCATTTGTTGGCTATGTACTATGTTACAAGCACTCTGCTGGGCGTTATATTTATATAACAGTATTTAGCTTCACAACAATCTGGCGAGTTAGATGCTACATGTGTTTTACAAAGAAGTAAAATGAGACTCAGCACTGAAGTAACTTTGTAAAGGTCATCTGCCTAAGGCAGTGAAATAGCAAAGCTAAATCTGTTGGATGTCAATCCATGCCCTCTTATTAACTCCATGCTGGGATTAATTTTAAGAAAATCACCCCATAATCTCACCATTCAGAGATAACCCTACTTAACAATTTGGTGTTTTTCTTTCTAGTTTTTTCCCATGAATATGCAGATTTAAACTTAATTGGGATGAAACTCTGTGTAGAGTTTCTAACTCAATTTTTCTCGACTTCACATCTTATGTATCTTTAAGACTCTTCAGAATGACCATTTTCAAAGACTGCCTCAAATTCCATTGTTTTATAATGGAACAAGATTTCTCTGAGGCTCTATTGTTGACCAAGATAAAGGCTTCCACTTTGTTATTATTTTAAGCATGACTAGAATGATCATCTTTGTACAAAAACTTGTATGTAAAAATCCAAAGATATTCTTAGGACTGAATTCTGAGATGTACAGTTATTGAGTCAAAATATAAGAAAATGTGTTGGATTTTTAATAGGATTGCTTAAATATTTGGAAGACAACGTCTTTAAATCCTTTCCATCAGGGGCTAGTGAATTATAGCCTCTGGGACAAATCCAGCCCTGCTGCCCGAACTGTAAATAAAGCTTTATTGGAACACAGCATAGTTATTGGAAAAATAAAGCTCATTTATGTATGTATTGTCTATGGCTGCTTTCATACTATGCAAGAGCTGAGTTGTTGCAAAAAAAAAAAACAAAAACAAAAAACAAAACGTACAGTTAGCAGATTAAACATATTGTACTATTTGGCCATTTATAGAAAACGTTTGCCGGCCTCTGCTCTAGATAAAAGCCATGGATAAGAGCTAACGATGACAAATTCTATCAGCCCAGTTATACCAAGTCTAGCCTTATAGTATGGATCCACTTGAAAGAAAACACTGGAATAATCTCCAAAGACAGCTCTCAGAGTCCTTGTTCTCTTGTGCCAAGTGAGACGCACACAGTCGGTGTTGACTAAATACCTGTTTTCTGCCGCCGAGCACAGGGCTGGTAGTGACTCTGGTGATGGCACCCTCATCCTCCTGTCTCCCAGCCTTGCCTGGCTCTTGGAATTCATCCTGGGTGGATAGCTTCCTTTTCACGCCATTGGTGTACAGAGAAAAACAGCTCTATTATTTAAATTCCCCAAGATCAAGGATGTAAAATGAAGGCTGCCCCTGGCCCCACCAGACATCCACATAAATCTTGCAGCTTCCAAATGTGACTGTGTCACCCTGGGATTAATACCAAGTAATCCAGTGCCAACATCAAGACAGTGAAAATATCTTAAATTGTTTTTCTTTCTAGTTTTTCCCATGATTGTTAACTTAAAAAACTCTGTGTAGAGTTTCTAACTCAATTTTTCTCGACTTCACATCTTATGTATCTTTAAGACTCTTCAGAATGACCATTTTCAAAGACTGCCTCAAATTCCATTGTTTTATAATGGAACAAGATTTCTCTGAGGCTCTATTGTTGACCAAGATAAAGGCTTCCACTTTGTTATTATTTTAAGCATGACTAGAATGATCATCTTTGTACAAAAACTTGTATGTAAAAATCCAAAGATATTCTTAGGACTGAATTCTGAGATGTACAGTTATTGAGTCAAAATATAAGAAAATGTGTTGGATTTTTAATAGGATTGCTTAAATATTTGGAAGACAACGTCTTTAAATCCTTTCCATCAGGGGCTAGTGAATTATAGCCTCTGGGACAAATCCAGCCCTGCTGCCCGAACTGTAAATAAAGCTTTATTGGAACACAGCATAGTTATTGGAAAAATAAAGCTCATTTATGTATGTATTGTCTATGGCTGCTTTCATACTATGCAAGAGCTGAGTTGTTGCAAAAAAAAAAAACAAAAACAAAAAACAAAACGTACAGTTAGCAGATTAAACATATTGTACTATTTGGCCATTTATAGAAAACGTTTGCCGGCCTCTGCTCTAGATAAAAGCCATGGATAAGAGCTAACGATGACAAATTCTATCAGCCCAGTTATACCAAGTCTAGCCTTATAGTATGGATCCACTTGAAAGAAAACACTGGAATAATCTCCAAAGACAGCTCTCAGAGTCCTTGTTCTCTTGTGCCAAGTGAGACGCACACAGTCGGTGTTGACTAAATACCTGTTTTCTGCCGCCGAGCACAGGGCTGGTAGTGACTCTGGTGATGGCACCCTCATCCTCCTGTCTCCCAGCCTTGCCTGGCTCTTGGAATTCATCCTGGGTGGATAGCTTCCTTTTCACGCCATTGGTGTACAGAGAAAAACAGCTCTATTATTTAAATTCCCCAAGATCAAGGATGTAAAATGAAGGCTGCCCCTGGCCCCACCAGACATCCACATAAATCTTGCAGCTTCCAAATGTGACTGTGTCACCCTGGGATTAATACCAAGTAATCCAGTGCCAACATCAAGACAGTGAAAATAAGCATTTACTCTCCCGGAAAATCATTTTATACTGATTACAAGTTGTAGCCTGTCACTAGGATGTGAATTGAAAATGTGCACATTTGCAAGGTTAATATTTCTCTCTAAAGTCACTCTCTCCCCTGCCTATCCCCATCCCCGGCTAAAAAAGAAACAGAAATTCCAAATAAATATTTGTCCTGAGACATCCTTATTTTAAGGTACAAAGTTTAAACCAGCTTTTCATCTAAGTCCAAGACTTCAGAACAACCAGAACACAAGCAGCAAGTGGTTCATAGGAGTCTTTTCCAGCCTTTGTTGTTTAGTCGCTCAGTTGCGTCCCACTCTTGGACTGTAGCCTGCCAGGCTCCTCTGTCCATGGGATTTCCCAGGCAAGAATACTGGAGTGGGTTGCCATGTCCTTCTCCAGGGGATCTTCCTGACCCAGGGGTCCAACCTGAGTCTCCCGCATTGGCAAGAGGATTCTTTACCACCCAGCCACCAGGGAAGCCTTAGGGCTACGACATTTCAGGTCAGATAATTCTTTGTTGTGGGGGCCTGCCCTGTGCGTCATTGGATATTTAGTAGCATTCCTGATATCTACTCACGGATGCCAATACTGCCTCTATCTCGATTATGAGAATTAAAGTATCTCTTGATGTTGTCTGGTGTCCCCAGGGGGTCAACTCATCCCCAGTTGAAAGCCACAAATCTCGAGATCTTGAAACAAGTAAGCAGTGGACTTCCTTGGTGGCCCAGTGTTTAGGAATCCACCTGCCAACACAAGGGATATGTGTTTTCTCCCCGATCTGGGAAGATCCCACATGCATCCAGGCCACTAAGCCTTGTGAGCTGCACAGCACAACTATTGAGCCTGGGTGCTGCACTGGTGAAGCTTGAGCCCCTAGAACCTGTGCTCTGCAACAGGAGGAGCCCCGACAACGAGTGGCCCCCGCTCATGGCAACTAGTGAAAGCCCTTGTGCAGCAGTGGAGACCCAGTGCCACCAAAATTTATTAATTAATTTAAAAACTTCCACATAAATCTTGCAGCTTCCAAATGTGACTGTGTCACCCTGGGATTAATACCAAGTAATCCAGTGCCAACATCAAGACAGTGAAAATAAGCATTTACTCTCCCGGAAAATCATTTTATACTGATTACAAGTTGTAGCCTGTCACTAGGATGTGAATTGAAAATGTGCACATTTGCAAGGTTAATATTTCTCTCTAAAGTCACTCTCTCCCCTGCCTATCCCCATCCCCGGCTAAAAAAGAAACAGAAATTCCAAATAAATATTTGTCCTGAGACATCCTTATTTTAAGGTACAAAGTTTAAACCAGCTTTTCATCTAAGTCCAAGACTTCAGAACAACCAGAACACAAGCAGCAAGTGGTTCATAGGAGTCTTTTCCAGCCTTTGTTGTTTAGTCGCTCAGTTGCGTCCCACTCTTGGACTGTAGCCTGCCAGGCTCCTCTGTCCATGGGATTTCCCAGGCAAGAATACTGGAGTGGGTTGCCATGTCCTTCTCCAGGGGATCTTCCTGACCCAGGGGTCCAACCTGAGTCTCCCGCATTGGCAAGAGGATTCTTTACCACCCAGCCACCAGGGAAGCCTTAGGGCTACGACATTTCAGGTCAGATAATTCTTTGTTGTGGGGGCCTGCCCTGTGCGTCATTGGATATTTAGTAGCATTCCTGATATCTACTCACGGATGCCAATACTGCCTCTATCTCGATTATGAGAATTAAAGTATCTCTTGATGTTGTCTGGTGTCCCCAGGGGGTCAACTCATCCCCAGTTGAAAGCCACAAATCTCGAGATCTTGAAACAAGTAAGCAGTGGACTTCCTTGGTGGCCCAGTGTTTAGGAATCCACCTGCCAACACAAGGGATATGTGTTTTCTCCCCGATCTGGGAAGATCCCACATGCATCCAGGCCACTAAGCCTTGTGAGCTGCACAGCACAACTATTGAGCCTGGGTGCTGCACTGGTGAAGCTTGAGCCCCTAGAACCTGTGCTCTGCAACAGGAGGAGCCCCGACAACGAGTGGCCCCCGCTCATGGCAACTAGTGAAAGCCCTTGTGCAGCAGTGGAGACCCAGTGCCACCAAAAATTTATTAATTAATTTAAAAAAAAGCAAGTGAGTAGCCAACCCCATAATGTACTAAGCAGCAGAACATGGCCACCTGTCTAACTTTTCAGCTTCCTCTCTTTCACTGTTTTGCCTCCAGTCTTTCAGCTCAAAGCATGCATGCTATGTTATCTCCTAGCATGTGCTTATCCTGGCCACTCTACCTGGAATTGTCTCTTCTAATGTGTCCATTGTTGAAAGTCACCTTCTCCGTGAAGTCTTCCATGACTTCCCCTCATCTAGACCTAACATGGAATTAGAGCTTTCTCTGGGCTTTCATGGCCCTTTCCACAGGCAGTGGAGAGATTAAAATATAGGAGTTGATATTTAAGGCAGAGTTTAAAGCAAAAAGTACATAGAACAAACTTAGCTTTGGGAAATTTCTTAATTCTGTCTTAAATATAGCATGAGTTGTTTTGTTGAGACAACTCTGTTTTGTTGTTTTTTATATCTGCTAATGTTTATGAAGGATTGCATTACACTGAAAGAAGGAATACTAAGAAACTCTATATGTGGATGTCTGGACCTTCAAACATTTGTACGTGTAGAAAATCTCTCAACACAAGTGGGGAACAGTATGTCCCTACTTGCCTTCAGGGTTTACTTTATTTTGCTTTAATATTGAACCTCCGTAATTTTAATACCACCAAATAATTTACCATTGGAAGAATTAAAGTAGACAACATATGTGAAAAATACCTAAATACAGAACTGGGCAAGTCGGTGCACAGTGAGGCTTTCTGAATTTAAATCTAAATCTAAGGGTTTTTTTTCTCCTTTCAGTTTTATTGAGATATAATTGACATATAGCACTGTGTAAGTTGCGGCTTCCCTAGTGACTCAGTGGTAAAGAGTCTGCCTAACAATGCAGGAGACAGACACAGAGATGAAGGTTCAATCAGGAAGATCCCCTGGAGAAGGAAATGACAATTCACTCCAGTATTCTTGCCTGGGAAGCCCCATGGACTGAGGAGCCTGGTGGGTTCCAGTTCATGGGGTCACAAAGAGTTGGACATGACTTAGTGACTAAATGACAACGCCAAAAACTGTATGAGCTGAAGGACAGCACCATAATTTGCCCGATTTGACTCACACACACCATGAAATGATAATCACAGTAAGCTTAGTGAACGTCCATCCTCTCATATAGAGACAAAATTAAAGAAAAGAATTGTTTTTTCCTACAGTGTTCTTTGAAAGTTCTAGAGACGAGCATGGCCACTTGCTTCATGTATCTCTAAACTGGCATTTTGTGCATGTGTGTGTGTGACCTCAGGGGTTTGGCTCTTGATCCATTTTCCTCACAGCCCTCTAAGCCCCTGTGTCATGGTGGTAGAGTTTGTTGTTTGTGTGTGTGTGCTGGTGAGTGCCGTTTCCCATTGGACTATGATCGACTTGGAGACGGGGCTTTTTGTAAATAAAAAGGGGCAGAGTTTAAAGCAAAAGTACATAGAACAAACTTAGCTTTGGGAAATTTCTTAATTCTGTCTTAAATATAGCATGAGTTGTTTTGTTGAGACAACTCTGTTTTGTTGTTTTTTATATCTGCTAATGTTTATGAAGGATTGCATTACACTGAAAGAAGGAATACTAAGAAACTCTATATGTGGATGTCTGGACCTTCAAACATTTGTACGTGTAGAAAATCTCTCAACACAAGTGGGGAACAGTATGTCCCTACTTGCCTTCAGGGTTTACTTTATTTTGCTTTAATATTGAACCTCCGTAATTTTAATACCACCAAATAATTTACCATTGGAAGAATTAAAGTAGACAACATATGTGAAAAATACCTAAATACAGAACTGGGCAAGTCGGTGCACAGTGAGGCTTTCTGAATTTAAATCTAAATCTAAGGGTTTTTTTTCTCCTTTCAGTTTTATTGAGATATAATTGACATATAGCACTGTGTAAGTTGCGGCTTCCCTAGTGACTCAGTGGTAAAGAGTCTGCCTAACAATGCAGGAGACAGACACAGAGATGAAGGTTCAATCAGGAAGATCCCCTGGAGAAGGAAATGACAATTCACTCCAGTATTCTTGCCTGGGAAGCCCCATGGACTGAGGAGCCTGGTGGGTTCCAGTTCATGGGGTCACAAAGAGTTGGACATGACTTAGTGACTAAATGACAACGCCAAAAACTGTATGAGCTGAAGGACAGCACCATAATTTGCCCGATTTGACTCACACACACCATGAAATGATAATCACAGTAAGCTTAGTGAACGTCCATCCTCTCATATAGAGACAAAATTAAAGAAAAGAATTGTTTTTTCCTACAGTGTTCTTTGAAAGTTCTAGAGACGAGCATGGCCACTTGCTTCATGTATCTCTAAACTGGCATTTTGTGCATGTGTGTGTGTGACCTCAGGGGTTTGGCTCTTGATCCATTTTCCTCACAGCCCTCTAAGCCCCTGTGTCATGGTGGTAGAGTTTGTTGTTTGTGTGTGTGTGCTGGTGAGTGCCGTTTCCCATTGGACTATGATCGACTTGGAGACGGGGTCCCTGCCTCATTTATTTTTGTCTCCTGAAAGCCTGCTGGAGAGTTAATGCCCAATAATTTGCATGTCAAAGAAAGGCACAGAAAAAATGTGAGTTTTAATTAACATCTCCTGTACCCTACTTTCAATTTTAAAATCCTCCTATTGAATAGAAATATTGTAAGGTGTTGATACCTTATGGAATCTGTGTAGTGTATTAAAACCATATAATTTGTTTTCCAGTACATAGGATGTGCCCAGCAAGTATCTGTTGTGTTATCATTATTGAGTCTTTACAATGTCCTAGAAGGGGCAAGATAGCTACAGGGGAACTGACCATGGGATTGGTACCAAGGGAGTTTTCTAGGTTGACTTGATAGAGGGGAGTAATCTGACCATACCCTTAATTTTATCTTTTCATGTACCTTAACTTTTCACTAGCACTGTTGCCAGATCCACTAACATCGGCGAGGTGCGATAATGATGTTTCAAACAAGAGGGGAGCCCAAGAGTCAAGCTGTTTCTGGCTCCCCCCGTAGAGAATTGAAACTAAGTCTGAACTTTTCCTAATTCTTTTTTTTTTTTTTTTAAAGATTTATTTATTTATTTATTTATTTTGGGCGGGGGGTCGGGTTGGGGAGGGAGGGGAGCGGGCGGGCCACTTCTATTGGTCTTTCATTTCTCTATTTTCATCCGTCTTTGTTCTTTGGCTCCTGCGGGCCTCCCATCACGGTGGCCTCTGTTGTCTCAGAGCACCGGCTCTGGGCGCATGCGCTCCAGAGCTCCGGCTTGGTGATTGGACACATGGGTCCAGCTGCTCCGCGGCACGTGGGATCTTCCCAGGCCAGGGATGGAACCGGCGCCCCTTGCACTGCAAGGCGGTGTCCTTACCCACTGGACCACCGGGAGGGTGGGGGGGCCCTTCTCCCTTCCTCCCCTCCTAATTCTTTTTTGATTCACCCCTCCCCAAAATGACCTTTGCCTTAACTGCACTTTCTATGACCACTATTTTGTTCTGACAGGCACCTGCATCTGTACTTTAAGGATGTCCAAAGAAAGAAGCTGCAAACTAGAAACCATCTCCAAAGACTATCCCCACACAGAACCATGGGGAAATGAAACAGATCTTCGGATGCTGAAGCCAGGATCTGGATGGTCAACGGAGACCACAGACAGGAGGAAGCTTCTTAGGTCGTTTCTTCCAGGAAGGCACTGTTCTTAGACAACTGTTTTCTGCATTTCATAGGTGGATGTGTAGGGTGTTTGTAACGGAAAATGAGACCCCGTGGAGCTAGATATGCTGGAAATTTGCATTGGGATCCTAATGAAAATTCAAGCGAAAGTGAGTGCCTCACTTCTAAAGCCCCTTTCTGTAGAGGCGGGTGTGTGAAGTCAGAAGCCAGGAAGAAGGAAGTGACAGCCATCGTTCCAGACCTCTGAAATCCGGATGACATCAGAAAGGGTTATTTAATTCCAAGGTGCACCAACGGGCTATTCACACAGAGGGAGGAAGAAAAGAATTTATATCCCTTTCATATATAAAAGGAAACAGATGTGATTTTCTTTACAAAAGAGCATTTCATTTAAAAAAAAAAAAGGCGAGGCAAGGCAGAGTTAACATAACCATTATTCTCCATCTCAGGAAAAGCAAATCCTGTTTGCCTGTCATTATAGAAGGTAGCAAAATCCTTTCATCCAGTGATTAGTTGTAAACATTCTGCCGCCTTCTGGGAGCAGGCCTCTGTTTCCCGTCTCACACCGAAGCCATTTTCTTAGACTAATGTTTTATACACACAGCTCAGCTACAATGCAAACTCTCAGTACCCCAAAGGCAACGGGGCATTCGTTTATACTAAATCAGAAGTGTCACCCTTGGCAACCTGCAGCAGTGAAACATTTATTCAGTCTTGCATTGCTGGCACTTAGAATTATTTCTTTCATGCCTGATAGCCAAATTACAATATGGCAGGTTTCCCTGGAGCTACGGGATCATTAGTGCCAGCTCACAACATACTTTCAACTGATATGGCATTTCATGTACAGCTGCCAATCAAAAAATGGGATATGCAAATGAGGATGGACTTTTACGATTCCTTTGCCTTAACTGCACTTTCTATGACCACTATTTTGTTCTGACAGGCACCTGCATCTGTACTTTAAGGATGTCCAAAGAAAGAAGCTGCAAACTAGAAACCATCTCCAAAGACTATCCCCACACAGAACCATGGGGAAATGAAACAGATCTTCGGATGCTGAAGCCAGGATCTGGATGGTCAACGGAGACCACAGACAGGAGGAAGCTTCTTAGGTCGTTTCTTCCAGGAAGGCACTGTTCTTAGACAACTGTTTTCTGCATTTCATAGGTGGATGTGTAGGGTGTTTGTAACGGAAAATGAGACCCCGTGGAGCTAGATATGCTGGAAATTTGCATTGGGATCCTAATGAAAATTCAAGCGAAAGTGAGTGCCTCACTTCTAAAGCCCCTTTCTGTAGAGGCGGGTGTGTGAAGTCAGAAGCCAGGAAGAAGGAAGTGACAGCCATCGTTCCAGACCTCTGAAATCCGGATGACATCAGAAAGGGTTATTTAATTCCAAGGTGCACCAACGGGCTATTCACACAGAGGGAGGAAGAAAAGAATTTATATCCCTTTCATATATAAAAGGAAACAGATGTGATTTTCTTTACAAAAGAGCATTTCATTTAAAAAAAAAAAAAGGCGAGGCAAGGCAGAGTTAACATAACCATTATTCTCCATCTCAGGAAAAGCAAATCCTGTTTGCCTGTCATTATAGAAGGTAGCAAAATCCTTTCATCCAGTGATTAGTTGTAAACATTCTGCCGCCTTCTGGGAGCAGGCCTCTGTTTCCCGTCTCACACCGAAGCCATTTTCTTAGACTAATGTTTTATACACACAGCTCAGCTACAATGCAAACTCTCAGTACCCCAAAGGCAACGGGGCATTCGTTTATACTAAATCAGAAGTGTCACCCTTGGCAACCTGCAGCAGTGAAACATTTATTCAGTCTTGCATTGCTGGCACTTAGAATTATTTCTTTCATGCCTGATAGCCAAATTACAATATGGCAGGTTTCCCTGGAGCTACGGGATCATTAGTGCCAGCTCACAACATACTTTCAACTGATATGGCATTTCATGTACAGCTGCCAATCAAAAAATGGGATATGCAAATGAGGATGGAGCCTTGGTGTACGATTCCTGTACCGTGAGCTCCTCACAGATTTCCTTAATGACTAGCAGTCATTCCGCTGAGTGGAAGAAGTGGAAAGAACACAGAGGAAAATTCCCCCAGGAAGCTGGTTGCAAGAGCCAGAAGTTTTTACATTTGATTTCCATATTCTCTTTTTCCCCCCACCCCCCGAGCCCGTGTGTTTCTAAACAGTGGGCCTAAAAATGCTGGAGCCAGGCTTGTTATATAAATACAGAACCTTGTCACTGCAATTGAGGCTCAGGCCATGCTAAGGCACCGGCCATGGGTTCTACCTAAATACCTGCGGGTGAGTCCCTCCTCCTGAGATGGGGAAAGGTGGGTTCCTTTAGGGGCTGGTGGGCGCCGGTCGATGGAACAGCTTCTGAAAGAGGAGGGCGACTCTGCCTCTATGGGTGGGGGCGGGCGTCAGCATTGTGTCTCAGTGATGTGTTTCCTGCTTTCCTCGCCTGCTTCTCTGGACCATTCTCCCGTTTTGCTGGCTAGATCCTAGCCTCCGGAGCGTTCTTTTCCGAATCCTTCCTGCCTTAGGCAGAGACTGGGCTTTGTATCTCCTAATTTCCCCAGCACCTAGCCCAGCGCCGGAGGGGGAGGTAAATCAAATTGATGGAAGGCGGGAAGGAAGCTCCCCGTGAACCAGTTAGCGCCTGACTCTGGGAACCCTCGATTAAAGCTCAAGGTCCACCGGTGACCTTAAAAAACGTCTCGGTGATGACAGAAGTAAGTAAAATATTAAGGATTCATTGTGAGAAAAGCTTGGCGGCCCCACGAGTGGAGGATGTCTCCACCCTCCTCTCAGCATTAAGCAGGGGGTGCTGAACTTTACCAGGTGTCAGCTGCTTTTCCACACGGAAGCGCATGGGACTGGGCCTTGAGAGTGTATCACCACCCCACGTTAATTAGCCTTTTTCTTCTGCCTGTGACCACATCTACTTAGCCAGGCTGTGTGTGCAATACTAACTTCTGAGTTTTCCTTTATTTATTTGTTATTATTATTATTTTTTGAGAAGCTGAACTATCGGAAGGTAGCAACATGACTTTTCAAAGCACCAAAAATCCCCTTTCAGAAAGGGTTCTCTCCTTCCTGCCTCCTGTTTCTGCATTATTTCTATTGTACATGAAATACTTTTCCTGCATAACGAGATCTGGGTTGATTCTTTTTGTTTTTCAATATGAGCAAATATAATATCAGTTTTGGGACTTCCCTGGTGGCTCAACAACAACAACAAAACCAAAAAACAAAAAGCAACCTGCCTACCAGTGCAGGAGATGCAGGTTTGATCCCTGGGTCAGAAAGATCCCCTGGAGAAGAAAACGGCAACTCATTCCTGTGTTCTTGCCTGGGAAATCCCATGGACAGAGGAACCTGGTGGGCTACAGTCCCTGCGGTCTCAAAAGAGTCGGATATGACTTAGCAAATAACAACGGGCCCTTTAAGCACAATTTTAGAATAGCCTCTCCTTACGGTTAACATGTTGATTTGAGGATGCTGAATAATAAAGAGACAATCTGGGCCACCCCTGTGTTATCTGTTTTCTGGTCAGGAAGTAGCTTGACTTGTAGCTGGGTGAAACGGGCATTGTGTAATCATTTTGTAATATTGAACACAAGCCCAGAGAGGTCAGGCTCCTTTGTTGAAGTCACACAGTCAGGAAGCGGTAAGGTAGGGACTTGTCAGGACTAGAGATGGCAAAGTCAGCACACGGTTCACAGCCGCTGCCCGGCAGGCTTCTGGGAGTGTCACAAAAGTGAGGCCCTAAAGAGACTACCTAGCAGGTTGGAATGGGGAGGGATATGGGAGGGAAGTTTATGAGGGAGGGGCCATATGTACACCTGACTATGACTGATTCATGTTGATGTATGGCAGAAACCCACACAATATTGTAAATCGATTATCCTTCACTTAAAAACAAATAAAAAAAAAGAGAGAGAAAAAGTATGGATTGTATGATGCCCTCCCCACCAGAAAATAAAATTGTTTAAGATGCTATATTTGAATCTTAGTTTGATTTGAATACATACGCGCATGTGGCTGGAAGCCGGTGGCTTTATTCACGAAGCCATTTGGGGTTCAGTTTCACTTTCCTTCTTTCTGGGGGTTCCAGTCTTGATCAAACCTCTGGCCAAGAGCAATGAATGTCTTCCTCTCCCTTTCATCCCTTCCGGCTATTTTCCCCCCCGGCCATTTCTGCATTATTTCTATTGTACATGAAATACTTTTCCTGCATAACGAGATCTGGGTTGATTCTTTTTGTTTTTCAATATGAGCAAATATAATATCAGTTTTGGGACTTCCCTGGTGGCTCAACAACAACAACAAAACCAAAAAACAAAAAGCAACCTGCCTACCAGTGCAGGAGATGCAGGTTTGATCCCTGGGTCAGAAAGATCCCCTGGAGAAGAAAACGGCAACTCATTCCTGTGTTCTTGCCTGGGAAATCCCATGGACAGAGGAACCTGGTGGGCTACAGTCCCTGCGGTCTCAAAAGAGTCGGATATGACTTAGCAAATAACAACGGCCATTTAAGCACAATTTTAGAATAGCCTCTCCTTACGGTTAACATGTTGATTTGAGGATGCTGAATAATAAAGAGACAATCTGGGCCACCCCTGTGTTATCTGTTTTCTGGTCAGGAAGTAGCTTGACTTGTAGCTGGGTGAAACGGGCATTGTGTAATCATTTTGTAATATTGAACACAAGCCCAGAGAGGTCAGGCTCCTTTGTTGAAGTCACACAGTCAGGAAGCGGTAAGGTAGGGACTTGTCAGGACTAGAGATGGCAAAGTCAGCACACGGTTCACAGCCGCTGCCCGGCAGGCTTCTGGGAGTGTCACAAAAGTGAGGCCCTAAAGAGACTACCTAGCAGGTTGGAATGGGGAGGGATATGGGAGGGAAGTTTATGAGGGAGGGGCCATATGTACACCTGACTATGACTGATTCATGTTGATGTATGGCAGAAACCCACACAATATTGTAAATCGATTATCCTTCACTTAAAAACAAATAAAAAAAAAGAGAGAGAAAAAGTATGGATTGTATGATGCCCTCCCCACCAGAAAATAAAATTGTTTAAGATGCTATATTTGAATCTTAGTTTGATTTGAATACATACGGCCGCATGTGGCTGGAAGCCGGTGGCTTTATTCACGAAGCCATTTGGGGTTCAGTTTCACTTTCCTTCTTTCTGGGGTTTCCAGTCTTGATCAAACCTCTGGCCAAGAGTAATGAATGTCTTCCTCTCTCCCCCTTTCATCCCTTCCGGCTATTTGTCTATAAGCGAGAGACAGCTCGCCGCTCCCAACTGTGAGCTCCCGACATAAATTTTCCTGTATTTCTGGAAGAAAACCCTCCACCTCACAGCTTCTCAAGGAATCAGGTTGACTTTCACACCTCCCCTTGGCCAAGGTCGCCGGAGCTTTCCCAGGGGCACCATTCTGACCGGGTCAGTTTTCCAACACGGTGAAAAGACTGAAATGCAGAGTCTTGGGTAGAATTTCCATATCATCCTGAGGAGCGTTCTGGGAACGCTTCAGATTGCAAATATCAGATCTGGCTTCTTCAGGAAGCCCAAGCTTTTTAGGTACCTCCTGAAATTATATTAAAGGAACAGCTAATCATTTATCATGGTAAGCTTCCAGAACTGAAATAACCAGCAAGCTCAAATAAATGAGGTATTTAGGAGGAAATGGGAATAGTGCCTTTTTTTCTTGTACAAAACAGCCAAGCAGTTATAAAATAAAAGTCATATAGATTCATCTGCCTCCACTGAACTAGGGTAAGCGTCAGGATTAGGGCTGTACTCAGGTTGATTGCACATTGTAAGGAAAATTATGCTTAATATCAGCATAGTCTTTTTGGTACAGGAAGCATTTATACAGTTTCTCAAAGTCCCTGTAAAGTAGGGATTGTTGTTGTTCTTTTAGTTGCTAAATCATGCCTGACTCTTTGCCACCCCATGGACTGTAGCCCACCAGGCTCCTCAGTCCATGAGATTTACCAGGCAAGAAAACTGGAGTGGGTTGCCATTTCCTTCTCCAGGGGATCTTCCTGGCCCAGGGATTGGATTGAACCTGAGTCTCCTACAATAGCAGGCAGGTTCTTTACCACTGAGCCACCTGGGAAGCCCAAAGTAGGGATTAGCATCCCATTATACAGATGAGGAAGTGGAGGCTGAGTTGGCAGTAGGGACTTGCCCAAGGGCATAGAACCAGGAAGTAGACCCGTCATGTCTTGAACTCAAATTGTAGAAACTTGTCCTTCCCCTTCCTGCCAGGTTTCTGGTCTGATCTGAAAGAGTTTGGGGCTCAGGTGTCACTGACATAGATACTGTGACTTTTGTGTCACTATATGGTCCAGGTCTCCATAGGAACTAGAAAACTGTGGACTCAAGGGAGCCAGGCAGTCCCGGGAAAGGGCATCAGGGTCGAAGAAAACCCTCCACCTCACAGCCAAGGAATCAGGTTGACTTTCACACCTCCCTTGGCCAAGGTCGCCGGAGCTTTCCCAGGGGCACCATTCTGACCGGGTCAGTTTTCCAACACGGTGAAAAGACTGAAATGCAGAGTCTTGGGTAGAATTTCCATATCATCCTGAGGAGCGTTCTGGGAACGCTTCAGATTGCAAATATCAGATCTGGCTTCTTCAGGAAGCCCAAGCTTTTTAGGTACCTCCTGAAATTATATTAAAGGAACAGCTAATCATTTATCATGGTAAGCTTCCAGAACTGAAATAACCAGCAAGCTCAAATAAATGAGGTATTTAGGAGGAAATGGGAATAGTGCCTTTTTTTCTTGTACAAAACAGCCAAGCAGTTATAAAATAAAAGTCATATAGATTCATCTGCCTCCACTGAACTAGGGTAAGCGTCAGGATTAGGGCTGTACTCAGGTTGATTGCACATTGTAAGGAAAATTATGCTTAATATCAGCATAGTCTTTTTGGTACAGGAAGCATTTATACAGTTTCTCAAAGTCCCTGTAAAGTAGGGATTGTTGTTGTTCTTTTAGTTGCTAAATCATGCCTGACTCTTTGCCACCCCATGGACTGTAGCCCACCAGGCTCCTCAGTCCATGAGATTTCCCAGGCAAGAAAACTGGAGTGGGTTGCCATTTCCTTCTCCAGGGGATCTTCCTGGCCCAGGGATTGGATTGAACCTGAGTCTCCTACAATAGCAGGCAGGTTCTTTACCACTGAGCCACCTGGGAAGCCCAAAGTAGGGATTAGCATCCCATTATACAGATGAGGAAGTGGAGGCTGAGTTGGCAGTAGGGACTTGCCCAAGGGCATAGAACCAGGAAGTAGACCCGTCATGTCTTGAACTCAAATTGTAGAAACTTGTCCTTCCCCTTCCTGCCAGGTTTCTGGTCTGATCTGAAAGAGTTTGGGGCTCAGGTGTCACTGACATAGATACTGTGACTTTTGTGTCACTATATGGTCCAGGTCTCCATAGGAACTAGAAAACTGTGGACTCAAGGGAGCCAGGCAGTCCCGGGAAAGGGCATCAGGGTCGAAGAAGAACCTCAGCATCTCCATCCTCACCTGTGATTTCTGGTCGTGTGTGATCTCCCCTCCCAGCAGGCTGTGCTTCCTCAGGTCCCCTGTGCTCATCCACACCTGACCACCTGTGCAGTGTTGGCTCAGGTGGTGGGATAACATTGGGATGATTCGTTGATTTTTTTAAACCCTTTTCTCCAGTCCCTTTAACTTCATGACTGTTTCCCTTTGGTTGGAGGATAGTTACAGGGGAACCAAAGCACCTGGCATGAACAATTGATCTGATGAAAGATTTTCTGAGCTGGTCTTTGTCCACACTCATTCCCAAAGTCAGCGTTAGAGTAGAACCTAAGAGTCTGCATAGGATGGGCTTGAAATACAATCGGAATTGATGAGACCACATAGTCATCACTCTTTCATTATAAATATTTTCTAGTTCTTTTGGATAGAGAGAGTTTCCTAATAAAACTACTAGAATAATAGTCATTATGATTGAAAAATAGAAATGTGCACAACTGGCATTCTCTTGAACCTTCACATAAGTAATCCCTTGTAAATCTTAATAAACTTCTTAAAAAAGAGGTTACCTGCTTACTCAGTTAAATGTTAGTAATGCAGGTTATTTTTCAATTAAACCAATAAATTGGATAATTAATATGGATTGATCTAAGCTTGAAAAGTGAATTCTGCATACTGATCGTCTGCTTCCATTACTATTTTCATTAGATTTTATTCAATGAATGATGCAGCCTCCTCTTCTGTGCTCCATATTAGAAACAGCTTCAGCTCCAATTGGATTAAGAAAAAAGACAGCTTAGCCCATGGGAAGCCCAAAGTAGGGATTAGCATCCCATTATACAGATGAGGAAGTGGCGGCTGAGTTGGCAGTAGGGACTTGCCCAAGGGCATAGAACCAGGAAGTAGACCCGTCATGTCTTGAACTCAAATTGTAGAAACTTGTCCTTCCCCTTCCTGCCAGGTTTCTGGTCTGATCTGAAAGAGTTTGGGGCTCAGGTGTCACTGACATAGATACTGTGACTTTTGTGTCACTATATGGTCCAGGTCTCCATAGGAACTAGAAAACTGTGGACTCAAGGGAGCCAGGCAGTCCCGGGAAAGGGCATCAGGGTCGAAGAAGAACCTCAGCATCTCCATCCTCACCTGTGATTTCTGGTCGTGTGTGATCTCCCCTCCCAGCAGGCTGTGCTTCCTCAGGTCCCCTGTGCTCATCCACACCTGACCACCTGTGCAGTGTTGGCTCAGGTGGTGGGATAACATTGGGATGATTCGTTGATTTTTTTAAACCCTTTTCTCCAGTCCCTTTAACTTCATGACTGTTTCCCTTTGGTTGGAGGATAGTTACAGGGGAACCAAAGCACCTGGCATGAACAATTGATCTGATGAAAGATTTTCTGAGCTGGTCTTTGTCCACACTCATTCCCAAAGTCAGCGTTAGAGTAGAACCTAAGAGTCTGCATAGGATGGGCTTGAAATACAATCGGAATTGATGAGACCACATAGTCATCACTCTTTCATTATAAATATTTTCTAGTTCTTTTGGATAGAGAGAGTTTCCTAATAAAACTACTAGAATAATAGTCATTATGATTGAAAAATAGAAATGTGCACAACTGGCATTCTCTTGAACCTTCACATAAGTAATCCCTTGTAAATCTTAATAAACTTCTTAAAAAAGAGGTTACCTGCTTACTCAGTTAAATGTTAGTAATGCAGGTTATTTTTCAATTAAACCAATAAATTGGATAATTAATATGGATTGATCTAAGCTTGAAAAGTGAATTCTGCATACTGATCGTCTGCTTCCATTACTATTTTCATTAGATTTTATTCAATGAATGATGCAGCCTCCTCTTCTGTGCTCCATATTAGAAACAGCTTCAGCTCCATAGAGGTTAGGGCTTCACAACTCTCAGCAACTTGGAAAACAACTTTCTTAAATTTTACCATGACTGAGAGCTATCCCCATGTTCAATTATTTCCTTAAAATTGCTTTCAGAAAAATTAACATGGATTTAAGAAGTTTCGTCTCATTCTAAGGAACAATTCATAATATCATGGATGCATGAGATGTATTTTTATTTATGGCACTAGTGGTAAAGAACTCACCTGCCAATGCAGGAGATAAGAGACTGGGGTTCAATCCCTGGATCAGGAAGATCCCCCTGGAGTGGGCATGGCAATTTGCTCCAGAATTCTTGCCTGGAAAATCCCATGGACAGAGGAGCCTGGTGGACTACCGTTCATAGGGTCATAAGAATCAGACAAGACTGAAGCGACTTAGTACTCATGCAAACACATAGAAAATAGTGCATAATTGCTAAAGAAAGTCCCCCACCTACTACTTCAAATCACTTTGACTGCAAATAGTAGGAAGAATCCTGCATTTTTGGAAACAGTGGTATAGAAGACTTTAGCAAGGCTTAGATAAACCTTTCATGGCACACACACACGCGCATGCACACACACATTTTTATCAACCTTGAAGTTGGGCTTTCCTTGAAGCTGGTGACATTGATGTTGAAATGACCTGAATTACTTTCACTGAGTAAACAGACACAGATTATACTGTCTATTTTGTGAACTGGATTCTCAAGAGTAGTTTTCGACAGCTCCAAACTTTTTGCTACATGTTCCCCTTCCAAGTCCTTTTCCCATGGTTTGTTACATTTTTGACACCTCAGTGATTTTTCCACTTCGGCTTATGATCTTGCATGAGGGAAATCTATGGCAAGATCGTACAGTCCCTGGAAGGAAGAGGATTTTAATCACAGATGTCTCTGATAATTATTAACCAGCGAGCCCCTTGGAAGAAAACCATTTTTCCCCATAGACTGTTGGGGTTATTTTGACTTTTTTCCCCGTGGTGTCAAAGGTGTCCTGTAGAAACATTCTCATTTGATTTAATTGCTATTTAATTCCTAAAACATTGCTTCAATTAGACAGTCTGATTTATGGCACCATTGGGCTTCTCTTGGCAAAGACATCCCAAGAGACTGTCCACTTTTAATGGACTGATTTTAAACAAGCTCATCTCTTCCGCTCTGTGAACTTCTGACTGTGCTGAGGAGCCTCTGAAATTCTATATCCTTGAGTTTGGGTCACATTACTTTCCATGACTCAAAATTGACCTAATAATTTGAATGACAACATTATTAATTTGCTTGCTCGTTCTGTGTATTGAGGGCCTTTTATGTAGTAAGCACTATGCTAGGTAAAAGAGATGAAAAAGACAAAACAAATAGGCAAAAAAAAAAAAAAAAAGTCCCACGGTACCTGTCTTCACCCAATAGTTATTCCAGTGTCTGAATAGGAAGGTGGGATAGGAAATATTGAATCCAGTGTCTCACCAGAAATAATATTTTTTCACATTTTTTCCATACTTTTGATCATCTCTAATATTATTTTCCTTTAGCAATTTTATATCAATTCACTTGAAACATGTAATTATATTCTTTAGCTTGTCCTAAGCAGCATCTGATGTAGTAGCTTCCATGTGACAATTATATTTTTAAATACATATTAAAATAAATTTTATAATAGATAAATGGACTATACAAATAAAATAATTCATTTCTTATTGCCTCAGATATTTTCACTTATTACCAGAGGTATATGTTTTACATTTTGGAAAACACTGAGATAATTTTCAAATGCATGAATGGAACTCTTGTCATGAGTCATATATGGGGTTTTATCTTTGTTATGAATGCTCAGCTGCTGCTGCTGTGTAGTCACTCAGACATGCCCAGCTCTTTGCAACATCATGGACTGTAGCCCAACAGGCTCTTCTGTCCTTGGGATGCTCCAAGCAAACATACTGGAGTGGGTAGCCATTCCCTTCTCCAAGGGAAATTCCTAACCCAGGGATCAAATCTGGGGCTCCTGCCTTGCAGGCAAACTCTTTACCACCTGAACAATCAGGGAAGCCCATGAATGTTCAGAGTCTACACAAAACAGGGAGAAAACCTGTTGGTACTTAAAAGTGTAAATTTGCCATGGATTGAGAGTTTTTTTTAAAATATAAATCTCTCTTTTTTTTGCCTCTAAGCCATCATTTATTTTCATCCATCTTTATTCTTTGGCATGTGTGGGCCTCCCATTGCGGTGGCCTCTCTTGTTGCAGAGCACTGTCTCTGGGCTCACGGGCCCAATAACGCTGGCTTGTAATTGGACACACTGGGCCCCCTCTCTGTGGCATGTGGGATCTTCCTAGGCCAGGGACTGAACTAGTGCCCCTTGCACTGCAAGGCAGATTTCTATCCACTGAACCACCAAGATTTTTTTCCTGGCTTCCAGCTTCAGGTTTGGGAGATTTTGAGTGAACCTTTCCTTGGCTAATATTTTATGTTAGTTCTCTGCATTCTCTCCTGTTATTTTAATCTTTTAAACGGATTCACCTTGCAGAAGCTAGATTTCCTTTCATCTTAGGATATTTTGTCTTCAATTTTCCCTTAACACTAACAGAGATTGTATGTCATTGAGGCCATCATACAACCCAGAAGCGGGCAAAATATAGTCCCAGCATCCTAACCAGTGGACTTCCAGGGAACTCCCTCTTTCTCATCTTTAAACACATCAAGTCCTCCATATCCAGAAGCTTAGTCATGTTGATATCCCTCCCCACTGGGTTGACTTCTTCCTTTCCTGCTTCCTTTTCCAGGAGAGTCTTCTCTAACTCCCAAGGCTAGGCAATAAAAACTCTTACAACAGTTTGGGCTTAGAGATGCAAAACTCGACTGCCAATTATTTCTGTATTTATCTGATGAATATCTTCTCCCCTGCTGGATGGCGAGGGAGGCTCGAGCCAGTGAGGATTCTGTCTGTTCTCACAGTTGTTGTCATATCAGTATTTGGCACGAGAGGCACTCAATAAGTGAAAGAATAAATGAAAAAATGAAGGGAAACAGCAAAGCTGATTCATAACCAGAACCACAGTTTATGTCTCAGATGGAGGGAAAAGGTGCAAAGATTCAGAGTTTCTCAAATCCTTTAGTCATAAGGAGATGGCCTGAATTGACATGGGTCCTCCGGCTAGGGCAGAAAACATGATTTCAGTGCAGGAGAGCCTTTCACAATTGTTCTAACGAGGGCAGAGGTCAATCTACAGTTGGGTAATGTCCTGTCTCATGGTTTTGATGCCTGGGGGATGGAGAGATGGAAAACACAGGCAGTTCTGCGTCTCTGTTGCAAGGTTTCCAGCAACAGCGTGCCTGTGTGCTGGGTCTTCTCTTTCTTAGCAGGTTCAAAAGAGACAGAAATGCTGTGATGACTAATGGGAGGTTATAGAAAGATTTATTGGACAATTATCAATGTTTTTCCTCACTCAACTCTCCTTTAGTAAGTCATTATTTCATTTGGGGAATAAGTACCACTCATATCACCCCTCAGATTCTGTCATTTCATCTCCGTGCTTTACGCTAGTTTGTCGCTTTGATTTGTAGATGTAGGTAGACTGTGGATCGGAAGAATTTCTCACTAACTGAATTTGGGTTTTATTCTCCTGTCATTTTCAATGCATGATTTGATATGATTCTCTGTTTTTCCAACTGAAGTCATTTATGGGCCACCTTCGTAGCATTTTTGCCATATCCCAGAAGTTATTCTATTATTATTCTCTTAATACTTAAAAAATTGACCAATTTTTAAAACATTTGCATCAACCTTAGGTCATAATTCATGTAATTGTGGGTTTGATGGCCTCATGTGTGTATGTGGGTGTATGTGTGTATGTGTGCACATGTGTGCATGCACGTGTGCAATTTTCAGTGAAATAAGTGACTAAAATTTTAAACTAAAAACATGCCCATCAAAGCAATATTGCCATGAATTATGACTTGGGCCAAAGCTACATTAAAAAGTAGAAGTTGTGTGTTTCCCTGGTGGTCCAGTGGGTAAAGAGTTCGCCTTGCAGTACAAGGGGCACTGGTTTGATCCCTGGCCCCAGAAGATTCCATGTGCCATGGAGTGGCTGCACCAGTGTGTCCAATTTTGAGCCAGCACTCTGGAGCACATGTGCCCAGAGCTGGTGCTCTGCAGAAAGAGGGGCCGCTGCAATAGGAGGCCCACACATGCCAAAGAATAAAGATGGATGAAAATAATAAATAACTAAGAAAAAACTCGTGGCATGAAGTTAAAAAAAAGTAGAAGTTGTTTTCAACTTGAAATAATCCATGAAATTGAAACACGCTTTGCTCCTTGGAAGGAAACCTATGACAAACCTAGACAGCATATTAAAAAGCAGGGACATCATTTTGCTGACAAAAGTCTCTGTAGTCAACGCTATGGTTTTCTCAGTAGTCATGTATGAATGAAGGCAGAGTGTCAAAGAATTAATGCTTTCAAACTGTGGTGCTGGAGAAGACTTTTGAGAGTCCCTTGGACAGCAAGGAGATCAAACCAGTCAATCCTAAAGGAAATCAACCCTGAATATTCATTGGAAGGACTGAAGCTGAAGCTCTAATATTCTGGCCAACTGATGTGAAGAGCCAACTCATTGGAAAAGACTCTGATGCTGGGAAAGATTGAAGGCAAAAGGAGAAGGGGGTGACAGAGGATGAGATGATTAAATAGCATCATTGATTCAATGGGCATGAATTTGAGGAAATTCCAAGAGATAGTGAACAGAGAATCTGGCATGCCTCAGTCCACTGGGTTGCAAAGAGTCAGATATGACTTAGTGAACACCAGGAACAACTTATTCATACAGTACATACACCATAGCTTGGAAAACAATGATATAATCCAAGGTGACCTGATCCTTTTAATAGGAAGCCAATTTGAAATCATTACTGTAAAAGAAGACCGTTAACTTGTATTCTACCCAAACTCCACCCAGATCCTGGCTCCAGGAGCCTGATGTTCTTGACCTGTGCTGTGACTTTATAAAGACCTTCCTCAAAAAATCTTAGAGACATCTTTAATTTCTTCTTTCTCTAGGAATCCAGTATCAGCCAAACCATTAGCAAATTGTGTGGACTCAATTAAAATTATGTTTTGAGTTTTTCACTATTTCTCATGACTTACACCCACCTATAAGTCCTCATCTTCTCTCTCCTAACTGGGATCCTCACTCTCACTGGATTGAAAGCCCAAGAAGAAAGCCATTTCTGGGCCGTTATTGTGTACTGGATGCAAATAAACGCTCATTAGGGAAATAAGAAGAAAGACAATTTGAATATTTTAAACACTTGGGACACAAATGATAGAATAAAAAAGACCACAATGATTGGGAGGCTTCATAATAACATTTCAGGTCAAAATCAGAGAGTCCGTTTTAAAATTTCACCAAATGTATTTTCTTCATAATTTGTCATTCCTCTTGGACATAGCATACAGGGTGATTTTAAACTGATATGATATAAGAATAAATACCAAACCAGTCAAAGAAGTCAGCAAATGTTCAGAATTATAGAAAACCAAAGAAATGGGCTCTAATTGCATCATTATCTAATCTCCGTACTTTTGAATACCATTGCTCAGAATGGACTCACTCATTTTTATGTCATTTTCTTTTCTTGTGAACTTTTCCATTTTCTCTCAAGAAAAAGACATCCATATTTTAGGGCTTGCTGTATTTTGTCGTACAAAGCAATAAAAGGGCTCATCAGAAATGTGACGGAAAGGAAACCCGTAACGATCTGGAGTTAGAAAAGGCCATAAAGGAATATGATTGGGAAAGGCCTGGAACACTTCTCTTCACTGGAACAAAGAAAGTGAAAAAGTGGTTTGGTTTTCTTCCTCTGAATGCTCTATATCGGGGTTTCTATACGTGGTTTTTCAGAAGGATCTGCTGGAGCTTAATGTCTACACTTCAGGAGCTATCAAGTTTAAAAATGGCAGACAAAATAAAGCCCTTTTTTTCTCTTGAAATATTTGACCACAAATGGTATTTTCAAGTTGACACTGGACTTCAAATTGGTGTGGATGTTTGGAAGTTGATATAAGTGTTTTGGGGAAGTAACTGGGTGGAAAGCTTAGCAACGACTTCCCAAAAAAAGGCCAGAAAAGCTAGATTTACGGAGTTAGGTAGTTGGAAGGACCTTATGGTTAATAGAATCTGTACCGGTTGAATAGAGTTACTCTTAAATTGAGGACCATTGGATGAGAGTGGACCAGCCCAATGACTGGTTTTGGGGAATACACCCACTATAAGTCTTTCATACTCCCCCTTCTCTCTTTTTAACTGGGATCCTCACTCTCACTGGATTGAAAGCCCAAGAAGAAAGCCATTTCTGGGCCGTTATTGTGTACTGGATGCAAATAAACGCTCATTAGGGAAATAAGAAGAAAGACAATTTGAATATTTTAAACACTTGGGACACAAATGATAGAATAAAAAAGACCACAATGATTGGGAGGCTTCATAATAACATTTCAGGTCAAAATCAGAGAGTCCGTTTTAAAATTTCACCAAATGTATTTTCTTCATAATTTGTCATTCCTCTTGGACATAGCATACAGGGTGATTTTAAACTGATATGATATAAGAATAAATACCAAACCAGTCAAAGAAGTCAGCAAATGTTCAGAATTATAGAAAACCAAAGAAATGGGCTCTAATTGCATCATTATCTAATCTCCGTACTTTTGAATACCATTGCTCAGAATGGACTCACTCATTTTTATGTCATTTTCTTTTCTTGTGAACTTTTCCATTTTCTCTCAAGAAAAAGACATCCATATTTTAGGGCTTGCTGTATTTTGTCGTACAAAGCAATAAAAGGGCTCATCAGAAATGTGACGGAAAGGAAACCCGTAACGATCTGGAGTTAGAAAAGGCCATAAAGGAATATGATTGGGAAAGGCCTGGAACACTTCTCTTCACTGGAACAAAGAAAGTGAAAAAGTGGTTTGGTTTTCTTCCTCTGAATGCTCTATATCGGGGTTTCTATACGTGGTTTTTCAGAAGGATCTGCTGGAGCTTAATGTCTACACTTCAGGAGCTATCAAGTTTAAAAATGGCAGACAAAATAAAGCCCTTTTTTTCTCTTGAAATATTTGACCACAAATGGTATTTTCAAGTTGACACTGGACTTCAAATTGGTGTGGATGTTTGGAAGTTGATATAAGTGTTTTGGGGAAGTAACTGGGTGGAAAGCTTAGCAACGACTTCCCAAAAAAAGGCCAGAAAAGCTAGATTTACGGAGTTAGGTAGTTGGAAGGGACCTTATGGTTAATAGAATCTGTACCCGGTTGAATAGAGTTACTCTTAAATTGAGGACCATTGGATGAGAGTGGACCAGCCCAATGACTGGTTTCTTTATGAGAAGAGGAGAAAATATAGGCACACACCTAGGAGAAGGAGGAAGGTGCTGAAGGATGCAGCCACAAGCCAAGGGACACCAAAGATAGCTTGGAACGCCTAGAAAGTGAGGAAGAGGCAAGGAAGTATCCTTTTCTAGAACCTTCCAGGGGAGCATGTCCTGCTGACACACTGCCTTCAGACTGAAAGAGTACATCACTGTGGTTTCTGTCGCCCAGCATGTGGTCTTTCGTATGGCTCTGAAAAATTATGCAACACAGTTCAAAGAACAAAGTGGCCCTGACTTGAGCCAGGTCCCAGGACCAGGAGAAGCCACTTTAGAAAGCCATGCCAGTTCTCTTCCACTATTGTTCACTTCCTGGAGAGACATACTTCCTCAACTTGACAGAGCAGATGTTTTTTTCAATTGGAGAATAATTGTTTCACAACAGCATGCTGCTTTCTGCTGTACAACAATGTGGACCAGCTGTATGTGTACATATAGCCTCCTCACTGGAGCCCCTCTCCCCCCACCCCCAATCCCATTTCTCTAGGTCATCACAGAGCGCCAGGCTGACCTCCCTGGGTTATACGGCCGCTTCCCACGAGCTGTCTATTTCACAGTGTATATGTGTCAGTGCTACTCTCTCAAGTCAGCCCACCCACTCCTTCCCTGCTGTATCCATAAGTCTGTTCTCTATGTCTGAGTCTCGATTGCTGCCCTGCACATAGGTTCATCAGTACCATTTTCCTAGATATCATATATAGACACGGGAGCAGGTTTTGATCATAGTTCCAGTTTCTGGGGTCTCCATTGTTAAGAATTTGACCACAAATGGTATTTTCAAGTTGACACTGGACTTCAAATTGGTGTGGATGTTTGGAAGTTGATATAAGTGTTTTGGGGAAGTAACTGGGTGGAAAGCTTAGCAACGACTTCCCAAAAAAAGGCCAGAAAAGCTAGATTTACGGAGTTAGGTAGTTGGAAGGGACCTTATGGTTAATAGAATCTGTACCCGGTTGAATAGAGTTACTCTTAAATTGAGGACCATTGGATGAGAGTGGACCAGCCCAATGACTGGTTTCTTTATGAGAAGAGGAGAAAATATAGGCACACACCTAGGAGAAGGAGGAAGGTGCTGAAGGATGCAGCCACAAGCCAAGGGACACCAAAGATAGCTTGGAACGCCTAGAAAGTGAGGAAGAGGCAAGGAAGTATCCTTTTCTAGAACCTTCCAGGGGAGCATGTCCTGCTGACACACTGCCTTCAGACTGAAAGAGTACATCACTGTGGTTTCTGTCGCCCAGCATGTGGTCTTCGTATGGCTCTGAAAAATTATGCAACACAGTTCAAAGAACAAAGTGGCCCTGACTTGAGCCAGGTCCCAGGACCAGGAGAAGCCACTTTAGAAAGCCATGCCAGTTCTCTTCCACTATTGTTCACTTCCTGGAGAGACATACTTCCTCAACTTGACAGAGCAGATGTTTTTTTCAATTGGAGAATAATTGTTTCACAACAGCATGCTGCTTTCTGCTGTACAACAATGTGGACCAGCTGTATGTGTACATATAGCCTCCTCACTGGAGCCCCTCTCCCCCCACCCCCAATCCCATTTCTCTAGGTCATCACAGAGCGCCAGGCTGACCTCCCTGGGTTATACGGCCGCTTCCCACGAGCTGTCTATTTCACAGTGTATATGTGTCAGTGCTACTCTCTCAAGTCAGCCCACCCACTCCTTCCCCTGCTGTATCCATAAGTCTGTTCTCTATGTCTGAGTCTCGATTGCTGCCCTGCACATAGGTTCATCAGTACCATTTTCCTAGATATCATATATAGACACGGGAGCAGGTTTTGATCATATTCCAGTTCTCAGATTTCTAGGCCAGAGTCTCCATTGTTAAGAATTTGTAATAGAACCATATTCATTTGTAGAGGGTTGAATTGCTTCCCCTTTACAGTTATGTTCGAGTCCTGACCGGTGGTCCCTGTGAATGTGACCTTATTTGGAAGCGAGGCCTTTGCAGATGTCATCAGGTTAACATGAGGCCCTGTTGGATTAGGGCGGGTGACACTAATGACTGGTGTTCTTTGTCAGAAGACCCAGAGACACACAGAGGAGACGGCCAGGTAAAGGAGGAGGCTAAGGTTGGCATGGTGCAGCAGGAGAGGACAACGGAGAGCTGGGAGCTGGAGGAAGCAAAGTCTCCCTCCCCTGGAGCCCTCAGAGAGAGCACTGCCCTGTCCACACCCTGATCCCACACTTCTGGCCTCCAAAACTGAGAGAGAGCACAGTTCTGCATTTCAAGGCACCCAGTAGATGTTAATTTATCACAGCTGTCCTAGGACCCTGATAGGCCACTGTGCAGAGAAACCCATCCTGCATGTGTGCTTTGTGGACTTGTGTGTGTGTGTATGTGTGTGTACGCTTTAATATTTATTAATCTGGCTGCATTGAGTCTTAGTTGCTACACTTGCACTCAGTAGTTGCAAGGCATGAGCTTAGTTGCTTCTAGGCCTGTGGGATCTTAGTTCCCTGACCAGGGATTGAACCTGCATTCCCTGCATTGCAAGGCAGAGTCTTAACCCCTGGACCATCAGGGAAGGGCTGTGGTTTTATTTTGAATTGAAATAATTGCTAATATTTATATACAGGGATAGTTCATATAAAACCCTGGCTTCTGTTTTGTCTTGAAACATCCAAGGAGGTGACAGTCACCCTGGGATTTCCTCCCACGGTCATCTCGGAGCTAAGCAGAGCTGTCCCTGTGTAAACATCTGTGTGGTCTGGTGCTGGAGTCCTGTTACTCCCAAGGCTGAATCTGCTCCGCTGGTTTACGCCACCTGCCCGCTTTCTTTGTCCTTTCTGGCTTCATTGACTCAGGATTATTTTAAACCTTGCTCCTCGTTTTTAGAGAGGAAAAAAGTGGAACCCAGAAATAGCCTCCCCTGCCTCGCATCGCCCAGCGTGTCTGAGCCAGAGCCGACCCGAGTCCGGGCACTTCCTCTGTGCCACTCCCACCTACAGAATGCCACAAGATGTTCCCCCAAGCAGGCAGCACAGACTTCTAGATTTCACAGACCAGCTTCCAAAAATTTCAAGGAATCGACAAAGAGTTTCCCACATTTTATTTTGCCAAGAGAGAATGTTTTTTTAAAAAAAAGAACACTGCCACACCATCTTTTCCTTGGAATAAAAAGGTGATTTTATCACCAACAAAGCAGGAAACACAGAAGCTCAGAGCAGAAATTCACATTGTGTTGGCTCATACAGCTGTTCATGAGTTTCTCTCAAATTTCACCTCCTTCCTTCCTCATCTCCTGTCCCCTGCCCCCCTCCTCTGGCTTCTTAGCTGTTCTCTGAAAGCATGAGGTCATTCCTGCCTAGGGTCTGTACTTCACCGTTCCCTATCTCCGATACACCTTTCCCTGAGATCTTCAAGACTCACTGCTTCAAATCACTCAGGTCTCTGCTTAGAATGTTACCTATGGTCTGTCCTCACTTGACAACATATTCTGAACTCCTTTGGATTCTCTGGGCTTTTTTTTTTTTGATTCTTACTACTACTACTACTACATTGTCCGTATGTATTTATTTACTGTTTATTTGTTCACACTCTGATAAGAGCTCGAGAGGAGCAAAGATTGCTGTCTTCTTCAATGCTTGGAAGAGTGCCTAGCACAAGAAGATGCTTAATACATTGTATTGAATTGGATCAAACAAAGTATACCATAGGGTTTCCCTGGTAGCTCAGCTGGTAAAGAATCTGCCTGCCATGCAGGAGACCCCAGTTGGATTCCTGGATTTGGAAGATTCCCCTGAGAAAGGATAGGCTACCCACTCCAGTATTCTTGGGCTTCAATGATGGCTCAGATGGTAAAGAATCCAACTGCAATGCAGGGGACCTGGGTTTGATCCCTGGGTTGGGAAGATCCCCTGGAGAAGGGAATGGCCACCCACTCCAGTATTCTTGCCCAGAGAATTCCATGGCTCATCCATGGGGTTGCAAAGAGTCAGACATGACTGAGTGACTTTCACTCACTTTCAAAGTATACTACACTATATTGACCAAATCTCACTTACTGTAAAGCCTCCAACATCATCTTAATTTCTCCTCATGTTGCTTGGGACAGGTGAAAATGTTATCCTATATTGTTACCTATCAGTTTGAGGTTTGACTCTTGAACAACACTGTGGTGGTAAGGAATCGACAAAGAGTTTCCCACATTTTATTTTGCCAAGAGAGAATGTTTTTAAAAAGAACACTGCCACACCATCTTTTCCTTGGAATAAAAAGGTGATTTTATCACCAACAAAGCAGGAAACACAGAAGCTCAGAGCAGAAATTCACATTGTGTTGGCTCATACAGCTGTTCATGAGTTTCTCTCAAATTTCACCTCCTTCCTTCCTCATCTCCTGTCCCCTGCCCCCCTCCTCTGGCTTCTTAGCTGTTCTCTGAAAGCATGAGGTCATTCCTGCCTAGGGTCTGTACTTCACCGTTCCCTATCTCCGATACACCTTTCCCTGAGATCTTCAAGACTCACTGCTTCAAATCACTCAGGTCTCTGCTTAGAATGTTACCTATGGTCTGTCCTCACTTGACAACATATTCTGAACTCCTTTGGATTCTCTGGGCTTTTTTTTTTTTGATTCTTACTACTACTACTACTACATTGTCCGTATGTATTTATTTACTGTTTATTTGTTCACACTCTGATAAGAGCTCGAGAGGAGCAAAGATTGCTGTCTTCTTCAATGCTTGGAAGAGTGCCTAGCACAAGAAGATGCTTAATACATTGTATTGAATTGGATCAAACAAAGTATACCATAGGGTTTCCCTGGTAGCTCAGCTGGTAAAGAATCTGCCTGCCATGCAGGAGACCCCAGTTGGATTCCTGGATTTGGAAGATTCCCCTGAGAAAGGATAGGCTACCCACTCCAGTATTCTTGGGCTTCAATGATGGCTCAGATGGTAAAGAATCCAACTGCAATGCAGGGGACCTGGGTTTGATCCCTGGGTTGGGAAGATCCCCTGGAGAAGGGAATGGCCACCCACTCCAGTATTCTTGCCCAGAGAATTCCATGGCTCATCCATGGGGTTGCAAAGAGTCAGACATGACTGAGTGACTTTCACTCACTTTCAAAGTATACTACACTATATTGACCAAATCTCACTTACTGTAAAGCCTCCAACATCATCTTAATTTCTCCTCATGTTGCTTGGGACAGGTGAAAATGTTATCCTATATTGTTACCTATCAGTTTGAGGTTTGACTCTTGAACAACACTGTGGTGGTAAGATTCCCCTAGGTTCTGAACCCTTGCTGGTATTTTGGTTTGGGGCAGCAGGAATCATTCTGTGTAAAGATCTTGTAGCTTTTGACGACTTATCCTCTCTTAAAAGACCTGTGTGCGTGCGTGTGTGTTCAGTCGCTAAGTCGTGTTAGACTCTTTGTGATCCTGTGGACTGTAACCAGCCAAGCTCCTCTGTCTGTGAAAATTTGCAGGCAAGAATACTGGAGTCAGTTGCCGTTTTCTCCTCCAGGGGAATCTTCCCAACCCAGGGATCGAACTGCCATCTTTTGCATCTCCTGCATTGGACAGGCAGATTCTTTACCATTGCAGCATCTAGGAAACCCCAAAGAACCTTATCTCCAATCAAAAGACATGAAAACGAAAAATCTATCACCAAACAAACCACTGGACAGCAATTCTTTAGGGGGGTTTCTACAAGCTTCCATAATGACCTTCTGTCCCAGAGCAGGGGAAAAATAACGCACAAGTCCAAAGCATATACATCACATATAAAGTATGCAGAAATTATGTTATTCCATCCGTGTTCATCATTTTTTAATATCCGAGGTTCACGAAACTATAAAAAACCAATAGATTTATCTTTGGTTTTCATTTCTAGTCATCAGCTTGTCAGAGAAAAAAAGAAGAAAGAAAAACTGTAACTTTATTCTCAGTAGTGCTACCGTCTCCGTATTGCCGCAAAAGGTAAACGTAGAGGAAGCGAATCCACTTTGGATTAAGTCGAAGGCGCTTGAAGAAGCAAAATTCTGCATTGTTTGGCGTTCGAAAAGTGAGACACTAGTTAGGAGTAGGGGCTGTGATGTCAGATGTAGGTTTGGATCCTGGTGTTGACGCTTAAAGTGGTATGTCCCTGATCCAGCTGTGTGACCAGGATCCTTCATCTGAAAAGCTGAACTGACATTAGTCGCACCTCCTGGAAGTGTTGCCAAGACTGAGTGAAATTATACATGCAAATTGCCTGACCTAGAGTAAGGACTGAATATTAATGCCTAAGGTTAGTGTTGGTTGCTTGGTGGTAAAAAATCTGCCTGCCAATGCAAGAGACGTGGGTTTGATCCCTGCGTTGGGAAGATCCCCTAAAGAAGGAAATGGCAACCCACTCCAGTGTCCCTGTATGGGACATTCAGTGGAGAGAGAAGCCTGAGCGAGCTATAGTCCATGGAGGTCACAAAGAGTCAGATAAGACTTAGCGACTAAACAAGAGCAACAATAAGGGTATTATTGTTTGAAATGGCATGTGGTTCTGTTACATTCAAGAATGTGCAATCCTGGATGGGAGAGAAGTTTGGGAGAGAATGGTTACATGTATACATAAGGCTGAGTCCCTTTGCTGTCCACCGGAAATTATCACAGCACTGTTAATTGGCTATACTCTGATATAAAATAAAAAGTTGTCATAGAGCATTGGCTCTGTGAAAACTTGAAGGGGTGGGGTGGGGACGGAAGTGGGGAGTTCAGGATGGAGGGGACATATGTATGCCTATGGCTGATTCATACTGATATATGCCGAAAAACCATCACAGTATTGCAGTTATCTTCCAATTAAAATAAATAAATAACTTAAAAAAGAAGAATAAGTTTAGGGCTTCCCTGGTAGTCCAGTTGGTAAAGAGTCTGCCTTACAGTGCAAAGGGTACCAGTTTGATCCCTGGCCTAGGAAGATCTCACATGCCACAGAATGGCTGGACCAGTGTTTCCAGTTTCAAGCCAGAGCTCTGGAGTGTGTGCACCCAGAGCCGGTGCTCTGCAGTGAGAGAGGCCACTGCAATGGGAGGCCCACATGGGCCAAAGAATAAAGACAGATGAAAATAAATAAATCAAAAGCCAATAAAAGAGGCCAAAATTAAAAAAAGAAGAACAAGTTTAAAACAAAAAGAATAAAAAAAGGCGTGTCAAAGTTGAAAAAAAAGCGATGTCCAAGAATATAAGCTATTGACAAAAGTGGGGATGATACAGAGCAGTTTGGTCTATCTGCTTCATCTTCATAACAGCAACAGCTACAGCCCATGCGAAGAGCTGACTCATTGGAAAAGATGCTGGTGCTGGGAAAGATTTAGGGCAAGAGGAGAAGGGGGTGTCAGAGGATGAGATGGTTGGAAGGCTTTTCTGACTCCATAGACATGATCTTGAGCAAACTCTGGGAGACAGTGAAGGACAGGGAAACCTGGTATGCTGCCGTGGGATTTGCAAAGAATCGGACATGACATAGTGACTGAACAACAAAACACAATAACCTGACAAGTCCTTCCTATAAGCTAAACCCTTGATATACCTTCTTTCATTTAATAGTAACAACAGCTCTATGAGGGAAACCTGTCGTGACCTGCACTGGGGAGGAGAAGATTGACTACCAGAGTTTGAGACATTGTCCATAAAAGTGGTTAGAGGCGGGGCTGGCAGTAGGTCCCAGAAAGTTGGGAATTCAGCATGGAAATGTCTATTAGACACTCATGGGTTTACATGCAAAAAGGGGGCAAAACCATTTTTAGAGGATTTATTTTCTTCAACTGGCTAAATATTTTGCTTTCTAACTTTTCTGACAGATGGACAGACACGCAGACAGACCGAAAGAAAAGAATGCATCAACCCTATAGGAAAATCCTCAGTGAAACCATGGATCGTGTGACTGGTTAGAACCCAAGAACCTTGGCCTCCACAGTAGACAGAAAACACTCTGCCCTTTGGGACTTACTCTAAAATAATACCCTGGAAGAAGGGCCCCAGTTAGTATCTTCTCCTGCTGAGGTAGGAGATGAGAGTTTGAATTCTTCTCATGTAGAGACTGAGCAATTTTTATTCTCTTCCCCCTTTCTTTTTTCTATCAGAAGATTTGAATGCTAAGCCTCCCCATTCTTTGAGAGAAATGGAATGAAATTTTGGCTAATTCTGACTCTGAGCCCCTAAAATCTTCAAGATTTAGAATTGTGAAAGAACAAAGAAGGAGGAGCAGAGGCAATGGGGGGCTCTGGTCTCAGCAAGAAAACCATTCTTGTAGCATCGGATTTACAAGGGATTTCAGTTGATGGAGGAGCAGTGGGCTCTAAAGGTCCCTGTGATCTGAACTGAAGAGGCTTTTCGAGAAGACAGACTGATGGATGCTTTGAAGGAGTTAGATGGGGACGAGTGACCTTGACTGTGGAGTCTCAGCAGTGAGGTGCATGGGTAGAAAGACAGAAGCCATGCAGCTATGCAGCTGTAGCCAGCAGCCATCGTGTGTTGTCACCATGAACTACTGCTTGCCACCACACCTCTGGTGTGTCAGAATCCAGCATCTAACCAGTCACTCCCTGGATGAAATGGGATTCATTTGTATCCTAAGACATCACTCACTTTCAGTTTGACTTACTCTATGTAGAAATCCCCACTTGCCAAGCCCTGGACACTGGGAGACCTCCCAAACAGGTGGTGTGATGGACGGGTGAGGGGATGGTGGAGAAACCCCGTGTGTGTGTGTCAGGACTGCACACTGAACGAACCAGCCTCAGACTTCCAACCTGGGAGAGCAGTTGGCAGCACCCTGGTTGTGTGTGCAACACACCAGGAGCCTACGGCTAAGTCAACTGACCACTTAGGAGAACGCTTTGGAACCAGAAAGCAGGACCGCCATTTTTGCCCAAGCGTTGCTCTTCGTAACAAAACCACTCTTTTTTCTCCAGCCTTGGCTTCTTCAGGAGCCAGAGGAAGGCGTCAGTGTTCTAGGACAAAGGTTTTCATGAGTTAAGGTACTTTGGTAATGGGCAAACTGTGATCCTCCTCTTGTTTCAGGGATTGTTTGCACACTTGCATTGTTGCTCTTGGCTGTTCTGCCTCTTGACTCACTGGGCTAGTATCCTGGAGAGCCATGTTCACACCTCCATGCTTTACAAGGAGCACATCTTCCCTAAAACCCAAGGCCTTCCGGGCCATGGCAGGATGACAGAGGACTTGGCCATTGCTATAGCAACAGAGTCATTAGACATAATCAAGCCTCCATCCAAATAGTGGCTTGGATGGAAGAGGGTTGTAAAGCTCCTGCTGGAAGTTCTGCTGGAGTTGGCAATTGTATCCTGAAAATGTTGGCACAGCTCTGTCAAGGCAGTATCCCTATGCCAAGCCCGAAGCTCCAGGAGCCAAGATGGCTTTTCTATTTGGGTCTTTCCCATAGGGATCTCTAGCAATACACCATCCTGAAGCATTGGAGGAAAGAAAAATCACAAACTTCCCTGTCAGATACTGATACTGCAGGATGATGCTTCCAACATTCTAAGTGTGTTGAGAAGAGAACACGTGAGCCCAGATAATCCTAATTTATGATTTGCCTTCTCTCTGCCTTCTCCTCCTTTCTCTCCCCTCCCATCCTGCAGGCAGGGGATTCTGGCTTTGGGGAGGTTGGGCAGGATGTCCAAGATGGGCCACCAGCACAACTTCCTGGTTTTTGTTTTAAAAATACTATGAAGAAAGTCTGAACATCCTAAAGTTGCCAAGAACTTTGTCCTGCTGGCTGGCAGCCTTCTACAGAGGTGATGCATCCCTAGTTTTTCTTTGGAAAGTCTGAGCTTTCCTTGCAGATCTTCCAGGTCTGGGCTTTGCCTTCTGACATGGTGATCTTTGCTGTGCTGAGTGGAATCACCTTCTACGGGGTGGACACTCTCCAGCTTTCCACCATGCCCACTGCTCCTTTAGCAAGGAGCCAAACTCAGGACCTTAAGACTGTCTTTCTCATTTATCGCTCTGTGTGAGGTCTTCTCTGACCTGCCTTAGAAAAATCCAGACCCTCAACTCCAGCCTCCCTTTCTTTCCCTGTCCTGTTTTTATTTTTCTCGATAGTATTTTTTTCATTTAATATAATCTACTTGGTACATGTTTACTTATTATCAGCCTCTCCTACCTTGATAAGAGAAATGATGTTGAGAGTTTCGTACACTGCTGACAAAGTGCCTGACAAAGGAGGTGCTCAATAAATATTCTCTTTTAATTTTTTTTATTTAAAAACATTTTTGGCCTCTTTTATTGATTTTTTTATCCATTTATTTTCATCCATCTTTTTTTTTACCTTTTATTTTACTCTTAACTTTTACAGAGTTTTGTTGTTTACAGATATGTACGTTCCCAGATTAGTCATATGTATATCCCCCCATCCCACCCCTCCAGACCATTACACAGCACCCCTGCAGGATTTATTCTTTGGCCTGTGTGGGCCTCTCATCACAGAGCACTGGCTCTGGGTGCATGTGCTCCAGAGAGCTGGCTCGCAATCAGACACACCGGCCTAGCTGTTCTGTGGCATGTGGGATCTTCCCGGGCAAGGGATTGAACTGGTGCTCCCTGCACTGCAAGGCGGGCTCTTTACCCACTGAACCACCAGGGAAGTCCTAAATATTCTTTTTTTTTTTTTTTTCGCTTTTTTTTTGTGGGGGTAGGGCCACTTCTATTGGTCTTTCATTTGTCTATTTTCATCCATCTTTGTTCTTTGGCCCATGTGGGCCTCCCATCACAGTGGCGTCTATTGTTGCAGAGCACCGGCTCTGGGTGCACGCGCTCCAGAGCTCCGGCTCGGTAATTGGACACATCGGTCCAGCTGCTCCACGGCACATGGGATCTTCCCAGGCCAGGGATCGAACCGGCGCCCCTTGCACTGTAAAGCAGTGTCCTTACCCACTGGACCACCAGGAAAGCCCCCTAAATATTCTTAAATGAAAGGATGCATGCTCTAGGAATCCATGCTTCTGCTAAGATTGGGAAACAAAGAATGTTTCTGAGTGACTTTTCTTGCACCTAGACAGCTTTGGCTCATTCGTGTTATCTGCTTTAATTCTGTGGGTCTGACACAGAAACAGAAGGAGGCCAGAAGCTGGTTTACAAGGTCTGGGTTCTTTAGTACTGGAGAATGTAAATGGGTGCAGCCACTGTGGAAAACAACACAGAGGTTTCTCCACAAACGAAAAACAGAACTACCATATGACCCAGCAGTCACACTTCTGGGTATATATCTCCCCGAAGCAAAATCACTGATCTGAAAACATACAAGTACTGAGGTGTTCATAGCAGCTTTATTTACAATAGCCCAAGATAATGGAGGTAGTCCAAGTGTCCATCAACAGATGAATGGATAAAGAAAATCCGGTATAGATATACACAATGGAATATTACTCAGCCTTAAAAAAGAGGGAAAATTTGCCATTTGCAGCAACATGGCTGGACTTGGAGGGTAATAGCTAAGTGAAATAAGTTAGAGAAAGCCAAATACTGTGTGATATCACTTATAAGTGGAATCTAAAACAATACAACAAACTTGTGAATATAATAAAAAAGAAACAGATTCAAATACAGAGAACAAACTAGTGGTTACCAGTGGGGAGAGGGAAGAGGAGAGGGGCACATTAGCGGAAGGGGTTTAAGAGGTACAAACTATTAGGCAAAAAGTAAGTTATAAGGCTATACTGTACAACAAAGGGAACATAGCAAATACTTTATAATGACTATAAATGGAGGATAACTTAAACAACATGAATTACCATATTATAAACTGCAATTTATACACTATTGTATCTACCTCAAAAAAAAAAAAACAAAACCAAAAACGAAGATTGGTGCAGAATCAGGAGAGAATCACTGAAAGAGCCAAAAGATCCCAGTGACCTGCTCCTTGGCATTGCATGATATTCCCAGCTCGACAGATCCTCAAGTAGTGGCTCTCAGTGCTGTCACATGCAAATCCCTTTTTCAAACAGATGTGTCAGAACAGCTTGTCTTGGTTGAGGTTCCCGAGAAGACCCCAAGACAAAGCCACGAGTTTAAGTGTAGATAGGAGATGATCCCCAGAGGTGCCCCCAGGGGAGTGAATGGCCAGGAGCAAGTTCAGAAGCCTGATCAAGGAAGTTACCATCATGGGAAACTAGGATGTCTCACCTTCAGTTCACCCCCTGTCATTGGTCAAGGGCTGCTTCAAGGACAAGGGGAATGCACCGAGGCTGAGGGTGGCAGGTGAGGGCCGGGGATATCTTTCTCTATGTGGGAACAAATGCTCTGGGGAAGAGTTAGACATCAGCAGCGTCTGTCAAGCACTCCTTTACAAACCTAAACTCCTTTATCTATACTCATGATTTTTTTAAAGGACAAATAAGAGGAAAATATTTGTAATAAAATAATCCTATGCAGGAGCAGGAGGAGAGCTGATGTACTGGAAATGGAGGCCCACCTCGCAACACCCAATTCTGCCAGGACCACGGTCAGGCTGGCTTGACTGCCAATGCCACCGCTTACAGAATTGTGGACTGAGATTCAGTGTGCTTATCACGGGACTTAGCAAACTCTGGCCAGTGGCCAATAAAATCCACTGTTTTTATATGGCTTTCTTATCTACTTTTGTATGGCCCATGAGATAGGAATGGCTTTTACATTGTTAAATGGCTGAAACAAAAGAAGAACACTATTTTGAGACATATGAAAATTACAGGAAATTCACATTTCAGTGCCCACAAGTTTTATTAGGATACAGCCAAAAATCCCATGGACAGAGGAGCTTGGTAGACTGTAGTCCAGTGAGTTGCAAAGAGTTGGACACAACTGAAGCAACTTAGCATGCACATATGCACATAGATGCCAACCTTTAGATACCTGGGCTGACACACTAGAATACATGATAAGGCAGTCTGATGCCCTCATACGCTGGAACACTGGACTCATTGACCTTGATTACAGATCAAGACTTGTGTGTTACATTAGACACTCAAATGCCATTCACGATATTTCTCTCACAATGAAATCTTCTGATACGTGGAACCAACCTTAGTTTGGTTAGAACAACGTATCAGTTTTTTTTCTTTTTCTTTCTTTAATTTCCAGTTTGTATAATAGTTAGTAGTAGCAATGTTAGTCACTCAGTAGTGTCCTACTCTTTGGAACCCCATGGACTGTAGCCTGCCAGACTCCTCTGTCCATGGCATTCTCCAGGCTGGAATACTGGAGTGGGTAGCTATTCCCTTCTCCAGGGGATGTTCCCGACTCAGAGATTGAACCTGGGTCTCATACACTGCAGGCTGATTCTTTACCATCTGAATCACCAAGGAAGCCCATATGAGAGTTACTTCTTGCAAAATTCAGTGTATATTAAAACTATGTGAAAAGTACTTTGTAAGCCTATGTCAAAAGGACTTAAGGTCTAGTTTCAGGGAGTTATAAACGGGTTCTTCATCTATATGAATGTCTGTTGGACATTCAGAAGTCAGGCTCCCTGACAATTCTTTTTCTGTTTGTTTAAATTTTGGCCTCTTTTATTGGTTTTTATTTATTTGTTTTCATCCATTTTTATTCTTCGGTCTGTGTGGGCCTCCCTTTGCAGTGGCCTCTCTTGTTGCAGAGCGCTGGGCTTCAGAGCGCTGGCTCTTAATAGGACACACTGGCCCAGCCTCTCCGCGGCATGTGGGATCTTCCCAGGCCAGGGATCAAACTGGTGCCCCTTGCACTACAAGGCAGACTCTTTACCCACTGGACCACCAGGGAAGCCCGTCCCTGACAATTCTTCATGGCATGCGACTGTCTCATGAATTGCAGAACTTTTGGCATCTCTGGTCTCAGACCACTAAGTGCCAGCGACACCTCTAATTCTTTCTGATTACTGACTCCCCAAAATAATTCCTGGAAATCCCCACTAGGGGCAGTATTGCTCCCATTCAACATCAGAAACTGTTGATTTAAAGAAAGAATGGAGGGACTTCCTGGTGGTCCAGTGGTTAAGAGTCTGCCTTGCAATGCAGGGGCTGTGGGTTTGATTCTTGGTTGGGGAGTTAAGATCCCACATACCACGGGACAACTAAGCTCGTGAGTCACAACTAGACAAAACCCAAGTGCCACAACAAGGTCCCACCACAGCCAAAAATAATAACAATGAAAAAAATAAAAAAGTTAAGCAGAGAAGTATTATATAACATCCTTCATATATGGAATCTAAAAACAAATGATACAAATGAACTTACAAAACTGAAGGAGACTCACGACTTAGAGAATGTTGTAATACTGTTAGTCACTCAGTAGTGCCCTACTCTTTGGAACCCCATGGACTGTAGCCTGCCAGACTCCTCTGTCCATGGCATTCTCCAGGCTGGAATACTGGAGTGGGTAGCTATTCCCTTCTCCAGGGGATGTTCCCGACTCAGAGATTGAACCTGGGTCTCATACACTGCAGGCTGATTCTTTACCATCTGAATCACCAAGGAAGCCCATATGAGAGTTACTTCTTGCAAAATTCAGTGTATATTAAAACTATGTGAAAAGTACTTTGTAAGCCTATGTCAAAAGGACTTAAGGTCTAGTTTCAGGGAGTTATAAACGGGTTCTTCATCTATATGAATGTCTGTTGGACATTCAGAAGTCAGGCTCCCTGACAATTCTTTTTCTGTTTGTTTAAATTTTGGCCTCTTTTATTGGTTTTTATTTATTTGTTTTCATCCATTTTTATTCTTCGGTCTGTGTGGGCCTCCCTTTGCAGTGGCCTCTCTTGTTGCAGAGCGCTGGGCTTCAGAGCGCTGGCTCTTAATAGGACACACTGGCCCAGCCTCTCCGCGGCATGTGGGATCTTCCCAGGCCAGGGATCAAACTGGTGCCCCTTGCACTACAAGGCAGACTCTTTACCCACTGGACCACCAGGGAAGCCCGTCCCTGACAATTCTTCATGGCATGCGACTGTCTCATGAATTGCAGAACTTTTGGCATCTCTGGTCTCAGACCACTAAGTGCCAGCGACACCTCTAATTCTTTCTGATTACTGACTCCCCAAAATAATTCCTGGAAATCCCCACTAGGGGCAGTATTGCTCCCATTCAACATCAGAAACTGTTGATTTAAAGAAAGAATGGAGGGACTTCCTGGTGGTCCAGTGGTTAAGAGTCTGCCTTGCAATGCAGGGGCTGTGGGTTTGATTCTTGGTTGGGGAGTTAAGATCCCACATACCACGGGACAACTAAGCTCGTGAGTCACAACTAGACAAAACCCAAGTGCCACAACAAGGTCCCACCACAGCCAAAAATAATAACAATGAAAAAAATAAAAAAGTTAAGCAGAGAAGTATTATATAACATCCTTCATATATGGAATCTAAAAACAAATGATACAAATGAACTTACAAAACTGAAGGAGACTCACGACTTAGAGAATGAACTTATGGTAGCCTGTACACCATGCTATATTTGGAATAGATAACCAACAAGTACCTACTGTAGCGCACATGGAACTCTGCTCAATGTTGTGTGGCAGTCTGAATGAGAGCAGAGTTTGGGGGAGGATGGATACATGTATATATACGGCTGAGCCCTTTTACTGTTTACCTAAAACTATCACAACATTGTTAATCAACTATACCCCAAAGCAAAATAAAAAGTTAAAAATAAAGGGTGGATGGGAAACCCCAAGAGTGACTGAAATATGATTTCCCATTAACTGAGATGAATGGGAATTTGAAATGAAAATTTACGTTGAGTTATAGGAGGGCTTTGATTTTGCAGGTGTCTCTGGTTTGGTAGCCAGATTCCTGCTCACTCCATAAGCAGAAAGGAATGCTGAAGAATCCTCCGCTTACGACCCAGTGCCGTCATCGTATGAGGAACTATCATTTATCACTAGGGCAATACCTGCCTATTATGTTGCAGGCCTGGGGAAGATGCTAAAATATATCATTTCTCCTGAAGGACAGTTTCCTGCAAAAGTGTCATTCTTTCTTGACCTAGCATCTAAATTCAAAGATCCTGAGCAAATGACAGAGGAGTTGGCTCCTCCGTGGGGTGTGTGCACCAGTGCAGAAGAATCTGACAGGTTGTGGAGTGTGTCCTCTCTTTACCAGACCTTCAACAGTGACAGTGTGGAAAGAACCAGTGAGCACAGACATGCAGGGCCAGTACTGGGGACAGGGTGGGTGGGAACTGCAGAGCCTGTATGGATCACTTGGAGAGTGTGAATTCTCATTGGTTCAAAAGCAAACCCCAAACCAGCTCTCTAGGGTAAGACAAAGGACAGGCCTGAAGTGGCTTCTCCATGCAAAAGTCCACATTAGCTAAAGTGGAAGGGAAATTGGCTATTGGCATTGAACTCGACATATAAATTTCTAATATACGTTTTATCACAGCACAGTGGATAAAAGGGCTGGCTTGGGAGTCACACTTGCCAAGGGCTGGTACCTCAAGTCCGTTGTTTACAAGTGCCAGGTCTTGAGTAAGATACTTAATTTCAGCACCTTAGTTTCCACCTCTGATAAATAGGTACAATGCTACATTTGGGACTATGCAAGAATTGCATAAGATAATCCACATAAAAGCTGAACCCAGTGCCTTGCACACGCTGAAAATGTGCTAAACATTGGCATTATTATTAAAATCGGGACAAAATTGTTGAGTATCACTTGTTTGGCCTGCTGGGAATAAAATAAACTGTAGTTACTACAAGCCTGTGAATTCAGGACAGTATTTTAACTACTTCCAGGACTTGAGTGGCCAGCCCTGTGCCTGATGCACAGTAGAGGTTTGAGAAAAGGTAATGGATTTTGGCTCAGGGGAAGAAGGTATAAAATTCAGGTCAGAATGAGTTGGCCAGAGAAGCACATTCCACCACTACTAGCCCCAAGGAAATGACATCTCAGGACATATAAGGAGGAGACAAGGGTAACAAGCCATGTGCATAATTAGGGCTAAAATGAGCTAAGTCTTATACTATTAACAAATTAATTTGTCATTATTATATTGTGTTTATAATGTATATTTATACTATGGGCTTCCCAGGCAGTTGCCAATGGTAAAGAATCTGCCAATAAAGAAGACATGAGACATGGGTTTGATCCCCGGGTCATGGAGATCCCCTGGAGAAGTAAGTGGGCAATCCATTCCAGTATTCTTGCCTGGGAAATCCCAAGGACACAGGAGCCTGGCTACAGTCCAAAGGGTCATGAAGAGTCAGACACAACTTTGCGAGTAAACCACCACCAAGTCTCTTACCTCTCTATTTGCAAAAGCGTTGTAAATAGATTTTAAATTTAAAAGGAGATTTTTTAGAATTATAGCTAAGTGATCGTTAGCCCAATATTATTTTCCCTAATTTAAGATGGAAAACTGAGGTACAGAGAGGTTAAATAACTTGGCTAAGACCTCACAGCAAGAAAGGGGCAGAGCTAGTGACTGTTGGGTGCCTTTCTGTGAATGAATGTCTCTGATGCTGAGCTTCTTTGTCTACAAAGCAAGATTGTGACTCCTTCACGGAACTGTTGGTGGGAGCAAATGAAATAAATAAATTATTTGGTACACAATAGGCCTTCTGTAAACAGTCCTATGGATATAGACTAAGAGAGCAACCAGGGAGAAGTATTAGACAGGGAATATTTTTAACCTGAAAAACCATTCCATCTTGAACAGATTCATGTTTCCAGTTGTTAGACATATGTCCGCAAGAGACATTAGGCTCTTAAAACAAAAAACAACATCCATAGGATTTTTGGTTTTTAAAATAAAGACATCAAAAACATTCATCTCAAAAGCAAAGGAAGATCCCCTCCGTGGGTTATTTGCCACCTGAGTAAAGTTTTATTTTGGCTTTATCAAGTGGCAAAGGACCATTAAAAACATCTCAATGAATGAATGGTTTACACAATTTATTTTGTGTAAGAAGTCTAATTTACCATTTGAATTTATGCAGAAATTTGGTGAATTTTCCCATCAAATGGGAATGAAAATGAGCTGGAAATGAAAAAGAAAAAAGAAAAATGTAACTAGAACTTTTTTTTTTTTTTTTCTATTTCAGTTTCTATGATTCTGTTTCAGTTTACCAGGTTCAGTGGCTGTACAGAAACAATCCACAGCTGGTTTTGCATGTTTTTTCCCCCTAAAGACACAGAAAAGAAAACTGTCTTGTAAGTGAAAAAGATGTGAGGTGGCAAATGAGAAGGCATTGCTTCTGTCTCATGGCAACAGTCTGTGCGTTAGGTGCACTGTGGCCCTTCAAAGAGATAGGAGTTCGTGGTAGTAAGGTGGTAAATGTGAAAACGAAATTAAAACAACCACCTCTGGTTCTTTCTAGGAAGAATTTTCCACTGCGAAAATTCAGACCGGGTTTGTTTTCATAGAAAGATCGTCTTGTTTCTGTGTTCTGCTCTGGTGGCCTGCACCATCATGTCTCCCGTTTGTATGCAATTGCTCACTCTAAGAATAAACGGAGTCAGGAGGTCCCCACGGGGGGTCGCCCAGGGAGAGCCCTAGGAGACGCAAATATCACGCGTCTGAGAGCTCAGAGATCTGGGGACTTCACTCAACCACAGTGAGCATACAGAGAACGCAGCACTTGAACAGGCAAGAGCAAGTCAGCCTTTCTCTCTAAATTGAAGGGGTTATTTTCATTCCTGTGTGTACACGTGCTAAGTCTCTTCAGTCATGTCCGACTCTTTGTGACAACATGGACTGTAGCCCATCAAGCTCCACTGTCCATGGAATTCTCTAGGCAGGAATACTGGAGAGGGTTGCCATGCCCTCCTCCAGGGGATCTACCCCACCCAGGGATTGAAGCTGTGTCTCTTGGGTCTCCTGCAATGGCAGGTGGGTTCTTTATCACTAGCGCCACCTAGGAAGCTCATTTTCATTCCTAGTATTCTTAAAATAGATACTTCCATTTTCAAAGATATGTAATTATTTTGGGGGACCTGGCTGCTGTCGTCCATGAGGTCACAAAGAGTCGGACAGGACTACATAACTGAACTGAACTGAATAAACAACTTCCAGAAGATTTTCTACCAGGAGCTAATTTTCTTTTTAATCATTCATCTACAGTAGCTTAGAAATTAATTAGGAGCTATTTCATTTTAATTTTTTCTTGTTATTTATTTACTTTTGGTTGTCTTGGGTCTCCGTTGCTGTGCGTGGCCTTTCTCTAGTTGGGGCAAATCGAGTTGCTCTTCGCAGGTGTGCACAAGCTTCTCATTGTAGCAATTTCTCTTGTTGTGGTACACAGGCTCCAGCTGCAGACTTTAGTAGTTGTGCTGCATGGACTTAGTTGCTCCTACGCAGGTGCAATCTTTTGGAGCAGGAAATGAACCCATGTCCCCTCCATTGACAGATGGATTTTTCACCACTGTACCGCTGGAGAAGTCCAGAGGTTATTTTAAATGGAACTGAAAACTTGCTTTTAAAATTTAGTTCTCTTTTAGGGACTTTCCTGGTGGCCCAGTGGCTAAGTGCATGCTCCCAGAGCAGGGGGCCTGGGTTCGATCCCTAGTCAGGGAACTAAATCCCACATGCCACAACTAAGACCCCGTGCAGCCAAATAAATAAATAACTTAAAAAATATAGTTCTATTCTAGTTATATATAAACCCAGTCTATAGGATGATGAAAACTTACTGGACAAGTTCATTATAATATTAAAACATACTTTTTTGTAAGTAATACAAATTATTTATATGCTAACAGATGAACTTGGGGAGATCTTTTCATGGTGATAAGTGGAGAAATTAGGCAAGCATGTAAAAGAAGAGGATTGGAAACAGGTGTTATTTACTGGACATGGTATAGATGGTTGCTCACGTCGGGTAATTTTTAGTAATACCAAAAAGATTTGCAGCTCCCCGAATGTCCTTTCCCTAGGTTGGGAAGATCCTCTTGAGTAGGAAATGGCAACTCACTCCAGTATTCTTGCCTGGAAAATTCCCTGGACAAAGGAGCCTGGTGGGTCCATAGGATGGTAAAGAGACATAGCTGAGCAACTGAGCACACACTCATGCAACTGTTATTCCATCAGCTTTGAAGCTAATGCCTGAAATCCTCATTTTATTTCTTCGGCTTATGGCATCAAAGGTCTCTAATGGGATGCATAGGGAACGTTAAGTCATCACTGGTAATTATCAACTTGGTGTAAACTCATTTATGAGAGTAGGACTTCCCTGGTGGTCCAGTGGTGATGAATCCACCTGCCAACTCAGGGGATGTGATTCTGTCCCTGGTCTGGGAAGATTCCACGTGCCACAGGGCAACTAAGCTTGTGGGTCACAACTCTGTAGTCCCCACTCTAGAGCCTGTGCTCTGTAACAAGAGAAACCACTGCTATGAGAAACCTGTGCACAGCAAATAGAGATTAGCCCTTAAAGCTGTAACTAGAGAAAGCCTGTGCAGCAACGAAGACCTAGAGAGAAAGAGAACTGCATGAGCCTATTTCTAGTTGGCTTGTGAAGACCTGTAAGAGGATGCAAGCTAGCTGGTTTTTACTGAGAAAAGTGGGGTGACAAAGATTTGGGCTTCTGGAAAGGTGCAGGGTTGGTCAGCTATGCAGCAAATGGGAGAAAAATAGCTGAGCTTAGGTAAGGCATCAGAATGGAACATGGAGAGATGACCTGGCTCTAACTAAGGTCCCAACATAACATACAACTCCACACCTGAATTATGCTTTTCTGTGTCTTTTCATGTGGACCCAGATGGGTTTTAGAATCTAAAACCCAGATCGCCAAAGAGACAGTGATGATAATCTTATAAAGGAGACATAAAAAGAAAATGATAGTTACTTTTTATTGTGCATGTAGTATGTATCAGCCACGGTATTAAGTATTTCGTACACATTCTGTCTCTTTAATCAGTGATGGTTGCTCAGTTTCGTCCAGCTCCTTGCAACCCCATGGACGATTGCCCCCAGGCTCCTCTGTCCATGGAATTCTCCAGGCAAGAATACTGGAGTGGGTGGCCATTTCCTTCTCCAGGTCTGTCTCTTAATGGTTCACAATAAATTTGTAATGAAAGAATTTGATGTTGGGAGTTTGCTAAAGTTCACAAAACCATAAATAAAGAATTTGAACTCAAATCTGTCTGACCTTAATTTTCTTCCTTGAGGTCAGTAGGTATGTGTATGTCTGACTCTTTTTTATACCAGGTAGAGAAAGCAGTTTGCTTTTAAAGGGGCCACATGCTTGGATCAGGCTGACGTGAGATAGATAATCTCTACATTTTAGATTCAACTGATTTGAGATGTTAATCGACTCTACAAGATCCCTTCTTTGAAGTACCTAGCTTACTGTTTGGCTGAATAAATATGAGATGGGAATCTTGGTAAGCATCTTCAGAATTTTGCCTACTACATATAGTCTTCCAAAATTTTGGATTGATAGTTGAGTTAATTTTTTATGGGACCTGGAATGATACACCTTTTGACAGAGAATCAGTGAATACTTGTAAACACTGAAATTAACATCATAGAGTTAAGTATCATTAGAATCCTTTTTGCAAAAAAAAAAAGGTATTTTCCTCATTTTTTTTCCCCTCCATCATAGACTCTTTGGGTTATAATGCTATGTTGTTTCATCAGACATTTTTTGAAGTTTGCAATTTGTTTGGAGTTCAAAGATAATGTCACTCCTTCCTCTCCGATTTTTAATAATGCAAAATATTCTATAACCAATTCTTGGATAAAAACACAGCTGACAGAAAAAAATCTTTTCACTCAATAAGAGAAAACAGTGAATTAATGAGTATTTAGTTTAATTTTCTAAAAAATCAGTATTGGCAGATTAGACATTGACAAAAATTATTCTGGTTCAATTTGTGGATCAAATGCAAATAGCCCCTTCTTTGCTTCTTTCTAATGGATTGCAATTGAAATGTTACATTTTCTTTAGACTGACAGAGAAAAATTCCCAGCAATTGGGCAAATGTTACATTTTCTCTTTAATCAGTGATGGTTGCTCAGTTTCGTCCAGCTCCTTGCAACCCCATGGACGATTGCCCCCAGGCTCCTCTGTCCATGGAATTCTCCAGGCAAGAATACTGGAGTGGGTGGCCATTTCCTTCTCCAGGTCTGTCTCTTAATGGTTCACAATAAATTTGTAATGAAAGAATTTGATGTTGGGAGTTTGCTAAAGTTCACAAAACCATAAATAAAGAATTTGAACTCAAATCTGTCTGACCTTAATTTTCTTCCTTGAGGTCAGTAGGTATGTGTATGTCTGACTCTTTTTTATACCAGGTAGAGAAAGCAGTTTGCTTTTAAAGGGGCCACATGCTTGGATCAGGCTGACGTGAGATAGATAATCTCTACATTTTAGATTCAACTGATTTGAGATGTTAATCGACTCTACAAGATCCCTTCTTTGAAGTACCTAGCTTACTGTTTGGCTGAATAAATATGAGATGGGAATCTTGGTAAGCATCTTCAGAATTTTGCCTACTACATATAGTCTTCCAAAATTTTGGATTGATAGTTGAGTTAATTTTTTATGGGACCTGGAATGATACACCTTTTGACAGAGAATCAGTGAATACTTGTAAACACTGAAATTAACATCATAGAGTTAAGTATCATTAGAATCCTTTTTGCAAAAAAAAAAAGGTATTTTCCTCATTTTTTTTCCCCTCCATCATAGACTCTTTGGGTTATAATGCTATGTTGTTTCATCAGACATTTTTTGAAGTTTGCAATTTGTTTGGAGTTCAAAGATAATGTCACTCCTTCCTCTCCGATTTTTAATAATGCAAAATATTCTATAACCAATTCTTGGATAAAAACACAGCTGACAGAAAAAAATCTTTTCACTCAATAAGAGAAAACAGTGAATTAATGAGTATTTAGTTTAATTTTCTAAAAAATCAGTATTGGCAGATTAGACATTGACAAAAATTATTCTGGTTCAATTTGTGGATCAAATGCAAATAGCCCCTTCTTTGCTTCTTTCTAATGGATTGCAATTGAAATGTTACATTTTCTTTTTAGACTGACAGAGAAAAAAATTCCCAGCAGTATTCCGAGGCCAAAAATTATGGCTAGAAAGTAAGTCATTTCATAACAGCTTTACTTCCTAGATGCTGGCTTATCAAAAGTACCCAGGATCTTATTGAAGTGAACTTTTTTTTTTTTTTTTAAATTTTGGCCTCTTTTATTGGTCTTTCATTTATTTATATTCATTCATCTTTGTCCTTTGGCCTGTGTGGGCCTCCCACTGCAGTGGCCTCTCTTGTTGCAAAGCACTGGCTCTGGGCCCATGTGCTCCAGAATACTGGCTTGTAATTGGACACACCAGTCCAGCCATTCCACAACATGTGGGATCTTCCCAGACCAGGGATTGAACTAGCTACCCTTGCACTGCAAGGTGGACTCTTTACCCACTGGACCACCAGGGAAGCCTGAATTGATATCCCCCAGTATGACATATTTGGGTAGCTTCGAGTCTAGGGTTGATGGCTTTCCCAATGGCTCAGTGGTAAAGAATCCATCTGCAATGCAGGAGACATAGGAGATGTGGGAGATGTGGGTTTACTTCTGGGTCCAAAAGATGCCCTGGAGAAGGAAATGGCAGCCCAGTATTCTTGCCTGGAAAGTCCCATGGACAGAGGAGCCTGGTTGGTTACATTTCAAAAGGTCACAAAAGAACCAGACATGACTGAGCAATTGAACACATCCACCTAGGGTTGATAGTCCAACGTAACACAATCCTCAAAAAGCCCCTGAAGCAGAGATTTGCAAAAGACAGCACCATTCTACTTGTCTCTTCCAATCCTGGATTATGGTTTCTTCCTCCAAACTGATTTTCTTTCCTCAAAGTGGCTCAGCAGAGGTATACTAAGAAGTGGAAGAGAGTGGATACCCTCCACAGAGAACCACTTCCCACTGAAAAGGAAATCATTTGTGGTAGGCTGAATAATGGCCCCTTCAATGTCTGCATCCTTGTCTATAGAATTTTTTTATTTTTATTTTTTGGGGGGGGGTGGGGGAAGGAGTGGGGCAGGCGGGCCACTTCTATTGGTCTTTCATTTATCTATTTTCATCCATCTTTGTTCTTTGGCCCATGTGGGCCTCCCATCACAGTGGCCTCTGTTGTCGCAGAGCACTGGCTCTGGGAGTGTGTGCTCCAGAGTTCCAGCTTGGTTATTGGACACATCAGTCCAACTGCTCCGTGGCACGTGGGATCTTCCCAGGCCAGAGATCGAACCGGCGCCCCTTGCACTGCAACGCAGTGTCCTTACTCACTGGACCACCGGGGAAGCCCCAAATGTCTGCATCCTGATCTTCAGAGCCTGTGAATATCTCCCCTTACAAGGACAAAGGGACTCTTGGGATAGGAGTAAATTAAGGATCTTGAAACTGGGGAGATTAGTTTGAGTATGCAGTGGGTCCAAGGGTCCTTTGTCACAAGGGTCCTTATAAGAGAAAGCAAGAAGGTCAGAGCCATTAAAAATGATAAGAACAGAAGAGGTTGAAATAATTCAAGGAAGGAGCGATGAGCCAAAAAGGCAGGGTGCCTCTAGAATTGGAAAAGGCAAGAAAAGAGATTCTCCCTTGAGCCTCAGGAATGAGCCAGCGTTGCCTGCACCTGATTTTGATTTTGCAAGACTGATTTAGACTTCTGACCTCCAGAACTAGAAGATAACAAATTTGTGTCATTTTAAACTTAAGTGGGAAGACAATTTGAAAAAGAATAGATACACGTGTATGTATGTATGTATATATATAAAATGAAATCACTTTGCGGTATATCTGAAACTAACACAATATCAGCAATCAATTATACTCCAATGTAAAATAAACAGCTTAAAAAATTTGTGTTGTTTTAAGTCACTAAATTTGTGACTATTTGTTACAACAGCAGTACACATGGACACATTATCAAAATGTGCCTTAAAACTGTGTGTCTGATTTCTTAATTATTTCAGAAAATAGGAAGTATAGCTCCTTTTCAGAAGCCTTCTAGGAAAGCCACACAATTATTGGAAAGGCTCAGACACACTTCTCATACGGAGAGCTTACACCTCCAAGCCTTCATTAGGTGTCTGGCACTGTTCTGAATGTTTGACAGTTGTATTATTAACTAATTTAATCCTCAAGAGAACTCCTTAAGGTAGGACTAGTACTATGCAATTTGCCAACAAGGAAACTGAGGCACAGCTTCCCAGGTAGTGGCAGAGCCTTGGGAATGCACCTGACACCCTGGTCCTGCTGGACTTCGCGGTGCAGAGATGAAATCTTTGAGCAAAGCCAGAAGTCACTGAAAATAAAGGATAGTGAAGCCGACCAGGTCATTTTGCTGAGTTAAACGGCTTTTGATCTATGATGAAGTGTAATTGTAATGATTATAATCTCGTTAGTTTGCTATCCTAGTGGGGCTCATCAGGCAGCTCCTGAAGAAATTTTGCAAAAATCTTTGCAGTCACGGCAACTATGTAGATATAAATGTTTCATCTTCCCACGGGGACTATTTTGAAAAAAGCATCTATTTACTACGGACACCCTAAGCAGATCCTCTTCTGAAAGAAACACTTGGAAAGATGAGATGCAGTTTTATACAGAAAAAAAAAAGGAAAGAGTTTTTAGAAATGTTAGGATTCTATCTAGATCCTTTCATAACAAGACCTGCCTCTGTGATTCATCTATTTTCCACAAACTGATTAAAAACAACAGCAAAAAATTCTAATTCAGTATCAAGTTCGTTTTTGTTCCCTTGTCTACATTTTTTGGAATCTATTTCCTTTTCCCTGCCCCCCTCACTCCCCACAAGTTTAAAGAAATGGTTAATATCAATAGCTCTTACTACTTCTATTTATTCAAGCTCTTGACTATGTCTATTTCATTTAGTTTTCTGTGTCTTTTATTTATTCAGCTTGTATTGACTGAGAGCCTACTATGAGCCAGGCACTGCTGTGGCTGTTAAAGAGGCAATAATGAAAAGACGGGTGAGGTTTACAGGTGTTGTGGCTGGCATCAGATTGCACGCCATTCCCAGGTATGGCTGTTTCATTGTACAAAATGGACCACATTTTACTTATCCCTTCATTAGCTGTTGGACGCTAGGGCTGTTTCCATCTTCTGGCTACTATGAATTGTGCCTTCTAGTACAAATATTCACGGACAAGCTTTTGTTTGAACACCTGTTTTCAATGTCTTTGGGAATATGCACTTGAGTGGCACTGCCAGGTCCTGGAGCAACCCCATATTTGCCTTATTGAGGAACTGCCAGACACGAAAGGCCATCTACTGTATGATTCCATTTTTATGAAATGTCTGGAAGAGGCAAATTCCAAAGACACAAAAAGCAAATTATTGAGTGTCAGGGTCTGGGAGAGAGAATGTCCTTTTGGGTCGATGAGACTGTTCTGGAGCTAGATGATGGTGGCACATCATCAAGGCACTAAAAGCCACTGACTTGCAACTTTACAGTGGTCAACAAATGGTGAATTTTATGTGATGCGTCTTTTATCACAATTTTAAAAAAGAGTAGTTGAGTAAGAAAATGGAGGTGGATGGAGGTTTGCTTCAGACAGGAGGTCAGACAAGGTCCGGCTGGGGAAGGGGCCTGGGAAGAAGTGAAAGAGGGGCAGGTCATACAGACATGCGGGGGTCACAGACATCACAAGCTGCCCTCAGGTCTCTGTGGATCTCGGTCGGGGGAGGGGTTGGATTTTGCTCACAGGGGACGTTTGGCAAAGTCCAGGGACATTTTTAGTTGTCACCACTCAGGAAGGAGGTGCTACTGACTAGGAGTAGAGATCAAGGAAGTTGCTAATCATCCTACAATGCACAAAACCACCTCCCTGGATGATCTGGCCCCGAATGACAACATTGCCTATGTTGAGAAGTCCTGGTCTAACCCTTTCAGACCTGAGCCTTAGGGGCTATTGAAATAAAGCTGCTTTCATGTAATACAAGGTGAGGCTCTGTGCCTCACATCCTTCTAGTTACGATCCTGGTTTTAACCCCTTTACTTACAGCATAAAAGAGACTAACATTCTCTCCTTAAGTTGCTTCAGTCATTGCCCGACTCTGCGACTCTATGGATGGTAGCCCATCAGGCTCCACTGTCCATGCGATTCTCCAGGCAAGAATACTAGAGTGGCTTGTCATTTCCTCCTCCAGGGGATCTTCTCAACCCAGGGATCAAACCCGAGTCTCTTACATCTTCTGCACTGGCATTGGCAGGCAGGTTCTTTATACCTGGGAAACCCAACATGCTCTCAGTCATTAACAGTGGAGGACTGGTTCATGGCAAGATGGTTAATATGCTTCCATAGCACGTCCTTCCACAAAGATCCGGCACTGGACAAATATTGACATTTTAGACACTGTGCATTGTGGGGAGAGGATGGGCACTGGGGGAAATTCCATGAGATCAAAGTTTACTTCTCCTTTGTGTGTACTCATTTGGGTCTGACTCTTTGTCACCGCATAGACTCCTCTGTTCATGGACTTTTCCAGTATTCCAAGAATACTGGAATGGGTTGCCATTTCCTTCTCCAGGGGATCTTCTTGACCCAGGGACTGAATCCACATCTCTTGTGTCTCCTTGTGTTGGCAGGTGGATTCTTTACCACTGAGCTACCTGGGAAGCCTTATTTCTCCTTTAGCTAACTACAAAACATCTGAACCTATGAAATCCAGGCCAGTGACCTCCAATAAGTGCAATGTTTGGCTCTTTACTTAAGATGGACTCTTTCTGGACTCTATGTTTTCTCCTGGGTGAAGCCAAGTGCCCAAATATTCTACCCCAGAATCCTGGCAGGAAGTGGCCTTCAGTCACTGGGCAAACCTCGAGAGCTTGGCGTTCTGTCAACAAGAGGAGCCTAAGCTTTCTTGGACTAACCCTGGAGGAGTTTTCCATGCAAAGCTTCACGACCACAATAAGATATTTACTGTCTTTATCGGAGAGATCAAACCCACACACTGATGTCACATTTCTCAAATTCCATCAGTAGATCAGACAAGCCGTCTCTGGAAAGAGGACATTCCAGCCGGCGAGTTCAGAGCACGCTGGCTTCGAGGGCCGTTCCCTTCCTATTTTCTGTCGTGCACCCTGAGCCTTTGTTGTCTCTGCAATGCTGATAAATCAATCCATCAAAAAATTTCCTCAGTGAAACTCAATCAAGAAAGGTCATGTCAGCGGGAGAGGAACAGATTAAATTAGCATCAAATTAGACATGGAAAGTGAGTTCTGTCAAAATCATCGCAGCGCTCAGCACAATTAGAATATGTTAATTATGCATTTCATTAAGGTGGATGTGAGATGAAATGTCACTGGGGTAGGCATCCGAAAAAGGGAAGATTGCCAGGCACAACTTTCTCTAGACAATGTGTGACACCTTCATTAACATCAAGAATCACAAGTCTGCCTTGACTTTTTCTGCAAAGGATTAAACCATTAACTGTTTGCTGGCTCCTCTCAGGGGCTCGAGGTCCCTGTCCTGGGAGTGGGCATCCCCAACCCCACCTCAGCACCTGGCTTCCCCCACCCTCCATGGCCCCAGGGGCTGCTGGGAGTGCCCGATGGGCACGGAGAGGATGGCGGGTTTTAATGAACTCCTGGAAGCTTCGCGGGAAATCACACCACCGCCTTGCCTTAGGGGTGGCAGGAGGCTGAGAAGGGAGAGAGGAGAGAAATGAGGGGTGAGGATTACAGAGGGAGGGGAGGAGGGGCCGAGGGAGGCTCTTGGCCTCCTTCTTGGGGATGAAAGATGTGATCTGGGTAATGGGGGGGGGGGGGCGGGGGCGGGATTCAGATTCACAAACGTACGCTCGGGAAACTAATTTGGTGAACTATTTTGCAGATCGTTCTCTGAGTCACGGGAACCAAGAGGCTTTTTCCTAGAGCGAAGTCGCTCCTGGGGAGGTGCTCGCAGGAGCGGGGTTTCCCTGCACGCAGCCTCCTCCTCTGCAGCTCCCTACAGTGCAGTCTTCCGGGGTCTTCTCTGCTGGGGGACTCGCCCTCTCCCTGGCTTACCCCTCACCGCTCCTTTCCCTCAGCCCCATCTCCGAGAGCTAATTCTGAGTCTGGCCAGCAATGGGAGTCTCCAGTCACATCCCTCGGGGACGCTCTGTCTGCCCTCCCCACCCCATGCTGCTTCTCCCCTGGAAACGCTCACCTTCCACCTCTGCCCTGTTCCCTACTCCCTAACGGCTACAAAACACACGCCCCTCCCTGCTGAGTCACACCTCTGGGGGTGGAGAGGAAGCTTCTCACGGGTGCCCTCACTCACCTCCAGAGCCACCAGCCTTCCTGGAGCACTCGCTGAGCTGAGCACCAGGGAAAGCAAGCAACGGCCAGCGTTTTCTGGGCTCCTAGGCTGCGCCAGGCTCTGCGCTGGGGGCAGGTGGAACCACTCTCCCAGTCTGGCGGAGACTGAGGGCTTTCCTGGGACATGGGACTCACAGTCCTAAAGCTGACGTCTTCCCAGATGAACACGGACAAGCCAAGTCACCTTAGTTAACGCTGACCATGTATTATCTCACTTATTTTAAAATATATTTTATTTTGCGTAACAGTTTTAGACTTAGATAAAACTACAGAAACCCTAATACGGAAGGTTTCCTTATGCCCTGCATCCAATGATTCCTGTTCTTAACTCTAACATTCCTCAGGGTGTTTGTCACAGCTTATGAGCCAGTGTGCATACACTATTATCGCTAAAACCCACCCTTGATTCGTGGGCTTCCCAGGTGGCTCCATGGTAAAGAATCCACCTGCCCGTGCAGGAGATGCCGGAGACATGGATTTGGGACCTGGGAAGGTCCCCTAGAGGAGGAAATGGCAACCCACTCCAGTATTCTTTCCTGAGAAATCACATGGACAGAGGAGACGGGCGGACTGCAGCGCATGGGGTCATAAAGAGTCAGACACAGCTTAACGACTAAACGACAGCAAGAGCAACAGGACCTGATTCACGTTTCCTTCGTTTTCCCCTGACGTCCTTTCCCTGCTCTAGGACCCGCCCAGGATCCCAGGTCGCCTATGGTATTCACGGCTCCTGAGTTTCCTCTTGGCTATGATGGCTTCTCAGATTTTCCTTCGACTCAATGACTTGACAGCTTGGAGGAGTCCAGCTTGAGTATCCTCTAGGGTCTCTTTGAATCCTCACGCACATCTAAGGAGCAGAAACTATTGTCCCACTTCATGGACAGAGTTGTTGAAGCTGAGGGTCGAGATGATTAGTAAAAGGATGAAGGAGAAGGTGAGTTTCTACTGGGGACCAGTGGTTTCTTAATCACATCAACAAGTATAACTATATCTTTAGTGCTGGCTATGTACCTGGTAAGATGCCCATACACACCATATCACTTATTTCCCATGACTGCCCTGTGTTATGGGTTCTAAAATTATGCCCATTTTACAGATAAGAAAACTGAGGCCCAGGATGTTTCCCTGACCGTCTCCCTTAGATCTATATTAGATGAACTTTTTCGTTCTGAGGGCACCCTGAACTTGCCTGGGCTTACCAGCATCCGTTTCTGTAGCTTGTATCCAGATAACTCACATATACTCAAATAGTTGTACGTCTCACAGTACATTGCAGTCTAGTTGAATTGTCCCTAGGCAGTAAGTTCTATTATTTTGCTTTTTAATCTCTATTTATTTGTACATATATTAAAAAATTTATCTGAAATATAATGAAGTATAACCTATAACGCAGGAGACCCTAGTTCAATTCCTGGGTTGGGAAGTTCCCCTGGAGAAGGGACAGGCTACCCATTCCAGTATTCTTGGGCTTCCCTGGTGGCTCAGATGGTAAAGAATCCGCCTGCAATGTGGGAAACCTGGGGTTTGATCCCTGGGTTGGGACGATCCCCTGGAAAAGGGAAAGGCTACCTACTCCAGTATTCGTGCCTGGAGAATTCCATGGCTCATCCATGGGTCGCAAAGAGTTGGACACAACGGAGCGACTTTCACTATAATCTACAAAAATATTGAATGACTATGTGGTACTGAAACTAATATAATGTTGTAAATCAACTATTACCTCTATAAAGAAAAAGAAATGACCAGATTATGGAATTAAAAAGTTTTTTTATTCTTGGAGTATAGCTGATTTACAATGTACATGTATTAGCTTCTGCTATACAGCAGAATGAATCAATCAGACATTTACATATATCCACTTGCTTTTAGATTCTTTGCCTATATAAGTCAGTGCAGAGTACTGAGACGAGTTCCCTGTGTTATGTCAATTATAGAATTTTTACCATGACTTAAGTTCTGTTTTTTTAGGCATGGGAGAGAAGGCAAAGGCCTCGCAGGTGGCATAGTGTTAAAGTATCTGCCTGCCAATGCAAGAGACACGAGTTCGATTCCTAGTTTGGGAAGATCCCCTGGAGTAGGAACTGGCATCTCACTCCAGTATTCTTGCCTGGAAAACTCTGTGGACAGAGGAGACTGGCGAGCTGCAGTCCATGTGGCTGCAAAGAGTTGGATACAGCTAAGCGACTGAGCACAATGAGAAAGCAAAGGCTTTGCTTCTAGCCTTTCTAAATAGGGTTGCTTTTTCTTGCATTAAATTAACAGTACACATTAATGTACATCTATTTCTAACATAGCCAGTTAGAATTCATTTTCTCTAATGCTTAGTGTAAATATGATATATGACATATAACACTGCTGCCATTTTTTTTTTCTCACTCACACACGTCTAGGGCATTATTCTGTGAACTTACTTGATTTTCTCTTTTTTTCTCCTCATTTCTTCTCTCTCTTTTTCATTCGCTCTCAAAAAAAAAAATCACCTATTAACTCCCATTTCTTTTTGACCAAACCCATAATGCAATCACTTTTTATCTAAATTCTTTCAGGGATTTGCACAGTGGAAAATAACCTTAGTCCCAACTGTAATGACAGAGCAGATGGGATAATCCACTAAGTGGTAGGATGGCTTTACGTAAGCCTGTTTTCTCCTCAGTAATGTGAGAATAACCTTCCTCATTGCATGCATTAATTGAGAGAATATAGGCAAAAAATGCAAAGGCTGGTGCCTAGCACATAACAAATCCCCAGTAAATGACCATGGTGATGATGGCTGGGATGATGATGATGATGATAAGAATTGTGAATTGGTTTCTATGCTGTACCCAGAATTGTGGGAGGCAGCCTAGAGTCCTATTCTGAAAATATTGCATCAGCATAAATATCTCAATTTACAGGGAGAAAAGACAGCTCTGGCTACCAGTGCCCATTTTAAATTTTGCATGAGAACAAGGAAGCACACGAGGGACTGGGTCCCGCTGGCAGAAACACGCCAAAGCTGTGAGGGTCTGGAGTGAAATTTACCTTGTGCTGGAATCCTAAAGGAATTCCAAGGAAACTGACAAGGGAAGTGAAGAATCTGCAAGAGTCCGGGTTGAGCTATTCATGCTGGGCTCTCCAAACTGTCTTCTTTTCCGAGCTTCATTTAATTTTTAGGATCACCCGGGGCCTAGTCTGTTAGAAAGGGGAGGACTGTGGAAATGACTCGTGAGCCGGCTCAGATTTGATGGGGCCCACTGCCTTCCTTCGTGGCGAGAGCTTGTGAAAAGGGAGGGGTAGGGAGAGGGCTGCCTGGGCACAGAGCTTCCCAGCCAGCCTGTGCCTTCTAGCTTCCTTGTCAGCTCTGCCATTGATATTAAAATCAAGGGATTGGCATACAGCGCGTGGTAGCACTGGCAGAATTCCAGGCCGGCTCTAATGAGCCTCACCTGGGCTAATTACATTTTTTACAAACCTCGCTGGAGAGGTTAGAGTTGCCAATTGGTCGTCCAGAATGATAGCGTCTGGGATTTCTCAGCTCTGAGATTTCTTTATGTCTCTGGCAGGTAGAACCCCAGAGGACCAGAAAGTGACTAAGGATGTCTGGCTCCTGCCTTGTGTGGCCACATGGCAGTGACCCTGTTGGTCCTGGAGAAAAGGGGAAGCTGTGAAGTTAGGAGGTGGTCCTCAGTCTGGTCCTACAAAGATGGGCTCATCAACCTTCCTGTTATAAATATAGGCTTCCAGGCCCCACCAAAATCTGCATTTTAAATGCGATCATCAGGTGCTGTGTGTGTACCATCAAGCTTGAGAAACACTGGTCAGATTTTCTTAATATGTTCCTTATAGCGGCCACCTCCAATAGACAAACATTTCCTAGAAGTACAGAGCATAAGGAGCTTCCCAGGTGACTCAGTGGTAAAGACTCTGCCTGCCAATGCAGGAGGTGTGGGTTCAATCCCTGGGTCGAGAATATCCCTTGGAGAAAGAAATAGCACCCCGCTCCAGTATTCTTGCCTGGGAAATCCCATGGACAGAGGAGTCTGGTCTCACAGAGTCAGACACGACTTAGCGATTAAAACAGCAACAGAGCATAAAGGATTTCCAGAGGTGAGAGCAGTGGTTCCCATTCTGCCATTTTCCAGTTGTGTGATTTGGGCTAGGGATTTAACTTCCTTGGGTCTCAGTTTCCTTCCCTGTAAAAGGGATGTAATTTTAGTCCCTGTAACACAGGGCAGTCATGAAGATTAAATGCATTTCGCTTCAATGTGGGCCTCATAGAGCTCCCCCAAGTGAAATCAGAGAGGACTTCCCAGAAGAGGCGGAATCTAAATAAGGACTGCGTAGCTTCTTGGGAATGCCCACCAACACAGTATCTCCCACACTTTCCCTGCAGAGTTTGTTCATCTTCATAAACAACTTACACAGGGATATTTTGGGAGAATGAGGATGTGTGGTCCATGCACTGCATGTGTGGAAAAATCTGAAAGATCACCTTGAGTTTTCCTAGCATTCCTGGGCTGGGTGCTTTTCTCTCACCAGTCATCAGTACTCATTGCCTCGGGGGAGAGATGATTGCACCAAAAATAAAGGGAAAGGAATTTGAGTTTAACAAATGTAGGTTTTGCAAAAAGCATGATTCTGGAGACAACTCAGCGAAAAGATAAGACATGATTAAAGAGCGAGTCTTCCCTGCTGGACTCGACTGGATAAACATGTGGCTCGGAGTAGTGGGGGTAGTAGAGGGAGAGCTGAAGCTGTGCTGGGGAGTCAAATGCTGCTCTGTGTCCCCGAGACAGGGGTGGTGGTGATAGAAATCCCAAGGGTTTTGAGTAGATTCAGAGAGCTTAAACCAGCCAAAGTTTTTGAAAGGTGCTGTGTGTACCATCAAGCTTGAGAAACACTGGTCAGATTTTCTTAATATGTTCCTTATAGCGGCCACCTCCAATAGACAAACATTTCCTAGAAGTACAGAGCATAAGGAGCTTCCCAGGTGACTCAGTGGTAAAGACTCTGCCTGCCAATGCAGGAGGTGTGGGTTCAATCCCTGGGTCGAGAATATCCCTTGGAGAAAGAAATAGCACCCCGCTCCAGTATTCTTGCCTGGGAAATCCCATGGACAGAGGAGTCTGGTCTCACAGAGTCAGACACGACTTAGCGATTAAAACAGCAACAGAGCATAAAGGATTTCCAGAGGTGAGAGCAGTGGTTCCCATTCTGCCATTTTCCAGTTGTGTGATTTGGGCTAGGGATTTAACTTCCTTGGGTCTCAGTTTCCTTCCCTGTAAAAGGGATGTAATTTTAGTCCCTGTAACACAGGGCAGTCATGAAGATTAAATGCATTTCGCTTCAATGTGGGCCTCATAGAGCTCCCCCAAGTGAAATCAGAGAGGACTTCCCAGAAGAGGCGGAATCTAAATAAGGACTCGTAGCTTCTTGGGAATGCCCACCAACACAGTATCTCCCACACTTTCCCTGCAGAGTTTGTTCATCTTCATAAACAACTTACACAGGGATATTTTGGGAGAATGAGGATGTGTGGTCCATGCACTGCATGTGTGGAAAAATCTGAAAGATCACCTTGAGTTTTCCTAGCATTCCTGGGCTGGGTGCTTTTCTCTCACCAGTCATCAGTACTCATTGCCTCGGGGGAGAGATGATTGCACCAAAAATAAAGGGAAAGGAATTTGAGTTTAACAAATGTAGGTTTTGCAAAAAGCATGATTCTGGAGACAACTCAGCGAAAAGATAAGACATGATTAAAGAGCGAGTCTTCCCTGCTGGACTCGACTGGATAAACATGTGGCTCGGAGTAGTGGGGGTAGTAGAGGGAGAGCTGAAGCTGTGCTGGGGAGTCAAATGCTGCTCTGTGTCCCCGAGACAGGGGTGGTGGTGATAGAAATCCCAAGGGTTTTGAGTAGATTCAGAGTAGCTGTAACATGAACGTCTTTCCCGTAGCACCCTGGGAAGTCTCAAGTCCCCATTAAACACCCTGGGGGGCTACCCTGGTGGCTCAGATGGTAAAGAATCTGCCTGCAACGTGGGAGACCAGGGTTCAGTCCCTGGGTTGGGAAGATCCCCTGGAGAAGGAAATGATAATCCACTCCAGTATTCTTGCCTGGAGAATCCCATGGACAGAGGAGCCTGGCGGGTTACAGTCCATGGCGTCGCAAAGAGTCAGACACGACTGCGCGACTAACGCTTTTACGCTTTCAGACGTTCATGCGCATGTTGCTCAAAGAGAAGGGCAGCAAAGTGACTGAGAGGGTCTCTAGCCGATGGGTCAGGGGCTTCCCCAAGGCCAGCTTTCTGGACATTTGACCTGCACACTCACGCAGGGCCCTGTGCTTGGTTGAACACACTGCTGTTGCTGCCTTGAAATTCCTAATAATTTTTAACAAGAAGCCCCTTGTTTTCACGTTGCAGTGGGCCCTGCAGAGCACATAGCCGGTGGTGGCCACTTCCTAGAGTTCCCAGTGTGACAATGTCCCACGTGAGCTCCAGGCCTCACAGAACTCCAGGTGGCTCAGGGGGACAGGAAGTCACTGTGAGAGCTTCAGGCCACCACAGCCTCCTCTGTGAAAGATGAAGCACTCTTGCTCCCTGAGATTAGTTGCATATCCTTTGGAAAACAGGAAGAGCCCTGAATTGACTAGCCCTGAAGTTTCTGCCACTTAGAATAGGGGTTTGAAGTAGACGTCGAGTTCAGGTGGAAAACAGAAGAGAAGGTAGCATTTCTTCTACACCTGACTTTGTGGACTGGCTGAGGTTTTCCCCTGTTACAGTTTTCACTTGGCTTTTTTGGTGACTTAGCTGAGCTTAGTTCTGTTGTCTGTTCTCACCTGCTGGTTGATTCAGAGCAAGGACGTGGGACCCATCCCCCTACACCCGTGCACTGGGCAACCTGCTCTGCTTCCCCACGGCGCTCGGTCGGTGCTTCTGCTGCCGCAGCTCGTCTGGCTCTTGCCTGCCTTGACAGAGGCAACACACCGCTGACCTCACGTGACCCTCTCGAGATCCGGAGGCCAGCCTGGCAGAGGATCTGGGGCCGGGTTTCTCGCCCTCGGCACGGTGGCCTTTGGAGCCGGATGGGTCTTTGCTGTGGGCCTGTCTGTAGGATGGTGAGGGGCAGCCCCAGGCTCCAGTGCCCCCGACCCCAAGATGCCAGTAGCACTCCATCCAGTCTGGAATATCAAGAAGCACCTTCAGGCATTGCCAACTGTTCCCATGGGGGCAACACCACCCTTAGGATTTCCAATCCACCATGGCCAGAGACTACAAGGTGACCTGGGATGAATTCTCCAACCATAAAGGGCCCAAAGCACACCTTCGGAAAAGGAGATCATGATTGCGTTTACTCGTCATTCTCGTGGCGAGGATTCAAGGCGCTGTCAGAGCGGAACCTCCTGATGAAGGCCAGTGTGCCTTACAGGGTCTCCCTTGGCCCCCTCTGCCAATCCCAGGTCACACCTGAAGAACATGGAGGCCGTGGGGGATGACAACATGTCTGCCAGCCCAGGGCCATTGCCCTTTCTACTATAAAATTCTTTAATTGTGTGTGTAAAAAATTACGAAAATGTTCTCTTCACTTGGAAATGATGACTGTCATAACAATGTTTCCCTGCCGGGAAGCTGATTATGGGCCAGGCACCGTGGGAAGAGTGCTGCAGGGTGACATTCATGTATAAAGAGCGTCCCTACTTTACAGGGGAGGAAATGGAGCTCCAGAGAGGTTTGCTAACATTCCCAGGATTGCACCTGAACCTATATGAGCAGAGCCAAACACCTGCGATTGAGCCAACTGCAGCACTGAGAGATCATATCTAAATGTAAAGAGGTTGTGGTGCATGTGTGTGTCCTTAGTCACTTCTGTTGTGTCTCTTTGCAACCCCGTGGACTGTAGCTCATCAGGCTCCTCTGTCCGTGGGATTCTCCAGGCAAGAATACTGGAGTGGGTTGCCATGCCCTCCTCCAGGGGATCTTCCTGACTCAGGGATCGAATCTATGTCTTTTAGGTCTCCTACATCAGCAGGCAGTTTCTTTACCATTAGAGCCACTCCTTTACCATTGCTCGCCTGGGACAGAGGCACACGCTGACCTCACGTGACCCTCTCGAGATCCGGAGGCCAGCCTGGCAGAGGATCTGGGGCCGGGTTTCTCGCCCTCGGCACGGTGGCCTTTGGAGCCGGATGGGTCTTTGCTGTGGGCCTGTCTGTAGGATGGTGAGGGGCAGCCCCAGGCTCCAGTGCCCCCGACCCCAAGATGCCAGTAGCACTCCATCCAGTCTGGAATATCAAGAAGCACCTTCAGGCATTGCCAACTGTTCCCATGGGGGCAACACCACCCTTAGGATTTCCAATCCACCATGGCCAGAGACTACAAGGTGACCTGGGATGAATTCTCCAACCATAAAGGGCCCAAAGCACACCTTCGGAAAAGGAGATCATGATTGCGTTTACTCGTCATTCTCGTGGCGAGGATTCAAGGCGCTGTCAGAGCGGAACCTCCTGATGAAGGCCAGTGTGCCTTACAGGGTCTCCCTTGGCCCCCTCTGCCAATCCCAGGTCACACCTGAAGAACATGGAGGCCGTGGGGGATGACAACATGTCTGCCAGCCCAGGGCCATTGCCCTTTCTACTATAAAATTCTTTAATTGTGTGTGTAAAAAATTACGAAAATGTTCTCTTCACTTGGAAATGATGACTGTCATAACAATGTTTCCCTGCCCGGGGAAGCTGATTATGGGCCAGGCACCGTGGGAAGAGTGCTGCAGGGTGACATTCATGTATAAAGAGCGTCCCTACTTTACAGGGGAGGAAATGGAGCTCCAGAGAGGTTTGCTAACATTCCCAGGATTGCACCTGAACCTATATGAGCAGAGCCAAACACCTGCGATTGAGCCAACTGCAGCACTGAGAGATCATATCTAAATGTAAAGAGGTTGTGGTGCATGTGTGTGTCCTTAGTCACTTCTGTTGTGTCTCTTTGCAACCCCGTGGACTGTAGCTCATCAGGCTCCTCTGTCCGTGGGATTCTCCAGGCAAGAATACTGGAGTGGGTTGCCATGCCCTCCTCCAGGGGATCTTCCTGACTCAGGGATCGAATCTATGTCTTTTAGGTCTCCTACATCAGCAGGCAGGTTCTTTACCATTAGAGCCACCTGGGAAGCCAAAGCAATTGTGGTATGTACATACAATGGAATATTACTCAGCTATAAAAAAGAATGAAATAATGCCATTAGCAGCAACATGGGTGATTCTAAGACTGTCATTCTAAGTGATGTCAGACAGAAAGACAGATATCTTATGATATCGCTTGAATGTGAAATTTATAAAATGATACTAATGAACTTATTTGAAAACAGAAACAGATTCACAGACTTTGAAACAAACTTAAGGTTACCAAAGTGGAAAGGTGGTGGGAGGAGGGATAATTTAGGATTTGGGGGATTAATTTACACACACTTCTATATATAAAATAGATAATCAACAAGGATATGCTGTACATACAGGGAGTTCTACTCAATATTCCATAATAACTGAAATGAGGAAAGAATCTGAAAAAGAATAGATATCTGTATGTGTATACCTGAGTCACTTTGCTGTACCCCTGAAACTAACACAACATTATACATCATCTATTCCATTATAAAATAAAAATTAAAAAAATTCAGTGGCTCATGCTTCAATGAGTCATGTGTTACCCTCCACGGTGTCTGCTTCAGCACAGTCCTATTACTTATTTAATGTTTTTCTTTAAGTGGATTTACTTTTTTTGGCTTAAATATTTTAAGAGACAGTTTTACAGCACTTCTCCAAACTGAAAAGCAGTTTTAGCAGCCATGTGTGGAAGAGAAATTTTTTTTTTTGCATTTGGAGTCAATGTTAATTTTAATTATCTTTGGCAATCCAAATAAGAATCAGATCTGGGCAGGGTGTGGTTATTCAGCGTCTTGTACTCACTAAATGCCCAATAAATAGGTCATGGAAGACCCATTGGGTTGGCTCACTCGACATCCACTGACAGTCATTTTTCCTATGTATGCCCTTCTATGGAGACTGAAGAACTAAACACTTCCTGTCTCCTTTATGACGGGCTGTGGTCATGTGATGCTGCTTCTGCCTGTGAGGAGCAGGAAGGAATGGAGTCTTTCCCTGATTTTGAGAAAGGCAAAACCTTGCCAGATATTCTTTCCTCACATCACTTTGTGATGATTAATTTTATGTGTCAGCTCGGCTAAACTCTAGTCCTGGTTATTCAATCAAACACCTAGGCATACAGATATTTTGTAGATGTGATGGAAATCCACCATCAATTGATTTTAAGTAAAGGATATTATCCCGTATCATGTGGGTGGGCCTCATCCAGTCAGTTGAAGATCTTAAGAGTAAACCCAGGGTTTCTCTCAGGATGACAGAAAGAAAGACAGATATCTTATGATATCGCTTGAATGTGAAATTTATAAAATGATACTAATGAACTTATTTGAAAACAGAAACAGATTCACAGACTTTGAAACAAACTTAAGGTTACCAAAGTGGAAAGGTGGTGGGAGGAGGGATAATTTAGGATTTGGGGGATTAATTTACACACACTTCTATATATAAAATAGATAATCAACAAGGATATGCTGTACATACAGGGAGTTCTACTCAATATTCCATAATAACTGAAATGAGGAAAGAATCTGAAAAAGAATAGATATCTGTATGTGTATACCTGAGTCACTTTGCTGTACCCCTGAAACTAACACAACATTATACATCATCTATTCCATTATAAAATAAAAATTAAAAAAATTCAGTGGCTCATGCTTCAATGAGTCATGTGTTACCCTCCACGGTGTCTGCTTCAGCACAGTCCTATTACTTATTTAATGTTTTTCTTTAAGTGGATTTACTTTTTTTGGCTTAAATATTTTAAGAGACAGTTTTACAGCACTTCTCCAAACTGAAAAGCAGTTTTAGCAGCCATGTGTGGAAGAGAAATTTTTTTTTTTGCATTTGGAGTCAATGTTAATTTTAATTATCTTTGGCAATCCAAATAAGAATCAGATCTGGGCAGGGTGTGGTTATTCAGCGTCTTGTACTCACTAAATGCCCAATAAATAGGTCATGGAAGACCCATTGGGTTGGCTCACTCGACATCCACTGACAGTCATTTTTCCTATGTATGCCCTTCTATGGAGACTGAAGAACTAAACACTTCCTGTCTCCTTTATGACGGGCTGTGGTCATGTGATGCTGCTTCTGCCTGTGAGGAGCAGGAAGGAATGGAGTCTTTCCCTGATTTTGAGAAAGGCAAAACCTTGCCAGATATTCTTTCCTCACATCACTTTGTGATGATTAATTTTATGTGTCAGCTCGGCTAAACTCTAGTCCTGGTTATTCAATCAAACACCTAGGCATACAGATATTTTGTAGATGTGATGGAAATCCACCATCAATTGATTTTAAGTAAAGGATATTATCCCGTATCATGTGGGTGGGCCTCATCCAGTCAGTTGAAGATCTTAAGAGTAAACCCAGGGTTTCTCTCAGGATGAAGACATTCGCCTGGAAATTGAGAGTTTCCAACCTCCTGGCTTAGCCTACAACTTTCCGAATCGGTCAGCCAGAGGGATGGTGTAAGCCAATTCCTTGAAAATAAAAAAATCCTCCTGATTGTGCGCGCTCTCTCTCTCTCTCTCATTTCTCACTGGTTTTGTTTCTTGGGTAGAATCCTGACTGATACTGTCCTTCCTTCTATTTCGCAAAGGAAATATGAAGAGGTATCCACCATCTTGCTGTTTGTTGCCTAAATGACGAGCATGAGGACAAGGTGCTGATGCTAAGCCTGATGGAGCAGAAGGCGGTGAAACAGACACAGGTTTACATGGCCTGACTGTGTTGACCCGTCAGCAGGGACAGCCTACCTCTGGGCATCTTCATGTAATTGAAACCAGAGTGCGTCTTCTCAAGGATGACATCTTACGATTAATTGACAGGGCTGTTGTGGTTGTGTTGTGGTGTGGGCGTCTTTTCTCTCCTGGAGAGAGAGACACTGGGCCTCTGTAATGGTCCAGTTTGTAATCAGTGGTATCTTAGGTTTAATAAATTATGCTAACTGGAAATCCAGTAGTGACTCCGTTTAGGCTTTATAATATATTTTGGAGTGTCCAGTATGTGAGTGCACTATTTCCCTGCACTGGAATGAAATAACCAGTCTTGGAAGGTATGGAGCAAGATCGGCGTTCAGCAGCGGGGCCTGGAGGCCTTTTTCTTCCAAGGTCCTTAGCTTTTTATTTTAATTACATTTCTAATTGGAGAATAATTGCTTTACAAAGTCGTGTGGGTTTCTGCCATATCATACATGAAGTTAACCATAAGTACGCATGTGTATTCCCTCCCTCTTGAGCCCCCAGCCCACCTCTCTAGGTCATCACAGGGCTCCGAGCTGAGCTCCCTGTGCTTCTAGGACTCTCCCCGCTCGCCGTCTATCTCACACATGGCAGTGTCCTCCAACATCTTTTCTCCTGCAGCTAACCACTGTGGAACAAAGCGGTCACCGGTTCAACCGTTCATTTCTTCCTGAAGGTTACTTTTCAAACAAACCAAATCCTCCATGTATGCTTGCATTTTACCTGATGAGAAAATCAAAGCTTTCCCGAATCCTGTCACTTCTCACCCCACAGAATCCACTTTCCAAGCTTAATGCAGGTTGAAATGAGCCTCTTTTTTTAACTGATGGAAATATTATAGGAATTAAAAATCAAACCCATTAATATCCTGATTAGACGCCCCATGTTAATTGCGGATTCTTTCAGGCGACAGAACAGGTCGCTGTCTGGGCTGAATGTGATAGTGGTTTAATAAGAGCTGTGTTGAGAAGCTGCCATTTGTGGCTGAAACTTTTGCCGCCTGGCAAGCGAGGCTGGGGAGTGACTTTCCTGTCTCAGCTTCCGAGAAGGAACAGGAGGTGCTGCATGCTGCCTTTGGGGAAGGAAAGCCAGATTGGAAAAAGGGAAACCCCGCAGCCCCTTTTTTCCTTTCTACACATGCTTCCTTGAAAGTTTGGTACAGACTTTCCTCTTTCCCTCCCCAGAAAGGATGGTTGAGTTGATTCTGCCACACAGAAGGACTTGAGTCAAGGAAATTTTTCTAATGGGAGAAATTTCTAGGATTTCTATCACTGAAATCTCTACCTCCTTCTTCCATGGGTCTCCGGCAGGGGACACAATCAAATACCAACAACGGCCAGAGAGGGAACATAGAAGACTGAGTGGGGGCTGTGGCAAATAAACCCTGATCCTGTTTTCTTCTTCTTTTTAAAAATTTTATTTATTTATTTTTGGCTGTGTTGGGTCTTCGCCACTGCATGGACTTTTCCTCTAGTTGTGGCAGGCAAGGGCTACTCTCTAGCTGTGGTCCTCAGCCTTCTCATTGAGGTGGCCTCTCGTTGCAGAGCAGGGACTTCAAAAGTTGTGGCTCTTGGATTCTAGAACACAGGTTCAATAGCTGCTGTGTACTGGGTTTAGCTGTTCTGTATTATGTGGGATCCTTCAAGATCAGGGATCGAACCCATATCTCCTGCACTGGCAGGAGGATTCTTTAATCACTGAGCCATGAGGAAAGCCCTGAACCCTGATCGTATCTTAGGGCACCAAGACAGAAGGAACATTTGCCTGTTGCCCGAGCTCTGTATTTAAACTGTATTCAGACTCTGAGTACTCTCATCATGCCTGTCATCCTAGGCCAACACAGAATCCACTTTCCAAGCTTAATGCAGGTTGAAATGAGCCTCTTTTTAACTGATGGAAATATTAGAGATTAAAAATCAAACCCATTAATATCCTGATTAGACGCCCCATGTTAATTGCGGATTCTTTCAGGCGACAGAACAGGTCGCTGTCTGGGCTGAATGTGATAGTGGTTTAATAAGAGCTGTGTTGAGAAGCTGCCATTTGTGGCTGAAACTTTTGCCGCCTGGCAAGCGAGGCTGGGGAGTGACTTTCCTGTCTCAGCTTCCGAGAAGGAACAGGAGGTGCTGCATGCTGCCTTTGGGGAAGGAAAGCCAGATTGGAAAAAGGGAACCACGCAGCCCCCCTTTTTTTCCTTTCTACACATGCTTCCTTGAAAGTTTGGTACAGACTTTCCTCTTTCCCTCCCCAGAAAGGATGGTTGAGTTGATTCTGCCACACAGAAGGACTTGAGTCAAGGAAATTTTTCTAATGGGAGAAATTTCTAGGATTTCTATCACTGAAATCTCTACCTCCTTCTTCCATGGGTCTCCGGCAGGGGACACAATCAAATACCAACAACGGCCAGAGAGGGAACATAGAAGACTGAGTGGGGGCTGTGGCAAATAAACCCTGATCCTGTTTTCTTCTTCTTTTTAAAAATTTTATTTATTTATTTTTGGCTGTGTTGGGTCTTCGCCACTGCATGGACTTTTCCTCTAGTTGTGGCAGGCAAGGGCTACTCTCTAGCTGTGGTCCTCAGCCTTCTCATTGAGGTGGCCTCTCGTTGCAGAGCAGGGACTTCAAAAGTTGTGGCTCTTGGATTCTAGAACACAGGTTCAATAGCTGCTGTGTACTGGGTTTAGCTGTTCTGTATTATGTGGGATCCTTCAAGATCAGGGATCGAACCCATATCTCCTGCACTGGCAGGAGGATTCTTTAATCACTGAGCCATGAGGAAAGCCCTGAACCCTGATCGTATCTTAGGGCACCAAGACAGAAGGAACATTTGCCTGTTGCCCGAGCTCTGTATTTAAACTGTATTCAGACTCTGAGTACTCTCATCATGCCTGTCATCCTAGGCCAACACAGCAGTAAATCTCAGACTCTAGGGTGTATCAGAATCATGTGCCTATGTGCTCAGTCGCTCAGCCACAACTGACTCTTGGTGACCCCATGAATGGTAGCCCACCAGGCTCCTCTGTCCATGGGATTCTCCAGGCAAGAATTCTGGAATGGGTTGCCAGTTCCTACTCCAAGGAATCCTCCCAAACCAGGGATCAAACCTGCGTCTCTTACGTCTCCTGCATTGGTAGTTGGTTTCTTTACCACTGTGCTGCCTGGGAAGTGCTGTCAGAATTATATCAAAGACTTTTTTAGAATACAGTTCACTGGGCCCCATCTTCAGGGTTTCTGCCTCAGTAGGACTCTGGTGAGGCCAAGGGTTTGCTTGTCAGCAAGTGTCCAGATGATGTTGATGCTGCTTGTGTGGGGACCACACTGAGAATGATGAGTCCCAGGCACTATCCTGTCTTACCTGGGCTACTGAAAAGCCTCCCAATGGGTCTCTAGGTCCACCCACCCACCTAGATTTTATCTTCCCCTGGTGATCCTAGGTCTCCGTGGCCCAGCCATACTGGCCCATGTCTCCTGTCTCTGCCCCCTACCCCCGGGTCCCAGGAAGAGAAACAAGTGCCTCAGCCCCAACTGCTTTCCTGGTCTAGTTCTCTCCCGTGTCCATGCAGTGATTCATATTTCTGGTTGGCCTTTCTCTGGTTAGTTACTGTCTTGTATTCAAGCTGCTCCATTAAATTTTCTCCATCATACTGCTTTATAATTAGGTCTCTAAATAGACTTTGTCAAAACACACCTTTCTTACTCTTCCCTATATTTTCTAGAGACCTGTAACCTAGGCCTGTGAACTCAGGCTCCCTCGGCACGAAAATGAATATATCTGGAATCTGTATGGACGCTTGGTAGTTCCGTGCATGGGGAAATGAGTTATAAGGCAACTCATGACAAATTGGACAGAGGCATATCTCCTTCTCACATGGTTTGCCAGAAACTGGGGCATCTTTTCTCCTGAGCTGTGGAGGTCTGAGAACTTCATCCCTTGTAAAGTGAAGCCAGGCAGGGTGGGAACGGATTGAGATGGAGCCCTAGGTTTTTTCAGATGAATCCCAGACAGATGTCAGATAAACATATTTAAATAAACTGCACGTCACTTTTCTCTTTCATCTCTGGTTTTGGAGGGACTGAAACTTTCTGGACCTTATCAATGTGCTGTCATCTTTGATTGCCGTCATATTTCATGCACTTAAAAGAAAATGTCAAGAGGATGGGAGGGAAAAAGAGAGAAAATAGAAAGGATTATGCATTCAAATGAAAATAAAATCTGTAACCTCCACCAGGCCTTTTGGGCAAGAAGACTTAGGAGTGACCGTTGCTGCAGAAAGAAGTCCTGGTTTTCTCAAGATGACTGGGTCCTCTCAGACTCCTTGGGGTGCTCAGGATTCATCAGCTATATTCATGTTCTTCCCCTCACTCTGGCATTGTTGTTGCTCTTAGGGACTCTTAGTTTTTTGGTGAGGAGGGGCGTGTTGGGGAGAGAGGGGAGCGGGCGGGCCACCTCTATTGGTCTTTCATTTATCTATTTTCATCCATCTCTGTTCTTTGGCCCATGTGGGCCTCCCATCGCAGTGGTCTCTGTTGTTTCAGAGCACCAGCTCTGGGCACATGCGCTCCAGAGCTCTGGCTTGGTAGTTGGACACATTGGTCCAGCCGCCCTGCGGCACGTGGAATCTTCCCAGGCTAGGGATCGAACCAGCACCCCTTGCACTGCAAGGCGGTGTCCTTACCCACTGGACCAGCAGGGAAGCCCAGGCTCTTAGTTTTATATATAAAAAGCCTGGGTATCACCATACATGGCTGCATGTAAGCTGATGAAATGTGCATTCACTTAGTGTTTGATATTGTTCAGTGGTTACGCAAGTTGTAGAGATGGGGGAGCTGAGAGAAGAGCACACACAACTTCTCTTGACATTTCTTTCCATTTCCTGTGGGATTTAGAATTCTTTGAAACTAAAAAGTAAAAAATAAAGAAGTGTATGAGACTCTAAATATAAATGGTTGTTGTTTAGTCACTTCAGCCGTGTCTGACACTTTGTGACCCCCATGGACTGTAGCCCATCAGGCTGCTCTGTCCATGGGGTTTCCCAGGCGAGAATACTGGAGTGGGTTGCCATTTTCCTTCTCCAGGGGATCTTCCCCACCCAGGGATGGAATCCGGGTCTCCTGCATTGGAGGTGAATTCTTTACCTCTGAGCCACCTGGGAAGCCCTAAATATCTAGAGACAAAAGGGGTAGATCAGGGGCTGACACATTTATTCTGTAAAGGGCCAGAATATAAATAATAGATAGCTTAGGTTTCACAGACCGTTCAACTCCTCACCTTTGTATTGTAACATTGGCCAAAGATAATTTGTAAATGGATGAACATGGCTGTGTCCAATAAAACTTTACTAATAAGAGCAGGAAGTGGCCGGATTTGGCCTGGGGCCCTTAGTCTGTCACATCCCTGATCTAGAATTTGTGTCCTGATCATTAATCGCTAGTGAAATGTTAGTCATACACATTCACAACTTCCTCCTCTCTCCCTACTTTCCTCCCATCCTCCTTCCTTTCTTTTTCCTTTGTTTCTTCCTTCCTGCCTGTGTGCTTTAATTTCCTTTCAACAGCAGTAACCACTGGTGGATCTGCTACCTTCTGAGCCACCTGGGAAGCCCCAGTTTCCCTCCAGTGAACATGTATTACTTAAATTGTTAAAAACTAAGGTTCTTTATGGCTTTGATGATTTTGCTGGTGTGTTTTTAGAAAAGATTTGGAAAATTACCTAGATTATCTTATAGAATTAGGCACTTTTGTTCTCTTTTCTCCCTGAAACCATTATGTCTATAACTAGTCCAGATGCAGTCTGGGTTTATAACCGAATCCCACGTGTGGGTTATCTGGTTAATAACTCCAGTGTGGTTTCACCGGTCAGCTGGGTCAGTAAACGCCAGAGTCAGGAGATGAAACTAATATGGATGATCAGAGGAAGAGAGAGAGAGAGAGCAGAGCCTTCCAGAGTTCAATTTGGTCATAAATGTTTTTCAGTGCTAGACCAGAGAAATGCAGGCCTTGGGTCTGTGAGCAACCACCGCCCCCATATTTCCTGCTTTGTAGGGAGCAAAAGAGAAGAAGGACTCTTTTATTCTTTTTTTTTTAAACCTTAAGTTTGTTTTGCAATTAACAAGGTGCAATTGAGGTGCTTCCTAGAGTTTTGAGTTGGAGAGGAAGGATTGAAACTTGTCACGCTGGATGCTTGCCCTAAGCCTGGCTCTAGACAAAACAGTCTCAACCGACAGTTGTCTCTCCGGTTTTTAAAGTTCAACAGGAAAGGAGACAGAAGTTGAAGGCTTTTGGCACACGCATTCCAGTGATGAGAAACATTCCTGTTTCAAATTAAGCTTAAAAATCCTTCTGATGGCAATCGTCAGGCCTTGAATTTATGGTAGAACCTGATTTTCTAGTAGAGATGAGACTTTCCTAGGTGCTAATTTTTGGCTGAAGTCCCGAGACTTAACATTTTATAGAAATTATCGATAATAGTGTGTTTAATCACTAATTCAGCTCACTATTACCCCTTTGGTGCAATTTGTGTCCTGATCATTAATCGCTAGTGAAATGTTAGTCATACACATTCACAACTTCCTCCTCTCTCCCTACTTTCCTCCCATCCTCCTTCCTTTCTTTTTCCTTTGTTTCTTCCTTCCTGCCTGTGTGCTTTAATTTCCTTTCAACAGCAGTAACCACTGGTGGATCTGCTACCTTCTGAGCCACCTGGGAAGCCCCAGTTTCCCTCCAGTGAACATGTATTACTTAAATTGTTAAAAACTAAGGTTCTTTATGGCTTTGATGATTTTGCTGGTGTGTTTTTAGAAAAGATTTGGAAAATTACCTAGATTATCTTATAGAATTAGGCACTTTTGTTCTCTTTTCTCCCTGAAACCATTATGTCTATAACTAGTCCAGATGCAGTCTGGGTTTATAACCGAATCCCACGTGTGGGTTATCTGGTTAATAACTCCAGTGTGGTTTCACCGGTCAGCTGGGTCAGTAAACGCCAGAGTCAGGAGATGAAACTAATATGGATGATCAGAGGAAGAGAGAGAGAGAGCAGAGCCTTCCAGAGTTCAATTTGGTCATAAATGTTTTTCAGTGCTAGACCAGAGAAATGCAGGCCTTGGGTCTGTGAGCAACCACCGCCCCCATATTTCCTGCTTTGTAGGGAGCAAAAGAGAAGAAGGACTCTTTTATTCTTTTTTTTTTAAACCTTAAGTTTGTTTTGCAATTAACAAGGTGCAATTGAGGTGCTTCCTAGAGTTTTGAGTTGGAGAGGAAGGATTGAAACTTGTCACGCTGGATGCTTGCCCTAAGCCTGGCTCTAGACAAAACAGTCTCAACCGACAGTTGTCTCTCCGGTTTTTAAAGTTCAACAGGAAAGGAGACAGAAGTTGAAGGCTTTTGGCACACGCATTCCAGTGATGAGAAACATTCCTGTTTCAAATTAAGCTTAAAAATCCTTCTGATGGCAATCGTCAGGCCTTGAATTTATGGTAGAACCTGATTTTCTAGTAGAGATGAGACTTTCCTAGGTGCTAATTTTTGGCTGAAGTCCCGAGACTTAACATTTTATAGAAATTATCGATAATAGTGTGTTTAATCACTAATTCAGCTCACTATTCCTACCTTTCCTCTGATGGATATAACATTTCTAAGGCATTTGCCAAGCTGACGGCGCTTATGATTCTGAAATATGTAATTTTCTTTATTGATATTCCAACTCTAGTCACAAGGGAATAAATAATAAAACAAAGTGAAAAAAAGAGAAACCAAATATCTTAATGATAAGAATCAAAATATAGGTCCTAGGACTAACCTCTCCATTTATATACGAGCTTCCTGGCAACCAGTGCAAAAAAGGAACAATACAACCTTCCGTCTTTGTATGATTAGACTAGAAAGATGCCAATTTATCAATAAATCAGAAAAGAAAAGGCCTCATCATAGATTCCACGCAGAGAATGGTCAGCTACCAGTGATTTTTCAGTCATCAATATAGGAGTCGAGGCTCCAGGATCATGGCCCCAGTCCTCCACAAACCCGTCTTCCTCCATGGAGGTAGTAGCCCACCTGAGTGGACTGGCACTCCTTCCACTGGAGGGCAGTGGTGTCCACGTTCAACTGCCAGTGGCTTTCAGGCCTATGTCAGGGTTCAAACACAGCTTCGGCTCTGGGGACCTAGTCAGCACTGCGTAGTCCTCAACTTCCTCTGTGCTAACATGGTTGTGTGTGTGTGTGGGTGGGTGGGTGTGGGTGTGGGTGTGTGTTACATAGGTTTTTAGGGAAAGTCGTTAAAAACACTCAAGTTACAACAAAATTCTCACCTCAGTGATCTAAGTAGGCCAGGTGAAATTGCACAGAACTGTGCTTCAAGACAATGAATGAACTGCTTGAGATCTCAACTCAGGTACATGATAATGAACCTCAGCCTGAAAACCCCAAACAAAACACGGAGAAGTAAAACACTTCAGGCAGAAAAACCCACATCTCCATTTCCACAGCCAATGCGTTCATAATGGAGTCTAACCAAGACTAAAGTTTGCTTCTGGATTATTCCATGCCCCTCAGCAAGTCTTTTCCCCAATAATTAGGCACCAGAAACTCTGCCAGATGCAAGCATCTCATTGTGGTTGGACCTGCCTTGACTGTTGCCACTCCATGTGTTAGTTTCATCACTTGGTTCATGAATTCAACCAGTTAACTTTTGATGAACACAAAACTGACTGCCTGATGCAGGACCGAGCCCTGGACACACGAGGCCCCATGCTCTGGATCAATGGAGGAGAATGTAAATAAAATCGCATTTGATGGTGCTTTGAAATCAAAACTACAGCAGAGGGAGCCTCAAAGTATCACAAGATCACAGGGGATGGAGCTCTAGCTCTGCTGAAGAAGTTCAGCAATGCCTTCACAGAGCAGGTTACATTGCTCAGAGGTTTAGGGGGTGCAAAGGACTCTGCTCCTCTCCCCACTTAGAGCTTCTCAACTGGTCATGCCGCTTTGGACCAGTGAGTGCTACATGAAATAGAGGCTGTCTGCTCTCTGATGCAATTTACAGTTGAGAAACCCCCTTCCACTCACAGACCTTTGTCCAGAACTCGGACTTCCCATAGCTGGAACCATTTGAGAGTGACAGTTTTCTCTCAAGAAAGAGTTTAAAGGGAAAATGTTTCATGTGGAAGAGGCACCATGAACAAGGTGGAGAGGTGGTCCTACAAGACTAGAGAAGGGACTAAAAAGAGTCTGGTTGGAACTCTTGTGCTCAGATGAATAAGTGGAGGCCAGGGAGGGTAGGAGGAGCCGAGTCTCAGCCTGGACTACAACCCCCGTCCTTATGCCCCTATTGCCAGGATTAATCACGTGTTCATCAGTCTTACAGGATCCTATCAAAAGGAAATAATTGTTTTTTTCTTTTTCCCATCATGCCTCTTTTATTTATAGTTATTTTCATCCATCTTTTTATTCTTTGGCATGTGTGGGCCTCCCATCGCAGTGGCCTCACTCACTGCAGAGCACCAGCTCTGGGCTCATGCGCTCCCGAGGGTGGCTCATAATTGGATACACTGATCCATTGCATGTGAGATCTTCCCGGGCCAGGGATCAAACCAGTGCCCTTTGCACTGTAAGGTGGACTCTTTACCCACTGAACCACCAGGGAAGCCCAAAAGGATGTAATTAAGCACCCAGAAAAGATAAAAAGGAGTGGCTTTGATAGCAAGGAATGCTTAAATGTAATGGTATGTACATATGTATTTATTCATTTACATGTTTAAACAATAGCTATGTCATTCATTCATCTATTTATTCAGTTATTTCTTTACTCATTAGACAAATACTTCCAGGGCACATTGTGCAGGTTCCATATGGGGAAATGTGTGATATCAAAGTACCATGACCCATCAGGGATACTTGGTGAGTCAAGGAAGGTCACTTTGTAAGAGTCACTTGGAATCCTATGATGAAAGAGATTCTGAGGCTCAGTGGGAAAGACGGATGTATTTGTGATTCTGTCTTGGCTGATGTTTGCCAAGCTATGCGTTCAAATGTTGGCTCAGAGGATCAAGTGCATGTCCTGACCCCAGGAAGTCACTTGAGGAGCCAAGAGCACACCTGGGGACCCACCCCTGCTATTTTACAGGAAGAAAGAATCTCTCCCCAGTCCAAGCTCTTTTCAGGTCAAGCTCTGGTGTAAGGATCGGCTTGTCCCGGTTTGCCTGAAAGTCTTGCATCTCAAAACCCTCTTTGTCCTGAGCCACCTGGAGAGGTCGGTCGTTCATTCTTTAGGCAAATCTGCTAAGAGTTGGGCCTATACACTGACAGCCCTGAGACTCTCGTTTCCATTAACATTTTCTCAAAAAGATTAAAAGTTCATGTGGAAGAGGCACCATGAACAAGGTGGAGAGGTGGTCCTACAAGACTAGAGAAGGGACTAAAAAGAGTCTGGTTGGAACTCTTGTGCTCAGATGAATAAGTGGAGGCCAGGGAGGGTAGGAGGAGCCGAGTCTCAGCCTGGACTACAACCCCCGTCCTTATGCCCCTATTGCCAGGATTAATCACGTGTTCATCAGTCTTACAGGATCCTATCAAAAGGAAATAATTGTTTTTTTCTTTTTCCCATCATGCCTCTTTTATTTATAGTTATTTTCATCCATCTTTTTATTCTTTGGCATGTGTGGGCCTCCCATCGCAGTGGCCTCACTCACTGCAGAGCACCAGCTCTGGGCTCATGCGCTCCCGAGCGCTGGCTCATAATTGGATACACTGATCCATTGCATGTGAGATCTTCCCGGGCCAGGGATCAAACCAGTGCCCTTTGCACTGTAAGGTGGACTCTTTACCCACTGAACCACCAGGGAAGCCCAAAAGGATGTAATTAAGCACCCAGAAAAGATAAAAAGGAGTGGCTTTGATAGCAAGGAATGCTTAAATGTAATGGTATGTACATATGTATTTATTCATTTACATGTTTAAACAATAGCTATGTCATTCATTCATCTATTTATTCAGTTATTTCTTTACTCATTAGACAAATACTTCCAGGGCACATTGTGCAGGTTCCATATGGGGAAATGTGTGATATCAAAGTACCATGACCCATCAGGGATACTTGGTGAGTCAAGGAAGGTCACTTTGTAAGAGTCACTTGGAATCCTATGATGAAAGAGATTCTGAGGCTCAGTGGGAAAGACGGATGTATTTGTGATTCTGTCTTGGCTGATGTTTGCCAAGCTATGCGTTCAAATGTTGGCTCAGAGGATCAAGTGCATGTCCTGACCCCAGGAAGTCACTTGAGGAGCCAAGAGCACACCTGGGGACCCACCCCTGCTATTTTACAGGAAGAAAGAATCTCTCCCCAGTCCAAGCTCTTTTCAGGTCAAGCTCTGGTGTAAGGATCGGCTTGTCCCGGTTTGCCTGAAAGTCTTGCATCTCAAAACCCTCTTTGTCCTGAGCCACCTGGAGAGGTCGGTCGTTCATTCTTTAGGCAAATCTGCTAAGAGTTGGGCCTATACACTGACAGCCCTGAGACTCTCGTTTCCATGGACACCAAACACCCAGGCAAGAGGAGCAGCTCCATGTTTCACTTCTATAGGCGGCTCATAATGTCTTAAGCTACAGTGTAAGCGGATACTAGCATTCCTGCCAATAAAACTGTTTTTTTTTTTTTTTTTTTTTTAGTGGATTCTGGGCCGAAGAAGAGCCAGGTCCAGAAATACTGGCTTGGCAACCTACATGCTTCATGGGGTCTCCCCAGTGGCTCAGTGTAACAGAAGAGCCCGACCTTGTGTGGTAAGGAGACACCCAAGGGACCCCTAGTATGTTTTCACAGGCTCCAGAGGAGGCAGAAAGGCAGCAAACATTGGCCAGTGGCTCCCTGGGGAGGGGCTAAAAAATGAGAACAAAAGGGCAGGGTTCAAATCTTTTACTTATAAAATCAGTAAATTAAATTAAAAATTTAAATGAAATAAAACCACTGCCTCTGTGATTTGGCAAAGTAGGATAATATTGGTGAAGTAGGATAAAAACCTTTGATTTACAGATAAGGAAACAGAGTCTCAGAGAGGTTGGCTTCTGCCCAAGGTCACCCAGCTAAGAACAACAAGGGTTTGACCCCACAGACCCAAAGGCTAAGCCCTTTTATGACATCTTGCTCTATCCTTTTGCCACCAGCCTTTGCTACATGGCTTATGGCAAGTTGGTTAATGAGAATGAGGGAGAGATGGCAGCCCTCTTATCTAGCTCACCTACCTGCACCAAAGTGAAAGAGCTTCTAGAATTGTGAGCAGAAGTCACAACCTGTAGCCTGTCTACTGGACCCACTCTACAGGCACTGGATGTGGAAACGAGCCCTTTGCCTTCCCTCTTTATCAGAAGGTCCAGCACCATGGGGTCATGTTCTCCCATGGCAATGATTCCCTGGAATTGAGGAGTGACGGCCCCTTTAAAAGAATCATCAGCCGTCCAGCAGCAGTCCAGCTTGCTCAGTCCCTACACAGGCTCCCTCACTCAGTTTTGGGTTTTTATCCTATTTTTTTGGTCACTTCTATTGGTCTTTCATTTATCTATTTTCATCCATCTTTGTTCTTTGGCCTGTGTGGGCCTCCCATCGCAGTGGTCTCTCTTGCTGCAGAGCACCGGCTCTGGGCGCATGCGCTCCAGAGCTCCAGCTCAGTAGTTGGACACATCGGTCCAGCCGCTCTGCAGCATGCGGGTCCTCCCAGGCCCTGCAAGGCAGTGTCCTTACCCACTGGACCACCACTGGAAGCCCTCGCTCACTCAGTTTTTAACCTTCTGGTTTCTTTGGGTTCGCAGTTGGTGCAGTGGTAAAGAATCCCTGGGTTGGGAAATGGAGTAGGAAATGGCAACCCACTCCAATAGTCTTGCCTGGAAAATTCCATGGACAAAGGAGTCTGGTGGGCTCCAGCCCATGGGGCTGCACAGAGTTAGACATGGCTGAGCACGCACACATGCACAGTTTCTTCTACATTCCCACTTGTAGAACTTTCTGCAAAGAATCACAAAGATAGTCGCCAGTGTTCTTGAGTTCAGAGGTAACCCCTAGCGTAGGACTTCCCAGATTTAAGGATATAATGTGCAAACCAGTGAAATTTCCAACAGGAGGGAAAAAAGGAAAGAAACTATATCTGCTGTGGATGGATACACAAAACAAGAAAGGTAAATTACTATGATTGTTTGACAAAATCTTTGCTCTATCCTTTTGCCACCAGCCTTTGCTACATGGCTTATGGCAAGTTGGTTAATGAGAATGAGGGAGAGATGGCAGCCCTCTTATCTAGCTCACCTACCTGCACCAAAGTGAAAGAGCTTCTAGAATTGTGAGCAGAAGTCACAACCTGTAGCCTGTCTACTGGACCCACTCTACAGGCACTGGATGTGGAAACGAGCCCTTTGCCTTCCCTCTTTATCAGAAGGTCCAGCACCATGGGGTCATGTTCTCCCATGGCAATGATTCCCTGGAATTGAGGAGTGACGGCCCCTTTAAAAGAATCATCAGCCGTCCAGCAGCAGTCCAGCTTGCTCAGTCCCTACACAGGCTCCCTCACTCAGTTTTGGGTTTTTATCCTATTTTTTTGGTCACTTCTATTGGTCTTTCATTTATCTATTTTCATCCATCTTTGTTCTTTGGCCTGTGTGGGCCTCCCATCGCAGTGGTCTCTCTTGCTGCAGAGCACCGGCTCTGGGCGCATGCGCTCCAGAGCTCCAGCTCAGTAGTTGGACACATCGGTCCAGCCGCTCTGCAGCATGCGGGTCCTCCCAGGCCAGGGATCGAACCGGTGTCCCTCGCACTGCAAGGCAGTGCCCTTACCCACTGGACCACCAAGGAAGCCCTCGCTCACTCAGTTTTTAACCTTCTGGTTTCTTTGGGTTCGCAGTTGGTGCAGTGGTAAAGAATCCCTGGGTTGGGAAATGGAGTAGGAAATGGCAACCCACTCCAATAGTCTTGCCTGGAAAATTCCATGGACAAAGGAGTCTGGTGGGCTCCAGCCCATGGGGCTGCACAGAGTTAGACATGGCTGAGCACGCACACATGCACAGTTTCTTCTACATTCCCACTTGTAGAACTTTCTGCAAAGAATCACAAAGATAGTCGCCAGTGTTCTTGAGTTCAGAGGTAACCCCTAGCGTAGGACTTCCCAGATTTAAGGATATAATGTGCAAACCAGTGAAATTTCCAACAGGAGGGAAAAAAGGAAAGAAACTATATCTGCTGTGGATGGATACACAAAACAAGAAAGGTAAATTACTATGATTGTTGCGTCATGAAAACAGAAGATATTTTAGGTTTTATAAAGTAAGAAGGAGCAAATCTCACTATTGAAGACGCGCTGTCTGTGGAATGATGACACATCACGGTGGCTGCACTCGTACTGTGGAACGTGTGCTATTGGGTGAATTTCAGACCAAGAAAGAGGACTTCAGATGAAATAAACTTTCTTTATGGAAATACCACTTATCTTGAGACTTATTTTTCTGGAGAAAAATTTATCATGGGCCAGGATTAATCTACTAACTGCTTCTCGAGGACCTTGATGTGGAACAACTTTTCATTAGTCACTCAGAATAAGCATAAGGTCCAGAGAGGGGCATTGCTTTACCCCAAGACACACAGCTCATTACAAATTGCTCTTCTGACCCATGAATCCCAGGACTCCCTCCTACGTCAGTCTGTTCTGAAAAGCAATGAAATACTTGGGGGGAGAGGTATCTTTTATATAGTAATTGAATAAACCGTTTCCTTTTGAATCCTTCTACTTTTTTTTTATTGAGATCAAAGAGTGAGCTTTGTGCTGATGTGTTTTTAACACCCCTCTAACACTTGTGATCTCTCCTTTCTACAAAGAAAGAACAGGCCCTGGGCTCAGAGCCTTCAATAGACAATGTGTGGCAAGGATTTTAATGCCATAGTTTGGTTGTTATTGCATTTTCATTGTTAGGGTGATTTGCTATTTATGACAGGCAAAACCGGTTTCCTCTATGGTGGTGGTTTTATAAAGTATTTGATTTAGATAAAAAAATGTGAGTGGATGCAAAGAAACAGTTTAATGTAAATGCTGGCAGGAAAATAATGCTGAAATCAAAGCATCGTGATGGCGGCATGTGCTGAGGCTCCAGGCAGGGACCGCAGATCTGGACTGCATGGGTTCAGACCCACTACCTAGCTGGGTGACTATGGGTAAGTTACTCAACCTCTCTGAATCTTAGCTTTGTCACTTGGAAAATTCAGAGACTAATGAACCAATCTTAGAAGCTGATGTGATGACTGAGTGAGGTGATATGTCTAAAACTTTGGGAACAAAGCCTGGCACATGGCATGTGGTTTTTAAGGGTTAGGTGGGAGGGTGGTGAGGACAATGGTGGTGGTGCTGGTGGTGGTGATGCCACCTAGCCTCCACGAGCAGGAAAGCCAGCGGCGCTCCTGTGCAGGATGCCGCCCCTTTCTCTCTCTACTTCCTCCCACCTAAGCATCCCTGTATCGGGCTTTTCTTCCAGGTGGTGTAGCTGCGAGGCTCTCCTTGCATATGAGAAACTGGCACTCGCTTGCCATCTCTGCTTGGTTCCTCTTTGGGTTGTTCTGTGTGACAATACCACTGTCCTGATGGTAGAGCGATCCTAGCTCTGTGCCATGGCAGTTACAGCTTTGAGAGATCAATAACTACAACCAAGGGAAAAGTGTGACTGCCTGATTGATTGTCCCCAGGAAACTCCCCATCCATCAGGGCTGGACTGGGTGGTGCTTGCTGGGGGTGAGGAGGGTGGGACACTCAGGGGGGTTCTTGGCCATTGAAGCCTAGGCTGATGGTTCAGAAAGGGTGGCTGAGCGTTGCCTTGAAGAAGGGAAAGACAATGTGAGAATTAACCATACCCAGGATGTCAAGGTTTCCAAAGAATGAGAAACATTACAGATCCAGATCGTGGTGGTTTAGTTGCTAAGCCATATCTGACTCTTTCATGACCCTATGGATTGTAGCTTGCCAGGCTCCTCTGTCTACGGAATTTCCCAGGCAGGAATACAGGAGTGAACTGCCATTTCCTTCTACAGGGCATCTTCCTGACGCAGGGATAGACTGGCAGCAGGTTCTTTACCACTAGCAACACCCGGGGAAGCTCTGAATAAATGAATGTTTCTCTGTAAAGCCTTTGTCTGCCTCAACTGTGAAAAGCGGCCCTCCTGCTAATGCTGTTGTTTTACACCCTCTGCCCTGCCTGGTGCCCAGTCCTGGTGGGCGCTTGGTGAAGGTTGAGCCCAGGAACTCTTTCTGCTTCTGTTCCCAGGGAAGCCACAGCATTCCTGCCAATCCTCCCCAACCTTCCCCACCCTTCCACCTGGCAGATCCTATGTGACAGGTGGGCTCTCTCACTCTGTCCTAGGAGACAGGATACGGTTCCTGTCTTGCTTGCTATGTGTTGGGTCCTCTGTAAGTCAATTAGGTCCAATAACTGTCTTATTTGCCAGGCCCTGAGCAATGCTACAGAAGGCAGCAGAAGGAAGCTTTAGTGCACTTTAACTATCTCTGAAGTACAATATGTTGAGTGCTAGAAGCTTCGGCCACATTTATGGAGAGACTTAGCTATATATATTTATTCAGTGGCTATTTCTATAAGAGTCTTAGGAAGAAAGGCCTATCTTTTGTTCCCTTTTGCTAGAAGACTCATTCTAAGATACCCTTTACTCTCTCTCCATCTTCTGAATTCTCATGCATCCTTCAAGTCTCAGAATGAATTTCACCTAGTCTCTGAAGTCTGGCTGAAATTATCTTTTGATGATCCCAGCCCACTTTCTCCTCCCTGTATTACAGTCAGCTTCACCTCATCAGGTGTTTGACAAATACTGGAGGAGCTCCTACTATGTGCTAGGGCCTGTGCTCCTAGAAAGACAAACACGATGAAAATCTCTGACTCAGAGAAGGAACGTACTAAGGTTGCCAAGGGAAAGGGCTAATTAGGGAGTTTGGGATGGACATCTACACACTGCTACAGTTAAACTGAATCACCCACAAAGGCCTACTGGATAGTACAGGGAACTCTGCTCAATGTTAAGCGGCAGCCTGGATGGGAGGGGTATCTCAGGGAAAATGGACACATGTATATGTATGGCTGGGTCCTTTTGCTGCGCACCTGAAACCATCACAGCATTGTTAATCGGCTCTACCCCCAAAGCAAAGTAAAAAGTCAAAAAACAAACAGATGAAACTCTTTGCCACCAGGAAGCACCGACACTGATTCTTCTCTGCCCATCGACTTCTCAAGGGCAGGGCCACATCCCTGACATGCAGCAGAGGGGCCAGACGCAAGTACATGCTTGACTTGGCAGTGGAGAAAGAAGCCCGGTTACCAGAATAACAGGATGATGTATAAGGCTTTTGCTCTGGAACACAGACTGCGAGTTTGCAAAAGAAAGTCCTCGACGGGCAATGTCTTTTCTCTCTGCTGCATGATGAAGGTAAGAAAACCAGCATTACTTATCAGGCCTTATAATATGATTCACTCTGGCATGCTTCTTGTAAAAATCTATGCATACTGCAGAAATCTGTATTTCCACTGTCCTGGAACAGTGGAGTTGGACTTGAGGCCTGAATGCTGATGTCAAAGTCAGGCCACAAAGGTACTTTTCCCTTTCTTGACTGACATTCCTGCATGCTCCGTTCAAATGTGCATTCAGGGTGGGGGAAGGGGAGGCGACCAGACCCTGCCTCTTCTATAGCATAACATCTTTATTTTAAGTATTTCATAGCCTTTCTGCTGCAGCCCACCTGGGCTGCTTCTGTGGTAGGCAGAGATCAATGCAGTCAATATTTTCGACTGCAGAGCCTTCTATGACTTACACATATTTAAAAGGATAAAACACAATCAACAATTCACTGTGTGACCTTGACCATTGTAATCCTTATCTTTGATTCTTTGGGATCCAGCAAACAGGTTAAGTCTCCAATGGATCCTGTCCCAGACCAGGGATTTTAGCCTGGCTGGAAGTTCTCCCTAGCACAACCTAAGCTCTGTGAGTTTCTTTCACTCTGGGAAATTGGGCTGGAAAACTAGACATTGCAACATTTGGGAATACTGGTGACCTTTTCCTTGGACCACTGCCTTTTGCTAAACATCACACTGCTTTCTTTCACTGGTATTAACCAAATAATAAGCTACTACTCTTGAAAGGCACTCCTTGCAGCCAGCATTAAGCCGAAACACGGATGCTTTAATGGTGGGATTGTAGGCAGTTTATGGAACCAGGCGTTATTTTAAAAAATTAGAAAAGGAAAGATTGATTTTGGTGACTTTCACCTGGAAAAATTTGAGTCTAACATTATGAAAAGGATAATGTGAATCAAAAGTGCAGAGACAGACAGCATTTTTCTGTAAAGGGCAGTAGATTGTTCGGACTTTGTGAGCGGAAGGGACTTTGTTGCAACTACTCAATCCAAAAGCAGCCACTGAAAATACTCAAGAAAAGGGTGTATCTGGATTCTGATAAAACTTTACTGAGGGATATAGAAATTTCAGTGTTAATTTTCATATGTCATAAAATATTGTCATTTTCTTTGGATTCTTTTTTACCAACCATTTAAAAATGTAAAGCTGTGTTAAATTCATGGGCCCTACAAAAATAAGTGGTGAGCAAGATTTGGTCTGCAGGTCAAGTGTGCTGATCCCTGCCTTAGAGAACTGTGATTAAAAGCGGGCCTTGGGGGTTAAGCCGAATGGAGGTCGAGTCCTGGCTTGGTCATTTCTTCATAAATGACCCTCAATGAGACGCTTAACCTCTCTGCGTCATGATCTCCCCAGCTATAAAGAGGGAGGGATAGGAGCTACTTCCTGGTTATCCCGAGGGTTAATGGAAATAATGCCCGTAAAGTACAGAGCATAGTGTCTGAAAGTTACTAAGAATTCAATAAAATTTATTTGTTCAACAAATATTCTTGGAGTAATCATTATTGGACAGATGGTATTCTAAGATAGTGGTGTATTTGTCTCTTTGAACTTAAAATCTAGAATGCCTGATGAAGACTGTTAGTTATTGTTATTAATAATGCTTGGACTTCATGAAAAAAGTAAAAATTGTAAATCACTAGGTAACGTCATGTGGTGTTACGGTGTATTTTCTGTTTCAAAAATACTGAAAACTCCCACAACTTCCCATTACATTAGGACCTTTTACGACCCTGGATATTCATTGGAAGGAAACTAAATCCATCATATTGGTCCTGGGACTGGCTATAATTTTGTAGTTAGGGCGAAAGAGAAGTAAATGCTCTTATTTATGCCTCTGTTATATTAGGAATTAAAAAAATAGCAACCAGAGTCTGTTTTCTAACTAATGTATTATTTTTTAAAATGAAGTATGACACCTCTTCTCCTATTCTCCCACCCCATCACGACAGCCTAATAGAATGGATCTGTCCTACCTTACACTGTGAATCACAGCAAAACTACTTAAAAATAGGACTGAGAGCAGACATGTGCTTAGGTGATGGGCAAAGTGAGCACACCAAAAGGTATACATGATTAGCTGCTCAGTTGTGTTTGACTCTGTGTCCCCATGGACTGTAGCCCAGTAGGCTCTTCTGTCCATGGGATTTTTCAGGCAAGAACACTGGGGTGCCATTTCCTCTTTCAGGTATTCCTGACCCAGGGATCCCACCCACATCTCCTCATCTCCTGCACTGCCAGGTGGATTCTTTACCATTGAACCACCTGGGAAGCCCAAAGGTATATGTAAGTAAATAAATAAAATGAGTTCACCTTTGATGAACAGCCAAAATTACACAATCAAAAAATTTAACAAGAATTTCTTTCATTTCTTTTAACATTTAAAAAATTTCATTTATTTATTTTCGTCTATCTTCATTCTTTTGCCATATGTGGGCCTCCCATTGCAGCAGCCTGTCTCATTGCAGAGCACTGGCTCTGGGCACATGTGCTCCAGAGTGCTGGCTCATAATTGGACACACCAACCCAGCCACTCTGTGACATGTGGGATCTTCCCAGGGTGGCGATCGAACTGGTGCCGCTTGCATTGCAAGGTGGACGCTTTACCCACTGGACCACCAGAGAAGCCCAGACTTTCTTTCATTTTTTTTGGGGGGGGGTCATTTTAAAGATAGAATATTATTTTGAAATGCATCTGGATGGAAAGGAAGGTACAGGAACATCTTTAATTCTTAGGGCTGCTAAAGATCATAATCTAACCTGCCTGTACTCCTCAAATTATTTCATCCTAGCTCTGATTGCATTTCAGGGCAATAATCCAGCCTTCTACCCCCGCTCCCTGCCCATAGGATGGGGGTTTCTGGAGGATACTGTCTTTCTCTCTCATAAGCTCTTCCTTATTGTGCACCTGTTATTATTCACATTTCTACTCCCAGCATGTAACATGGTACCTGGCATTTAGATGTTATTGGTATACATAAACCCTCAACAACAACATGATTAGCCAGATGGTGGTGAGATTTCTTTACGTGCCTTTTGGTGCCTTTTGGTGGGTGGGGATGGCTGATAAAATGAGTCACCATTTTTGTTTTACTCCTCTCCCTAAGGCTCAAAGGATATCAGACTCAAGACTCCACAGATCTTAGTGGCTATTTTAGCTTCAATTTTCTACACATGTCTTCATCCTGATCTTGTCATTCCCCTTGGACCTACCACATCCCACTCTCTCCTGAAAGGTCTTCACATGTGCTATTCTTTCTGCCTGGAGTGCCTTTCCCCTTTTTTTCCTAGATACCAGTCGAGTTTAGCGTAGCCATCGGCAAGGCCTCTGCCAATTTCTCGTACCCAAGTCCATTCTTTACCATTGAACCACCTGGGAAGCCCAAAGGTATATGTAAGTAAATAAATAAAATGAGTTCACCTTTGATGAACAGCCAAAATTACACAATCAAAAAATTTAACAAGAATTTCTTTCATTTCTTTTAACATTTAAAAAATTTCATTTATTTATTTTCGTCTATCTTCATTCTTTTGCCATATGTGGGCCTCCCATTGCAGCAGCCTGTCTCATTGCAGAGCACTGGCTCTGGGCACATGTGCTCCAGAGTGCTGGCTCATAATTGGACACACCAACCCAGCCACTCTGTGACATGTGGGATCTTCCCAGGGTGGCGATCGAACTGGTGCCGCTTGCATTGCAAGGTGGACGCTTTACCCACTGGACCACCAGAGAAGCCCAGACTTTCTTTCATTTTTTTTGGGGGGGGGTCATTTTAAAGATAGAATATTATTTTGAAATGCATCTGGATGGAAAGGAAGGTACAGGAACATCTTTAATTCTTAGGGCTGCTAAAGATCATAATCTAACCTGCCTGTACTCCTCAAATTATTTCATCCTAGCTCTGATTGCATTTCAGGGCAATAATCCAGCCTTCTACCCCCGCTCCCTGCCCATAGGATGGGGGTTTCTGGAGGATACTGTCTTTCTCTCTCATAAGCTCTTCCTTATTGTGCACCTGTTATTATTCACATTTCTACTCCCAGCATGTAACATGGTACCTGGCATTTAGATGTTATTGGTATACATAAACCCTCAACAACAACATGATTAGCCAGATGGTGGTGAGATTTCTTTACGTGCCTTTTGGTGCCTTTTGGTGGGTGGGGATGGCTGATAAAATGAGTCACCATTTTTGTTTTACTCCTCTCCCTAAGGCTCAAAGGATATCAGACTCAAGACTCCACAGATCTTAGTGGCTATTTTAGCTTCAATTTTCTACACATGTCTTCATCCTGATCTTGTCATTCCCCTTGGACCTACCACATCCCACTCTCTCCTGAAAGGTCTTCACATGTGCTATTCTTTCTGCCTGGAGTGCCCCTTTCTGAACTCTTTCCTCCATGGTCCTTTCATCCAGCAGATACCCACCCCGCTCCAGAGTTTAGCGTAGCCATCGGCAAGGCCTCTGCCAATTTCTCGTACTAAGTTAGGGCCCTATGCCGTAGTACCCATATTTTGGACTTTTCCTTTGTAGCATACACTGCCATTGTACTTGATCAGTGATTTCTCTACTATCCATTTTCCAAGCCCAAGCATCATCTCTGTGAGAGTAAGGGTAGTCTGACTTATTTAAGCTGGGCACATAGAATGGGCTCAGAAAATCTGCACAAATAAATGCATAAATGAGCATCAGGACAGACAAAAGGAACACACAAACCAAAAGGAGAAAAAAAACCTATTTTCCCTGATAAGAAAGCAAATAGAATATTGCACTTGGGTAATTTGATTTGTTGGGCAAACACTTTCATAGAATTTTGACAACAATCAAAGGCAAGCACAGTTATATAGAAAGTTCAGAAAGAGGTAATGTTTTCTTTCACAGGATTGACTTTGATTCATCAAATCCCGACTCAAACTCAGAGACTTGACTGTATGTTTACAAAAGAAAAGTATAGACTTGGAACCTGATTCAGAGAAGCCCCCTATAAAAGTGTGGGCTTGCTTTTTTATCCCTTTCCCAGAGTTCACCAAACCAACACAAATTAAGGGAATAATTAGGTACAACAACACTAATTAATACTTTTGATGTTGAGAGAAAACCTTTAGACTTGTAAAATATAATCTAACAATGTATCCAGGTCAGTAGTAGAAGACTTCCAAATAGAGTCACCATTAATTCCTTCCCTTCCTGTACATGCATGCAGTTCTGCCCATTGGGAGATGCAACCTAATCCTCCGTTCCTTGAATCTCTTTGAATCATGACTTGTTTTGACCAATAAAATGTGGCAGAAGTGATGTTGTGTCAATGCCTGACTCACCCTTTAAGAGACTTGACAGCTTTCACTTTCCCCTGGGGAAGCCAATCACCAAGCTGTAGAAAAAGCTACGGTTCAACTAGTGAAGGATGAGAGCAGGTGGTAGGCGAGAAGCCAGCAGGGGAACATCAAGGCATCAGACATGCAAGTAAGGACTCCTTCACCCTCCCAGTCCAGTCTAGCTGCAGGTAAATGCAGTTGGTGGGTGCTCTCAGTTTACGTGGCATCCAACACAACTGCCTCACAGCCACTTGCTTGAATTCCTGCATCACAGAATCATGAGAAATAACAAATCCTTGGTACTTTTAACAAATCAATTTGGGGTTGATTTGTTACACAGCTGTAGATAACTGATACAACACGAAATGCCTGAGCAGATAACTTCTCTGGCAGCCTCAAACACATAGAAGACAATGTATGAATAAGTAAGATAAAGTGTAACTTGTGTATTTGGCTCCTAGCAGGGAGACTTGAAGTTTGATTTCCCAGGACCTGATTTCCCAATCTATGTTTATATACACAATTTTAACACGTCTGTTCATCTTATATCAGAGTCAAAATTATGAAAACTGGAACAGGTTTAGTGGATTTTAGAGAACATTATGTTTGATCCTCACACTTTTAGATGGTGGAACAGAGGCCAAGAGGGATTGAGTAACTGGTTTGGTTAACGAAGTCATAGAATGGATTAAAAACAGAAAAGTAATCCAGGATTTCTGGTCATCCAAGTAAGAGACTCTTTTCACTTTTTCTTTTTGTTTCCTAGAAGAGACCAATGTAAATGGGTAGGGAAAAAAGGGTTTTAGGTCTGATGAGAACACTGAAGATTAGAGGGAAAACTGGCAGACACAGTCTCAAAAGCATGACAAACCTCAGTTCCTGCAGAGTGAAGTCAAACAGCCCCATTTTGGCTGTAGGCATCCCATTACTTGAGCTGAGAACAAACCAGTACTTGATGTGCATGGCTATGACCCTGAATCAGAAAGCAAAGATTAAATTATGTTTCTCATATTCTCCTGGAGGAGGTTGGGAAGTGTGTAATGTACTCTCAGGACTATTCCTATGCAAAATGGTGAAAATAAACACACAATTTGATGTGCAGAGGGATAAGCCTCGGTTATGTGGAAAATGCATTTACATGGCAGAATCCATGTCAGACAAATGAGGCATTGCTGTATTTGCAAAAGCGTCCGGCATGTATTCCAAGTCTAGGCTAGTCTGAGGCTTCTACTAAATGAAAAATGAACTTTACTTGTGTCTAAATCTGAGCTTAAGTGCACTCTCTAAAACCTTCCTGGGAATTTTTTGGACAGGTGTCTCTTTTCAAACAGCATAATATTTGGACATTACATTTTAAATATGTGCAGATAAAGATGATATTCCAAATCTGTATTTCACTTATAACCAGATGGGATAACAGTAGTGAGAGTTGCTGAGAGACAGTCCTTCACGGACAAATAATGGAAAGAGAACCTAACCTCTCCCTCACCTCGCCTGGAAGCTTGTGGCTACAAGTTCTAGAGCGAACAGTCGATGACACCAAACCTGAAATGATTCAATGTACTCAAACCAACACAAAAACTACTACCTTGCTTCCATCCAGGGTAGTAATATTTTCCTTTTTTAAAATCTAGTGTTTGAGGGACAACATAAACAGCATTTGCCACCTGCAGGCTCTTAAGAACATGAAACAGTGTACTCATTGGAGGAATCCAGCTGCAGGCCTGTTATGTTTCAGCCACACGGAGCCTAGAGAAGTCTCCAAGTTTGAATGTCTTTACAGAGATCCAGCTATTGCTTGCCATTTCATCCTGCTCCATTCACTCTCTCTGGTCTTTTGCCCACTCTTTTCATTTGTGTATGGGCCTGACTCCTCTGGCTTTAGAATTTCTGACATGTCTGTTCTGGGAAGGGAGTGGGGGTGGAGGAAGGTTGTGGATGTTATTTTTGTCATTCAGTTCCTAAGTTGTGTCCGACTCTTTGCAACCTCATGGACTGTAGCCCATCAGGCTCCCCTGTTCTCCACTCTCTCCTGGAGTTTGTTCAAATTCATGTCCATTGAGTTGGTGATGCCATGCAATCATCTCACCCTCTGGCTCCCTCTTCTCCTTTTGCCTTTAATCTTTTCCAGTACCAGGGTCTTCTCCATGAGGCAACTCTAAGACGAACTGAATAACCTCAGATTCTCACATCTGGAGAAATGTAAAAAAAATTGGCAGAATCCTCGGTTATGTGGAAAATGCATTTACATGGCAGAATCCATGTCAGACAAATGAGGCATTGCTGTATTTGCAAAAGCGTCCGGCATGTATTCCAAGTCTAGGCTAGTCTGAGGCTTCTACTAAATGAAAAATGAACTTTACTTGTGTCTAAATCTGAGCTTAAGTGCACTCTCTAAAACCTTCCTGGGAATTTTTTGGACAGGTGTCTCTTTTCAAACAGCATAATATTTGGACATTACATTTTAAATATGTGCAGATAAAGATGATATTCCAAATCTGTATTTCACTTATAACCAGATGGGATAACAGTAGTGAGAGTTGCTGAGAGACAGTCCTTCACGGACAAATAATGGAAAGAGAACCTAACCTCTCCCTCACCTCGCCTGGAAGCTTGTGGCTACAAGTTCTAGAGCGAACAGTCGATGACACCAAACCTGAAATGATTCAATGTACTCAAACCAACACAAAAACTACTACCTTGCTTCCATCCAGGGTAGTAATATTTTCCTTTTTTAAAATCTAGTGTTTGAGGGACAACATAAACAGCATTTGCCACCTGCAGGCTCTTAAGAACATGAAACAGTGTACTCATTGGAGGAATCCAGCTGCAGGCCTGTTATGTTTCAGCCACACGGAGCCTAGAGAAGTCTCCAAGTTTGAATGTCTTTACAGAGATCCAGCTATTGCTTGCCATTTCATCCTGCTCCATTCACTCTCTCTGGTCTTTTGCCCACTCTTTTCATTTGTGTATGGGCCTGACTCCTCTGGCTTTAGAATTTCTGACATGTCTGTTCTGGGAAGGGAGTGGGGTTGGAGGGAAGGTTGTGGATGTTATTTTTGTCATTCAGTTCCTAAGTTGTGTCCGACTCTTTGCAACCTCATGGACTGTAGCCCATCAGGCTCCCCTGTTCTCCACTCTCTCCTGGAGTTTGTTCAAATTCATGTCCATTGAGTTGGTGATGCCATGCAATCATCTCACCCTCTGGCTCCCTCTTCTCCTTTTGCCTTTAATCTTTTCCAGTACCAGGGTCTTCTCCATGAGGCAACTCTAAGACGAACTGAATAACCTCAGATTCTCACATCTGGAGTCCAGAACCCAGTTCAGAGTTGAAACACCTCTTGGAGTAGCCTAACAGCAACAGGACAGTCATTTTGTTTTTTTGAATCAGTACGGGGTTTTGAGCCCTTGACTCAGAGCAGTCATTTCCCGAGACCTTTTGAGCTGCCTGGAGCAGGCATAGAAAGCAAGTGGTTTGTATTTTATCTCTTAGCTGTCTTGTAGGTTTGTGTAATGTGAATATTCTGCTCTGTCTCTCCTGCTGCTGAGAGAGATTTGTCCTCCCTTCACGCCAAGAACTGTACTGTCCTTCAGCCTCATGCCCCCGAGTTCTCTGTCGTCTTCAAACCACACCCTCTGCCACCCTGCCTCGCTAATGGGAAGGGAACAACATCATCATAAACCTTGAGATCAGACCTCGAAGCCCTCCCACCTGCTTAAACCCATTCCTGATTTTTATTTTTTCTTAATATGTATATTTTATTCCGCTCCTGATTTTATAACTTGCCCAACAAGGCACTTGAGTGTTACCACAGCCATGTGGCTTTGCTCTGACAATGGGTCGTTTTCCAAGAGAAAAGCAGTAATAGGGAACCCTAACTTGACAAAACAAAGGAGAATAAAAAAGACATTATGACTGAAATACGCGGGCATAAAAATATATAAACGATCGGAGGCAACTGACACAATAAGCTCTTTGTAACTGCTCTCCAGGCAAAATACATATCTTTCTGTACATTCTATACGTTAAAAGACATTTAAAAGGCCCTCTCCCGGTGACCCAGGGCAGCCAGACCTGCATCTGACAGAGATCATTCCTAAGTGTCGGTGGCCTTTTGCTAGTACAACATCCATTTCCCCGAGTCCTTGGTTTCTTTTCTGGCTGCACATGTACACGCACGCATCATGGCCAAGATGCCCTGCTTTCTCCCATTTAGCATTTGACATCAGCTTCCAGCGCCGCGGGATTACACTGCATGTCATTGGTGTCACCTGTGCTCAGGCCGAGCGTGAACTCTGTGAGAGAACAAGACCCAGAATCAACCTTTTCACCATCTCGCCCTCCTTGGGTCAAAGAAAAAAGGCAGACGCTGATAAAAAGGATCCAGTGCTGCAATGCCTTCTCAGAGAACCTCTGATGACCAAACAGGACTCCCCGTGACATGGGTATTTATTCCTTTTCTCTGTCTGATAACTATTTACAATGGATCATGCACTGGGGTAGGCTCTTGGCAAGAGGTAACTTCTGATTTCAAGGTGTTCACTGTCTCCTGGGATATGAATGTAGTGCAAATTCATACAGTTAAGGATTCTTTTCCTCTTCTCTGTCCACTGGGAGAGGGAAAGTGTAGCCACTGCCGTCTTTGGAAATAAGGATTGCCCTTGGCCATGCAGGGTCTGAACCCTAAACCAGCAGCCATCTAATCTGATTGCACATTAGAATAAACTTGGTTGTTGTTACAGTTTAGTTGCTAAGTCAAGTCTGACTCTTTTGGGACCTCGTGGACTGTACTGCACCAGGCTCCTCTGTCCATAGGATTCTCTAGGCAAGAATACTGGAGTGGATTGCCATTTCCTTCTCCAGGGTGTCTTCCCCACGCAGGGACCAAACCCACACCTTTGGCATTGCAGACAGATTCTTTACCACTGAGCCACCAGGGAAGCCCTCAGAATAACCCAGGAGAGTTTAAAATACATATGACCATAAGAGAGCCTCATGGGGAGCTGGAAATGGTCCATAGTCTGATCAGGGGGTGGCTACCTGGGTATGACTATATGTAAAATTCAGTGACCTTTATACTCAATACATACATGCCCTCCTGTAGATAAGATAAACTCAATTTTTGCAAAGGTAAAAAAAAAAAAAAAATTCCTACAGGCGGACCTGGTCTTAGAGTTTCTATTTTAAACGGTCCTGGCTTCGGGAAGCTGTAAAAGCTCCCTAGGTGACATTAATGTGCAACCATGGCTGAGAAACAGTCTGTAGGCAATTAAATACTAATGGCCTAGAGAAAGGGCCCCAAGAGCATGCAGCTTTCCGTGTGACAGGGTCTGCACAGAGCTGCTATTACTCACTAGTGTTGGCCCCTGAAAGACCACCCAAATTCATCCACAGCAGGTGGGGTTTTCTTGCAAGCTCTAGGGCTGCAAGAGGGAGAGAGAGGGTCCGCTCTTTTGTGTTTGAGCTGAGAGGAGAGGCAGAAGGGAAGATGCAGGAGGCAGGGGAGGGGAGGAGGAGTTCTGGGATCAAGAACTGTAGGGGGACTTCCCTGGTGGTCCACTGGTTAAGAATCCGTCTTGAAATGCAGGAGATATGTGTTCAGTCCCTTGTCTGGGACTAAGATCCCACATGCCATGGGGCAACTGAGCCCGTGCGCCGTCACTACAGGGTCAAGGCTCTTGAATTTATGCTCCACAACAAGAGAAGCCACCGCAATGAGAATCCCGGGCATCGCAACTAGAGAAAGCCACATGCAGCAAGAAAAACCCAGCACAGCCAAAAAAAAAAAAGGAAAACTATTGGAATGAGGCTGCTGTCTAGGGGGATGGGGCCTGGGGTCTAGGAATCTCAGGTTAATTGCATTCCCTTGAGAAGATCACATATCTGTGCTTCGTCTCACCTTCCTCAAGCCTAAGTTGTTGTGCCTGAGACTGGCCTGGTTTACCACTGTGTCCTGGGAGACCCCCTTGTCCCAGGTAGACTGACATGGTTGCTCAGCCCATATCTGAGTTGAAAGCAATGATTCCTCCCTCTTAGCGTTGTCACGAGGGTAAGCCTGTGTTATGTAAAATGCTTAGCACTTGCTTGGCACAGCCTCAGTGTCCAAAACATGGCAGCTATTATCACCAATAGGTCTGGCAGAAGGAGGCGTTTTGTTCTGTTGCTCAGGGTCAGCCCAGGCAGTACCTGGCACACAGTAGGCACGCGATAAATATTAATAAAATGAACGCGTGTCTGAGCCACAGATTTCATTACCCAAATTAGAAACCTTCTCCTTTCTTAATTATGAGGGCATGCTTTCAAACTGTTTAATGACATCTTGTTTTGTAGCCTGTTTAATAAATCTTTGCTGCCAACGGCAAGTTCCCCATGTCGGCAAATCATCTAAATATTTAACTGATTTTTTTTTCTCCCCAAGGTTTCACGCAGACTCTTGGCATTGTGTTGCTGATAAGGAGAGGGATTTAGAGTAAGAAGTCAGGCACGTCAAATCTATAAATCTCAGGCCGCTCTTTTTCTGGTGTGGTTGATCCCACTGGATAGACGATTCCAGGGTCATTACTGCCTTCTTCCTTAACTCTATTACTTCCTTAACTCCACCCACTTCTTCACCCTTCACTCCTCCCACCCCCTTGCTCTTGCTTCCTCTATTTAGGGGCTGGAGGAACAAAATGCTCATTTCTCAGCCTCACTTTCTTCTAGGAATGGCCAAATATGCGTGTGTGCAAAGTTGCTTCAGTCATGTCTGACCCCTTTGCGACCCCATGGACCGTAACCTACAAGGATCCTCTGTCCGTGGGATTCTCTAGGCAGAATACAGGAGTGAGTTGCCAAGCCTTCCACCAGAGAATCTTCCTGAACCACGTCTCTTAGGTCTGCTGCATTGGCAGGCAGGTTCTTTACCATAGCCCCACCTGGTAAACCCGTGGCCAAGCATACTTTCCTGGCAAGTAAGATGCTAATGGAATTTTTTAAAGTGAGGCAGGAGTATTCCAAGAAAGGGGATGCTTGATTTACACAAGAAATCTAGGTAGGATGACTACTGGTGATGAGTTAGTTGGACTATTCAAGTACAGTTATTCCATACCAAAGAATAAGTGAGGCAAACCATATTTTCACTTAGTAAGGGGAAACTAAGTATATCAATGAGGAATGTGACTCTTCTCAGATATAAATAATTAAATATGTCATCAAAATCAATAAGGGATATTCCACCACATAGAATTATCTCAGACACAGACCAACTATTTAATACACTTTTGACATTGGATTATGAAATTGATAGAATATTCTGTGAAAATCTACAAACTATTACTAATAATCTTGGAGAAGGAAGTGACAGCTAACTCCAGTATTCTTGCCTGGAGAATTTCATGGACAGAGGAGCCTGGCACGCTATAGTCCATAGGGTCACAAAGAGTCAAACACAGCTATGTGACCATCACTCACTCGCTAATAATCTACAAATGCCTTTTCATATGCATTCTCAATAATATAATTTCCTCAATATTCATTACTCATTCTTTAAGCTGTTCCCCATGTCGGCAAATCATCTAAATATTTAACTGATTTTTTCTCCCCAAGGTTTCACGCAGACTCTTGGCATTGTGTTGCTGATAAGGAGGGATTTAGAGTAAGAAGTCAGGCACGTCAAATCTATAAATCTCAGGCGCTCTTTTTCTGGTGTGGTTGATCCCACTGGATAGACGATTCCAGGGTCATTACTGCCTTCTTCCTTAACTCTATTACTTCCTTAACTCCACCCACTTCTTCACCCTTCACTCCTCCCACCCCCTTGCTCTTGCTTCCTCTATTTAGGGGCTGGAGGAACAAAATGCTCATTTCTCAGCCTCACTTTCTTCTAGGAATGGCCAAATATGCGTGTGTGCAAAGTTGCTTCAGTCATGTCTGACCCCTTTGCGACCCCATGGACCGTAACCTACAAGGATCCTCTGTCCGTGGGATTCTCTAGGCAGAATACAGGAGTGAGTTGCCAAGCCTTCCACCAGAGAATCTTCCTGAACCACGTCTCTTAGGTCTGCTGCATTGGCAGGCAGGTTCTTTACCATAGCCCCACCTGGTAAACCCGTGGCCAAGCATACTTTCCTGGCAAGTAAGATGCTAATGGAATTTTTTAAAGTGAGGCAGGAGTATTCCAAGAAAGGGGATGCTTGATTTACACAAGAAATCTAGGTAGGATGACTACTGGTGATGAGTTAGTTGGACTATTCAAGTACAGTTATTCCGCATACCAAAGAATAAGTGAGGCAAACCATATTTTCACTTAGTAAGGGGAAACTAAGTATATCAATGAGGAATGTGACTCTTCTCAGATATAAATAATTAAATATGTCATCAAAATCAATAAGGGATATTCCACCACATAGAATTATCTCAGACACAGACCAACTATTTAATACACTTTTGACATTGGATTATGAAATTGATAGAATATTCTGTGAAAATCTACAAACTATTACTAATAATCTTGGAGAAGGAAGTGACAGCTAACTCCAGTATTCTTGCCTGGAGAATTTCATGGACAGAGGAGCCTGGCACGCTATAGTCCATAGGGTCACAAAGAGTCAAACACAGCTATGTGACCATCACTCACTCGCTAATAATCTACAAATGCCTTTTCATATGCATTCTCAATAATATAATTTCCTCAATATTCATTACTCATTCTTTTTTTTTTAAACATTTATTTTGTTTATTTACCTTTTGGGGGGTGAGGTGGGGAGGGAGGGGAGTGGGCAGGCCACTTCTATTGGTCTTTTATTTCTCTATTTTCATCCGTCTTTGTTCTTTGGCTCCTGTGGGCCTCCCATCGCGGTGGCGTATGTCATCACAGAGCACTGGCTCTGGGCGCATGTGCTCCAGAGCTCCGGCTCGGTAATTGGACACATCGGTCCAGCCGCTCCGCGGCACGTGGGATCTTCCCAGGCCCGGGATCGAAGCGGTGCCCATTGCACTGCAAGGTGGTGTCCTTGCCCACTGGACCACCAGGGGAAGCCCTCATTACTCATTCCTGACTACCAACAAATGTTTATTTTGGCAAGTCATGCTGAAAATAAAATTTAAAACATCTAAATTTTTTTTTTTAAAAAAGAGGAGGTGGTGTTGCTTTCCTGGAAGAAGAGCCAATGAGTTGTGTGGTCCTCCTTCCCAGGCTCCTGGCCTTGCATGCAGTTTTGGTGCAGAGCAGAGGAGGTGTGTGACTCTGGTGAACAGCACAGTTGGAAAAAACAACACAAGATCTACAGAGATCCTAAAATGCTTGAGTAGCAGACACTCTGGAGCAGTTGCCTTTCATTAGGTGAGACCAAGCAGATCCTGGTGTATATGACCCAGGAAACCTCAGTCTGCTGTGATCTGTAGCCAGACACATTTTTACATGGTGCATGTGTGATGCCCAGTGAGGAGCCAGATACTGAGATTAAAACATGTTCAAGGTGCAAGAATCTGCCTGCAATGTAGGAGACCTGGGTTCAATCCCTGGGTTGGGAAGATCTCCTGAAGGAGGGTATGGCATTCCACTCTAGTAGTCTTGCCTAGAGAATCCCTATGAACAGAGGAGCCTGGAGGGCTACCGTCCATGAGGTCACAAGAGTCTGACATGACTGAACGACTAAGCACAATACACAAAGTGAGATCTTCAAGGCATCTCCTGTCTATGGGCCTAGAGAAGCAGGGGTAGCCCTATGAACAGTAGGGTCACAAATAGTCAAACACAGCTATGTGACCATCACTCACTCGCTAATAATCTACAAATGCCTTTTCATATGCATTCTCAATAATATAATTTCCTCAATATTCATTACTCATTCTTTTTTTTTTAAACATTTATTTTGTTTATTTACCTTTTGGGGGGTGAGGTGGGGAGGGAGGGGGATAGGTGGGCCACTTCTATTGGTCTTTTATTTCTCTATTTTCATCCGTCTTTGTTCTTTGGCTCCTGTGGGCCTCCCATCGTGGTGGCCTCTGTTGTCACAGAGCACTGGCTCTGGGCGCATGCGCCCCAGAGCTCCAGCTTGGTAATTGGACACATCAGTCCAGCCGCTCCGTGGCACATGGGATCTTCCCAGGCCAGGGATCGAACCGGCGCCCCTTGCACTGCAAGGTGGTGTCCTTACCCACTGGACCACCAGGGGAAGCACCTCATTACTCATTCCTGACTACCAACAAATGTTTATTTTGGCAAGTCATGCTGAAAATAAAATTTAAAACATCTAAATTTTTTTTTTTAAAAAAGAGGAGGTGGTGTTGCTTTCCTGGAAGAAGAGCCAATGAGTTGTGTGGTCCTCCTTCCCAGGCTCCTGGCCTTGCATGCAGTTTTGGTGCAGAGCAGAGGAGGTGTGTGACTCTGGTGAACAGCACAGTTGGAAAAAACAACACAAGATCTACAGAGATCCTAAAATGCTTGAGTAGCAGACACTCTGGAGCAGTTGCCTTTCATTAGGTGAGACCAAGCAGATCCTGGTGTATATGACCCAGGAAACCTCAGTCTGCTGTGATCTGTAGCCAGACACATTTTTACATGGTGCATGTGTGATGCCCAGTGAGGAGCCAGATACTGAGATTAAAACATGTTCAAGGTGCAAGAATCTGCCTGCAATGTAGGAGACCTGGGTTCAATCCCTGGGTTGGGAAGATCTCCTGAAGGAGGGTATGGCATTCCACTCTAGTAGTCTTGCCTAGAGAATCCCTATGAACAGAGGAGCCTGGAGGGCTACCGTCCATGAGGTCACAAGAGTCTGACATGACTGAACGACTAAGCACAATACACAAAGTGAGATCTTCAAGGCATCTCCTGTTGCCTATGAAAACGAGAGCAGAAAACATGAGAGCAGGAAATCAAGAGAAGCAGGGGTAGCCTGAAATTTGTAAAGGAGCATTTCTTCCATGAGTCCTGTCATTGTTCTCAGTCTGGTTCAGAGGGCCCTGGTGCAGGCACTGCTGGCTTGTGCAGCTAATGAGTAGAGGGACTCAGCACTAAGAAATCAGACACTTCAGGGACTGCCCTGGAGGTGCAGTGGTTAAGTAAGAATCTGCCTTCCAGTGAAGGGGATGTGGGTTCCATCCCTGATCTGGGATTCCACATGCCACAGGGCAACAGAGTCGGCACACTACAACTATTGAGCTCAAGAGACACAACTAGAGAGAAGCCTGTGCACTGCAATGAAGAATGAGCAAGGAAAGATTTAGCATGTCACAACAAAGACCTGATACAGTTAAATAAATTTATATATCTATTTTTTTTTAAAGAAAGAAATCAGACACTTAGAGTCTCTAAATCTCAGCCCTCTCTGTGTCTGTAGGGACAGATAACCATTACAGCAGGAAGGAAAGAAAGAGAAAAAGAAAAAGAAAGGAAGAAAGAAACGGACTCTAAAACTGGAACAGACACCGGCCTTCTATTGGGGTGGCATCATTCACATAGCTCCACCCACTCCCATTTTTTTTTGCACTCAGATTGATGGAATAGACAAATAGAGGATCCAGTAGGCATTATCAGCATTTAATAAGTTCATTAACAGATTTTGCTTTGTTAAGTTCAGTCAAGGTCTATTTTGGGTTTGGGGCAAAGAATTTGATAGGTCTGCATAATTTAGAGGGAAGTTTTTTGATTTTTGTCTTGTTTTGCTTTTCCAAGGGGCAATGAGATGGGGAGGAGGAGAAACAATATGATGAGCTACAGGGACTTTTCAATTATAGTTTAATCTTATATATGCAACAAGTAATATAATGTTTGGTACAATAGGTATAATTATGCGGAACTCAAAACCCAGACATTAAACTATTTACCCTAGTCACCTCCACCTTGTGTAAAAAAACCTCATTACAAGATGTGTTGTTTGAATTATTTGGGGTTGGCCAAAAAGATTGTTTTTTTTTTCCATAACATCTTAGGAAAAACCTATTGGGCTAACCCAATAATATGAAGGGGTTGAGCGTGGTCAATAATCAAGGAAAAAAGACTGTGTCTACTTGGGGTCAGCTCAGGAGAAGTAATAAACACATCACTGCAAAGAAATAAAAGAGTGGAGAAAAAGGAATTCTGCAAAAGAAAAAATAATAACATCACACATTACTGTGAACGCTTACTACATCTGTTTGAAGTGCTTGAAAGTTTCACTTAAATAATCCCCACCACAATTTGAGGAAGTAGGACCTATTGTTTTGCTTTCTTTCACAGATGGAGACATGGAGGAACAAGCCGGTCACTTACCGTGCCCCAGGTCACACAACAGTTAATTCTAGGCAGTCTGACCCCAACACCCAGCTTCTTATCTGCAATCCTGTGTTGCCTTCCCATCATGGTCAAAAGGGTCGAAGAAAGATAAAGCTTCTGAAAACTCACTGAAATTTCATGGGGGCTCTGGATTTCAAGGTGATGGTTTAGGTGTATCTCAATTGACTGAAAATGTTTCAATCGATTGAAAATTGTACATAATCGCTGTCTTAGATATGACAGTCTCCACAGGAAAATGCAGTTTGTCTCTGTATTGTTTAAACCATTTTCCAGTTTCACTGTTGAAGGTGAAGTTATGACACAGCTTGCAATTTTGCCTGAAATCCAATGAAGCTTTTGTAAAATTAAAAGATGAGTTTTAAAGGAAATATTTGTCTTCTGAAAACGGCTTCTCTAATTAAGCAATTAAGTCTCAACAAGACAGATCTCATCATCACTTAAAGGTCTGCTAATTTAGAGGGAAGTTTTTGATTTTTGTCTTGTTTTGCTTTTCCAAGGGGCAATGAGATGGGGAGGAGGAGAAACAATATGATGAGCTACAGGGACTTTTCAATTATAGTTTAATCTTATATATGCAACAAGTAATATAATGTTTGGTACAATAGGTATAATTATGCGGAACTCAAAACCCAGACATTAAACTATTTACCCTAGTCACCTCCACCTTGTGTAAAAAAACCTCATTACAAGATGTGTTGTTTGAATTATTTGGGGTTGGCCAAAAAGATTGTTTTTTTTTTCCATAACATCTTAGGAAAAACCTATTGGGCTAACCCAATAATATGAAGGGGTTGAGCGTGGTCAATAATCAAGGAAAAAAGACTGTGTCTACTTGGGGTCAGCTCAGGAGAAGTAATAAACACATCACTGCAAAGAAATAAAAGAGTGGAGAAAAAGGAATTCTGCAAAAGAAAAAATAATAACATCACACATTACTGTGAACGCTTACTACATCTGTTTGAAGTGCTTGAAAGTTTCACTTAAATAATCCCCACCACAATTTGAGGAAGTAGGACCTATTGTTTTGCTTTCTTTCACAGATGGAGACATGGAGGAACAAGCCGGTCACTTACCGTGCCCCAGGTCACACAACAGTTAATTCTAGGCAGTCTGACCCCAACACCCAGCTTCTTATCTGCAATCCTGTGTTGCCTTCCCATCATGGTCAAAAGGGTCGAAGAAAGATAAAGCTTCTGAAAACTCACTGAAATTTCATGGGGGCTCTGGATTTCAAGGTGATGGTTTAGGTGTATCTCAATTGACTGAAAATGTTTCAATCGATTGAAAATTGTACATAATCGCTGTCTTAGATATGACAGTCTCCACAGGAAAATGCAGTTTGTCTCTGTATTGTTTAAACCATTTTCCAGTTTCACTGTTGAAGGTGAAGTTATGACACAGCTTGCAATTTTGCCTGAAATCCAATGAAGCTTTTGTAAAATTAAAAGATGAGTTTTAAAGGAAATATTTGTCTTCTGAAAACGGCTTCTCTAATTAAGCAATTAAGTCTCAACAAGACAGATCTCATCATCACTTAAAGGTCATTTAAAATGCAAAGAGGATGCAAAACTCAGCTGGGAGGGGCTAAATCAGTCCATCTCTGTGGGTGTCTAAAGTTTTGAAATTTTCTTAAACTGCACATGCCGTTTTATAAGGATTGAAGCATCGGGCCTGTTGCCTATGTGTGCTGAAAGAAAAAGAAACCTTCGCTATGTTTTTTGGCTAATTAAAATGCAGCTCTCTGCATTTGAGAATTATTATTTTATAAGGTATGTGTGGTTGGAAGGAGATATGGCCTAGAGCAGAAAGAATGCGAAGAGGCCTGGGCGCTTATTTTTACTACCATGGTGGCCGCGTGTGTAGAAATTAGTTATGACTTTACCACCAGCCACCTCGGCGTGGAGGGTGTGGCTTCCAATAATTACACTGCTGCTATTTTGAGTAATGAGATGGGGTTCTTGCACAGCAAGAGGTAGATTTTGCTGGGTTCATTTTAATTTTATGGAAATGAGTATTTATTAGTTGTCATCCACTGAAGCCCATCTCTAAGGCTTGCCTCTCAGTCCACGGCTCACTGAGACGAACAGTCAGCATCTATAAAGTATTCATCTCCTTGCTCTTTCTTGAAACTGTGGACCTGGCTCGACTTAATTCTCAGAGGGATGGGCTTTTTCTCATAGCCTAATCCCAGGAAAGTGTGATGAGCGTTCGAGAAATATTGCTAATATTCACTTTCCCACCCAGTACCCATTCACTGTTGGAAAGACAATTACTTAGAAGTTTAGACCACAAGGACAATTTATTTGCAAGGGTCCTGCTTGCCACAGGTAGTTACTATGGCTAAGACAGAAAGAATTCCACCTTATTTCTTTGTATCCACCAAAGAATAACAATGAGTCATAAAAAGGGTCTATGAAACCAGAATTTGTAAGACTGAAATGAGTCTCAGAACTCTTCTGAGGTTATTGTAAAGAATTTTGCAAGGCTGTCTCTCCGCCCAGCAATCCCTCCAAATTTTCCTCAACCCTTTTCTGAAAACTAAGTACATGAACTTCTCCATGTGTTCTGAGCTGTCCCCCTGACCCTTGATAATATTTACAAATTGAAGAAATGGCTGAAACCTGGCATTGTCATTCCTCGCTCATACCATGCAGAATGGCAGGTAAACAGGAAAATCTGGACTGGCTTGGAGCATGAGCCAACACACATAAATTACAAATACAAAAATTAACAGACACCAATCTGCTCTCCAACACCATTTGCCAGCACTGGATCTCTATGGTAACTGAACTCCCCTGGCCTCCTGAGTATTCAACTAGTGGATTTTTCCTTTTCAAAGAAAGTTCTCAAAACTGATTTAAATATTATGATATTCGCATCTCTGAGTGCTAAGTGGGAAATGAATTCATGTTAGCTGGGGTGCTTCATAAAATATATACTTTTCTTCCATCAAATGGTACTGCCACAAAGGTGAATTGTCTCCTGACAGAATATTCCTTTTTTAAAACTGGAAAATTGGGGGTTGAAGGTGGCACTGTGCTTTTAAGAATGATAGGATTAAAGTTGCCAAGTACAACCTGGATGGGAGGGGAGTTTGAGGGAGAATGGATACACATATATGTAAGGCTGAGTCCCTTCTCTGTTCATCTGAAACTATCACAACATTGTGAATTGGCTATACTCTAGTACAAATTTCCCTTTAAAGAAAGGGCTCCAAAGGAGGTATTAAACAGAATTTTTAAAGGTGAAAAGAAGTTTTCAAGTAACTAAGGAGTTTTAAAAGGGAAGGGGCATCCACTGAGGAGAATGTTGCTTTTTGCAAAAGCTTATTTGCCATCCTCTTTCTGTGGGATTTGGTTGAGATGTTCTACATATGTAAATATTTAAAGCTTTGACTTCGAGGATGGACAGAGACTAACATTTATTGAGATTTTACAGCACCCTGCAAATATTTTTGCCAAATTTTAAAATTTCCTACCAAATCAGTAGGGAAGATATTTTTAAACACTGATTTTGTAGTCAAGGGATAATATAAGACTCAGAGAGGGTAAGTGATCTGCCCAAGGTCACACAGTCAGTGAGAAAGATGGAATTTGAACTTCAGTTTTGTTGAGTTTCAAGCTCAAATTCTTTCTGCTGCATCACATGGTTTCTAGTATTTAATGTCTTTTCTCTTTTCAAAATCGTTGTCTATAGTTCCTCTGACCCTTACATTATTTAATCTACAAAAACAAACACACAATACCTTCTACTGGGATGAAAGGGGCTCCAGTGACCAATCTTGATGCCTTCTTTCCTCCCTGCTTTCTCTCCAAATCCCCAAAGAGAATTACCTGAAGGTCTAAGGTGTCAGCACTTAGACCTTAGATTTGAAACTAGGTTGTTTGGCTGGCTAATGACTTTGTTGCATAGACCTGATTTGAGGCTAATTATATTCACTCAGCAAAATCAGACCAAAACAGGAAGATGACACTCATTTTAAAAGAAAAGATTAGGCTACCCTGGTGGTCCAGTGTGTAAAGAGTCTGCCTTGCAGGTCAAAGTTCAATCCCTGGCCTGGGAAGATCCCACAGCTTGGGGTGGACCAGTGTGTCCAGTTAGACAAAGGTGAATTGTCTCCTGACAGAATATTCCTTTTTTAAAACTGGAAAATTGGGGGTTGAAGGTGGCACTGTGCTTTTAAGAATGATAGGATTAAAGTTGCCAAGTACAACCTGGATGGGAGGGAGTTTGAGGAGAATGGATACACATATATGTAAGGCTGAGTCACTTCTCTGTTCATCTGAAACTATCACAACATTGTGAATTGGCTATACTCTAGTACAAATTTCCCTTTAAAGAAAGGGCTCCAAAGGAGGTATTAAACAGAATTTTTAAAGGTGAAAAGAAGTTTTCAAGTAACTAAGGAGTTTTAAAAGGGAAGGGGCATCCACTGAGGAGAATGTTGCTTTTTGCAAAAGCTTATTTGCCATCCTCTTTCTGTGGGATTTGGTTGAGATGTTCTACATATGTAAATATTTAAAGCTTTGACTTCGAGGATGGACAGAGACTAACATTTATTGAGATTTTACAGCACCCTGCAAATATTTTTGCCAAATTTTAAAATTTCCTACCAAATCAGTAGGGAAGATATTTTTAAACACTGATTTTGTAGTCAAGGGATAATATAAGACTCAGAGAGGGTAAGTGATCTGCCCAAGGTCACACAGTCAGTGAGAAAGATGGAATTTGAACTTCAGTTTTGTTGAGTTTCAAGCTCAAATTCTTTCTGCTGCATCACATGGTTTCTAGTATTTAATGTCTTTTCTCTTTTCAAAATCGTTGTCTATAGTTCCTCTGACCCTTACATTATTTAATCTACAAAAACAAACACACAATACCTTCTACTGGGATGAAAGGGGCTCCAGTGACCAATCTTGATGCCTTCTTTCCTCCCTGCTTTCTCTCCAAATCCCCAAAGAGAATTACCTGAAGGTCTAAGGTGTCAGCACTTAGACCTTAGATTTGAAACTAGGTTGTTTGGCTGGCTAATGACTTTGTTGCATAGACCTGATTTGAGGCTAATTATATTCACTCAGCAAAATCAGACCAAAACAGGAAGATGACACTCATTTTAAAAGAAAAAGATTAGGCTTCCCTGGTGGTCCAGTGTGTAAAGAGTCTGCCTTGCAGGTCAGGGGTCACCAGTTCAATCCCTGGCCTGGGAAGATCCCACATGCTGTGGAGCGGCTGGACCAGTGTGTCCAGTTAGCAGCCGGCACTCTGCAGTCGAGAGAGGCCACTGCAATGGGAGGCCCACACAAGCCAAAGAATAAAGATGGATGAAAACAAATAAAAAAACCAATAAAAGAGGCCAAAATTTAAAAAAAGAAAAGAAAAAGAAGATGGGGGTAGGGGGCATAATTTATTGTATCTTCCGTATTAGAGATCAAAAATATTAAATTTCACATTTAAAAAAAAAGAAAGAAAACACGAACACTTCAAGTCTTTTGTCAAGAAAATCTCTTCCAGGTGAACATCAAAAGCTGCCTTTTCTCAAGAAGTTTGAGCAACTGCCATTAGGGTGGGAAAATGAAAAGCAACTTGCTTAGAACAAGATGTCCTGAGTGATTTTATGATCCTTCTGACCTTAAAAGGCATACATTGAGATGTAAGTGCTGCAGTCATTTTGTAGAACTTGAATTGGTAGTGACTTGAAGGCCTCTTGAATACATCCTGAGGTTTGACATTTGCTGTGATTCCCTCACCCCTCCTAAAGATCATTACGAAACAATGCACAGGCTCTACCAAAATGTGAAAGTCTGTGGGAAGTTACTAAAACAGGTAGTGAGGGTTTGCCAGGGGCTGCACTTAGCGAAAATCTGAAAATTACTGGCTCTGTTGTTGAGAGAAATAAACACTTTATTCGAAAGTGTCTTTGGCATGTCTTTGTGTAATGGCTCGGTTACAGCAGTACTTCCCTGGCAGAGAATTCAGCCGAACAGCACCAGGGAGAGAAAAGAAGATAAAACCCAGGAGAGAAAAATGTGCTTGACTTTTATGTATTTATTTATTTCGCATTTTGGTTTATTTTACCTTTTTAAGATTAAGGCTGTAAGACCAAAAAAATGCAATGATGTCAGGCAATATATCATCCTCCCATGAGCTCTGGGTAATGTTTAGAAGTCGATAGCCTCTGGAGTCTGGATATGCTGGTGTGAAATGAATTGTCCAAGTAAGAACTCCCAAACGGTAGTCACCTCATTAGATTTTTACCAGCAAATCAGGACAGGCAGCCAAAATTCAAACTTTGGTATTAAGAGCTCACTTGCTGAGTTGTGCCAAAGGCCAGTGACTGCTTCCCTGTGGGGCTCTGCACACAGAGTAACACCATATCGACTAATGATTTAGCAATAAAGAGAATCAAGAAAGCAGACTTGGGTTGAGGGATGCTGGAGAATAATGTTAGTCTTAGTATTAAAAACAAACAAGAAAGACAACTCAGACAACAAAATGACAAAAGAAACTGAGCAGTGTTGCACAGCATCAAAAAATAAACGTAGTATGTATTTTTAAATGACTGAAACAAAGGGAAAACACGTTAACCTCTTTTATAACACAGTATATTGTTAAAGGAAATCAGATCCATAATATTTATGTGAAATATATTTTTACAGGGAACCCACTTATTATAATTATGTGGGACTCATCACATTATGTGGTGAGCTGATAAGTTATAATTTAAGGAAATAGCTGTTGAAGTTATTTTACATAAAGGCTTTGGGTGGTATTTGAGTTTTCTGATTAATTATTCGACTAGCTGCCTCAATTTTTTCCTTGACCTTGTTAGTGTGACGATTCCAAATTGTGTTCAAACACTACAGTTCTGTTATACATCCAAAGGCTGCGGTACCAAAATGTGAAAGTCTGTGGGAAGTTACTAAAACAGGTAGTGAGGGTTTGCCAGGGGCTGCACTTAGCGAAAATCTGAAAATTACTGGCTCTGTTGTTGAGAGAAATAAACACTTTATTCGAAAGTGTCTTTGGCATGTCTTTGTGTAATGGCTCGGTTACAGCAGTACTTCCCTGGCAGAGAATTCAGCCGAACAGCACCAGGGAGAGAAAAGAAGATAAAACCCAGGAGAGAAAAATGTGCTTGACTTTTATGTATTTATTTATTTCGCATTTTGGTTTATTTTACCTTTTTAAGATTAAGGCTGTAAGACCAAAAATATGCAATGATGTCAGGCAATATATCATCCTCCCATGAGCTCTGGGTAATGTTTAGAAGTCGATAGCCTCTGGAGTCTGGATATGCTGGTGTGAAATGAATTGTCCAAGTAAGAACTCCCAAACGGTAGTCACCTCATTAGATTTTTACCAGCAAATCAGGACAGGCAGCCAAAATTCAAACTTTGGTATTAAGAGCTCACTTGCTGAGTTGTGCCAAAGGCCAGTGACTGCTTCCCTGTGGGGCTCTGCACACAGAGTAACACCATATCGACTAATGATTTAGCAATAAAGAGAATCAAGAAAGCAGACTTGGGTTGAGGGATGCTGGAGAATAATGTTAGTCTTAGTATTAAAAACAAACAAGAAAGACAACTCAGACAACAAAATGACAAAAGAAACTGAGCAGTGTTGCACAGCATCAAAAAATAAACGTAGTATGTATTTTTAAATGACTGAAACAAAGGGAAAACACGTTAACCTCTTTTATAACACAGTATATTGTTAAAGGAAATCAGATCCATAATATTTATGTGAAATATATTTTTACAGGGAACCCACTTATTATAATTATGTGGGACTCATCACATTATGTGGTGAGCTGATAAGTTATAATTTAAGGGGGAAATAGCTGTTGAAGTTATTTTACATAAAGGCTTTGGGGGTGGGATTTGAGTTTTCTGATTAATTATTCGACTAGCTGCCTCAATTTTTTCCTTGACCTTGTTAGTGTGACGATTCCAAATTGTGTTCAAACACTACAGTTCTGTTATAAAACAGGGTGCAACTTATCTCTCCAATGAACAGATGGGGTCTAGTTAGCTGTCCTCATCTCCTGGTTGGGGGACTGCCCAGGAATAAGGTTACTCCTAGGCTCCAAGCTTCCCTGCCAATCCCAGGACTCTGTCACGGTTAGCTGGTGGGGCTGTGTAATTCTCAGCTGTGGGGAGATCTTAAGAGTCTATCTGGGGGCTTCCCCTGGTGGTCCAGTGGGTAAAGACACCGCCTTGCAGTGCAAGGAGCGCCGGTTCGATCCCTGGCCTGGGAAGATCCCACGTGCCGCGGAGCGGCTGGACCGATGTGTCCAATTACCGAGCCGGAGCTCTGGCGCGCGTGCGCCCAGAGCCGGTGCTCTGCAACGACAGTGGCCACTGCGATGGGAAGCCCACATGGGCCAAAGAACAAAGACGGATGAAAATAGAGAAATGAAAGACCAATAGAAGTGGCCCGCCCGTACCCCTCCCTCCCCACCCCACCATCCAAAAAAAATAAAAAAAAAAAAAAAAAGTTTCTTTAAAAAAAAAAAAAAGAGTCTATCTGTAAGCACCCTGGATAACTCCCACAAATCTTTGGGATAGGAAGGCTCACATGAGCAATTCTCAAGAATGAGACTGGGGTACGAGGGAGGCCTGCGTGGGTGGGGACATATGTGTACATCTAGCAGATTCATGTCGTGTACAGCCTAAACACATGTAACAATCGCTGTTGTAGGGATGCTGGAGAATAATGTTAGTCTTAGTATTAAAAACAAACAAGAAAGACAACTCAGACAACAAAATGACAAAAGAAACTGAGCAGTGTTGCACAGCATCAAAAAATAAACGTAGTATGTATTTTTAAATGACTGAAACAAAGGGAAAACACGTTAACCTCTTTTATAACACAGTATATTGTTAAAGGAAATCAGATCCATAATATTTATGTGAAATATATTTTTACAGGGAACCCACTTATTATAATTATGTGGGACTCATCACATTATGTGGTGAGCTGATAAGTTATAATTTAAGGGGGAAATAGCTGTTGAAGTTATTTTACATAAAGGCTTTGGGGGTGGGATTTGAGTTTTCTGATTAATTATTCGACTAGCTGCCTCAATTTTTTCCTTGACCTTGTTAGTGTGACGATTCCAAATTGTGTTCAAACACTACAGTTCTGTTATAAAACAGGGTGCAACTTATCTCTCCAATGAACAGATGGGGTCTAGTTAGCTGTCCTCATCTCCTGGTTGGGGGACTGCCCAGGAATAAGGTTACTCCTAGGCTCCAAGCTTCCCTGCCAATCCCAGGACTCTGTCACGGTTAGCTGGTGGGGCTGTGTAATTCTCAGCTGTGGGGAGATCTTAAGAGTCTATCTGGGGGCTTCCCCTGGTGGTCCAGTGGGTAAAGACACCGCCTTGCAGTGCAAGGAGCGCCGGTTCGATCCCTGGCCTGGGAAGATCCCACGTGCCGCGGAGCGGCTGGACCGATGTGTCCAATTACCGAGCCGGAGCTCTGGCGCGCGTGCGCCCAGAGCCGGTGCTCTGCAACGACAGTGGCCACTGCGATGGGAAGCCCACATGGGCCAAAGAACAAAGACGGATGAAAATAGAGAAATGAAAGACCAATAGAAGTGGCCCGCCCGTCCCCCCCCCCCCCCCCCCCCCCATCCAAAAAAATTAAAAAAAAAAAAAAAAAAGTTTCTTTAAAAAAAAAAAAAAGAGTCTATCTGTAAGCACCCTGGATAACTCCCACAAATCTTTGGGATAGGAAGGCTCACATGAGCAATTCTCAAGAATGAGACTGGGGTACGAGGGAGGCCTGCGTGGGTGGGGACATATGTGTACATCTAGCAGATTCATGTCGTGTACAGCCAAAACTAACACAACATTGTAAAACAATCGCTGTTGTTGTTCAGTCGCTGAGTCATGTACAACTCTTTGTGATCGCAGGGACTGCAGCACGCCAGGTTTCCCTGTCCTCCACTGTCTCTCAGTTTGGTCAAATTCATGTCCATTGAGTTGGTGATGTCATCTAACCACCTTATCCTCTGCTGTCCTCTTCTCATTTTGCCTTCAATTCTTTCCCAGCATCAGGGTCTTTTCTAAGACCTGGAGTATAATCATAAAGTAATTATTACTCCCATTAAAAATAAATTAAGGGCTTCCCCTGGTGGTCCAGTGGGTAAGGACACTGCCTTGCAGTGCAAGGGGCACCGGTTAGATCCCTGGCCTGGGAAGATCCCACGTGCCGCGGAGCGGCTGGACCGATGTGTCCAATCACCGAGCCGGAGCTCTGGAGCACATGCGCCCAGAGCCGGCGCTCTGCAAGGACAGAGGCCACCACGATGGGAGGCCCACAGGAGCCAAAGAACAAAGACGGATGAAAATAGAGAAATGAAAGACCAATAGAAGTGGCCCGCTCGCTCCCCTCCCTCCCCAACCCGACCCCCGCCCAAAATAAATAAATAAAGAAATTAAAATATAAAAAGAAAAAATTTTAAAAAGAATGAAAATAAAAAATAAGCTTTGGACAGTGATTAATGAGTAATTTGTGCTCCGTCCTTTTAAGGACTAAAGGCAACTTATTCATCTGGCTTTCTAAAAGAAGAAACCAGATGCTAGTTCCCGTAGACTACTATTCTCCCTGCTCAAGGCTGTTTCCTTGTCGTCTTTCAAAGAGTGTACCATATGCCACCATGCCTTGGCTCACACCTCCCCAGTGACTTCCCAGAGGTTTCCTTTCAGAAGATGATGAGAGTCCCCACCCAACTCTCCAACCTCATTTCCTCCCCTAAATCTCATCCTATTTTCTATTCGTCAAGTAGGCCAAGCCCTTCTTAGTATCAAACTTCTCTTGCCTTTGCTTAGAATAGTCTTCTCTAGATTTTCAAAGTTTACATGAGCAATTCTCAAGAATGAACGGTCAGCTGCGTGGGTGGGGACATATGTGTACATCTAGCAGATTCATGTCGTACAGCCAAAACTAACACAACATTGTAAAACAATCGCTGTTGTTGTTCAGTCGCTGAGTCATGTACAACTCTTTGTGATCGCAGGGACTGCAGCACGCCAGGTTTCCCTGTCCTCCACTGTCTCTCAGTTTGGTCAAATTCATGTCCATTGAGTTGGTGATGTCATCTAACCACCTTATCCTCTGCTGTCCTCTTCTCATTTTGCCTTCAATTCTTTCCCAGCATCAGGGTCTTTTCTAAGACCTGGAGTATAATCATAAAGTAATTATTACTCCCATTAAAAATAAATTAAGGGCTTCCCCTGGTGGTCCAGTGGGTAAGGACACTGCCTTGCAGTGCAAGGGGCGCCGGTTAGATCCCTGGCCTGGGAAGATCCCACGTGCCGCGGAGCGGCTGCACCCATGTGTCCAATCACCGAGCCGGAGCTCTGGAGCGCATGCGCCCAGAGCCAGCGCTCTGCGACGACAGATGCCACCACGATGGGAGGCCCACAGGAGCCAAAGAACAAAGATGGATGAAAATAGAGAAATGAAAGACCAATAGAAGTGGCCCGCTCGCTCCCCTCCCTCCCCAACCCGACCCCCGCCCAAAATAAATAAATAAAGAAATTAAAATAAAAAAAAAAAATTTTAAAAAGAATGAAAATAAAAAATAAGCTTTGGACAGTGATTAATGAGTAATTTGTGCTCCGTCCTTTTAAGGACTAAAGGCAACTTATTCATCTGGCTTTCTAAAAGAAGAAACCAGATGCTAGTTCCCGTAGACTACTATTCTCCCTGCTCAAGGCTGTTTCCTTGTCGTCTTTCAAAGAGTGTACCATATGCCACCATGCCTTGGCTCACACCTCCCCAGTGACTTCCCAGAGGTTTCCTTTCAGAAGATGATGAGAGTCCCCACCCAACTCTCCAACCTCATTTCCTCCCCTAAATCTCATCCTATTTTCTATTCGTCAAGTAGGCCAAGCCCTTCTTAGTATCAGAGACTTCTCTTTGCCTTTGCTTAGAATAGTCTTCTCTAGATTTTCAAAGCCAGTTCTTTCTAATTACTTATGTCTCAGCAAGAAGGTCATCTAGGTCATCTCTCTAGAGTGGGTTCTCTAAATAGCCCACCTTTGGGACTCACACCCCAACATCTGCTTCTTAATCATTCTCTATCTCGAGGCACTACTTGTTGCCTTGACCCACTGGTCTAGAAATGGTCTTGTGTGTTTTCGTTTGTTGGTTGTTTGTCCCTTTCCTCTAGACTGTCAGAGCCATGAGAGCTTGTGTTGTTCACTACAGATGTCTCCTTGCCTAGCAGAGTATCTGGTGTCGGGTGGGTTTTCAATAAATATTTGTCTAAATGAATGTATTGTGAATGCTTGTCTAATTGGAAGAAAAAAATTGAGGTTATAGATTTTGTGTGAATGAGACCTAGTGATGGGGTTGTAGTGAGAAGAAGCTGGAGAAACAGAATTCTAGTTACATCTATCTAAGAGTCATTTTACAACTACATTATTTCTCCTGCTTCCCTGCCTGGAAAGGAGAGAACAACAGTCAGGTCCAACATTTTGCCTACTTTCATATTCCATCCTTTGATATATGTAAAAAGCCATTAAATTTTAACAGTAGATGATCCAGGGTTGAGGGCTGTTTAAATAGGTCATGTGATAATTACAGAAAACATTTATTTAGTGTTTTCAGAGTGTCGGGCATGGATCTAATCACAACATTTAATCCACAAAACAGCCTTAGGAAGTAGATGTGATTACTGTCTCCAATTGGACAGGTGAGTAAACAGGGCTTAGACCAGCTAAATCTTGCCGTCCTTTTAAGGACTAAAGGCAACTTATTCATCTGGCTTTCTAAAGAAGAAACCAGATGCTAGTTCCGTAGACTACTATTCTCCTGCTCAAGGCTGTTTCCTTGTCGTCTTTCAAAGAGTGTACCATATGCCACCATGCCTTGGCTCACACCTCCCCAGTGACTTCCCAGAGGTTTCCTTTCAGAAGATGATGAGAGTCCCCACCCAACTCTCCAACCTCATTTCCTCCCCTAAATCTCATCCTATTTTCTATTCGTCAAGTAGGCCAAGCCCTTCTTAGTATCAGAGACTTCTCTTTGCCTTTGCTTAGAATAGTCTTCTCTAGATTTTCAAAGCCAGTTCTTTCTAATTACTTATGTCTCAGCAAGAAGGTCATCTAGGTCATCTCTCTAGAGTGGGTTCTCTAAATAGCCCACCTTTGGGACTCACACCCCAACATCTGCTTCTTAATCATTCTCTATCTCGAGGCACTACTTGTTGCCTTGACCCACTGGTCTAGAAATGGTCTTGTGTGTTTTCGTTTGTTGGTTGTTTGTCCCTTTCCTCTAGACTGTCAGAGCCATGAGAGCTTGTGTTGTTCACTACAGATGTCTCCTTGCCTAGCAGAGTATCTGGTGTCGGGTGGGTTTTCAATAAATATTTGTCTAAATGAATGTATTGTGAATGCTTGTCTAATTGGAAGAAAAAAATTGAGGTTATAGATTTTGTGTGAATGAGACCTAGTGATGGGGTTGTAGTGAGAAGAAGCTGGAGAAACAGAATTCTAGTTACATCTATCTAAGAGTCATTTTACAACTACATTATTTCTCCTGCTTCCCTGCCTGGAAAGGAGAGAACAACAGTCAGGTCCAACATTTTGCCTACTTTCATATTCCATCCTTTGATATATGTAAAAAGCCATTAAATTTTAACAGTAGATGATCCAGGGTTGAGGGCTGTTTAAATAGGTCATGTGATAATTACAGAAAACATTTATTTAGTGTTTTCAGAGTGTCGGGCATGGATCTAATCACAACATTTAATCCACAAAACAGCCTTAGGAAGTAGATGTGATTACTGTCTCCAATTGGACAGGTGAGTAAACCAGGGCTTAGACCAGCTAAATCTTGCTCAAGGTCACACAGCTAATAAGTGACAAAGCCTAGGGTCAAACTAAATGATTGAAACTGCTCCCACTTGGCAATGACTTGCTCCAAGTCATATTATGGTTTGATAGATTAAAAATTGTAAGGGACTCTACGGCCTCTCTCATTCTTCCCTTTGTCTTTCTGAATTTGAGACTTTATCATTAATAGTCAATATATTTTCTCACATATTCCTCTTTCTATTTCTTAAAGTATACTGAGATCTACTGCAGTGAGAGGAGATATAAGAACATGTTAATTCTAGAGAAAAGGGGATGTAAACCGCCAGTGTGAACAAGTCATTAGTGGTCACTGGAGAGGGAAGTATAGACGGTGTAAATGTCATGTGCTTTCTTCTGTTTGGGAGTTGTCTGGGGTAAATGAATTGGGGATCAAAGGTCCTAGATTTACTTTGAGAAAACAAATTTCCTCTTTGTGTTTTATTCATCTGTATAATTAACAGACTGTGTAGTACATTTTGGCATAGGGTCCTTGGACCTGGAGAAATTCACAAACTTGGTTTCATCTTTGTTCTTTTCCTTGGGGAAAACACCCAAAGCTTGCCTGAGAAACTTGAGTGACTATGCAAAACTTTCAATTGCCTTGAATAGGAAAAAGAGAAGAGCTGTATTTCTGGGGTTTTACCCTTAGCCTTGGAACAAGAATATAAAAGAGTTTCTAGGATAATGGGTTTGACCTCAGACCAAGGAAGAACAGAACAAACTCAAGTTATGACAAGGGGAAGAGATATTTCAGTCTTTGTTTTCTTTTGAGAACAAGAATTTTACAACTACATTATTTCTCCTGCTTCCCTGCCTGGAAAGGAGAGAACAACAGTCAGGTCCAACATTTTGCCTACTTTCATATTCCATCCTTTGATATATGTAAAAAGCCATTAAATTTTAACAGTAGATGATCCAGGGTTGAGGGCTGTTTAAATAGGTCATGTGATAATTACAGAAAACATTTATTTAGTGTTTTCAGAGTGTCGGGCATGGATCTAATCACAACATTTAATCCACAAAACAGCCTTAGGAAGTAGATGTGATTACTGTCTCCAATTGGACAGGTGAGTAAACCAGGGCTTAGACCAGCTAAATCTTGCTCAAGGTCACACAGCTAATAAGTGACAAAGCCTAGGGTCAAACTAAATGATTGAAACTGCTCCCACTTGGCAATGACTTGCTCCAAGTCATATTATGGTTTGATAGATTAAAAATTGTAAGGGACTCTACGGCCTCTCTCATTCTTCCCTTTGTCTTTCTGAATTTGAGACTTTATCATTAATAGTCAATATATTTTCTCACATATTCCTCTTTCTATTTCTTAAAGTATACTGAGATCTACTGCAGTGAGAGGAGATATAAGAACATGTTAATTCTAGAAAAAAGGGGGATGTAAACCGCCAGTGTGAACAAGTCATTAGTGGTCACTGGAGAGGGAAGTATAGACGGTGTAAATGTCATGTGCTTTCTTCTGTTTGGGAGTTGTCTGGGGTAAATGAATTGGGGATCAAAGGTCCTAGATTTACTTTGAGAAAACAAATTTCCTCTTTGTGTTTTATTCATCTGTATAATTAACAGACTGTGTAGTACATTTTGGCATAGGGTCCTTGGACCTGGAGAAATTCACAAACTTGGTTTCATCTTTGTTCTTTTCCTTGGGGAAAACACCCAAAGCTTGCCTGAGAAACTTGAGTGACTATGCAAAACTTTCAATTGCCTTGAATAGGAAAAAGAGAAGAGCTGTATTTCTGGGGTTTTACCCTTAGCCTTGGAACAAGAATATAAAAGAGTTTCTAGGATAATGGGTTTGACCTCAGACCAAGGAAGAACAGAACAAACTCAAGTTATGACAAGGGGAAGAGATATTTCAGTCTTTGTTTTCAGAAAAAGATAGAGGATGTGGGAGGGAAAGGGTTGGAGTGGAGACATCCCGGAGAGGGCTCGCCCTGCTGGCGGAGCTGTTTTAAAAGCATGTCACTCATCTTGTACTGATCGGTATGGGAGATAACAATACAGGGCTTAAGTGGAAGGAGTTTACTTCTTCAAGATTGGAAACTACAGGCATATTGTATGTTGAGTGACTATGCTATAAGATAGATGATAGGATTTTAAAGATAAATTGGAAGTGAAACATCTGGATGATGAGAACTAAGCTCAAGAGGAGAAATAGTCCTCAAGAATAATATCCATCACACAACTTGACATGTTTTGCAGTCATCACAGAACTGGGTGACTCCATCTTAGCTGAGTGAGGGGTACACATCGTTAGGTACCTGGGAGATGCTTTTAGGAGGTCCATCAGGTCAGCAATAAAAAACAGGACAGTAGAGTGAGCAATGCCTGTGGTCGAGAGCTTTTTTTAACCCTCTAAAGAAAGCCTCATTTAAGTTTCAAGTTCAAGGACTTAAACCCTCACAATAATACTTCCTGACCTCTATTCCAACAAAGAGATTTCAGCTCCAAGACTTAGGCAGACATCAGGGTCTGGCCAGATGTAAAAGCACTGTTGAACTGGGACCTTGTCTATCTCTCTACTCTCTCTGTTCATCTGTCTATCTTTCATTATCATCATCATCATTTTTTTTTTTTAATCATTATCTTCCTTTCTTTTTGGTAAATGATAATGGTTTTCGATTTAGGTTAATGATGAATGATTTTCCTCAATAAAAATGTCTTTGATAAATAAAAAATATCACAAGAGGTTTGTTGATATGGCTAAAAATATGAATTTCACCTAAGTGAAATTAGAGAAACACTACTTTCTGATGCTAATAGGTAACATGTTGTTTGATGTTCATCAGGACATATTTGAAATCCTTTTTGTATGTACCAATTCATTTAACTTTCTTTGCTACCCTTTGAGGTAGAGCTTATTACTTTCCATGTTTCTATAAGAAAAACTGTAACATAGAGAGTTAAAGTCATTTGCCCAGAATTCACATCCAGAAAGTAACAGGGTCCAGATCTGAACTGGAGGATTTGGACCATAGGACCCACATTCACTGAGCTATTTTGCAATCCAGAGGCCTAGCAGTGCTCATGAGCAGAAATAATCTGTGATTGTTGCTGGGAATGATCCCTCCAGTGACCAATGACTATGAATTTGAGTGAGAGAAGCATTAGTTGAACATTTTTATTTGTAAATAACGGGTTTGGGAATGAAACTCATGACTAAGGAGATATGTGCTAAATGGAAAATATCAAGATGATATTCTTAAATGCTGCCTTCTCCCAGGTCACAGGGAGGACTGAGCAAAGACTTGAGTATCTAAGAGAATGGCCCAGTGGAACCTCAAGAGAGAGAGGACTGGTGTCTTTATCAGCTGAAGCAGAATTGTTGAGGGAAGGTTTTATACTGCCTTTCCCTTTAAGATGTGATGGAAATCCTGCTTTTCAAAAGGGAAATTGAGAAATAAGAACTAAAAACAAGGATAATTGAAGATTCCTCACAAAAAGGATTAGAGGATTGAAGGGTAAAAGATCAAAAAGACTTAAACTGAAAAGACTCTCAGAACCTCTTGATGGACTGAATTTTTTACTGAGCCGGTGAATTTCCAGACCCCTCTCATTAAACAGCTTCTAAATGGAAATTAGTATCAGAAACCAAGGGGATCTTGCAAGTGTGAGGGAAAAAAGTGACAGAAGAACTAAAGATTATGACTCAGTTGTGTAATTTTTGCCCAGCAAAAGTTCATTCTCTGAGTTTTGACTTGATTCCTATAAAATACTATTTTGCTTAAACTTGTAACTCTCCAAAGCAGTTGATGTAGATTACTTCACTTGATCTACAATGGTTCTGTGAAAGAGAGGCTGGGAAAGCATCTTACTACTATTTTTTTTTTTTTTTTTAAATTTTGGCCTCTTTCACTGTTTTATGTATTTATTTATTTATTTTCATCTGTTTTTATTCTTTTGCCTGTGTGGTCCTCCCATCGCAGTGGCCCCTCTCGTTGCAGAGCATCGGCTCTGGACACATGCACTCCAGAGCACTGGCCTGCAACTGAATGCACCGGTCCAGCTGCTCTGCAGCACGCGAGATCTTCCCCGGCCAGGGATTGAACTGGTGCACCTTGCACTGCAAGGTAGACTCTTTAGCCACTGGGCCACCAGGGAAGTCCTATTACTATTTTTATGATAATGAAAGTGAGGCACTAGACATCAGGATTCTACCTAACAGAGCCTCAGCTAGTAATCAATGACATTTAGTGTAAGCCTTCATCACAACTGGACACAGTGCTTTACTCCGTGTTTTGTCATTTAGTCATAAATCGTTCTAAGAACCTCTGAGGTTGGTACCCAGGCTTTTCCCCAATCTCTGGAGGCTGGAGAGAGTCAGCGAAATGACCATGTAATCAGCATTTAAGAACATGAGTTTTGGCTAATGGATGTTTCAAGTCCTGGCTCTCGTGTTTATGTTTTTTTCTTCTTTTGACTCTGCCAAATGTCATGTGGGATCTTATTTCTCCAACCAGAGATCAAACCCACACTCACTGCTTTGGAAGCATGGTGTCTCAATCACTGGACTACTAAGAAGGTTCTCCCTTGCTCTCATTTTCAATGGTGAATCTTATATCATTGAAATTATACACCTGCCTTATTAAAATATGGACTATAAATGGACCAATGATGAGAATGCATCTTGAACAAAAGTAGTCCCTGATTCTTTGTCCATGAGAGGACAAGTAAGAAGAATGTAGTGATGGAGAAGTGGTGGGACCGAAAGCAAATTGCAGAGAGCACACCTGGTCTTAAGGGGACATTGTTCCTTTGCTAAAGATTATGACTCAGTTGTGTAATTTGCCCAGCAAAGTTCATTCTCTGAGTTTTGACTTGTTCTAAAAATTTTCTCTCCAAAGCAGTTGATGTAGATTACTTCACTTGATCTACAATGGTTCTGTGAAAGAGAGGCTGGGAAAGCATCTTACTACTATTTTTTTTTTTTTTTTTAAATTTTGGCCTCTTTCACTGTTTTATGTATTTATTTATTTATTTTCATCTGTTTTTATTCTTTTGCCTGTGTGGTCCTCCCATCGCAGTGGCCCCTCTCGTTGCAGAGCATCGGCTCTGGACACATGCACTCCAGAGCACTGGCCTGCAACTGAATGCACCGGTCCAGCTGCTCTGCAGCACGCGAGATCTTCCCCGGCCAGGGATTGAACTGGTGCACCTTGCACTGCAAGGTAGACTCTTTAGCCACTGGGCCACCAGGGAAGTCCTATTACTATTTTTATGATAATGAAAGTGAGGCACTAGACATCAGGATTCTACCTAACAGAGCCTCAGCTAGTAATCAATGACATTTAGTGTAAGCCTTCATCACAACTGGACACAGTGCTTTACTCCGTGTTTTGTCATTTAGTCATAAATCGTTCTAAGAACCTCTGAGGTTGGTACCCAGGCTTTTCCCCAATCTCTGGAGGCTGGAGAGAGTCAGCGAAATGACCATGTAATCAGCATTTAAGAACATGAGTTTTGGCTAATGGATGTTTCAAGTCCTGGCTCTCGTGTTTATGTTTTTTTCTTCTTTTGACTCTGCCAAATGTCATGTGGGATCTTATTTCTCCAACCAGAGATCAAACCCACACTCACTGCTTTGGAAGCATGGTGTCTCAATCACTGGACTACTAAGAAGGTTCTCCCTTGCTCTCATTTTCAATGGTGAATCTTATATCATTGAAATTATACACCTGCCTTATTAAAATATGGACTATAAATGGACCAATGATGAGAATGCATCTTGAACAAAAGTAGTCCCTGATTCTTTGTCCATGAGAGGACAAGTAAGAAGAATGTAGTGATGGAGAAGTGGTGGGACCGAAAGCAAATTGCAGAGAGCACACCTGGTCTTAAGGGGACATTGTTCCTTTGCTCCAACTGATTTCATGTGAGAATGTGGGGTCACCATTGACAATTATTTCATTTTTTTCAAGAGAAGCTGAATATCCAGATCTTTAAAGTAAATCTCTCTCTTTTTTGTTTGCTTAGTTGCTCAGTCACGTCTGACTCTTTGTGGCTCCATGGCTCCTCTGGCCATGGGGCTTCTCATTTTTAAACCTCAGCAACAAATCCTCAAGACAAAAACATACTGCACCTCTTTCGGGCCATTTTGTAACTCCTGCATAATTTCTAGAAGATATAAATGACAGTTATGATTGAAAAACAGCAATGTGGGCAGTTCTTAGCTTTCATTATCATTTGAATCCTTGGTTGTAATTAATGGTCTTTATCCCCCATTGCAAAATTTTTAATCATTTTGATTTTCAGTGATTCTTTGATCATGGTATTATTTCTCTGATGACATATCCAGTTGCCATGATTGCTAGAGACTGACTTTGTACAGCTCCCAAGTTATCCTCACACTTCCTCCTGCAATTTACTCAGTCCTCAACTCAGATGTCCCTTACTTAGACAAGCCTTTTCTAAACAAACTGTCTAAAACAGCATCCATTGGCCTCCTTTTCTTACTGCTTATCAGCCTCTGACATCTCATATTTTATTTGTTTATGATATGTCTTCCTCTGCTAGAATGTCAGTTTCTTGAAAGTAGGGATGTTGTCTCATACAGCAAAACTCCAGAACATGCTATCATGTCTAACAACAGAGGTATCTAGTAAATCTTTTCAATAAATGAAGGAGTCATGTGGGATCTTATTTCTCCAACCAGAGATCAAACCCACACTCACTGCTTTGGAAGCATGGTGTCTCAATCACTGGACTACTAAGAAGGTTCTCCCTTGCTCTCATTTTCAATGGTGAATCTTATATCATTGAAATTATACACCTGCCTTATTAAAATATGGACTATAAATGGACCAATGATGAGAATGCATCTTGAACAAAAGTAGTCCCTGATTCTTTGTCCATGAGAGGACAAGTAAGAAGAATGTAGTGATGGAGAAGTGGTGGGACCGAAAGCAAATTGCAGAGAGCACACCTGGTCTTAAGGGGACATTGTTCCTTTGCTCCAACTGATTTCATGTGAGAATGTGGGGTCACCATTGACAATTATTTCATTTTTTTCAAGAGAAGCTGAATATCCAGATCTTTAAAGTAAATCTCTCTCTTTTTTGTTTGCTTAGTTGCTCAGTCACGTCTGACTCTTTGTGGCTCCATGGCTCCTCTGGCCATGGGGCTTCTCATTTTTAAACCTCAGCAACAAATCCTCAAGACAAAAACATACTGCACCTCTTTCGGGCCATTTTGTAACTCCTGCATAATTTCTAGAAGATATAAATGACAGTTATGATTGAAAAACAGCAATGTGGGCAGTTCTTAGCTTTCATTATCATTTGAATCCTTGGTTGTAATTAATGGTCTTTATCCCCCATTGCAAAATTTTTAATCATTTTGATTTTCAGTGATTCTTTGATCATGGTATTATTTCTCTGATGACATATCCAGTTGCCATGATTGCTAGAGACTGACTTTGTACAGCTCCCAAGTTATCCTCACACTTCCTCCTGCAATTTACTCAGTCCTCAACTCAGATGTCCCTTACTTAGACAAGCCTTTTCTAAACAAACTGTCTAAAACAGCATCCATTGGCCTCCTTTTCTTACTGCTTATCAGCCTCTGACATCTCATATTTTATTTGTTTATGATATGTCTTCCTCTGCTAGAATGTCAGTTTCTTGAAAGTAGGGATGTTGTCTCATACAGCAAAACTCCAGAACATGCTATCATGTCTAACAACAGAGGTATCTAGTAAATCTTTTCAATAAATGAAGGAGTGATCCTATTGCTCATGTTGTCGAGTTACCAAGACTATTCATTCTCCAACAGAAAAAGAGAAATGTGAGAGAAACAGGTTCCTATTAACAGAAATCTTTTTTTTTTTTAAGTTAAAATGTCCTCTTTTTATTTTATTTTATTTTTTTTAAATTTATTTATTTATTTATTTATTTATTTTTGTACATGTATGTTCCCATGGGGGGGGCCCTCCCCCCACCCAGGTCCCCATCCTCCAGACCATTGCTCCAAGTGGTTGTAGGTACTCCTATTCCCCTAGCACAATGACAATAGCTATCTTTTCTACACATGACTAACAGAAATCTTAATAGTAATCTAAAACATATGGGGCTTCCCAGGTGGCTCAGTGGTACAGAACCCGCCTGCCAATAAAGGAGATGTGGCTTCCATCCCTGGGTCTGGAAGATTCCTGGGAGAAGAAAATGGCAACCCACTTCAGTATTCTTGCCTGGGCAATTCTATGGGCAGAGGAGCCTGGCAGGCTACAGTTCATTGGGTTGTGAAAGAGTCGGACAACACTTAGCAACTGAATGACAAAACTTATTGACCAGTGACTTGCTTTGACACTGGGAAACACCTATGAATTGGCCAGCCTTTCAGAACATATTTAAGACCTAACAGTTTCCAATACCCAATCTCCTCGTAGTGGTTGAGAATTTTACAGTGACCAGAAATAAGCTTAGGGCTTCCGTGGTGGCTTAGATGGTAAAACATTTGTTTTTATTTTTTTCCCTTGCAAAATTTTTAATCATTTTGATTTTCAGTGATTCTTTGATCATGGTATTATTTCTCTGATGACATATCCAGTTGCCATGATTGCTAGAGACTGACTTTGTACAGCTCCCAAGTTATCCTCACACTTCCTCCTGCAATTTACTCAGTCCTCAACTCAGATGTCCCTTACTTAGACAAGCCTTTTCTAAACAAACTGTCTAAAACAGCATCCATTGGCCTCCTTTTCTTACTGCTTATCAGCCTCTGACATCTCATATTTTATTTGTTTATGATATGTCTTCCTCTGCTAGAATGTCAGTTTCTTGAAAGTAGGGATGTTGTCTCATACAGCAAAACTCCAGAACATGCTATCATGTCTAACAACAGAGGTATCTAGTAAATCTTTTCAATAAATGAAGGAGTGATCCTATTGCTCATGTTGTCGAGTTACCAAGACTATTCATTCTCCAACAGAAAAAGAGAAATGTGAGAGAAACAGGTTCCTATTAACAGAAATCTTTTTCTTTTAAGTTAAAATGTCCTCTTTTTATTTTATTTTATTTTTTTAAATTTATTTATTTATTTATTTATTTATTTTTGTACATGTATGTTCCCATGGGGGCCCTCCCCACCCAGGTCCCCATCCTCCAGACCATTGCTCCAAGTGGTTGTAGGTACTCCTATTCCCCTAGCACAATGACAATAGCTATCTTTTCTACACATGACTAACAGAAATCTTAATAGTAATCTAAAACATATGGGGCTTCCCAGGTGGCTCAGTGGTACAGAACCCGCCTGCCAATAAAGGAGATGTGGCTTCCATCCCTGGGTCTGGAAGATTCCTGGGAGAAGAAAATGGCAACCCACTTCAGTATTCTTGCCTGGGCAATTCTATGGGCAGAGGAGCCTGGCAGGCTACAGTTCATTGGGTTGTGAAAGAGTCGGACAACACTTAGCAACTGAATGACAAAACTTATTGACCAGTGACTTGCTTTGACACTGGGAAACACCTATGAATTGGCCAGCCTTTCAGAACATATTTAAGACCTAACAGTTTCCAATACCCAATCTCCTCGTAGTGGTTGAGAATTTTACAGTGACCAGAAATAAGCTTAGGGCTTCCCTGGTGGCTCAGATGGTAAAAAAATCTGCTTGCTATCGGGAGACCCAGGTTTGATTCCTGGGTTGGGAAGATCTCTTGGAGAAGGAAATGACAACCCACTCCAGTATTCTTGCCTGGAGGATCCCATGGACAGGGGAACCTGGTGGGCTACAGTCCACGGGGATCGCATAGAGTCAGACACGACTGAGACACTAACACACACACAGAAATAAGCTTGAAGATAAAAGATGGCAAATGTTCTAACAAATGATGGGAGAAGATTTGAAAGAGATTTTTTCATAGAATATAAAGATTTTCCATTTTGAGATACTCTTGGAGAAAATAAAAAGCTGGAAGTCATCAAAAGTTTTAAAGGTGTAGATTAAGTAATTCAGGTAAAATAAGAAAAATATTGGCTTTTAAAAAGTGACTTCTATTTTCATCTCCTATGAATTTTCTTTGTTGTCAAAGTACATTAGCACATAGAAATAATTTTAGAAGGGAAAGAAATCCAAAATACCATCACACTGGCATAGTAAGGCTAGTATTTCCCCAGCTTCTTACCAGTCTCAGCCTCAAAGCAAGCTTACTACCCTTTTAGACAATCAAATAACATCTTATCTTCTGGGGATATTGAACAGATAAGTAACAGCTGCTCACTCTGTGAGAGGCATGGACTCAGTTGCATCCTTCTGAATCCAAAACAGCTCTTAGAGTACACACACTATGTATATTTCTCCTGTATCATTATCACCAACATCTGGACTACAATTCTTGGAAAGTAAGTCAAAACACATGTAATGCCCACCCATTGTGGGCCAGACCCTGAGTCGTGTTTGGTGAGCACAATATCTGTATTGGGAAGAACTCAAAGAGTGTGTGATCATATTACCTCCTCAGCATTTAGCCTAGCGTCTGGCACCTAATCATCAATACAGAAGTGTTACATATCTGCATGAACTTGTGGAAAACAAGGTGTCCTCAGGGCGAAAGCCTGAGAAAAGCTGGTTATTTCTACCCTAAGACAAAGATGATAAGAAGGGATGCCTCCATTCAAAAAAACAAGTGGATGTTCTTCCAGTCCTGAGTAGGGAAAACGCCCTGCCTGGGAATCTACAATGGAGGATGGTAAGAATCTTGAGAATTCTTTCCCTCACCCTGAACTCTGTCTTTCAGATTCTTTCACACTTTCTTCTCAGCACTTCCAGTCCTGACGTCTAACTGTAAAGTTTCGTGTTTGCCTCACAAAGCCGCATGACAGAATTTTCTTTTAATTAGTGCATTCATAACAGCAACAATAATTCTAATCATTAATAAGCCACTCACCCACTTAGGAACAAACCAAATGGCAAGAAGTCAATGTTAATTTTAAAACACATGTAAACAAGAATCCAAGAAAGGCCAAACACAATAACCTCCTGGCATCATTAATGGCAAAGAACGGTTTCCGCTAGGCTTGAGAAGTAAATGCAACAACAAGCGCACCCTAAATTACTCTGCTTATACTTTTCATAAGGGAAATTGATTCTCGGGTGGCTCACTGGTAAAGAATCTGCCTGCCAATGCAGGAGATAGATGCAGGTTTGATCCCTGGTCTTCAAATATCTCCTGGAAATGGCAAACTGCTCCAATATTCTTGCCTAGAAAACTCCGTGGACAGAGGAATCTGGTAGGCTGTCATCCAAGGGGTCACAAAGAGTTGAACCCAACTTAGTGACTTAGCAACAACAACAGCTATGATTTCTTTAAAGACATATGCTCCACCCAAACACCACAGACTTCATGAGGGCAGGGATCTATGAGCCTACAGGCTCTCTGCATGTAGTAGGCATCCAATATACTGATGATGAATGCATGAATGAATTCATCCAATTACAAAGCTGTGCTAGCAAATCTCCTTGAACAGAATCTTAATGTTTCAGAACACGAAACATCTGGGAACTCAAAGAGTGTGTGATCATATTACCTCCTCAGCATTTAGCCTAGCGTCTGGCACCTAATCATCAATACAGAAGTGTTACATATCTGCATGAACTTGTGGAAAACAAGGTGTCCTCAGGGCGAAAGCCTGAGAAAAGCTGGTTATTTCTACCCTAAGACAAAGATGATAAGAAGGGATGCCTCCATTCAAAAAAACAAGTGGATGTTCTTCCAGTCCTGAGTAGGGAAAACGCCCTGCCTGGGAATCTACAATGGAGGATGGTAAGAATCTTGAGAATTCTTTCCCTCACCCTGAACTCTGTCTTTCAGATTCTTTCACACTTTCTTCTCAGCACTTCCAGTCCTGACGTCTAACTGTAAAGTTTCGTGTTTGCCTCACAAAGCCGCATGACAGAATTTTCTTTTAATTAGTGCATTCATAACAGCAACAATAATTCTAATCATTAATAAGCCACTCACCCCACTTAGGAACAAACCAAATGGCAAGAAGTCAATGTTAATTTTAAAACACATGTAAACAAGAATCCAAGAAAGGCCAAACACAATAACCTCCTGGCATCATTAATGGCAAAGAACGGTTTCCGCTAGGCTTGAGAAGTAAATGCAACAACAAGCGCACCCTAAATTACTCTGCTTATACTTTTCATAAGGGAAATTGATTCTCGGGTGGCTCACTGGTAAAGAATCTGCCTGCCAATGCAGGAGATAGATGCAGGTTTGATCCCTGGTCTTCAAATATCTCCTGGAAATGGCAAACTGCTCCAATATTCTTGCCTAGAAAACTCCGTGGACAGAGGAATCTGGTAGGCTGTCATCCAAGGGGTCACAAAGAGTTGAACCCAACTTAGTGACTTAGCAACAACAACAGCTATGATTTCTTTAAAGACATATGCTCCACCCAAACACCACAGACTTCATGAGGGCAGGGATCTATGAGCCTACAGGCTCTCTGCATGTAGTAGGCATCCAATATACTGATGATGAATGCATGAATGAATTCATCCAATTACAAAGCTGTGCTAGCAAATCTCCTTCAAAAGAACAGAATCTTAATGTTTCAGAACACGACAAAGCAAGTCTGGGTACCAGTACTATTTCTCAGATATGAAACTGGCCCAGCATATGAGCCAAAAAGATTGAAGTGTGCACTCAAGGATTTCTAAATTTTACTCTCATTTCACTAGAAAATTAATCCAGTTGTATCCTGGGTCATTAGGACAATGAACTTCTAACTGAACACCCCTGCGCGAAATCAATGTCAACACTAGTTTTGTTCTTGTGATTGAGAAAATGCTCAGTAATCAGGAAAAAGAACATGATTTGGCTTTTTTGCATAGAGTGTTTCTCATGTTGTGGGGCCTTCATGCTTTCTCAGTTCCCAAGTTTTGAAAAATGGTTGCAGCTCATCTCTGCTACCCTACACGGTGACACCCAGAAGTCTGGGCAACGCCTGGGGCCACCATCTGTCTCCCTTGCCTGTGACTCCGTTGAGCCGCGTCAGGAGATAGAGTCAGGCCCGCATGTCAGCGCCGGCCCTCGTGACGGCCCCGGGATGTCTCTGATCATTTCCTCTGCTGCCTTTCATATCACTGAACTGAAACGATCAGGCCTGTCAAGAGCGAGGGCCCCAGATGAAAGGCCAGTGCATTAAGACAGAGCATAATTGCCAGCTTCTGAATTTCTGACATTAATCGTTTTACTGAAAGAAGACAGTGAAGCTCCTCTCTCTCTGTCTTTCTCTCTCTCTGTCTCTCTTTTATTGCCAACTCACAGGAATTATGGGGGGAGTGGGTGTTGGGGAAAAAAAAAACACCCCACCAACCACAAGGTTTGCTAATTAAAAGTAATATGTTTTCCCATTTTTTTTTGGCAATTTGATAACACAAAACACTTACTTGGGGGCCACAGGGGAAAACAAACTGAGACAGATAAAAAGTGTTTTGCGTTCATCCAAGCACAACTATGTTAATGCGTATTATCCCATTAATGCGCATCAACATCGGGCCTCGGCTCACCAATGCAAGCAAGAAGCATACACTTATCATCATTTGATAACATGTTTAATGAATTCATCCAATTACAAAGCTGTGCTAGCAAATCTCCTTCAAAAGAACAGAATCTTAATGTTTCAGAACACGACAAAGCAAGTCTGGGTACCAGTACTATTTCTCAGATATGAAACTGGCCCAGCATATGAGCCAAAAGATTGAAGTGTGCACTCAAGGATTTCTAAATTTTACTCTCATTTCACTAGAAAATTAATCCAGTTGTATCCTGGGTCATTAGGACAATGAACTTCTAACTGAACACCCCTGCGCGAAATCAATGTCAACACTAGTTTTGTTCTTGTGATTGAGAAAATGCTCAGTAATCAGGAAAAAGAACATGATTTGGCTTTTTTGCATAGAGTGTTTCTCATGTTGTGGGGCCTTCATGCTTTCTCAGTTCCCAAGTTTTGAAAAATGGTTGCAGCTCATCTCTGCTACCCTACACGGTGACACCCAGAAGTCTGGGCAACGCCTGGGGCCACCATCTGTCTCCCTTGCCTGTGACTCCGTTGAGCCGCGTCAGGAGATAGAGTCAGGCCCGCATGTCAGCGCCGGCCCTCGTGACGGCCCCGGGATGTCTCTGATCATTTCCTCTGCTGCCTTCCCTATCACTGAACTGAAACGATCAGGCCTGTCAAGAGCGAGGGCCCCAGATGAAAGGCCAGTGCATTAAGACAGAGCATAATTGCCAGCTTCTGAATTTCTGACATTAATCGTTTTACTGAAAGAAGACAGTGAAGCTCCTCTCTCTCTGTCTTTCTCTCTCTCTGTCTCTCTTTTATTGCCAACTCACAGGAATTATGGGGGGAGTGGGTGTTGGGGAAAAAAAAAACACCCCACCAACCACAAGGTTTGCTAATTAAAAGTAATATGTTTTCCCATTTTTTTTTGGCAATTTGATAACACAAAACACTTACTTGGGGGCCACAGGGGAAAACAAACTGAGACAGATAAAAAGTGTTTTGCGTTCATCCAAGCACAACTATGTTAATGCGTATTATCCCATTAATGCGCATCAACATCGGGCCTCGGCTCACCAATGCAAGCAAGAAGCATACACTTATCATCATTTGATAACATGTTTAATGACAGATTGACGGGAGATTTGCAAATGTGAACTGGCATCAGTGTTGCTAACTTCAGCTTCTGCCGCCGCCTCTGCTATGCCAGCATATTTATGTGCATAATTTGATTTCTCAGCCACACTGTTAGTACATTTTTAATATTAACTATGCACGAACAGACAGCCGAACTTAAGTTGCACTGATGGTTGGAGTTCATTAGATTGAAAAAGATGGGCATGCATGACTAAGATGGAGGTGGCAGTCCAACATCCAGGGAGCAGCACTTAACAGACACACTCCATCCTCAACAAGCCCAGGCTACACATCTCGTGTTGTCGGAGGTGGCAAAGCTCTTGTGAAGGAAGGAAGAAGTGGAAGGAGAGGAAGGAGAAAGCCTCTCCCCCAGACAGTCGGTCAGGAACTTGACCCAGTGGCCAGAAGACGGCCACAGAGGTTTGCTTTCCCGCACGCAGAGGCTCTTTGCCTCACAGGAAGTATTAACCCCTATTCATTCTTCCCTGCTGGCTCAGACGGTAAAAATTTGCCTGCAATGTGGGAGACTGGGGTTGGATCCTTGGAGAAGGGAATGGCAACATGGTCCAGTATTCTTGTCTGGAGCATTCCATGGACAGAGGAGCCTGGTGGGCTACAGCCCATGGGGTCGCAAAGAGTGGGACACAACTGAAATGACTGAGCCCACGTGATGTCTAAGACCATGCAGTTTCTAGTTGCACCTTTTCAGGCTGAAAATGAGAAGGAATAAATACACATTGGCTAACAGGTTGCGGGGTGCACTGCTCTTCCTGTAGGGAGGTGTCACTTCGGTTCTGAGGTGTGGATTCTCATCACTTGCCTGCATAATAATGTGACTTTGTAGGGGCCTCATCCCACACTCAGATCAGACAAGAACCTGGCTGCAGTGAAACCCACCTGCAGAAGGCACTGTCGAGATGCCCTTAATGTCATATCCTGTGCCCCACTCCTGGCTTCTGTGCATTTTTTTCCTTCTAAAATACGCACGTTCAACTCTCCAAGTAGCTTCTGAAGCTGCTTTGGCTGAATGTGCTGGGCACCACCAGTGACCGCAGAACTTACGCCTCCTCCCCCCACTCCCCAGCCCCCATGGCCCTTCACCAATGACTGCCCATCACAGGTGTACTGGAGTCCCGCACTTATTCCAGAGGGCGCAAACCAGGGGACAGAATAAACACCCTGGAGCACCTGGGGCTTTGCGTGAACTCATACCCATACCTGGCTTCCCACCTTCCCTATCCTGCTTCTCCACTCCCTCACGGGTTTCTCCCCGGAGGCTGTTCCTAAGAAATCATTTGTCCGGTGATCCTGAGGTTGGGGTCAGGTTGGGGTCTGACCCCCACCTAAAATATCATCCTACTAGCCCAGGGGCTGGTAAAGTTCAGACCAAATCCAGCCCTCCATCTGTTTTCATAAATGAAGTTTTATTGGAACTCAGCCACACTTACTCATTCATGGGTTGCTTTTACTTTGAGATGGTAGAGTTAAGTAGTGGCAATAAGCCCTGCATGACCCACAAAGCCTCCTTTATTTACTATCTAGTTTTGTGATAAAACAAGTTTGTCAGCTCCTGTGCTAGATCATACTTTGGACACATTATCCATAATAATGAATTATAATAATTAATAATAATTACACCAAGCTTTTTCTCACCTCGGGAGCTTTGCCTCAGCTGTGCTTCTGCCTGTAATTCTCATTCCCTGACTCACTGGATGATCGGTTGCTTCTCACTTCTTAGATCTCAATAAAAATGTCTCTCCCTCAGAAAGGTCTTCCTATCACCTAAGATAGCCTTCTGCTCCCCTTTCCCTTGGCCCTCTATTCAGAACACTTCAACTATGAGATTCTTGACTTTGTAAGGGCCTTGGCACATTCTCCCCATCACTCGGGGATCAGCCTGCATAATAATGTGACTTTGTAGGGGCCTCATCCCACACTCAGATCAGACAAGAACCTGGCTGCAGTGAAACCCACCTGCAGAAGGCACTGTCGAGATGCCCTTAATGTCATATCCTGTGCCCCACTCCTGGCTTCTGTGCATTTTTTTCCTTCTAAAATACGCACGTTCAACTCTCCAAGTAGCTTCTGAAGCTGCTTTGGCTGAATGTGCTGGGCACCACCAGTGACCGCAGAACTTACGCCTCCTCCCCCCACTCCCCAGCCCCCATGGCCCTTCACCAATGACTGCCCATCACAGGTGTACTGGAGTCCCGCACTTATTCCAGAGGGCGCAAACCAGGGGACAGAATAAACACCCTGGAGCACCTGGGGCTTTGCGTGAACTCATACCCATACCTGGCTTCCCACCTTCCCTATCCTGCTTCTCCACTCCCTCACGGGTTTCTCCCCGGAGGCTGTTCCTAAGAAATCATTTGTCCGGTGATCCTGAGGTTGGGGTCAGGTTGGGGTCTGACCCCCACCTAAAATATCATCCTACTAGCCCAGGGGCTGGTAAAGTTCAGACCAAATCCAGCCCTCCATCTGTTTTCATAAATGAAGTTTTATTGGAACTCAGCCACACTTACTCATTCATGGGTTGCTTTTACTTTGAGATGGTAGAGTTAAGTAGTGGCAATAAGCCCTGCATGACCCACAAAGCCTCCTTTATTTACTATCTAGTTTTGTGATAAAACAAGTTTGTCAGCTCCTGTGCTAGATCATACTTTGGACACATTATCCATAATAATGAATTATAATAATTAATAATAATTACACCAAGCTTTTTCTCACCTCGGGAGCTTTGCCTCAGCTGTGCTTCTGCCTGTAATTCTCATTCCCTGACTCACTGGATGATCGGTTGCTTCTCACTTCTTAGATCTCAATAAAAATGTCTCTCCCTCAGAAAGGTCTTCCTATCACCTAAGATAGCCTTCTGCTCCCCTTTCCCTTGGCCCTCTATTCAGAACACTTCAACTATGAGATTCTTGCCTTTGTTTAAAGATTCTTGTTCTCTCCACTATTACCACTGGCACATAAATGCCTCTGTTTTGCTCATTTCTGGATCCCAGTGTCTGGCCCAGTATCTGTTCAGAGTATGTACTCAAAAATACCTGCTGACAGACATATAGTACATATATACAGTGGAATATTACTCAGCTATTAAAAGGAATAAAATGAGGTCATGTGTGGAGACATGGATGAACCTAGAGGCCATCATACAGAATGAAGTCAGAATGAGAAAACAAATACCGTATATTAACTCATACTTGTGGAATCTAGAAAAATGGTAGAGATAATCTTATTTGCAAAGCAGAAAAAGAGACACAGATGAAGAGAACAAATATATGGATGCCAAGAGGAAAAGAAGGGATGAAGTGAATTGGGAGATTGGAATTGGCTATATACACCACTATGCATAAAATAGATAATTAATTAGAACCTACTGTATAGCACTGGGAACTCTGATGAATGCTCTGTAGTGACCTAACTGGGAAGGAAATCCAGAAGAGGAGATACATGTAAACATATTGCTGATTGACTCAGGTGTACAGTAGAAACTAATACAGCATTGTAAAGCAACTATACTCCAATGAAAATTAATTTAAAAAAGAAAAAAAGAAAAGCCTTCTGACTGAATGATGAAGAAGAGTGGAAAATATTCCAATGGGCCACACCTATTTCAATTGGATTTAGAAATCCATTTAAATAGTGCTGGGTAATTCCATCTTTGAATTCTTAATCTCAAAGCGATGGGAACATAGGTTTTACTTAAGCTGTATTCACTTACTGCTAGTGAGTCATGGAGCTGGATTCAAACCCAGGCCTGGCCCTCAAATCTCTTCCTTGCTCCCCAGCAAATGTGGACATAGCCATTCAGCACCTGTATTTCTGAGCAGAGCACCTGGCTCATGTTTCACTGGGTGGGCAGAAATGCTGCCTTGAATTCACATGTCCTGTTGCCTTTTTGCTTATTCCTAGTGAACCTTAGGACACATTTCTCAACCTGCAGAACTTTCTACCTAAAAAAAATTGTTTTTGAAAAAAGAGAGAGAAAAAAAAAAAGAATGGCAACCATAGAACCGAATTCCAACTAATCCCCAACTCAGGTCCACTGGGGTCCTAGAAATGGCACAGCACATGGACAAATTTGTGTTATCATCAGCTTGTAACCTCCTCTCTGGAAAAATCACCTTCCCCGTCTAAGTCCCCCTTTATGTGCACTGCATTTCTTCCCAGTTAATATCGTGTGGTTACAGATGCCACTTTGCTTGCAGTGATTTATAAGCAATCACTAATAAATGAAGTGACATTGACCTAGAGGCCATCATACAGAATGAAGTCAGAATGAGAAAACAAATACCGTATATTAACTCATACTTGTGGAATCTAGAAAAATGGTAGAGATAATCTTATTTGCAAAGCAGAAAAAGAGACACAGATGAAGAGAACAAATATATGGATGCCAAGAGGAAAAGAAGGGATGAAGTGAATTGGGAGATTGGAATTGGCTATATACACCACTATGCATAAAATAGATAATTAATTAGAACCTACTGTATAGCACTGGGAACTCTGATGAATGCTCTGTAGTGACCTAACTGGGAAGGAAATCCAGAAGAGGAGATACATGTAAACATATTGCTGATTGACTCAGGTGTACAGTAGAAACTAATACAGCATTGTAAAGCAACTATACTCCAATGAAAATTAATTTAAAAAAGAAAAAAAGAAAAGCCTTCTGACTGAATGATGAAGAAGAGTGGAAAATATTCCAATGGGCCACACCTATTTCAATTGGATTTAGAAATCCATTTAAATAGTGCTGGGTAATTCCATCTTTGAATTCTTAATCTCAAAGCGATGGGAACATAGGTTTTACTTAAGCTGTATTCACTTACTGCTAGTGAGTCATGGAGCTGGATTCAAACCCAGGCCTGGCCCTCAAATCTCTTCCTTGCTCCCCAGCAAATGTGGACATAGCCATTCAGCACCTGTATTTCTGAGCAGAGCACCTGGCTCATGTTTCACTGGGTGGGCAGAAATGCTGCCTTGAATTCACATGTCCTGTTGCCTTTTTGCTTATTCCTAGTGAACCTTAGGACACATTTCTCAACCTGCAGAACTTTCTACCTAAAAAAAATTGTTTTTGAAAAAAGAGAGAGAAAAAAAAAAAGAATGGCAACCATAGAACCGAATTCCAACTAATCCCCAACTCAGGTCCACTGGGGTCCTAGAAATGGCACAGCACATGGACAAATTTGTGTTATCATCAGCTTGTAACCTCCTCTCTGGAAAAATCACCTTCCCCGTCTAAGTCCCCCTTTATGTGCACTGCATTTCTTCCCAGTTAATATCGTGTGGTTACAGATGCCACTTTGCTTGCAGTGATTTATAAGCAATCACTAATGTTCAGTTGTAATTTCCCATTTCAGATGCAAAAATGGCTCATCACATTCACCACAAGGGCCTCTCTACAATGATATATAATTTAAAAATTAACACAAGGACAGAGGAGACTCTGCAGTTTTGAACTGGGAACTTAGAGATTCAGAGGTTAAAACTTGATAAGGTGAGCTCAAGGAATTGGATGTGTTATTAAAGCAAATGCCTTAGTTCCTGACTTCAGAGCTTTTCCTAGCATCTTTCAGTTCATTTGGACTAGTCAAAGTGCAAGCCCACAAATGGTATATTTATATTAGGGCATTTTTTCCTCCATTGTTAGGAACATTCTCTAATTCCTGACACAGACCTTTCTGATATAAGCTATGCTGTTGGAAAGCAAGCAAAGCAGAAAAAAAAAAAAAAAAAAAAAATCAATGCTAAATCTCCAGCAGGGGCCAAACAGCCCTGAATGGTAAGACCAACAAGAACTTATGGTGTTTCTTTGGGGGAAAACCCATGGCTGCATGGACAGTCTCACTGGCTCTGGGCTGAGATGGACTCAGAATACTTTGGAAATTAGAAGATGCAGAATGCCCATTTCCAGGGAAGGGGACAGTAACAAGGACAGAGGTAGGGAAGGAATAAAGGCAGGGAAAGAGAAAGTGACTTGGTGCCAGAAGAAAAGACAGGATAATGTTTCTGCATGTGTAACACTCAAAATACTTTGGTGCTTATATTGGTTCAACTATTCATGGCCTTTGTGACCGAGTCGTCTCCCGGTCTGCTCCAGCATCAAGTGGTTACAATTATGGATTGCAAATTTATTGACATTTGACATCTCCATCAGCCTTCCTCTGATCAACAGAACTCTCTGCCGCCAAACTGAATAATTACAGAAGATTTCAGCAGTCACGGGGATGCCAAAAAGGTCATTAAATCATCTTGAAAAAACAATGTGTTCCTCTGTTTCATCTTGCCAGTAAATCTTCCATCGAAGTCGGGACCACCTAGTGTTGATGCAAGAGGAGGGGGTTGCTGAATTACCGAAAGGAGAGAGGAATTAAATTAGGATTGAAAAATAGGAAGGCGAACACAGCAGGGACCTTTGGTTTTGTGTTTCATAATTCCTAGAAAAGCACAAAAATAGTGGTTTACTTTCATCAAAATGGATTCATCTTGGCAGACAGGCGGTGAAGGCAAGCCTGGGAGTTGAGAGTGATCCAGGGGATGGATAGGAGGAGCAACTGTACCCAGGTCCTTGGAAGCCCACTTGGGCCCCCATGATAGGAAGCCTTTAGGATCTGTCCTGATGCCCTCCAGGTCTTCTTTATCTGATTCCTTTCTCCTTCCTAGACAAACACGGTGCTGAGCAGGTGGAGACCCCTTTGCCCTGCTAATTCCTCTCCATACTCCAGGCTCACTGTCTCCACTGCAGTCCAGATATAGTCCAGCTTTTCCCCTGCCATCCCACAGCCTCCTCCTGGCCTTCCCCTTTCTCTGTGGGTCCCTCTCATCCTTTCTACACAGTAGTTGGAGGGATCTTCTAAAAGAGAAAGTAGATCATGGTACTTGTCGATTTAACTTCCTCCAATGGCTTTCTGTTGGGCTCAGAGGGTAAAACCATCCACAGTTCTGAGGATTTTCTACAAAGCCCTCACTGGCTTTGTGTCCCTTCACCCACCCCCTGACTGTCGACCCATCTCTCCAGCCACAGCTATCAACACTCCACCTTTCTTGAATCAGACGCATCAATCCCTCTTCCTTTTTTCCTGTCTGGGATACCCTGCTCTCAACCTCCTCATCTCCTTCCCCTGATGACCCAACACCTCTATTTAAGGTATGTGGCTAGGGCTTCCTGGTGGTCCAGTGGGTAAGGACACCGCCTTGCAGTGCAAGGGGCGCCAGTTCGATCCCTGGCCTGGAAAGATCCCATGTGCCGTGGAGCAGCTGGACCGATGTGTCCAACTACCGAGCTGGAGCTCTGGAGTGCACGCGCTCAGAGTTGGCACTCTGTGACGAGAGAGGCCGCTGTGATGGGAGGCCCACACAGGCCAAAGAACAAAGATGGATGAAAATAGATAAATGAAAGATCAATAGAAGTGGCCAAAAAAAAAAGTATGTGGCCCCATCATAGGCCCCCACACTACCCCATGTTTCTTGGCAGTCCCTCATTCTAGGAAATTATTGACTTTTAGTTTTGTGCTCAATTCATGTTAACCATTATCTACCAAGCTCCTCTAAGTGAGGGCTTCCTTGGTGACTCAGACAGTAAAGAACCACCTACAATGCCGGAGAGATGGGTTTGATCCCTGGGATAATTCCTAGAAAAGCACAAAAATAGTGGTTTACTTTCATCAAAATGGATTCATCTTGGCAGACAGGCGGTGAAGGCAAGCCTGGGAGTTGAGAGTGATCCAGGGATGGATAGGGGGCAACTGTACCCAGGTCCTTGGAAGCCCACTTGGGCCCCATGATAGGAAGCCTTTAGGATCTGTCCTGATGCCCTCCAGGTCTTCTTTATCTGATTCCTTTCTCCTTCCTAGACAAACACGGTGCTGAGCAGGTGGAGACCCCTTTGCCCTGCTAATTCCTCTCCATACTCCAGGCTCACTGTCTCCACTGCAGTCCAGATATAGTCCAGCTTTTCCCCTGCCATCCCACAGCCTCCTCCTGGCCTTCCCCTTTCTCTGTGGGTCCCTCTCATCCTTTCTACACAGTAGTTGGAGGGATCTTCTAAAAGAGAAAGTAGATCATGGTACTTGTCGATTTAACTTCCTCCAATGGCTTTCTGTTGGGCTCAGAGGGTAAAACCATCCACAGTTCTGAGGATTTTCTACAAAGCCCTCACTGGCTTTGTGTCCCTTCACCCACCCCCTGACTGTCGACCCATCTCTCCAGCCACAGCTATCAACACTCCACCTTTCTTGAATCAGACGCATCAATCCCTCTTCCTTTTTTCCTGTCTGGGATACCCTGCTCTCAACCTCCTCATCTCCTTCCCCTGATGACCCAACACCTCTATTTAAGGTATGTGGCTAGGGCTTCCCTGGTGGTCCAGTGGGTAAGGACACCGCCTTGCAGTGCAAGGGGCGCCAGTTCGATCCCTGGCCTGGAAAGATCCCATGTGCCGTGGAGCAGCTGGACCGATGTGTCCAACTACCGAGCTGGAGCTCTGGAGTGCACGCGCTCAGAGTTGGCACTCTGTGACGAGAGAGGCCGCTGTGATGGGAGGCCCACACAGGCCAAAGAACAAAGATGGATGAAAATAGATAAATGAAAGATCAATAGAAGTGGCCAAAAAAAAAAGTATGTGGCCCCATCATAGGCCCCCACACTACCCCATGTTTCTTGGCAGTCCCTCATTCTAGGAAATTATTGACTTTTAGTTTTGTGCTCAATTCATGTTAACCATTATCTACCAAGCTCCTCTAAGTGAGGGCTTCCTTGGTGACTCAGACAGTAAAGAACCACCTACAATGCCGGAGAGATGGGTTTGATCCCTGGGTTGGAAAGATGCCCTGGAGAAGGGAATGGGTACCCACTCCAATATTCTTGCCTGGAAAATTCCATGGACAGAGGAGCCTGATGGGCTACAGTCCATGGGGTCACAAAGAGTTGAACACAACTAAGTGACTGACACTTCCATACACAACCCTATGACATGATGGGAGGCCAGCCTATGTGCAGCTGATTGACAAAAGAGGCTGCTGAGGGTCAGAGAAGGGACATGACCTGCCCCAGGTCTCCAGCGAATAAGTGGAGACCCCATTCTGAGGCCTGGCTTCAGTAGTTCAAGGGCCTACATTCCTGAGCTCTGCCCTGTGCTTTCTTCATGGGATTTATAGACTACAGGAAGCCTCCATCTCCTGAGACTTCATGACAGGCCTTCCCTTGACTTCCAAAGTCCCCTTACTTTTTATCCTCCTGCATTTCTGGGATGAAGAGTTCTGGCCTGGTCTTTGACGTCTAAGCCATAGCAAATGCTATCCTATAGGGACCTGTCTCCATTGTTACTGCATACCAGAGGCTCCATAGGAAGGCAGCAAAGAGGGAAGTGGAGGCTCCAGAAGGTGGAGGGGGGTGTCATAAACAATTAAACATGACAAAATCCTCTGGTGAACAAAAATAGAATTATTTGACTGTGAAATCAAGTAATGTAGCATTGAAAATAATATAACTTGAAACATCATTTTTTTCTCCATAGATAAAAAAAATATCAGATAAAACCATGCACAGTGAAAGTGCCAATTTTCTGGAGGGCCCAAGTGGTAGTAAGTTGTCTATGTCAAAAATTTGAGCTTTCAAGATATTTACACTTTTTTTTTTCTTTGTGCCCATTCATCTTCTCTACCATACAAGTAAGTGGTGGATGGGTTTTGCACTTTGGTGTAGCACTCGACAGCATTTAACCCAGGGGATACCTGAAAGGTAATAGAGAAGTTCTGTCCAAAATTCCAGCTTAAGGCAGATGGTCATTTGTCCATCTGATTTCCAGCTCTGCCATATACTGGCTGTATGAGCTCACTGATCACTTGCCCTCTAGGAGGGCTAGTTTTGTCCCTTGTAACTTAGTTATAATCACAATTACTTTTTTAGAGAGTTTAGGGGTAAGAAGAATTGAGGGACTGTACATAAAGGGTCTAGCATAATAGCTGTAAATGATCAATAGATGTTAATCCTCTGTCACTATTAATGACACCAATGACAATAGTGAGTGGACACATGATGCCAGGTACTGTTTTTAGCTTTCTCTTAGCCCCATTAATCAACATCGTCATCATCATCATCAACAACACATTGTTCACACTGAAAGCATAATCTTCCTAAGTATGATACAGTCACCAGGGATGTGTGACTGCAGCGAATGAAGATGTTCCAGGTAGCTAGTGGCAGGGAGAGGAAGGAGAGATTCCGAGGGGAAGAAATGCAGGTTCATGCTACACTGCAGCTTTCCCAGGGACACCAACCACCACCCAGGACTATCATTTCCCCCTCAAAATGGTTTTAGTTCAATCAGTCCTAGTAACCTCTTCTTATTTCTTTAAGTCAAATGGCACGATCCACCCCCATCTTGATTTAAACCTTAAGCAAAACGAAACAGGATTTTTTTTTTTTTTTTTTGAGGTAGGTGATCAAGCTGGGGTATATAGAGAGGAAGGGGACCTGAGTCAAGTCCTTGTTGGGTGGGCCAGACACGGCGCTGAGCACTGGGCATAATGTGTGCTGTTCTGTCCTATTCTGAACGCAGGCTGAGATGGGAACAAGGGCACCGCATCAACTGCCACGCCATCTGGGCCAGCCTCTCTTAACAATCGGCACTATTTTCTGAAGTTTTCACAGGACCGCGGGAAGTTTAGCCCAATAGAAGGACCCTCGGGGCCTGAATACATCATATGCTTCCTACCAGTAAAAAAAGATCAAAGAAATAAAGACTATTCCAGATAAAACAACCCTCTCCTCCCACCACCACTTTCTGCAGCGCCCTAGACACTCAGGCTTTGGGACCTGAATGCTCTCAACAGCAGCACAAAGTTCTCTAAGACCTCAGCATGTGACACGCGCTCTGGGCTCCTGGCATCCCCTTTTCCCTGCCAGGTGAGGCTCAAGTAACACTGATACTGGATTTAGTAGGAGAACATGACACGCCGTGATTTCTCACAAATTCCTGTTCTTTCGGAGGAAGAGTCAGGAAAGAAAATCCAGCACACCAAACTCTCTTCTATTTCCATACCCTTGACGCATTCCGTTATCTCCGTGGCCTCCATATCATTTAACAAACTGCCCTGCGATTCTTGCAGGGCGTGGCGTCGTGACTGATTTAAAATCCCCGCATTGCTAAAACTGCATTGTTCTTCATCAAGTTGAGTCATTTTTATGTGAAGTGTCAAGCTCCCTAACAAATAACTCCTGCCAGACAAATCAAGTTCCTCGTCTTAGAGCCGCGGCTAAATAGTTTATAGCTTTAATCTGCTCACCGAGGTGTGCAGTCTATGACAGTAATTATAAATGCAAGGAGAAATTATAGCTGAATGCTTTAACTGCATTAGGAGCTGTTTGATGAACAATCATGAGCGCCTGCTCATTTCCAACAATAGAGGGCAAGTTGGTGTCAATGCATTAGAAAGATTTCAGTTCTGCATGGCTTTTTCTCTCATTTACCACGGAATGTCACTTGTCTCCTATAAAGTAGAAAAAAAAGCACCGTGGAACGCTTTAAACTTGATCGTTAAAAAAAATAAAAGACAAAGAGAGAAATGCAGGAGAAAACTGTTTATCATGATGACGTCTGTGTTTTTTTTTTTTTTCTGTTTTGCTTGGTGGCAGGTTCAGTTTCAAATTAGTTCGTTGAAGGTAACTGCTTGTTTACTTCCTTAAGGGCCTTAAAAAAAAAATCCCACCTCAAGCCACTTTATAAAAATTTTTTTACCAAGAAAGACTTCTTTCAGTGAAGGACAAGTTCAAAATCTGCCCAGGCAGAGGCCCCAGTGATGGTGTGTATGTCCCTTCATTAGATCCTGCTCTCCATCTGTATCTACCTAAGCTAAGGACACAATTTAGCTCCTTATTTCCCCCTCCTCACTTTTGCAGAAAGACGTTTTTAATTTAGCTGAAGAATTACACAAATGTATTTTAAACTCCCACCACCACTTTCTGCAGCGCCCTAGACACTCAGGCTTTGGGACCTGAATGCTCTCAACAGCAGCACAAAGTTCTCTAAGACCTCAGCATGTGACACGCGCTCTGGGCTCCTGGCATCCCCTTTTCCCTGCCAGGTGAGGCTCAAGTAACACTGATACTGGATTTAGTAGGAGAACATGACACGCCGTGATTTCTCACAAATTCCTGTTCTTTCGGAGGAAGAGTCAGGAAAGAAAATCCAGCACACCAAACTCTCTTCTATTTCCATACCCTTGACGCATTCCGTTATCTCCGTGGCCTCCATATCATTTAACAAACTGCCCTGCGATTCTTGCAGGGCGTGGCGTCGTGACTGATTTAAAATCCCCGCATTGCTAAAACTGCATTGTTCTTCATCAAGTTGAGTCATTTTTATGTGAAGTGTCAAGCTCCCTAACAAATAACTCCTGCCAGACAAATCAAGTTCCTCGTCTTAGAGCCGCGGCTAAATAGTTTATAGCTTTAATCTGCTCACCGAGGTGTGCAGTCTATGACAGTAATTATAAATGCAAGGAGAAATTATAGCTGAATGCTTTAACTGCATTAGGAGCTGTTTGATGAACAATCATGAGCGCCTGCTCATTTCCAACAATAGAGGGCAAGTTGGTGTCAATGCATTAGAAAGATTTCAGTTCTGCATGGCTTTTTCTCTCATTTACCACGGAATGTCACTTGTCTCCTATAAAGTAGAAAAAAAAGCACCGTGGAACGCTTTAAACTTGATCGTTAAAAAAAATAAAAGACAAAGAGAGAAATGCAGGAGAAAACTGTTTATCATGATGACGTCTGTGTTTTTTTTTTTTTTCTGTTTTGCTTGGTGGCAGGTTCAGTTTCAAATTAGTTCGTTGAAGGTAACTGCTTGTTTACTTCCTTAAGGGCCTTAAAAAAAAAATCCCACCTCAAGCCACTTTATAAAAATTTTTTTACCAAGAAAGACTTCTTTCAGTGAAGGACAAGTTCAAAATCTGCCCAGGCAGAGGCCCCAGTGATGGTGTGTATGTCCCTTCATTAGATCCTGCTCTCCATCTGTATCTACCTAAGCTAAGGACACAATTTAGCTCCTTATTTCCCCCTCCTCACTTTTGCAGAAAGACGTTTTTAATTTAGCTGAAGAATTACACAAATGTATTTTAAAGACATAAATCCATATAAAAAATATGAGCTAATTAAAACATTGCATTCCCTGTCGCTCATGGATTTTCAATTTAGCGAAAGAAAAAAGAATTGCATCTGGTTAAATGAAAAGATGATACTGATGGCAGATTGGAGTAAATGACAAATAATGTTACTCTATATTAAAGCACCAAATTATACCCGTCAGGACTGAGTATTCAGAAGTCCAAATGAGGGGGAATGTGCAACGGAGACGGAGATGCATTGATGCAAAAGAGGATTTCAGCCAGATCGCTCAGACGAAATGAAAACATGTACAGAGGTGACGCATTTGTTCCTTGCTGCATTAGAAATTCTGTGGTCTTGTGGCTAGTCTTGTTTCTGATTTCACATCTTGCTTCCCCCAAAATGAGAATCAAGATAAGGACTAAAAATAATCATAATTCTTGCATATTTATTTTCCTTGGGATTTGGGTCATTTCTTGGTGGGATACTCTATGGTAATTACCCGACTGAACAAGGAAATTACAGTAAACAAAGTGAGGATGTGTGGGTTCTTCCCAAGGTCAGTCTGGGCCCCAAGCTGTGGTGCTTGGTTTATAGCTGGAGCCTCCCTGAGGCTGAGACAAGCACTTATCATCTCTCCACTCTTAGGCCACATGTTGTAGACTTTTCTTCTAAGTTGCTGGATGTATTCCTGGCAGAGCAGAACCTGGAAACCATCAGGCAAGATGGAGGAGAAGCCAAGAGGCAGAAGAACTTTGGGCACCTTAAGCTGCAAGAGAAATGCAGGAGAAAACTGTTTATCATGATGACTTCTGTGTTTTTTCTGTTTTGCTTGGTGGCAGGTTCAGTTTCAAATTAGTTCGTTGAAGGTAACTGCTTGTTTACTTCCTTAAGGGCCTTAAAAAAAAAATCCCACCTCAAGCCACTTTATAAAAATTTTTTTACCAAGAAAGACTTCTTTCAGTGAAGGACAAGTTCAAAATCTGCCCAGGCAGAGGCCCCAGTGATGGTGTGTATGTCCCTTCATTAGATCCTGCTCTCCATCTGTATCTACCTAAGCTAAGGACACAATTTAGCTCCTTATTTCCCCCTCCTCACTTTTGCAGAAAGACGTTTTTAATTTAGCTGAAGAATTACACAAATGTATTTTAAAGACATAAATCCATATAAAAAATATGAGCTAATTAAAACATTGCATTCCCTGTCGCTCATGGATTTTCAATTTAGCGAAAGAAAAAAGAATTGCATCTGGTTAAATGAAAAGATGATACTGATGGCAGATTGGAGTAAATGACAAATAATGTTACTCTATATTAAAGCACCAAATTATACCCGTCAGGACTGAGTATTCAGAAGTCCAAATGAGGGGGAATGTGCAACGGAGACGGAGATGCATTGATGCAAAAGAGGATTTCAGCCAGATCGCTCAGACGAAATGAAAACATGTACAGAGGTGACGCATTTGTTCCTTGCTGCATTAGAAATTCTGTGGTCTTGTGGCTAGTCTTGTTTCTGATTTCACATCTTGCTTCCCCCAAAATGAGAATCAAGATAAGGACTAAAAATAATCATAATTCTTGCATATTTATTTTCCTTGGGATTTGGGTCATTTCTTGGTGGGATACTCTATGGTAATTACCCGACTGAACAAGGAAATTACAGTAAACAAAGTGAGGATGTGTGGGTTCTTCCCAAGGTCAGTCTGGGCCCCAAGCTGTGGTGCTTGGTTTATAGCTGGAGCCTCCCTGAGGCTGAGACAAGCACTTATCATCTCTCCACTCTTAGGCCACATGTTGTAGACTTTTCTTCTAAGTTGCTGGATGTATTCCTGGCAGAGCAGAACCTGGAAACCATCAGGCAAGATGGAGGAGAAGCCAAGAGGCAGAAGAAACTTGAGGAGTGTTGGGCAGTCCTGGGTTCGAATCCCACGCCTACATTTACTGTGTTCTTAAACAAATCATGGAAGCCTCTGAGCTTTTTGCAAAATCAGGATGATTTGAATGCCCATGCCTGGCTCATAGAAAGAGGCCAAGAGGTGGTAGGAGAGGTGGTAGGCTGTCATTGCTGCTATTATAATTAAATAGTGGGTCAAGGTTTCCTTGGGCTTCCCAGGCGACTCAGTGGTAAAGAATTTGCCTGCCAAGCAGGAGACATGCGTTTGATCCCTGGGTCAGGAAGATCCCCTGTAGAAGGAAATGGCACCCCATTACAGTACTTTTGCCTGGAGAATCCCATGGACAGAGAAGCCTGGTGGGCTACAGTCCACAGGGTCACAGAAAGTTGAACATAGCTTAGTGACTAAACAACCACAGCAAGGTTTCTTTGGAGCACCTGCCTAGGTATTAAGTAGCTCGACCTGGGAATACTCGTAAGTTCTGCACATTTCAGGTGAGGCTGAAACATACAGTGGGGTCCTGTAGACACCGCCCAGAACTAGCTCTTCTTGTGAACCTACTATGTGCTGGGGTTTATGGAAAAGAACTCCGTACCTTTACATAATTCTCACAACTTTTCTCTGAGAGGAGAACTATGTCCACATTTCAGAGACACAGAGTGGGGCTCATCTTAGAGAAGGTGGGGGATTCAGCATTTTAATGCAGGCCCTCAGGCCCTGGCAGCCTGGACATCACACTGTCCCTCTATCACCATTCCCCCTCCCCTCCCTCCAGGACTGGCCCCCCCGAGTGCCCCATTCATCGTCTACTCCAGAGCTGCCCATTCCTGCCTCTGCCACCAGTCGCCCAGCAGACTCTTGTCCTAGTCAGTCACTGGCTTATTCCCCGGGATTAGCACTGTGCTTGGCATGGAGTGATGGCTTTCTAGATGGGCGATAATGAGTGAGTGAGGCTCAGAGATGGCAGAAACTTGAGAAATTCATGCAGAATCTCTCTGCTTCCATTTCTCCCTCTGTAGAGTGGCTTCATCAATCCCTACCTCATGGGCTATTTGGGACAATCAAGTGAAATAGTGTCTGTGGGTACATGCTGTAGGCCTGGCACATTGAATCACCATGACTGTTGGTTCCCCTCTAGACTGCCTTTGTGAATAGAGCCTGGTGCTGAGAAAAAGCACAGCCAGTATTTGCTGAAAGATGAAAGAGAGGAGTGGAGACAGGAAGGAAGGTAGTCAGGGAGAAATGGAAAGAAAAAGGAGGAAAATCAGGAAAGAAAGAATATAATGTACTAGAGAAAGGCAAGGTGAATGCTTGTAATCGCCAGGAGTGGCTGTTGTTTAGTCACTAAGTTGTGTCTGGCTCTTTTGTGACCCCATGGACCGTAGCCGATCCATGGACAGGTTCCTCTGTCCATGGGATTTCTCACACAAGAATACTGGAATGGGTGGCCATTTCCTTCTCCAGGGGATCTTCCCAACCCAAGATTGAACCTGTGTCTCCTGCTTTGGCAAGCAGGTTCTTTACCACTGAGCCCCCAGGGAACCCCAGCCACAAGTTAGCCCAGCTCATTTTGTTCTTCTCAGGCTGCTGTATACCCTGTGTGGTTAAGGTTGCCAGCTTTATCAAATAGAAACAGAGATTTTCCAGTTACATCTGAACCTCAGAAAAAGAATGAACATTTTTTTTTTTAGTATAAATATGGTCCATGCAATATTTGGGACATGCTTATTCTAAAAACTTATTTGTCATTTACCCGAAATTCTAATTTAACTGGACATCCTGTATTTTATCTGGGAATTTCATACGCTGTTCACCTTGAACATGGGTTTTTATCAAATCATCCACAACAAAGGTGGCAGCTTATTGGACTAGAATTCATTCCCTCCATCAACTACAAGGCTAGGTGTGCGCTCAACTTGTACCCTCTTGTGCACTACATTACACAGTAATGACTATAATTTCAAGTCCTTATGCATCTTAGACTCATTGATTCGCTCTTTGCTTAATTTCTGTTATTCAAGGGTGTGTGGTTTTTAAAGGTACACACAAATATCAATTGAAATTGTCTCCGATTACTTATGTCCTAAATTAGGGATGCGCATTAAATATGGTCTGATTAATTTCTCATGAAAAGTTGCATTTAACATTTGGCAGAGAATTTTGAAGAATTTAAGACCTATCTAAGAGAAGGAAGAAAATTCAGGTCGAAATTCACCTCTTGAACAAAACATAGATACTGTAAAGCTCTCAAATTTTCCACAAGACCTGGACCATCCCTCCTAAAGCAACATGTCATTTTTGCACAATTCATGCTATCAGGCTTACTAGCTAAAATTAGAGTTCCAGACAACAGTGGTCTCATTTTGTGATCATTTAAAAACATATATGCATCATTCTAAGCAGTGTGCAAGGTTTAGCATACATATGGTTATAAAAGAGGACCATAGGGTGGAGAAATTCTTTTCTAGCTGACCAGAGCATCAGAAAGCTGCCTTTGTACAGACGAGAGAGCCGTTTGGGCAGAGTGGGGGTTCTTTAGCATCAACACGAACACCAAACGCTGACACTGATTTTATATGCACGCAAGCAATTGAATGAGTTCCAACCTGGAGGGGCCTCCCAGGGAACCCAAGATTGAACCTGTGTCTCCTGCTTTGGCAAGCAGGTTCTTTACCACTGAGCCCCCAGGAACCCCAGCCACAAGTTAGCCCAGCTCATTTTGTTCTTCTCAGGCTGCTGTATACCCTGTGTGGTTAAGGTTGCCAGCTTTATCAAATAGAAACAGAGATTTTCCAGTTACATCTGAACCTCAGAAAAGAATGAACATTTTTTTTAGTATAAATATGGTCCATGCAATATTTGGGACATGCTTATTCTAAAAACTTATTTGTCATTTACCCGAAATTCTAATTTAACTGGACATCCTGTATTTTATCTGGGAATTTCATACGCTGTTCACCTTGAACATGGGTTTTTATCAAATCATCCACAACAAAGGTGGCAGCTTATTGGACTAGAATTCATTCCCTCCATCAACTACAAGGCTAGGTGTGCCGCTCAACTTGTACCCTCTTGTGCACTACATTACACAGTAATGACTATAATTTCAAGTCCTTATGCATCTTAGACTCATTGATTCGCTCTTTGCTTAATTTCTGTTATTCAAGGGTGTGTGGTTTTTAAAGGTACACACAAATATCAATTGAAATTGTCTCCGATTACTTATGTCCTAAATTAGGGATGCGCATTAAATATGGTCTGATTAATTTCTCATGAAAAGTTGCATTTAACATTTGGCAGAGAATTTTGAAGAATTTAAGACCTATCTAAGAGAAGGAAGAAAATTCAGGTCGAAATTCACCTCTTGAACAAAACATAGATACTGTAAAGCTCTCAAATTTTCCACAAGACCTGGACCATCCCTCCTAAAGCAACATGTCATTTTTGCACAATTCATGCTATCAGGCTTACTAGCTAAAATTAGAGTTCCAGACAACAGTGGTCTCATTTTGTGATCATTTAAAAACATATATGCATCATTCTAAGCAGTGTGCAAGGTTTAGCATACATATGGTTATAAAAGAGGACCATAGGGTGGAGAAATTCTTTTCTAGCTGACCAGAGCATCAGAAAGCTGCCTTTGTACAGACGAGAGAGCCGTTTGGGCAGAGTGGGGGTTCTTTAGCATCAACACGAACACCAAACGCTGACACTGATTTTATATGCACGCAACGCATACACTTTGAATGAGTCCTAAACACTCAAACCTGCTTTTCTGCCTTCCTCTCTCAGAATCACAGTATACCAGCGTTCATATAAGGAGGGAGCTTTGTTTTCATAGAATGATAATTCTGTAATACAGTGCTTTGAAGGTCCAAATTGGAAATATGTAGTCTGTACAAATGCAGAGGGGTGAGACAAGAGCTAGTCTATCTATATATTTAATAGACTTGTAAGTACCTTCGAGTCGGACACGACTTAGCAACTGAGGAGTGTCAAGTACCTTTGTGTAGGTTTTTCCCAATTATTGGTTTCTCTTTGCTTCCTTAGGACAGCTATGTTTGTTTCAGATTTTGACTTTTATTCTCTATCTAAATATTTCAATGTTTTGGCTGTGGTATTAATTTAGAAAAATGACTACAAGCCTAACATGGAAAAGGTGGAAAATTGGTCTTTATTGTAGCACAAATAAACATCATTTATTTGTCTTCTTCACTGTGGTTTGGTTTGGACCTACCCCTATGGAATTGGAAACATTTTTCTCTCTGTATATTCTGTGTATATCCACCTTTCTTTCTTTTTTGAAGGACCAAGAAAGCAGAATAGCAAGTTACATAAAATTTAAAACATTATATAGCAAATAAACAGGTGTCATGGAGCCCTGAGCTCATGTTTAGATTCAATAGATGTGTTTCAGCTTTTCTTTCAATAGTGTGAGCTGAACAAACCATGCTTGGGGAAGAGTAAAAACCAAGAAAGCAGAATAGCATAAAATCTTATTCCATCCCTCCTAAAGCAACATGTCATTTTTGCACAATTCATGCTATCAGGCTTACTAGCTAAAATTAGAGTTCCAGACAACAGTGGTCTCATTTTGTGATCATTTAAAAACATATATGCATCATTCTAAGCAGTGTGCAAGGTTTAGCATACATATGGTTATAAAAGAGGACCATAGGGTGGAGAAATTCTTTTCTAGCTGACCAGAGCATCAGAAAGCTGCCTTTGTACAGACGAGAGAGCCGTTTGGGCAGAGTGGGGGTTCTTTAGCATCAACACGAACACCAAACGCTGACACTGATTTTATATGCACGCAACGCATACACTTTGAATGAGTCCTAAACACTCAAACCTGCTTTTCTGCCTTCCTCTCTCAGAATCACAGTATACCAGCGTTCATATAAGGAGGGAGCTTTGTTTTCATAGAATGATAATTCTGTAATACAGTGCTTTGAAGGTCCAAATTGGAAATATGTAGTCTGTACAAATGCAGAGGGGTGAGACAAGAGCTAGTCTATCTATATATTTAATAGACTTGTAAGTACCTTCGAGTCGGACACGACTTAGCAACTGAGGAGTGTCAAGTACCTTTGTGTAGGTTTTTCCCAATTATTGGTTTCTCTTTGCTTCCTTAGGACAGCTATGTTTGTTTCAGATTTTGACTTTTATTCTCTATCTAAATATTTCAATGTTTTGGCTGTGGTATTAATTTAGAAAAATGACTACAAGCCTAACATGGAAAAGGTGGAAAATTGGTCTTTATTGTAGCACAAATAAACATCATTTATTTGTCTTCTTCACTGTGGTTTGGTTTGGACCTACCCCTATGGAATTGGAAACATTTTTCTCTCTGTATATTCTGTGTATATCCACCTTTTTTTTTTCTTTTTTGAAGGACCAAGAAAGCAGAATAGCAAGTTACATAAAATTTAAAACATTATATAGCAAATAAACAGGTGTCATGGAGCCCTGAGCTCATGTTTAGATTCAATAGATGTGTTTCAGCTTTTCTTTCAATAGTGTGAGCTGAACAAACCATGCTTGGAAAGCAAGAGAGGAATCTGCCAGTAACACATTTTAATTATCATGATAAAAACATGCAAACAAAACAAAAATCTTCATTTGGGCCCAGATAGCCATTTGAGTGATGGGATTCCCTCTCCATCAAAAGCTCTTAGATTGCCTCATCGAGGGAATAGTTCCAGATTTTAACCCTTTGCTTCATTCTGACCATCTTCACATTCAGTACATCTTCCTACATGACTTGAAGTGAACTTAAAGCCACACCATATACACACCCGTCCCCACTCGCAACTCTGCTAGTGTTCATCACTAGATGGCTTCATCTGAAAAGTCTCCTGTTTAACAACAAATGCTCTGACAATAGGAGGTGGTGAGGGCTTATACAGTTGACCCTTGAAAGCATGTGTTTGAATATCATGAGCCCATTTATATGTGGAGTTTTTTTCAAAAGTATCATTAGATAAATACTACAGTACTACATAATCCAGGTTGGTAAAATCCACAAATGTGGAATCTCAGATACAGAAGAACAGGAATACCGAGGAACCACCATAGGGCAAGTCGACTAGAAGTTAACCATGGATTTTCCACTGTGCAGAGGGTTGGTGCCCCTAACCCCTGAATTATGCAAGGGGCAACTGGATGCTCTTATTAGCTGTTCATATCTTATTGCATATGTAACTAAAAAGACTAATCTGTAACGTAGCATAAACTGGGTTGACAAGTGCCAGGGTTTTCAGTCAGGTTGGGTCCTGTTTTGGGTTGTGGCCCAGAGTGGAAGACAACCTGAATATGTGTGGGGGTCTCTAGCACCTGGGGGCAGTTTCATGCTGGAGAGGAGAGAAAAGGAAGGAGAGAAAATACATCAAGGGCGATGAAAATTATTTCAGCCTTTCTTAATGTCCAACATTTGAAAATGGCTGGTATGACTTAGTCTGCCAAAGTACCTGACCTTGGAATCTGCTTGCTTTCCTGAAGGTGACCCTGGTGACTCTGCCAGGCTTAGAACTTCGATGATACGTGATGCAAATTATCTCTAAGCTGTGGGACCTCACATGCATTGGCAATGAGTGTGAAGAACCTTTCTTAATGTGCGCATACCTTTGAGCTGAACAAACCATGCTTGGAAAGCAAGAGAGGAATCTGCCAGTAACACATTTTAATTATCATGATAAAAACATGCAAACAAAACAAAAATCTTCATTTGGGCCCAGATAGCCATTTGAGTGATGGGATTCCCTCTCCATCAAAAGCTCTTAGATTGCCTCATCGAGGGAATAGTTCCAGATTTTAACCCTTTGCTTCATTCTGACCATCTTCACATTCAGTACATCTTCCTACATGACTTGAAGTGAACTTAAAGCCACACCATATACACACCCGTCCCCACTCGCAACTCTGCTAGTGTTCATCACTAGATGGCTTCATCTGAAAAGTCTCCTGTTTAACAACAAATGCTCTGACAATAGGAGGTGGTGAGGGCTTATACAGTTGACCCTTGAAAGCATGTGTTTGAATATCATGAGCCCATTTATATGTGGAGTTTTTTTCAAAAGTATCATTAGATAAATACTACAGTACTACATAATCCAGGTTGGTAAAATCCACAAATGTGGAATCTCAGATACAGAAGAACAGGAATACCGAGGAACCACCATAGGGCAAGTCGACTAGAAGTTAACCATGGATTTTCCACTGTGCAGAGGGTTGGTGCCCCTAACCCCTGAATTATGCAAGGGGCAACTGGATGCTCTTATTAGCTGTTCATATCTTATTGCATATGTAACTAAAAAGACTAATCTGTAACGTAGCATAAACTGGGTTGACAAGTGCCAGGGTTTTCAGTCAGGTTGGGTCCTGTTTTGGGTTGTGGCCCAGAGTGGAAGACAACCTGAATATGTGTGGGGGTCTCTAGCACCTGGGGGCAGTTTCATGCTGGAGAGGAGAGAAAAGGAAGGAGAGAAAATACATCAAGGGCGATGAAAATTATTTCAGCCTTTCTTAATGTCCAACATTTGAAAATGGCTGGTATGACTTAGTCTGCCAAAGTACCTGACCTTGGAATCTGCTTGCTTTCCTGAAGGTGACCCTGGTGACTCTGCCAGGCTTAGAACTTCGATGATACGTGATGCAAATTATCTCTAAGCTGTGGGACCTCACATGCATTGGCAATGAGTGTGAAGAACGTCATTTATTTCTTTATATAAAGTCTCAAGTCATGCATTGCATCTACCTTTGCTAAATGTGGACTCTGATATTAGTTTGATCTTAAGAGCAACCGAAAGAACCGGGAAGAAAATAAGCTTCCTCTCTTTTCATGTCAGTATTCTGCAGAGAAGAGCAGTTTCCTACCACCGGACTACAGGGCATAAACCCTCTCACAGGAACCCTAATGTGGAGGAAATAAACAAAGGGAAGGGAGGAGAAGGTAGCAATTGCTGCGAGTAAGCTGCAAAAAGCATTAATTATAACTAATAATGATAAAGCCAGCTTTAAACTATTCATGAGTTGATTAAGAAATCTCTGTAGAGTGGCTGCCACCAGGAACTCTACGATCTTTAGTCTCTTGCACTCTGTTTTTTTTTTTTTTTTTAAATTTTCATTACAATATGAGTCATTAGCATTACTATGGGAAGGGGAAGTGGTAAAATGGGACAGTAAGAAAAGCCAGTACTTATTCATTAAAATGAGGTGTCGCCTTGGCTGGACCTTGAATCTTGGGCCCTGGGTAACTAAGGGGATCACGAATCCAGAAGCAGTAACCTGTGAGCTCCATCTCTCAAAATCTGTTTTATTCTATTTCCCAACACTAAACTGCAGAAATTGAGAGAATGGTTAGGACTTATTTATGTTCTAGTCTTTGCTAACAATTTGTGCTATTCCTGTAGGCTACAGTCCTCTTGCTGTAGGGAGATGCCAGCTGCCTCTAAATAGAACCATCTCCCTTCCAGAAGCTCCTCACCAAGCCACCATCACAACCACCTGGGAGCAAACCCATACCTGCAGAGCTATTCTTCATCCACGTCTGTTACAAACTGTGAATGGTGTTCGGGTGACTTGCTGTGCGTTTTGCTTAGGTGGAGTTTTACTGCATGTTTGCTCACAAATGTCCGACAGCACAACTTACACTTGAATTTAGAGTCTGTGTCCTCTTCACCAGCTATGGTTTCCGGTGACCGCTGAGCCGACGAAACCCGGGAGATCTCCTGCTCTGGTTTGCTTTGCTGCTCCACAGCCATGCGGGTCATGTCCTTCATTTGGAAACCCAGGTGGGACTCTAAGTGACTGATGTAGGTAGAAGGGGTTCTGAACTGGGAGGCACAGTCACTGCAGTAAAAGATAGGGTGTCCTTTGTCCATGTTTTTCAGAAACTTGGTCCCGCCCGTTTTCCTAAGCTGGTACTTGACATTGGCGAGCCAGTGGCTGATGGTGGTCATCGAGAGTCCGGTGAACTTCGAGATCTGCATCCTCTCTTGTGGGCCCAGGTCGGACAGCAAGTATTTGCCCTCAGAGGTCTGGAACAGGCTGGAGGCAAACTGAGCCTGCAGAATCAGGAGATGCTGGGGGTTCCAGTTGGACTGCCGGCCTTTTCTCTTATGCAAGGTTGAGACCTCACTGGACACATCCTCAAAGCGCCTGACATCCATCTCCAGCTTCACAGGAGGGACCCTGGAGGTAGTCGCGGGCTTCGGGGTGGTAGCTTTGGGAAGGACCTTGACCATGTCAGCAATGTCAGAGAGGGCATGCTTCTGGGGTGGGGATGTGCAAGATTGTGCTTGCGAGGACTCAGCCTTCTTGCTCTTGGACTTGGTCAGGTCAATGGGCTGATCATTGTTCTCAAACAGGTAGCGTCTGGACACACTGGCCGGCCTCGTAGAGGGTGGACTCAGAACCGCCTTGTCCATGACACTGAGGCTCGACTTGTGAAACATGGACATTGTGCTTGAGCTTGGGCTGGAGCAGGAAGGCGAACGCAAGGGTTCTGTGGCTTTGCCCAGGTGATTGTTCAGGACCGACTGCAGGGCGCTGAGTGGGTTGATGCATGGCAGGGCCACCGTGGGGTTGGTGAGGGCACAGCCGTTGCTGAGAGGAGATGCTGGCTCCAAGGGTTGGGGTTTCTCCTTCTCATTGCCCTCCCTCATCAGCTTGTCCTCCTCCTTTGGGGGACAAGGCTCCACCTTTTTGGATTCTAAAGGGTGTTCGCTTTTGGAAAAAGCATCCCCCTCGCTGTGGCTGAACGAGGATGCCTCTTCACAGGGACTTTCTTTCCCACACTCCTTCACTGCTTCATCTTTGTCTTCTGGCTCCTTCTTAACTTGAGTGTAGGGGGCCAGGTTCGTGGGCACAGACACCAATGGCATTACTTTCCACTTGGGTGCAATTGGCCTCAGCTTGTTGGTGAGGTTGGGTCGGATCTGCAGTACCTGGGAGCCCATAGGCAAAGAAGGCTTGGTGCCCTCTGACAGCTGGTAGGCTGCATGGATGCTGGGGTATGCGCTCCAGCTGGGAGCCCCATTTTGGGCTTTGTTGATGGCGGTGGTAACAGTATTTTCCAAGGACTTCAAAATGTCCCCTCCGCCCTTTGAGCCATCTTCCAAGTCCTCCTCTCTTAGATACTGGTATTTTATTGTAGGGTCTAATGGCTTTTGTAGAGGGTCTTCATAGTCCTCGCTTTTCATGACTTTCTCATCCTTGTTGCTCTCCTCTGGTTTTTCTTTTTTACTCTCTTTCTTCAGCTCCGTGGAAGAGGCTGCACAGTCAGAAGTGGAGTTACTTGATGGCTTGGAAGCCAGAGCATCACTGTGTGGGGCATCTGACAATGACTGCATCTTCTCCACGGCCAGTGGGTCCAGCACAAGCTGCTTCCCTTTCTTGGAGGCAGAGCTGGTGACCTTGAGAAAGTGACCGGTGACCATCATGTGGGTGGTGAGCTGCTGCAAAGTGTCGTGGGAGCTCCCGCACTCCATGCACTTCAAGATCTGGGACTTGCAGGCCTCGAACTGCCAGGTGTAGCTGGCGCCATTTTGGTAGCCATATCGGTTGTTGCAGGACAGCTGAAGGCTGGCGTTCTTCTGGGAGGGAAATGAATCTGCAAATGAGCCAGTGGTTGAATCCGGAGAGCACGGTCGATTGACGTCGAAGACACGCTTCTTAGCGGGAGTGACCATTTTTGATGAAATGGTTGGGACTGGCTCTTTCAAAGGCACTTTTTGGTAATGTTTCGTTTTGATCATGTGAACACTCAAATCTTGGAGGGAATCGAAGGAATCACCGCAAAACATGCATTTCAGGACCTTTTGAGCATCTTCCTTGTCCATATCCTGGAAAGCATCCCCTCGCTGTGGCTGAACGAGGATGCCTCTTCACAGGGACTTTCTTTCCACACTCCTTCACTGCTTCATCTTTGTCTTCTGGCTCCTTCTTAACTTGAGTGTAGGGGGCCAGGTTCGTGGGCACAGACACCAATGGCATTACTTTCCACTTGGGTGCAATTGGCCTCAGCTTGTTGGTGAGGTTGGGTCGGATCTGCAGTACCTGGGAGCCCATAGGCAAAGAAGGCTTGGTGCCCTCTGACAGCTGGTAGGCTGCATGGATGCTGGGGTATGCGCTCCAGCTGGGAGCCCCATTTTGGGCTTTGTTGATGGCGGTGGTAACAGTATTTTCCAAGGACTTCAAAATGTCCCCTCCGCCCTTTGAGCCATCTTCCAAGTCCTCCTCTCTTAGATACTGGTATTTTATTGTAGGGTCTAATGGCTTTTGTAGAGGGTCTTCATAGTCCTCGCTTTTCATGACTTTCTCATCCTTGTTGCTCTCCTCTGGTTTTTCTTTTTTACTCTCTTTCTTCAGCTCCGTGGAAGAGGCTGCACAGTCAGAAGTGGAGTTACTTGATGGCTTGGAAGCCAGAGCATCACTGTGTGGGGCATCTGACAATGACTGCATCTTCTCCACGGCCAGTGGGTCCAGCACAAGCTGCTTCCCTTTCTTGGAGGCAGAGCTGGTGACCTTGAGAAAGTGACCGGTGACCATCATGTGGGTGGTGAGCTGCTGCAAAGTGTCGTGGGAGCTCCCGCACTCCATGCACTTCAAGATCTGGGACTTGCAGGCCTCGAACTGCCAGGTGTAGCTGGCGCCATTTTGGTAGCCATATCGGTTGTTGCAGGACAGCTGAAGGCTGGCGTTCTTCTGGGAGGGAAATGAATCTGCAAATGAGCCAGTGGTTGAATCCGGAGAGCACGGTCGATTGACGTCGAAGACACGCTTCTTAGCGGGAGTGACCATTTTTGATGAAATGGTTGGGACTGGCTCTTTCAAAGGCACTTTTTGGTAATGTTTCGTTTTGATCATGTGAACACTCAAATCTTGGAGGGAATCGAAGGAATCACCGCAAAACATGCATTTCAGGACCTTTTGAGCATCTTCCTTGTCCATATCCTGGAAAGCCCTTTTCCGGGGCTTGGAATAGCTCGTGGGTCTGAGCTTGTCCTTTTTGCGGTTGTCATCTTGATAGTGGCCAGTTTCATTCATGTGCACGGTCAGCTCAACCAGGGTGTCATATGCGGCACTGCACTGCCGGCACCGGAACCTGCTGGCCCCGGTGAAAACAGTCCCGCACATCTTACTGCTCTGCCGGTATAGCTGGACTGAGCTGAACAGGCTGGGCTTCGACACAGACCTGGAGGGCAAGTTCTGCTGCAAGCTTTTGGACAGAGCATCTTGGTGCCAGTCGAAATCTGTCTTGTTGTTGCCATTTCGGGTGTCGCAATTCCGCCTCTCACTGTTGGACAGCTTGAAGCCAAGACCCAGGCCCGACCAGTAGGAATCAGACAAGATGTTGGCGTAGACAGCAGTCATCTTATCCATGCAACTGTGGGCTTCGTTTGGAAGCTTGGGGTGCATGCTGGCTTTCTTGTCCGGGGCATCTCTACCACATACACCCTTGATGTCTGACACCTGATCACTGGCATCACTCAGCAGTGATTCATTCTCAGCATCCTGATTGGACAGATGACTTCCTGGAGAGTTCTGGTAGCTGAAACAACCTTTCTGCTCTGGGCCCGTTTCCAGCTCCTCATCTGTCCCTGGGTCATTGCTGCCCTGAGGTTGAGCTACTGAACCACTGTCTTCCTCTTCCTCCTCTTCTTCTTTGATTTCCTCCTCTTCCTTCAGCTGTTCCTCCTGGGCATAGCCTGTGAGAGAAGAAGAAGGTATGAAATAATAATACAGGTGAGATGTTCCATCCATGGTTCCCCACTCAGACAAAGTGCTTCCCACGTGGAATTTAATGGACCCTTTCATGAACTACAAGCCATGAATATGGGAAAAAGCCAAATGATGTCTTTTGTGCCATCTAATGTCTTTTAAAAATGACAGGAGTCGGCTTTTGAATTGAGGTGCTAGAGAAGACTCTTGAGAGTCCCTTGGACAGCAAGGAGATCAAACAAGTCAATCCTAAAGGAAATGCACCCTGAATATTCATTGGAAGGACTGATGCTAAAGCTCCAATTCTTTGGCCACCTGATGTAAAGAGACGTCTCATTGGAAAAGACCCTGATACTGGGAAAAATTGAGGGCAGGAGGAGAAGGGGGCAAGATGAGATGGTTGGATGGCCTCACCAACTCAATGGACATGAATATGAGTAAGCCCTGGGAGGTAGTGAAGGATAGGGAAGCCAGGCATACTGCAATCCCTGGGGGTCGCAAGGAGGGCTGGACAGGACTTAGAGACTGAACGAAAAGAACGACAATGACAATCATTTTTCCCCAAGTTATTGATTTTCATGTTTAAGGAATATCACTCTGATACTCTTATAATGAGCCTGTCTCTAAATTCATGTGTATGACTTTCAGGAAAGCTGGACTGAAACTCAAATCCTATTTAAGACGTATCTCTACAAGAAGGACATTGGCTCATAAGCAAACTAAGACTTGACCCTTGACATCCTCATGGTACGGTTTACTGAGACACTTGGCATACGGTCATTTTAATAAATCATTTTTGAATGCTTTGAAGTAATTTGGATCTGCAGCCATGAGAGTTTTGGCCATCTCTACCACATACACCCTTGATGTCTGACACCTGATCACTGGCATCACTCAGCAGTGATTCATTCTCAGCATCCTGATTGGACAGATGACTTCCTGGAGAGTTCTGGTAGCTGAAACAACCTTTCTGCTCTGGGCCCGTTTCCAGCTCCTCATCTGTCCCTGGGTCATTGCTGCCCTGAGGTTGAGCTACTGAACCACTGTCTTCCTCTTCCTCCTCTTCTTCTTTGATTTCCTCCTCTTCCTTCAGCTGTTCCTCCTGGGCATAGCCTGTGAGAGAAGAAGAAGGTATGAAATAATAATACAGGTGAGATGTTCCATCCATGGTTCCCCACTCAGACAAAGTGCTTCCCACGTGGAATTTAATGGACCCTTTCATGAACTACAAGCCATGAATATGGGAAAAAGCCAAATGATGTCTTTTGTGCCATCTAATGTCTTTTAAAAATGACAGGAGTCGGCTTTTGAATTGAGGTGCTAGAGAAGACTCTTGAGAGTCCCTTGGACAGCAAGGAGATCAAACAAGTCAATCCTAAAGGAAATGCACCCTGAATATTCATTGGAAGGACTGATGCTAAAGCTCCAATTCTTTGGCCACCTGATGTAAAGAGACGTCTCATTGGAAAAGACCCTGATACTGGGAAAAATTGAGGGCAGGAGGAGAAGGGGGCAAGATGAGATGGTTGGATGGCCTCACCAACTCAATGGACATGAATATGAGTAAGCCCTGGGAGGTAGTGAAGGATAGGGAAGCCAGGCATACTGCAATCCCTGGGGGTCGCAAGGAGGGCTGGACAGGACTTAGAGACTGAACGAAAAGAACGACAATGACAATCATTTTTCCCCAAGTTATTGATTTTCATGTTTAAGGAATATCACTCTGATACTCTTATAATGAGCCTGTCTCTAAATTCATGTGTATGACTTTCAGGAAAGCTGGACTGAAACTCAAATCCTATTTAAGACGTATCTCTACAAGAAGGACATTGGCTCATAAGCAAACTAAGACTTGACCCTTGACATCCTCATGGTACGGTTTACTGAGACACTTGGCATACGGTCATTTTAATAAATCATTTTTGAATGCTTTGAAGTAATTTGGATCCACAGCCATTATAGTTTTGGCCAGTGTCTCTTTTGTTTTATTTGTAGAGTCACACAGCAGGAAGAGGGACTACAGGGTATTGAATAAAGTCTTTCACTGATAGCTGAAAAATTATGTAAGCTCAGCAAATATAATGATTTTAAAATAATAGCAAATGATGTTAGAATGGGAGATTTGGGAACTATTCTGTTATTCTCAAACAGGTTTATGAAGACCTTTTCAGACAAGGCTGAAAGTGCCCTCTCCATCCTGTGCCTATAATTTCAAACACACTGTGATTTGTGGGGCCCCATCATGAGATGCCAATTATACATTGGATTTGTAGATGCAAAATGCTATTGGGGAGGCATGCTTTCCTTTCTCAGAAAGGATTTAGGACCAGTAATTGCACAGGGAAAATGAAGGCAGAAGAGATCGGGTGCAAAGGGAATTGATGGGCAAATATCCATCAGTGGAAACTACTCCTGCCCGTGGGCTCATTTTCTTCACCTGGCATTTTCAGAGCCATGTGGACAAAATGCAGCCAAAGCAGTATCAAAGCAAGAGATATTCAGTCTTAGATTTGCAAGGGCTGCCTGATTTCACTGAAGTGGTTTCCTTATGAGGTCCTAACTCCCTTTCAGTGCAGGGAGGAGCTTGGGAGAAACCCCAGGGCGACGTTATTTCCATTCACCAGCTCTGAAACTGGAAACAGGGGAGATCAAACATGGGAGTTCTCTCCTGTGAAGAAGGCAGAGAGGAGAGAAGGGGAGTAAGGTGCCTGCAGTCCGGAAGTCCAAGGACTCCAAAGACTGAACAAGAATATTTTTTCCAGATTTTCATTTATTTTTCAAAATTAGTTTTTTTGAGTTGAAATATAGTTGATTTACTCTACTGTATTAGTTTGGGAAGTACAGCAAAGCGATCCAGTATATGTAACTGAATCACTTTGCTATACTCCGCAAACTAATACTATATATATATTTTTTTCCAGATTATTTTTCCTTATGGGTTATTAAAAGATATTGAATATAATTCCTGTGCCATACAGTAGGCCCTTGTTGGTTACCATTTGGCACGCACTAGTGTGTATATGTTAATCCCACACTCTTAATGTATCTCTTCTCCACTTTCCCTTTGGTAATCGTAAGCTTGTTTTCTGTCTGTGAGTCTGTTTCTATTTTGTAAATATGTTCATTTGCATTGATTTTTAGATTCCATCAATAAATGATATCATGTAATATTTGTTTTTCTCTGTCTGACTTACTTCACTTACTATGATAATATCTGGGTCCATCCATGTTGATGCAAATGGCAATATTTCATTCTTTTTTTAAGGCTGACTAGTATTTCACCGTGTGTGTTCTACATATGTAAATGTCTCACACTGAAGATGAAGAATAGTTGTTGAATAAATACTACCAAGGACCTACGCTAACCATTGAAAGTACACTCTTTCATTTTATCTAATATCCACACAAAGTAGGAACTATTATTATTTTCATTTCACAGATGCAGAAACTGAGGCTCTGAAGTTGTTATCAATCTAATGAATAGGAAAACTGTGCAGAGACCCAAAGTTTAAAGATTAAGCAATGGTATTTCCTTGAAATGCCTCCAAATAGATAACCACTGCAGAGGGGAGAATTATGGGAATCATGGAGACAAGAGCCTATGATTTTAAGGGTTTATCATAAAAAAGGGGGAAATGTAAAAACTCAGCCTCACCACAGGGTTTATGGTTGTGTTCATTTGTGTTCATTTGGTTGTTATTGGTGTTGTGTTTTTGCTTTCCTAGCAAGTCGATTTTTCATTCAACTGGTGCTGCTGGTCACTAGTTCCCTAAACTGATGTAAAGGAAGAAAAGCTTCTAAATCTTGGCAAACAGTCATTAATAATTGGTCACTACCTGCAAGAAAGCCCTGTGCTTTGCGTGTGGGCATATGTGTATGCTAAGTTGCTTAAGTCACATCCAACTCTGTGACCCCACGGACTGTAGTCCGCCAGGCTCCTCTGTCCGTGGGATTCTCCAGGCAAGATTACTGAAGTGGGTTTCCATGTCCTCCTCCAGGAGATCTTCCCAAGCAGGGGATTGCACCCATTTCTCTTACATCTGCTGCATTGGCAGGTGGGTTCTTTACCACTAGTGCCACCTAAGAAGCCCCAAGAATACTCTAGTTTAGAATGTTTGAGATCACCCCACCCAATCCTTGTCGTGTTTTCTTTTCTATGAACTAGTTTGTGTGTTTACAAAAACAGTCATACCACTAAGTTGGAGAAGATCTTTTCATAAAATCAGTAAATGACTTTTTACAGAGCCAAGCAAAATACTCTGAAGAACAAGCAGATTTTTACCAATAGAGCAGGGTCACTTTTGAGAATTAAAAAGGCTTCAGTTTTCACACATTGGGACAATACAGATTAGACAGGATGGTTCTAGGTTAAGACATATAGTCACCACATGTATAAATGATATGATCAGCAAAGTAAAAAACACATACACCTATCCCACGGAGCAGGTGCAGAAATCCTTAGAGGGAGGAAAAGAAGGCTATTGCTCATCACTATTGGTTAACGAGCTGCCAGGTTTTATTTATCTCACTATTTTCAGTGCCTAGCACAGGGCCTGATGGTAAGTGTTAGTTATCAATCATGTCTGACTCTTTGTGACCCCATGGATGATAGCCCGCCAGGCTCTTCTGTCTGTGGAATTCTCTGGGTAAGAATATTGGAGTGGGTAACTATTCCCTTCTCCAGGGGATCTTCCTGACCCAGGGATTCAACCCAGGTCTCCTACATTGCAGGCAGATTCTTTACCATCTGAGTCACGAGGGAAGTCTGACACTTAGTAGGCAGTAGGGAAATAATTCATATTATATTGTGCGAGTGTCTATGAAAAATATATGCATGCATGTGCAGGCGTATGTGCACGCACACACACATACATACACACCGCAGACATTCTGCCTGGCCAATATAGCCATTTTCACACAAGGAGAAAAGGAGTGTTCTTTTTTAATGCTGACATTTGGAAGCTGAGCTTTCTGGCCTAGCTCAACTTCACAATCTACTTTGTCCTTCTAAATGGATTCCCCAGAAGAAAAGTCGAAGACAGCAAATGCCTCCCCCACAATACAGATAAAATTTTCTGCTTAATTAGGCATTGACATGTTTACTATAACCTTTACAGAAGAGTAACTCGTGCTGAGAGACCCTTTTTGTCTGTTTTCTTCTGCAGAACAGACTAAATCTGATGTACCCGATAAGGTAACACATTGAAAAGCCTCATAAAAAAATGCCAAAGCATCCATCAGAGCAAGCGTATTTTAACAATGGCTGGGGTTTCAGCCACTTTTAAAAACTTAAAAGTTACTTAATGGTTTTATCGGCAGCTGAGAGGAGAGAGAGGAAGACAGCCAGAATATGGGTGATCTGGGTATATAATGACTTTTTACAGAGCCAAGCAAAATACTCTGAAGAACAAGCAGATTTTTACCAATAGAGCAGGGTCACTTTTGAGAATTAAAAGGCTTCAGTTTTCACACATTGGGACAATACAGATTAGACAGGATGGTTCTAGGTTAAGACATATAGTCACCACATGTATAAATGATATGATCAGCAAAGTAAAAAACACATACACCTATCCCACGGAGCAGGTGCAGAAATCCTTAGAGGGAGGAAAAGAAGGCTATTGCTCATCACTATTGGTTAACGAGCTGCCAGGTTTTATTTATCTCACTATTTTCAGTGCCTAGCACAGGGCCTGATGGTAAGTGTTAGTTATCAATCATGTCTGACTCTTTGTGACCCCATGGATGATAGCCCGCCAGGCTCTTCTGTCTGTGGAATTCTCTGGGTAAGAATATTGGAGTGGGTAACTATTCCCTTCTCCAGGGGATCTTCCTGACCCAGGGATTCAACCCAGGTCTCCTACATTGCAGGCAGATTCTTTACCATCTGAGTCACGAGGGAAGTCTGACACTTAGTAGGCAGTAGGGAAATAATTCATATTATATTGTGCAGTGTCTATGAAAATATATGCATGCATGTGCAGGCGTATGTGCACGCACACACAAATACATACACACCGCAGACATTCTGCCTGGCCAATATAGCCATTTTCACACAAGGAGAAAAGGAGTGTTCTTTTTTAATGCTGACATTTGGAAGCTGAGCTTTCTGGCCTAGCTCAACTTCACAATCTACTTTGTCCTTCTAAATGGATTCCCCAGAAGAAAAGTCGAAGACAGCAAATGCCTCCCCCACAATACAGATAAAATTTTCTGCTTAATTAGGCATTGACATGTTTACTATAACCTTTACAGAAGAGTAACTCGTGCTGAGAGACCCTTTTTGTCTGTTTTCTTCTGCAGAACAGACTAAATCTGATGTACCCGATAAGGTAACACATTGAAAAGCCTCATAAAAAAATGCCAAAGCATCCATCAGAGCAAGCGTATTTTAACAATGGCTGGGGGTTTCAGGGAGCTTTTTAAAAAACCACATTTTAATATTATACATTTAAAACTGTTCACTTAAGTGGTTTTGTTTGCCATCGGCAGCTGAGAGGAGAGAGAGGGAAGACAGCCAGAATATGGGTGATCTGGGTATATAATGAGTATCCGTCTCTCTCTCTATTGATGAGATTTGTTTAATAAGATTGCATCATGTGTAAATCTTGGTAAAGTGGATGAGTGGCAAGTTTATTCCTACAAATACTTATCTAGCAAAAGAAAATGAGCACAATTACACAGAGGCACAAAGAGAAAGGTCCTCTACAGAACCTCCTTGTGGATTTGGGGTTGAAGATCATACTTTCTGGTGGAAACCATCTCCGTTTTCAACCTAAAGGTCTAATTTCATCCCTTATCACAGCCTGGCAGTAGCCACTCGAAGTGTCCACATTCCCAGCCCAGCTAATTCATGAGCAAACTCAGTTCCACGTCTAGAAGTTCTACAGACAAGAGACTATCTCTCTTCTACTCCCAGGGCCATTTCTCTGAATGTGCCATCATTACTTTCTCTCAGATGACTAAATGGGTTTCTAGTCTGTTTTCCAGAGAACTAATTGCTAAAATGTTCTTTATTAAAGTATTAGTTGGTGACTGTCTATTTTAACTCCAGCAATCTTTCTGCTGCACACATATATATATAAGTAAATTATAACAAAATTCAAACCTTCACCTTGTCTATGAGAGCTTGCAGGATTTGGCTTCTACCATTTTGCTTTACTGTCCAGTACTCTCACCTTGCCCTCTGTGCCCACAGGAAAACAACCCACCTGCTCCTTCTTGCATCTGCCAAACTTTCCTTGACTACGATTCTTTCCAATAGGAGATTTCTCTGATTGGAAATCTGCAATTTGGAACTTCCCAGGTGGTAAAGAACCAGCCTACCAATGCAGGAGACATAAGAGACGTGGGTTCAATCACTGGGTCAGGAAGATCCTCTGGAGGAGGGCATGGCAACCCACTCCAGTATTCCTTGCCTGGAGAATCCCATGGACAGAGGAGCCTGGTGGGCTAGAGTCCTTAGGGTTGCAAAGAGTTAGACATAACTGAAGCGACTTAGAACACACGCTGCTTGGAAAGCTCTTCCTCTTTGGAAGCTGGTTCTTTATCATTCTTTATAATTCAGCTCAGATGGCCCCTTTTGGGAGAGGCTGTTACTGACTAGTCTCCCCTTCTCTGTGTACTTTTAGAACATATCAACCTATTTACTGAAAGCACCATGGCACTGACCATGCTCTGAAATCATCTTGCATGTTTGTTTATTGATTGATTGCGTTTTCCCACTAAATGCAAAGCTAGAATGTCTGTCTCCTTAAAGAGAAAGACCTTGCTTCTCCCGACACTCAGATTATATCCTGGCCAGAAAGGTTCCAGAACGTCATACTTTCTGGTGGAAACCATCTCCGTTTTCAACCTAAAGGTCTAATTTCATCCCTTATCACAGCCTGGCAGTAGCCACTAAGTGTCCACATTCCCAGCCCAGCTAATTCATGAGCAAACTCAGTTCCACGTCTAGAAGTTCTACAGACAAGAGACTATCTCTTCTACTCCCAGGGCCATTTCTCTGAATGTGCCATCATTACTTTCTCTCAGATGACTAAATGGGTTTCTAGTCTGTTTTCCAGAGAACTAATTGCTAAAATGTTCTTTATTAAAGTATTAGTTGGTGACTGTCTATTTTAACTCCAGCAATCTTTCTGCTGCACACATATATATATAAGTAAATTATAACAAAATTCAAACCTTCACCTTGTCTATGAGAGCTTGCAGGATTTGGCTTCTACCATTTTGCTTTACTGTCCAGTACTCTCACCTTGCCCTCTGTGCCCACAGGAAAACAACCCACCTGCTCCTTCTTGCATCTGCCAAACTTTCCTTGACTACGATTCTTTCCAATAGGAGATTTCTCTGATTGGAAATCTGCAATTTGGAACTTCCCAGGTGGTAAAGAACCAGCCTACCAATGCAGGAGACATAAGAGACGTGGGTTCAATCACTGGGTCAGGAAGATCCTCTGGAGGAGGGCATGGCAACCCACTCCAGTATTCCTTGCCTGGAGAATCCCATGGACAGAGGAGCCTGGTGGGCTAGAGTCCTTAGGGTTGCAAAGAGTTAGACATAACTGAAGCGACTTAGAACACACGCTGCTTGGAAAGCTCTTCCTCTTTGGAAGCTGGTTCTTTATCATTCTTTATAATTCAGCTCAGATGGCCCCTTTTGGGAGAGGCTGTTACTGACTAGTCTCCCCTTCTCTGTGTACTTTTAGAACATATCAACCTATTTACTGAAAGCACCATGGCACTGACCATGCTCTGAAATCATCTTGCATGTTTGTTTATTGATTGATTGCGTTTTCCCACTAAATGCAAAGCTAGAATGTCTGTCTCCTTAAAGAGAAAGACCTTGCTTCTCCCGACACTCAGATTATATCCTGGCCAGAAAGATGTCCACAAGTTATCTGAGTGAATGAACAGATAGATCAAACAATGAAAAAAAAAAAAGAAAAAAAGACCACCTCCATTGTTCCAAAAACCTGTAGTCAAAATGGCTTAAACAAAATTGTGCAAAAGTATTCATGGGTGGCAGGGTGTGAGAGACCAGAATTTTGCTAGGCATCCATTTTTGTAGTTGCCTTGAAAATCCATAAAAGAGTGTTTACAGTAGAAGCATCAACTGTTTTTTAAAGTGGCAGCAGAGGTGAAAGAGATATAACTCAAGAAGATTATGAAACCCAAGGAGGCTGATTTTTAAAAACGAAACCAGAATTTGACCAAGACCTCATTTAAAAACATACCTGGTGGTGACAGAATCGTTTTTGCCAATCTACCACACTAAATGACAGTTTAAAAATCATGAGAAGATTCCACAGCATGCAGGGCAGATGCAAATGAAGGGATCGTAAGAATTTCTGGCCGTGGACTCAGTAGGTATGAGAAATGATGACATGGAGGGAGGCTTCCCTGTCACAAGTCTCCAGTGTTTTGGTGACTGTGGTCTAGGAATCTGTTTATATGTATATTATTATTGGCACTAATTGGCACTCTTGTTGGCAGGCTGAGTAAAGAGATAGAGGATTTACTGTTCAAGGAGGCTGAGCTCCTTTTCAGTGGTGACTGTGTGCAGAGTGAGGGCTGTGTTGAGGGGCTTTGTCTGCTTTGTGTCCCAGGAGGTGGTCGGTTACAGGGCTGTGGGATCCTCGACACTGTTCCTGAGCACAAACCTGATTTTACAGAGAATCCTGATACCACAAGCCAAGGCTCAGCCTCCCTGCCATCCGGAGAAATCTTAGCTCAGACACATTTCTAAACAGAGATATTTTCAATTCAATTTTCATATAGATTTTTATTCCTGCCATACCACATAGAACTCATTAACATAAGCGTGACTTGTACACACAGATTGAGAGGGAAAGGCTGGTTCCTTCCTCTATCTGAATGTCAGAATGGAACACATAGAATTCTTTGTTTAAAGGAATGTTGAAGATGGAGTGGTTTGATGACAGGAGACTTCTGCTGAGCCCAGAAGTGCTTTATAGAGATGGATGGAGAGCTTTCTGAAGGTCATCAAAGCAAGAACATCTCTCTTATTATTTCCTGAAGACGTTCAGTTAATTGGAATATTTTACATGTACAATGGAGACATATCAGGTGGGGTCTGTATGAAAAAACAAGTCCATTTACTTAATGGACTCCTGTTGTAGGCAGTTTCTGGGGCCATCATCACATCCCTTTGGACTGCAAAGCTTTTTCTTAATCATGCTCTGTGACTTTCTCCATGTCTTGGTCACCAGCAAATAACAATTAAGCTAGTTTAAATCAGGAAAAGTAGATACTCTGTCACCCTTTTGTGGTTCATCTGTTTACTCATTTCATCAAGAAATATTAATTTTGCTTCTGTCACATGCAACATACTTCAGTCGAATTGCATGGGGATTTCTATCACAGCAGTTCTCCAATGGCCCAGGAGAGTACAGAGCTGAGCTCAATGGAGAGAAGTTGGGCATGGGATTGTGGAGGAAAAGGTCATGATAAAGTCATGCATTACTGGAGGAAGGCAGGTAGGTCGAGTGCAGCGTCGGCCAGGTGGGAGAAAAACCATCCTGAGTTGCAAATGTCAGTAGCATTGGCATTCAGCTGGATAGACTCAGAGACACTGAGGGGCACTGGAAAGTGCATGTCACATTGAAAGAGTACAGCTGGTGACAAGAACAACCAAAGGGACCAGGATTTTTGTTTGGCTAAACCATGGAGAAGAAACCAAATATGTCTGGGACCCATTCATCAGCAAACTCTGAACCAAAGGAATCAGGGGAGGCAAAGAGTCTGAAGATGTGTTTTTGGTGCTTTCTCATGCCATCTCTTTGACTTCGATTCTCATTTGTCAATTCCAAATAGCAGTGACCATCCTAAGCCTGCTTACCTCTCAGGATTCTAATAGGACAAAGGAGAAAATGAAAGAGAAAGTGTATATCATAAACCCTTGCTACTCAAAAGATGGTCCTAGGACCAGCAGGAGCATGACTTGGGAACTTGTTAGAAATGAAGACTCAGCTCCATCTAAGGCCTATTCAGCAGAAATCCATGATCCATGGGGGATCTACAGCCTCAAGAAAGTTTGAGAAGTCTTGAAATAAATTGCAAAACTGTTCCTTAGAAGCCAGATATTTGGAAAAGTCCTTTTGGGGGAAAAAATTGAGGGCCCCCCTTCAGGGCCAAAAATTGGGTCATTTTGATCATGTCTTGGTCATGAAAAAACAAGTCCATTTACTTAATGGACTCCTGTTGTAAGTTTCTGGGGCCATCATCACATCCCTTTGGACTGCAAAGCTTTTTCTTAATCATGCTCTGTGACTTTCTCCATGTCTTGGTCACCAGCAAATAACAATTAAGCTAGTTTAAATCAGGAAAAGTAGATACTCTGTCACCCTTTTGTGGTTCATCTGTTTACTCATTTCATCAAGAAATATTAATTTTGCTTCTGTCACATGCAACATACTTCAGTCGAATTGCATGGGGATTTCTATCACAGCAGTTCTCCAATGGCCCAGGAGAGTACAGAGCTGAGCTCAATGGAGAGAAGTTGGGCATGGGATTGTGGAGGAAAAGGTCATGATAAAGTCATGCATTACTGGAGGAAGGCAGGTAGGTCGAGTGCAGCGTCGGCCAGGTGGGAGAAAAACCATCCTGAGTTGCAAATGTCAGTAGCATTGGCATTCAGCTGGATAGACTCAGAGACACTGAGGGGCACTGGAAAGTGCATGTCACATTGAAAGAGTACAGCTGGTGACAAGAACAACCAAAGGGACCAGGATTTTTGTTTGGCTAAACCATGGAGAAGAAACCAAATATGTCTGGGACCCATTCATCAGCAAACTCTGAACCAAAGGAATCAGGGGAGGCAAAGAGTCTGAAGATGTGTTTTTGGTGCTTTCTCATGCCATCTCTTTGACTTCGATTCTCATTTGTCAATTCCAAATAGCAGTGACCATCCTAAGCCTGCTTACCTCTCAGGATTCTAATAGGACAAAGGAGAAAATGAAAGAGAAAGTGTATATCATAAACCCTTGCTACTCAAAAGATGGTCCTAGGACCAGCAGGAGCATGACTTGGGAACTTGTTAGAAATGAAGACTCAGCTCCATCTAAGGCCTATTCAGCAGAAATCCATGATCCATGGGGGATCTACAGCCTCAAGAAAGTTTGAGAAGTCTTGAAATAAATTGCAAAACTGTTCCTTAGAAGCCAGATATTTGGAAAACTACTCTCTGCCTATGTTCCTATGTGTATGTGGGTAACAGCTTTGGGGAGAGAAAACAACTTTGAGGGTTCCAACTCCTCTCCTTTCTAGGGCCCAAAAGATGAAATATCTGTGGCTTAGACAACTATTTCCAGTTATACTGGGAATGGCTCAATAAGAAAACAAATAAGGGCTTCCCTGGTGGCCCAGTGGGTAAGGACACCACCTTGCAGTGCAAGGGGCGCCAGTCCATCCCTGGCCTGGGAAGATCCCACGTGCCGTGGAGCGGCTGGACTGATGTGTCCAACTACTGAGCTGGAGCTCTGGAGCACATCCACCCAGAGCTGGTACTCTGCAGCGAGAGAGGCCACTGTGATGGGAGGCCCACATGGGCCAAAGAACAATGATGAATGAAAACAGATAAATGAAAGACCAATAGAAGTGGCCCAAAAAACAAAAAATCCAAAAAACAAAACAAAACAAGAAAACAAATAAAATTCACTGATTCAAAGACTGACCAGTTATTGAGGAGATAGGATGGCCCATTTGGCCACAGAATGAGGCAGGTCTCAGTTCGCATCTGTCAGTTATTGTTCAAATGTGGTCCCAGGCAAGTTACTGAAACTTTCAGAGGCTCAGCTTCCTCATTCATAAAATAAGAATAATAATAGTATTTATTGGGCTTCCTGGGTGGCACAGTGTTAAAGAACCCACCTGCCAATGCAGGAGATGCAGGAGACTGAGGTTTGATCCCTGTGTCAGAAAGATTCCCTGGAGGAAATAAAGGGGGGAATCCCAGAGGAGCCTGGTGGGCTACAGGGCACAAAGACTTGAAAGAACACAGCAGAGTAGTTGGGATCAATTCCAAATAGCAGTGACCATCCTAAGCCTGCTTACCTCTCAGGATTCTAATAGGACAAAGGAGAAAATGAAAGAGAAAGTGTATATCATAAACCCTTGCTACTCAAAAGATGGTCCTAGGACCAGCAGGAGCATGACTTGGGAACTTGTTAGAAATGAAGACTCAGCTCCATCTAAGGCCTATTCAGCAGAAATCCATGATCCATGGGGGATCTACAGCCTCAAGAAAGTTTGAGAAGTCTTGAAATAAATTGCAAAACTGTTCCTTAGAAGCCAGATATTTGGAAAACTACTCTCTGCCTATGTTCCTATGTGTATGTGGGTAACAGCTTTGGGGAGAGAAAACAACTTTGAGGGTTCCAACTCCTCTCCTTTCTAGGGCCCAAAAGATGAAATATCTGTGGCTTAGACAACTATTTCCAGTTATACTGGGAATGGCTCAATAAGAAAACAAATAAGGGCTTCCCTGGTGGCCCAGTGGGTAAGGACACCACCTTGCAGTGCAAGGGGCGCCAGTCCATCCCTGGCCTGGGAAGATCCCACGTGCCGTGGAGCGGCTGGACTGATGTGTCCAACTACTGAGCTGGAGCTCTGGAGCACATCCACCCAGAGCTGGTACTCTGCAGCGAGAGAGGCCACTGTGATGGGAGGCCCACATGGGCCAAAGAACAATGATGAATGAAAACAGATAAATGAAAGACCAATAGAAGTGGCCCAAAAAACAAAAAATCCAAAAAACAAAACAAAACAAGAAAACAAATAAAATTCACTGATTCAAAGACTGACCAGTTATTGAGGAGATAGGATGGCCCATTTGGCCACAGAATGAGGCAGGTCTCAGTTCGCATCTGTCAGTTATTGTTCAAATGTGGTCCCAGGCAAGTTACTGAAACTTTCAGAGGCTCAGCTTCCTCATTCATAAAATAAGAATAATAATAGTATTTATTGGGCTTCCTGGGTGGCACAGTGTTAAAGAACCCACCTGCCAATGCAGGAGATGCAGGAGACTGAGGTTTGATCCCTGTGTCAGAAAGATTCCCTGGAGGGGGAAATAGGAACCCACTCCAGTATTCTTGCCTGGGAAATCTCACGAACAGAGGAGCCTGGTGGGCTACAGTCCACAGGGTCACAAAGACTTGAAAGAACACACAGAGTATTCAGTTCCTAGGCTAGTTGGGAATGTAAAATACAATGAAGTATGCAACATACCAAGGTTGTAGGACTACCTCGGGACTCCCAGGCCTGTTGGAGACACTTTATAAACACTGTACATCCTAATCACCAATCTGAATACACAGACAACTGAGATCAGTTGACTCTGGCATTCTTTATTATCCCTAAATCCTGCTTCAAGCCAACAGCTTTTAGATGATATCTGCATTAGTCATGAACTGGTCTTGTATGTGTCATGCATTAAGAAAAGAGCTTTGTCCAGTTTGGGTTTGTTACTTAATATTAAATCATTCTTATAAGGAGCCAGCAGTATGTATACTGGGAACTTCCATAGAAGTGATGTGCAAACATCAAATGGCAAGTCATTACCCGTAATGATAATGTCTGCAATCTTCAAGAAATAAAACAGCCCATGATTTGAGCAAAAAGGTCTTTGTTGGAGGCCTTGGGCTTTGCAATGAGAGAGAAGACTAATGCTCAAAGGAGAAGGTCTCCTAGAAAAAAATGCTTTATATTCAGCTACCTAGAATTTCAGTCTGGCATGTGTTATTATTGGGAAATGTCCTGGTGACAATTTGAAAAAGCAGAGTGAGAAAATATTCATGAAGGAGGGTGAGAAGGGGGCTACTTCATAAGATTTCTGGTAGTTCCAGTTTAGAAATCATTATCCTTATATTATCCCCACACCAAGAGAGCATAAATCAGGAACAGGGGATAAAGCAAAGTGAAATGAAATGGGGACAAAGAAACTACACAATAGGACTGAGACTTTCCTATCAAATTAAGAGTTTTGGGCTTTGACTTTGCAAGTGATAGACACTATTTTTAGCAAAATGTATATACTAATTTTCTATAAATTTTCCCTTACCTAGAGCTTTATAAATGGGATTTCCTGGTTTCTTAGCAGTAAAGAGTTTGCCTGCAATGCAGGAGATGTAGTTTCAATACCTGGGTTGGAAAGATCCCCTAGAGTAGGAAACAGCATCCCACTCCAATATTCTTGCCTAGAAAATTCCATGGACAGAGGAGCCTGGTGGGCTGCAGTCCATGGGGTTGCAAAGAGACAGACACGACTGAGCGACTCAATGACAACACCACATATATCGTTTTTTTCCCCCAAGACTGAAAAGTTTGGAGGGTTTTTGTGTTTATTTTTGCCAAGAAAAGGGACAGTGAATCATTGTCTAGAATGACCCTCAGAAACTATATGAAGCCCATGCGCCATCTGTATTTTTCAGATGTATATTCCCATTTTACTTCAAATAACATCATTAGCACAGCCTTCCCACAGAGCTAGAAGGTGATCTTGTTTCCCTCTTTCCTGGCTTGAAGTCAAACATCTTTTCTTTTTTTTGGCAAATACTGCTTCTTTCTCTGAAATATTTCATGCAGATAATGGATAATGACCACTTCTCATTGCCTCTTCTCGAAAACGTCTAACTGCATTAACCAAGAATGGACAAATTTTAACCTGCTTCGTTTGCTAAGTTCATGGCTGTGACCACTTCCCATTAAGAAAGAGAGAAGAAAGCCCGCTCCTCCCTCAGAGAAGCTAAATTGGCACTGTCAGAGAGTGAGCTGGCCTTTGCTTCTCTTGAAAAGTCTTTGCACTTCTTAGAATCACAGGAGTCCAAGGTGGAAAGACCTTTCATGTCTTATGAGCAGTGACTCTGTCAGGCAAAGCATTTGTGGCCCTGGTATTCTTCAATTCTGTGATTAATGGCTCAGATACTGGCTTAATTCAGCTAGTTCAGTTTGAAGGCTTGACTTTGCATTATCCTTATATTATCCCACACCAAGAGAGCATAAATCAGGAACAGGGGATAAAGCAAAGTGAAATGAAATGGGGACAAAGAAACTACACAATAGGACTGAGACTTTCCTATCAAATTAAGAGTTTTGGGCTTTGACTTTGCAAGTGATAGACACTATTTTTAGCAAAATGTATATACTAATTTTCTATAAATTTTCCCTTACCTAGAGCTTTATAAATGGGATTTCCTGGTTTCTTAGCAGTAAAGAGTTTGCCTGCAATGCAGGAGATGTAGTTTCAATACCTGGGTTGGAAAGATCCCCTAGAGTAGGAAACAGCATCCCACTCCAATATTCTTGCCTAGAAAATTCCATGGACAGAGGAGCCTGGTGGGCTGCAGTCCATGGGGTTGCAAAGAGACAGACACGACTGAGCGACTCAATGACAACACCACATATATCGTTTTTTTCCCCCAAGACTGAAAAGTTTGGAGGGTTTTTGTGTTTTATTTTTTGCCAAGAAAAGGGACAGTGAATCATTGTCTAGAATGACCCTCAGAAACTATATGAAGCCCATGCGCCATCTGTATTTTTTCAGATGTATATTCCCATTTTACTTCAAATAACATCATTAGCACAGCCTTCCCACAGAGCTAGAAGGTGATCTTGTTTCCCTCTTTCCTGGCTTGAAGTCAAACATCTTTTCTTTTTTTTGGCAAATACTGCTTCTTTCTCTGAAATATTTCATGCAGATAATGGATAATGACCACTTCTCATTGCCTCTTCTCGAAAACGTCTAACTGCATTAACCAAGAATGGACAAATTTTAACCTGCTTCTTTTGCTAAGTTCATGGCTGTGACCACTTCCCATTAAGAAAGAGAGAAGAAAGCCCACTCCTCCCTCAGAGAAGCTAAATTGGCACTGTCAGAGAGTGAGCTGGCCTTTGCTTCTCTGGTGAAAAGTCTTTGCTATCTTAGAATCACAGGAGTCCAAGGTGGAAAGACCTTTCATGTCTTATGAGCAGTGACTCTGTCAGGCAAAGCATTTGTGGCCCTGGTATTCTTCAATTCTGTGATTAATGGCTCAGATACTGGATCTTCCAACTCTTCTTCCTGTTGGATTCCCTGCCAGTACGATCACAGTCTGGCTATGAAGACCACAGTGTATAGGCTTTCCTCCCCTCTCTCTCATTCCTAGGAGTTGAGCAGCATTACCATGTTGCTTCTCCTTGCCTCAGCATTTTCAATTTGACTTTCGTTCATTTGACAGCGGGCAGATCAAGAACTCATGTCCTGTAAAATATAAAAACTTATTCTCTGATCTCACCTTTGCACTCCAAGGTGAATAAGTTTATTAGCTGGTTTATCAGCTGGTTTCTATAGAAGAAACTTCAGCTGAAGCTCCAGTACTTTGGTTACCTGATGAGAAGAGCTGACTCACTGGAAAAGACCAGATGCTGGGAAAAACTGAAGACAAAAGGAGAAGAGAGCGGCAGAGGATGAGTTGGTTAGATAGCATAACTGACTCAATGGACATGAAGCTGAGCAACCTCCTGGAGATAGTGAAGGACAGGGAAGCCTGGTGTGCTACAGTCCATGGGGTCACAAAGAGCTGGACATGACTTAGCGACTTAAAAACAACAAAAATAGAAAAACACGTGGCCAAAGGTCCAACTGGGTCACAGTCATGCTATAACCCAACGGTTCTCAACCAGGAGTACGTTTGGACAACGTCTGGAGACATCTTTGGTTGTTAAATCTAGAGACAAGGTGCTAGTAGCAACTAAAGGGTGGAGAGGCCAGGGATGCCACTAACCCTCACCCCTTAACCAAGTACAGGAGAGCCCCCCCAAAACAAAGAAAAATTCAATAGTTGAGAAGTTCTGTGAAGTCAAGGTCAGCTGCAGCATTGGGAATTGGCAACCAGGAAGGTTGATACTCATCCTCTTTTAGTTGTCTGTGAAGCAAGGGGTTCTATGGAGAATATCCTATGAGAGAAGAGACCACACACAGGACCCTCCCATCTGTCACTGCACAGAAATGAAGAGCACAAGGTCTGCAGCAAGCCTTCCTGGGTTCAAATCCTACCTCTGCCATGTTTTACATTGCCATCTGGAGCAAACTCAGACTCTGTGGGTCTCCATCTCTCATCTAGAAATTGGAGACAATAATAGTACCAGCTTCAAAGAGAATTGTGAGAACTGAGATTACCAAAAGGAGTTCAGAAAGCCTACTAATAATAAGCACTGAGTGTATGTTATCTCTCATTAATATTAGGAGAATAAAGACATCATCATGAAGAGCTGGATTTCTGGATTTCTCAGAAATTTTAGTGTTTACTCTTTCAAGTATTGGCTGGAAAAAAAAAATCCATCAGACTCTTAGCATTATTCTCAATCAATTCCTTCTGGATTCACTTAATCCCCTTATCAGATTGAGTATTTTTATACTAACAGAAACAAACAAACAAAAAAGTTAATGATGAAAAGAATTAGCATTTCTAAAGAACTCCAGTAACTCTGTCAAATAAATCCCAATATGTTTCAGTTCTTAATTAACTAGGTTAGCATTTACAGGAGGCAACTTATATAGCGAGTCTGATCTGAGGCCAAACTCACATTGGACAGTTGAATGAAGCATTTCTTGGAAATGGCCCAAATGCTGGGAGATACAGAGGTCGTTGATCTTTTTTCGAATTGACAGTTTGAATAATCTAATGGAAAATTATCCAGGCTTTTTTAAAAAAAGTATTTATTTATATTAATTGGAGGCCAATTGCTTTACAATATCGTGATGACTTCTGCCAATGTATCAACATAAATTCTACACCCACCTCTCATTTCCCTCTCCCCCCACCCCTCTTGCTTGGGTTCCCTGCATCATACATCAAACTCCCACTGGCTGTCTGTTTTACCTATGGTAACATATATGTTTCAATGATATTCTCTCAAATAATCCCACCCTCTTCTTCTTCCACTGAGCCTAAAAGTCTGTTCTATACATCTGTGTCTCCTTTGCTGCCCTGCATGTAGAATCATCGATACTATCTTTCTAGATTTCATATATATGTATTGATATATAGTTGACCCTTTGACTGAAGGTTAGGGCTGGAGTCTTGTCAAGGCTTTATATCTTTTCTCTGCTCCTACCTACTAAGGAGATGGATAAATAGGAAAAGCCTCAAGGTCACTGTGTCAGCACTTTCTCTTCCCTGATGACAGTTCCAAACTGGTCATCCTCCCAGGAGAGGAAAGTAAGTGAAGACAACAGTATTTGGGATCTAATGTTCTCCAAAGGGGAGCAAAGATATATGGCTCATAATATATCCACTGTCTTGTCCTTGATCCTCTGTCTGGCCTTTTCTTTTTTTTCTGTTTTATGTATTTTTCCTCTGCTTTTAAAGTCTTCTAATGCTAGTTTTCTAAGCCCTTAATGAAAACTGAACCTTAAAGACATCATCATGAAGAGCTGGATTTCTGGATTTCTCAGAAATTTTAGTGTTTACTCTTTCAAGTATTGGCTGGAAAAAAAAAATCCATCAGACTCTTAGCATTATTCTCAATCAATTCCTTCTGGATTCACTTAATCCCCTTATCAGATTGAGTATTTTTATACTAACAGAAACAAACAAACAAAAAAGTTAATGATGAAAAGAATTAGCATTTCTAAAGAACTCCAGTAACTCTGTCAAATAAATCCCAATATGTTTCAGTTCTTAATTAACTAGGTTAGCATTTACAGGAGGCAACTTATATAGCGAGTCTGATCTGAGGCCAAACTCACATTGGACAGTTGAATGAAGCATTTCTTGGAAATGGCCCAAATGCTGGGAGATACAGAGGTCGTTGATCTTTTTTCGAATTGACAGTTTGAATAATCTAATGGAAAATTATCCAGGCTTTTTTAAAAAAAGTATTTATTTATATTAATTGGAGGCCAATTGCTTTACAATATCGTGATGACTTCTGCCAATGTATCAACATAAATTCTACACCCACCTCTCATTTCCCTCTCCCCCCACCCCTCTTGCTTGGGTTCCCTGCATCATACATCAAACTCCCACTGGCTGTCTGTTTTACCTATGGTAACATATATGTTTCAATGATATTCTCTCAAATAATCCCACCCTCTTCTTCTTCCACTGAGCCTAAAAGTCTGTTCTATACATCTGTGTCTCCTTTGCTGCCCTGCATGTAGAATCATCGATACTATCTTTCTAGATTTCATATATATGTATTGATATATAGTTGACCCTTTGACTGAAGGTTAGGGCTGGAGTCTTGTCAAGGCTTTATATCTTTTCTCTGCTCCTACCTACTAAGGAGATGGATAAATAGGAAAAGCCTCAAGGTCACTGTGTCAGCACTTTCTCTTCCCTGATGACAGTTCCAAACTGGTCATCCTCCCAGGAGAGGAAAGTAAGTGAAGACAACAGTATTTGGGATCTAATGTTCTCCAAAGGGGAGCAAAGATATATGGCTCATAATATATCCACTGTCTTGTCCTTGATCCTCTGTCTGGCCTTTTCTTTTTTTTCTGTTTTATGTATTTTTCCTCTGCTTTTAAAGTCTTCTAATGCTAGTTTTCTGAAGCACCCAACCATTTTAATGAAAACTGAATTCTCTTAAAAAATAATAAATATACTCATATTTTTTCTTAATCAAAAAAAGGCAGTGTCCAGCTAACTGGTTCGTTAATTTGCTTTTTGGTGTAAAGGATCATTTTTCTTTCCTGGTGAAATGCCAAAAAAGGAACCAGAGCTTTATGACCTGGAGGAGGATGATTAGGCTTGGGTTGAATTATTAGTAAAGAATCTTATACATAGCACCTAACACCTTTGACTATCAGGAGATAATAAAGGGAATTAGTCATTGTAGAGCTTCAAAGAGGACACTGGCTGCCTTTCCAGGTCTTGCTAATTTTTTGTTACTCATGTGTGTGCCCAGTCGCTCAGTTGTGTCCCACTGTTTGCAACTGTAGCCTGCCAGGTTCCTCTGCCCATGGAATTTTCCTGGCAAGAATATCTGAGTGGACTGCCATTTCCTTGTCCAGGACATCTACCCAACCCAGGGACTGAACCTGCATCTCTTGTTCCTCCTACATTGGCAGGCAGATTCTTTACCACTAGCTCCACTCGGGAATCCAGGTGTTACTTACAAACATTTAAAAATGAAGTTGGTTAATTCTTGGGTAATGCTGAAAAGGTCACCATTGTTCCAGGGTTCATCATCGTAGACAGTGTGGCTTCCCTCTAATCTATTAAGCCAGGACTGTGTGGGTTACTTTACCCAACCAATTTAAAAATGAAGGTTGGTCTAATTTTTTCTTTTGGGGGGTAATGCCATATGGAAATCTGTGTCTCTTTTATGGGATACTAAAAAGTATTGATATATAGTTGACCCTTTGACTGAAGGTTAGGGCTGGAGTCTTGTCAAGGCTTTATATCTTTTCTCTGCTCCTACCTACTAAGGAGATGGATAAATAGGAAAAGCCTCAAGGTCACTGTGTCAGCACTTTCTCTTCCCTGATGACAGTTCCAAACTGGTCATCCTCCCAGGAGAGGAAAGTAAGTGAAGACAACAGTATTTGGGATCTAATGTTCTCCAAAGGGGAGCAAAGATATATGGCTCATAATATATCCACTGTCTTGTCCTTGATCCTCTGTCTGGCCTTTTCTTTTTTTTCTGTTTTATGTATTTTTCCTCTGCTTTTAAAGTCTTCTAATGCTAGTTTTCTGAAGCACCCAACCATTTTAATGAAAACTGAATTCTCTTAAAAAATAATAAATATACTCATATTTTTTCTTAATCAAAAAAAGGCAGTGTCCAGCTAACTGGTTCGTTAATTTGCTTTTTGGTGTAAAGGATCATTTTTCTTTCCTGGTGAAATGCCAAAAAAGGAACCAGAGCTTTATGACCTGGAGGAGGATGATTAGGCTTGGGTTGAATTATTAGTAAAGAATCTTATACATAGCACCTAACACCTTTGACTATCAGGAGATAATAAAGGGAATTAGTCATTGTAGAGCTTCAAAGAGGACACTGGCTGCCTTTCCAGGTCTTGCTAATTTTTTGTTACTCATGTGTGTGCCCAGTCGCTCAGTTGTGTCCCACTGTTTGCAACTGTAGCCTGCCAGGTTCCTCTGCCCATGGAATTTTCCTGGCAAGAATATCTGAGTGGACTGCCATTTCCTTGTCCAGGACATCTACCCAACCCAGGGACTGAACCTGCATCTCTTGTTCCTCCTACATTGGCAGGCAGATTCTTTACCACTAGCTCCACTCGGGAATCCAGGTGTTACTTACAAACATTTAAAAATGAAGTTGGTTAATTCTTGGGTAATGCTGAAAAGGTCACCATTGTTCCAGGGTTCATCATCGTAGACAGTGTGGCTTCCCTCTAATCTATTAAGCCAGGACTGTGTGGGTTCCTGACTTGTCTAAGCCAACCATCTCTGAGTATTGGTTTATTTAGGTAATTCAAGCCTAATGCAAGCTGGTAGGGGATAGACAGTCTAAGAATCTTGTTTAAATAGAACAGCAGAGATAATGTGTCCTGAGGAGGGGCCAGCCCCCAAATACGCACTGAGTTATAGACACATATGGACTCCCACTATTTCTCACCAGTGGTATCCAACTTATTTTTGATGACTCAGTTGGGGTGATTTTGCTCCCTGAGGACATTTGGCCGGGATGTTGCTGAACATCCTAGAGTGCACAGAGAAGTCTCCACAACAAAGAATGATCTGGCTTACATGGAAAGAGAGCCAAGAATTAGAAGACCTAGTGTTAGTAATCTTCTTCCCAGTTTGAACACAAGGCTCCTAAATGCTGAAGCTTATTTGCCTTGTTCATTGCTGCATGCTCAGTGCCAAGAACATTTCTTGAGGTGACTATTGTTAAAAGTTCTTGGGGACGTCTCTGGTGGACCAGTGGTTAAGAATTCACCTGCCAAAGCAGGGGACACAGATTCCACATGCCTCGGAGCCACTAAGCCTCTGTGCCACAACTACTGGGTCTGCGCTCTAGAGCCCATGTTCCTCAACAAGAGAAGTCATTTCAATGAGAAGCTCGAGTACCACAAGAAAGAGTAGCCCCTGCTCGCCACAGCTAGAGAAGGTTTTCATGTAGCAAGAAAGATCCAGCACAGCCAATTAAGTCAATCAATCAATTAATTAAATAATGATAAAAAAGTCCTTGAGGCTTTTGTCAGAGCATCATCCATTTCCCAGTGATGGGGTGCCTTGCCCTTTAATCATCCCTGCTGCTTTTGTAGTTTAGGTGAGTTATTAGCTGAAATCGTTTCCCTGCTTCATGTTAAAGTAGATATCATAGTTGATTTTATTTTTTAAGGCATATGATCAATTTGGAACTGATGTAAGAATAACATTGTCAGGTTCAGGAGGACTCAATGTGCTATGTTTCAGGCACATTGGGGAGAAGTCAGCAGGACACAGAGTCTAGTCTTAGGGAGATTAATTTACTGAGACTCCAGCACATGCAGACTGCTATCCAACAGGAACAGTTCAGATAATATGTGTGTATGTACTTAAATATCTGACATTTTGTTAAAGAGCAGGGAGGTAAAACAAAAACACAAGAATGTTCTCTTTTCTTTCTCTTTTTGGCATTGCATGTTTGTTTGTTTAGTATGAGCAGATGACCCTAGCTTGACCAATCAGTCTTCTGCTCCATGGAACTTGAATTCTGTCCCCACGACTCAAGGATGGAAAATGGTTGGAGTGGATCCTTCTTGACAGTGGCATTAAGAAGAGATCATCCTTTAATTATGCCGCCATGATCTTCAGAATAGCCCCCTGACCACATCAGTCTTTGCAGTCACAGAGAAGTCTCCACAACAAAGAATGATCTGGCTTACATGGAAAGAGAGCCAAGAATTAGAAGACCTAGTGTTAGTAATCTTCTTCCCAGTTTGAACACAAGGCTCCTAAATGCTGAAGCTTATTTGCCTTGTTCATTGCTGCATGCTCAGTGCCAAGAACATTTCTTGAGGTGACTATTGTTAAAAGTTCTTGGGGACGTCTCTGGTGGACCAGTGGTTAAGAATTCACCTGCCAAAGCAGGGGACACAGATTCCACATGCCTCGGAGCCACTAAGCCTCTGTGCCACAACTACTGGGTCTGCGCTCTAGAGCCCATGTTCCTCAACAAGAGAAGTCATTTCAATGAGAAGCTCGAGTACCACAAGAAAGAGTAGCCCCTGCTCGCCACAGCTAGAGAAGGTTTTCATGTAGCAAGAAAGATCCAGCACAGCCAATTAAGTCAATCAATCAATTAATTAAATAATGATAAAAAAGTCCTTGAGGCTTTTGTCAGAGCATCATCCATTTCCCAGTGATGGGGTGCCTTGCCCTTTAATCATCCCTGCTGCTTTTGTAGTTTAGGTGAGTTATTAGCTGAAATCGTTTCCCTGCTTCATGTTAAAGTAGATATCATAGTTGATTTTATTTTTTAAGGCATATGATCAATTTGGAACTGATGTAAGAATAACATTGTCAGGTTCAGGAGGACTCAATGTGCTATGTTTCAGGCACATTGGGGAGAAGTCAGCAGGACACAGAGTCTAGTCTTAGGGAGATTAATTTACTGAGACTCCAGCACATGCAGACTGCTATCCAACAGGAACAGTTCAGATAATATGTGTGTATGTACTTAAATATCTGACATTTTGTTAAAGAGCAGGGAGGTAAAACAAAAACACAAGAATGTTCTCTTTTCTTTCTCTTTTTGGCATTGCATGTTTGTTTGTTTAGTATGAGCAGATGACCCTAGCTTGACCAATCAGTCTTCTGCTCCATGGAACTTGAATTCTGTCCCCACGACTCAAGGATGGAAAATGGTTGGAGTGGATCCTTCTTGACAGTGGCATTAAGAAGAGATCATCCTTTAATTATGCCGCCATGATCTTCAGAATCCCACTGGCTCCTCCTCTTCCAGTGAGCTACTCCATACACCTTCCAGCAAATTCCTTATTTCGACTTGAGTTAGCCAGAGGTATTTGTAGCTTGCAAACCAAGATCCCACTGTCTAATGGATGGTGCTTAACGCATACATAGAGTCAAAGGATGAATTTGTGTTAACTCTAACAGAAAGGCTTCTTTGAATGTAGAATAAGACCAGCTCAGACTCTTGGTGGCATTGCCTGGCATTCAGCAGAGGGTGGTTTCAATGTTCTCAGATACGTGGGCAGATCATAAAGCAATACTGATGAGAGCCTCCTGTGTCTAGAAACTGAGAATTTCCCTCCAAAGCCAGACTCCCCTCCATCCAGATGAACATTTTCCCCCTAAAGCCTGGCTCTATGTATGGGTCTGTTTAGAAAATGCCTTTTTAGAAATGTATCATCCTCCAGTGACTTGAATGTACCCATCTAGAGTATGTTTCCAGCGCTCATAGTCTTTTGTGTCAATAATCTGCATATTTAAGAGTCCCCACATGCTCATTGAGACGATAGATAGGGCTGGTACAGTCTACTGGGTCAAAAATCTGCTTTAAATAGTCTATATACACAGTTGGTTGAGTAAATAACAGCATTTTCAAAAAGCCCCTAAATATATAATAACATGATAAATCGCATCAGCTCCTGAAGATGCAGGCTCACTACTGCTGATCAGGAAAATGATGTGTGATTTAACAAGCCACTTACAAATGATCTCATCTTTTCCAGCTGTGGGAGCATTGTCTTTTCCTTGGCTATATTTTTCCTATGTAGAGAAAAGGAACCGAAACACACACACACAAGCACATACACACAGAGGCATATATGTGTGCTCAATATCATCTTGCAGAAATCAACTGGGTTTGGACCAGTGGTCCAGATATAGGCAGTAAAGGAGTCAAGGCCAGAGAGCAAGGTTCTTCCCAGTTGGGTTCAGAAAGTTCACCCATCACTCAGCTGTGGGTGATTCAGAGGTAAGTTGGGCTCTAAATGTACAAAAACAGTTCTTAAATCAACTAGAAGCATTGATTTTGAGACCTCCATCTGACTTCATTTTGCTGGGAGGATGGCTTTTTCTATACCACTTCATTAGAACCCTGTTTGCTTATAAATTGCTTCTATATGTACCATATTCTAATAGCAACCACGTAGTGCTTTACATGCCTGGTTTTATTTTAACCCTCACACCTCACTGATGAGGGTGATATTATTAGTTCCATCTTTAAAGACAGAGGGATCTTAGACTTCAAGAAATTAACCAGCTTTCCTGAAGTCACATCTAAAATGTTGGTAGACTCCAACTTAGAATTGAGTACGTGAGGCTCCAGAGCCATCACCCTCTGGTGGTTGTGTGTTCCAGCTCATACTCACGCCCATGACTGTTTTCAGCTGTGTCCTGCTTTGTTCTGGTGTGTATGGCCCAGGTGTGTGTTCCTGCTATAATGCAATATACATTCCTTGCAAATCTTGCATTTTGCAAAACCTCGCATTAAAATGATAGCACTAAAGGTGATGCAGGAGACATGGATTCAATCTCTTGTAGAGAAGCCCTGGAGGAGAAAACCCACTCCACTATTCTTGCCTGGAAAGGCTTGAATGTACCCATCAATATAGCTATATTTTAATAACTTTTTGAGTACATTTTCAAAACAATCAGGGCCCCTTTTTGAAAAGTTGGAGTAAATAACAGCATTTTCAAAAAGCCCCTAAATATATAATAACATGATAAATCGCATCAGCTCCTGAAGATGCAGGCTCACTACTGCTGATCAGGAAAATGATGTGTGATTTAACAAGCCACTTACAAATGATCTCATCTTTTCCAGCTGTGGGAGCATTGTCTTTTCCTTGGCTATATTTTTCCTATGTAGAGAAAAGGAACCGAAACACACACACACAAGCACATACACACAGAGGCATATATGTGTGCTCAATATCATCTTGCAGAAATCAACTGGGTTTGGACCAGTGGTCCAGATATAGGCAGTAAAGGAGTCAAGGCCAGAGAGCAAGGTTCTTCCCAGTTGGGTTCAGAAAGTTCACCCATCACTCAGCTGTGGGTGATTCAGAGGTAAGTTGGGCTCTAAATGTACAAAAACAGTTCTTAAATCAACTAGAAGCATTGATTTTGAGACCTCCATCTGACTTCATTTTGCTGGGAGGATGGCTTTTTCTATACCACTTCATTAGAACCCTGTTTGCTTATAAATTGCTTCTATATGTACCATATTCTAATAGCAACCACGTAGTGCTTTACATGCCTGGTTTTATTTTAACCCTCACACCTCACTGATGAGGGTGATATTATTAGTTCCATCTTTAAAGACAGAGGGATCTTAGACTTCAAGAAATTAACCAGCTTTCCTGAAGTCACATCTAAAATGTTGGTAGACTCCAACTTAGAATTGAGTACGTGAGGCTCCAGAGCCATCACCCTCTGGTGGTTGTGTGTTCCAGCTCATACTCACGCCCATGACTGTTTTCAGCTGTGTCCTGCTTTGTTCTGGTGTGTATGGCCCAGGTGTGTGTTCCTGCTATAATGCAATATACATTCCTTGCAAATCTTGCATTTTGCAAAACCTCGCATTAAAATGATAGCACTAAAGGTGATGCAGGAGACATGGATTCAATCTCTTGTAGAGAAGCCCTGGAGGAGAAAACCCACTCCACTATTCTTGCCTGGAAAATCCCATGGATAGGGTCACAAAGAGTCAGACACGACTGAGTGACTAACATCAACTAAGTAACTAAAGCAAAAATAAGGTTAGGGTAGACCAGTTCAGAACTAAGAAAGTAGGTATCCAGAATGTAACCCAACAAAACCATATTAGAAACACCAGCCCAGTTTGAAACACTTGTTAAATTTATAACAAATAAAACAACACTATAGCAAAGAAAGGACTTTATAAATAATGAAGTAGTTGTGTAGAAGTTTCTGGAGGTAGTGAGACTGCAGGATTATGTGCCTGCATACTAAGTCACTTCAGTCTCATCTCTTTGAGATCTTATGGCCTGTAGTCCACCAGGCTCCTTTGTCCATGGGATTTTCCAGGCAAGAATACTGGAGTGAGCTACCATGCCTCCTCTAAGGGGATATTCTTGACCAAGGGATCGAATTGCATCTCTTATGTCTCCTACATTGGCAGGCAGGTTCTTTACCACTAACACCATCTGGGAAGCATTGTCAGGTTATAGAAGGGCTGAAATTTTACAAGACTGTGGTGCGTGTATGAGTCCTTCAGGCGTTTTTGACTCTTCGTAACTCCATGGACTGAAGCCCATCAAACTCCTCTGTCCATAGGACTTCCCAGGCAAGAATACTGCAATGAGTTGCCATTTCTCCCTCCAGGGAATCTTCCCAACCCAAAGATTAAACCCCTGTCTCCTGTGTCTCCTCCAACAATTCAGACTTCTAAGGGTAACCTTCTGAGCCAATAGAAAGTCAATGGAACTTTTATAGACTGATTGCATTCTCTGTGGTTCCATGAGGGTGATATTATTAGTTCCATCTTTAAAGACAGAGGGATCTTAGACTTCAAGAAATTAACCAGCTTTCCTGAAGTCACATCTAAAATGTTGGTAGACTCCAACTTAGAATTGAGTACGTGAGGCTCCAGAGCCATCACCCTCTGGTGGTTGTGTGTTCCAGCTCATACTCACGCCCATGACTGTTTTCAGCTGTGTCCTGCTTTGTTCTGGTGTGTATGGCCCAGGTGTGTGTTCCTGCTATAATGCAATATACATTCCTTGCAAATCTTGCATTTTGCAAAACCTCGCATTAAAATGATAGCACTAAAGGTGATGCAGGAGACATGGATTCAATCTCTTGTAGAGAAGCCCTGGAGGAGAAAACCCACTCCACTATTCTTGCCTGGAAAATCCCATGGATAGGGTCACAAAGAGTCAGACACGACTGAGTGACTAACATCAACTAAGTAACTAAAGCAAAAATAAGGTTAGGGTAGACCAGTTCAGAACTAAGAAAGTAGGTATCCAGAATGTAACCCAACAAAACCATATTAGAAACACCAGCCCAGTTTGAAACACTTGTTAAATTTATAACAAATAAAACAACACTATAGCAAAGAAAGGACTTTATAAATAATGAAGTAGTTGTGTAGAAGTTTCTGGAGGTAGTGAGACTGCAGGATTATGTGCCTGCATACTAAGTCACTTCAGTCTCATCTCTTTGAGATCTTATGGCCTGTAGTCCACCAGGCTCCTTTGTCCATGGGATTTTCCAGGCAAGAATACTGGAGTGAGCTACCATGCCTCCTCTAAGGGGATATTCTTGACCAAGGGATCGAATTGCATCTCTTATGTCTCCTACATTGGCAGGCAGGTTCTTTACCACTAACACCATCTGGGAAGCATTGTCAGGTTATAGAAGGGCTGAAATTTTACAAGACTGTGGTGCGTGTATGAGTCCTTCAGGCGTTTTTGACTCTTCGTAACTCCATGGACTGAAGCCCATCAAACTCCTCTGTCCATAGGACTTCCCAGGCAAGAATACTGCAATGAGTTGCCATTTCTCCCTCCAGGGAATCTTCCCAACCCAAAGATTAAACCCCTGTCTCCTGTGTCTCCTCCAACAATTCAGACTTCTAAGGGTAACCTTCTGAGCCAATAGAAAGTCAATGGAACTTTTATAGACTGATTGCATTCTCTGTGGTTCCTGCATTCAGCAGTTAGTGACCTTCACATCTGGTTGCTGTTACTTAGTGTTGCTAAACAATGATGTGTTGGGAAAACACACATGTGAATGGATGTGACGTTCTCATTATGCTCACATCATTGACTGATTTACCTATCAGGAATGAGCTAATTTTCTGAGGAAACATGAGTTGTAACAGAACAGACTTTATTATATCTTTCATTCTTAAAGAACTTTCATGTCCAACTCAGTTACTAAAATCCTGGGCACCTCACCAATAAAATCTTAGCATTGCATTAATTATTCAAGCAAACCAACCTAAAGTAAAGATGATAAATCAGAATATCTTCTAAACTACTGAATTAGTAGCTCATGAAATATCTTATTTCTTGAGGAGAATAGGAAGAAAGAACGTTCCTTGTACTTCTTCAAGTGACTACTGTGTGCTTAATTCAGCTCGAAGTATTGGGTACACGTTTTATTTGGGATATAATTCTGTGGGGTAGGCATCTTCACCTCTTTCTTAAAGGGGAGGGACTTGAGGCTAACAGTAAAGATACAAGTGAATCTCTGGAAGAAACCAGCAAGACAGATAGGAAACCAAGTCCACAGATCCTACACCCAGGTATCCTCCCCTTCAATGTTCTGCAGTGAGGTGAATGCTAAGTCGCTTCAGTTGTGTCCTGCTCTTTACAATCCTATGGACCATAGCCCGCCAGGATCCTGTTTCCATGAGATTCTCCAGGTAAGAATATTGGAGTGCGTTGCCATTTCCTCCTCTAGGGGATCTTCTCGACCCAGGGATCAAACCTATGTCTCTTGCTGTCTCCTGCATTGGCAGGCGGGTACTTTATCACCAGTGCCACCTGGAAAGTCCACTCTGCAATGAGGTAGCAAGTTACAAAGCACACTCCTAGGGGATGGAAAGTGAAAAATGGTCTCAATCCTGGCCACCTACAGTCAATTCTTAACACTCTCAGCAGTCAGGATGAAAGATACATCAGATCACGTCACTTCCCTGCTCAAACTCCCCAAGGGAAATTCATCTTACTCACGGAGAAAGCCAACCTTCTCACTATGGCCCTCAGATTTATGGGCCTGTTTCCCTTCCATTTCATCTCTACCCCCCTTCTCCCATTTCTCCCTTTCTGGGCTTTCTGCTCCAGTCATACCGGCCTCTTTGCTATTTCTCAACCAAACTAGGAACACTTGCATTTGAAGTCGTTGCACTGGCTGTTTCCTCTGTGTTTTTCCTCAACTTTTTGTTTGTTGCTATTGTTTAGTTACTAAGTCATGTCTGACTCTTTGTGACCCCATGGACTGTAGTCAGCCAGGCTCCTTTATCCATGGGATTTTTCAGGCAAAAATACCAGGATGGGATGTCATTAATTATTCAAGCAAACCAACCTAAAGTAAAGATGATAAATCAGAATATCTTCTAAACTACTGAATTAGTAGCTCATGAAATATCTTATTTCTTGAGGAGAATAGGAAGAAAGAACGTTCCTTGTACTTCTTCAAGTGACTACTGTGTGCTTAATTCAGCTCGAAGTATTGGGTACACGTTTTATTTGGGATATAATTCTGTGGGGTAGGCATCTTCACCTCTTTCTTAAAGGGGAGGGACTTGAGGCTAACAGTAAAGATACAAGTGAATCTCTGGAAGAAACCAGCAAGACAGATAGGAAACCAAGTCCACAGATCCTACACCCAGGTATCCTCCCCTTCAATGTTCTGCAGTGAGGTGAATGCTAAGTCGCTTCAGTTGTGTCCTGCTCTTTACAATCCTATGGACCATAGCCCGCCAGGATCCTGTTTCCATGAGATTCTCCAGGTAAGAATATTGGAGTGCGTTGCCATTTCCTCCTCTAGGGGATCTTCTCGACCCAGGGATCAAACCTATGTCTCTTGCTGTCTCCTGCATTGGCAGGCGGGTACTTTATCACCAGTGCCACCTGGAAAGTCCACTCTGCAATGAGGTAGCAAGTTACAAAGCACACTCCTAGGGGATGGAAAGTGAAAAATGGTCTCAATCCTGGCCACCTACAGTCAATTCTTAACACTCTCAGCAGTCAGGATGAAAGATACATCAGATCACGTCACTTCCCTGCTCAAACTCCCCAAGGGAAATTCATCTTACTCACGGAGAAAGCCAACCTTCTCACTATGGCCCTCAGATTTATGGGCCTGTTTCCCTTCCATTTCATCTCTACCCCCCTTCTCCCATTTCTCCCTTTCTGGGCTTTCTGCTCCAGTCATACCGGCCTCTTTGCTATTTCTCAACCAAACTAGGAACACTTGCATTTGAAGTCGTTGCACTGGCTGTTTCCTCTGTGTTTTTCCTCAACTTTTTGTTTGTTGCTATTGTTTAGTTACTAAGTCATGTCTGACTCTTTGTGACCCCATGGACTGTAGTCAGCCAGGCTCCTTTATCCATGGGATTTTTCAGGCAAAAATACCAGGATGGGATGTCATTTACTCCTCCAGGGGATCTTCCTGACTTGGGGATTCAATCTGTGTCTCTTGCATCTCCTGCATTGGCAGGCAGATTCTTTACCACTGAGCCACCAGGGAAGCCCCAACTTTCTGTAAGTTTGTGTTTAAAGGCAGTTTCCTAGCAAAGCTTACTTTGATCACTCTGTTTAAATTGCAGTTGGTCTCCCTACTGTCTCAGGTTCCCAGTTCTTCCACTCTGCTCTGTTTTTCTCTTTCTATAGCACTTAGCTCCCTAAGACTTTAGAATGGATTTTATTCTGTCTGTTGTTTATTGTGAGCATCCTTTGTTAGTTTGTTGGCTCCCTCAGATAGGAATCTTGGTCTTAGTGACTCGATGCTATAGTGTGATTACCTAGAGGTAGTACTGGCACATGGTAGGTGCTCAATAAATGTTCATTGAATGAATCAATGACTATTTAAGGAACCTTGTGCTTTTTTAACTCAGGACTTTCCAGGTGGCTCAGTAGTGAAGAACCCATCTGCCAGTGCAGGAGATCCAGGAGACTTGGGTTCAATCCCTGGATCAGGAAGATCCCTTGGAGGGGGAATTAGCAATGCACTCCAGTGTTCTTGCCTGGAAAATTCCATGGTCAGAGGAGCCTGGTGGGCTACAGTCCATGGGGTTGCAAAACAGTCAGACACAACTGAGTGACTGAGCATGCAGGCACATGCATTTTTAGCTTTACAAAGTGAGCAAGGCTTAGCCACTCACCAGACCCTTTCTGGGCTGCTGTGGGTTTGCACCTACATTCTACCTCCCCATAAACAGTCGCCCTAGGAAATAGTCTTGCTTCCCAAATTTCCAGTATTTACTCCATATACTAACCTTTAAAACACCTAGTCAAGTTCTATATCTAGGAATAAATTCAAATGCAGAGACATAAAAATTCTTGCTGCAAAGCTAGAGATGCCTCTTAATTGGAGAAATTCTTAATGGGTCCATGCTTCCAGCTGGATTGGACCTATAACCACTGGGTTGGACTATGGGCTTTGGAATATGGTTTCAAAATCTACTTAAGTCAGGCATTTAAAAATCTAATTGCTTGTAAGAAAGTTCCAAAGCATGTTCCTTTATTGCATCTGTATTTCTGGTTCTATGACATCACAGTCCCTGGTTCCAGGACACATGGGGTCTGTGATGTAAATACACTCTTCTTTCTTTGTTAGTATTGAAACTATTTGATAACATCAGGATTTACAGTGAAGAGTCTCTCTCTGACTGGACGTCCCTCCTGTAATCCTTTTTCTGTCAACTAGATTCTTGGAAAATCTTCCCTGACCCCCTGGCTAGTCCAGGATCACTTCTTAGACAGTCTTATGGAATTTTTCTCTTGTGCTTCTCATCAAACTTGCAATTAAACATGTAAATTATAAATTCTGGATTCTGCCATTTAGACTCCATCAGGATTGGGATGTGTCTCATACATTGCTGTATCATCAATATTTTTTTCAGGGAGCCTGGAGCATAGGGCACACCTCACAAATAGCATTTCATTACTCCAAGACCTTTCTCATATTTTAACATCTGATATTTTAACATCTCAGAAACTAGGGTGAATCTTACAATCAATGGTAGCTTAAAATGGCTGCCAGGGGGCCGTTGGAAGATACTTCAGGAATGCCTTTACCATTTTATTTTGCTTATCTTCTCCTTTTTTTATATATAAACACAGGAGTATCAAATTATAAAGATCTTTAAAAACTAAATCTCAAAGAATCTCTCAGTAAGTATAAAATAGAAATTCTAAGTGATAGGAAGAGAGCAGTGGGTCATGATTTAATTATAAGCATTTTTTTTTTCTTAGTACTATACAAATGTACATAGTGCAGTTTAGTGAAAGGCCTCAGATTAAATTAAACAGTAATTGTTGAATGGATGAAAAAGGTAAAAGAGCTTCACACAGTCCTTGGCACACGGAAATTGCTCTATAAATTATTGTGCTGTTATGCTTTTTAATATCTGGCTAATTCAGCATTTAAAACAACAGTAGTGTTTTTACTTAATGGTTTGGACTTCTTCGTCATGTGTCTAAGTTTTTGTAGACATGTTCAACAATGGAATCCTTTGGTTAGGTAAATTCAGCCTCAACTAAAACTGTGATCCTTGTTGAAACTGGTTTGTCTTTTTCTCCTGATGGTAGGCTTCTTGGTACCCAATCTAAGCAGTCTGAGTGCCTTTGTTTCCACAAAGCCTGGAACATGGTGGGCTGAATAAAATGTTAGATGACTAATATAACCACCCCCCCCACCCCCCGCCGCAACCAAAGCATGAATTAGTGGAGATGAGGGTCCTGAAGACGACTCCAGAGTAAGAATTCCACACTGCCTTGTTTTACAGGAGAACGTCAGAAACATTGTTCAGTATCAGCATGGGCTTGATCATTTAATGTTTGTTTGTTTAGCATCTCACCAGTTCTCTTCCCTGTCAACTAGATTCTTGGAAAATCTTCCTGACCCCTGGCTAGTCCAGGATCACTTCTTAGACAGTCTTATGGAATTTCTCTTGTGCTTCTCATCAAACTTGCAATTAAACATGTAAATTATAAATTCTGGATTCTGCCATTTAGACTCCATCAGGATTGGGATGTGTCTCATACATTGCTGTATCATCAATATTTTTTTCAGGGAGCCTGGAGCATAGGGCACACCTCACAAATAGCATTTCATTACTCCAAGACCTTTCTCATATTTTAACATCTGATATTTTAACATCTCAGAAACTAGGGTGAATCTTACAATCAATGGTAGCTTAAAATGGCTGCCAGGGGGCCGTTGGAAGATACTTCAGGAATGCCTTTACCATTTTATTTTGCTTATCTTCTCCTTTTTTTATATATAAACACAGGAGTATCAAATTATAAAGATCTTTAAAAACTAAATCTCAAAGAATCTCTCAGTAAGTATAAAATAGAAATTCTAAGTGATAGGAAGAGAGCAGTGGGTCATGATTTAATTATAAGCATTTTTTTTTTCTTAGTACTATACAAATGTACATAGTGCAGTTTAGTGAAAGGCCTCAGATTAAATTAAACAGTAATTGTTGAATGGATGAAAAAGGTAAAAGAGCTTCACACAGTCCTTGGCACACGGAAATTGCTCTATAAATTATTGTGCTGTTATGCTTTTTAATATCTGGCTAATTCAGCATTTAAAACAACAGTAGTGTTTTTACTTAATGGTTTGGACTTCTTCGTCATGTGTCTAAGTTTTTGTAGACATGTTCAACAATGGAATCCTTTGGTTAGGTAAATTCAGCCTCAACTAAAACTGTGATCCTTGTTGAAACTGGTTTGTCTTTTTCTCCTGATGGTAGGCTTCTTGGTACCCAATCTAAGCAGTCTGAGTGCCTTTGTTTCCACAAAGCCTGGAACATGGTGGGCTGAATAAAATGTTAGATGACTAATATAACCACCCCCCCCACCCCCCGCCGCAACCAAAGCATGAATTAGTGGAGATGAGGGTCCTGAAGACGACTCCAGAGTAAGAATTCCCACACTGCCTTGTTTTACAGGGAGAACGTCAGAAACATTGTTCAGTATCAGCATGGGCTTGATCATTTAATGTTTGTTTGTTTAGCAGTCTAGCACCAGTTCTCAGGGATTCACCACACATGATTAAAATATTTAAGAGTATTTGATTGAACTTTAAAATCATAAAGCTTTCCATTACTTCACTGAGAGGTGAGATGCAATTAGTGAGTGAGTATGTATTTCTCTGGGCTTCCCTCATGGCTTAGTGGTGAAGAATCTGCCTGCCAATGTAGGAGATGCAGGAGAGGTGGGTCAGGAGGATCCCATGGAGGAGGAAGTGCTGAACCACTCCAGCACTCTTGCCTGGAAAATCCCATGGACAGAGGAGCCTGGAGGGTACAGTCCATGGGGGCCTCAAGAGTCAGACATGACTAAGCAACTGAGCACTCATGTTGTGCATTTCTCATTTTCCTGTAGAGGTTGGTGATCACAGTAGTGACAAAGTGTGCTGTCGAGTGAGGAGCCTTTCCTTCAGAGGCTGAGAAATTTCTTACACACCAGGAAAGTGCACTTGTACCAGGCACATAGTAGGTACTCAATAACTAAGGTCAATGATCAAGATCATTGCCAAGATCATGACTCTTCCATTGATGCCCCTTTCTTCCATGTGTTCTGCCCTCTGCTTTGCTTCCAGTCCCTCTAAACTCGATTGCACACCCACCCCAGTGCTTAAGTGTTCTTTAAGGCCTGGGTCTGGTGGCTTCTGGATCATCTCTTTGTGTGAGCAGCTCAACAGACGTTGAACGTTGATTTTGTAGATAACCCAACAAAAACGGTTCTTCAATAATCCAATTCATCTATTGCCGGCTGAAGTCAAATCACTTTACTGCAAATTCTTTCTGAAGGGGTGCATGGATTGATTTACAAGTGCAGCTAGTTAGAAAGACATTCAATGATTTGTATATGCAGGATGTCAAGAATGCCCTATTTTCTCCCTCCCGTCATGATATGACTGATACCCTCTCAACTGTTTATTCTGTTTGTTTTAGCCAAACATAAATAGACTGCAGACATGTCTGGGACTGAAGGCACTTGCAGAAAATAAGCTTCTTCAACTCGAGATACCCTGACAATGGAGACAAAGTGAAGTTGCCGCTGCTTTGACAAATATCCTCCTTCTCTCAAGAAAGCAAAGCAGACAGAATGTCCAGCTCCTTTACATAGCCAGGGACTTTTGAAAATCACTTTTTATTTTGACTCTCTATGGTTAATTTAATTTTAATCTCCATGACTATAGGAACCGGAAAATATTTTTTCTTTTCTTTTATTGATTTTGTTCTTTTTCATTTAGCCAACATCCGTTTCACGCCCCGCCCCCCTCCGCTTCAGCCTATTGGCAGAAGACAGGGCATCGTGTCTCCATCTTGTTGGGTTCCCCTTGCATGTAGGCACCTTATTCACGTGCTCTGTACCACCTATGGAGGAAATGTATTTCCTTCCTGTTATGACTGTGGGGTCCTCTCAGGTCTGTGTCTCGTATGGACACAGCTAACACTGGGTGGCTGCTTTGCTGATATGAATGGACATTTTGAAGAAAGTAGAAGGAAAAGGAGGAAAAAGAAAGCCACTATCCCTCCAGTCAGCTAAGAAATTGCTTCTGGGGAGGTGATCCAATCACATTTCTGAATGTTAAATACTATTAGGTTATTTCTGTTATTGTGGTTGTATTGAATGTGGGGTTTGCTTGTGTAGTTCTTACACAGTGGAGGTAAGTAACAGCAATAAATAAGTGTATGAAAAAAGTGAATGAATGAACAAAGAATTCTTTGAGGTTGGCCCTGGGACAGGTAGGAGGACAGAATGAGAGACTGGAATCTCAGTTCTTTCTTAATGTTTCCACTCCATTGTTCCATTTCTGTCGTCCCTTCCAGGTTGAAAGGTGGAAAAGAGAGTGCTGCTCCCAAGGAGGTAGGCTGATGGGTGGGGGTAGATCCTTCTGGCCCCCTAAGGAAATATTAATTATTTAACTTGAAAAACTGAGCACATACTGTGTGCCCTGGGTGCACAAGACACATGGCATGGAAGAAGCTGTACTTGTTCTAACGTCATGGAGAAATTCTGAGACCAGCCTTCAGTTAGTTAAATATAATCTCACTTTGTGTGCCCTGGGTTGGGTAAGACTGCAGACATGTCTGGGACTGAAGGCACTTGCAGAAAATAAGCTTCTTCAACTCGAGATACCCTGACAATGGAGACAAAGTGAAGTTGCCGCTGCTTTGACAAATATCCTCCTTCTCTCAAGAAAGCAAAGCAGACAGAATGTCCAGCTCCTTTACATAGCCAGGGACTTTTGAAAATCACTTTTATTTTGACTCTCTATGGTTAATTTAATTTTAATCTCCATGACTATAGGAACCGGAAAATATTTTTTCTTTTCTTTTATTGATTTTGTTCTTTTTCATTTAGCCAACATCCGTTTCACGCCCCGCCCCCCTCCGCTTCAGCCTATTGGCAGAAGACAGGGCATCGTGTCTCCATCTTGTTGGGTTCCCTTGCATGTAGGCACCTTATTCACGTGCTCTGTACCACCTATGGAGGAAATGTATTTCCTTCCTGTTATGACTGTGGGGTCCTCTCAGGTCTGTGTCTCGTATGGACACAGCTAACACTGGGTGGCTGCTTTGCTGATATGAATGGACATTTTGAAGAAAGTAGAAGGAAAAGGAGGAAAAAGAAAGCCACTATCCCTCCAGTCAGCTAAGAAATTGCTTCTGGGGAGGTGATCCAATCACATTTCTGAATGTTAAATACTATTAGGTTATTTCTGTTATTGTGGTTGTATTGAATGTGGGGTTTGCTTGTGTAGTTCTTACACAGTGGAGGTAAGTAACAGCAATAAATAAGTGTATGAAAAAAGTGAATGAATGAACAAAGAATTCTTTGAGGTTGGCCCTGGGACAGGTAGGAGGACAGAATGAGAGACTGGAATCTCAGTTCTTTCTTAATGTTTCCACTCCATTGTTCCATTTCTGTCGTCCCTTCCAGGTTGAAAGGTGGAAAAGAGAGTGCTGCTCCCAAGGAGGTAGGCTGATGGGTGGGGGTAGATCCTTCTGGCCCCCTAAGGAAATATTAATTATTTAACTTGAAAAACTGAGCACATACTGTGTGCCCTGGGTTGGGTGCACAAGACACATGGCATGGAAGAAGCTGTACTTGTTCTAACGTCATGGAGATCAGAAATTTGCAAGTGAGACCAGCCTTCAGTTAGTTAAATATAATCTCACAATTTATGAATAGGTGTGTACTAAATCCTTTGTCTTTTGAGGAGTTATAACAAAGAGTTTGTTGAAGGTATAAAAACATACAGCTATATTTACTCAGTGGAGCTTCTGTTTGAGAAGTCGTGTCAGGTGATCCAGAGCAGAGAGGAGATGCTGGGCCAGTGGTGTGTCTCGGGGGGAACATATGTGGAGGCAACTTTGGCTGAAGTCACTTTGCGGATCTTTCATTAGAACTTACTGAGCTTCTGTAGACAGATAACGCCTCGTGAACCCATGCCACACAGTCCTCTTATCAGATTCCAAAGGTTTGAGTTTTCAAGACAGAAAGTTGCTGCCCATTTCTTGTTTCCAGTGCATGTGTGTGCACTAAGTTGCTTCAGTCGTATCCAACTCTTTGTGATCCTATGGACCATCGCTTGCCAGGGTCCTCTGTCCGTGGGATTTTCCAGGCAAGAATACTGGAGTGGGTTGCCATGCTCTCTTCCAAGGGGACCTTCCCGACCAGGGATTGAACCCATGTTTGTTATATCTCCAGCATAGGTAGGCGGGTTCTTTACCACTAGTGTTACCTGGGAAGTCCCAGACCAAGCAAGCTCCCCCCCCCCCCCCCAAAAACAATAGAAAAATAAAAAAAGCCCGCTGTATAGCACAGGGAATTCTACTCAATACTCCACAATGGTCTATATGGGAAAAGAATCTACAAAAAAAGAGTGGATACATGTATATGTAAAACTGATTGACTTTACTATACACCCAAAACTAATACAACATTGTAAATCAACTACATGCCAAGTGAGGAATTCTTTGAGGTTGGCCCTGGGACAGGTAGGAGGACAGAATGAGAGACTGGAATCTCAGTTCTTTCTTAATGTTTCCACTCCATTGTTCCATTTCTGTCGTCCCTTCCAGGTTGAAAGGTGGAAAAGAGAGTGCTGCTCCCAAGGAGGTAGGCTGATGGGTGGGGGTAGATCCTTCTGGCCCCCTAAGGAAATATTAATTATTTAACTTGAAAAACTGAGCACATACTGTGTGCCCTGGGTTGGGTGCACAAGACACATGGCATGGAAGAAGCTGTACTTGTTCTAACGTCATGGAGATCAGAAATTTGCAAGTGAGACCAGCCTTCAGTTAGTTAAATATAATCTCACAATTTATGAATAGGTGTGTACTAAATCCTTTGTCTTTTGAGGAGTTATAACAAAGAGTTTGTTGAAGGTATAAAAACATACAGCTATATTTACTCAGTGGAGCTTCTGTTTGAGAAGTCGTGTCAGGTGATCCAGAGCAGAGAGGAGATGCTGGGCCAGTGGTGTGTCTCGGGGGGAACATATGTGGAGGCAACTTTGGCTGAAGTCACTTTGCGGATCTTTCATTAGAACTTACTGAGCTTCTGTAGACAGATAACGCCTCGTGAACCCATGCCACACAGTCCTCTTATCAGATTCCAAAGGTTTGAGTTTTCAAGACAGAAAGTTGCTGCCCATTTCTTGTTTCCAGTGCCTGTGTGTGCACTAAGTTGCTTTAGTCGTATCCAACTCTTTGTGATCCTATGGACCATCGCTTGCCAGGGTCCTCTGTCCGTGGGATTTTCCAGGCAAGAATACTGGAGTGGGTTGCCATGCTCTCTTCCAAGGGGACCTTCCCGACCAGGGATTGAACCCATGTTTGTTATATCTCCAGCATAGGTAGGCGGGTTCTTTACCACTAGTGTTACCTGGGAAGTCCCAGACCAAGCAAGCTCCCCCACCCCCACCTAAAAGCAGTAGATAACTAATAAGAGCCTGCTGTATAGCACAGGGAATTCTACTCAATACTCCACAATGGTCTATATGGGAAAAGAATCTACAAAAAAAGAGTGGATACATGTATATGTAAAACTGATTGACTTTACTATACACCCAAAACTAATACAACATTGTAAATCAACTACATGCCTATAAAAATTTAAAAATAATAATGAAAACATAAAAGCAAAGGTGCAGATAATGCCTGGATTCCTGAGTATGGGTCAAACTGTTCTAGAATATCAGTCTGAAGAACAATATTGTGAGATTCCTATCTGGAGATTCCTCACTGTTACGCTGCTTGCTGAAACAGAATGGTCATCATCCTTTCTATCCTAGTGGGGGCAAACTTCTGCATCACTAGAGCACTGATCTTCATCAAGGGGAGTCAGGGGGACAATTCTATCCCCCAAGAATACATGAGGTGATGTCTGGGGACACTCTAGTTGTCACAATGGCAGAGGGATTGCCAGAAATGCTGCTCAACATCCGGCCAGGCCCAGGACAGTCCCCCCGACAAAGGAATCCCAAGCCCCAAATGCCAATAATGCTGAGTTTCAGAAATCCTGCTTGAGAGATCATTTTACTGCTTATAGGTCCTAAAAGACTAGTTTATCATTTCGAAAAATAATAAACCTCAGCAGTTATAATTCACAACCTCACCAGAAAACACAGGGATGAATATGAGCTCTAGTCCTGAATTTTGTAAAGTTCAATGCAAACAGCTTTAGCTGGAGAAAGTCAATTACAGATGATTTCTTTCTCATTCATGGTGCTGTTTCACTGGTGTTGGTGGGGTGTGGGGGGGTGGGGGTGGGACTCCAAAGAGGGAGACTTCCAAAAGCACAGCAAGTATCTGAACTAAAGCTCCCAAGACCAGGTTTATTATTTCACATCCTCCTCCCTTTCTCTCCTTGTAAGTATGTGTCTGTGAGTGTGTGTTGTGTATGAGTGTCCACCTCTCCATCAAAGGATCCATAGTGATACAAGCAATTGATAAGAATCAAAAGGAAAAAAAAATAGTCCCATCATTTAGAATATAAAGATTAGCAGTCTGCTAGGTAACTGGAACCATTTGATACAAACTTTGCATCTGTAAAGTACACCATGGTAAAGCTTTGAAACTTCAGATTGTAAAAAAAAAAAAAAAAAAAAAAAAATGGAAGAAGGAAAGAAAGAAAAATGAGGAAAAAATACTGTAACAGCCTTACTTCCTTTGAAGTCACTACTGATATAGCTCTGAACAGATCCATTCAAGTTCAACTAACATCAGACAAATGTTTAGTGTATCAGAGGAAGCCACAAAAGCAAGGATTTCATCAATATTTCACAACAGCCTCAGGGAAACTGTAGATTGCAATGCTGTAGGGCAGCTAATGGAATTACACACAAGGGTTTTGTACATTTAAAATAAGCAGCTACTAAAAAAAATTACCCTTCAGTTTGATAGAAACTGTATAAAACTGCAGATAGGAAACAATTAAATCGCTCCCCACATTTATCCATGTCACTCTGATAGGTCATTTAATAACAGGTATTACTCTGTGTGTGTGTCTTTTCCTCCCTTCCCCCGTATGGCAATAATAAAGATTAACATTTATGAAAAGAAACATAAAATATAGCACAGCCCAATGAATAATTAAAGACAGTTTTGAAGAAGGCTTGCTATTGTATGCTGATGAAGTCTTTCCACAGTCAAAAAATAAGTTTATATGAAACATAATTACAAATAGACAGAGGCTGCAGAGGAGACCCACTACCCCCTTATTTGTTTTGATGGAAAAAAAAATAACTTTGAAGCATTTCCTAGGAACGAGTGGGTTTCCCCAGATGTCATGGATGTATTGTTAGTTGGTTAGACTCAGGATGCTGAACGACCAGCTTTGTCTTTCAGCAGATTTACAGAGGTGGACCTGAAGCTTGCAAAATTCTATTCAGTAAGCCAGGGTAAGATCGGTGTTTTCTCCCCTCAAGTCCTTTGTGGGAGTAAAACATCCTGCATATGAAAGCAAACTGCATTTTCAAAACCGATACTACTGTGACCACAGAACCTCACCTACCTTTTCTTACCCTCAGAGCTTCAACTCTTTAAACAATGACCTGGGTATTTGTTCACATTTCATAGGAGGAGGAGTTTGCAGATGCCTCTGGATCTCAAGAGGGCCATTTTGTCTCCCAGGGGACACTTGGCAGCCCTGTCTCCCGCTGGATGGGGCGGGAGGGGTAGAGATGCCACGGGCGCCTGGTGAGGCCCACCTAAGATGCTTGATATTCTGTCATGTGGGCACAGCAGCTTCCCAACGGCAGTATTGCTGAGGTTGAGAGAGTCTGTTCTAAGTCATTCAAACATCTGAGCTTTATTAAAATAACAACAACAGCCTTGTCAATATGGTGTCTTCTCTGTGTTCACTGTTTTTTATTTATTTTTTTTTACACACATGTATTAGACAGCCTCTAAATGAAACTTACAATTCTAAGTCCTCTGGAAAAGGCAGAGAGGATTTGACATGCTTCATGACCACAGACTATTGAAATTAAAGATATGTATAATAGGTATATAAGCACACATATATACATTCACATATATGTATGCATTCATATATACACACGCATATAATAATAGCTGTATTTACTGAGCACAGGAAAGGTGCTTTGCACACAATATTTCATTTTACCTTTACAACAGTTCTGGGGAAACATTGTACTGTATCTTTCTTATAGAAAAGGGACATTGCCTATAGCCCAATGAATAATTAAAGACAGTTTTGAAGAAGGCCTATTGTATGCTGATGAAGTCTTTCCACAGTCAAAAAATAAGTTTATATGAAACATAATTACAAATAGACAGAGGCTGCAGAGGAGACCCACTACCCCTTATTTGTTTTGATGGAAAAATAACTTTGAAGCATTTCCTAGGAACGAGTGGGTTTCCCCAGATGTCATGGATGTATTGTTAGTTGGTTAGACTCAGGATGCTGAACGACCAGCTTTGTCTTTCAGCAGATTTACAGAGGTGGACCTGAAGCTTGCAAAATTCTATTCAGTAAGCCAGGGTAAGATCGGTGTTTTCTCCCCTCAAGTCCTTTGTGGGAGTAAAACATCCTGCATATGAAAGCAAACTGCATTTTCAAAACCGATACTACTGTGACCACAGAACCTCACCTACCTTTTCTTACCCTCAGAGCTTCAACTCTTTAAACAATGACCTGGGTATTTGTTCACATTTCATAGGAGGAGGAGTTTGCAGATGCCTCTGGATCTCAAGAGGGCCATTTTGTCTCCCAGGGGACACTTGGCAGCCCTGTCTCCCGCTGGATGGGGCGGGAGGGGTAGAGATGCCACGGCGCCTGGTGAGGCCCACCTAAGATGCTTGATATTCTGTCATGTGGGCACAGCAGCTTCCCAACGGCAGTATTGCTGAGGTTGAGAGAGTCTGTTCTAAGTCATTCAAACATCTGAGCTTTATTAAAATAACAACAACAGCCTTGTCAATATGGTGTCTTCTCTGTGTTCACTGTTTTTTATTTATTTTTTTTTACACACATGTATTAGACAGCCTCTAAATGAAACTTACAATTCTAAGTCCTCTGGAAAAGGCAGAGAGGATTTGACATGCTTCATGACCACAGACTATTGAAATTAAAGATATGTATAATAGGTATATAAGCACACATATATACATTCACATATATGTATGCATTCATATATACACACGCATATAATAATAGCTGTATTTACTGAGCACAGGAAAGGTGCTTTGCACACAATATTTCATTTTACCTTTACAACAGTTCTGGAGGGGAAACATTGTACTGTATCTTTCTTATAGAAAAGGGGACATTGCCTATGGTCATTGTCAGAATATGGCTATGGCAAGCCTGAGACCCACACCTGAGACCTGTCACTAAAGCTACCATGGCCACTGGGGTTCTTTGTAGCTAAGCTAGGAGACTATGTGTGTGTGTGTGCCTGACGTGCCGGTGCACAAACACCGTTAGTAGAAGATGACTTGCAGGGAGAAGGAAGGAGAACACAGCTCACGTCAGAGAAGTTTGGAGGTTAAAGATAAGAAAAAGGCAGATGGAGCAAGTAGCTGCCAAAGCGGAGGCTTGGGCAGCATGTATTTTGTGTTTATTTGCTTTAATTGTTTGCTTTTAGAGAGAGGATGTGTGTCCACTTGCAGAGGGAGAGGGGGAACCCTTGAAGGTCAAGTAAAAATTAAGTCAAAAGAGAAGGGGTGGGAGAGCATGCAGGAGCAGGTGGGGGCGTAAGCTCATCTGAAAAGACGTATTTCTTCTTCTGAGCCAGCGAGTTAGGAGAAACGGATGTGGGAAGAATCAGAGAACTTGAGCTGGAGGAACAATCTGGGAAGTCTCAAGCCCTGTGGAAAGTGGAGAGATGGGTCATCTGCTGTGGAAAGGGGATGGGAATTCATGGGGCCAGGTGGAGGCGGGAAATGGGACAAAAAAGAGTCCAGGTGGGCCCAGCTGCATCTGCGTGGAGCTGGCCTGATGGGCAGCCTTCTCTGGCTGCACTCAGCCCTGGGAGAGAGAGGAGGCGGCTCCCACCTGGCCCTTCCCTCTTGCATCGCCAGTAGAGTCATTCCCAGTTTGAGGAAAAACATGTGGGTTGTTTGAATCCTAGACAGATGGAACTGGAAAACCTTTCGGGATTAATGGAAACTGTAACAAATCAAGAGCATCTGCCTATCTGAAGGCGACTCATTCAAATTTGTTAATGCTTTGCAGCAAAGTAAACTGGGAGGTTAAATCCATTTGGGGAGGCATTTGTTTCAGACTCCTGCTTGCATCTTCTTGAAGATTACATGTGTGCTAATGTGTACATATACACTTATCATATATGTACATTTATTCTTTATGCATATATTCTTTACTATTATTATAATGTTGTACTATTACACGTACTTTGATACACATGGAATAATACCACAAATACTGCTGTAATGGAATTTTTCATTTAATTCCAAATAACCTAAGGTTGAAGAAATTTCAACCCATTCCCTCTTCTTCTTTTACAATGTAACATTTCCCCACAGTAGCACACAGAGCAACCAGGCCACTTTTCCATTTGTTAAAAATTTCTTTAGCAACACTTGTGGTGCCACAAAAAGAGCCTTGAAATTGGAACTGGGACAAGTGGGTTGAAGTGTCCGTTCTGCCAATTAATAAGCCATACAGTTTTCAGAAAACGACTTCGTGTCTCTGATTTTTCAGTCTCCTTAAGTATAAAGCGCAGCTGCAAATAGTTGCCATAGCAGTGTTGGGAAGATCTGAATGATTAAATGACATAATCTCTAATAAAATGCTCTGCAGTCTCCATGGTGTAAAATCAATGTGAGGGCTGCATGGATGTTAGCCACCCCTCAGCGCCCTGGGCACCTGGGGCTTGGTCTTCCCATCGCTGTTAACTTTTGTCAGGGCTCAGCTCTCTTCGTTAATGGGTCAATCAATCAATCTCTCGATATTTATTGAGAGCCTACTATGTACAAGACCCAGGGGGCATGGGGCCAGGTGGAGGCGGGAAATGGGACAAAAAAGAGTCCAGGTGGGCCCAGCTGCATCTGCGTGGAGCTGGCCTGATGGGCAGCCTTCTCTGGCTGCACTCAGCCCTGGGAGAGAGAGGAGGCGGCTCCCACCTGGCCCTTCCCTCTTGCATCGCCAGTAGAGTCATTCCCAGTTTGAGGAAAAACATGTGGGTTGTTTGAATCCTAGACAGATGGAACTGGAAAACCTTTCGGGATTAATGGAAACTGTAACAAATCAAGAGCATCTGCCTATCTGAAGGCGACTCATTCAAATTTGTTAATGCTTTGCAGCAAAGTAAACTGGGAGGTTAAATCCATTTGGGGAGGCATTTGTTTCAGACTCCTGCTTGCATCTTCTTGAAGATTACATGTGTGCTAATGTGTACATATACACTTATCATATATGTACATTTATTCTTTATGCATATATTCTTTACTATTATTATAATGTTGTACTATTACACGTACTTTGATACACATGGAATAATACCACAAATACTGCTGTAATGGAATTTTTCATTTAATTCCAAATAACCTAAGGTTGAAGAAATTTCAACCCATTCCCTCTTCTTCTTTTACAATGTAACATTTCCCCACAGTAGCACACAGAGCAACCAGGCCACTTTTCCATTTGTTAAAAATTTCTTTAGCAACACTTGTGGTGCCACAAAAAGAGCCTTGAAATTGGAACTGGGACAAGTGGGTTGAAGTGTCCGTTCTGCCAATTAATAAGCCATACAGTTTTCAGAAAACGACTTCGTGTCTCTGATTTTTCAGTCTCCTTAAGTATAAAGCGCAGCTGCAAATAGTTGCCATAGCAGTGTTGGGAAGATCTGAATGATTAAATGACATAATCTCTAATAAAATGCTCTGCAGTCTCCATGGTGTAAAATCAATGTGAGGGCTGCATGGATGTTAGCCACCCCTCAGCGCCCTGGGCACCTGGGGCTTGGTCTTCCCATCGCTGTTAACTTTTGTCAGGGCTCAGCTCTCTTCGTTAATGGGTCAATCAATCAATCTCTCGATATTTATTGAGAGCCTACTATGTACAAGACCCAGGGGACCTGTGATGGGCGCCCATCAATAGAAGTACACACTGCAGGACAATTAGCAAGCCCATTTTAACTTGACCTCAGGTTGGCAGAATAAGGGAATGGTCCCTAAGCGTAGGCGGCAGTGAGCGAGAAGAGAAAGACAGGGGAAAAAGAGTGGGTCTGTCTGCGATAACCTCTCACTCCCCTCAGAGTTCAATGGAAGAAAGTGATTTCAATCAGTGACTGGGGATCTATGACCCATAGGCCACATTGGACCTGCCACCTGTTTTTGTAAATAAAATTTTATTGGAACGAAACCACACCTGTTCATTTACTTATGGATGCTTTTGTGCTACAATGACAGCTGAGTAGTTGCAACAGAAACCATATGGCTTCCAAAGGCAAAAGTGTTCTCTGGCCCTATATACCATTGGCCAACCCTGATTTAAGCAATCTTAGGGATAATTCACCATCGCCAATTCTCATACACGTAGGCAAGGGGAACAGTCATGTTCTAAGTGCTTAGTGGGGTTCTGGAGTATTTTTCGTATATTTTCATATTGAAGTTTCAAAATAACACCACAAGAACAGTTAGTATCCCCGTTTTGGAGATGAAGAAACTGAGTCTCAGAGAAATAACTGGCCCAGGGTTGTACAGCTAGTCTGTGGGATCTGATCCCAGCTTTGTCTCATTTTAGAGCCTGTTTTCTTCATCAGAATGTCAATTTCCCAAACTTCAGTCCCTCACATGCAACCCTCTTAATTCACATCCATTTTTCTTCACTATTCTTTGTCATTTTTTTTCTTTGCATTGTCCCTGTATTTGTTCTTTTAGCTTGATCCTAATATTTGAATATTATATTCAAATAGCTTGGATTTGATGTACGGGTCATCTAATATTGATGTATTTTAACTTTTTGGAGGTTATTGTAGATTCACATGCAGTTATAAGAAATAATACGGAGAAATCCTATGTATTCTTTACTCAGTATCCCCAGTGATAACATCATGCGTAACTAGCATGCAAGGCCAGGAAATTGAAAACATTGACACTATTCACTGACCTGTTCAGATTTCACCAGTTTTAGCTACACTTATGCACGTGCAATTTTATCTCACATGTAGGTGTAGATTTGTGTGACTTCACTACAATCAAAATAGAAAACAGTTCCATCACAAAGACGTCTTATGGTACCCTCTTATGGCGACAGGCACCTGCATCCCATCAGCTCTTAACCTGTTTCTAAGCGTGGCGGCAGTGAGCGAGAAGAGAAAGACGGGGGAAAAGAGTGGGTCTGTCTGCGATAACCTCTCACTCCCCTCAGAGTTCAATGGAAGAAAGTGATTTCAATCAGTGACTGGGGATCTATGACCCATAGGCCACATTGGACCTGCCACCTGTTTTTGTAAATAAAATTTTATTGGAACGAAACCACACCTGTTCATTTACTTATGGATGCTTTTGTGCTACAATGACAGCTGAGTAGTTGCAACAGAAACCATATGGCTTCCAAAGGCAAAAGTGTTCTCTGGCCCTATATACCATTGGCCAACCCTGATTTAAGCAATCTTAGGGATAATTCACCATCGCCAATTCTCATACACGTAGGCAAGGGGAACAGTCATGTTCTAAGTGCTTAGTGGGGTTCTGGAGTATTTTTCGTATATTTTCATATTGAAGTTTCAAAATAACACCACAAGAACAGTTAGTATCCCCGTTTTGGAGATGAAGAAACTGAGTCTCAGAGAAATAACTGGCCCAGGGTTGTACAGCTAGTCTGTGGGATCTGATCCCAGCTTTGTCTCATTTTAGAGCCTGTTTTCTTCATCAGAATGTCAATTTCCCAAACTTCAGTCCCTCACATGCAACCCTCTTAATTCACATCCATTTTTCTTCACTATTCTTTGTCATTTTTTTTCTTTGCATTGTCCCTGTATTTGTTCTTTTAGCTTGATCCTAATATTTGAATATTATATTCAAATAGCTTGGATTTGATGTACGGGTCATCTAATATTGATGTATTTTAACTTTTTGGAGGTTATTGTAGATTCACATGCAGTTATAAGAAATAATACGGAGAAATCCTATGTATTCTTTACTCAGTATCCCCAGTGATAACATCATGCGTAACTAGCATGCAAGGCCAGGAAATTGAAAACATTGACACTATTCACTGACCTGTTCAGATTTCACCAGTTTTAGCTACACTTATGCACGTGCAATTTTATCTCACATGTAGGTGTAGATTTGTGTGACTTCCACTACAATCAAAATAGAAAACAGTTCCATCACAAAGACGTCTTATGGTACCCTCTTATGGCGACAGGCACCTGCATCCCATCAGCTCTTAACCTGTTTCCCATCTCTATAATTTTGTCATTATAGGAGTGTTAGATAAATGGAGGAGGTCATTTTTTGAGTGGGCTTCCCAGGTATCTCAGTGTTAAAGAATCCACCTGCCAGTGCAGGAGATACAGGAGACGTGGGTTCGATCCCTGGGTTGGGAAGATATCCTGGAGAAGGAAATGGCAACCCACTCAAGTATCTTTGCCTGGAAAACCCCATAGACAGAGGAGGCTGGTGGGCAACAGTCCATGGGGTCGCAAAGAGACAGCTATAACTTAGCAACCGAGCACAAACAAGCTTTTTTTTTTTTTTTTTTTTTAAATTTATTTGGCTGTGTCATGGCATGGTGGATCTTTGGTTTTCATTGCGGCATTCAAGCACTTAACTGGGGCATATGGGATCTAGTTCCCTGACCCGGGATCGAACGCAGGCCCCCGTCATTGGGAGCACAGAGTGTTAGCCATCTGAACAACCAGGGAAGTCCCACACAAGCAAGCTTCGAGTAGTAAGCTTTTGAGAAGGACTTTTTCACTCAGCACAACTCTTCTCATATATTTTTAAATTCACCTTGAAATAAGGATATAATTTTTAGAAGCAAAAAGAAAAATAACTTCAGTGATGCTAGAGTTTTCTTCCATAGCACCAGTGGTACCCATCTCATATTCTAGGCAGCCCTGCCACAAGCTATCATAATACCTGATAGACACATAGATACAGATAATGCATGCAGAAAACTGCTTTTGAAAAACAAAAATCTCTGCATCAATGTGGTTCCGTACAACTCTCTGCAATGTGAGAAATGTGAAATGCCTGCTCTGTCCAGTATAGTAGCCACTGAGCATGCAAAATATGGCTAGTTCCAGTGAAGAAAGGCATTTTTCATTTTATTTCATTTTAATTGATTTAAGTTTGCATTTAAATCATGATGGGTGTCTAGTGGCTACTCTGTTAGACAATGTACCTCTTGATATTAAGGGTAGACTATTAAATAGAAATAGCTAATTCATTTTTGTTTTCCTGTACTTCATTTTGTCAATGCAGTGAGAACCTGAAAAAGTAAGGCACCTTTTTAGGTGTGTACGTTCAATCGTGTCTGACTCTTTGTAACTCCATGGACTATAGCCCACCAGGCTCCTCTGTCCATGGAAATTTCCAGGCAAGAATATTAGAGTGGATAGCCATCCCCTTCTCTGTGGGATCTTCCTAACCCAGGGATTGAGTCTGCGTCTCTTGTATCTCCTGCATCTCCTGCATTGGCCAGTGGACTCTTTACCATTGTGCCACCTGGGAAGATCCAGTCTAACGGATTTATTTATTGGGTTCGACCTTTTTCTATATGTTTACTTATATTTGTCTTGTATTACTTCTCCAGACAACTTGGCTGATTGTGGGTGTTTGAAGAACCTCATCAGCTCACTAGTTAGCGTTAAGACTGAACCAAAGAGACCCTGATCCCAGGTTCCTGCTTTTCAAGTGACACTGAGCCCATGTACCTCAGAATACAGGGCCAAGTGATAATGCCTTTGAATGTCCAGTTTTAAGTTAATTCAGACATACTGAAGTGGGTTGCATTTAAAATAACTCTGAATACTGGGGTGGGTTGCCATTTCCTTCTCTAGGGAATTGTCTCAACTCAGGGACTGAACCAGTGTCTCCTGCTTTGGCAGACCAATTCTATACCACTGAGCCAGCTGGGAAGCTCTTGTGTTCTGGACATTGTGAAGGTCGCGCAAAGGTCCTTTTGATTATGAGGGGCTCAGAGCAGCAAGCCATCTTTAGATAGATTCAAGTTTAAAGCAATTGCTGATAGTCAGATTCATAAATATTTGCTGATTAACAAATCAAGACTTGCTCTTGATGAGTTTAGTTAGCACCATTGGTCTAGAACAAGGTGAATCACCAGAAGCTGAGTGCAGAACTTAAGATTTCAGAGGGTGCTGACAGCAATGTCTTGGAGAAGGGAAACAATAGCAATGACAACACTGGGTACTTGGGGACAGGCTTCTAACATCGTTTGGCAGAAAACATAAAATTTGAAAGGAAGTGGGGCATAGTGGACTGCCGATAATGTTAGCACCAAGCCAGGCATTTGCCTGGAAATAGAAAAAAGAATGGTCTAGGTTCCCTTCTTATTTCGTTTAGCCTACGCATCATGGGCCACAAAAACTAGCTTTTGACCATTAGCCATCCACACTCACAGCGATGTGGGCCTGTTAAAACACGACATCAGCATGAAGGTCGTTACCCTGGTCAGTCTCTTATTTCGCCTAACTTCACGGATTTGTAAGGCGTTAGCCGTTGCAAGAGATTGATATGATAGTTTGTGAGTAATTTGGATGAACTATAACACTAACCCAGTAAAGTATTATAATTTTAAATGTGTCCAGAAAATAATTGAAATTCTGGCTTAGCTTCATCATAATGCAAACTGCTGGGTATATTTAACAGCTGACTAGCTTAGCATGAATATTGCTTTAGAAATGGGGTCATATTGTATTTACGAAACAATATTGCTCTCAAACACGTTCCTTAGGAGACTTTTAACCTTTCTGTCTCTTTATCCCAGGTTCCTGCTTTTCAAGTGACACTGAGCCCATGTACCTCAGAATACAGTTCCAAGTGATAATGCCTTTGAATGTCCAGTTTTAGGTTCATTCAGACATACTGAAGTGGGTTGCATTTAAAATAACTCTGAATACTGGGGTGGGTTGCCATTTCCTTCTCTAGGGAATTGTCTCAACTCAGGGACTGAACCAGTGTCTCCTGCTTTGGCAGACCAATTCTATACCACTGAGCCAGCTGGGAAGCTCTTGTGTTCTGGACATTGTGAAGGTCGCGCAAAGGTCCTTTTGATTATGAGGGGCTCAGAGCAGCAAGCCATCTTTAGATAGATTCAAGTTTAAAGCAATTGCTGATAGTCAGATTCATAAATATTTGCTGATTAACAAATCAAGACTTGCTCTTGATGAGTTTAGTTAGCACCATTGGTCTAGAACAAGGTGAATCACCAGAAGCTGAGTGCAGAACTTAAGATTTCAGAGGGTGCTGACAGCAATGTCTTGGAGAAGGGAAACAATAGCAATGACAACACTGGGTACTTGGGGACAGGCTTCTAACATCGTTTGGCAGAAAACATAAAATTTGAAAGGAAGTGGGGCATAGTGGACTGCCGATAATGTTAGCACCAAGCCAGGCATTTGCCTGGAAATAGAAAAAAGAATGGTCTAGGTTCCCTTCTTATTTCGTTTAGCCTACGCATCATGGGCCACAAAAACTAGCTTTTGACCATTAGCCATCCACACTCACAGCGATGTGGGCCTGTTAAAACACGACATCAGCATGAAGGTCGTTACCCTGGTCAGTCTCTTATTTCGCCTAACTTCACGGATTTGTAAGGCGTTAGCCGTTGCAAGAGATTGATATGATAGTTTGTGAGTAATTTGGATGAACTATAACACTAACCCAGTAAAGTATTATAATTTTAAATGTGTCCAGAAAATAATTGAAATTCTGGCTTAGCTTCATCATAATGCAAACTGCTGGGTATATTTAACAGCTGACTAGCTTAGCATGAATATTGCTTTAGAAATGGGGTCATATTGTTTTTACGAAACAATATTGCTCTCAAACACGTTTAGGAGAGGGGAAAAAAAAACCCATGAGATGACGAGGAGACTTTTAACCTTTCTGTCTCTTTTTATCTGTGTTTACTACAGTGATTTAGGTGTTTGGTGTTGTTTGAAGGCAAGTACAAAAGGTGCTGGCATTTAAAACAGACCTGGTAATGAGCCCTTGGACGGCAGAGTCCTTCTAATTACTACTTTGTCACAAATATCTCTGTTTCCCATCAGTTGTTTTACTGTGGATCAGAAAGCGAAGATAAGATCATTCCCTGATGACCACAATAGATGTTACTAAGACGTGGCCCCCACAGTTACCCACAGAGCGTTTGTTTATTTTTTAAATGTAATTGCCTCTATTTAAAAAATGGAGATTTCACATGAACGTTCCTGAAAGTCCAAGGATTGGCAATTGCAGACCCACTTTCCCACTGGGTGACAGTCCCTGGGGCTGAGCAGAGACTGTAGCCTTGATATGGAGAAGATGCATTCTAGCCTACGACATTTTTCTCCTAGCCTCTATTTAATTTTCCCCCCATCATCATTGTCCTCTATAGTCATTTCCTCTTTAGTCAATTTCCTAAAGGAAATCAACCCTGAATATTCATTGGAAAGAATGACGCTAAAGCTGAAGCTCCAATACTTCAGCCATTAGATGGGAAGAGTCGACTCATTGGCAAAGACCCTGATGCTGAAAAAGACGGAAGGCAAAAGGAGAAAGGGGCAGCAGAGGATGAGATTGTTAGATGGCATCCCTGACTCAATGGACATGAGTTTGTGTAAACTCTGGGAGATGGTAAAGGAAAGGAAAGTCTGGTGTGCTGCAGTCCATGGGGTCACAAAGAGTTGGAGATGACTTAGCGACTGAACAACAAAATAGTCAGATGAGTTTCTGATTCTGTGGACACAATATCACTTTCTTCTTACTCAGATGTTAAGTGTGTCCTACAGTGAGTCAGGGAGTACATTATAGGCCCATGATATCTGGCAGTGGTTGGCAAATCTTTCAGGTGAAAGAGCAGTTAGTAAACATGTTAGAATTTACTAAAATGGTGTCTGGTAAATTTGTTTTACGAAACAATATTGCTCTCAAACACGTTTAGGAGAGGGGAAAAAAAAACCCATGAGATGACGAGGAGACTTTTAACCTTTCTGTCTCTTTTTATCTGTGTTTACTACAGTGATTTAGGTGTTTGGTGTTGTTTGAAGGCAAGTACAAAAGGTGCTGGCATTTAAAACAGACCTGGTAATGAGCCCTTGGACGGCAGAGTCCTTCTAATTACTACTTTGTCACAAATATCTCTGTTTCCCATCAGTTGTTTTACTGTGGATCAGAAAGCGAAGATAAGATCATTCCCTGATGACCACAATAGATGTTACTAAGACGTGGCCCCCACAGTTACCCACAGAGCGTTTGTTTATTTTTTAAATGTAATTGCCTCTATTTAAAAAATGGAGATTTCACATGAACGTTCCTGAAAGTCCAAGGATTGGCAATTGCAGACCCACTTTCCCACTGGGTGACAGTCCCTGGGGCTGAGCAGAGACTGTAGCCTTGATATGGAGAAGATGCATTCTAGCCTACGACATTTTTCTCCTAGCCTCTATTTAATTTTCCCCCCATCATCATTGTCCTCTATAGTCATTTCCTCTTTAGTCAATTTCCTAAAGGAAATCAACCCTGAATATTCATTGGAAAGAATGACGCTAAAGCTGAAGCTCCAATACTTCAGCCATTAGATGGGAAGAGTCGACTCATTGGCAAAGACCCTGATGCTGAAAAAGACGGAAGGCAAAAGGAGAAAGGGGCAGCAGAGGATGAGATTGTTAGATGGCATCCCTGACTCAATGGACATGAGTTTGTGTAAACTCTGGGAGATGGTAAAGGAAAGGAAAGTCTGGTGTGCTGCAGTCCATGGGGTCACAAAGAGTTGGAGATGACTTAGCGACTGAACAACAAAATAGTCAGATGAGTTTCTGATTCTGTGGACACAATATCACTTTCTTCTTACTCAGATGTTAAGTGTGTCCTACAGTGAGTCAGGGAGTACATTATAGGCCCATGATATCTGGCAGTGGTTGGCAAATCTTTCAGGTGAAAGAGCAGTTAGTAAACATGTTAGACTTTCTCGGTCATAATGCTTTTGTTGCAACCACTCAGCTCTGCTGTTGTAGCAGAAAAGCAGTCATAGTTCATATATGAGTGAACAGGTGTGTCTGTGTCCTTTATTTGAAGGAACAGACTGGTCCATGAGCTATAGTTTGCTGAGCCGTGACATAGAAGAAAACAAAACAAAGCCAAACAACTGGTTGTTAAACAGTAACACTATAGGTGTATTTTTCATCAGTGCAGAAGTTGAAATAGACATGGGAGTAATTCTTCCAAAGGCAGCTCTCAGAGTCTGAAACCACATTCCCCTGAGAAGGAATCATCATGGTGGGGAAAAAGCTGAGAGACCTTGTTGTTCTTTATTTGAGAGGGAAATAGTTTTCTTGTTTTATCTCAGACCAGCTTCCTAACCAGTGTGGGGGAAATGCTAGCTCTCTTTCCTTAACTGTTTCCTTTTTCAAAAATGAAGAGTTAGAACCAGATTGGAGGCATCAAATGGGTAAGTATGAGCCAGATTTAGTCTGTAGTCATATTTATTTGGTCCAGAGTATTTAAAAACAAAATATGAATTATTGACCTAGGCAAATCAGACAATTTCAGCAAAATATGACTTTTGGCCTCTTTCGAACTATTTGCAAATATGTTAAGATCAGACACACATCCCTCTACATCTGTAATTGACTGGGAATGCCTTGTAGGTACCTTCTTTGATCATTAAGAGTCTTTACTAGGCTTGTTTGACCCACATAAGTGTCTTAGCCTGAGAAGCCTTGAGTTTGGAACCTAAGGACCAGATCATTTGTAAGGTATCCTTTGGAATTCCATTGCTAGGATTCTGACCTCTTTGTAAAGCAAGCATCACAAGTGGCCAGCCCATAACATTTCCCAAATTTTGTCAGTTCAAGGATGAGGAACAATGACCTGATCGATACAGTAGCGGGTTTTATTTGCTGACTACGGTTCAGTTACAAATCTAATGTAAAATGAAGCAGCAACAGGGAACAGCCCTTTGTAACTCCAGGAGGAAAAAGCAACAACAACACTTGCTTTCTTTTTTAGGGATGTTAAACTTCACAAATTTTATTTCTTGTTAGTGGCTTAACTGCTCAAGAATGTTCTTGTGTTTAAAAAGCCAGAGGGAGGGACTGAAATGGATGGATGAGGACACCAGATTTTATGGGGGAAATCATAGCATTTCAAATAGACTCTGCATTTACCTGGCAGTATTGGGCCAATGGAGAAAGGATAAATCAGCGTTCTATGAAAATACTAAGAAAAGCCCCTGAAGGGAGGGACAAAGCAGATCTTCTTTTACTGCAAATGTTTCCCTGTTGAAAATGGGGCCACTTGTCATGGAGCTAGAGACCCTGAAGGCTGCAGTTCTCATTCTGACCAGGCTCTCATTGAATCAGCTGATTCATCATACCGGGGTGATTCAGTCTACATTATGTAGTACACCTACTATTCTAACCTCTATTAGACTATACTAGGTGCCATGTATTCGGTCATGACCGACTCTTTGCGACCCCCGGGACTGGAGCATGCCAAGCTCCTCTGTCCAACTGTCCAGGCAAGAATACTGCAGTGGGTTGCCATGCCCTCCTCCAGTGGATCTTCCTGACCCAGGGATTGAACCTTCGTCTCTTGAGCCTCCTGAATTGCAGGCGGATTCTTTACCCCACTGAGACTATGTTAGATAGTCTCTAAAACAGGGTGACAAACTCAAATGCCGAACAGGGACCAAGAAAGTAACTCTGTACTATTTAATATACATGTTAGAATATTCTTCACCTTCATAAAGAAAGAGACTCATTTTTCTTAGAAGCTCTCTCTGTCTGTTTTCTCACTGTTAAGAAACATCGCTACGGGAGACATCTCATTTTCTTTATGAAAAGAATGACAAAATCGCAATGATAAATAGCTACTGATATTTGGCCTCAGGGAGACAACAGAAATAGGTGGGAACTGGGAAGTCTTGCTGAGGGCTGTCCCGTGGGAAGGGGGTGGCCACAACCCAGCTCTAGCTGATCTTACCAGGCACCAGTAGAGAACCAATGTGACAAATTTTTGGATAGTGCAAAAAAACACAAAAGGAGAATTTGGATTTTTATGTAGAATCTCCTGATCATTAAACTTTGGCAACAGTGTTTATTATGAATAACACTATTTTTATTAACATATAGCATTAGCCACCACACAAAACTCAGGTGGCTAAATTCAGGTGCCCCTTTGCCAATGATGCTTAAGTCTGATCTTGCTTCAGGGATCTCAGTGTTTCCCATCTCTCGATTTGAATCATAACAGGGGCCAGGTGAGACCGCGTGGATGGCTGAGCACTCACACAGCTCTCCCATTTGAAAGCTGCTCAAAGCACCTGCTCCAATCAAGTCCAAGACCTTCAGCCTATAGACATAGTCTTGAGAAAATGAACTTAGGGCAGAATAAGAGACAATACTGTGTCTTGAAAGAACCTGACTGAGACAGCTGACCTCCTGCAAACTGCCATTAGCAGAGCCCTCAGCAGAGCCTCTGTTTTCTGATTCTAAAAAAGGAGAGGTTTCTCCTCAAGAGAAAACAAGGCTGTGAGAATCTGTAATTTTGCATCTGAATCGTCTTTCCAACATTAATTAGATTTGCAAACCTCCCTCCACCCTAGTGATCTTTCTGCAAAGCGAGGACAATGCCAGGCAGTGATATCTCGGGGTTCTGTGAAATTTAAGAGACACTAGACTGGAGGGCTTCATAGAAATCAGGGGTTATACACGGAGGGAGGCGGGCCCAATCTATAACCCTCAAACATGCTCCATTTGGCCCACACATTGCTTTAAATTTAGAAAAATCTCATGTGTAAGTATAATTGCGATCTGTCTCCTGAGTACAGAAATTCTGACACTAAGGACCGTGCTGGCAAAGCTGTACCTCTGCTGCCCCCTCTGGACTGAGCAGCAGGGGTCAGCCATGGCCCCCACCTATCCCCTATATTATGCCAGCTCTCTGCTCACATTGCGGGTACCTGTCTGTCATCAGGTTTGGAGTCTCCCAGCCCTAGCAAATCTAAGGTGCTACGCTAAGGTTCATTCGGAGCGCTGACTACTGCTGTTCTTTTCCAGTCATGATTTCTGTGAGCCACACATTCCTTCTCTAGCTGATCTTACCAGGCACCAGTAGAGAACCAATGTGACAAATTTTTGGATAGTGCAAACACAAAGGAGAATTTGGATTTTTATGTAGAATCTCCTGATCATTAAACTTTGGCAACAGTGTTTATTATGAATAACACTATTTTTATTAACATATAGCATTAGCCACCACACAAAACTCAGGTGGCTAAATTCAGGTGCCCCTTTGCCAATGATGCTTAAGTCTGATCTTGCTTCAGGGATCTCAGTGTTTCCCATCTCTCGATTTGAATCATAACAGGGGCCAGGTGAGACCGCGTGGATGGCTGAGCACTCACACAGCTCTCCCATTTGAAAGCTGCTCAAAGCACCTGCTCCAATCAAGTCCAAGACCTTCAGCCTATAGACATAGTCTTGAGAAAATGAACTTAGGGCAGAATAAGAGACAATACTGTGTCTTGAAAGAACCTGACTGAGACAGCTGACCTCCTGCAAACTGCCATTAGCAGAGCCCTCAGCAGAGCCTCTGTTTTCTGATTCTAAAAAAGGAGAGGTTTCTCCTCAAGAGAAAACAAGGCTGTGAGAATCTGTAATTTTGCATCTGAATCGTCTTTCCAACATTAATTAGATTTGCAAACCTCCCTCCACCCTAGTGATCTTTCTGCAAAGCGAGGACAATGCCAGGCAGTGATATCTCGGGGTTCTGTGAAATTTAAGAGACACTAGACTGGAGGGCTTCATAGAAATCAGGGGTTATACACGGAGGGAGGCGGGCCCAATCTATAACCCTCAAACATGCTCCATTTGGCCCACACATTGCTTTAAATTTAGAAAAATCTCATGTGTAAGTATAATTGCGATCTGTCTCCTGAGTACAGAAATTCTGACACTAAGGACCGTGCTGGCAAAGCTGTACCTCTGCTGCCCCCTCTGGACTGAGCAGCAGGGGTCAGCCATGGCCCCCACCTATCCCCTATATTATGCCAGCTCTCTGCTCACATTGCGGGTACCTGTCTGTCATCAGGTTTGGAGTCTCCCAGCCCTAGCAAATCTAAGGTGCTACGCTAAGGTTCATTCGGAGCGCTGACTACTGCTGTTCTTTTCCAGTCATGATTTCTGTGAGCCACACATTCGCTTCTCTGGCGCTGTTATCTGGTCTTTAAAATGGGAATGATGCCATCTCATTTGCTTGGAGCCAGCGTCTCCGATGAGGTGAGGACCCTTTTGTTTCCAGAGCTCCCATCCGATGGGGCATCCAGCCAGCAGAGGGCGCTGGTACAAAAGGCTGCAGGTGGACCCATCCAGTGGGAAGCAGACAGGTAAAGAGGCTCCGCAGGTAGGACCTCTCACGATTCGCCTTTCACAACTTGGGAGGACACTGCTTTACCGAGTGGTCGTGACAAGGAGCAATTACTCATCTATCGATACGACTGTACATCACCAGCAATGTGACTTTCTGGAATATGTAATGCGACCACAAACTTTCAAATGCCGCAGCCTGACAATCAGACACTAAAAATAACGAATGGTCTGCTCCGGAACAGAAAGAAATGGCCCCTTTGGAAACTGGAGATGGGCCATTTTCAGCTCTGCTCACCGCCATAGCCCTGCACGGATGTCTCTGGGCAGTGCAGAGAATCTGTGGAGGGGAGCTCGCTGCGTTTGAACCATGTGTTCACTTTTAGACAAGTTGGACCCAGCAAGATGTAGACAAATTGGAGCAAGTTCAGAGAAGAGCAAGCCAAATGATTAAGGGGAGAGAAGATTGATTTATAGGGAGAGATTAAAGCAGCCCAACACGTCTGAGCTGTCTTCAGCGGGTGACGAATCTGGGAGTGCCACAAAGAAACTCCACGTACCTTTCCGAGGTGTAAACAGCAAAGAGGAGGAATTAGCACAGTGTGAGTTGCTTTTAACAGCATTTTCCTGGATGATGTTGACACCAGGAAAATGCTGACGACCATTAAGAGCTGGTTAGGTCGCACCTAGGCTCCAGAGGATTTCTTGTCCTGATTGTGTCTGGCAGAAAATGACATTCTCTAGCTAGGAACCTTGGTCATCTGTGATCTGGCCCTGGCCTCCTTTTCCTTTCACATGTGCACCTTCTCCTCCTGGCCAAGAATCCTTCCTACCCTCCAGCCTACGGTGCTACGCTAAGGTTCATTCGGAGCGCTGACTACTGCTGTTCTTTTCCAGTCATGATTTCTGTGAGCCACACATTCCTTCTCTGGCGCTGTTATCTGGTCTTTAAAATGGGAATGATGCCATCTCATTTGCTTGGAGCCAGCGTCTCCGATGAGGTGAGGACCCGTTTGTTTCCAGAGCTCCCATCCGATGGGGCATCCAGCCAGCAGAGGGCGCTGGTACAAAAGGCTGCAGGTGGACCCATCCAGTGGGAAGCAGACAGGTAAAGAGGCTCCGCAGGTAGGACCTCTCACGATTCGCCTTTCACAACTTGGGAGGACACTGCTTTACCGAGTGGTCGTGACAAGGAGCAATTACTCATCTATCGATACGACTGTACATCACCAGCAATGTGACTTTCTGGAATATGTAATGCGACCACAAACTTTCAAATGCCGCAGCCTGACAATCAGACACTAAAAATAACGAATGGTCTGCTCCGGAACAGAAAGAAATGGCCCCTTTGGAAACTGGAGATGGGCCATTTTCAGCTCTGCTCACCGCCATAGCCCTGCACGGATGTCTCTGGGCAGTGCAGAGAATCTGTGGAGGGGAGCTCGCTGCGTTTGAACCATGTGTTCACTTTTAGACAAGTTGGACCCAGCAAGATGTAGACAAATTGGAGCAAGTTCAGAGAAGAGCAAGCCAAATGATTAAGGGGAGAGAAGATTGATTTATAGGGAGAGATTAAAGCAGCCCAACACGTCTGAGCTGTCTTCAGCGGGTGACGAATCTGGGAGTGCCACAAAGAAACTCCACGTACCTTTCCGAGGTGTAAACAGCAAAGAGGAGGAATTAGCACAGTGTGAGTTGCTTTTAACAGCATTTTCCTGGATGATGTTGACACCAGGAAAATGCTGACGACCATTAAGAGCTGGTTAGGTCGCACCTAGGCTCCAGAGGATTTCTTGTCCTGATTGTGTCTGGCAGAAAATGACATTCTCTAGCTAGGAACCTTGGTCATCTGTGATCTGGCCCTGGCCTCCTTTTCCTTTCACATGTGCACCTTCTCCTCCTGGCCAAGAATCCCCCTTCCTACCCTCCACCCTATTTATACTTCTGGTTATAGCCTCCATGACTAACGCTTGTTCCCTCATCAGGAATTGAAGGGCTTAGAAGCCAACAATAGCCAGATTGGTGAAATAAGTGAGAAGGGCTGGGGGTAGCCAAAAGGCTCAGTGACTGCAGTGCCAGAAGAAATGACAATGATGTCACTTTGATATTTATTGCCTAGAAGCCTGAAATACTAGTGTCTTAACTAAATAGCGGAACTAAAAACAAAAATTAACATGTGGGACCTAATGAAACTTAAAAGCTTTTGTACAGCAAAAGAAATTACAAAGAAGCTGAACAGACAGTCCATAGAATGGGAGAAAATAGTAGCAAATGAAATAACAGACAAAGAAATTAATCTCCAAACAACTGAGACAACTCAGCACCGGAAAAATGAACAACCCAATCAAAAATATGGGAAAAAGACCTAAAGAGACATCTCACCAAAGAGGACATACCTAAATGGCCAAAAAGCATATGAAACGATGCTCAACCTTGCTTTTATTAGAGAAATGCATATCAAAACTACAATGAGATATCACCTCACACCAGTCAGAATGGCCATCATCAAGAAATCGACAGACAATAAATGCTGGAGAGGGTGCAGAGAAAAGGGAACACTCTTGCATTGCTGGTGGGAATGTAAATTGGTACAGCCGCTACGGAAGACAGTATGGCGATTCCTTAAAAAACTAAAAATAGAAGCACCATACGACCCAGCAATCCCACTCTTAGGCTTATACCCTGATGAAATCAAAATTGAAAGAGGCACCTGTACCCCAGTGTTTATTGCAGCTCTCTGTACAATAGCTAGAACATGGAAGCAACCTAGATGTCCATCAATGAATGAATGGATAAAAAAACTCTGGTACATATATACAATGGAGTACTTCTCAGCTGTAAAAAGAAATGCAGAAGAATCAGCCCTAATGGGGTGGATGGATCTAGAGCCTATTGTAGAAGTGAAATAAGTCAAAAAGAGAAAGACAAGTACAGCATCCTAACACATATATATGGAATCTAGTAAGAGGGTAATGGCAACACACACAGTGACAGAACAGACACATGGACGTTGTGGGGTATGACAGTGGGTGGGAGGCATAGAGGGAGTAAACCTATACTACCATATGTGAAAAAGATCCTGCAGGGGCATGGTGCGATGGCCTAGAGGGATGGGATGGGGGAATTGGGAGGGGGGAGGAGGCCAGGATATGCATATGACTGATCTTGGAACTTACATGTCTGTGAACAACAAAACTCCGTATTAAAAAAAAAAAAAAAAAAAAAAAAGTGAGCTGGAGTCCCCATTGTGCTTTATTTTTTGTTCTCAGATGCTGTTCCAGGTGTGAGAAGGCCAGAGACCAGAGCTAAGGCTCTTCTGTCTTTGCGTTTGAGGCCTCTGGGAAGTTGGGCTTCCCTGGTGGCACAGTGGATCTACCTGCCAATGCAGGAGACTCAGGAGATACGAGTTTGATCCCTGGGTTGGGAAGATTCCTCTGGAGAAGGAAATGGAAATCCACTCAAGTATTCTTGCCTGGGAAATCCCCTGGATGGAGGACCCTGGAGGTGCAAAGAATTGGACATTACTGAGTGACTAAACAACTCTGGGAAGTTGATGGTTAAGCAGGTTTTGGCTAAAATGAAGAATCCCGGGAGAGGAAGAGTCAAGCCTCAGAAATAGGCATCTGGTCCTAGGGAAGGTGGAGGGGACAGGAGGAACTCCAGCCCAGGATCCAGGGAGGTGCTCAGTCCCAGGGGAGAGAGAGCCCCTAAGGCCTAGGACCTCTTCCCATCCCCATTACACCGTGTTCTTACGTTTTTAATAAATTATTTTCCCACTTCTTCCCTCCTCAAGGAAAACTTTCCAAAATGCCTCCATGATGGGAATCTGGGTGTAGACTGGAGCCAGGGTAGTTCTGGGAAACAGGCACGTATCTAATAAAAGCCATTCAACCTCCCTTGTGTACCAGGAAATGAGGATTAAAACGGCAACAAGACACCCTGGACGGGTTTAACCAGTGGAGGGGTGTGGCAAGAGTGCTCTCAGTATGGCGTGTTATGATCCAAAATGCTGCTATTTTGGTCCACAAACTAGCAAGAGAGACTGAAAAACTGCAAACTGGTATTGTAATCATGGGATGAGGTAGGCGGGCTGTGGGGAAACAGCCCGGACAAATGTTTGCCATGTGGTCTCAGTGCTGTTAGATTTGATCATTTTGTTCATAGTAGCCCCCAATTCAGGTTTTGATAAGATAAGTTAAAACAAAGCACCAAACAAAGACCACCTTTCCACAGGAGGATAAACACTCCTGGGTCTGCCTGTGGGCATCTCTGGGTCTTAGAGTCCATTTGGACCTTTCATGCTGCCTTTCTCTTTCAATGGCTTGTAATCAAGCTAATTACAACTATGCTCTCATCTCAGATTCAGGGCCCCTTATTATAATAATGATAACAATAACAATAGCATTTACTGAGTGTTTACTAATCACAGGGTGTGGGGGTGGGAGGGCATTATGAAACACTTTATATATTTTCCCTGGATTCAGTCTTTTCTCTGCTCAAATGCTAGCTTCTTTAATAGACCTCCCCTGAGAACTTGAATAGAGTTTGCACACTACTGTTGTATGAAAATTGTATAAATCTTACTTATGTTGAATGGGTTCATAATTCTCTTTGGGTCTACCATATCCTTCTATCAATACTTTTCTCTCTATTCATCCTATTAATTTTGAGTTTGGTATTGAAACTCCAACTAAAAATCTTGATTGATTACTTAAAAACTATGTATGTAACTCCTATGGAACTGTGTTCTATATTTTCCAAGTCTCCTGTAGATGTGTTATCATGCTTTCATACTTCAAAAAATAAAGAAAGGACCCTCCATGAATATTCTTCATGACAGTTCACTTCCCTTTTTTACCCCCAATGATGCTCTGACTGCTTATTTTTCTTGCACAACATTTAATAATATGACACCGCTCATAATGTATTTAATTGTCTGTTGTCTGCTTCCCTTCACTAGAATATAAACTCTATAAGAGTAGGGATCTTGTGTGCTTTGCTCTTTGTTATTTTCTCGGTACTTTGGACCAAGCCTGTTATATAATATGCATATTCAGATGATTATTTAATGATATTAATGGGAATCACCTCATTTGATTTGGGCTACTTGCCGTATTTTACTTTACACTGTGCTTTACTAGATTGGAAGCAACGTAAGGCCAAGACCAGGACCTGGCCTGCGTCTGCAGCTTCCCCCAACTGCAGCTTTTGCTAGTGTCCAACTTAGCACAATGTCCTACCTATAACAGGCATTCAGGAAATACTTGCGGAATTAAATCACGCTTTCAGACAAGGGAACCAGAGGATATTATAAAGCCAGGCTGAACTCACTCTTAGGACACCTGAGTGACCCTTCCTTTCAGGAACTGAACTTGGCTCTGACACTTATTTTGGGTGTCAAAATAATAAAAACAGGTTTGCTTTGATGCTCTTTTTTTTTCCCCTGGTACTATTTAGATCGCAAGTATGAAGTGCAACCACTGAGGTTAGCAGCATTCAATGGCATAAAATTGGGAAAAAAAGTCCAATTAGCTTGTTGATTAAATTCTTAATCGTATCCCAAACAATGATGTTTTCAAAAGAAATGAAAGCTATTTCTATAGAAAGGATTTCTCCATCAAATTTATCTGTGTGTATGTGTGCATGAAACCTAGTACCATGTTTTACCAATGGTACACAGCCCAGTTTTCCTCATTGATGGGTTAATTAAAAGTTAAATGCTTTGTGCTGTGGATTTGATCAGCGATGCTGTCAGCTCAGTTCAGGCACGGAAAAGGCCTGGGTGACCCGTATTTACTTGAGTTGTTATCATGCACCCAGGTGCAGCAACAGTAGGAAATCAGCTTTTTTCAGGGACTGATCCAGACTCCCAAGAGGTATGTTCCTTCAGAGAGAGCCAAAAGGTACAATTCTGCGTACATGTTCAAGCATGGGCAAGGAAATGATGATGAACTTTCAGCCAGTATTCTCTGATGGCTAAGTGTGTAGCTGTCGAAAACATATTTAAAAGTTTCGTTTTTGCTTTTTGGGCTGTTTGCCATATGTTGCAAAACTCTAACTACATGGAAATGGAAGTTTTATGCTCCTCACTATCAATTACATACTGCACTAGCCATCTTTTTTTTTATTATTTTATTTTTACTTGAGTCCTTTGCTCTGTCTTTGACTGACAACATTTGATTTGGATTTTCCTTTGGATTAGAACCCACTCCACTCCTACTTTCTGTCCCGTGACTCAGGGAGAGCTAACTCACCCCTCGCCACCTGGGGAGCACATGACCCAAGCTCTGTCTGATCTTCAGAGCGTGTGTGCCATCCTGCTGCCCACAGAGAGTGGAACAGAGATGGGTTTTGGACCCAAATCTGACAAATAATAGTTGCAGAATTTCACTGACATCATTGCAAGGCAGCCCATCCTTTTCTGCTGGTTCTGAGCCCAGGAGACCACTTTCAAGAAGAGAGAACCTTTTAAGAATGAAGCCAGAAGAGAGGAAAGCAATTTGACTCCTGAATCTACCATATTGGGCCAAATTTACCTCCATACCGCTCAATTAAAAGACCCAGTGGTATCTCTGTTGATGGCAATTTGAGTTGGGCTTTCTGTCTTTTGAAATGAAAACGATCCTGACTATTATATAAATTATTTCCCCTCAAAATGTGAACTAATACTTCAGGGAGTTATATTCACAGACCACTGTCCATCATACACTTAGTTGAAATTATCCTGTGCTTCGGTGAAGAATGGCAAGAAAGAGTTTTCCAACGAAGATCCATTAGTATCCTTTGCTATTGCATTTCACGAACAGGAACCTACCCTAAACTACTATCATTATTTAAAGAAGACATGGTCTGCAAGGACACCTGTACCTCAGTGTTCACTGTAGCACTGTTTACAATAGCCAAGACATGGAAACAACCTAAATGTCCATCAACAGTGGAATTGATAAAGAAGACATGGTACATATATATATGGTGGAATATTACTCAGACATTAAGAAGAATGAAATAATGCCATTTGAAGCAACATGGATAAACCTAGAGATTGTCATTGTAGTAAGTCAGACAGAGCAGAAGATATATTGTATGACATCCCTTACAAAGAAAAGAAAGGAAAAAAACCAATGATACAGATGCACTTATTTACAAAATAGAAATAGACTCACAGACTTAGAGAACTTACGGTAGACAGGGAGAAGGATGGGGCAAGGAGTTTGGGATCAGCAGGTCCACACTGCTGTATTTAAAATGGATCACCAAGAAGATCTGACTGTATAGCACAGGGAACTCTGTTCAATATTATGTGGCAGCCTGGATATATCCCTTCTCTCCCCAGATTCTCCTCCCATATGTGTATATATATATATATATAGCTGAGTCCCTTTGCTGTTTGCCTGAAATGATCACAACATTGTTAATCAGCAATACTCCAGTACAACATAAAACTTTTAAAAATAAATAAAAATAAAGGTCACTGGTACTTTAAAAAAATAAAGAAATCAGATGATAAGTAGATGCCTCCACACGTATTTTTTCCCTAAAAAAGAAGCTCAAGGGTCTGCGGTTAAATGCCAGAGAGGAAAGCAATTTGACTCCTGAATCTACCATATTGGGCCAAATTTACCTCCATACCGCTCAATTAAAAGACCCAGTGGTATCTCTGTTGATGGCAATTTGAGTTGGGCTTTCTGTCTTTTGAAATGAAAACGATCCTGACTATTATATAAATTATTTCCCCTCAAAATGTGAACTAATACTTCAGGGAGTTATATTCACAGACCACTGTCCATCATACACTTAGTTGAAATTATCCTGTGCTTCGGTGAAGAATGGCAAGAAAGAGTTTTCCAACGAAGATCCATTAGTATCCTTTGCTATTGCATTTCACGAACAGGAACCTACCCTAAACTACTATCATTATTTAAAGAAGACATGGTCTGCAAGGACACCTGTACCTCAGTGTTCACTGTAGCACTGTTTACAATAGCCAAGACATGGAAACAACCTAAATGTCCATCAACAGTGGAATTGATAAAGAAGACATGGTACATATATATATGGTGGAATATTACTCAGACATTAAGAAGAATGAAATAATGCCATTTGAAGCAACATGGATAAACCTAGAGATTGTCATTGTAGTAAGTCAGACAGAGCAGAAGATATATTGTATGACATCCCTTACAAAGAAAAGAAAGGAAAAAAACCAATGATACAGATGCACTTATTTACAAAATAGAAATAGACTCACAGACTTAGAGAACTTACGGTAGACAGGGAGAAGGATGGGGCAAGGAGTTTGGGATCAGCAGGTCCACACTGCTGTATTTAAAATGGATCACCAAGAAGATCTGACTGTATAGCACAGGGAACTCTGTTCAATATTATGTGGCAGCCTGGATATATCCCTTCTCTCCCCAGATTCTCCTCCCATATGTGTATATATATATATATATAGCTGAGTCCCTTTGCTGTTTGCCTGAAATGATCACAACATTGTTAATCAGCAATACTCCAGTACAACATAAAACTTTTAAAAATAAATAAAAATAAAGGTCACTGGTACTTTAAAAAAATAAAGAAATCAGATGATAAGTAGATGCCTCCACACGTATTTTTTCCCTAAAAAAGAAGCTCAAGGGTCTGCCGGTATCTTGTCATTGCTTATGTAACACTTTAAATGATCGCAATTGATTTCTCTTTTTCTGCTCCCGGTGCCCAGTCACTTAGTGGCTCCGAGTGGGGGAATTCCAGGAAGATGATAACCCAAATAGACGAGGTGGCTTTCTGAGGGCACCCAGTCCTCTGCAAACAGGCCTTTTCTGACCATGGGGAGAGGTAGGAATGACTATGAACTTGCTAACTAATGTGATCTTGATGTGACTTAAATTTAGAGGTGTGGTACTTGTGGGGACAGACTGTTTGTAGACTTCTGTGGAGCCCTCAGCACATTTGCTTTTGGCGACCCTCCCCACCATGATATCAATACTAACATGAGCTGAGCAATCTCTGGGAGATGGTGAAGGACAGGGAAGCCTGGACTTAGTGACTGAACAACAACACAACACTGTAAATCAACTACGTGTGCCGTGCTTAGTTGCTCAGCCGTGTCCGACTCTTTGCGACCCCATGGACTATAGCCTGCCGGCCTTCTCTGTCCCTGGGGATTTTTGCTGGAATGGGTGGCCATGCCCTCCTCCAGGGGATAGTTCCCAACCTAGGGATCGAACCCAGGTCTTCCACACTGCAGGCAGACTCTTTACCAGCTGAACTACCAGGGACACTCCAGTTTAAAAAAAAAGAGAGAGATACTACTTTAAATATGCCCACATTTAAATTTTTCTTCCTTAAGCAAACTTTAATACATTTTTGTGAGTTCTAAAACTTTTTTCTGATATGAGAAAAAATAAACATTTTCTTTTCCCTATGATTTTTTGTTTCACTCTGATTTTTGCGGTGAGGGGGGTGCGGGTTGGGGAGGGAGGGGGGTGGGCGGGCCACTTCTATTGGTCTTTCATTTATCCATTTTCATCCATCTTTATTCTTTGGCCCGTGTGGGCTTCCCATCGCAGTGGCGTCTGTTGTTGCAGAGCACCGGCTCTCCAGAGCTCCAGCTCGGTAATTGGACACATGGGTCCCGCCGCTGCGCGGCACGTGAGATCTTCCCAGGCCAGGGATCGAACCCATGCCCCTTGCACTACAAGGCGGTGTCCTTACCCACTGGGCCACCAGGGAAGCCCTGTTTCTCTCTCATTTTAAGACAAATTAGAACATTTTAGAACAAGCCCCTAAAAGTTCTGGGCGGCCCAGGGCTCCTTCTGCCTGATGCAACCAGCAGCCCGGAGTGGGAGTGTTTGCTGACTTCCTGTTTTGCTTAGCTTTGTTTCATACAAAAAAGAGCTTTTATCTTAGATCATTAGGGGTTTAATTTTAAATGGAGATCTTGGATAACTGTTTAGTGACCTCAGGCAAGTTACTTAAAATTTGTAGGCCTGTTTCCTCATATGTAAATAGGGCATACTAATAATCCCTCCCTCACAGGTTACCGGGAGAATTAAATGACTCAATTCAAGTAATGTGCTCGGGAAAGTCTGGCACACAGAGAAAATCACTTAATAAGTACTAGCTACTAACTCTAGGGCTGTGCTGCTGCTCTTGCTATTTCCAGACGCATTCCGTGAGAGTGTAATTATCTGTTTGCTTTCTCCTCCTCTCTCCTCTCCCTTTCATCTTTCTCTCTTTTTCTTTTCTTTTTGGGTGCTAAGTCACTTCAGGTGTGTCCCGCTCTTTGCTCCTCCGTCTATGGATTTCCCAGGCAGGAATACTGGAGTGGGTTGCCGGTTTCCTCTCCAGGGGCTCTTCCCAACCCAGAAATTGAACCCGGGTCTCCCCAATTGTAGGCAGATTCTTTATCACTGAGCCACAGGAGCCCTTTCTTTAATTACTGAAGAAATATTTTTTATAAACACAAACACTACAGACATATTTAAAATAGAATGTCAATTTCACACACCCTTTCGTTGTCCCGGAAATACCCTCTGTTAAGAGTTTTGTTGTGAACACAGACACACACATACAGTCCCTTCCCCCCGAGTTTGACTGAGATTGCAGCTATCCAGGTCTGATTAACTTGCTTCTCTAACACTTAAGTCCACATCCCAGCAATGTTCCCAAGTCAGTGCACACTCAAAGACCACATCATCTTCCTTTCTCTGGGTGGCTGCCTCTGCTCAGGAGAAGGCACTTCCGCTCTCTTGGAAGAATGGAGAAGGATCTATCATTCTCTGCCCCTGGCTGTGGAGAGCTCTCTGTTTTCCACAATGTTCTCCACACAGGCTTTCTGTGTTCAAGGCCATTGCTCACCTGTTTCATCTCATGTTCATCCATGCATGTACTTTTCTAAGTGTTACCCAGAAAGATGTGGTGGAGGTGGGGTGGGGAGGAATTTGGAAGTCCACTTTGGCTTAGCTTCAGGTCAGCTTTTCCAAAGCAACACTGGTCTGTGATTCTATCTGGCTTCATGTATTCATTTATTTGGGGTTTCTAGTGGCTCCGATGGTAAAGAATCCACCTTACCATGCAGGAGACCTAGGTTCAATCCCTGGGGTGGGAAGATCCCCTAAAGAAGGGCATGGCAACCCACTCTAGTATTCTTGCCTGGAGAATTTCATGGACAGGGAAGCCATGGATCTCAATGTATTTAATTAGCTCCCTAATGATGGACGTTGAAATGGTTCCTGAGACTTCATCATAGTTCCAAACTGAGCTCTGATGTGGGGGTTGGCCCAGACATTCATCTCCGTGGTGCAGAGGACAGCAAGGAGAGCAGAACTGTGGGCTAGATTATGGGTGCGTTTTCAAGGTGTATAAGAGCTGTTGTCACTGTCGTCTTCCAAATGTCTTTTTTTACAGCTCAGAGAAGTTGATTTCATGTCAAGCCAAAATAGCAGGCAGAACAAAAGGCAGAAAGGGAAAGGGAAGAAAAATATAGTTAGAAAATTTGGGGTGCCCGTTGACAGCAAAAGTCTCCCCAGGGTGCCACAGAGCCCTTCAATGTCACCTGCTGTGCTTGCTGAGATAAAGGCATTAGCCACAAAAGCAACTGAGTTCACACCAATAGTTTAAACAACTGAGGTAGCCCAGATCGTGGTTAAGTGACTGGGGGAAGAAATCCCTAGAATTTTCTGCTCTGTAGCTGTGTGACTTTTGGGAGTTGATTAACTGCTCTGTGCTCATTTCCTCTACAAAACAAGGATACAAACATCTCTCTGGTTCCCAAGTCAGTGCACACTCAAAGACCACATCATCTTCCTTTCTCTGGGTGGCTGCCTCTGCTCAGGAGAAGGCACTTCCGCTCTCTTGGAAGAATGGAGAAGGATCTATCATTCTCTGCCCCTGGCTGTGGAGAGCTCTCTGTTTTCCACAATGTTCTCCACACAGGCTTTCTGTGTTCAAGGCCATTGCTCACCTGTTTCATCTCATGTTCATCCATGCATGTACTTTTCTAAGTGTTACCCAGAAAGATGTGGTGGAGGTGGGGTGGGGAGGAATTTGGAAGTCCACTTTGGCTTAGCTTCAGGTCAGCTTTTCCAAAGCAACACTGGTCTGTGATTCTATCTGGCTTCATGTATTCATTTATTTGGGGTTTCTAGTGGCTCCGATGGTAAAGAATCCACCTTACCATGCAGGAGACCTAGGTTCAATCCCTGGGGTGGGAAGATCCCCTAAAGAAGGGCATGGCAACCCACTCTAGTATTCTTGCCTGGAGAATTTCATGGACAGGGAAGCCATGGATCTCAATGTATTTAATTAGCTCCCTAATGATGGACGTTGAAATGGTTCCTGAGACTTCATCATAGTTCCAAACTGAGCTCTGATGTGGGGGTTGGCCCAGACATTCATCTCCGTGGTGCAGAGGACAGCAAGGAGAGCAGAACTGTGGGCTAGATTATGGGTGCGTTTTCAAGGTGTATAAGAGCTGTTGTCACTGTCGTCTTCCAAATGTCTTTTTTTACAGCTCAGAGAAGTTGATTTCATGTCAAGCCAAAATAGCAGGCAGAACAAAAGGCAGAAAGGGAAAGGGAAGAAAAATATAGTTAGAAAATTTGGGGTGCCCGTTGACAGCAAAAGTCTCCCCAGGGTGCCACAGAGCCCTTCAATGTCACCTGCTGTGCTTGCTGAGATAAAGGCATTAGCCACAAAAGCAACTGAGTTCACACCAATAGTTTAAACAACTGAGGTAGCCCAGATCGTGGTTAAGTGACTGGGGGAAGAAATCCCTAGAATTTTCTGCTCTGTAGCTGTGTGACTTTTGGGGAGTTGATTAACTGCTCTGTGCTCATTTCCTCTACAAAACAAGGATAACAGCAATCCCACCCCCCTCCCCCGCCCCGCTGTGGTCATTTTCAACCATGCACCCGATAACGTTAGTATTGTACCCTGTAAGGTTGGTATGGCATGCCTCAGCCCACAGACCATCTTGCACCTGGTAAGCACCCCATAAACACAGGGTGTCATTATCCAGTAACATAGGGGAGGCCAGCATTCAATCAAAGGGCTTGGCCAAAGATCCAACACTTGGGAAATTATTTCTCCAAATCTCAACTTCCTCATTTGCCAGTCAGCATTAATAATTCCTACTTCAAAGCACTGACCTCAAGACTAAGTGAGAAACACGAGCAAGTGTCTGGCACAGAGGAGGCAAGTCATGGGAGTTCCCACCTTCTCCTTCCCATATCAACCAAAGGAAGAAAAAGTTCATGGTGGAAGATGACACCCAGGTGGTGAATGCCCCACTTATCAGCACTGCTGGGAGTCTGTGATAGACCAGGCAGCTGGTTGGTCTTCTTTTGGCTCAAGATTGCACCTTTTTCTTTTTGAACTAAGCTTTTACAGTTTTCTAAAGGAATTGATCGTTGGGCAGATGCTGTTCACTGCTAGCTCAAGAGGAACTTTGCGGGTAGAACTGTCACGCTAAAGTATATGCTTCAAAGGTCAGGGCTTTCGCATCTGTGTTGTTTCATTGACTTTTTGGACTTGATCCCCTGGCAAAGGATGACAGTCTCAGGAAGAAGAGCTTTGGCCGAGAATCTGGGATCTGGGGAGGTTGGAAGAGTTTAAGTCATAAAAGTGGGTTTTGAAAGCTGATATCCAAATATGAAGCAGGAGCAAATGTGGGGGTCAGCTGGTCCTGCAGGTGAGGACCATGATGGGGGTGGGGAGGGGAGGCAAACAGTCCAGGGCATCTCACCTCTTCTGACCAGAGGCCACTGGAATCTGGCTCACAGCTCCTTGCCACCAAACTTCATGACATCAAAACATGCCTGATTTGAGAAGGGACTGGTCACTCCCTTTTGATTTGTAACCACAGCAGACTAAGATGCCAGTCCCCTAAAAGGACTGCTCTCTGTGACTTCTCTGATCTCACTACTTGGTCTGCCTCAATTGCTCGGCACCCCCAGCTCCCTTCCTATTTCTCTCTTTTTTTCCTTCTCACTTCCTGAACTGAGGCAGCAGCACGCAGGCATGGCATGTTTGAATTTCAAACAGGGTAGCAGGCTGCACGAAGAACAACTGTATGTTTATAGGGCATCATTATCCCTCTGAACTGGATCATTTATATCCCTGGGAAGATACCATGCCCGGTCAGGAGCAACAGTTTGAGTCGATAATTTGTCAGGTTGGAGCAGGTGGTAAGAGGTGGCGTAAGAAATCACCCGAAAGGCGTTTGCAAACTGAAATGGATGGAGGAGGAAGAGTAATAAGAAAGTGATCAGTGAATCCACAAACAAGGGCAGATAAATCAAACAACGCCAGGTGGATGGGAGCAAACTAGGAGAGATTCAGATTAGCGAGACCCGATCCTTGTCAAGGCAAGGTTAGGAATGCACCTCTAGTCACCGTTATCCACCCAGGGCTGGAGAAGTGCCCACAGGAAAATGAATCTTTCCAGCGCAGGGAGCGAGAATGGAAGAGATTTCCGAGAGAGTATCAATTTGGATTATAAAAATCCCAAGGTCTCGTGCACTGACAGGGTGAAAGGTAGAAAAATGGACCAGGCTTCTTGCAACTGCCACTACCCGCCAAGAGCTTGATACTCCTCAAATGTTTGCACATTCACACAAACTCTTCAAAAAAAAACAAAAAAGAAAAGAAAAAAAAAAAAGAGCTGGGAGACAAAGGATCCAGCTGCAAAGCCTTGAAGAGATAAGTGTTTCATCCAAATACCCATGACCTTGGGGGCTCAGAGATGAAATATTTTCCCCTCTCGATTTGTCTTAACTCTTTGATGAAGTTGAATCCTGAGTGTTCGGGTCAGGGAAGCAGAGGCAAGGGATAGGGAAAAAAGGTCCCATCATCATTACCCTCATCATGATTATTATTTAATAATAATGACAACTGCTTTATTTGAGGACCTGTGCTGTGCCAGCATCTATGGTGACTGCCTTCAGACCTCATCTCTTGTAATCCTCACGACAATCATGTGTGGGGACTACTATTGCCTTTATTTTTCATGAGAGGAGACTAAGCCTCTAGGAATGTAAGTGCCTTGACCAGGGTCAAAGCTCACAAATTGTGTCATCAGGATTCGTGTTCAGGACTCTCTGAACCCGAAGCTCACACTGATCCATCCTACCCCCTACAACGGGTCCTTAACATTTTTTGGAAGCAGAAGAAGCCACTGGGACACAGAAGACTGGTTCTCCATTTGCAGCTCCATCACACACACATGAATCTATTGTATAAAAATGTGGACAAGCATAGGGTCTAGATGAATACACTTTGGTTTCATGTCTTAGGAAAATCCAGTATGTAAAGGTCTAACCATGACAAATCAACAGTATGGCCACATATTTACAAAAGAACAAAGATGTCCATCCTGTGATGTGAGTATTCAAAGGACCTGGGATAGATTTCCTGACTTTTGGAATGCCTCTTGTGCATTTCAGAAGTGTTTCAAGTCACCCATACTTGGTCTACTCTCAACACAGAAAGACTATGTACATTTTGCACAGAGCAAATACACCTGTATGGAACTATTTTCTGCCTTCTGAATTTGCATGAAGTATTACCCATGAGGCCTAAGTTGGAGGTCAACCTTAATGTCTTGGGCTCTAACGCATGTTCAGACACACAAACACGGCTAAGAAACACTCCTAAGATTTGTCCAAATTATTTGTTTTCTTTCACTTGCTTGTTAGCAGAGTGATTCATTGCTTGGGTTTTACTACCTGGAAGACCTGGAGGGAAATCCAGAATCGATCTGGGTGTGACTGTCTACAAGTTCCTTCACTTTTGGCTGGCCTCAACTCTCTCAACTATAACACGGTGATGATGTCAATAAGATAAACGGATAATCTTGAGGATTAAATGAACCAAAGTGCAAAAGGGCTGCCTACAGTGGTCCATGGTAAGGGCCCAGTAAAAGGAAACTATGATTATTATTGTCTGTTGTAGTAAGTATAGACCTCAAACACTATTGTCTGATTGATGCAGAATGTGAACTATCGATATGGCTTTAAATTTTCAGTAGCCACAATTAAAAATGAAAAGGAGATAGGTGAAATTCATGTTTAGAATGTATTTTATTTAACCTATACAAAATATTATCAGATCAGCATGTAGTAAATATAAAATAAATGAGATATTTTACATTCTAAGTTTTTGGACTAAACCTTTGAAATCCAATGTGGGTTTTACTCATAGCACATTTCAGTTTCAAGCAGCCCTGTATCAGTCACATGTCGCCTAGGAAGTCAGATTTAATCCTCAAGGCAGAGTTAATAAACTGGATTCAGCCTCTAGATGGGGTACGTTTGGGGCATGCAGTGAAAATAAGTGAATTACCAAGGTCTAAAAATCAAGACATTTCGGGCTTCCCTGGTGGTCCAGTGGGTAAAGAGTCCGCCTTGCAGTGCAAGGGGCACTGCTTCCATCCCTGGCGTGGGAAGATCCCACATGCCGCGGAGTGGCTGGGCCCCTGTGTCCAATTACAAGCCAGTGCTCTGGAGCGCATGTGCCCAGAGCCAGTGCTCTGCAATGAAAGAGGCCACTGCAACGGGAGGCCCACATATACCAAAGAATAAAGATGGATGAAAAATAAATGATGACTTTGAGGCAAAAACTAAAAAAATCAGGAGATTTCACATAAAGTATCAGTCTTCTGGATTCCCTTGGCAAAACCTAAATCTGGCAACAGAGCCACATTCTGCCTGGCATCTTTCTCTGGATCTGAGTCACAGCTGTCCTGGCAGGGTAGGGGGGGTGCGATGCCAGAACATCCCATCCATGTCCCTTTGACCTTAGAGCATCTCACGTGTGACCCATTTTGTCAATTTACCACACATACCTGACCCCTGTAGACCCATGAGCTTGAGACTCCCTGCCCCCAAACCAGCGAACCCCCAAAGTAGAAACTAAATGTTGATTCTGCTCAGTCCCAGTTGCCTACCTTGGACTTGGGAACCTCATTTGACCTCTCTCAGTTAACTTCAGGGCCAGCTGTGCCCATGGATTCATCTGAGGGAGCAGCTAAAGTTATGTAAGGACAGCCACAGCTCAGAACATGACAATGATTCATATCGAAAAGGATGGAAAAGACCAAACAGCTCATATTGTGTCCCTTGATCTGCATATGGATGATTCATCTGTGATGACTTTTACATGGCCACAGCAGCCAAGGGAAAAAGGCAGAGTGAACAACAGTCTATCCAAATTGATGAGGTAAATATAAAAAAAAACATTCTAAGTTTTTGGACTAAACCTTTGAAATCCAATGTGGGTTTTACTCATAGCACATTTCAGTTTCAAGCAGCCCTGTATCAGTCACATGTCGCCTAGGAAGTCAGATTTAATCCTCAAGGCAGAGTTAATAAACTGGATTCAGCCTCTAGATGGGGTACGTTTGGGGCATGCAGTGAAAATAAGTGAATTACCAAGGTCTAAAAATCAAGACATTTCGGGCTTCCCTGGTGGTCCAGTGGGTAAAGAGTCCGCCTTGCAGTGCAAGGGGCACTGCTTCCATCCCTGGCGTGGGAAGATCCCACATGCCGCGGAGTGGCTGGGCCCCTGTGTCCAATTACAAGCCAGTGCTCGGGAGCGCATGTGCCCAGAGCCAGTGCTCTGCAATGAAAGAGGCCACTGCAACGGGAGGCCCACATATACCAAAGAATAAAGATGGATGAAAAATAAATGATGACTTTGAGGCAAAAACTAAAAAAATCAGGAGATTTCACATAAAGTATCAGTCTTCTGGATTCCCTTGGCAAAACCTAAATCTGGCAACAGAGCCACATTCTGCCTGGCATCTTTCTCTGGATCTGAGTCACAGCTGTCCTGGCAGGGTAGGGGGGGTGCGATGCCAGAACATCCCATCCATGTCCCTTTGACCTTAGAGCATCTCACGTGTGACCCATTTTGTCAATTTACCACACATACCTGACCCCTGTAGACCCATGAGCTTGAGACTCCCTGCCCCCAAACCAGCGAACCCCCAAAGTAGAAACTAAATGTTGATTCTGCTCAGTCCCAGTTGCCTACCTTGGACTTGGGAACCTCATTTGACCTCTCTCAGTTAACTTCAGGGCCAGCTGTGCCCATGGATTCATCTGAGGGAGCAGCTAAAGTTATGTAAGGACAGCCACAGCTCAGAACATGACAATGATTCATATCGAAAAGGATGGAAAAGACCAAACAGCTCATATTGTGTCCCTTGATCTGCATATGGATGATTCATCTGTGATGACTTTTACATGGCCACAGCAGCCAAGGGAAAAAGGCAGAGTGAACAGAGGGAGTGGCTGATTCCTCTCCTGGAATAAAAAAGCACCCCTTTACCTCCTCTGTGTGCAAGGCTGGGCGGATTAGAAGGCATATCACACCTCAGAACTCAAAGCCTAAAGCCATCAAGAAAACAGTTAAATCTTGCTTGCTTCTAATGCTAAAGTTGACTTCCTTTCCTTTCATTGGATCAAAGCACCCTAGGCTGCCTAGAATCAAGGCAATATGATTAAAAAAAAAAAACTAAGAGCAAAGGTTTAGAATTCTGACAGTCCAAGATTGGTCCATCCATGGGAATTTGGGTAAGTGCCTTCACTTCCTATAGTCTTATGTTCCTCATCTATGCTGTTGTTTAGTTGCCACGTCATGTCTGACTCTTTAAGATCCTGTGGACTGCAGAGCGCCAGGCTTCCCTGTCCTTCATTATCTCCCGGAGTTTGCTGAAACTCATGTCACTTGAGTTGGTGATGCTATAAAATAGGTTTAATATTTGTTTTTATTTTTTCATGTTACTCTGAAGATGGAGGTGATGCACAGAAAGCAGCAAGAGCAAAGCCCAGTACATAGTAAGTGCTCAGTAAATGTTAGTGGTGGTTAAGAAAGCAGATAAAAGGATTACTCATGAGTATCTACCTAGCAACACTACAGAGAACCGGTCGCCAACCTGCAGTATCTTTGTGTTTGGAATGACTCCTTTTGTGCTTATTCCAAATCTCTTAGCTAACATGGAGTCTTCAGTTTCATGTAGGTGAGAACATACAGTGTGCAGGATATTATGTTTCTCTCTCTCAATGGCAAAGCAAAGGTGTAGTGAGACTATAATTATGAAATCAAAGGCAGTAGATATTCACTGAGGTCTTTCAATACTCCAATCACTGGGGTAGGTGGTGGGAAAAAGGAATAACTGCACTGCCTTTGTCCTCGAGCAACAAAATAACTAGCTGGGGAGAAGATTCAATAGACACATGACAACAGCAGTCTGTGACCAGTTTTCCACTTCTACATCGTCTGCGCAAGGCACAGACCATCCCCGGTGGTGCTTAGCGATGGGAGGAGAGGGATGCTAGCAGAACCTGCTGAGACAGCCTTTGTTATACACCCAGGATCCAATCACTTCCCCAACCCCGTGGCTCTCAACCAGCATCTCAGCTTGGTAGCAGAAGGAGTGCTTCTGTCTTTGAGTGGGTCAAGGCCAAGGATGTTGTTCAACATTTTACAGTGTACAGCAGAGCCCTCTGCAACCACAAAGCATGTGGCTTAAAATGTATAAATAGTGCTGCCATAGCCATTCCTACATGGATGCCTGTAAACACCTTCATCTTAGATACTCTGATCTTCTCTTTTCCCCAGAGGATGCAGGATGTTGCTGTTGTTAGTCACTAAGTCATGTCTGACTCTTAGGGACCCCATGGACTACAGCCCGCTAAGCTCCTCTGCTCATGGGATTTCCCAGGAAAGACTACTGGAGTGTATAGGCATTCCCTTCTCCAGGGATCCAGGGATCAAACCTGTGTCTCCTGCATGGGCAGGCAGATTCTTCACCACTGATCAACCAGGGAGACTTTGTGGCAAGGAAAGATGGTCTCTCAGAGTTGAGAAGGAATGAAGCCTGCCTACACCTAGATGTTAGCCCAGTGCAACTGATTTCAGACTTCTGGTCCCCAGAACTGTAACAGAATACATTTATGGCTTTTTTTTTTAAGCCACTAAATTTGCAATAATTTGTCACAGCTGCAATAGAAAACTAACGGAGCACCTTCAGTGCAAACAGTGGTTCAACAAGCCCTTGAAAAATGCATGTCCACCCCTCTGTTCAAACCACTTGATGGTTTTTGCCATTATTTTTAGGCAAAAAACTCACTTATATAGGCTCTGTGACCCTTTATGGTATGAGCTGCCATTTCTTTTGATTTTATTTCTTTTCTTGTAAAATCTCTTCTTCAATGAAAGATTTCAATCATATTCAAATGTAGCTTTTTAAAAAATTTGAAACCAAAAAAAAAAAAAAAGGAGGTTGTCGAGGTGGGCCTGAACCTATCACATGAACCCTTTAAATTTGGGTCTGAAGGTCAGAATCAGGGAAGAAAAAGATGTGATATGTGGGGCATGCGATGCAAGAGATATTCACAAATCTGGCTTTGAAGATGTTTATACTGAATAGAAAATATTTATGCATATTGACTTTAGTTCTATGTACACTCACAATAACTTTAGCTTTGGATAGAATTTTTTTTTTAAATTTTCTTTTTGTTTTCCCCATCATACCTCTTTTATTTATATTTATTTTCATCAATCTTTTTTTATTCTTTGGCCTGTGTGGGCCTCCTATTGCAGTGGCCTCTCTCGCTGCAGAGCACTGGCTCTGGGCACATGTGCTCTAGAGTGCTGGCTTGTAATTGGACACACCAGTCCAGCTCCTCCACTGCACGTGGGATCTGCCTGGGTCAGGGACCCAATTGGTGTCCCTTGCACTGCAAGGCGGACTCTTTACCCACTGGACCACCAGGGAAGCCCTAGAATGTTTTATTTAAGTCACAGGAGAACTGAAACACTCAGATGCGTGTTGGAGCTGAGGTTGTGTCTAAAATCCCACAGTTTGTGAGTGCCAGAGATGGGACTGGAAGGATTCTTCACCACTGATCAACCAGGGAGACTTTGTGGCAAGGAAAGATGGTCTCTCAGAGTTGAGAAGGAATGAAGCCTGCCTACACCTAGATGTTAGCCCAGTGCAACTGATTTCAGACTTCTGGTCCCCAGAACTGTAACAGAATACATTTATGGCTTTTTTTTTTAAGCCACTAAATTTGCAATAATTTGTCACAGCTGCAATAGAAAACTAACGGAGCACCTTCAGTGCAAACAGTGGTTCAACAAGCCCTTGAAAAATGCATGTCCACCCCTCTGTTCAAACCACTTGATGGTTTTTGCCATTATTTTTAGGCAAAAAACTCACTTATATAGGCTCTGTGACCCTTTATGGTATGAGCTGCCATTTCTTTTGATTTTATTTCTTTTCTTGTAAAATCTCTTCTTCAATGAAAGATTTCAATCATATTCAAATGTAGCTTTTTAAAAAATTTGAAACCAAAAAAAAAAAAAAAGGAGGTTGTCGAGGTGGGCCTGAACCTATCACATGAACCCTTTAAATTTGGGTCTGAAGGTCAGAATCAGGGAAGAAAAAGATGTGATATGTGGGGCATGCGATGCAAGAGATATTCACAAATCTGGCTTTGAAGATGTTTATACTGAATAGAAAATATTTATGCATATTGACTTTAGTTCTATGTACACTCACAATAACTTTAGCTTTGGATAGAATTTTTTTTTTAAATTTTCTTTTTGTTTTCCCCATCATACCTCTTTTATTTATATTTATTTTCATCAATCTTTTTTTATTCTTTGGCCTGTGTGGGCCTCCTATTGCAGTGGCCTCTCTCGCTGCAGAGCACTGGCTCTGGGCACATGTGCTCTAGAGTGCTGGCTTGTAATTGGACACACCAGTCCAGCTCCTCCACTGCACGTGGGATCTGCCTGGGTCAGGGACCCAATTGGTGCCCCTTGCACCGCAAGGTGGACTCTTTACCCACTGGACCACCAGGGAAGCCCTAGAATGTTTTATTTAAGTCACAGGAGAACTGAAACACTCAGATGCGTGTTGGAGCTGAGGTTGTGTCTAAAATCCCACAGTTTGTGAGTGCCAGAGATGGGACTGGAACAGAGTTCTGAGGAAGTATGTGCTGGCAGCTGATTATTTCTTGTGACTTTCAGCAGTGGAGACATAGAATCATTTATATGCCCAAAGTTATTAGATATATTTCAAAATCAGCTGCCAGTATATTTAAATTCAAGCTCTGAGACCTTTAAGGAAATGGAATGGTATTGACTCCCAAAGCTGGAACCAGAGTCAGGATCAACTAGGCCAGGTCAGTTCCCAGCCTTTTTGGGGGTGCTGGTGGTTTAGTCACTAAGTCATGTCTGACTCTTGACACCCCATGCACTGTAGCCCACTAGGCGCCTCTGCCTATGGAATTTCCCAGGCAAGACAACTGGATTAAGTTGCCATTTCCTTCTCTAGGGGACCTTCCCAACCCAGGAATTGAATCTGGGTTTCCTCCATTGCAGGCAGGTTCTTTACTAACCGAGCAACAGCGAAGCTTCCTAACCTTTTAGCCATGGGCAAGTCTTAAAACTCCTCTGAGCTTAATTATCACAAATGTAAAATGAGGGATTTGGACTGAAAATTTTTCAACGTGCCTTACAGCTCTGAAATAGCAAAAATAAGAAAGGTAAAACCATAGAAGTCCCTCCATATCCTTCAACTTAACCAAATGCCACATTAGACTTAGCTCAGGAATCTGCGGTCTTAGGCAAGTCACTTACCACTCCAAGTCTCTGTTTCCCTATCTGCAAAATGGGAATAATGCTCATATCTAGTTCCTAGAGTATTCTTTTGTTTTCCACATCTTTTTTTTTTTTCTTTTTTTTGGCCTGTGTGGGCCTCCTATTGCAGTGGCCTCTCTCGCTGCAGAGCACTGGCTCTGGGCACATGTGCTCTAGAGTGCTGGCTTGTAATTGGACACACCAGTCCAGCTCCTCCACTGCACGTGGGATCTGCCTGGGTCAGGGACCCAATTGGTGCCCCTTGCACCGCAAGGTGGACTCTTTACCCACTGGACCACCAGGGAAGCCCTAGAATGTTTTATTTAAGTCACAGGAGAACTGAAACACTCAGATGCGTGTTGGAGCTGAGGTTGTGTCTAAAATCCCACAGTTTGTGAGTGCCAGAGATGGGACTGGAACAGAGTTCTGAGGAAGTATGTGCTGGCAGCTGATTATTTCTTGTGACTTTCAGCAGTGGAGACATAGAATCATTTATATGCCCAAAGTTATTAGATATATTTCAAAATCAGCTGCCAGTATATTTAAATTCAAGCTCTGAGACCTTTAAGGAAATGGAATGGTATTGACTCCCAAAGCTGGAACCAGAGTCAGGATCAACTAGGCCAGGTCAGTTCCCAGCCTTTTGGTGGTGCTGGTGGTTTAGTCACTAAGTCATGTCTGACTCTTGACACCCCATGCACTGTAGCCCACTAGGCGCCTCTGCCTATGGAATTTCCCAGGCAAGACAACTGGATTAAGTTGCCATTTCCTTCTCTAGGGGACCTTCCCAACCCAGGAATTGAATCTGGGTTTCCTCCATTGCAGGCAGGTTCTTTACTAACCGAGCAACAGCGAAGCTTCCTAACCTTTTAGCCATGGGCAAGTCTTAAAACTCCTCTGAGCTTAATTATCACAAATGTAAAATGAGGGATTTGGACTGAAAATTTTTCAACGTGCCTTACAGCTCTGAAATAGCAAAAATAAGAAAGGTAAAACCATAGAAGTCCCTCCATATCCTTCAACTTAACCAAATGCCACATTAGACTTAGCTCAGGAATCTGCGGTCTTAGGCAAGTCACTTACCACTCCAAGTCTCTGTTTCCCTATCTGCAAAATGGGAATAATGCTCATATCTAGTTCCTAGAGTATTCTGAGGACTCAGGATCATAACGTGTATCAGACACTAGGAGAGCTTCTAGCTCCTGAGAGATACTCAATCCATGAATCCCATTGTCCATCTTGTCTCCTGTCCTTACATTGGAAAACAAAGGGAAGCATCTGTCTAGGCACACAAAAATGTAATGAACTGAATCATCACTCATTTCTTAATAGGGTACACAGACACTGGCGGGGCTTCCCAAGAAGCCAGAGCCCTGAAAATACAGACAATACTTTTGTGCTTCTCAAAGGGAGTCCATCACTGGTATTTGCTACTCTAGAGAACTTCTGGCTTTGTCTTGTTTTTTCAGCGGCTACGTCATGTCTGACTCTTTGGGACTCTATGAACTGCAGTGCACTAGGCTTCCTTGTGCTTCACTGTCTCCTGGAGTTTGTTCAAACTCATGTGCATAGAGTTGATGATGCCATCCAGTCGTCTCATCCTCTGTCGCCCCTCTCTCCTCCTGCCCTCAATCTTTCCCAGCATCCTTTCCAACAAATCAGCTCTTTTCATCAGGTGGCCAAAGGAACAGAGCTTCACCTTCAGCATCAGCACTTCCAATGAATATTCAGAGTTGATTTCCTTTAGGATTGACTGGTTTGACCTTTCTGTCTCACGTGAACGATAAAAGTTCTTTGGATATCATTTTCAAGAGAAAGAATTCCATGCTTGAAAATGGGATCGTTTTGCAGAACCATGAAACAATTTTTGACCAGAGAGAAATTATGTTGCCTGCTGGGTCACAGCCTTGCTACATTGAGCTTACCTGCTTCCAAGCAGATGGACTAACTTCTGCTATAAACCTGGTACCAGGTTTCCGAGCGTTTTTTTTCCTCCATTGCAGGCAGGTTCTTTACTAACCGAGCAACAGCGAAGCTTCCTAACCTTTTAGCCATGGGCAAGTCTTAAAACTCCTCTGAGCTTAATTATCACAAATGTAAAATGAGGGATTTGGACTGAAAATTTTTCAACGTGCCTTACAGCTCTGAAATAGCAAAAATAAGAAAGGTAAAACCATAGAAGTCCCTCCATATCCTTCAACTTAACCAAATGCCACATTAGACTTAGCTCAGGAATCTGCGGTCTTAGGCAAGTCACTTACCACTCCAAGTCTCTGTTTCCCTATCTGCAAAATGGGAATAATGCTCATATCTAGTTCCTAGAGTATTCTGAGGACTCAGGATCATAACGTGTATCAGACACTAGGAGAGCTTCTAGCTCCTGAGAGATACTCAATCCATGAATCCCATTGTCCATCTTGTCTCCTGTCCTTACATTGGAAAACAAAGGGAAGCATCTGTCTAGGCACACAAAAATGTAATGAACTGAATCATCACTCATTTCTTAATAGGGTACACAGACACTGGCGGGGCTTCCCAAGAAGCCAGAGCCCTGAAAATACAGACAATACTTTTGTGCTTCTCAAAGGGAGTCCATCACTGGTATTTGCTACTCTAGAGAACTTCTGGCTTTGTCTTGTTTTTTCAGCGGCTACGTCATGTCTGACTCTTTGGGACTCTATGAACTGCAGTGCACTAGGCTTCCTTGTGCTTCACTGTCTCCTGGAGTTTGTTCAAACTCATGTGCATAGAGTTGATGATGCCATCCAGTCGTCTCATCCTCTGTCGCCCCTCTCTCCTCCTGCCCTCAATCTTTCCCAGCATCCTTTCCAACAAATCAGCTCTTTTCATCAGGTGGCCAAAGGAACAGAGCTTCACCTTCAGCATCAGCACTTCCAATGAATATTCAGAGTTGATTTCCTTTAGGATTGACTGGTTTGACCTTTCTGTCTCACGTGAACGATAAAAGTTCTTTGGATATCATTTTCAAGAGAAAGAATTCCATGCTTGAAAATGGGATCGTTTTGCAGAACCATGAAACAATTTTTGACCAGAGAGAAATTATGTTGCCTGCTGGGTCACAGCCTTGCTACATTGAGCTTACCTGCTTCCAAGCAGATGGACTAACTTCTGCTATAAACCTGGTATACCAGTTGCTTTGCCTTTGAGTCCTGTCAAACCATGTCTCCCCTTGCTGCTGGAGAAAATCATGTATGCTCAAAGGAACAGCCAATTAAAGGTCAGAAATTCAAATGTTTGTCTTCTCTGGCCCCTTATAAATGGGTGGCGGTCAGGGAGGAGCAGCCAAGCCTGCAAGAACATTTTGCAGAAACCAGAGACTACACTCCTCCATTTGAACTTGGTAACATTTAAATATCAAAAACTTTGTTTTCTAATGAGGAATGTATTGAAGGGGGAGAAATAAATTATATGCTTGATGGCGACTGAAGGTTGGGAAAATTAGGACCATTTCCCACGGTGTGAATATAGTGATTTCAGTTTGCAAGAGTAAATTAAACCTTTGGGAGGATTTGTCTTCCATTAAATTGAACAGCTAAACAGACACAGAAGATGGTAATGTCGCCACCAGGAAACCCCAAAGGTTACAAATAGAAAGAAAACATAGCTTTCGTTAAAAGACTCCTCCACTGCACACAACTACCTAAGAAACACAAAACTCCAAATGCCATGTTGAGGATCAATTTTTTTTTTTTAAATTAAAGATCATAATTCCATTGCTATACCATATGTTATTAATGTCTGTCAACATTGTTTAGCCAGCAACTGCTGACAGTTCCATATTTGCTATCTAAATACATCATAAATAAATCAGTAATGAACCGCTTTGGTAAACCTTCCGCGCTGATTGGAAATACAGATGGAATAAACAAACTCTGCTAAAAGTATATACAACTGTTTAATGTCAAAGACAAAGTCACACTGTTATTTGACAAAACAGAAGTGAAAACGGGGGTGGGGCTGAGGGGAGGAAAAAAATTACCGATTCAGAGGGAGAAGATAGTAGGAAGGAATGTAACTCCTGTGTTTAAACACACACAACTCAGAATTTACTGTGTAAAAAGAAGGCCCCGGGGGAAACAGGACATGGGAAAGCAGGAGCTGAACTGTCTATTCCTGGCTCCCTGCCAGTGGGTCACTGTGTATCAGTTTAGACAATTTATTTAAATTTGCCATTACAATCTAGAAAATATGTATCAACCAAATACCAGTTGGCAAAGATGTGAGCCACTCAGTCGAATACATTAGAATGACCTGGAATTCCACCATAGAGTGCTGGTCCCTATGGTGGATGAACAGGCGTGCTTTTCTGTCGGCTTGTTTTTCAAAGGTGGGTCATTTGGCATTTTGAATGCCTCAAAGCCAGACATCCTAAAATCAGGTATCGTACCAATAGGGCTATGTTCAAGCAGAGGTAGACACACGATTTCAATTTAACTGCACTTTTTTTTTTCCTTTTAAAAATCTTCCTTCAAATCAGAGGTCAAGGTCAGCACACCATCATTAGTCCTTCTAGCTTTATAGCCAAGGTGGCATTCTAATTAAGAACTTCACTGGGTGGTGTATTCAAATTTGTGGAAAGCATATTTTAACAGCAAATTCTCTAGGCCTCCCGGATGTTATCTCTGGGTCTAAATATGACCTGGAGACACTGTATTCCAGGGACAAGCAACATGGAGAAAGAATTCCTCCTGTTCAGCTACAGGGATAGGGATGCTCTTAAACTTGTCTGAAAATCCCACGAGCTGAACAGCCCTGTTCCTCCTTGTGGGCTGGAAACGTCTTTTGATCAGAGGCGTACGAAATCCACAAAGTGTTAACAGAAGACGTCGTATTGACGGGATTTGAAGAGAAGAAGCTGACTTCACGATGGAGACCCCACAGAAGTCCTTTCTGTAACTGGCTGCAAGTAGGAGAACAGGTCAGCCTCCTTGTTATGCCTTTTGCAGTAAACCTTCCGCTGATGGAATAAGATCAAACTCTGCTAAAAGTATATACAACTGTTTAATGTCAAAGACAAAGTCACACTGTTATTTGACAAAACAGAAGTGAAAACGGGGGTGGGGCTGAGGGGAGGAAAAAAATTACCGATTCAGAGGGAGAAGATAGTAGGAAGGAATGTAACTCCTGTGTTTAAACACACACAACTCAGAATTTACTGTGTAAAAAGAAGGCCCCGGGGGAAACAGGACATGGGAAAGCAGGAGCTGAACTGTCTATTCCTGGCTCCCTGCCAGTGGGTCACTGTGTATCAGTTTAGACAATTTATTTAAATTTGCCATTACAATCTAGAAAATATGTATCAACCAAATACCAGTTGGCAAAGATGTGAGCCACTCAGTCGAATACATTAGAATGACCTGGAATTCCACCATAGAGTGCTGGTCCCTATGGTGGATGAACAGGCGTGCTTTTCTGTCGGCTTGTTTTTCAAAGGTGGGTCATTTGGCATTTTGAATGCCTCAAAGCCAGACATCCTAAAATCAGGTATCGTACCAATAGGGCTATGTTCAAGCAGAGGTAGACACACGATTTCAATTTAACTGCACTTTTTTTTTTCCTTTTAAAAATCTTCCTTCAAATCAGAGGTCAAGGTCAGCACACCATCATTAGTCCTTCTAGCTTTATAGCCAAGGTGGCATTCTAATTAAGAACTTCACTGGGTGGTGTATTCAAATTTGTGGAAAGCATATTTTAACAGCAAATTCTCTAGGCCTCCCGGATGTTATCTCTGGGTCTAAATATGACCTGGAGACACTGTATTCCAGGGACAAGCAACATGGAGAAAGAATTCCTCCTGTTCAGCTACAGGGATAGGGATGCTCTTAAACTTGTCTGAAAATCCCACGAGCTGAACAGCCCTGTTCCTCCTTGTGGGCTGGAAACGTCTTTTGATCAGAGGCGTAACGAAATCCACAAAGTGTTAACAGAAGACGTCGTATTGACGGGATTTGAAGAGAAGAAGCTGACTTCACGATGGAGACCCCACAGAAGTCCTTTCTGTAACTGGCTGCAAGTAGGAGAACAGGTCAGCCTCCTTGTTATGCCTTAGCAGCAGGCCATCCGCTGCTCTCAGCACAAAAAAATAAAATACATCATTCTGAATGGGCACATTAATCTGCAGCCGCCCCATTTCTAAGTCACCTGTAGTTAGGTCTACAGACACTGTGTATACCATATAAATCTGATATCTGAGCAGGGAGGTGGGCAGGAGGAGAAGGGGTTCTCAGTGAAATACTAGTTCGGCAAGGGTTTACCTGCCTTCCAAGGCTGTTAGGAGGATTAATGGCTTCTGGGTCATTTAAAGTTTGAAAAGATCCTTGTGCTCTTTCCAAGAAAGATAAAATAGTAAGACTAGCCATTTTGTATGCTAGAAAGGGAACACAGTGGTAGAGAAGGGGCTCTTGAGGACCACCATCCGGGTGCATGGAGGTGCGTTAACCATTTGGGTTCAACAGGCCTGAGTTTTTGTCAAGATGAAGACAATGAGCATATTTAATCGCTGTGTTTGAAAACATCCAGGCCCCACGCCCCTCACACACCATCGGAGGAAGGGTGTATATGAAAAGCAAGGAGGGTAGTTCTGCTCGGATAACGAACGTTCATATTTTACAATCTTTCACTTTATTTACCTATCTATCTTTCGCCAATTTATTTGTTGTTTTCATCAGCTTACCCAGGCAAAACAGAGCGATGCATAATTCAGGAATAAAATTGCTATCAACTGACTGCGGGCTCTAAACGAATGGATCCCAAACATATATTTTTCATTAATGACCCTCGATTGCTAGCTGCAGGCTTCCTACAGGGCAGCATCCCCATCTGTTTCGAGCCCCCTGTCTGGAATCTTGCCCTTGTCCAGTGTTCTCTGTCTCAAAGGCTTGAGAGACTGTGTCTGGCCATTGGCAGGGACCAGTGGGAAGGGCTTATCCGACTCTACAGAAAGTCCTCCTTCTCTGTCTACAAATCCCAGTCTTCCACCTCACCCTATGCCGTCACTCCCCACCTTCCCAAGTGTGCGAAGGGGACAGAGAACTAGGGAGCTACGGAGCTCAGAAAAAAAGGAGGAGGAGGAGGAGGAGGAGAGGGCTGTTAATTTACAAAGCCTGAAATAGCAGCTGCTAATGGGTCTTTGCGCTCATTCTATAATCTTTGCAAGGTCACAATCAGAACTAGCCTGTGATTGATTCCAAAGGGAAACTCAGCACTTTACATCCATAATGGACATTGCAGAGGGGGATAAAACTTGCTCAGGAATTAGTACATCTCTCAACTGACCAAGTGGGTGAGTGTCTCATCCTGCCTGGGCCGGGTGGCCCGGGGCCAGGCGTTACCCAGCTCTTAATAATTATCGTCTAAGGCCAAACAATTAATGCCAGCGGTTCCTGCCCCCCATCCCCCATATATTGCCAAGAGGGGACCCCTCAACTGCTCTCTCACAAAGTTTCCTTCTTGAAGAGCAGCCCTGAAGCACACCTCTAAAGGGTTAAGGAGAATGAGTGACAACCTTTCGGCATGATTTACAACGTGGAGCCCTGTAGTGAAACCAGGACTTGATGGATGATGCTGAAAGTCGGAGACTAACCATAAATCATGTCTTTGAATCACTGACAAAGATAAAGGAGAGAAAGAAAAAGCAGTGGCATTGACATTCACTCTCCCAATAATGTACATTGACTAGTTACAATGCGGAGCCTTAATTAAAAAAAGCCAACTCGAGATATTCACCTCAGTGGGGAGAGCTTACCTCTTGGGAGGCTGCTCTCTGAGATTACAAATCAGGGTGGGAGCCTCTTTTAAGAAGGTCATTGCCACTGGCAGAAGACTTTCGACAGAAACAACACTAAGCTCCCAACAAAACAAAGAAAACATACCCAAAAAGGAAAGGAAGCAAATGGGCTTAAGGCACCTGGTCAAGAACCCTGCCATTGTGCTCATGGAAGACTGTCACTGGAAGTGGAGAATAGAGAGAGGAAATCAACTGAATACAGGCCAACAGCCTGTATTTTTCATCTGGAAAACACCCAGCTCAGATAAATGAACCATCAGCGGTGACCAGAAGGCACACATAGGTCAAGCAATATAACTTGTGTTCTGAAGTCAGATTTCCGAGTGGGAGGCAAAGGAGATGCCCACCAAATCATCTGTGTTGTCTTTTTCCTTCTTTTTTTTTTTTTTTTTACAAGTGAACCCAAGGGCTCCTTCTTCAGGTTTCTTTTATTCAATTCAACATGGGTTCTCTCTTAGCTGAAGAAGAGACCTCCTTTTCGGCAGGGGGTGGACCAAGAAGTGTCTATCTGGGCCGGGAAACTCAGCACTTTACATCCATAATGGACATTGCAGAGGGATAAAACTTGCTCAGGAATTAGTACATCTCTCAACTGACCAAGTGGGTGAGTGTCTCATCCTGCCTGGGCCGGGTGGCCCGGGCCAGGCGTTACCCAGCTCTTAATAATTATCGTCTAAGGCCAAACAATTAATGCCAGCGGTTCCTGCCCCCCATCCCCCATATATTGCCAAGAGGGGACCCCTCAACTGCTCTCTCACAAAGTTTCCTTCTTGAAGAGCAGCCCTGAAGCACACCTCTAAAGGGTTAAGGAGAATGAGTGACAACCTTTCGGCATGATTTACAACGTGGAGCCCTGTAGTGAAACCAGGACTTGATGGATGATGCTGAAAGTCGGAGACTAACCATAAATCATGTCTTTGAATCACTGACAAAGATAAAGGAGAGAAAGAAAAAGCAGTGGCATTGACATTCACTCTCCCAATAATGTACATTGACTAGTTACAATGCGGAGCCTTAATTAAAAAAAGCCAACTCGAGATATTCACCTCAGTGGGGAGAGCTTACCTCTTGGGAGGCTGCTCTCTGAGATTACAAATCAGGGTGGGAGCCTCTTTTAAGAAGGTCATTGCCACTGGCAGAAGACTTTCGACAGAAACAACACTAAGCTCCCAACAAAACAAAGAAAACATACCCAAAAAGGAAAGGAAGCAAATGGGCTTAAGGCACCTGGTCAAGAACCCTGCCATTGTGCTCATGGAAGACTGTCACTGGAAGTGGAGAATAGAGAGAGGAAATCAACTGAATACAGGCCAACAGCCTGTATTTTTCATCTGGAAAACACCCAGCTCAGATAAATGAACCATCAGCGGTGACCAGAAGGCACACATAGGTCAAGCAATATAACTTGTGTTCTGAAGTCAGATTTCCGAGTGGGAGGCAAAGGAGATGCCCACCAAATCATCTGTGTTGTCTTTTTCCTTCTTTTTTTTTTTTTTTTTACAAGTGAACCCAAGGGCTCCTTCTTCAGGTTTCTTTTATTCAATTCAACATGGGTTCTCTCTTAGCTGAAGAAGAGACCTCCTTTTCGGCAGGGGGTGGACCAAGAAGTGTGGGATGTGCTTCCTTAATCCTTCAAGAAATATTCACTGTGCACCCATGAGGTTCTAGAATATTCCAAAGTCATGAGCCCTAGAAAAGAAAGGGTGGGTGCCTATATTAATTTACCCACTAACAACATTTATTTAATATCAACTATGCTTTAGCTATGCTTTGTCATTGGTTAGATCGTGTGGGATATGGTGATGAAGGAGCTAGATCCGGTCCTAGTCCTCAATTAGATGGAGGCAGAACACACATGGAGGAGATAACACATATGATGAGGGTTATAAACAGGGGTGTGCTGAAGGGTGAGGAAGCACACAAGGCTTGGATGCCTGGGACAGGGTGCACCAAGGATGAACAATCTTGTCCCAACTGGGCTGTGAACGGCCCTGTGTTTGGAGCCGTTGTGAGTCCAGGAAAAGCAGAGAAGACAACGAAAGTAGGAAGGAGAAGATTGGAGTGTTTTCTCATTTCTCTCTAAATCTCTGGGAATTGACATGAGATTCTATTCTGAACGACGGGAACCAGGTGCAGTATTTTTTTTTTTAAGTCTGTTTAAAAAACCCTTTACCCCAAGGAAGAATGTTTTTCATGGTTCTGTACAGACCACGCCATACCTTACTCTGGTGTGGAGTCTTTATACAACCCCGTGGACACACTGAGGACACAGGTGAACTCACTGTCCTCCTTGTCATCTGCCATCTGGTCCAGCATCTCTGCCTGCAGGCAAAGGTTCTAGGAGATTCCTACATTCAACTTTCCGATGGCACCTAAGCATCCATAGTGTACAACATATCTCAACCTTAGGAGTCTTTCTTCCAGTTCTGAGAGCAACAGTCCTTCTCAGCAAGACCCCCAGCCAAAATGATGGAAAGACTGAAAAAAAAATCACCAGTTTCAAAATTCAGTTGTGCGAAAAGAGCCCAGACTTTCTTCTGGTCTGAGCTTTGCCAGTAACGAGTTGGGCGCCTCTAGGTAAGTCACTCACCTCCCACACTTCCATTTTATCCTCTCCATCAGGACCTTCTACAGAGGAGGAAGGCTCCTGGTCTTTATAGCCTGTCCTGTCCCCCTTTCATGGAACAGCTGTCCCATTTTTTTCAGTCTTTCCAATTTGTCTCTGATTTTGTGTTGACTTTAAAGTTGAAAAAACCTCATTGATTTCCCAGGTCCCAGGCACCCACTGGGAATTCCCCTCCTAACACCTTTCTCCCTTGCCCTCATTCTCCAGTCACCCACTGTTCACTCTGTGCCACACCCTGAGCCAGAGCAGGCAATATAATACACAATGGAGAAGGTCACTGTCCTTTGGAAGCCTTCTTGTCTGACATACACAAATCACGTTTTCTAACTGGGGCAGGGTTAGAATATCGATCCTTAAATGGTCCATGATGTTGCCCAGTCTATCTGGCAGAGACATTGAAAAGCAACCTCTGGCCACTTCTGAGCTGTGTGACTTTGAAAAAGTTGCTCAACCACTCTGAGCTTCCGGTTCCCCCTCCTTAAGACTAAGCTAACAACAGTATTGACTTTAGGGTTGTTTTGCACGTAAAGTTCTTCAAGCACTGGTTCGTCCATGGAAAGATCTCACAAAATCACCGCTGATATTGTGATATTGTAATGTTTACTTTTTGAATCTTATTCATTTTGAGTTACTGAGATGGGAATTAAAGCAAAATAAAAACAGAAACCCAAGTCCTGTTCTCTCAAGTGAGAAGGAAGAAAAGAAATGAAGAAGGTGAAGGCTCATCAATGTAGAAACAATTGCACTAAATGGGCCTGCTGGCATGTATATATATTTCTCCCTAGCACGTGTCATCTCTTTGTATCGATGTCAGACTTCTCTACAGTACATCCTGTTCAGACCTTGGCAGGTCCTAAGGTTCAATCACTGTTAGCAACAAGTGATAAGACAAAGGAAAGAAGGACTCAAAAATGAAGGTACCTCGTTTAGAACATTCCCTTAATGATCATTGATGGGACTCGTTTAGAGGCAGATGTTGCTTGATTGAGGTTGACCATGAAAATTCTTAAAACTCTCCTATATTGGCTATACATAGTTAGAGAAAATGTACATAGCTAATTAGTTGCCATCTACAATACATTACCGGGCCTACCCAGGTGGCGCTAGTGGGAAAGAACCCACCTGTCAGGGCAGGGGACATAAAAGATGAGGGTTGGATCCCTGGGTTGGGAAGATCCCCTGAAGGAGGAAAGGGCAACCCATTCCAGTATTCTTGACTGATGAATCCCATGGACAGAGAAGCCTGGTGCGCTACAGTCCATAGGGTTGCAAACAGCTGGACGCGATTAAAGTGACTCAGGACGGACAGATGAAATAATACACATAAATATGACACATATGATATGTAGCATTTTATATGTACCATGTAGCCATATATGTGTGTGTGTGTGCAGGTGTGTGTGTAACACGTAACAAACCCGCAGTGGCCAATGAACCATGAACTTATAAAGTAAGGGTTTTCTTGGGAACACCTAGGAATGCAGCTAACCTCTGTGCTCCCTGTACCACCAGGAGCATTAGCCACCATCCCTGCCATCACTTAGCAGAAATAAACAGAAATAGTTAACCATTCATGACCCATCATATTAATTTGAAGAGGAAAGTATACACAAGGACTCCTGTGCCATCAATGAAAACATACCAACGTTTTTTCCTTGTGGGGGCTCCGTAGAATGTCACCCCTACTTAAGATAATGCCCACTTTTTTATTGAGGCAGAAGAGTCGGTGGGGTTTATCACTGGGAGACATGGGGGCTTGGAATGTAGTGTTCGGGTGCCTTGCCGCTTTTATGTTGGTTTTGAACTTCACATACATTAAAACTGCATCATCTATCAATCTTACAGTTACTTGTCACTTACGAAAATCTACTGAGTATTGTTTTCATCTTGCCTTACAACAAGCGCATGAAGCCTCATGAATACTGAATAGTGCTGGAAATACAGCACATCTTTTATTTTAAAGGTCTCGACAGTTTGGAATGGCAGGATTTCCTTGTTGAAAGCAGCACCTCGGCACACCGATTGGGGCTTTCTTCCCATTTTCCGTTCTGCCCAGGAGTGTGAGGCAGCATCACCTCACATCATTAGTATGACTAGAGAGGTCCTGCTGTTGCCACTGCCACTTACCGGTACATAGGCTAATTAGTTGCCATCTACAATACATTACCGGGCCTACCCAGGTGGCGCTAGTGGGAAAGAACCCACCTGTCAGGGCAGGGGACATAAAAGATGAGGGTTGGATCCCTGGGTTGGGAAGATCCCCTGAAGGAGGAAAGGGCAACCCATTCCAGTATTCTTGACTGATGAATCCCATGGACAGAGAAGCCTGGTGCGCTACAGTCCATAGGGTTGCAAACAGCTGGACGCGATTAAAGTGACTCAGGACGGACAGATGAAATAATACACATAAATATGACACATATGATATGTAGCATTTTATATGTACCATGTAGCCATATATGTGTGTGTGTGTGCAGGTGTGTGTGTAACACGTAACAAACCCGCAGTGGCCAATGAACCATGAACTTATAAAGTAAGGGTTTTCTTGGGAACACCTAGGAATGCAGCTAACCTCTGTGCTCCCTGTACCACCAGGAGCATTAGCCACCATCCCTGCCATCACTTAGCAGAAATAAACAGAAATAGTTAACCATTCATGACCCATCATATTAATTTGAAGAGGAAAGTATACACAAGGACTCCTGTGCCATCAATGAAAACATACCAACGTTTTTTCCTTGTGGGGGCTCCGTAGAATGTCACCCCTACTTAAGATAATGCCCACTTTTTTATTGAGGCAGAAGAGTCGGTGGGGTTTATCACTGGGAGACATGGGGGCTTGGAATGTAGTGTTCGGGTGCCTTGCCGCTTTTATGTTGGTTTTGAACTTCACATACATTAAAACTGCATCATCTATCAATCTTACAGTTACTTGTCACTTACGAAAATCTACTGAGTATTGTTTTCATCTTGCCTTACAACAAGCCGCGAAGCCTCATGAATACTGAATAGTGCTGGAAATACAGCACATCTTTTATTTTTAAAGGTCTCGACAGTTTGGAATGGCAGGATTTCCTTGTTGAAAGCAGCACCTCGGCACACCGATTGGGGGCTTTCTTCCCCATTTTCCGTTCTGCCCAGGAGTGTGAGGCAGCATCACCTCACATCATTAGTATGACTAGAGAGGTCCTGCTGTTGCCACTGCCACTTCTTCATGTGTGAACTCTGTTGGTGTAAGTCATTAACGGGGGGCTGCTGGTTCAAGTGGGGCATTATTATTCAGATATCAGCTTACGAGGAAACCCCTGGCTGGGCAACCTCGTGAACCATTTTCCCAGCTTTCCTGGCATTTTATCCTCATCCTGATTTTAATTTAATGAAAGAGAGAGAGACAGAGAGATCTATACAGAAACACACACACACAGATAGGGACACAAAAAGAGAGAGACACTCGAGAAATTAACCAGGTGGTGATAGGTGTATTCTATTGTACTGGCTCTTGAAAGCTTCCTTTCTATCATGCATTTATTCTATAAATATTTCCTGAGCAGTTACTCTGTGCTGTGCAAGAAGGATATAGAGATTAAAAAGGGAGGGCTTCCCTGGTGGTCCAGTGGGTAAGGACACCGCCTTGCAGTGCAAGGGGCGCCGGTTCGATCCCTGGCCTGGGAAGATCCCACGCGCCACGGAGCGGCTGGACCGATATGTGTCCAATTACCAAGCCAGAGCTCTGGCGCGCATGTGCCCAGAGCCGGTGCTCTGCGACAACAGAGGCCACCGTGATGGGAGGCCAACACGGGCCAAAGAACAGAGATGGATGAAAAAATAGACAAATGAAAGACCAATGGAAGTGGCCCACCCGCCCCTTCCCTCCCCACTTCTGCCAAAAAGAAAAAAAAAAAAAAAAGGGAGTGGGCAACTATTCTCGTGTGGAAGTTACATTCTAGATGTAGGAGCTGCTGATGTGATGACAGTGAAATTAGGAAGAGCAACAGTGATTGTGTGCTCCGTTGCTTGGTTGTGCATGACTCTTTGCGACTCTTTGAACAGTAACCCACCAGGCTGCTCTGTCCATGGGATTTTTCCGGCAAGAATACTGGAGCGGGTTGCCATGCCCTCCTCCAGAGGATCTTCCTGACCCAGGGATCGAATCCGGCTCTCCTGTGTCTCCAGAATTGCAAGTGGATGCTTTACCCACTGAGCCATCAGGAAGGCCCAACGCTCACTACTGATCCTGATGGAATGCTTACTGTGTTCCAGCCATTCTTCCAAACATTTCATATTTGTCATAAACACTTCACCAACAATAATAGATTTCATTCTTTTCACGCCACTATAATGTACTTCCTGACCCAAGGATCAAACCTGAATTTTCTTCAAGGCAAGTAGATTCTTTACCATCTGAGTCATCAGGGAAGCCCACTATTATTATCATTTCCAAGTTCCTCATTTCACAGGTGAGGAAACTGAGGTATGGAAAGGAGACGTGGCCTTCCCCAGTCACAGAGTGAAGACGACGCAGCGCTGGGGTTTGAATCAAGGTTGTTTGGCTGAAGAATCTATCCTTTTTAATCACTATCCCTGCAGGAAGCAATAGATGAGATAACTTGGGATGCTGACAACTGAGATATAGAAAACAAAGCTAGATGGAGTGCAGGATCGGGACTAGCTGGGGTTGCGGGGGCACTCCCTGTAGCTCAGGGGTCAGGGAGGGTCACTCTGAGAAGGTGAGATCTAAGTTGAGTCACGACGCAGAAGGAGTCAAAGAAAGGCTGGATGGAAGGTCATTCCAGGCAGAGAAAACAACAGACTCAAAGGAGGAAACGAGTTTGAGGGGAATCTTTGAAGAAGAGAAAGAAAGAAATCTGAAGTAGCTGATGGGAAATTCATGCAAGAGGTAGCTGGAAGAGACATGACCAAGAGTAGCAGGGGCTGAGTCACAGAGTCTTGTAGGGTTCAGCAAAGTCTGCTCCTGGGGGCATTTATGAGAAGGGGACACATGTGCAGTTCTTATCATACGGATGTCTTTAACACACAAAACAGTCCTAGAGCTTTAGAACCTGAAGGAAACACAAGAACAATCCAGTTCAACCTGGACCAGTGAAGTTGTCCCATTTCGGGGGTAGGGGGTTAGGTGATGCCCTTTCTGGGACAGCCAGAAGCCCTGTCCATTTCAGGGAAGAACTTCCCATGCTTATTTTATGCCAGAAGGAGAAGCGAGGAACAGTACCCCCTAAGCCCCAGAACTGAAGCAAGGCCAGCAGGATGAGTCAAAGGAAGTCAGTGGGTCATCAACACTGGCGGTCCTGAGATCGTGTGCTGCATGCTAAACGTCCTCAGTCATGTCTGACCACATGGCCTGTAGCCCGTCAGCCTCCTCTGTCCATGGGATTCTCCAGGCAAGAATACTGGAGTGGGTTGCCATATCCTCCAGGAGATATGTGCCCACAAATGTGTTTTGCTTGAAGTGCTAGTATTTTGTAGTATTTTGAAAAGAGGTGAATCAGTTGCCAGTATTTACATATCATGGGTTTCCCTGGTGTCTTAGCAGTACAGAATCCACCTGCAATGCAGGAGCTGCACAAGACCCAGGTTCATTCCCTTGGTTGGAAAGATCCCCTAGAGAAGGAAACGGCAACCTATTGATGGCAACTCAGGATTCTTGCCTGGAGAATTCCATGGACGGAGGAGCCTGGTGGGCAACAGTCCACAGTGTCACACAGAGTAAGACACAAGTGAAGTGACTTAGCAAACACACACACACAAAGCATAAAGATATGGAAAATTTTCCAAAAGTTCATACTGAGAGTTTTCTCTCTTAAAAAACCATGGAAAAATCAAATGGTCTAGTAACACTGAGCCCTGTTCCTACATGACCATAGTCGGTCAAAGCTAAACATTTCCCTTTTTAATTAGAACATACATCCTACAGTTTAGCACCATCCACACCATGCCCTTTTACTCATATCTATTTGACTCATGTTGTCTATCTGATTTCTGCAGTCATTTAAGTTTTCTGAGTTTAAAGTAACCAGAACCTGATGTTCAACTATCTTTACTCTGGGAATCTCATAAAAACAGATGGATAGGGCTTCCCTGGTGGTCCAGTGGGTAAAGAGTCTGCCTTGCACTACAAGGGGCACCAGTTTGATTCCTGGACCGGGAAGATCCCACATGCCACGGAGTGGCTGGACCGGTGTGTCCAATTATGAGCCAGAGCTCTGGAGCACATGTGACCAGAGCCAGTGCTCTGCAATGAGGGAGGCCACTGCAATGGGAGGCCCGCACAGGCCAAAGAACAAAGATGGATGGAAATAAATAAATGAAAGACCAATAAAAGTGGCTAAAATTAAAAAATACCAGATGGATATATTTTTGTATGGAACTTTGTTAGTCCTTGATTTTATAATATTGAGAGTGAATTCTTTCTTTGTATTTGCACATCTCGTTGTAATTCCTGGCACACACAATAAATGACATGCAAATCCTTGTGTGACCTATTAAAAATGGCCTGAGCTGAGAACTTGCCAAAGATGGATGCTTTTGGGCAAATGATGGCAGCTCTTTCTAAACTTATCTTCTGCATCTGAAAAATGGGGATAATCCCATTTCCTTCATAGATACTATGAGGACAAAATGCACCAATGTATATAAATGCCTCACATACAGTAAGTGTATAATTTTAAAATACTAATACAAATATAGGACGTGGTGCTGATCAGGTTAGGCAACCAGTTCAGATATGTACTGCATTTACAAGAGTATAAATGTTTATGAATATGTATTTGCATATTGAGTGTGTATATAATGAATCTAGAAACCTGGATCTAATTATAAACATATTTGGACCTATTTCTTCTGTCGATTGGCACCAATCCTAACAAGGCTTGTGGACTTTTTTTTTGCCTCATGTGTACCTACATGTGTGCTCAGTCATATCTGACTCTTTTTGACCCCATGGACTATAGCCCACCAGGATTCTCTGTCCATGGGATTTTCCAGGCAAGAATACCAAAGTGGGTTTCCATTTCCTTCTCCAGAGGATCTTTCTGACCCAGGGATCGAATCTGCAATCTGCATCTCTAGCATCTCTTGCATTGGCAGGCAGATTCTTTACTACCGCCCCACCTGGGAAGTCCGTTTTTCTTTCCTTTTTTTTTTTTTTTTTTTTGGTCTCATCGTCATTATTTATTCTGCAAACCCTCTCTCTTGCCTAGCAAGAATACTTTATTAATTAAAAGTACTGCTATTGAGGAAGTATGGACTCACCAGTTGAAAAGCTTTGCTGTTCCCTGGGGTAGCAAAGTTAAGGACGTACTCTAAAAAGCGCAATTTCTTAGCATCCCAGCCTTGTATCCCTGCTTGAGTGTACATTTCACACTGAACATTGAAAACTTAGAGATCTTTTCTGAAAGCCAACAATGAGTGGACAGTCCTCCTAGCAGGAGCACAAATTCAGGTCAGGTCCTTCTCCAAACCTCCTTCCAGATTTAGAGCTGGGGGAATGCGCCTGCTGTGCCATTTAAGGAATGATCCACAGCCGCCCTTCCTCCCCGGTAAAGAAGGCAGAGAGAAATGACAGCCATTGCCACCATGCAAAGCTGCATTGAAATTGTGGGAACATTTGAGTTTTCATGAATTTTGAGAAGGGAACTGTGGATACAAAACCACTGCTATTTGTTCTGACAAACTGCCTGGTCTGATGGATTAAGCATCATGCTTACAACCCATGAATATCTTCAGGTGCAGAAACTGAGAGCCCCCCTTGACCTGCTTCAGGCCACATTTTCGAGGGTTCCAATGACATATAAAGAGAGCCATGCGACCGGAAGGTGGGTCACTTATCTAAAGGTGGCTAGACCTGTGGGAGCCTCACCACCAGGGATCAGGTCATACCACTGGCCTGGGTTAAGGGCAGCCACAGGTGACCTACTTCATATTTTCCATCCTTACATCTTTCCTTCAAATTGCTCCTTCTCAGAAGGGCTCTGTCTGGATAAAATTATTACTATCAAAAGCACATTTCCCCCTGCCTTCCCATCAGCATTTCCTGTCCTATCACCTTAAAAAAAAAAAAAAACAAAAAACAGAGCTGAGAACTTTTCAACCGAAAGCAGCCATGTGGAGCTTGAGTTGTTTCAGATTTACACAGGCCCTCTGCTAACATCCTGTCGGGTGCTAAAATCCCACAGCTGTTTTGCTAGGACCACCCGGCTCGCCATGAACCACATCTGACAAAATGATACTGCTCACTTCCAGAACCCATCACACAGTTATTCTTGGATAAAAGGTAAAGCAAATAGCTAGCCAGCAACTCACCGCTGCAGAAACAAAGCTCATCGAACCATTTATCAAAGCTCAAGACACGGGTTTGGTTTAAGCACAGACACCTCTCCCATTACGGCTCTAAACGATAACACGGTATTATATCAGAAATGACAAATGACACGGGGGGTCCTAACCTATATGCAATCGATGCCTGCTCAGAGGTAAGAACCAGCTTGAAAATATCGACAGAGGGAACAGGAATTCTCATAATACTGCAATGTTTTCTTGGTGTTGTGTTGGAACTGGAGGCCAAGGATCGTCATTTGGGTGTAACATTTTTTTTTTTTTTTCTACCAGGAGCTGCGTAGCCCCTGGTCATATGGTGAGTGTCAAATCATTATCGCTGTCCTGTATCTGTGCTATATTGGATTCTAAGAGGCTCAGGCCACGGAAATTGATTAGGTAGCTCCCTCTGCAGCTTAACACTCATTCTTAATACATACACACAAAGGCAAGGGCCCCTGGAACTACCAGCTTTTTGACAAATGGCTAAAGTGCAATGAGGGAGATGATGCCCCAGGGGTTTCCGTAGGTCTGGTCCCAAAATGTTGTTTTAAAACCCTTGTGTGCTTGCCCACACTCTGCCCCCCAAGGGGGCAGGCTTTCATGTTTAGATTGCAAAGAAGTGACCACCCCTAAGTGATGGATGAGAAAGGATTGCCAATGAGCCGCAACGTCCCTCCCCTGCGTGGTTGTCTTGAAGTGGATGCCAGACACAGAGTGACTTGGAAATGGGATGAAGGACTCTGAGCGAAGGTGTATGACAGTGAAGAGAGGTCATGCCTGTGGGAGGCATGCCTGTAGGGAGGTGGAAGGAAACCATCCTCACAATCAGGGCGACCTTGGTTTGACATCTTGCCTCCCAGACAACACAGGAGGCGAGGATGGAAACCTGCGACCCCTCCGGAAAAGTGAGAAGGCTTTGAGCACACAGGCTGAGCTATCTTTCTAGAGCTGACCACTCGACTTGCGGTCCTCAAACTCCCAGTTTACTGCAGAGTTTTATCAAAGAGACAGATTTGCAGAGCTTCCAGCCTGGAGTTTCTGATTTAGCAGTTTTTGCAGTGGGGTTTTAAAAAGTGTATTATGGAAAATTTGTCAGGCAATTTGCTCTTGAGTCAGGTTTAAAAATCAATGGTGGGTTGGTAAATGTTTAAAACCTAGCTTTCCAAAAAGTTTTTTTTTTTTTTTTTGTCAAAGTCTTAAACCATAGTGTTTGCCAATCTCCATGGTGTAAATATGCCTGCCATGGTCACCGTCAAGAGACCACTAAAAGAGTTAGAGATACACAATAGAGGAGTTCAGCTCTAGTTACACACTACAAACTGACTTGCACATGTTGGCAGCTTAATTCAGAGGGAAATATGAATAAAGATAATAAGAAAGAAATAAAATCTGAATTCAAAATAAAATCTGGATTCCAAAATCACTGTGGATGGTGACTGCGGTGATAAAATTAAATGGCACTTGTTCCTTGGAAGGAAAGCTATGACAAACCTAGACAGCATATAGAAAGCAGAGACATCACTCTTTCAGAATAAGTTCATATAGTCAAAGCTATGGTTTTCCCAGTAGTCATGTACGGATCTGAGAGTTGGACCTTAAAGAAGGCTGAATGTGGAAGAATTGATGCTTTCGAATTATGGTGCTGGGGAAGACTCTTGAGAGTCCCTTGGACTGAAAGGCGATCAAAACAATCAATTCTAAAGGAAATAAACTCTGACCAGTCATTGGAAGGACTGGTGCTGAAGCTGAAGCTCCAGTACGTTGACCACCTGATGTGAAGAGCCAACTCATTGGAAAAGACCCTGATGCTGGGAAAGATTGAAGGCAAAACAAGGGGGTGTCACAATGGACATGAATTTGAGCAAACTCTGGGAGATGGTAAAGGACAGGGAAGGCTGGTGTGCTGCAGTCCATGGGGTTGCAAACAGTTGGACATGGCCGGTAACGGAACACCACAACACAGGAGGCGAGGATGGAAACCTGCGACCCCTCCGGAAAAGTGAGAAGGCTTTGAGCACACAGGCTGAGCTATCTTTCTAGAGCTGACCACTCGACTTGCGGTCCTCAAACTCCCAGTTTACTGCAGAGTTTTATCAAAGAGACAGATTTGCAGAGCTTCCAGCCTGGAGTTTCTGATTTAGCAGTTTTTGCAGTGGGGTTTTAAAAAGTGTATTATGGAAAATTTGTCAGGCAATTTGCTCTTGAGTCAGGTTTAAAAATCAATGGTGGGTTGGTAAATGTTTAAAACCTAGCTTTCCAAAAAGTTTTTTTTTTTTTGTCAAAGTCTTAAACCATAGTGTTTGCCAATCTCCATGGTGTAAATATGCCTGCCATGGTCACCGTCAAGAGACCACTAAAAGAGTTAGAGATACACAATAGAGGAGTTCAGCTCTAGTTACACACTACAAACTGACTTGCACATGTTGGCAGCTTAATTCAGAGGGAAATATGAATAAAGATAATAAGAAAGAAATAAAATCTGAATTCAAAATAAAATCTGGATTCCAAAATCACTGTGGATGGTGACTGCGGTGATAAAATTAAATGGCACTTGTTCCTTGGAAGGAAAGCTATGACAAACCTAGACAGCATATAGAAAGCAGAGACATCACTCTTTCAGAATAAGTTCATATAGTCAAAGCTATGGTTTTCCCAGTAGTCATGTACGGATCTGAGAGTTGGACCTTAAAGAAGGCTGAATGTGGAAGAATTGATGCTTTCGAATTATGGTGCTGGGGAAGACTCTTGAGAGTCCCTTGGACTGAAAGGCGATCAAAACAATCAATTCTAAAGGAAATAAACTCTGACCAGTCATTGGAAGGACTGGTGCTGAAGCTGAAGCTCCAGTACGTTGACCACCTGATGTGAAGAGCCAACTCATTGGAAAAGACCCTGATGCTGGGAAAGATTGAAGGCAAAACAAGGGGGTGTCACAATGGACATGAATTTGAGCAAACTCTGGGAGATGGTAAAGGACAGGGAAGGCTGGTGTGCTGCAGTCCATGGGGTTGCAAACAGTTGGACATGGCCTGTAACTGAACAACAACAACAATCATAAGCACATGTGGTAGGGAGAATTCAAATCAACAAAAGTCACTGGTGAGGTGTGGAGGAGGAGCAGTGAGTGACAACAGTGCAGAGGAAAGTCCACATCACTGGGAAACCCACCCAAGGGCAGGTCCTGACATGACTCCATTTGCTGTAATGCTCAACTTGGACTATTGCCCACTATGAGTTATAGGACGCAAAATAAAAGAATAAAATTTGAGAATCATTAAAATATTGTACTCTGATAATACACATAGAAATACATCATTTAAAACTGCTTAATTAAATAACCGATTCAGGTAAAGGATTACTAATTAGGGCTGAAACCATGAAGTGGATGATTGGTGGGAACCAGACATTCATTTAGAGTGCACGTAAAGTCATAAAGATGACTTTCTAGTTGCAAGGGGGTAAGATTCAGGTATAATGGAGCAATCAGACTGCCATAGTCTTAGTTCAGGGGGTATTTTCAGCATCACTACTTTTGGAGCAAACAGGTTATGTGTTTTCACATGTAGTTCAGTGGAACCTACACTTCTAATACATTCTGGTAAAAACAAGTTCATTTTGAACCCATAGGATTTTACATATCACTTCTGCATGGATGGAGGAGCAAGGTAAATGGCAAAGAGAAACTTTGACAAATTCAGAGGGAAGGCATTCCTTAGGACTATTGGCTTGATCACTTCTTCAATTCTGGGTCATAATAAAGGGATCACATTAGACTAAAAAAAAAGATTTATGGGGCAAAACAATTGGCTACAACTGAGGTCCTAGATTTTGTAGTAGTTTGATCAGTTTAGCTGGAAACGACACTTCTGTGCAACTGGAAAAATATGAATATGGCCTGGGTATTAAAAAAGACAAAATTCATTAAAATGGAAAATAGATATTATTGATCAAAGTGGTAGTTTATATAATAGTTTTATATATTAGTGCATATGATCTCTTCTTATTTAAAGATACATATATGCACAGAGAATGTTCTGGAAGCTCACACACAATAGTGGTAATTTCTGAGTGATTGAGAATAAGATGTTCTTATTTTCTTATTTTTGTTGGTCTCTATTTTCTAACATTCTACAATTCACGTTATGCTTCTATCATTTTTTTTAAGGGTTCTTTTTTTTAAAAGGAAAAAAAACACTGCTTTATGAGAAACAAATTTTGATCTCTCAAAAACATTCATGAAAAGAGTCCTTAAAATTCAGAAAGAAAGTCAAGTACATTCCTCTCAGGAATCTGGATGGGTCTCCATGGGCTCCCAGAGGGCATGCACAGGGTAGGTGCTCAGTAAATTCTGATGATGGAGTCTGATCCATAAGAGACTTCAGGTTCTATAAGGGACAACAGACCTTGGTCCTTGGGGTGAGGTGAAGCCAAGGCAGGATGAATAGAATGGTGACTTACTTTGGGTTGTACAATGATAGTGCCAGGGGGCTGGAAGGAGAAAAGAGCAGCGAGACAGAGGGCAAGACAAAGATGTGGATGCTCTGACCCTTCCAGGAAGTGAAGGGACCAAGGAGGGACTGGCTGCTTAGTCTCAACCTGAGTCTTCTGAATGACAGGGAAAAGCCTGCCTCACCAAGAAGCACTTCTTCCTCTTTCTCAGGCCAACACTCTCAGGCAACAGGGGCAGGTGGGAGCCATGCTCACACCCAACCCATCCTCCCAGTGGGGGAGGCAGCAGCGGGTGAAAGGGGTTCCATGCTATCACACTGTCATTTCCCTTCAGCGGGTGACACATCCTGGCTACTCTCTCCACACCATCTTGTGAAAACAGACATTTGGGAAGCAGATACCTTGCATGGCCTCAAGATAGGAGGCAATGACAGTGGCTTTAAGTTCAGGGCATTGGGTCTGGGGGGCAGGTCAGGCATTGATCAGTGCCTTATTCTGCATGGCCAAGACATTGCAGATAGGTTTGGGGTGATCATTTTGTTTTCTGTGAGAAAAGTGAGTGAGCTGAGTGTGTGTGTGTGTCTATGTATGCACATACACATATGAGACTGTCTCTGAGGAATCTGCTCATACATAGCTTAGAGTCTTGCAATCTGAGGGAAAGAGAGATGGAGGGACGGAGGCAGGAAGTTGGGGCAGAGAGACAGAAGAAAGGAAAGAGCAGAAATGCTATGTGGCACATAGCAGGTGCTCAGGGAGGCCATATGGACGGACTGGGGCGTAACTTCCTAACGCCGCCAACTTCAGAGTCAGAGACCTGAGCTCATGTGTTGTGACCATCACTTTACCAACTTCATTCATTGATTATTTTAAAAAAACGTATTTTGTTGCATTTTATTTCTAAGGGCAGTGACATTATCTCTAGACAGCTGTCTATTACTAAGTAAAACAATGACCTCCATTCCTCACTCCCCACAGCTTCTTATTTGTCAAAGTCATGCTCTGCTTCTATAAATGCAGTCCACTTTTCCAGGCCTCTCTTTCTTTCCAGAGCTATTTGTTTTTCAAGAGAGATGTCGAGTTTCTGTTTACTTCCCTCAATCTGGCAGAAAGAAGGGTCATCCAGACCTTCTCCCAGTCTTTCACTTTTAGAGTCAATAGGTACAGAGCAGTGTTATGTCCCAGGTGCCAGGTGCTGGGCAAGGAATAGCACCATCCATACTGTCTTGTGGGGGAAAAGAGAAAAGAAACAAACAGTTACACAAACAAACAATAGCATTTCAGAGAGGAACGGCAGCTATAAAAAAAGAAAAAGAAGGTGGAGAAAAGGGTTCTTTAGCTAGAGTAGTCAGGCAAAGCCTCTCTGAGCAGGTGACATGGTCTAGCAAAGTGAAGATACTGGAGGGTAAGTCAGGAATTGGGATCAACACAAATTTAAAGACACAGAGGCAGCAGAGGATGGAGGGTTTGTGGGAAGAAGGAAATGAGAAGAGCTGGGGCTTATTGGGGTTGGGGGACGTTAAGAAATAAGGAAGGGGAGGAGTCAGAGGTCACTTCACACACCTGGGGCTTTAGCTAAGGGTGTGGGTGCCACTGGGAGGTATCAGTGGCTCAGTGGTAAAGAATCTGCCTGTAACGCAGGAGATGTGGGTTCAGTTCCTGAGTTGGGAAGATCCCTTGGAGAAGGAAATGGTGACCCAGTATCCTTGTCTGGGAAATCCCATGGACAGATAAGTCTTATGGGCTACAGTACATGGGGCTGCAAAAGTCGGGCATGATTTAGTGACCAACTGCCACCAGCACCAAGGGTACCACTGGAGGATTTGAATAGAAAGTGTGGAATCTGATTCCTGTTTTCTACAAGCTCAAAACGCTGATTTTGGGCTTCCCTGGTGGTCCAGTGGGCAAAGAGTCTGCCTTCCAGTGCCAGGGGCACTGGTTCGACCCCTGGCCCTGGAAGACACCACATGCCGTGGAGCGGCTGGACCAGTGTGTCCAGTTACAAGCCAGCGCTCAGGAGCGTACGTGCCCAGAGCCAGTGCTCTGCAGTGAGAGAGGCCACAGCAATGGGAGGCCCACACAGGCCAAAGAATAAAGATGGGTGAAAATAAATAAATGGAAAACCAATAAAAGAGGCCAAAATTAAAAAAAAAAAAAAAAAAAAAACAACTCCGATTCCTAGAAGCCACACGTCTGACCCAGCAAAGCAACTCCTTGTTCCTCATCAAATAGACGTAAGCAGAGTGTAGGAGGACCCTAGAAACAGTAGACCTTCCTCCACAAAATTTCTGGAATGATAAGAGTTCTCCTTTGTTGCTTGACGTACACTGAGCTGACCAGACTGAACTAAAACCAGGAACAGCTGGCCTAGTGCGATCCCTGAGAAAAGCTATATTTTACCCCATGCTTACGCAAATTAATTTGCAAAACTTGAATCAAACCCAAATTGGCTGACAGTGACCAAGGCTGTGTGCAATTTCTTGGTGGTTTCTTCTTCTTTAAAGCAGTTCATTGGAGTGTTCTGCTTTAGACAAAGCAAACTGTCCCTCCCAGCAAAAATACCATCATCCTTAAAATTAGAATGAAGTTTGAGTGAAGTAATACATTCTACCCACATGCAAAAGTGTAACAAAAGGTGGATCTTGGTAATGGGCTCCTTCTGCTGACGGGCTCATGACACACAGCATAGGATTCTATCAACAAGCCACACAGAGGGTCCAACGCTCTCCCTGCGAGTCTTCCCATCCCTCCCCCGCCCGCCAGTCTCTAACTTCACTCTAGCAACTCTGAAGTCAGCGAGGTAATTAATAGGAGGAAGTATTCAATGTTGGATGCACCTCACCCAATCATTTCTAAAATGGATCAAAATTCTGCAACTGACAGTTCAGGCGTCCATAAGAGGCATCCGGCGAAATGTGTATTTTCTTTTCAGAAGGTATTTCTATTACGGTTAGTCTGAACATCATGTGATATTACAGTTGCTAGGGTAACTCCATTTTTTAAAAGAGAACAACAGAGTAAATAAGCATGTAAATCGACTTTGGTGCTATGTAAATTCTAGTGAATCTGTTATCGTTACCTTGACGATGAAAAAAAAAAGAAAAAAACAAAGAAAAACCTGGCATTTATCTTCTTGGGCCCCGGTATGATTTGGTTTGAACTTAACAAGTATAAGGTACTCATGCAGAACTGCCCAAGGCTCTTTAGGTCCCCATGAAGCAAAGCTGTTTAATAAAGAAGGAACTCTCTTGTTTAACAAGAGAGTCATCCTGGATGGGGGTGGTGGGTCCCTAAAAACCGGGGAAGAAAGTAAGATGACTGGATGTTCATTATCAGGAGTCTGTCTATTCTGTGCCTTCCTATCGAAAGCCCGCTTGGGAGGTCCCTGAGCTTCTGGAGCTCAGAAACTTTGTCAACCCTCTGGTCAGTCTGTCCTCCTAAAGTCTCACCTCTGACCTGTCCAGATCGTCTGTCATCACAGTGCTTCCAACAAACCTGGAAAACAGCTTGTGCATTTCCTGCGAGGCAAAGATTACTAATGGAGCAACTGCGATTCAGTCATGATGACCAGACGCAAGGCTTGGTGAGTATTTCTAAATATTTTCCACATTTCCCATCTAGAGGTTTGAGGATCCCTCCATCCAGTTTCCGTTTTATAATTGAGGTTGGCAGTGGAGACCAGGGTTGGAAATGGTATGAGTAAACTTGGAAGAATGACTTGGAACAATGAATAGGGAAAAGAGACTCCGATGGAAATCCCTTTGGAGGAAAGAGAGACTTTTGTAATAGAAGTATCCGATTTCCATCAAGAAAGGCCATGCGATCTGAAACGGTATCAAAGGGAATGTATTGCGATGAAGATCCCAAACAGAAAACAGGCCGACCCACTGGCAGAAGGTCGACTTGCCTCTTCCTTTCTGAAAATCACACTAAAACCCGGTGTGTGCTTTTAATGAATGAATACTTTGACTTGCTATGGAAAATGCCTAAGAAAACTTATTAACTGAAATTATTAACTCAAAGAGTATGTGTGCTAGGAATTCCTGTAGGGGAAAATAAAAAAGGATACACCTTGAAAACTCATATTTACAGCAAATTCTGCATCTATCATGTGAGGCCTGGATGCTATGATTATTTGGGTGGACCAAAAAATATCACAAAGAAAAATGAAAATGCCATTTTGCTTTGTCTTCCTATAAAGTAAGGCTGAGGACCTAGAAATGACTATTTTCTTTACGGATCTGGGGGACTTTATCAAACATCACAAAACACAACTGCCTCTCCGTCACTCAGAAACCACCTTATTTTAATGTTCCCATGAAATTGGGGTGCATCTGGCATCTTGTATGTACATTTAACAGGCTAGGGTTCCTTCCCCATTCTTAGCCCAGTCCCTACCCCCCAGTAAAGCTTCTGCTAAATCTCTGGTGTGCCTTATAAGGGATGGAGTCTTGGAATTGAGGAACCTAAAAGCCAGAGGAGTCGGGAGCTAAAAGCATCAAAGAACGTGCAAACCGTGGCGACAGGGCCTGGTGTGATTAGCCCTGTGGCTCTCTCCCCACCCCTGCATGACAGGCAGAGAATTGACAGCGAATTCAAGATCCATCAGGACTGTATCGCCTTTCTATCGAAATGATGAGCTTAGAGAGTGAGCTGAGAATGGATGGCTGAGCGTTCAAGGGAGGCTGAGTGTCACGGCAGAAGTCTGTGTGGCACGGCTGTCGGCCTCATCCGAGAGACGACGGGGCCTTGCCAAAGGGGAACAGCAGGGTAGCACAGAAATGGAAGGTAAAAGAGGTTAATTTATGGAAATTATCCAGGTCATATAACCAGTAGGACATATCAAGCAGAGCTTTAAGAGAGGAGCAGTAATGTATGTAGCATCTGACTTTCAATAGGTCACAAGACAATGACAGTTACCAGGAGTCAGGCAACTTTTAGCAACAGAAGCTAACACTTTCAGGGCATTTGCTATGCCCCAGGCCCTGTGCAAAAGGCACAGAACAATGGGGCAGGTCCGAAGATCCCCATTTTACAGATGAGGAAATAGAGGCTCGGAGAGGTTTAGCACAAAATCAGTAAGGGTCAGTGGGACCAGCTATTCTATGCTGGGCACCCTAGAGACAGTGCCTGGGAACCAGAGTTTTAGAGGTGCATGAAAATACTTTCATTTCTTTGAAAATCAGAAGTAAAACATGCATTTTGACATCAAAGAATGTGTTTCAGTAGTAATAGCAGTAGTGTTAATTGCTCAGTTGGGTCCAACTCTTGGCAACCCTATAGCCCACCAGGCTCCTCTGTCCATGGGATTTTCAGAATACTGGAGTGAGTTGTCATTTCCATTTGCAGGGAATCTTCCTGATCCAGAAATGGAATTCGCATTTCCTGCTTGGCAGGCAGGCTGTTTACCACCTGGGAAGCCTTGCATTCCTGTGTATAGATATAATTTGAGGTAACAACATTGATTCCTTTGTGAATATTCCGTTCCCTGAACTGAAACCCTGGGAAATAGGGAATTTTGTTTTGGTTTGGGGCATAGACAATATTCAGTGCCGCATCAAAGGTGCATGGATTGGAAGGGAGCTTGTAGTCAAGTCCAAGTTTTGCCTTGTGTTTCATCCTACCAGTGCCTCCTGGCAACTGCCTGTTAGAAGGGCTTTGAGAAACCTGCTCGCTGGCTCCCTGACCTGAAGGCTGGGGTGAACTGAGCCCAGAAGCCACCTCCTCCCAAGAGGTTTCTAGGTGTGTCTCTCTGACACCTGCTATGGATGGGGAGCCAAGGACTTCTGGGGTTGGGGAAGAAAGAAGGCTTGTCTAAGCTGTTCCTTGAGGCCTTTTAGGAAGAAGCTAAAGACAGTAGGGGAGGAGGTGTAAAAAAGAGGGAGAGAGAATGGGAGGAAATTTGGGAGAATAGATGGAGAGAGAAAAGCTTGGAAGCTGAGAAGTCGCCAAAGACATCCCAGAGGCTCGAGCCTCATGACAACCAATGGGTGAGAGCCAGGCTAAGTGAGATGACAACAATGAGCTGAGGTAGGTGTCATCATCTCCGTGGTACAGGTGCAGAAGGCCCACGGGCATGCAGGTGGCCAGCGCAGAACTGAAAATGAGCCCAGGCTGTCAGCACGCCGCCCTATAGGCTGCTTTAATTGAAAATGCTGGAGTGGGCTTCCCTGGTGGCTCAGTGGTAAAGAATCTGCCTGCCAACGTAGGAGACACAGGTTGGATCTCTGATCCAGGAAGATCCCGCACATTGAGCAGCAACTAAACCCATGCCCCACAACTACTGAGCCTGTGCTCTGGAGCCTAGGAACTGCAGCTACTGAAGCCCGCGCACCCTAGAGCCTGTGCTCTGGAGCAAGAGAAGCCACTGCAAGGAGAAGCTTCCCACCGCACTTAGAGAAAAGCCCTGCGGCAACAAGGTCCCAGCAGAGCCAAAAATAAATAAATAAATAAAGTGATAAAGAAAAATGCTGGAATGCTTATGATGCGACCTCGGGGAGGGTCGCTCTTGAAAATGGCAAGACTTTACAGTTTACACCGCCCCAGGGCTAGTGGGATTTGTGAAACTCTCCTTAGATCTGACGCTCTCTGTAAGAAATCTCTTACTTTTGTTTCTATTTCGACTTGATTTTCTTTTTCGTGGATTACATATTAGTGAAAGGGTTAATCTCCTCCACAGCATGTATCATTTTCTTTTCCTTTCAGTCCAGCTTGCCACTGCCTTGCTGGGCAGGCCTCTGCAACTTCATCTTCAGACCCAATGCTTTGCCTATACTCTTGCTCTACTGACAGCTTGTCTCCCTCCTGCTAAAGCGCGAAAGCTATTATCAGCAAAACACATGGATACAGCCATCCCTGACTCTAGCATCCTGAGATGTCTCTCCTTTTCTCTCTTTCCTGAATTTTCTTCTGGTCAAATCCACTTCTCACAGATGTGTGTGTGCGTGTGTGTGTATGTGTTTTTGTGAAATTAGAAGTTTTATATAAAAGTACTATACGGAAGGAAAAAAACCACACTATGCAGCAAAGTATAACGCAAAAAGCAAGAAAAAAAGTCTTGACTCTGCCTTCTGCATCCTCCTTCTTTCAATTCCACCCCTCAAACAATCATTGTCTATAGTCTCTTGTGTATCTTTCCAGAACACGTTCATGTATTTACAAAACTCATCTCTACCTACTTATTTACCTTCTGGTCCATCCATCTCTTTCTCTATCACACAAGCATGTTGCTTTTTTCACTTAAGAGTAAGCTCAAAATTTTGACCCATTCCGAACATGTGGATCTGCTTTATTATTGTTTTAAAATCTGCCTAGCATTCTAGCATGTGGACACACCATAACAGATGTGAGCAGCCCTTTGTCGATGGATCCTGAAGTGATTTTGTTTTATTTTGCTTTCTTTTGTTGTATTGGATTGTGTTAAAGCCATTCACTTTTGCCTTTCCTCATTTACGACTGAACTGTAAGCTGTTTGAAGGCAGAGGCTGCGTCCGTAGCCGTCATGGCTGCTGCCGCCGGTCCACACGCCTACACGGTGCTCACTACACACATGAGACAGGGACCAGGATTAGCCCACTGCACAAAAGAGCAAGCTGAGGCTTATTGGCCAGGGTAGTTCATCCAAGGTTTCACAAAAGCTAAAGTGGACTCAAGTCCGTAAGTTTCGACTTGGAGTCTGGTTCTCATGCCTTCTTTCTACCTGCTCTGTGGGGTCTCCCTGTGTTACTCCCACAGATGTGCCAGTACTTTGTGGTGCTCTGATTCAGAGCATGGAAAGGAACAGAAAGCCTGGAGTCAGCCTCTGTGGGCACAGATCCTAGCCTGACTCTTTCTAGACTGTGAAGCCTTGGCAAGTATCAGCATGTCCATGCCTCAGTTCTTCCCCTGTTAAATAGAGACAATGACGATGCTCACATCGCGGGACTGAGGTGAGGATTTAGTAACATAGTCTGGGTCAAAGTAAATTTTACTAATTTTTTAAGCCTAGACCTCAGACTAAAGATCCCATAGATATTTGCGGAGCATGATAGAACCTGAATGTGTTCTTTCCTCTTTTAGGTCTTCCTCAATATTACACAGCAGCTGATTATTTAGTGGGTACTAGATAAAAAAGCTGACTGACTAGAATCTTCCTAAGATATCTTCTGAATATTTTGAACTGAAAACAAACAAACAAACAAACAAACTTAGACATACTAAATATGTCTAAAGTAAAAAGCTAAAGAAAGAAAGATTTGGCAAATTGGAGAAGAAATCACAAGGAAAAAAAATTCTGAAAAGGCTTTTGCTAATTGATTGCATGTAGCATATACTTGGAACTGAACTGAGAGAAACATTTAAATTCTTGTTATCTTGGGACCTACACTTTAATTCTCTAAAACTAATGAAATGGATATGGTTCAGAGTTTAAAGTAGAGACATGTCTCTTTGTAGTTCTTCATATCGAAAATGACCCTCTTATTCTAGATAAAGTAAGATTGTCTGATTTTTTTTTTAATTAGAAAATTGATAGACCTAATCAGATAAACTGAGATATGCAAAGAACAATCTTCTTCTTTTTTTTTTTCTGGAAAGTTACAGTGATTTTTATGGCTTCATATCTTTGTGGTTCTTTTTTGTTCTCTCTTATTTATTCATAGGAGGCAGGATGACTTATTAATCTAACTATAAATTTCTTCCTTAGATTGCAATTTTCATCTAGAGGGAAAACCCTTTTCCTATTAATGGTCTGTATCATTTCTAGTAACAATACCTTTCTCCCTTTGTTTAAAAAAATAATAATGATAATAATAAACGTACAGACTTTCCTCTCCATATCAAAGTCTATCAGAGAGTAAATAGGAGAAACGTATATGTTGATGCCATATTTCAGTCTGAGAAAAGTTGACAAAATTATTTTATTATCTATAGAACATATAGCTCATGCATATAGCTCTGGATCAATTAATTTAAAGTAATAATTTGTACAAATACCCTCACAAAAATTTTAAAGGATATTAAACACCCTGTTTTATAAACATAACACTTAATTTAGGAAAAAAAACATTTAGAAGGTAATGCATTTAGGATAAGTGCACAACACATGAAAATAATAAATGAAATTTTCCCAGTTTAGAAAATGAATGTAATTAATTAACATTTAAATTACATTTTTAATTGCAATCATGCCCTCCCAGGGGACTCATAAGGGACCATAATTGCAATTAAAAGCATGTGGATTAGATAATAAAACAATGCACACTGTCTGAAATGTGCGATTTAAAATGGAAAACAGACATTGTTATCGGCACATCTAACTTAATTGTAGCCATAAAGCAAATGTGCTGTACAAAATAAAATTCACATACGGGAACATTTAATTCTGGAGTCTCTTAAAGGGGACACGCTTGAGAGCACATTTTATGACAGGTTCTGTTAGAAACAGCCCTTTAAGGCTTTCGGATCGAGGGCTGGTGCCTTAATGTTTTTGCATTAATAAAAGCAAAGCTGAATGTTCCTATTAAAACACACAGATACATTTAAGTAAGAGATGAAGCTCAATGTCTAAATTTAATCTGTGGTGCATAATTTTATTAGCTGGACAGACTGTAAGGCCATGTAATTTTGAAACTACATGTTTTTTAAAACTTTTTAAATTTTATTATTATCTTCTCTGTTTTTTTGAGAGGATTGTCATGGAAGGTGTAAAGATTTGAGGTTAGAGGAAGGAAAGGCAGAGGGATGTGGCATGTCTGGCAGGATTAAAGCCAGGCCATGACACCCCCAGCCCCTGCTCCCAGTTATTCCAAAGCCCAGTATCCTTCACCTTGAGGAAGCCAAACCAATGCTCTTTAAAGATATTAAGGTGCTGTATTTTATAGTATGAATCTCATCACTGATTAGAAAGCTTTTAAACACCATATATACCAGAGTTTGTAATGGATGTACATTTGGTAACGTCTGGAAACATTCTCTGATTGTCTCACCTTGAAGCCAGGGATGTTACTAAACATATGAAGATGCATAGAATAGCTCTCCACAACTGTGAGGGATCTAGCCCAGTAATGTCAAGGTTGAGAAATCCTGGGTTATATAAACAGAAGAGAGAAAGAGAGAGAGAATGTTCAGGCAGTCACGCAAAGAAGGAAAAGATATGCTTTCTCCCACTGTGAGTGCAGTATCTTGAGCAAAGTTGCTGGACTGGTCACATTTTGTTCTATTTAAATACCAAAAAATGATGCCAAACTCTTTTTAATACAGAGGGATCAATTTTGGTACATGCCTGTTAGGAAATACAAAACCATACCTTAGGAGGAGATGGTCACAGACCTTTCAGAATCACATTCCAGTAGATATAGACTTCAGTCTCTTGCTTTTTAGCCTAGATGTCAATTTCATTTGCTGATTTATGAGAAACAGTGACTGTGTTTATAGTATAAATGCTAGCATGAAATTAGAAGCGGCACAGCTCTAGAAAAGCAGTATAATAGAAAGGCAAAGCTCTAGACTGGGGGGCTGAATAATTCTCCATTCAAAACCTGGCTTTGTAGGATTTCCCTGGCAGTCCAGTGTTGAAGAATCTGTGCTTCCACTGCAGTGAGTGTGGGTTCAGGGAACTATTTCACATGACATACAGTGTGGCCAAAAAATAAATTAAAAACATTTAAAATCTGGCTTTGCAATTACTAGCTGTGTGACTTTGCTCAAGTCAATTTTCTTTTGCAAGCTTCAGTTTTCACATCTGTTTATACAAACTATAGTTACAGCATTTCCCCCATCCATGGTGGTATGAAGATCAGAAAAAAAAGGGAAATATATGTAGATACACACACATACATATACCAAGGATATTTAGGTATATATATGTATAAATTCATGGGTTTCCCAGATAAAGAATCTGCCTACCAATGCAGGAGATGTAAGAGATGCAGATTTGATCCCTGGATCAGAAAGATCCCCTGGAGTAGGAAATGGCAATCCACTCCAGTATCCTTGCCTGGGAAATCCCATGGACAGAGGAGCCTGGAAGGTTACAGTCCACAGGGTTGCAAAGAGTTGGACACAACTGAGCAACTGAGCACATACACACACACACACACACATATATAAACACATATATTATACAATGAATTTACCATTAATCACCTTCATATAATAGGCAATGTATATATAAGCACGTATCTGGGTATGCACATGTACAAGGTTTAAGTGATATGAAGTTTCCATGAAAACAGCAACTATTCTTAAGTTCTTGACACTGCAGAGAACTGATATAAATATTTTAAAGGGGGAGGAGCAGTTAGAACTAATTCCTTTAATAAGCTTATATTTACAAATATCTACAGCTCACTGCATCCTACCAATTTATTTACTCAACAGATTTTTTTTTTTTTTTTGGCTACTTCTATTGGTCTTTCATTTATTTCCATCTTTGTTCTTTGGCCTGTGTGGGCCTCCCATCGCAGCAGCCCCTCTCTCTCCCCCAGAGTACTGGCTCTGGGTGCATGTGCTCCAGAGTTCTAGCTCAGTAGTTGGACACATCGGTCCAGCCGCTCCCTGGCATGGGCGATCCTCCCAGGCCAGGGATCGAACTGGCACCCCTTGTACTGCAAGGCTGTGTCCTTACCCACTGGACCACCCGGGAAGTTCTCAACAGATTTTTTGAAATGCTAACTGTGTGCCAGGGACCATGTTAATTTTAGGGATGTAGCTGATAAAGAGAGTCAGAAAAAGGATGTTTCAGGTAGATGATAAAACATCTGAACTTGATCCCAGGACAATGGGAGGCCATTGATGGATTTAGGCCAAAGATGAGACCTTTGAACCCTTGTAAGGTGGAGATCGGTCAAAATAACATGGCAGCTTGGAGATGGGGCAGCAGAGATTTGGGAGTTACAGCATTTCCCCATCCATGGTGGTATGAAGATCAGAAAAAAGGAAATATATGTAGATACACACATACATATACCAAGGATATTTAGGTATATATATGTATAAATTCATGGGTTTCCCAGATAAAGAATCTGCCTACCAATGCAGGAGATGTAAGAGATGCAGATTTGATCCCTGGATCAGAAAGATCCCCTGGAGTAGGAAATGGCAATCCACTCCAGTATCCTTGCCTGGGAAATCCCATGGACAGAGGAGCCTGGAAGGTTACAGTCCACAGGGTTGCAAAGAGTTGGACACAACTGAGCAACTGAGCACATACACACACACACACACACATATATAAACACATATATTATACAATGAATTTACCATTAATCACCTTCATATAATAGGCAATGTATATATAAGCACGTATCTGGGTATGCACATGTACAAGGTTTAAGTGATATGAAGTTTCCATGAAAACAGCAACTATTCTTAAGTTCTTGACACTGCAGAGAACTGATATAAATATTTTAAAGGGGGAGGAGCAGTTAGAACTAATTCCTTTAATAAGCTTATATTTACAAATATCTACAGCTCACTGCATCCTACCAATTTATTTACTCAACAGATTTTTTTTTTTTTTTTGGCTACTTCTATTGGTCTTTCATTTATTTCCATCTTTGTTCTTTGGCCTGTGTGGGCCTCACATCGCAGCAGCCCCTCTCTCTCGCAGAGTACTGGCTCTGGGTGCATGTGCTCCAGAGTTCTAGCTCAGTAGTTGGACACATCGGTCCAGCCGCTCCCTGGCATGGGCGATCCTCCCAGGCCAGGGATCGAACTGGCACCCCTTGTACTGCAAGGCTGTGTCCTTACCCACTGGACCACCCGGGAAGTTCTCAACAGATTTTTTGAAATGCTAACTGTGTGCCAGGGACCATGTTAATTTTAGGGATGTAGCTGATAAAGAGAGTCAGAAAAAGGATGTTTCAGGTAGATGATAAAACATCTGAACTTGATCCCAGGACAATGGGAGGCCATTGATGGATTTAGGCCAAAGATGAGACCTGACAGATGGGCAGTTTGTGAGAAACTCCTTTGTAAGGTGGAGATCGGTCAAAATAACATGGCAGCTTGGAGATGGGGCAGCAGAGATTTGGAGAAACCAAGAGCTGATACAGTTAGGGCTTGTAGCATTTACCAGAACTTGAAGGAAAACCAGAAATCAGTTGACATAACCATACAGTTTTTGTTTTTAAGAAAGTCCAAAGTGACAACCAGCTCTCAATCTCTTGACCTAATGGAAGGCAGCAGAAGTGAAGATGCAAAGCTATTTAGGTTTGAGACCGATGAGTCCAAGATGCCAGTCTATCATACCTTCCTGGGGCAAGTAAAACCCAGATTCTTGTAGCCCATGCATAGCTCTCTAAGATCCAGCTGGACGGTGGGGGTGGGGAGTCTGCAATTCTGATGCTAAAGGCACTTAGGGAAGACAGTGCTATGATCAACAATGTCTATATGCAATCCGGGCCACTAGGCTCAACGCAGAATATGATTTTGATCATTCTTCAATAAGCTAAAAATTTGACATCTGGAACTGTGGCAGAGATGACGTCATATGTTTGCACATTCAGTTTCCCTTTCCTTGTCCGACATTTTGCAGCTTCCTTTGTTGTTAAGTTTCAGTTCTGTGGCTGGTCTGACCAATGAAACGGAACTGCTGACTTGTCCATACTTTCTTTAGTGATTTTGGAAGCCAAAATGAGATGTTCATGATGGTCAAGTAGGGGCCCATCAGCTGGAGGAGACTAGCATCAGACATGGTGTGCATGAAACATACATTTACTGTGTTGAACCACTGAGATTTGGGGTTGATTGGTCAGAGTGGCTAGCATTAACTATCCTAACCAGTATGGGGAGACAGAAAAACAAAAACATCTTTTAGAGTCTAATTATGGAATATGCACAAATTTAATTTTCTCAACAGCACCATATTTTTTTTCTAAGGCAAAGTGTTTAAATAGCCAATGATGCTGTTTTTTAGCATCAGCACTGGTATATCTGAGTGTATTTTTTACTCTTTTGGCCTTAAACCAAGAATAGATTCCATTCTCAGTCAACTGAACTATTTGAATTAACCAGTGATTCTTAAATGGGGATGAGGCGATTTTGTCCCTAGGGTACACTAGGCGATATCTGGAGATACTGTTGGCTGTCACAGTTTGGATGTGGGGTGCTCCAAGCACCTAGGGGAAACATTCCACAATGGACAGGACAGCTCCCACAGCAAATTATTATCCAGTCCAAAATGCCAGTCGTGAAGGCTGAGAAACTGGAGTCCGACTAAACCAGAAATCAGTTGACATAACCATACAGTTTTTGTTTTTAAGAAAGTCCAAAGTGACAACCAGCTCTCAATCTCTTGACCTAATGGAAGGCAGCAGAAGTGAAGATGCAAAGCTATTTAGGTTTGAGACCGATGAGTCCAAGATGCCAGTCTATCATACCTTCCTGGGGCAAGAAAAACCCAGATTCTTGTGCCCCATGCATAGCTCTCTAGGATCCAGCTGGACGGTGGGGGTGGGGAGTCTGCAATTCTGATGCTAAAGGCACTTAGGGAAGACAGTGCTATGATCAACAATGTCTATATGCAATCCGGGCCACTAGGCTCAACGCAGAATATGATTTTGATCATTCTTCAATAAGCTAAAAATTTGACATCTGGAACTGTGGCAGAGATGACGTCATATGTTTGCACATTCAGTTTCCCTTTCCTTGTCCGACATTTTGCAGCTTCCTTTGTTGTTAAGTTTCAGTTCTGTGGCTGGTCTGACCAATGAAACGGAACTGCTGACTTGTCCATACTTTCTTTAGTGATTTTGGAAGCCAAAATGAGATGTTCATGATGGTCAAGTAGGGGCCCATCAGCTGGAGGAGACTAGCATCAGACATGGTGTGCATGAAACATACATTTACTGTGTTGAACCACTGAGATTTGGGGGTTGATTGGTCAGAGTGGCTAGCATTAACTATCCTAACCAGTATGGGGAGACAGAAAAACAAAAACATCTTTTAGAGTCTAATTATGGAATATGCACAAATTTAATTTTCTCAACAGCACCATATTTTTTTTCTAAGGCAAAGTGTTTAAATAGCCAATGATGCTGTTTTTTAGCATCAGCACTGGTATATCTGAGTGTATTTTTTACTCTTTTGGCCTTAAACCAAGAATAGATTCCATTCTCAGTCAACTGAACTATTTGAATTAACCAGTGATTCTTAAATGGGGATGAGGCGATTTTGTCCCTAGGGTACACTAGGCGATATCTGGAGATACTGTTGGCTGTCACAGTTTGGATGTGGGGTGCTCCAAGCACCTAGGGGAAACATTCCACAATGGACAGGACAGCTCCCACAGCAAATTATTATCCAGTCCAAAATGCCAGTCGTGAAGGCTGAGAAACTGGAGTCACCAGACTCAAAGTTTGCTTGATCCAGGACATGAAGTCTCGCTTGCCTTCTGAACATAAACACAAACCCATTATTTCCAAAAAGACAGTGGCCAACTGGTACCAGACATGACCTACCGTTAAACAAGTCAGACGGCCCATTCCTGGCAAGCTGGCTGTTTGGCCATTTTCTGCTGGGAGCTGGTTTGTCAGAAAGACAAACAGCAATGTTCCAGGGACTTTTTGTCACCTGGGAGTGAAAAAACAGTTTGAAAGACCCAGTCATTCACACGTTCAACTTTGTCTCCTTTGTTCAATGGGTGTTGCTGTCACCAGACCTGGCAAAAGTCGCGCTTGTAGTGTCATAACTTCACACCCCTCTCTTCATCCTTTTGGGTGCCATGACACCCTACCAAGTGAGCGCGTGCTTGACAGGAGGTTGCAAAACCTACCTCTCTGCTGCCTTTTCCCCTCTTGTCCCCCTCCCTCAAACACCATGCTCTCCACAGAGAACAATTTTAGATCACAATGTTTAAGGGATTATGAATTAAAGTGTCAGCCAACTGATATGATTTGAAAAACACCAAGAAATCCCTTATTAAATGCACACACACAAACACACAAACACTGCTTCCTAACCTTCTCTGCCACAACACAAAGTCTGATCTCAAAGTCTAAGAGGCAGTACAGGCTGATGATCTGGAGAGTGAGTTTCAGGGTTAGATAAACAAATTTCTCCACTTTCCACTTGTGTGATTTTAGGCAAGTTATTAAACAGATCTGAGAGCCAGCTTTCTCATCTATATGAAGAAAACACATTGGCATGTGATAAAAACTTCTCCATAGAGTGCACAGTCATATATAATGTGGCCCCTGTTGGTCTCTGCCCTCCCTCATCTTTCTAGCTCATTCTGTACTCACTGTATTCTAGTCACTATCTTTCTGTTCCAGAAAGAACAAACCCAACTCTTTCTCACCCCAGGACCTTTGCACTTGCTGTTTTCTTTGTTTGAATGCTCTTCTTTCTTGCTCCAGGTTTCCTGAATGGCTTACTCCTCAGCTTTCAGGTCTTAGCTTAAATGTCACCCTTCTCTGAGCTTTGTCCCTGATGTTGTTCCCTATCCCCATTCTTAGGCATTCATTATTAATTAGCAGTTCTTGGTAATAGGAAGGACTGATGCTGAAGATGAAGCTCTAATACTTTGGCCACTCATGCAAAGAGTGAGCTCACTGGAAAAGACCTTGATGCTGGGAAGGATTGAGGGCAGGAGGAGAAGGGGGCAACAGAGGATGAGATGGTTGAATGGCATCACTGATTCAACGGACATGAGTTTGAGCAAACTCCAGGAGATAGTGAAGGACAGGGACACCTGGCATGCTACAGCACATAGGGTTGCAAATAGGCACAACTTAGTGACTGAACAACAACATCTGAGATGACCTTGGTCACATATTTATTTTCTTATCATTTTTATCCCACTTCTGACATAAACTGCTATAGGCAGGGAATTAGTCTTACTCAATATATATGTACCCCATATTTAGAGTGTTTCATACATAATTGGTTTCCAATGAACATTTTTGAATAATGTGAACGTGAATTGACTTTGTTAACTGAAGAGGTTGAGACTGTCTCAACACCTCTTTTCATAACGAAACCAGAGACAGGAACCATGAGTAAGGACTCTAAGCTCTTGACAATATCGTCAAAGGGCAGAGCCTTTTTATTACATCCTCCCTTGTATTAATTTCTTATTAATTACTGCAGGCATAACAAGTCCTTGGGTTTGGAGATGAGACCGCTACACACATGCCAACATCTGAACTAGAATGTTCATGATGTCTTTCTAACTCTGGGCCACAGTGTGTGATGACAGACAGGCGTATAGACCAATCAGAGGGAGGCGCAGTATCCCTGTGCCTCTGCAGATGTTTGCCCTCACAGTCATGTGGGAGGCTGAATGTGAACATTCACGGATAGTCAAGGGTGGCTTTGAGGCCTCCCTAATTATACCTCAAATTGAACCATCAGGCAACTCCACTGTGCCACTTTCTCCTTGCCCCCTGAAATGGATCTGAGATACAAACTACGCCTTAGGCAGTCTCAAAACAGCTTTTTGCCCCATTTCTTAGCTCTCAGGTTTTCTGAATGGCTTACTCCTCAGCTTTCAGGTCTTAGCTTAAATGTCACCCTTCTCTGAGCTTTGTCCCTGATGTTGTTCCCTATCCCCATTCTTAGGCATTCATTATTAATTAGCAGTTCTTGGTAATAGGAAGGACTGATGCTGAAGATGAAGCTCTAATACTTTGGCCACTCATGCAAAGAGTGAGCTCACTGGAAAAGACCTTGATGCTGGGAAGGATTGAGGGCAGGAGGAGAAGGGGGCAACAGAGGATGAGATGGTTGAATGGCATCACTGATTCAACGGACATGAGTTTGAGCAAACTCCAGGAGATAGTGAAGGACAGGGACACCTGGCATGCTACAGCACATAGGGTTGCAAATAGGCACAACTTAGTGACTGAACAACAACATCTGAGATGACCTTGGTCACATATTTATTTTCTTATCATTTTTATCCCACTTCTGACATAAACTGCTATAGGCAGGGAATTAGTCTTACTCAATATATATGTACCCCATATTTAGAGTGTTTCATACATAATTGGTTTCCAATGAACATTTTTGAATAATGTGAACGTGAATTGACTTTGTTAACTGAAGAGGTTGAGACTGTCTCAACACCTCTTTTCATAACGAAACCAGAGACAGGAACCATGAGTAAGGACTCTAAGCTCTTGACAATATCGTCAAAGGGCAGAGCCTTTTTATTACATCCTCCCTTGTATTAATTTCTTATTAATTACTGCAGGCATAACAAGTCCTTGGGTTTGGAGATGAGACCGCTACACACATGCCAACATCTGAACTAGAATGTTCATGATGTCTTTCTAACTCTGGGCCACAGTGTGTGATGACAGACAGGCGTATAGACCAATCAGAGGGAGGCGCAGTATCCCTGTGCCTCTGCAGATGTTTGCCCTCACAGTCATGTGGGAGGCTGAATGTGAACATTCACGGATAGTCAAGGGTGGCTTTGAGGCCTCCCTAATTATACCTCAAATTGAACCATCAGGCAACTCCACTGTGCCACTTTGTCCTTGCCCCCTGAAATGGATCTGAGATACAAACTACGCCTTAACTAGGCAGTCTCCATTCTTGCTGATCCCATTAGTTGCCCAATTGGGCAAGACAAGGTTTTAATTGCATGCCGGAAGCTTTATTTTTCTGCCCCAGGCAAATGGTTAACCACATTAGTATACCATTGACACATTAGAAGTTGGTCAGCAATGAAAAGTGAAAGAGCCACTTTTGGAGAGAACTGAGGTACCCGTCAGTTTCTAGCATTTTCCTCCTAGCATCTGGAGTGACCTGAGGGGGAAAAATTTCAACCACCTTCGCAACAATGTGACAAGGTGTAAATAATGCTCACTGTTAATATTTCACAGTTTTATGGTGTGATATAGGATAGTGGTGAAGGACAGGACTCAAAGGCAGATAGACACAGTTCAAATACGGGCTGTGCAATTTACCAGCTATTTCCTCAGTTTCCTCATCTGTCAAACTGGAAAAATTAATGGTACCTTCTTCCTCTTCAGGCTACTAAGAGGACTGAATCAGAATGAAATACTGCAAAGAAAAAAGTCTTGGTCCCAAATTCTGACACCTACTAGCCACAGTCTGTTAGCTCTTATTATTACTTTTATCCATCATCCATCTATCCATCCAGTCACCCATCCAACCATTCATTCATTTCAGTCTCTGCAATAATTCTTAGAGTTTGAGAGCCTAGTAGAAAGGGATGGTAGAGAGGAGAAGCAGGGATTAAATAGAAGGTGTGATTATGTAACCATCAATCAAGGATTCATGCAGCTCAAACATGAGTGACAGAGTCCACTTGGCCTTGTCCTCCCATGGTAAGCAACATGTCCTCATTTTGCTGAAGGCCACATGGAGATGTTACTGTGATTTCAATGTCTGTTCCATAGGAAATTCTATTTAAGGCAATGAAGAAGGAAGAGGCAATGAATTATTGGATAGGTGAAAACTTTAGTGTCTCAATCTTTAACTTCTTATTTCTAATGAAAGGTTAGTCCTTCATTTAACCACATAGCTACAAGTGGCTAGTGGTTCCTGAGGTGGACAGTGCAGGTAAAGAATATGTTCGCATAGAAAGTTCTCTTGGATGGCACCGCTTCAGAGGAACATTTAGTTGCTCATCTCAGCATTCTGACCCTTATGTAAGTTCTGTTTCCGTAAGAAAAGAAGTTGATCTTGGGATCATCTCTTCCTTTTAATATCTATAAAACAATGAAATACTTTACTAATCTTATTGCCAATAATCAAATAAATCTGAACTTATACCGTAAGAAAATGAAGTTGATCTGGATCCCTCTTTCAGCAATGAAAAGTGAAAGAGCCACTTTTGGAGAGAACTGAGGTACCCGTCAGTTTCTAGCATTTTCCTCCTAGCATCTGGAGTGACCTGAGGGGAAAATTTCAACCACCTTCGCAACAATGTGACAAGGTGTAAATAATGCTCACTGTTAATATTTCACAGTTTTATGGTGTGATATAGGATAGTGGTGAAGGACAGGACTCAAAGGCAGATAGACACAGTTCAAATACGGGCTGTGCAATTTACCAGCTATTTCCTCAGTTTCCTCATCTGTCAAACTGGAAAAATTAATGGTACCTTCTTCCTCTTCAGGCTACTAAGAGGACTGAATCAGAATGAAATACTGCAAAGAAAAAAGTCTTGGTCCCAAATTCTGACACCTACTAGCCACAGTCTGTTAGCTCTTATTATTACTTTTATCCATCATCCATCTATCCATCCAGTCACCCATCCAACCATTCATTCATTTCAGTCTCTGCAATAATTCTTAGAGTTTGAGAGCCTAGTAGAAAGGGATGGTAGAGAGGAGAAGCAGGGATTAAATAGAAGGTGTGATTATGTAACCATCAATCAAGGATTCATGCAGCTCAAACATGAGTGACAGAGTCCACTTGGCCTTGTCCTCCCATGGTAAGCAACATGTCCTCATTTTGCTGAAGGCCACATGGAGATGTTACTGTGATTTCAATGTCTGTTCCATAGGAAATTCTATTTAAGGCAATGAAGAAGGAAGAGGCAATGAATTATTGGATAGGTGAAAACTTTAGTGTCTCAATCTTTAACTTCTTATTTCTAATGAAAGGTTAGTCCTTCATTTAACCACATAGCTACAAGTGGCTAGTGGTTCCTGAGGTGGACAGTGCAGGTAAAGAATATGTTCGCATAGAAAGTTCTCTTGGATGGCACCGCTTCAGAGGAACATTTAGTTGCTCATCTCAGCATTCTGACCCTTATGTAAGTTCTGTTTCCGTAAGAAAAGAAGTTGATCTTGGGATCATCTCTTCCTTTTAATATCTATAAAACAATGAAATACTTTACTAATCTTATTGCCAATAATCAAATAAATGACAAAAGTGAGATTAAGTGGAAACTTTCATACTTCTTTTGTGATAGTGTGTTAATCTATCCCTACTCAGAAGCAGTTGTATGCTTAGTCGTGTCCAACTCTTGTGCGACTTGGTGAACTGTGACTTCATGGACCCACTAGGCTGCTCTGTCCACATGATATCCCAGAGAAGAATCCTAGAGTGGGTTGCCATTTCCTTCTCCAGGGGATCTTCCTGACCCAGGGATTGAACTTGTGTCTCATGCATCTCCTGCACTGGCAGATAGATTCTTTACCACTGTGCCATCTGGGAAGCTCAATAAGAAAGATCTGGAAAAATACAAATATCCTCACCCTTTGATCCAGCAATCCAAGCTGATTCCTAATCTTTTCTAATACCAATCTATTTCAAGATTATAACTAAACACACAGAAGATCTACATAAAAAAGATGTTCACCATGGTGGTGCTTATAATAGCAGAAAAACTGGAACAAAGCGAATACCTTATAGTAGGGGAATGACGGAATAAGAAACGGTACATATACTTGATATTGTTGCATAAACACGAACATTACAAATAAAATGTAACTACTTGGTGAGATTTCTAAGACAGAATTAAATGGGAAAATAATCAAATATAAAATTTTAAGTTATCTATTCCTGTGCAACAAATTACTCTTTAGTTCAGCAGCTAACGACAAATATTTATTATCTCATAGTTTTTGTGGTTCAGGAATCTGGAGGGGGCTTAGCTAAGTGACTCTTGCTCAGGCCACCTCTCAAGTTTGCAGTCAAGCAGTTGCCTAGGGCTGCAGTCCGCTCAAAACTGCGACTGAAGAATTCATTTCTGAGTTGGCGCCAGTGAGTTTTGGCAGGTGATTGTAGGCAAGCTATTGAGGCACCTCCCTCAGTTTATCACCATACCACACGGGCTTCTATATAGGGGCACATGTAACTGTGCAGGTAAAGAATATGTTCGCATAGAAAGTTCTCTTGGATGGCACCGCTTCAGAGGAACATTTAGTTGCTCATCTCAGCATTCTGACCCTTATGTAAGTTCTGTTTCCGTAAGAAAAGAAGTTGATCTTGGGATCATCTCTTCCTTTTAATATCTATAAAACAATGAAATACTTTACTAATCTTATTGCCAATAATCAAATAAATGACAAAAGTGAGATTAAGTGGAAACTTTCATACTTCTTTTGTGATAGTGTGTTAATCTATCCCTACTCAGAAGCAGTTGTATGCTTAGTCGTGTCCAACTCTTGTGCGACTTGGTGAACTGTGACTTCATGGACCCACTAGGCTGCTCTGTCCACATGATATCCCAGAGAAGAATCCTAGAGTGGGTTGCCATTTCCTTCTCCAGGGGATCTTCCTGACCCAGGGATTGAACTTGTGTCTCATGCATCTCCTGCACTGGCAGATAGATTCTTTACCACTGTGCCATCTGGGAAGCTCAATAAGAAAGATCTGGAAAAATACAAATATCCTCACCCTTTGATCCAGCAATCCAAGCTGATTCCTAATCTTTTCTAATACCAATCTATTTCAAGATTATAACTAAACACACAGAAGATCTACATAAAAAAGATGTTCACCATGGTGGTGCTTATAATAGCAGAAAAACTGGAACAAAGCGAATACCTTATAGTAGGGGAATGACGGAATAAGAAACGGTACATATACTTGATATTGTTGCATAAACACGAACATTACAAATAAAATGTAACTACTTGGTGAGATTTCTAAGACAGAATTAAATGGGAAAATAATCAAATATAAAATTTTAAGTTATCTATTCCTGTGCAACAAATTACTCTTTAGTTCAGCAGCTAACGACAAATATTTATTATCTCATAGTTTTTGTGGTTCAGGAATCTGGAGGGGGCTTAGCTAAGTGACTCTTGCTCAGGCCACCTCTCAAGTTTGCAGTCAAGCAGTTGCCTAGGGCTGCAGTCCGCTCAAAACTGCGACTGAAGAATTCATTTCTGAGTTGGCGCCAGTGAGTTTTGGCAGGTGATTGTAGGCAAGCTATTGAGGCACCTCCCTCAGTTTCTCACCATACCACACGGGCTTCTATATAGAGTGGAGGGCAACATGGTAACTGTGAGCAGTTCAGGAGGGGGAGACAGAGTGTGTGCCATCATCTACAATGAGAGATACGAATTTCTCACAACCTAATCTTGATTGTAAAGATTTAGTGCTGTCCCAACATGCTTGCCATGTTTCACTTATTAGAGATGAACCAGTAAGCACCTTCAAGAGGAGATAATCACAGACGGGTACAGATCCCAGAAGACAGGAATTACTGGGGCCATCTTGGATGCAGATCCCAGAAGACAGGAATTACTGGGGCCATCTTGGATGCTGCTTATCACACACAAAAATATGTATATACAATGTTTTTTTGTGATAAGCAGCTATGCAATACAGCCATACCATTTGAGACAATAAAAAAATGGCTTTGGGCTTCCCTGGTGGTCCAGTGGGTAAGGACACCGCCTTGCAGTGCAAGGGGCGCCGGTTCGATCCCTGGCCTGGGAAGATCCCACGTGCCGCAGAGCAGCTGGACCGATGAGTCCAATTACCGAGCGGGAGCTCTGGAGCGCATGCGCCCAGAGCCGGTGCTCTGCAACGACAGAGGCCACCGCGATGGGAGGCCCACACGGGCCAAAGAACAAAGATGGATGAAAATAGACAAATGAAAGACCAATAGAAGTAGCCCGCCTGCTCCCCTCACTCCCCAACTCCCCAAAATAAATAAATAAATAAGTCTTTAAAAAAAATGGCTTCAAGAAATAAAAGAAGAAAGACGTAGATACACAGAAGACAGAATGGATCTTCACTTCAGTTTTCTCTAATGGTACGACTATGGAGTAGTATTTTCCCATATTCTTTCACTACTTTCCAATAATGAGCATATTTTTTTTTTTACAATGGTCATAATGGAAACAATAAATGTTATATAACTGAAGAGAAACCCTATTAAGAATACACAAGTGCTATGCTCATAACTGATGAAGGTCATTTTAAATTCATGTCTAACTCTGAAATTAACTGTCTATATTGTTCTTTAAAAATATTTATTTATTTACTTGGGTCTCAGTTGCAGTGTGATCAGGCTCAGTAGTTGCAATGCCCAGGCTGACTTGCCCCATGGCTTGTGGGATCTTAGTTCCCTCATCAGAGATTGAATCCATGCTCCCTGCATTAGAAGGTGGATTCTTAACCACTGGGCCAGGAAGGAAATTTCCCCTCAACCCCCATTTTTTTTAAAGAAGCAATCTGCTGCTGTCCTTGTAGTTACTACAATGTGCTAGGTAAGATCATTAGAATGTAAATATCCTCCTCCTTCCCTCCTCCTTCCTGGAGCCTGGCGCCTCCCCTTCAGGCACCCTCCTGCCAAACTCCCAGCGTCCCCTATATTTTAATGTCCACAAAGGGCGCAGAAGCTGGATTGATGGCTCTGCAGTCAAGTCCCAGGCTGACACGGGCAACAGAGGGTAACTCATGCTTAGCACTTGACGTAACTTTTTGATGACTGAAACCTGATTCTATCGACCAATCCCCCAGTGGCTGATCTCATCTTTTTACCATCAGAGGAACCTAGCAGAGTTACCAGGAAAGATAAAAAAGAGGACGAGAGTGGGCCTTGTCTCAGCACAGAGAGGAATAAGCTCCTCTTTGATCCTTTGTCCAGAGAACATTCCAGAATCTCACAAATGGGATGGCCGAACCCCAAATAATGCTACAGTCAGTCCTCCCCCTGCTCCCAGCCAAATTTCTCTGAGCTGGGTGTCCTTGTAGTTCTTTAGGGAAAGCTACACGTTTATTATTACTTTCCTTCAGAGATGACTTGGAGGTACATCTCTTCTACTTATAAAAATCGAGCAGAAAAGAGTGTTGCAATTGACAAAACACTCTTGAAAACATTAAAAAATAAGCATAATAAGTGAAATCAGCACAGCAACAGCAACAGAAATGATTATTTATTGAGCGTTTAGAGCCAGGAGCTAGAGGCAGATGATAGGGGTTGAGGTCTGACTTTGCTCTGTATTTACTGAGACTTGGACAAACTACATTTTCTCCCTAAGCTTCAGTCTGCTCATCCGAAAAGTGATTATAATTGTCATTGAGTTGTGGAGAAGAGGAAAGGAGATGACCCAAAGTGGGCATACATTGCCTGTGATATAATGACACAAGTGCTATGCTCATAACTGATGAAGGTCATTTTAAATTCATGTCTAACTCTGAAATTAACTGTCTATATTGTTCTTTAAAAATATTTATTTATTTACTTGGGTCTCAGTTGCAGTGTGATCAGGCTCAGTAGTTGCAATGCCCAGGCTGACTTGCCCCATGGCTTGTGGGATCTTAGTTCCCTCATCAGAGATTGAATCCATGCTCCCTGCATTAGAAGGTGGATTCTTAACCACTGGGCCAGGAAGGAAATTTCCTCAACCCCATTTTTTAAAGAAGCAATCTGCTGCTGTCCTTGTAGTTACTACAATGTGCTAGGTAAGATCATTAGAATGTAAATATCCTCCTCCTTCCCTCCTCCTTCCTGGAGCCTGGCGCCTCCCCTTCAGGCACCCTCCTGCCAAACTCCCAGCGTCCCCTATATTTTAATGTCCACAAAGGGCGCAGAAGCTGGATTGATGGCTCTGCAGTCAAGTCCCAGGCTGACACGGGCAACAGAGGGTAACTCATGCTTAGCACTTGACGTAACTTTTTGATGACTGAAACCTGATTCTATCGACCAATCCCCCAGTGGCTGATCTCATCTTTTTACCATCAGAGGAACCTAGCAGAGTTACCAGGAAAGATAAAAAAGAGGACGAGAGTGGGCCTTGTCTCAGCACAGAGAGGAATAAGCTCCTCTTTGATCCTTTGTCCAGAGAACATTCCAGAATCTCACAAATGGGATGGCCGAACCCCAAATAATGCTACAGTCAGTCCTCCCCCTGCTCCCAGCCAAATTTCTCTGAGCTGGGTGTCCTTGTAGTTCTTTAGGGAAAGCTACGCGGTTATTATTACTTTCCTTCAGAGATGACTTGAGGTACATCTCTTCTACTTATAAAAATCGAGCAGAAAAGAGTGTTGCAATTGACAAAACACTCTTGAAAACATTAAAAAATAAGCATAATAAGTGAAATCAGCACAGCAACAGCAACAGAAATGATTATTTATTGAGCGTTTAGAGCCAGGAGCTAGAGGCAGATGATAGGGGTTGAGGTCTGACTTTGCTCTGTATTTACTGAGACTTGGACAAACTACATTTTCTCCCTAAGCTTCAGTCTGCTCATCCGAAAAGTGATTATAATTGTCATTGAGTTGTGGAGAAGAGGAAAGGAGATGACCCAAAGTGGGCATACATTGCCTGTGATATAATGACTGCTTATTAAATCGTGATCTTTCTCTACCATACTCATGCCGTATCACTCAGCTGCTTAAAATTCTGTAATGCTTTCCTATTATAGAGAATGAAATCAAAGCTCCTCACCGTAAGGACAGAGCCCTTTGTGATCAGTCTCTGTTGTTCTCCCCTAAATTCACCATAGTCCAGCCACCTGGTCTTCTCTCTGTTCACGTGGTTCACTTCTCTTGCTTTGACCCCAGGGCCTTTGCACTTACGATCCCTCTCTCTTAAACACTCTTTGCGTAGACATTAGTCTGGTTGGTTCTTCTTCAATATTGAGTCAAATACCATCTCACCAGAAAGCCTTTCATGACTTTTTATGACTTTTTTTCCGAAAATAAGCAGGGTTGGTTTCTGTTAGAAACCAACTTGCAGTCAGAGGAATATAATGGATTCAAACAGCAATTTTCTTGAAAGAATACATTGTTCTTCCTTTCCCCTCTTCAACCACAGACCCCTCTGCATTTGTTAATGTGTTCATGGCTTTATTCTTAGATCCTGTTGCTGATCTGCTTTCAGATTAGTGGAAATTTTCACCTGGCTTGTTAGCACCCTATGAAGAAATAGACTGAGGACAGGGAATAAGTAAAGAGATGAATTTAAAGAAGATGAGTCTATGGTGAGCATGATAAAAGCATTTCCAGAGAGATCATTTGTAAGATTGTTAATTTAGAAAGGGTATCTTAATACTGCTCTTGTGCATGTTTTATGTGACTCCAGCACAGTGATACTGTAAATATCTGAATTTGAAACCAGAGATGATCGTCAAATACAGAGGAGGGATATTTTGCACAAATATCAGAAGTTCCTATTAAAGGAAACTCTGAGCCCAGTACCATCAGAAACAACAGAAATGATTATTTATTGAGCGTTTAGAGCCAGGAGCTAGAGGCAGATGATAGGGGTTGAGGTCTGACTTTGCTCTGTATTTACTGAGACTTGGACAAACTACATTTTCTCCCTAAGCTTCAGTCTGCTCATCCGAAAAGTGATTATAATTGTCATTGAGTTGTGGAGAAGAGGAAAGGAGATGACCCAAAGTGGGCATACATTGCCTGTGATATAATGACTGCTTATTAAATCGTGATCTTTCTCTACCATACTCATGCCGTATCACTCAGCTGCTTAAAATTCTGTAATGCTTTCCTATTATAGAGAATGAAATCAAAGCTCCTCACCGTAAGGACAGAGCCCTTTGTGATCAGTCTCTGTTGTTCTCCCCTAAATTCACCATAGTCCAGCCACCTGGTCTTCTCTCTGTTCACGTGGTTCACTTCTCTTGCTTTGACCCCAGGGCCTTTGCACTTACGATCCCTCTCTCTTAAACACTCTTTGCGTAGACATTAGTCTGGTTGGTTCTTCTTCAATATTGAGTCAAATACCATCTCACCAGAAAGCCTTTCATGACTTTTTATGACTTTTTTTCCGAAAATAAGCAGGGTTGGTTTCTGTTAGAAACCAACTTGCAGTCAGAGGAATATAATGGATTCAAACAGCAATTTTCTTGAAAGAATACATTGTTCTTCCTTTCCCCTCTTCAACCACAGACCCCTCTGCATTTGTTAATGTGTTCATGGCTTTATTCTTAGATCCTGTTGCTGATCTGCTTTCAGATTAGTGGAAATTTTCACCTGGCTTGTTAGCACCCTATGAAGAAATAGACTGAGGACAGGGAATAAGTAAAGAGATGAATTTAAAGAAGATGAGTCTATGGTGAGCATGATAAAAGCATTTCCAGAGAGATCATTTGTAAGATTGTTAATTTAGAAAGGGTATCTTAATACTGCTCTTGTGCATGTTTTATGTGACTCCAGCACAGTGATACTGTAAATATCTGAATTTGAAACCAGAGATGATCGTCAAATACAGAGGAGGGATATTTTGCACAAATATCAGAAGTTCCTATTAAAGGAAACTCTGAGCCCAGTACCATCAGAAACAACTGACCTTTCAATCTCCTCTTTGACCTGCTCCCCTAGCTTACTGTTATCCACACACACAAGCACCTTCCTTTGAATTTGCTGGTGCTCACCATGGGCTCCCCTACCACGGGACCTTTGCACATGCTGGCCCCTCCTCCTGGGAGGATGGGTCATCTTCTTTTTCTTCTTTACCCACTCACCCTCAGTCCCTGCCTCAAACACTATGTTCTCAGAAAAACCTTCTCCAACATCCCTGGCTAGCACCCTTCCCCCGACAGTGTGCTCTCAAGTATGTTATGTCCTCTATTGCACAGCCATTTTCATAGGTTTAGTTTTATAATTATTTAATTAACGGCTTCCTCTATCACCCAAATACGAACTCTGTTCTGGCAGGAAGTGTGTCAGATTTTGCTCAGCATAGAGTTTGCAGTTGTTATCACAGTTACTGGATTAGTATGGTATGTTCAATAAATATTTGTTAAAGGAGTGAAAAAAAATGAACAAATGAATTTATTTTTAGCACTGATTACGTCCATAATAGCAATTCATATTTTCAACAATCAGCAATTTGTTGACATTAGTCACTTAAATCTATATATTGTTAATTCCTGACTCTTAAAATCATTCATTCAAAAGCATTTATTTATTCTTAACTGACATTTTGTTGTTGTCATGGGAAGGGTAGATGTTATGTGTGTTCCATGTACTATAACTGATTCACTTTGATTTACCTTATATTTTTCTGTGTAGGACAAAGGTTAGCACACTTTTTCTGTAAAAGGCCAAAGAAATATTTAAGGCTTCAAGGGCTATATGGTTGCTATAGTAACAACTCAGTTCTGCTTTTGTGACATAAAAGCTGCCAGCGACAATGTGAAAACAAATAAGCATGGCCGTGTGCCAATAAAACTTTATTTACAAAAGGAGACGTTGGACTGAACTTGGCCTACAGGCTCTGGTTTGTTGACCCTTGATATATAGGACTGGGGAGAAAAAGGCAAGATACGGTATTAGCCTGGCATTTAATCCTGGAGAGTTGTGTGGTACAAGAACTTGGCCCTTCAATTGATCTCCCCGGCCTCAGGTGTGCCCTGATGGGGGATAACAACTGACCTTCACTCTCTTTGACCTGCTCCTAGTTTTCCCCCCTTCCTTTGAATTTGCTGGTGCTCACCATGGGCTCCCCTACCACGGGACCTTTGCACATGCTGGCCCCTCCTCCTGGGAGGATGGGTCATCTTCTTTTTCTTCTTTACCCACTCACCCTCAGTCCCTGCCTCAAACACTATGTTCTCAGAAAAACCTTCTCCAACATCCCTGGCTAGCACCCTTCCCCCGACAGTGTGCTCTCAAGTATGTTATGTCCTCTATTGCACAGCCATTTTCATAGGTTTAGTTTTATAATTATTTAATTAACGGCTTCCTCTATCACCCAAATACGAACTCTGTTCTGGCAGGAAGTGTGTCAGATTTTGCTCAGCATAGAGTTTGCAGTTGTTATCACAGTTACTGGATTAGTATGGTATGTTCAATAAATATTTGTTAAAGGAGTGAAAAAAAATGAACAAATGAATTTATTTTTAGCACTGATTACGTCCATAATAGCAATTCATATTTTCAACAATCAGCAATTTGTTGACATTAGTCACTTAAATCTATATATTGTTAATTCCTGACTCTTAAAATCATTCATTCAAAAAGCATTTATTTATTCTTAACTGACATTTTGTTGTTGTCATGGGAAGGGTAGATGTTATGTGTGTTCCATGTACTATAACTGATTCACTTTGATTTACCTTATATTTTTCTGTGTAGGACAAAGGTTAGCACACTTTTTCTGTAAAAGGCCAAAGAAATATTTAAGGCTTCAAGGGCTATATGGTTGCTATAGTAACAACTCAGTTCTGCTTTTGTGACATAAAAGCTGCCAGCGACAATGTGAAAACAAATAAGCATGGCCGTGTGCCAATAAAACTTTATTTACAAAAGGAGACGTTGGACTGAACTTGGCCTACAGGCTCTGGTTTGTTGACCCTTGATATATAGGACTGGGGAGAAAAAGGCAAGATACGGTATTAGCCTGGCATTTAATCCTGGAGAGTTGTGTGGTACAAGAACTTGGCCCTTCAATTGATCTCCCCCGGCCTCAGTGTGCTGATGTATAACAACCCATGTGTGCAAAGATAAAACAGAGGGCAGGTTCAGCTGTGCAGCTCAGTCTGATTCTTTGCGACGCCATGGACGGTAGCGGCCAGGCTCCTCTGTCCATGGGACTTTTTAGGGAAGAATTCTGGAGCAGGTTGCCATTTTCTACTCCAGAGGATCTTCCTGACCCAGAGATTGAACCCACATCTCCTGCACCTCCTGCAGGTGGATTCTTTACAGCTGAGCCACCTGGGAAGCCCTGTGAAGATAAAAGACCTCCTACTAAATAAGCTAGAACTGAATAAGCTTGGCTTGCATTAGATGCATACTACTGTTTTTGTTTATGTCCTACCTAGAAGATAGTCATATTAGTTTTCTTTCAGTGGGATAGAGGGCAGCAGAAGATGAGATGGTTGGGTAGCATCACGAACTCAATGGGCATGGGTTTGAGCAGGCTCCAGGAGACAGTGAAGGAATGGGAAGCATGGTGTGCTACAGTTCATGGGGCTGCAGAGTTGAACACTGGTTAGCGACTGAACAACAACAGTTGTGATATATAGCTTCCCTCAACCCCCAAATAAATAAAAAGATCGACCCAACATAAAGAATGTTTTAAGGATGAAAAAGATTACTCTGCTTCTTGTGTAGAAGGTGGGCCGAAGGAGCCCAGGGTGAGAGAGCTCATGTGACAACCTATTCCAAGAACCCAGGAGTGCCGTGGTGGTGGCTGGGCACAGGTGGCGTTTCCCCTTCAATGGCAGAGGCTCCTGGAGGGCAAGGGCCTGGCGTGCCTGGAGATTCCCTATCGCATAGAGAAGGTTCTTCGGAAGCTCAGATGTTCATAGAATGAAAACAGCAACTTTCTGGGGAATTTATAACAGCTTGTTTACAAGACATGCTGTTATCAACATCCTCCTTAGCATCACGTTCGCTCACAGGTGAGCTTGAACTTGAAAAATTCGCCCCCAATCCAGCCATTTCTCATAACCTCCACCACTGTTAGCCAAGTCCAAGCCACCACCATCTCCCATCTGGACTGTTGCCACATCCCCAGCCCATCTTCCTGCTTCTAGTCTTCCTTTCTTATGGTCTAGGTAGTAGCACTTAGTCTTCTTAACATAAAAGTCAGAGAATGTTACTCTCCTGCCCCAGACCTCCTGTGAGCATCCTAAGTTGTTTCAGTCACATCTGACTCTGTGCAATGCTATGGACTACAGCCCACCAGGCTCCTCTGTCCATGAGATTTTCCAGGAAAGAACACTGGAGTGGGTTGCCATGCTCTCCTCTGAGGATCTTTCTGACCCAGGGATCAAATCCATATCTCTCACATCTCCTTGCATCTATAGAGAGTTCCAGAAAATTGCAAAAGGAAAATCCTTCCAAACTCCATCAGAGGCACTGATAAAAGGTAGAATCCTCAATGACAATCAGAATGTTTTACGCCCACAAGGAGCTAAGCTCTGAAAAAATATTTGCTCCTAGGATCACTGAATATTGAGCATAAATTGAGCAATTAGCTTCTTTGCTCATAGCAGGTGGGTTTACAGCTGTACTGAAAACTGAATAGAGATTGGGGAGGAGTTACAAAGGTTGCATGCTACAAGACTGCCCTGCATCGCTGCAACACATGCAGAAATAAAGCTTGCTTATGACGTGAGGAGTTACAGGTAATCAGATGATATCTAACAACTGTGAGTCTGTATGTTATCTGCTTCATAAAGTTTGCGGATGTTTAAGTTTTCTTAGGCAGACAGACATCAGCAGAGGGCATTTGTCTCTGGAAGAAGGGAAGACACTCAGATCACCCCAACAGTTCTGCTTTCCCCGTACCTATGGAAATATTATCTCAAGATCTTAGGTCACCTTTGGAATATAATCTACTGGGGAAATGGCACAGCTCCCCACCCCCGACTCCCACCGCCCAAAATCAAGAAATAAGTATGAATTCGGCATTGTGTGGAAATCACTGCACTTGCTCTTTCACTCAGAAATGTAGGACAGGCTTTCAGCAACTGTCTTCTTCCCGGTCTACACAAGGCAGGATTCTCTTGCTGAATCACGGGGTTTTGCCCTTCACAAGACCTGGGTTTTTTCTTTTGTGATTTTATGTATTGATTTATTTTTGGCTGTGCTGGGTCTTCATGGCTGCATAAGCTTTTCTCTAGTTTTGATGAGATGGGGCCACTCTAGTTGGGGCACACAGGCTTCTCATTGCAGGGGCTTCTCATTGAGGAGCTCAGGCTCTAGGGGGCGTGGGCTTCTGTAGTTGAGGCTCCTGGGCTCTAGAGCACAGACTTAATAGTTGTGGTGCAAGGGCTTAGTTGCTCTGTGGCAGCTGGGATCTTCCTGGACTGGGGATTGAACCTGTATCTTTTGTATTCTTTACCACTGAGCCACTAGGGAAGCCTGAGACCAAGGTTTTAGTTTTGACAGGTGCTTCCTGGGTAACCCTGAAAAAATCATTGACCTTGTCTGAGCTTCTTTAACTATCAAAGGGGGCGATACATTTGGCTCTGCTGTTTCTAAAGGTTATGGATGAAGTTGAAGTGAGAGGACACACATCCAAGTGCTTGGTTCCTGGAAAGTGTGGCTCACAGGTAAAGGGACAGGATTCTAAGGTGGGGACAGGACACTCAGGTGCCTGCATGAACCAGCCAGCGTGATAAACGAGGGAGCCCGTAGCATTGGGGTTGTAATCTTTCCATGGGGACATCATCATCTGGCATATGGAAGTCTAGGATGATTCTTTTCTTCCACAGACACTTAGGTTTTGTAAAACTTTGCTTAGAATTCATGGCTTCTTAAACTAGTTTTGGTTGGCTCCGTGTCAGCATGGGTATAGAGAAAATTCTATAAAATTTGAATAGGAGACTTTCCTGGTGGTCCAGTGGTTAAGAATGCACCAGCCATTGCAGAGGACACGGGTTTGATCCCCGGTCCAGTAAGATCCCACATGCCGCAGGGCAACTAAAAGTTCATGTGCTGCAACTACCGAGCCTGCGCCTCGAGCCCATGTGCTGCAACAAGAGAAGCCACCGCAAGTGGCCTCTGTTTGCAGCGACGAGACCCAGCACAGCCCAAACCAGACAGACAAATAGATAATCAATTAATTTTAACATTTTGAGTAGAATAATAGAAAATGACCTAGGAGACAATAGGAATGATGAAAGCAGTACTGAGCAGGGTTCTCACTCCCTTGTCTGTAGCCACTCGTTTCCATGAGAAAATGGGACTCCCGGGGTGAGATTTCCTGACTTGAAGAGAAGCCAGGCATTTCGAGTCATATGTAATAAGCCTTCTAATATTTAACTAAAAGTTAATTACTGATTAAATCTCTGAGAAACGCTGGAAACACATCTGGAGTCAGTACTGTCTTGAGGGCTACGGTCTGTGACCCAGACCAGCTGGGTCACAAATGATTTAATGCCTTCCCGTGAACCAATGGATCATGTTGTCGTTGTCTTCTGGGGCTAATAGAGCATCTAACTGGCCTCTGATTTAGATTCTACCCGCTTACCCATTTCAGAAAGTGAAATGGGTGAAAATCCCAGGTAACTGGGATTTTAACATGTTTTGCAGTTTTTCCTGGACTCAGGTCCTGGATAAACGAAGTCATCTTTAGAATGAGAGCTCCTCATGGCGGGAAGATAGTCAAACTTCCGTTTTTCCTCAGTCTTCAACTGTTTGTCTTGGACAACCTCTGCTTGTCCTGCACTTCTGTTCTGTGCTGTCTCTCTGGTCCCTGCCCCAAGAGACTGACTTTAGGTCAGGTCACCAGGACCCTGTATCATCTGCATCCCACATCTTCTGGCTTCCTCATCTGGGTTCATCCAGAGGAGATGGGCTGGTCGAGGAGATGGAGGTGGGCATCTCTGTTTTTTCTGACTTTTTTTGGCGTGGTGGCCATGAATTCTGTGTCCCCCTACCGAAGGTGGTAGCTCCTATGAGGCAGTCCTGTACAAATGGCCACACCCTTGGCCGGTTCCAGAAGCTGCCCTCTCTTCATCCTCCTTCAGTAAAGGCTCCCTTCTGTTGCTGGTCTCTGGCCACAACAGTGTCCTTGTTGGTTCAGGGAAGACCACCCCCACCTCTATCTCTCCTCCATTACCCAGTGGAGTATGTCAGGTGTCTCCTGCCTGGTCAGCAGCTGGTATTGCTACAATACTATTTCACATCATTAATGATCCAAATGGACCATTTGGAGTGAGACAGTGAGGGCCTGGTTCCACATCAAGAACCACAGGTGAGCTCACCAAGCACTTCTCTCATAAGCACTCAGTAAATATTTGCCAGAAAAAGACATTAACCTTTGTTTAGCCACTGACAAACTTAAAAAAATCTATAAGCATTCAAACACCTGTCTTGGGAGAAATAAAAATCTAATGCATATCAATTAATTTTTTTCCTTAACTTTCATTTAGATGGTAGGCATTTTTTTTCTTTAGAAGGTAAGGTTTAGATGCCATAATGGGTAATTTGGGGAGGAGCTAATGAATGTACAAGCATCTCTGGCCTCTGATTTGGGATTCCCAGACCAGCTGGGTCACAAATGATTTAATGCCTTCGTGAACCAATGGATCATGTTGTCGTTGTCTTCTGGGGCTAATAGAGCATCTAACTGGCCTCTGATTTAGATTCTACCGCTTACCCATTTCAGAAAGTGAAATGGGTGAAAATCCCAGGTAACTGGGATTTTAACATGTTTTGCAGTTTTTCCTGGACTCAGGTCCTGGATAAACGAAGTCATCTTTAGAATGAGAGCTCCTCATGGCGGGAAGATAGTCAAACTTCCGTTTTTCCTCAGTCTTCAACTGTTTGTCTTGGACAACCTCTGCTTGTCCTGCACTTCTGTTCTGTGCTGTCTCTCTGGTCCCTGCCCCAAGAGACTGACTTTAGGTCAGGTCACCAGGACCCTGTATCATCTGCATCCCACATCTTCTGGCTTCCTCATCTGGGTTCATCCAGAGGAGATGGGCTGGTCGAGGAGATGGAGGTGGGCATCTCTGTTTTTTCTGACTTTTTTTGGCGTGGTGGCCATGAATTCTGTGTCCCCCTACCGAAGGTGGTAGCTCCTATGAGGCAGTCCTGTACAAATGGCCACACCCTTGGCCGGTTCCAGAAGCTGCCCTCTCTTCATCCTCCTTCAGTAAAGGCTCCCTTCTGTTGCTGGTCTCTGGCCACAACAGTGTCCTTGTTGGTTCAGGGAAGACCACCCCCACCTCTATCTCTCCTCCATTACCCAGTGGAGTATGTCAGGTGTCTCCTGCCTGGTCAGCAGCTGGTATTGCTACAATACTATTTCACATCATTAATGATCCAAATGGACCATTTGGAGTGAGACAGTGAGGGCCTGGTTCCACATCAAGAACCACAGGTGAGCTCACCAAGCACTTCTCTCATAAGCACTCAGTAAATATTTGCCAGAAAAAGACATTAACCTTTGTTTAGCCACTGACAAACTTAAAAAAAATCAATACGCATTCAAACACCTGTCTTGGGAGAAATAAAAATCTAATGCATATCAATTAATTTTTTTCCTTAACTTTCATTTAGATGGTAGGCATTTTTTTTCTTTAGAAGGTAAGGTTTAGATGCCATAATGGGTAATTTGGGGAGGAGCTAAATGAATGTCAACAATGATCATGATGGTTATCTAAGCAAAAGCGTGGACCACATTATTCACCAGGTCTATGCTGTGCCTTTATATTTTGCCTCATTTACTGTTCACCAGGTTTCTCTGGTGGCTCAGTCAGGAAAAAATCTACCTGCAATGCAGGAGACTCAGTCTCTGGGTCGGGAAGATTCCTCTTAGAAGGAAATGGCAACTCACTCTAATATTCTTACTTGTAAAATTCCATGGACAGAGAGGAGAATGGCGGGGTATAGTCCATGGGCAATCACAAGAGTCGTACAAGACCTAGTGATTAAACCACCACTGTTCACAATAACACCTTGAGTTTGCTATATTTCTATACCCAGTTTGCAGTTGAGAAAACGGAAATTTAGACATGTTAAGTGACTTAATAGGCTTCCTCAGTGACTTAGCAGTAAAGAATACATCTACTATGCTAGAGATGTGGGAAATAAGAGCTTGATCCCCGGGTTGGGAAGATCCCTGGAGGATGGCACGGCAACCCACTCCAGTATTCTTGTCTGGACAATCCCATGGACAGAGGAGCTGGGCACATGACAGTCCATGGGGTCGCAAAAGAGTCAGACACAGCTGAAGCGACTGAGCAGGTAGGCATGCACACAAGTGATCTCACCCATGAAGCAAGAGACTGGATCAGGAAATCATAATTTCCTCTAGATCTCAGTATATTAAACTTCAAAGAAAGCAGTGGTCAGTGAGAGCTGGAGTAGTCCAGAGAAGTATTAATTAACTTCATCTGATATTTTAGAAATCGGTATTTGAACCAAGAGGCTGTGGACTACACTGGATCGCTGGACCAGGCACAGGACAGCATCCATGGTGGTTGCACGTTAGAAAGTGGCCGTTCCTAGTGTTCTGGGGAGGGGAGCCATGAGCTTATGATTTCTTATCTCTATTGTGCTACTAAAATAGAAATCCTGCTCACGGAAAACACATTTACTTGCACCAAATCACACATGGGAATAATACCTTAAAAACATCTATGGATTTAACCTTTTTCTAATGCATATCAATTAATTTTTTTCCTTAACTTTCATTTAGATGGTAGGCATTTTTTTTCTTTAGAAGGTAAGGTTTAGATGCCATAATGGGTAATTTGGGGAGGAGCTAAATGAATGTCAACAATGATCATGATGGTTATCTAAGCAAAAGCGTGGACCACATTATTCACCAGGTCTATGCTGTGCCTTTATATTTTGCCTCATTTACTGTTCACCAGGTTTCTCTGGTGGCTCAGTCAGGAAAAAATCTACCTGCAATGCAGGAGACTCAGTCTCTGGGTCGGGAAGATTCCTCTTAGAAGGAAATGGCAACTCACTCTAATATTCTTACTTGTAAAATTCCATGGACAGAGAGGAGAATGGCGGGGTATAGTCCATGGGCAATCACAAGAGTCGTACAAGACCTAGTGATTAAACCACCACTGTTCACAATAACACCTTGAGTTTGCTATATTTCTATACCCAGTTTGCAGTTGAGAAAACGGAAATTTAGACATGTTAAGTGACTTAATAGGCTTCCTCAGTGACTTAGCAGTAAAGAATACATCTACTATGCTAGAGATGTGGGAAATAAGAGCTTGATCCCCGGGTTGGGAAGATCCCTGGAGGATGGCACGGCAACCCACTCCAGTATTCTTGTCTGGACAATCCCATGGACAGAGGAGCTGGGCACATGACAGTCCATGGGGTCGCAAAAGAGTCAGACACAGCTGAAGCGACTGAGCAGGTAGGCATGCACACAAGTGATCTCACCCATGAAGCAAGAGACTGGATCAGGAAATCATAATTTCCTCTAGATCTCAGTATATTAAACTTCAAAGAAAGCAGTGGTCAGTGAGAGCTGGAGTAGTCCAGAGAAGTATTAATTAACTTCATCTGATATTTTAGAAATCGGTATTTGAACCAAGAGGCTGTGGACTACACTGGATCGCTGGACCAGGCACAGGACAGCATCCATGGTGGTTGCACGTTAGAAAGTGGCCGTTCCTAGTGTTCTGGGGAGGGGAGCCATGAGCTTATGATTTCTTATCTCTATTGTGCTACTAAAATAGAAATCCTGCTCACGGGAAAACACATTTACTTGCACCAAATCACACATGGGAATAATACCTTAAAAACATCTATGGATTTACTGTTTTGGGTTACTTAAGTCATCCTCATTTCCAAACAAAACTGAACTTTCCTTTGGGGAACTATCTGTGCATGTGTGTGCAGGGGTGTTTGTGATCCCATGGGGCTCTATCCCACCGAGTTCCTCAGTCCACGGGATTCTCTAGGTAAGAATACCAGAATGGGTTGCCAGGTCCTCCTCCCAGGGATCTTCCTGACCCAGGGATCGAATCTGCATCTCCTTCATCGCAGGCAGATTCTTTATTGCTGAGCCACCAGAGAAGCCTGGGGAACTATATAATCCTCATTAGGTATAGTCTGTTAAGCCTCTTATTCAAGTTTCATACCCTCCAGGCCTAGGTAGGGCCTGGGACATCACTGGGGTGGTTTTTATTCGTGGTAAATGGTTCATCTCTACAGATACCCTTTGCCATGTGAGGCCTGGAACCTCCTTCCACCAAGATATAACATTTATATCTCCAATGCTTCAGTCTGTCTTTGTCCAATTCATGGAAGTGACCACAGTGTAGTTCTGATGGGCTAGTAGAGGCCTTTAGGGATTTTGCTCTCAGAACCCTGCCACCAGCATGGGAACAAGCCTGGTCTAGCCCAGTGGAGGCTGTAGACCACATGGAGAAGCATCACCTCATTGGAAGCGATGCAGGAGCTGCCAGCACTCAGCTTAAACTGCTGACCTGTAGGGATATCAAGAACTAAATAACTGGTTTTTTAGTGACTAAATTCTATTTTGTTTTGTTTTTTAATTTTGGCCTCTTTTATTGGCCCTTCATTTAGTTATTTTCATCCATCTTAATCCTTTGGCCTGTGTGAGCCTCCCATCACAGTGGCATCTCTTGTTGCAGAGCACCGGCTCTGGGTGCATGCACTTCAGAGCGCTGGCTCGTAATTGGACACACTGGTCCAGCCACTCCACGGAACGCAGGATCTTCCAGTGCCAGAGATGGAACCGGTGCCCCTCGTACTGCAAGGTGGACTCTTTACCCACTGGACCACCAGGGAAGCCCCTTGTTTTGTTTTTTAATGTAGCAATAGTTAAGTGATCCCTTTCTCCTTTTGTCTTCAATCATTCCCAGTATCAGGGTCTTTTCCAATGAATTGGTTCTTTGCATCAGATGGCCAAAGCTTCAGCTTCAGGAGCAGTCTTTCCAGTAAATATTCAGGGTTGATGGAGAGGAAGGATAAAGAGGTGGCAGAGGATGAGATAGCTAGAGAGCATCACTGACTTAAAGGACATGAACTTGCACAAAGTCCAGGAGATAGTGGAGGACAGAGGAGCCCGGTGGGCTACAGTCCATGGGGTCGCAGAGTCAGAGATGACTTAGAGACTGAACAACAGCAAGAAGCTAAGTGATCCAGCTGAACACATTGGATACTCTCTGTAGTATCTGCTCCTTGTGCAAAGAATGCAAGAAAACAAAGACATCTTTGGACGTTCAGTCCAGTTGCAGCACCTAAACGGACTGGTCTACAATTTCTGCTGTCCTGGCTCAGGGTGTCTTGGTGCTGACCAGTGTCCAAGCTTGGTTCTCCAGCTTTCCCATCTATTCTGTGAGTTATTATTCATAGTGAACTCTACAGTGGATTTCCTTTTTGTTTGAGTTACTGAAAGTCACTTTTGCTTTTAAGTCTAAGAACTGCAACGGCCCAATACATGATTGGATGTGGTCATCTAAGACAGAGTCCAAGCAGGAGAGAGAGCATCACATGAAACTGTTGGAGGAGATTCTTGGGGACAGGGACCCCTCGCCTAGAGCTATATAGGCCACTGCCTTCTTCAGCTCAGCTGCAAGGCCGGTCTTGCTTTCAGAGCTCTGATAAAATTCCAGACTAGAATTGCCTTGCTGCAGTGTCATAGGGCATATCTAGAGCCACGGCCACAGCAGCTGTTCTTCCCTCTCTTGTCAACTCCCTCAAAAGTCAGCTGAGTTATGTGGGGTTTTATCAAGCTGCACAATGTGCCCTGAGCATGTTACAGGAACTCTCATTAAAAAAAAAAGTGGTTTGAGGAAAGTGCTGTGGACACGATCTATTCTGGGCCTTTGCACATGCTGCTCTCTTTCCCTGGAGTATCCTGTCCTCCACTCCCCCATCTCACCCCTCCACCTGTTCCTCTCTCAACTCCGGAACACCGCCTTTCAGCAGCCTTGCTTTCCTCCCAGGGCTGAGTCAGACCACCCTTCCGCAGGTTCTCACAGCCCTAGCAGCAGCACACCATATTGTCAACAGCATTACGTACATGATTACATTATGTCACACACGTCTGTTTCCTTGAATATCCTCCCTCTATTCTGTGACCTCCCTGAGCTTCAGGACTTGCACATTTCAAATCATTTCAGTCCCTTCCAACACCACTCGAAAGAATCAGACTAAAAGTGAGACCATAGGAGTAGATATTCAGGACGCAGACATCAACTACATCATACATTATCCGAGTGATCCTGATCCATCAACTCATGAAACCCATCTGGTGGGCCATTGACCTGGTCCAGCCTGTAGCCCTGACTTGATTGGGCTGCATTAAATGATAGTTGGGTGTTTTGTCGCCAAGCCAGACATGACTGAGTCTTTAGGACCCCATGGACTGCAGCGTTCCAGGCTTCCCTGTCCCTGATCATCTCCCAGAGCTTGCCCAAGTCCATGTCCACTGAACTGGTAATGCCAACATTTAAATATTATTAGACTACCTCTGGATTTTTAGCTTTCTTCGCAAAAGATCAGAAGATTGGCCATGTGGTGTTTGTATTTCTGTAAGGCCACAGCCATCCTGTTAGGGTTTAGGGTTAGGGGCAGGGTTGACAGTTAAGGTTAGGACTAAGGGATAAGGTAGCAGTTAGGATTAAGGTCAGAGTTCAGGGTGAAGGCTAGAGTTAGCTCTAATGTGTCCCTTACAGCTGGTATGAGCTCCCAGGTCACCTTGGGTCCTCTATCTCACCTTTAATGGTTTGGTTTTTTTTTTTTTTTTTTTTTTAATTTTGGCCTCTTTTATTTTTATTTATTTATTTTCATCCATCTTTATTCTTTGGCCTGTGTGGGCCTCCCATTGCTGTGGCCTCTCCTGCTGCAAAGCACCGGCCTCTGGGCACACGCACTCCAGAGCACTGGCTCCTAATTGGACGCACCGGTTCAGCCACTCCACGGCACATGGGATCTTCCCAGGCCAGGGATTGAATGGTGCCCCTTGAACTGCAAGGCAGACTCTTTACCCACTGGACCACTAGGGAAGCCCAGTGGTTTGTATTTTTAAGGTTAAGATGCAAGATGCCTTTCTCAACCTTACGAGAGTGTGACCTGGTATCTGCCAAATGTACTACATTCTCTAAGATCTGATAAACTTGAGTTCCAAAATGCATCTGCTTGAAGGAGAAAGGGGTTGGTGAATGTGCATACACAAAGATGCCAGCCCTCCCAGCCATGAAAGACTACAGTCGAAAGTCAAATTAGGTTCACCTCAGTGTTTGCTTTACCCATTAAGTGAGGCTTGATAACACACATTATTTCCTTATTTAGTCCATTCCTGATCCATCTGAGTGACCATGTGCCAGTATAATTGGACATCATCGCTGAATAGGGGTGGGCTCTTACACACCCAGCTCCTGATTCTCTCTTTTGACTCCAACCACAGAGGAGAGAAATAATGACAGAAAAAGCACACCCCATGCCCCCTCTGCTTTAATAGGAACGTGCTGTCAAGGGGGAGTGATATGATAAGGCCTTAAATAAATTAATGCGCTAACAATGTGTTGAGAATTTTTTTCCAACATGTAAATATTATTAGACTACCTCTGGATTTTTAGCTTTCTTCGCAAAGATCAGAAGATTGGCCATGTGGTGTTTGTATTTCTGTAAGGCCACAGCCATCCTGTTAGGGTTTAGGGTTAGGGGCAGGGTTGACAGTTAAGGTTAGGACTAAGGGATAAGGTAGCAGTTAGGATTAAGGTCAGAGTTCAGGGTGAAGGCTAGAGTTAGCTCTAATGTGTCCCTTACAGCTGGTATGAGCTCCCAGGTCACCTTGGGTCCTCTATCTCACCTTTAATGGTTTGGTTTTTTTTTTTTTTTTAATTTTGGCCTCTTTTATTTTTATTTATTTATTTTCATCCATCTTTATTCTTTGGCCTGTGTGGGCCTCCCATTGCTGTGGCCTCTCCTGCTGCAAAGCACCGGCCTCTGGGCACACGCACTCCAGAGCACTGGCTCCTAATTGGACGCACCGGTTCAGCCACTCCACGGCACATGGGATCTTCCCAGGCCAGGGATTGAATGGTGCCCCTTGAACTGCAAGGCAGACTCTTTACCCACTGGACCACTAGGGAAGCCCAGTGGTTTGTATTTTTAAGGTTAAGATGCAAGATGCCTTTCTCAACCTTACGAGAGTGTGACCTGGTATCTGCCAAATGTACTACATTCTCTAAGATCTGATAAACTTGAGTTCCAAAATGCATCTGCTTGAAGGAGAAAGGGGTTGGTGAATGTGCATACACAAAGATGCCAGCCCTCCCAGCCATGAAAGACTACAGTCGAAAGTCAAATTAGGTTCACCTCAGTGTTTGCTTTACCCATTAAGTGAGGCTTGATAACACACATTATTTCCTTATTTAGTCCATTCCTGATCCATCTGAGTGACCATGTGCCAGTATAATTGGACATCATCGCTGAATAGGGGTGGGCTCTTACACACCCAGCTCCTGATTCTCTCTTTTGACTCCAACCACAGAGGAGAGAAATAATGACAGAAAAAGCACACCCCATGCCCCCTCTGCTTTAATAGGAACGTGCTGTCAAGGGGGAGTGATATGATAAGGCCTTAAATAAATTAATGCGCTAACAATGTGTTGAGAATGGGAAAGGTAACATTTAATAAGCATGTTAGGGTAATTAGTTAAGTCACTTGTCAATTAACTAGATTACCTAATAGCTAATTTGTCTCTCCCAGCAGCAGGCTTTGTGGAAAATCAGTCAAGGAAAACTTACATTGAAAGGCTAGCCTTGCCATATGAGTGTACACAGGCAGTCCAATCTTAGTGTTTCTGCTGGCCTCAGAATTCCATACATGAGAATCTTCATTCTTATTTGTTTGTAATAGAGATGCTACTTTTCTTTTTAATTTTTCCTCTCCTCTCTCCATTCTCTCCTTCCTTCCCTTCCTGTCTCCTCTCTTTCTTTCTTTTCTTTTTTTTTCTTTTGTTGTTCTTTTTTGTCTACCTTTCTTCTTTTTTTAAATTTCTGTAGCTGATTCTATCTCAGGTCAGAAGTCAGCAAATTTTTCCTGTAGAAAGCCAGCAAATAAATATTTTAGGGTTTGTAGGACAAGAGGCAGAATCAAGGCTATTGTGCTGGCACTTAGATTACAAGCAAGAACACAAGCTTCCATACATTTTTTTTTCAACCATTTAAAATATGTAAAAATTATTCTTTGTTCACTGGCTGTGGAAAACAAAATGTGGGATAGATTTGACCCCCTGGTTGTAATTTGCTGACCTCTGCTTTGGGTCATCATTAAGTCGCTAATTTCCTAAATTAACATGATTACATTTACAATCCAGAAGCTTCAAAAAACACAGGGCCTCCGCACCGTGTTCATCCTTCATCCTTCCAACCAGAGGCGAAGAGCATAGCCTCTGGAACCAAACCAATTGCATCAGAATCCCAGCTTTGTCCAGAAACCTGCAACCCTGGGCAAGTTATTAACCTCTCTGTGCTTCAAAGAAGCACCATCTTAAAAATAGAAGCACCCTTCCCACAGGATTACTCTGTGCATTGCATCAGCTGAATAGGGGTGGGCTCTTACACACCCAGCTCCTGATTCTCTCTTTTGACTCCAACCACAGAGGAGAGAAATAATGACAGAAAAAGCACACCCCATGCCCCCTCTGCTTTAATAGGAACGTGCTGTCAAGGGGGAGTGATATGATAAGGCCTTAAATAAATTAATGCGCTAACAATGTGTTGAGAATGGGAAAGGTAACATTTAATAAGCATGTTAGGGTAATTAGTTAAGTCACTTGTCAATTAACTAGATTACCTAATAGCTAATTTGTCTCTCCCAGCAGCAGGCTTTGTGGAAAATCAGTCAAGGAAAACTTACATTGAAAGGCTAGCCTTGCCATATGAGTGTACACAGGCAGTCCAATCTTAGTGTTTCTGCTGGCCTCAGAATTCCATACATGAGAATCTTCATTCTTATTTGTTTGTAATAGAGATGCTACTTTTCTTTTTAATTTTTCCTCCTCTCTCCATTCTCTCCTTCCTTCCCTTCCTGTCTCCTCTCTTTCTTTCTTTTCTTTTTTTTTCTTTTGTTGTTCTTTTTTGTCTACCTTTCTTCTTTTTTTAAATTTCTGTAGCTGATTCTATCTCAGGTCAGAAGTCAGCAAATTTTTCCTGTAGAAAGCCAGCAAATAAATATTTTAGGGTTTGTAGGACAAGAGGCAGAATCAAGGCTATTGTGCTGGCACTTAGATTACAAGCAAGAACACAAGCTTCCATACATTTTTTTTTCAACCATTTAAAATATGTAAAAATTATTCTTTGTTCACTGGCTGTGGAAAACAAAATGTGGGATAGATTTGACCCCCTGGTTGTAATTTGCTGACCTCTGCTTTGGGTCATCATTAAGTCGCTAATTTCCTAAATTAACATGATTACATTTACAATCCAGAAGCTTCAAAAATCACAGGGCCTCCTCACCGTGTTCATCCTTCATCCTTCCAACCAGAGGCGAAGAGCATAGCCTCTGGAACCAAACCAATTGCATCAGAATCCCAGCTTTGTCCAGAAACCTGCAACCCTGGGCAAGTTACTTAACCTCTCTGTGCTTCAAAGAAGCACCATCTTAAAAATAGAAGCACCCTTCCCACAGGATTACTCTGAAGATGAAAGTGAGTATATAAGACATATAGCATAGTACCTAGCATAGAGAAAGAACTACGTAAATGTCGACTTGCTTTGAATATTTTGGTAGCACAGAGAGTAGAAGGGGGACACTCCTCTTTGGAAAAAACAAACAAACAAAGAAATAACAAAGTCTATTCTCCTATCCCTAGAGATCCATTTGGTGGCGAACTTCATGCCAAAAGGAGTGGAGCTGGAGGAAGCTCTTCTCGGGCATTTCCTGAGCGTGCTTATGCCAACAGGATGCCATACATGTCTCTCTGGAGAAGGAACCCGCCTGTAGGTCTCAGGGTTGCCTGGTGATTTTCTGGGATCCTCTGCTTTTATTCAGATAAGTTTTCCTGCCTCAGCTCCTCAACATTTCTGCTGCAAGCCATACTCCACACAGCACAAAGTCTGTCTCCGTGCCCTACATAGTACGTGATGCGAAGAAGTACTGTGAAAGAGGTTTCCTGTTTCAGCTTCCTCCCTGGCACCAGGAGCGACGGAGACGTCTCCAGAGGCCTTGCTTAGCATGCACACACAAAAACGGAACCACAGCAGAGCCTGGCCTGCACAACTCCAGAACTTGAAACGCCCCTGGCAGAAACTTCTTTTTCCTCTCCCTCTTTCTCTTGCTCTCTTTTGATGTTTCCTCTTTCTTTCAGCCTTTCCTTGACAGTAAGTGCAATCACATCACACATAAGGTTCTTTGGAAAGCCCCCTTTTTAATGATCTGGCAGCCCGTAGACACAGAAAGGCCTTCCAGAAAAAATTTCAATCCCTCTTCCTACAGCTTCCGCAAGCCCCGGTGATAAATGACACCTCTCATTCTGTCACAGACAGGGAGCACAGACGGGGGACGTCAGTGATGGATGGCTCACTAGAACAGGAAATCAACTTAAAAAAAAAAAAACCTGAAAGAACTGACCAGGACATTGTCAGGGTCCTGCTCCAAAGGCCTTGCCTAAGAGACAGTCTGAAAGAGAGACTGAAAAAGTTTTTCTTCAGGAGGAAAAAAAAAAAGGATGAGATCAAAGCTAGAAGGAGAAATATGTATCTATGAAGAAGCTGGCACGCCATAAAGCTGGAGATAGCGCTGGCATTGTTTATTTCTTCGTGGGGCCCTGGATATTAGCCAAATTTTTACCTACACTGGTGATTTATGGAGGAAGAGGTTGGTCCCTGCTCTGTGAGAATTCTATTTTCCTTCTGGAGCCTTGGAAAAAAGTGAGTCAAGATTTGTTTGTCAAGCCTAAATTACCCCATTTTATGCTGCCCCCAACGAAATGCCATAAAATTCCCAATGCCCCCAAGGGACTCCCTGCATACAAAGATTGCCCCTTGAAGATTAACAGCCTTGCCTTTTTGTGTTGATGGCGATCACAGGAACGAGCAGGAGGTGGCTTCTTTTTTTTTTTTTTCAATCTGTATTTCTTCCTATTTTGTATCACACTCCTCCCTTCCCCCACCTCCAGGATCCCTACATACTGAATTCAAAACCCTTTTGTTTTCCTTCTATTGAAAACCTCTGCACTTAGGTCCACTTGAAGCTCGGATTCAAAAAGCAAACTCAGACTCTCATCAAGCTGAATCTGAACACCAACTATGTGTCAGGTCTACACTAAATCCAACACAGGAAGCAAATAGAGGTCTAAATTCTTTCTGTTCAAGATTTCTCAACCTCAGCACTGTTGACATTGGCGTCGGATGATTATCTGTTGTGGGGATAGTCCTATACACTGCAAGGTGTTTAACAGCATCCCCGGGCTCTACCCACTAGGGGCCAGCATTATCCCCAGCTAATCCCTCCCCCCACCGTTTGCTTAGTTGTGACAATAAAAAACAATGTCCCTAGACGATGCCAAATGTCTCTTGGGAAACAAAACTACCCCTGTTGAGAACCACTGTTGTAGAAGTTTGAAATCAAACCTCCAAAGAAAAATAACACTCATGAGATTTATGGGGAATAACTGAAGCTGGTAGGTAATTAAATACTAAATGCTATGACATAGAAAGCAGAAGTGATAGGAATTTAGGGGCTTGCCAAAAAGGATATTTATATTTACAGGTTTGTGCAAATGCCTCTCTTCAAGCTGCAGAACAAAAATAAAACCTTTCTGGACCCCTACTTCTTTTGTGCAGGTCCTGTGCATAGATACGACTGAACTGGATATGGGAAAACCATAGCAGTTTGCAAAGAGAAACCTTAGGTGTAGACAAATCAGATTAAAATATTAAGATGGGGAAATGATAACCAACAATCAAAAAATTTTTTTCCAATAATATTCAGAAATGATATAATTAAAATTTTGGTAATGAATAAACTATCATTTATTTTTAAATATTATTAAACCTTTGTGAACATTTAAGGTTCTACATTTGATTGAAGAAGGTAGGATTAAAATCAAATTATTGTGTATATGCCTTCTTTGCATATGATAATGATGAAAATGTGAAGGTACACACTTTCTAAATTCTAGTAGTGTTTATTCAGAAATATTAAAAAACATTCTTTGACCTACTCAATAAAACATGGGATGAAGAGGAAGTTGAGCCCAGTTGCTAGACAGCATATACAATACCTAAGGCTTTCACCCATCAATTGTTGCCAACAGAGATCAAAGCTAATCTGGAAGATGCAGACAGATTTATCCATGTATGAAGCCAATAATGAGAATTACAATGGAAGATACACACACACACGGGCTTCCTAGGTGGCATAGTGGCAAAGAATCCACCTGACAATGCAAGGAGACACAGGTTCGATCTCTGGGTTGGGAAGATCCCCTGGAGGAGGAAATGGCAATCCACTCCAGTATTCTTGCCTGGAGAATCCCACGGACAGAGGAGCCTGGCAGGCTACAGTCAACAGGGTCACTAAGAGCTTGACGTGACTGAGCAACTGAGCATGTAAGCACACACACACAAATCTACACACAAAGCAAAACTGTGATCACAAAGAATAAAAACAAAACTATATGATCAATATATTGGGCACAAAAACTGACTTTTACACACAAATGGAAGAAGAAAAGTTCTCAATGAATTAAGATGAATTAGAGGCCAGTGTAGCCATTTCCATTAATTAGGAAAACACCACAAATACTTTATAAGTACTATTTAGTCTGCAGGATTATAAAGTAAGTGATTTTGGTTGGCGTTACTGTTATCAGTATGGACACTGAAACTACTTTCATAAGGATGCTAAACATGAGAGTCCCTATCCTTTATTTCAGTCTCCCCCACCTCCCTACAAACCAGCTGGTGGAATGTGCTGTTCATAGTATTGGATTCTATCTTGGTCAACTTAAGACAGACTGTTCTTTGTTCATGCAATGCTACCTTGCCTATCAATGGGGCTCCTAATAAAATTTTATGCCGTTATAGGACTTTTCTGTTTCAGGCTCACCTCCTAGTCTTGCATCATGTTGAGGGCAATTACACATTTATGTATTACACATCCTCAAATATAAAACCACAAAAACTACACCAAAGACAGCAGCTTTTCAATCATCCATCAAGATACACCAGTTTCAAGAGACAATCCTTGCACCACATCCTGAAGGTCATTACTCACTCTGGAAAGCTCATTTCAAAGGCCTCCTTCATCTCTTGATATCGTTAGAGAGCATGTGCACCAAAGTGCTGCTTGGGGATTTCAATAACTCCACGCTCCCTCTCTCAGAGAGTGATTAGTGGGTGGTGCAGGCACCAATTTAGACTGTATCTACACAATGCCAAAACAGCCCGTGGAGAAATGAAACCATCTATCACACAACTGATGGATTTAGCTACATGATGCAAACTCTGTGGACTCTTGGCCACCGCCCCTCCCCCACTCTACTCTCCCCCATGCCTTCAATGCGCTGACTGCTTACTTGAGTTTGAGTATCTGGGAATGGGTCTGCTTAACAGGCTATGTGGGAAATGAACCACAGAGATGACATGGCCTTTGCCATCTAGCAGGGCTCAAACTCTGACCCTTTACATAGCCTAGTCTCCCGATTCACCACACTCTTGCTCAACCCAACCTGTTTGAGCACCTGGATCTACTTTTTCCTAAAGCTTCAAGATCTCCTCCTAGATTGTTTAGTTTTGTGAGCAATATGCTTTTCCGCAACTTTCAAGATTTTGCTTGAGCTAGACAGTCCTCCAAGAGCTTTATAGGCACTCATGATCTCATTCAATCATGACAACAGCCCTAGGAGGTAGGGCGACTATCATCCATATTAGACTTTGATGGTGTCCTGTCCATATCCCTCAGGCTTCCCAGGTGGCACTAGTAGTAAAGAACCCACCCACCAATGCAGGAAGTGCAAGTTCTATCCCTGGGCCAGTAAGATTTCCTGGAGAAGGAGGTGGCTACCCACTCTAGTATTCTTGCCTGGAAATCTCATGGACAGAGGAGCGCAGTAGGGTACAGAGCAAGGAGGAGTCTGCCACAGACACCACTGAGAGACTGAGCACACAGTCCACATCTCGCCCCACCAGGTATGCCTACTTGGAAAGCCCGAGCTTCTCTGGCTGAGAGCAATTGCCCTACTCTGGGTCACGTCTGACTTGCACACAGAATAAGCTGGAAATGCTGGAGAGGAATACCTGAGGAAGAAGCCCCGAGACCATGGAAGATCCTTGCACCACATCCTGAAGGTCATTACTCACTCTGGAAAGCTCATTTCAAAGGCCTCCTTCATCTCTTGATATCGTTAGAGAGCATGTGCACCAAAGTGCTGCTTGGGGATTTCAATAACTCCACGCTCCCTCTCTCAGAGAGTGATTAGTGGGTGGTGCAGGCACCAATTTAGACTGTATCTACACAATGCCAAAACAGCCCGTGGAGAAATGAAACCATCTATCACACAACTGATGGATTTAGCTACATGATGCAAACTCTGTGGACTCTTGGCCACCGCCCCTCCCCCACTCTACTCTCCCCCATGCCTTCAATGCGCTGACTGCTTACTTGAGTTTGAGTATCTGGGAATGGGTCTGCTTAACAGGCTATGTGGGAAATGAACCACAGAGATGACATGGCCTTTGCCATCTAGCAGGGCTCAAACTCTGACCCTTTACATAGCCTAGTCTCCCGATTCACCACACTCTTGCTCAACCCAACCTGTTTGAGCACCTGGATCTACTTTTTCCTAAAGCTTCAAGATCTCCTCCTAGATTGTTTAGTTTTGTGAGCAATATGCTTTTCCGCAACTTTCAAGATTTTGCTTGAGCTAGACAGTCCTCCAAGAGCTTTATAGGCACTCATGATCTCATTCAATCATGACAACAGCCCTAGGAGGTAGGGCGACTATCATCCATATTAGACTTTGATGGTGTCCTGTCCATATCCCTCAGGCTTCCCAGGTGGCACTAGTAGTAAAGAACCCACCCACCAATGCAGGAAGTGCAAGTTCTATCCCTGGGCCAGTAAGATTTCCTGGAGAAGGAGGTGGCTACCCACTCTAGTATTCTTGCCTGGAAATCTCATGGACAGAGGAGCGCAGTAGGGTACAGAGCAAGGAGGAGTCTGCCACAGACACCACTGAGAGACTGAGCACACAGTCCACATCTCGCCCCACCAGGTATGCCTACTTGGAAAGCCCGAGCTTCTCTGGCTGAGAGCAATTGCCCTACTCTGGGTCACGTCTGACTTGCACACAGAATAAGCTGGAAATGCTGGAGAGGAATACCTGAGGAAGAAGCCCCGAGACCATGGAAGATGGCAATTTGGAGGAAAACTATCCCAGACCCTCAACTGGGATAACTCTGAAATATGTATCATGCGCTGCCTCCCAAGGACTCCAGCAGCATCAAGCTCCAGGCGTCCACTGTGCTAACATGCTTGATCGCTCACTCTTTAGCAGTACCCGCCTTTCCCTGTCTTACTTCTCCACCGGCCTCTGGTGGTTCTGAGAATCAACAACCAAATAAACTATTTGAACTCAAATTCTTATCTGCAGGTCTTATTCTGGAGGAACACAAACAAGACAGTACATTTGTCCAGAGAAGAAAACAAATGCAGAGGCACTGAGTGCCTTGCCCAGGAAGTAGAATTGCTCTGTTATTTTCCACATCAATATCTGGAATGTCTATAGGACCCTGGTCCCCTCCAGCCGACTCATTTCTTTCAAAAGGAAGTAAAGCTGCTTATAACCAACTGCTTCCACCATGTACTGGTCTGAGGACCCATGAAAGAAATCCCTTTTGGACTTGTCTTGAGACCCACGCATGAGGCCGCTTGAAACTTCAATGTGTGTGCATGTTTAGTTTTGTCCAACTCTTTTTGACCCCTGTAGACTGTAGATCACCAGGCTCCTCCATCCATGGGATTTCCCAGGTAAGAACACTGAAGTGGGTTGCCATTTCCTTCTCCAGGGTATATTTCTGACCTAGGGATCGAACCTGCAACCTCCTGCATGGGCAGGCAAGTTCTTTAGCAGCTGACCCACTGACACAATACTATCACTCTTGACTTGAACCTCTAAGATTCTTTGCCTGGAAATCCCCTAAAGGTGCAAGTTCTATCCCTGGGCCAGTAAGATTTCCTGGAGAAGGAGGTGGCTACCCACTCTAGTATTCTTGCCTGGAAATCTCATGGACAGAGGAGCGCAGTAGGGTACAGAGCAAGGAGGAGTCTGCCACAGACACCACTGAGAGACTGAGCACACAGTCCACATCTCGCCCCACCAGGTATGCCTACTTGGAAAGCCCGAGCTTCTCTGGCTGAGAGCAATTGCCCTACTCTGGGTCACGTCTGACTTGCACACAGAATAAGCTGGAAATGCTGGAGAGGAATACCTGAGGAAGAAGCCCCGAGACCATGGAAGATGGCAATTTGGAGGAAAACTATCCCAGACCCTCAACTGGGATAACTCTGAAATATGTATCATGCGCTGCCTCCCAAGGACTCCAGCAGCATCAAGCTCCAGGCGTCCACTGTGCTAACATGCTTGATCGCTCACTCTTTAGCAGTACCCGCCTTTCCCTGTCTTACTTCTCCACCGGCCTCTGGTGGTTCTGAGAATCAACAACCAAATAAACTATTTGAACTCAAATTCTTATCTGCAGGTCTTATTCTGGAGGAACACAAACAAGACAGTACATTTGTCCAGAGAAGAAAACAAATGCAGAGGCACTGAGTGCCTTGCCCAGGAAGTAGAATTGCTCTGTTATTTTCCACATCAATATCTGGAGTGTCTATAGGACCCTGGTCCCCTCCAGCCGACTCATTTCTTTCAAAAGGAAGTAAAGCTGCTTATAACCAACTGCTTCCACCATGTACTGGTCTGAGGACCCATGAAAGAAATCCCTTTTGGACTTGTCTTGAGACCCACGCATGAGGCCGCTTGAAACTTCAATGTGTGTGCATGTTTAGTTTTGTCCAACTCTTTTTGACCCCTGTAGACTGTAGATCACCAGGCTCCTCCATCCATGGGATTTCCCAGGTAAGAACACTGAAGTGGGTTGCCATTTCCTTCTCCAGGGTATATTTCTGACCTAGGGATCGAACCTGCAACCTCCTGCATGGGCAGGCAAGTTCTTTAGCAGCTGACCCACTGACACAAATACTATCACTCTTGACTTGAACCTGTCTAGATTTTATCTATCAGGATGCTCAGGCCTAAATTTTTGCTCCAATTTTAGTTGCATACATCTCTGTGAAATTACATTTATCCTAATTTAATTTTATTGTTTTAAAAATATTTAATGTTGTTACTGTTTGTTCTTTCAGCTTCCTTTTATACACCATTAAAATCTGCGTGAATTAAAGTATCTTGACTCAATACTTTTAGGAGAAAATTTTATACTATTTCTGATATCACATATATATAATATTATATTATAAAAACCATCTATAATATACAATAAACATAATAATATACATTATTATAATAAATAATAAATATATCTTATACATGTAACATTTAATGTATCTGTTATGATATTAAATAATACCATTTGGTATCACAGATCTTGAATCAATGTGTTTATCTATATAACCTCATGATATGGGCATTAGAACATCATATTTGGCACATAGATGGAGAGCCAAACTGTGTGACTGTCTCAGCTCCATGAATTATGAGTCATTAGGCAAGTTACTTAACATTTCTCTGCCTCAGTTATCTCCCTGTTACAACATGGCAATAATAATATGAGGGACCACTGTAGGATTAAAGGAATTAAAATATATGCAGTGATGAATTAGCACAGCAACTGGCATGCAGCAAACATTATATAAGTGTTAGCTGTACAAGGTAAATCAAGATTATTAAAATTATTTTGGTGAAGGATGTGTTTGTCAGGAGTATGGGCAGTTGGTCATACCCTTACGACTGTTAAGACCAAGCTTACTATCCAGCTGTCAGCTATAAAGAGTGCCCTAAATTTTTCAGAAGTTTCCACATAGGAAACTGACTCAGATTTCAGTAAACATGCAAGATTCTGGGTGAGGAATTGGCCCCTTGTTGAGGTCTGTCAGGGGCTGTGAGTAAATGTGTCATGTGTATTCCTTCCCACAGGCCTCCTAATAAATTCTGGCTTAAATGGTAGGTGTGTTTTCAATTCTAATAGTATTCACATATGCCTCATGTGTTTTCAAAAATTTCTAGGGATCGAACCTGCAACCTCCTGCATGGGCAGGCAAGTTCTTTAGCAGCTGACCCACTGACACAAATACTATCACTCTTGACTTGAACCTGTCTAGATTTTATCTATCAGGATGCTCAGGCCTAAATTTTTGCTCCAATTTTAGTTGCATACATCTCTGTGAAATTACATTTATCCTAATTTAATTTTATTGTTTTAAAAATATTTAATGTTGTTACTGTTTGTTCTTTCAGCTTCCTTTTATACACCATTAAAATCTGCGTGAATTAAAGTATCTTGACTCAATACTTTTAGGAGAAAATTTTATACTATTTCTGATATCACATATATATAATATTATATTATAAAAACCATCTATAATATACAATAAACATAATAATATACATTATTATAATAAATAATAAATATATCTTATACATGTAACATTTAATGTATCTGTTATGATATTAAATAATACCATTTGGTATCACAGATCTTGAATCAATGTGTTTATCTATATAACCTCATGATATGGGCATTAGAACATCATATTTGGCACATAGATGGAGAGCCAAACTGTGTGACTGTCTCAGCTCCATGAATTATGAGTCATTAGGCAAGTTACTTAACATTTCTCTGCCTCAGTTATCTCCCTGTTACAACATGGCAATAATAATATGAGGGACCACTGTAGGATTAAAGGAATTAAAATATATGCAGTGATGAATTAGCACAGCAACTGGCATGCAGCAAACATTATATAAGTGTTAGCTGTACAAGGTAAATCAAGATTATTAAAATTATTTTGGTGAAGGATGTGTTTGTCAGGAGTATGGGCAGTTGGTCATACCCCTTACGACTGTTAAGACCAAGCTTACTATCCAGCTGTCAGCTATAAAGAGTGCCCTAAATTTTTCAGAAGTTTCCACATAGGAAACTGACTCAGATTTCAGTAAACATGCAAGATTCTGGGTGAGGAATTGGCCCCTTGTTGAGGTCTGTCAGGGGCTGTGAGTAAATGTGTCATGTGTATTCCTTCCCACAGGCCTCCTAATAAATTCTGGCTTAAATGGTAGGTGTGTTTTCAATTCTAATAGTATTCACATATGCCTCATCTGGTAAGCAGCATTTGTGCAAAAAATTGGACTGAGGAGCAAAGCCCCCCAAAACACTTATCTTAAATGTTGCAAAGCCGTGGCTCACGTCAGCAGTGGATGGAAGCAGAAGTTATCCAATGAGATCTGACACAGTTCAAGTGATGAAATGTGACAAGACACCAGCAGGTAAGCAAAAAAAACACTCTATATTTGCTCCAAAGGCTCATTATCGTCTTACATGCACACGGGCTGATTTTTGATAGTATTAAGTGGAACAATTCTCTTTTGCATCCTGTTACTGCTATGAGCTTGTGGATGGGTTTGGAGAACTTCTCAATGCATGACCTCTCAAGGGTTTTCTGAATTTTACTCTTTTGAAAGTATTCTCCAATGGGATAGGTCACAACCATGGCCATTTTGGCACAGAGACTGTCAATCTATAGCAACTCTTCAGAAGGAAATGAAAGAGTTAGACTAGGCAGGATGTTGTTTTGAATGTGATGGAGAAATCTGAACATTTGTTCATTGCCATCTGGCTCTGTTCCCCCTTCTTGGAGTATCAAGACCGCATACTCACTCTGGAATATCCCACTGTGTGTGTGTGCTCAGCTCAGCTGTGGCTGACTGTAGCCCTCCAGGCTCCTCCCTTCATGGGGTTTTCCAGGCAAGAACATTGGAGTGGGTTGTCATTTCCACCTCCAGGGGATCTTCCCATCCCAGGGATGCAACTAGTGTCCCCTGAGTCTCTTGCCTTAGCAGGTGGATTCTTTACCACTGAGTGACCCAGGAATCTCAGAATATCCCATTCCTTAGTCTTAATTCCAGTGCGTTAGGTGTGGCTCATCATGTGACTCAGAACTAACCAATCAAAAAATAACTTATCTTTGGTCACAGTGATTGGTTAAAGACTCGCCATGTGACCTGCTCAGGACCATTAAAGCATAATAAGCCTTTCTTTCCTCTGGGCATTTGGAAGGGGAATTGGTGGTGTCCTTTCCTGCTGGATATGAATTCAGAACCTCCGAGGAGTTTCTGGGGCCACCGTAGGAATTCTGAAAGTGGAGCTAAGACAGAGGAAGGCAAACATTAAAAAGAGAGTGGAACAGGGCTTCCTTGGTGGTCCAGTGGGTAAAGAGTCTGCCATGCAGTGCAAGGGGCACCGGTTCAAACCCTGGCCCAGGAAGATACCACATGTCACAGAGCAGCTGGACCATGTGTCCAATTAAGAGCCAGTGCTCTGGAGCCCATGTGCCCAGAGCCGGTGCTCCACAGTGAGATAGGCCCTTGCAATGGGAGGCCCACACAGACCAAAGAATAAAGATGGATAAAAATGAATACATCAGGAACCAATAAAAGAGGCCAAAATTAAAAATAAATAAATTAAAGAAGACAGAGTGGAACAGATTTCACTGCGTGGACCAAACCAGGCCTGAGGGCCACTACTCCTGTATGGTTTAATCAAATGAGCCGTTGACAGTCTTCCCACTCTTTTCTCCCTAAAGCCATCTGAAGGTGAGTTTTCAGTTAGTGACAATAGAAAAAAAAAAAAAAAGAAATTAAGGGTCTAATACTGGGATGGCACAGAAAAGTCCACAGCTACAAAAGATGAGCGTGGTTTCGAAAGTTGCAAGCAGTCCCCCTTTCCATCGTATCCACTGGTTTGTTGCCCAAAGATGGAGGCGCAGCCCCCAGGTTCCCCGCTGGCGTCCGGTGGCGGCTGTGGGAAGTGCCACCTCACCATCAGCTCCCGTCAACACTCTTTCCTGGTGATGGCGGCGCGGTGGCTTCCTGAGCCCTTAGCTCCTATCAGCAGAAACACTTCATCACCCTGACATGCTGATATGCTAAATGGATACGTGCGAAGCACACTGAGGTCACCTAGAAGTTAACTGAAGGGATTACAAGGGACAGTAGACACACGTGGACAGGGAGGGCCCCGACGGGGTGGAAAACGCAGCAAATGATGCTCAGGCCAAGCGCCCCTCGGCCACGCACCCCTCTACAGCCCTGATGGCCGAGTGCTAAACAGTTAAATATGAAACTGTCAACAAGGCCCTGTCTTAATAACCAAACTTGAGGCCTTTTATCCTGGAAGATTTATGAAGTAATTTTAAAGAGATCCAAGCAAACATCTGTCAATAAATTGAATGCCAGCTACAGGATTTACAAGCAAGACAAGAATTTCTCATTAAGTGCACATTAACACGGTGGGGATCATAAATAGAAGGAGGCCAGGATGCGCGCCTCTCAAGCTGTCATTAAACCACTATCTAAGAACTAATGAGGAAGTGATGGAAGGATACTAATGACGCCCTGGGCTCCCAACCTTCGCCAGTGGAAACGGGGCATGTGGCATCAGGTGCCTCCGGGGAGGCGGGACGCTGGCTGGTGGCTCCTGGCAGCTCATTCTGCTCTCTTCTCAGGAGTTGCAGGTCCCTTCTACCTTGGGGACAGTGGAGGTGCCACCTGGTTTGCTGACCTACAGTACCCAGAACCCCCGTGAGGGTCAACATCAAACGGTCCCAAACATGCACACTCAGCAAATAAACCCATACCATGGACTTCATGTAGCACGCTGTGCTAGATAATGTTTCCTCAGTGCAAAGGGGAACCTCTGGAAACTTCTCTCTTACTGAAACATGCCATTGATCGGCAGAGAGATAAAGCTTCATCACTGAAGGTTGTGGCAAAAGCGGGCTAGGGAGAGATGGAGGTCCAGGTGGGCCAGGCTTTCTCCCAATTCACCCCCTTCCCTGAGTCTTCCAGCAAACTTTGCCTCCATGGGTCTCTCTACACCCATTAGGATGCACAGATAAGAGTTACCACTGGTAGATGATCAGGCGAGTTGATTTGATGAGAAACCTGTGAAGGTTGGTGGGGAGCTAGTAGGAGTCATGAGGTAAGATGGGGACAGATTGCTGATGTGGTCAGAATATGGAATTAAACCAGTAAGTCACTCACTGTGCAACTGAGGTCAAAGTCACTCTTTGTCTTCTGGTTTCTTTAATAACACACACATCACAGTGTGTCATACTGTATTAATATATTATGATACACTATTATAGTATACTGATATATACATAGCTTTCCTTTTTTTCTTACTTTTGTCTGTCTCCTCACCTGAACTATTTATGAAGGCAAGACCAGTTTACTTTCCCTTTGATGTTGTGCCCACAGAGCTTAGAACGGTACTTGGCCTAGAAGAGTAGTATTTCATAAAGATTTACTCTATAAGTGAATGCATACATGAATGAAAGACTAACTTGTAACTCTGAGATCCAGTTAGGTCAAAACATGGCCAGATAAAAAGTAAATGCTTGACTAAAACTGAAGAAGATGAGAGTAGAAAAATTCTGTCATTTTTCTAAAATATTTAAATGCTAAAAAAAAACATGCAAAAAAGCTTCTGAAGGCAACAACAGACAATAGGTAAGGTCTAATGTGAATCCCAAGAAATGGTCAAAAGGATTAAGGACCGGACAGAAAATTATCAAAGGGACAAAAAAAGAGAGGACCATGTTTTGCACATGACGTGTATTGTCCCTAGGAATGTAAACCTAATGATGCATTCTTGTAATAACACTTTCAATGCCTGGCCATGTGCTAGCCCACTTGCACTTCTGCAAAGCCCTTTATCTGACACAGAAGACTGTATTTTTGGTCACTATATCCTCGTATGTACAACTGAAAGCAAAATGCTGGCCAGGTACATAGAGTTAGACTGATTTGTGTTGAATGGTCAGTGAGAATTCTGGGAATGAAATGAAGTATCCCAGGAAGGCACAAAGCGCCACTGTCGAGGAAGGCAAACAGAGTGGCAAAACCTGACCGAACGAAAGCCCTTGCTCTGAAGGGGGCTCCCCAGAAGAGGGAAGTCTGGTTTTCGCCCCACTTAGCAACGTCTCTATCTGCAAAGAAAAACCAAGATAGTCTGACGACCAAATAGATGGAGTATTCAGATGCCATTTGTTCAAGACACACCGAGTATTAGTAAGGACCAGGCTCCGTCCGGAGGTGGGGGCTGCACTGAGCAGAATAGAGTCAGTTTCTGCTCTAGTGACGCCCAGAGTCCAGGAGGTGGACAGGTGGAGAGCAAGCAGTTACAAGACCCCACACGCGTGCTAAGAGGAGGCATCTGTGCTGCTGTGTCACCATTTGCAAAGGGTAAACGTTTCACAGTAATTTAAAGAGGAAAAGAGAGTTGCACTAAGCAACTTGAGAAACACCGTCAGGACAATTTTCTGAAACCCACTTAGACTAGACACACAGGGGACTAGGCACATACTGGCTTCCCCGGTGGTTCAGCTGGTAAAGAATCTGCCTGCAATGGTGGAGACCCTGGTTCGATCCCTGGGCCAAGAAAATCCCTTGGAGAAGGGATGGGCTACCCATTCCAGTATTTTTGCCTGGAGAATCCCCTTGACAGAGGAGCCTGGTGGACTACAGCCCATAGGGTTGCAAACAGCTGGACACAACAGATTCTGTAAAATAAAGCACTTTCTGAAAAAATAGGTAAGGTCTAATGTGAATCCCAAGAAATGGTCAAAAGGATTAAGGACCGGACAGAAAATTATCAAAGGGACAAAAAAGAGGACCATGTTTTGCACATGACGTGTATTGTCCCTAGGAATGTAAACCTAATGATGCATTCTTGTAATAACACTTTCAATGCCTGGCCATGTGCTAGCCCACTTGCACTTCTGCAAAGCCCTTTATCTGACACAGAAGACTGTATTTTTGGTCACTATATCCTCGTATGTACAACTGAAAGCAAAATGCTGGCCAGGTACATAGAGTTAGACTGATTTGTGTTGAATGGTCAGTGAGAATTCTGGGAATGAAATGAAGTATCCCAGGAAGGCACAAAGCGCCACTGTCGAGGAAGGCAAACAGAGTGGCAAAACCTGACCGAACGAAAGCCCTTGCTCTGAAGGGGGCTCCCCAGAAGAGGGAAGTCTGGTTTTCTCGCCCCCACTTAGCAACGTCTCTATCTGCAAAGAAAAACCAAGATAGTCTGACGACCAAATAGATGGAGTATTCAGATGCCATTTGTTCAAGACACACCGAGTATTAGTAAGGACCAGGCTCCGTCCGGAGGTGGGGGCTGCACTGAGCAGAATAGAGTCAGTTTCTGCTCTAGTGACGCCCAGAGTCCAGGAGGTGGACAGGTGGAGAGCAAGCAGTTACAAGACCCCACACGCGTGCTAAGAGGAGGCATCTGTGCTGCTGTGTCACCATTTGCAAAGGGTAAACGTTTCACAGTAATTTAAAGAGGAAAAGAGAGTTGCACTAAGCAACTTGAGAAACACCGTCAGGACAATTTTCTGAAACCCACTTAGACTAGACACACAGGGGACTAGGCACATACTGGCTTCCCCGGTGGTTCAGCTGGTAAAGAATCTGCCTGCAATGGTGGAGACCCTGGTTCGATCCCTGGGCCAAGAAAATCCCTTGGAGAAGGGATGGGCTACCCATTCCAGTATTTTTGCCTGGAGAATCCCCTTGACAGAGGAGCCTGGTGGACTACAGCCCATAGGGTTGCAAACAGCTGGACACAACAGAAGCGACTGAGCAAAAGCACATGATGTGTGTGCTTGCTTTCTTTTGGCAGACAAGTTACATATGAGACCTCATTCCCTGGCAGACATCTTCCTACTGAAGAAAGAACCTGCCTTGATTCACTCAGCCATTTGGTTTTTCATTTGTTCAATAAACAAATAGGCCCTTTTCTATGCACTATGTCCACCACTGGCCAAGGGAGACATAGACACTTATACAGCCTTGTGAGATTTTTAGTTCTGGGGGTAGAAAAATATACTCAGATGGCTAGAAAATCCAGAACAAAAAGGTACACAGCAAACTGCAGAAACATAGGTGTGGTGCATTCTGAGAAACTTAAGAGAATAAATTCACAGGGACTGGCTCATGTGAACTGGGTTTTGAAGGATTTATAGGAGTCCACCAGGTAGAAAAATACAACCTAAGCAAAGGGGACAATAGTTTGAGGGGTGAGAGGAGGAAGTGCACAGATATGAAAGCCTTAGTATATTAGAAAAACTGTGAAGTATTCGATATTAATAAAAGTGAGAAGGAAGTTCTTGTTGAAGAAAGTTGGGAGAGGAGGGAATAGGCAGGCACAAAGGCTGCTTTTTGTTACATTGAGGGAAGCAACATGGACTGTATCTTTAATGATGGGTTGAGGAGTTTGGACTTTGAATCTCTGCCAGTGTTTTCCAAGCTTCAGTCATTTGTATATCACTTTTACATTTTTTTTTTTTTTTTTTTGCCATAGCTAGCTATTGACTTGGGTTTTCTTTTTTTAAAGCATCTTCCTTAAAAAAACACATATGTTATTAAATTTATTTTAAGAGGATGTTATGAGTCAACATCATGAATGAAAAATCATGTTCACCATACACAAGATACAACTGTAAAAATAAATATATAACTATTTAAATAAAATATGTTCATTTGTATATTTTCCCCAGATCATCTCACACACTGCATTTTCACAAACCTTGTTTGGAATGCTGGGATCCATGGCAGACATGGTCAGATCAGAGCTGTGCTTTGCAGTGAGGCCTGTGCTGCCACTGAGAAGAACGGATTTGAGGGGCTGGACCCACAGACACCAGCTAGGAGGCGATGATGCTAATGCACTGGAAAGGTGACAAAGCCTTGGATGAAGTGGTGGCAATGGGGGGTGGGGGAGAGGGACCCATCTGAGAGTCATTTCAGAGGTCGACCAAACAGGATTTAGTGGCAGATTAGATGGGGAAGAGAGCGACGATGGCAGTTGTGACGGGCTAGACGTGGCTCCTTAATGGAGGGGCAGTTCCTGACAGCCATTTACAAAGTGATTCCATTTATATCAGAGTCATTCGCCGGAGCTTAGCATCTTGAGCTCTTCAAGGCATAAAACACAGTTATGTAAGCTCCAGGAGCTGAATTCTTGATGACAGAGCCAGCAAGATCCTTCCTGAGGAGAACTATTTACTCCATACACTGTGTTTAAGATGGAAAGAAAAAAAAGAAAGAAAGAAATATGACTATGGACCCATCTGTCTGCTCAGCTGCAGACGTTACAGGGCTAATGGAAGCAAACTTTCTGTTAGCAGACTTCCCTGAATTCTGCAAATCTAATTTTTTGTTTCCGAGCTACTTAAGGGTTATTATCAATGATAAAATCGAACAAATAATCACCAGAACATAACTACCGTGGGAAACTGAAGTAGGTAATTAGTTCACGTATCTTTTAGAACCCCAAGTCCCATCCCCATATACTTGATCGTGTGGAGCAGGTAGATGAAGGGAGACTATCTCTCCCCCATTCCCCCTACCCCTGTGAATAATCTCCACTATATTAATCAATTTCACCAGATAACTGATCACCTCTTTTCTTCCTTTTGCTTCTGTACATAAGCTCTGAGTATCTTCATTTAACAAGAAAGAAGGGGGAAAAACACCTAGCAGTCCTGTTAATCAATTAGAAAGAACAAAAATAAGGGAAAAAATTCCAAACCTCTTTTCCCTCCTCTTTCTCTCTCAGTAGATTTTTTTTTTTTTTTTCATATAATGGTGTAATACGATGCCTTCCTTTGGGTAAAGCAATTTGCATCACTTAAAGGAGTGAAAGGAAACTTTAATACCAAGTTTATCTAAGCTACTGAGACAGAAGGGACTAATTAAAAATCAAGAGAAGCACAGACTGCTGGATGGTTGAGGGTGGGGAGAGACTGGGTAAGACAATGGCTTTGGGTGTTGCCTGAAGAAGACTGCAGGTTCCTTTCCTATAAACTAAAGGTCTGAGTGTCTACCCCTAGGGTTTTAGGAGCAGTGACGAACTATTGGGTGTGAGTGTCTAGCTCTTAAGTGCCTGGCATGTATCAGGCAGCCAACAAGCCATGGACAGAGCTGTTTGGTGTTTTCGTTTTTTTTTTAACTCTGGTAGTTCATCTTCCAGGGCTACCCTGGTGCGTCAGTGGTAAGGAATCCACCTGCCAATGCAAGAGACCTGGGTTTGACCCCTGAGTTGAGAAGATCCCCTGGAGGAGGCAATGGCAACCCACTCCAGTATTCTTGCCCGGAAAGTCCTATGGACAGAGGCTGGCAAGGGAAGTAGAGTAGTGCCTCAGCCACAACCACAACTGTTTATCTGCCATTAAACTCAAATGAATTTTAAATTCCCCTAATGACTAGCAATCCTTTTCATCAGTTAGAAGGAAGAAATATGAGAGAAAACATTCCCTCACCCCTTGATTTTTTTCCATACTTTAATTTGATAAATTCATGCACTGATATAAACTCCTTATCCAAACCTGGATACTCGAAATGGTGTCATAAGACAGGCACCCCGAACTAGAATCATTAACCCCGACACCCCAAGTCCCATCCCCATATACTTGATCGTGTGGAGCAGGTAGATGAAGGGAGACTATCTCTCCCCCATTCCCCCTACCCCTGTGAATAATCTCCACTATATTAATCAATTTCACCAGATAACTGATCACCTCTTTTCTTCCTTTTGCTTCTGTACATAAGCTCTGAGTATCTTCATTTAACAAGAAAGAAGGGGGAAAAACACCTAGCAGTCCTGTTAATCAATTAGAAAGAACAAAAATAAGGGAAAAAATTCCAAACCTCTTTTCCCTCCTCTTTCTCTCTCAGTAGATTTTTTTTTTTTTTTTCATATAATGGTGTAATACGATGCCTTCCTTTGGGTAAAGCAATTTGCATCACTTAAAGGAGTGAAAGGAAACTTTAATACCAAGTTTATCTAAGCTACTGAGACAGAAGGGACTAATTAAAAATCAAGAGAAGCACAGACTGCTGGATGGTTGAGGGTGGGGAGAGACTGGGTAAGACAATGGCTTTGGGTGTTGCCTGAAGAAGACTGCAGGTTCCTTTCCTATAAACTAAAGGTCTGAGTGTCTACCCCTAGGGTTTTAGGAGCAGTGACGAACTATTGGGTGTGAGTGTCTAGCTCTTAAGTGCCTGGCATGTATCAGGCAGCCAACAAGCCATGGACAGAGCTGTTTGGTGTTTTCGTTTTTTTTTTAACTCTGGTAGTTCATCTTCCAGGGCTACCCTGGTGCGTCAGTGGTAAGGAATCCACCTGCCAATGCAAGAGACCTGGGTTTGACCCCTGAGTTGAGAAGATCCCCTGGAGGAGGCAATGGCAACCCACTCCAGTATTCTTGCCCGGAAAGTCCTATGGACAGAGGCTGGCAAGGGAAGTAGAGTAGTGCCTCAGCCACAACCACAACTGTTTATCTGCCATTAAACTCAAATGAATTTTAAATTCCCCTAATGACTAGCAATCCTTTTCATCAGTTAGAAGGAAGAAATATGAGAGAAAACATTCCCTCACCCCTTGATTTTTTTCCATACTTTAATTTGATAAATTCATGCACTGATATAAACTCCTTATCCAAACCTGGATACTCGAAATGGTGTCATAAGACAGGCACCCCGAACTAGAATCATTGCAAAGTCTTCTCTCTTGGGAGAACGATCAACAAACTGTAGCACCCCATAATGATGAAACACTCCTCAGCATTGAGAAGGAACAATCTGATACATGTGAAAATGAGCATGGATCACAAAGGCATTACGTATGAAAGAAGCCAGTCCCCAAAGGTTAATTACTGTAGAACTTTATCTGTGTACGTTATCAGAGAGACACAGGATCATGAAGGAGCGCAGCTCAGCGGGGAGGCGCGGAGGGAGGCAGGAGTAACAGAGAGGGGCGGAGGAGGTTTCTCGTGAGATGCGACGGTTCCCTGCGTGATTGTTGGGATCATAATACAAATCATACATGAATTAAAATTCATAGAACTGTACACCGCTGAGAAAAGTCAGTTTACCATATGATAATTTAAGAAGTAAAATTAAAAGCCTCCAAACACAAAGTCTTCATTCTTAGAAGATGCATTCCATTTCAGGCATCCAGACAGAACAAAAAAGAGAAAAAAGACAAAAAAAAAATCCCACACAGAAAACAGTGCTACAACTCCTCTGTGTGTGTGTGCGTATACCTGAGCAAGAAAAAGAGTGCACATGCCACGCATAGATTATAGGAGCATGGAGGTAAGTGTGACGCTTCCCTCGAGGCTGTTGATTGGCTTGGACTGTGCACGCAGGTGGGATGGGAGAAGCGCAGTGAGCCTGGAATGGGACAAGGCACAAGGAGTCAAACGTAACAAGGGACTAGATGATTCCTTAAAATGTAAAAGCAACAAGTACAGGATGATCTATTCATATAAAATCATGCATATATGCACATGCATGAAGACACAGAGCTGCATATACGGCTCTGTGTTCGTGTGGCCATGCTCTATTGTTAAGCAGGAAAAGCACCTTTCAAGACGTTGGTAGAGGATGTATCTCATTGAGAAGATACAGACAGGTGAGTTCAAAACTTTGAGAACTATCAGCTCTTCCCTTTCAAAATTCCCAGCTGCCCTTATGTAGGTTTGTAAGCAGGAAAAAAACAAAGTGTCAAATTGCCAGATAATCTTTACGGTGGCAGGCAACGCTCCACGTAAAATGAACATGGGAAATACTGCAGTGTCAACAGGGAAAGCAATAAAGGACGCTTTGGTACAAAACCTTTCCGTTTACTATCTCAACATGGTTTGCTAATGTTAATTGGCTAATCTACCCAAACACTACTTTGTGGACGGTTTTAAAGACATAATAACCTGCTCCATTTTCCAGACAGAGGTGAGGAGAGTGAGTGCCATTTTTCTGTGGCTGGTGAGTCTGGGGCTTCCAGGGCTATTTTGTAAGTACAGCTCACTGTGTTCACATGTTGACCCGGCCTGGTGAATCATGCCCACTTTATAGACAGGGAAAGTTAGGTTCATACGAGGTGAACTTTTATATGAATAGAATGCCTTTAAGTTTTCAAAGTATTTTCATGGATGTCTGGGCCTCCAGAGAGCATCAAGGACTTGCCCATGAAACACATGGCCTAAATTCTTAGAGAAATGGAAACAAACCTATCAAAGAATGCAAGGACAACATTCTTATAAAAGAGCCTCTGAGGACAGACTGTTCAAATCTATGTGTTCTAGCAGACAAAGGGTTAGGCTAAACAGACCTTTCGGTCCTGAATACATCCCACAGTCTGTGTCAGGAATGTTGATAAGGATAAATCAAGAACACAGAGTATTACTGGCCCTGAAATCATGGAGTCCACAAAGTAAGGACAATTTTCTCAGTGCTATATTTGGCAATATGATAGGACTGATTAGAGTGGCTAGATGTTCCGTTGATTTTAATTGGTTTCCTCAGAACATTGAATACACATAAACTCCAGAGAAATAAAACTGCAAAATTACATTTTTTCCCAAGAAGGTAAAGTGAGGATTTATTTAAGCAAGAATATACTTTCAGAGGGAAAGCAGGTAAATAGGTGAGCAGCTCAGAATGTACATTTGTTAATAGCACTACCCATTCGTGCCCACTTCTATCACTGTTTTGTGCATGTGTGTTCAGCCATACCTGACTTTCACAACCTCATAGACTGTAGCTTGCCAGGCTCCTCTGTCCATGGGGTTTCCCGGGCAAGAATACTGGATTGAGTTACCATTTCCTTCACCAGGGAATCTTCCCGACCCAGGAATTGAACCCATGTCTCTTTCGGCTCCTGCATTGGCAAGTGGATTCATTACCACTGTGCACCTGGGAAGCCCTGTATCATCTTGCTCTATGGCAATCTGATTTTCTTTCAACAGAAGTCGATGTATTTTCCATACGGCATGTCGACATTTTACTCCTGGGCCAAGATGAATCTACCCAAGTTGCAGACCCCAAGGAAGAGACACAAGTTGAGGAAATATCAGAACTGGCTCAAACTGGGTATATGATCTTTGTTGCTGTTCATGTTGTGCTGAGCCACGGGAAAAATGAGATTAATGACAGGAAGTGGAGACACATCAAAGGCAAGGAAGTAGCAGATCAGAGCTTCTAACTGAAGGGACCAAGTTGAGAAACAAATGGAGGTCACATCAAATTCAGCCATGATGAAGGTCAACACAGAATGAGGTGAAGCCAGGAGAGAAGCTTCGACTCTACAGGTCAGTGGGTGAGGGGCAAGAAAGTTGGGGTTAGACTCACCTCCTGGAGGAAGCAAAAAGCCAGGAACACGATGCTAAACAACCTATCAAAGAATGCAAGGACAACATTCTTATAAAAGAGCCTCTGAGGACAGACTGTTCAAATCTATGTGTTCTAGCAGACAAAGGGTTAGGCTAAACAGACCTTTCGGTCCTGAATACATCCCACAGTCTGTGTCAGGAATGTTGATAAGGATAAATCAAGAACACAGAGTATTACTGGCCCTGAAATCATGGAGTCCACAAAGTAAGGACAATTTTCTCAGTGCTATATTTGGCAATATGATAGGACTGATTAGAGTGGCTAGATGTTCCGTTGATTTTAATTGGTTTCCTCAGAACATTGAATACACATAAACTCCAGAGAAATAAAACTGCAAAATTACATTTTTTCCCAAGAAGGTAAAGTGAGGATTTATTTAAGCAAGAATATACTTTCAGAGGGAAAGCAGGTAAATAGGTGAGCAGCTCAGAATGTACATTTGTTAATAGCACTACCCATTCGTGCCCACTTCTATCACTGTTTTGTGCATGTGTGTTCAGCCATACCTGACTTTCACAACCTCATAGACTGTAGCTTGCCAGGCTCCTCTGTCCATGGGGTTTCCCGGGCAAGAATACTGGATTGAGTTACCATTTCCTTCACCAGGGAATTTTCCCCGACCCAGGAATTGAACCCATGTCTCTTTCGGCTCCTGCATTGGCAAGTGGATTCATTACCACTGTGCACCTGGGAAGCCCTGTATCATCTTGCTCTATGGCAATCTGATTTTCTTTCAACAGAAGTCGATGTATTTTCCATACGGCATGTCGACATTTTACTCCTGGGCCAAGATGAATCTACCCAAGTTGCAGACCCCAAGGAAGAGACACAAGTTGAGGAAATATCAGAACTGGCTCAAACTGGGTATATGATCTTTGTTGCTGTTCATGTTGTGCTGAGCCACGGGAAAAATGAGATTAATGACAGGAAGTGGAGACACATCAAAGGCAAGGAAGTAGCAGATCAGAGCTTCTAACTGAAGGGACCAAGTTGAGAAACAAATGGAGGTCACATCAAATTCAGCCATGATGAAGGTCAACACAGAATGAGGTGAAGCCAGGAGAGAAGCTTCGACTCTACAGGTCAGTGGGTGAGTGCTGGTCAAGAAAGTTGGGGTTAGACTCACCTCCTGGAGGGAAGCAAAAAGCCAGGAACACGATGCAATGAACGATATTGAAAACTACAGATTTTGCTTTTGTAGCATAATTAAATGCTAGGTGAGAGAGTAGAAGGAGAGAAGGAAATAGAGGGATACATGGATGAAGAGTGGAAGATGAGAGGTGGAAAAAGAGGGAGGAAGTTTGGAAAGGATGGAAAGAGGGCAACAATGAATCAAAAATAACATTAAAATGGATTTCAGAGGTAAACTGGAGTGAACATCAAGTCCTGATAAATATTTTATGTCAGAACAAGCTAATTAAACATGAATTCTGTAACACAAGTAATTAACTATTTAGTGGATTTGCTTAAATCACACTGGGCCTGGCATGAGATAACAAAGTATCATAATACATACACCTTAAGAACCAAGGGGCAGGTCTTGTGATGTGGCTACTGCATGAGAAAAGGGAACAGAGAGAAACAGAACAGAGAGGAATACAAATAACAGACAGAGGTAAAACAGAACGGAGAGACAAGGAGAGGGACTCTGATTTTTCAAGATTAGAGTTTAAGAAGGAGAATTCTTTTGCTTAAGGGTCACAAAAACTAATGAGGGGTAAAAAGGATAGTAAAAGCCTTTGGGGATGCAAGGGGGACTCAGATATTTTTGGAGACATATAAGTCCACCCCTGCTTTCAATCCTAAAGGTAGCACCATCCTCAAAAGTTGGAATCCTCTCAGATCCCAGGACCCTTACAAGCAAAGATTTTTTCCTCAAAGGAAGGATATGTGCTCGAAGTTGCAGACCCCAAGGAAGAGACACAAGTTGAGGAAATATCAGAACTGGCTCAAACTGGGTATATGATCTTTGTTGCTGTTCATGTTGTGCTGAGCCACGGGAAAAATGAGATTAATGACAGGAAGTGGAGACACATCAAAGGCAAGGAAGTAGCAGATCAGAGCTTCTAACTGAAGGGACCAAGTTGAGAAACAAATGGAGGTCACATCAAATTCAGCCATGATGAAGGTCAACACAGAATGAGGTGAAGCCAGGAGAGAAGCTTCGACTCTACAGGTCAGTGGGTGAGTGCTGGTCAAGAAAGTTGGGGTTAGACTCACCTCCTGGAGGGAAGCAAAAAGCCAGGAACACGATGCAATGAACGATATTGAAAACTACAGATTTTGCTTTTGTAGCATAATTAAATGCTAGGTGAGAGAGTAGAAGGAGAGAAGGAAATAGAGGGATACATGGATGAAGAGTGGAAGATGAGAGGTGGAAAAAGAGGGAGGAAGTTTGGAAAGGATGGAAAGAGGGCAACAATGAATCAAAAATAACATTAAAATGGATTTCAGAGGTAAACTGGAGTGAACATCAAGTCCTGATAAATATTTTATGTCAGAACAAGCTAATTAAACATGAATTCTGTAACACAAGTAATTTACTATTTAGTGGATTTGCTTAAATCACACTGGGCCTGGCATGAGATAACAAAGTATCATAATACATACACCTTAAGAACCAAGGGGCAGGTCTTGTGATGTGGCTACTGCATGAGAAAAGGGAACAGAGAGAAACAGAACAGAGAGGAATACAAATAACAGACAGAGGTAAAACAGAACGGAGAGACAAGGAGAGGGACTCTGATTTTTCAAGATTAGAGTTTAAGAAGGAGAATTCTTTTGCTTAAGGGTCACAAAAACTAATGAGGGGTAAAAAGGATAGTAAAAGCCTTTGGGGATGCAAGGGGGACTCAGATATTTTTGGAGACATATAAGTCCACCCCTGCTTTCAATCCTAAAGGTAGCACCATCCTCAAAAGTTGGAATCCTCTCTCAGATCCCAGGACCCTTACAGCAAGATGCTCAAAGGAAGGATATGTTGCTGCCATTAAATCATACAAGCAGTGAAACCATGGCGACCCAGGTGTGCATCCGCATCCCATTCCCAAAAAAGTGGGTGACGACTGAGCCCAGAGAGCAGGCAAGGTGCCTTACTCTCAGGCTTTTAGGCTACTCTCTGCACCCACATGGCACGTTACTTCTTCATTTAGCCTCTCTCTCTGCCTCTCTCTTGTCTCCTTCGTCCTTTTCCATTCTCTCTCTGTCTCTCCCAATTTCTCCGCCTCACTTAGGCCTGCTCTTTCTCTCAGTTTGGAACACACTCCGCTTTGTTTTCAAGAGGCAGAGTTCTGCTCCTGGTCCTTGGAAGACAGAGTTGCCACTGTGGTTTCCCCCCTTTTTTCTTTTTTTCAGGGTCATTCAAGTGCAAATGGGTGAAGAGTAACAGATTAAAATGCAACTCCAATTAAAGTCCTTGGATGTCACAATGCACTAATGTCAACATATTGTTTTAGCAGCTGTGAATGACTAGAAAAAAGAAAAGTTGCTTTTTGTGTGCCTTCCTGTATGTTTTTCTTTTTTTTCGAAAATTCAGAAACCTAAAGAGACTTCTTAAAAACTCACCACAGAAAGACAGGAGCAAGAACACAGAGCATGGGAAAGCACTATACAGACAGATGTGAAGCTAAATTTATGTCTCCCCAACTTTCACAGCTGAGAAGCCATCTCTAATGACGAGATGGATTTGATGGCAGACTCATCAGAGGACCCGGATGCTAAGCTTTTAACTTATTTTTGCAAAGCAGGTATTTTTTGCGAACAAGAATTAGAGAATAGCCTCCAGCTAAATTGCAAGGAGTCCCTGAAGAGCAAACCCTCAGAGGGGAGACTCACTGAAGAAGAAAATGAAGATGACAAGGCTGTTGCTTCTTAATAAACATGATCACATTTTCAGCATGCATTATTTATTACTTTTCCTTCACTGATTTATTGTCCTAAAACATGTAATCTAATATGGAGAGAAGCACACACATGCCTGCACAGATGTCCTGGTGTCTTCCTCATGTTTCACAAAAACGAAACACAGAACGACCCCAAATGTTCAGGAAATCTCTGTTAAATGGGGTTTATCTATTCTCTGTCATCTCCCTGTTTTTCTTCTTTGCAAGATGCATAAATAGAAAAAAGCTCCTTATCATCAAAAGTGATATTATTAGTCACTGCCTGTGCTATGCTAAGTCGCCTCAGTTGTGTAGGACTCCTTTCAACCCTGTGAACGTTAGCCATCCAGGCTCCTCTGTCCATGGGATTTTCCAGGCAAGAATATTAGCGTCAGTTGGGATGCCCTCCTCCAGGGCATCTTCACGACCCAGGGATTGAACCAGGGTCTTGGGTGGCTCCTGCACTGGCAGGAGGGCTCTTTTTTTAATTTATTATTTTTTAAAATGAAGGATAATTGCTTTGCAGAATGTTATCTTCTGCCAAACAGCAACATGCATTAGCCATAGGTATACATATGTCCCCTCCCTCTTGGACCTCCCTCCCAGCTGCCTCCCCATCCCATCACAGGAGGGCTTTCTGCCCCTAACACCACATGGGAAGCCCTTAGTCACTGCCTAGTAAGCATCGTTTCTGTGTAGAGGGCTTACTGTGTCATATTACTGATCCTATAGAAGGAAAGACCATCGCCTCCATTTTGGATGCAGGAAAATGGAGGCTCAGAGAAAATATTAAGTGACTTGCCCAAGTCACAGCTAGAAATCGGTGAGCCGGGAGCAGAACTTGGGTGTCTGGATGCTAAAGGCATGCGTTAATTGGTAAATCATACTGTCTTGGAGCAAGACAGTAAAATCTGATGAGGCTCAGGAAACATGTAAAATCAGGTTTTCTGAATCCAGAGCTGAAATAAAGTTACTCTGCAATCCAGAACCTGAGATCTTTTCCACTAACCACACAGCTCTTCAGCCTGTAAGTTCCTCCAACATCAGTCAACACTGAGATTTTAAAAAGAAAACGAAAAAGAACCTTTGTGTGGGCCTATCACTGCAGTGGCCTCTTTCATTGCAGAGCAACGGCCCTGAGCCTTCGGTTCTTTTGAGATATACATAACCATTTCTTGAGGCTTACATGGACTTAAATGCACAGGATCTAGTGCTAAGCCCAAATTACATTGTCCTAAAACATGTAATCTAATATGGAGAGAAGCACACACATGCCTGCACAGATGTCCTGGTGTCTTCCTCATGTTTCACAAAAACGAAACACAGAACGACCCCAAATGTTCAGGAAATCTCTGTTAAATGGGGTTTATCTATTCTCTGTCATCTCCCTATTTATCTTCGTTGCACGATGCATAAATATGAAAAAGCTTCTTATCATTATGAGTGATATGATTAGCCACTGCCTGTGCTATGCTAAGTCGCCTCAGTTGTGTAGGACTCCTTTCAACCCTGTGAACGTTAGCCATCCAGGCTCCTCTGTCCATGGGATTTTCCAGGCAAGAATATTAGCGTCAGTTGGGATGCCCTCCTCCAGGGCATCTTCACGACCCAGGGATTGAACCAGGGTCTTGGGTGGCTCCTGCACTGGCAGGAGGGCTCTTTTTTTAATTTATTATTTTTTAAAATGAAGGATAATTGCTTTGCAGAATGTTATCTTCTGCCAAACAGCAACATGCATTAGCCATAGGTATACATATGTCCCCTCCCTCTTGGACCTCCCTCCCAGCTGCCTCCCCATCCCATCACAGGAGGGCTTTCTGCCCCTAACACCACATGGGAAGCCCTTAGTCACTGCCTAGTAAGCATCGTTTCTGTGTAGAGGGCTTACTGTGTCATATTACTGATCCTATAGAAGGAAAGACCATCGCCTCCATTTTGGATGCAGGAAAATGGAGGCTCAGAGAAAATATTAAGTGACTTGCCCGAAGTCACAGCTAGAAATCGGTGAGCCGGGAGCAGAACTTGGGTGTCTGGATGCTAAAGGCATGCGTTAATTGGTAAATCATACTGTCTTGGAGCAAGACAGTAAAATCTGATGAGGCTCAGGAAACATGTAAAATCAGGTTTTCTGAATCCAGAGCTGAAATAAAGTTACTCTGCAATCCAGAACCTGAGATCTTTTCCACTAACCACACAGCTCTTCAGCCTGTAAGTTCCTCCAACATCAGTCAACACTGAGATTTTAAAAAGAAAACGAAAAAGAACCTTTGTGTGGGCCTATCACTGCAGTGGCCTCTTTCATTGCAGAGCAACGGCCCTGAGCCTTTCGGTTCTTTTGAGATATACACATAACCATTTCTTGAGGCTTACATGGACTTAAATGCACAGGATCTAGTGCTAAGAAATTAATAACCACCGTTGAGAAGTTACCATGCTGAGCCGCAATCAATGATGATACAGTGTGAGCCACTCCTGCCAGGAATGAACAAGGAATGGGACCATGCATCTCTAGGAATGTTTTCTGTAGGCTGCCCTTCCAAGAAGGAAACGAATGTAAAGTTAGCACTGAGCTTTTCTGAGACTGTTGACGGTGGGGTTGGTAACACAATGTGTCGAGGAGAGTCAGTCATGTCAGGGATTAGTGCTGAAAAGCTAAAATCAAGCAGAAGGATGTCAGGAACCAGAGCTGAGGGCAGGGCGGATAGTGAACAAACAGGCCAAAGCTGTATTGGGTATATCAGTGGCAAAACGCAGATGTGAAAGGCTGACCTTCATTCATCGTGTGTGTGTGTTTCTGCTTCCTGATTATAACAGTAAATCACGTTACATGTAGAAAATGCAGAAGTGATAGAAAAAAGCCAAGAAAAAACTATGACACATTATATCATGAAAATATAATAATATTACATAATAACATAAAATCACCTTTATCACTATATCTATCATTATACTTATCTGCAGATATACTGTATCTGTTAATACATATAATCTGTTATAGGATCATAATGGACATAGTGTTTTATTATCTCTTTTTGTTCACCTGCCTTAATATACAGGGAACTTTTTACTTTATGAACATAGGCTTTTTAATTGCGGGTGATACTCCATTGTGCAGTATTACAGATTTAAAAAATAACCATTCTCTTATGAATGGGCAACGCAGTTCTTTCTGATTTCTCACCATATGTTAAATGATTCATTGGATATAATCTTGCAGATATCCTAGTGTGGATATCCTTCCACTAAATGCCTAGAAACATAATGATTATATCATAGGTGATGCTCACTTCAGAAGCATTTGATATATTAGCAAAATTTTCTCCATGGAATGTTACCAATTTGGACCTTCACTGCAGTGGCCTCTTTCATTGCAGAGCAACGGCCCTGAGCCTTCGGTTCTTTTGAGATATACACATAACCATTTCTTGAGGCTTACATGGACTTAAATGCACAGGATCTAGTGCTAAGAAATTAATAACCACCGTTGAGAAGTTACCATGCTGAGCCGCAATCAATGATGATACAGTGTGAGCCACTCCTGCCAGGAATGAACAAGGAATGGGACCATGCATCTCTAGGAATGTTTTCTGTAGGCTGCCCTTCCAAGAAGGAAACGAATGTAAAGTTAGCACTGAGCTTTTCTGAGACTGTTGACGGTGGGGTTGGTAACACAATGTGTCGAGGAGAGTCAGTCATGTCAGGGATTAGTGCTGAAAAGCTAAAATCAAGCAGAAGGATGTCAGGAACCAGAGCTGAGGGCAGGGCGGATAGTGAACAAACAGGCCAAAGCTGTATTGGGTATATCAGTGGCAAAACGCAGATGTGAAAGGCTGACCTTCATTCATCGTGTGTGTGTGTTTCTGCTTCCTGATTATAACAGTAAATCACGTTACATGTAGAAAATGCAGAAGTGATAGAAAAAAGCCAAGAAAAAACTATGACACATTATATCATGAAAATATAATAATATTACATAATAACATAAAATCACCTTTATCACTATATCTATCATTATACTTATCTGCAGATATACTGTATCTGTTAATACATATAATCTGTTATAGGATCATAATGGACATAGTGTTTTATTATCTCTTTTTGTTCACCTGCCTTAATATACAGGGAACTTTTTACTTTATGAACATAGGCTTTTTAATTGCGGGTGATACTCCATTGTGCAGTATTACAGATTTAAAAAGTAACCATTCTCTTATGAATGGGCAACGCAGTTCTTTCTGATTTCTCACCATATGTTAAATGATTCATTGGATATAATCTTGCAGATATCCTAGTGTGGATATCCTTCCACTAAATGCCTAGAAACATAATGATTATATCATAGGTGATGCTCACTTCAGAAGCATTTGATATATTAGCAAAATTTTCTCCATGGAATGTTACCAATTTGGACCTCCTGTGGATACATGTCTGCTCATGCTCATGTATCTTCAACTCCCCAGTACTAGATACTGATATTAAAAATACATTAATGATTTGATAGCCAAAATAATAATAATAATTTTGTTGTTGTTCAGTCTATCAGTTATGTCTGGCTCTTTGTAACTCCATGGACTGCAGCCCGCCAGGCTTCTCTGTCCTTCACCATCTCCCGGAGCTTGCTCAAACTCGTGTCCATTGAGTCGGTAATGCCATCCAACCATCCTGTTGTCCCCTTCTCCTTCTTTCTTCTATCTTGTCCAGCATCAGGATCTTTTCCAATGAATTGGCTCTTTGCATCAGGTAGCCAAAGTATTGTAATAATATAAATAGTAGTGCTATTGTTGTACTGTATTGTAGTAACATATTAGAATAATACTATTATTGCATTGTAATAATAGTAATAGCATGTAATAATGGTACTTGGTGGTATATACTGCTTTTCTTTGGTAACCAATTCAGATACATTTAGGTTGCATCCCTGGTGACTCAGACGGTAAAGAATCTGCCTACATTGCAGGAGACAGGGTTTGATTCATGGGTCAGGAAGATTCCCTGGAGAAGGGAATGGCAGTCTACTGCTATATTATTGCCTGGAGGACTCGATGGACAGAGGAGCCTGGTGGGCTATAGTCCATGGGGTTGCAAAGAGTCAGACATGACTGACTGACTAAAGTAACCCCACGAATCAGAAATAGTAATATATACACCAATATTTATAGCAATCTACTATCATAAAATGTAAACAAAAACAAAGAAAGAACAGCAACCACAAACATGAACTCCAATGGCCCTGGATGACAAAGTGAGTACTGGATAAGAACACAAACATGAAAACTAAAGCAGAAAATGGGGAAGAGGGTGTCTGGTTAATACCAAAATTAAACTGTCTTCCTAACAGTTGACACAAGTCAGCCCTCACCAGCTTAGCTGTGAGGAAATGTGTCCTAAACAAGGTTGAGAAAACTTCTTCGATAGAAAAATTCATTTCCTTAAGATCTATTTCTCTTTTCCCTTTCCCTGCCTAATTTAGGAAGATGACTCAATTCTTCTTCCATATGGGAAAGCATACATTTTCCGCAGGGTCGCTGTGAATCAGATTGGAGTTGAAATTCACTGTATGGGTTGCCAACAACAGGCTTCAAGAATGAAACCAGGTGACTAGCCGAAAAATAGCCACAGTATGGCATAAAAATAACACTCATTAGCAAATTAAAGGATAGACACCTGAGCGGAAAGCCTTCTTTCTTAATTTGCATAATCATGTGGGAGTTGCTTCTCTTCATCTTGAGGCATCATGGCAGCCTGGCTTGTCTCTGAGGCTTGGGATCAGGCCAAGCAGGGGTTAAATCTTATCTGTCTGACTGCCTCTCTCTCTCCCTCCTGAACTCTCCTTCTCACATTTTCTTTCAGCACGTATTTTTTGAACCAACCTCTCTGTTGCATGCTGGGGATACATTCAGGACCAAGACTGAACATCCTTGAAAGAACCCAGGATTCCAACCTCTATTCTGTCTTCCTGAGGGATCGCTCAGATTCCAGCTTCAATTCTATGTCACGAAGGGATCCAGGGAGCCTGGTCTGGATTCTCTAGGTTCTTGTCAAACAGCTGCAAATGACTACCCCAGACTCTATTGTCTGTAGACTTCTGGCTTTGACCATATTTTACTTTTCTGTAAAATATGCTATTTGGTTTCAAGATCTGCTGCTGTCCACCAAAAATACAACTCTGTTACTAACCCTGCCAGCTTCTGAATGATACCTTTGTGGACACTAAAAACAATTTAATGGCATGTCACAATAGCAATTCACTCTGTTAATAGCCCCGCTCAATAATACTATATTGCATAAACCTCCTCCAGTCATCTGACAAATAATTCACCTTTATTCACTCCACAGTAAGCTCCATTTCACTAACAAATATATTTCTCCCCAAACCTACAAATATCCAGCATCTCCGTCCTGTGACAATAGCTATTTTTTTGGATGAGGTCAGTGGTATCAGGTTTCCATTACCTCTCGCTGGCTTAGTCCCAATGACAATCTTTTTCCACAGAGTGCATCAAATTAGGGAACAACGCAGTTTCTGATTTCTCACTCACACACCAATGCATGAATGCATCATGATTATGTAGGCACAGGGAGCCTTTGCCCTCTTTGTGGACACTGATTCAGGACTAAGGCCAAGATGCAAAGATCATTCCCTTCCATGAGAACTCATCTCACTTATTGCTTTTGTTTTTGAAAGGCCCTTATGGTGACAGTTGGCACCGGAGCTCTTGACCTGGGACCCATAAATTCAGGCATTTCATGAATGTGAATTTTTTTAATTAAAAAATATTATATATATATGTATTTTAAAATTTTGGCTTCTTTTAATGGTTTTATATTTATTTATTTTTGCTCATCTTTATTCTTTGGCCTGTGTGAACTTCCCATTGCAGTGGCCCCTCTCGTTGCAGAGCACCGGCTCTGGGTGCACGTGCTCCGGAGCGCTGGCTCGCAGTTGGGCACACTGGTCCAGTTGCTCAGTGGTACGTGGAATCTTCCCGGGCCACGGATCGAATTGGTGCTCCCTGCACTCTAAGTTGGACTCTTTACCCACTGGACCACCAGGGAAGCCCTGAATTTTTTTAAAAAATTAATTTCCACCAAACTTTACCTCAAATTGAGGATTTCTTTAATCATAAATGCAGGCACCTGATCACGGGACCTGTGACGTTAGCACTGGCACAGGTCACGGTATCATCATATCATATTACCGTGTGGCATAGATATTGAAATATCACTGACATTTATTACTATTTCAAATTATAGTCGTTATTAGGCCTCCTAATAGATTGCACTATTGAATGTGTTAATAAAGAAGTATGTAGATAACTGCATCCAAATCTGTTTCTTAAAAAATATTTTGATAACTGTCTTTCTATATAATTGTATTCTGGGGTAATCTTTTTTTGATATTTAGTAACAATATACTTTTATCTTGTGCATTTAAAAGCAGTATTCTGAAAAGGGGTTGGGGAAGAGGATTCAGACAATAGCATAAAAGAGTTAAGAACTCGTTCTCTGTCAGACCTGTGGTGGAATGGAGCACACGATTGGAAGTCAGGCACACCTGGGCTCAAATCTGGATTATTCAGTAATAATATCACAACTTTAGGCACCCCTAAAGTGCTTGCCATGGGCCAAGAATTGTTCTAAATGTTTCTCATGTGCTAGGCATTAAATCTCTATGCTGTGAAATTTGTCCTTTGACTAGTCTCCACTTCACAAAAAAGTCCGGGACTCAGAGATGTCAAGTAAGCAGTCTGAGATCACTCAGCAGGCAGGCTGGAAAGAGGAAGGCTATACCCAGGAGGAGCTGCTCTTCATCTCCCTCCTCCACGGCCTCTCACCTCAGCGATTAAATAAAGAAAAGCAAGTGCTTTGTATGCCATATGACTGACTCCTTAAAATAACCCTGTACGCTACTTGCTCCAATTATGAGTGTAGCTTTTTAGATGAGAAAAATGGGATTAAAGAGCAGTTGGGTAAATTGCACAAAACTTAAGTGACGGTATAGCAATGCCAAATCCAGTGCACTGCCTGCTTTTGTGAATAAAGTTTTATCGGCACATAGGCACATGCATCTGTAAACACACTATTTATGACTGCCTTCTTGAAACATGGCAGTGTTGAAGAGTTGCTGCAGAGATCAAAAGCCCTGCAAAGGCCCAAAATGGTTACTACCTACTTCTTTACAGACTGGGTTTGCAGATTCTGCTGTCAACCCTTACGTATACGTTAAGCCAACTGCTGTCTGAGCCCGTCACTGGTTGCAATGCGGTCCTGGGAAAGAAAGCCGCTTGGGCCTTCAGTATCTTGAGTAAAATGGGCTCACGGTGGTCTTGATATCTTGGGATGCTCGTGGACATGAAATGCACGGCAAGAGTTTAGCACAATTTCTGGCACATGGTAAAGGTTCAGGAAATGCTGGGGGCTATTATTACTCCCATTATTTTCATTTGAATCTGCAACTAGGACCTCCTGTCATACTTAAAAAAGTTTTAAGAGTCCATAAAGTCAAGGTGGCAACTTCTGGGTTTGTCAACCCACAGAGGAAGCGGATCCTGATGCTGAGTGTTCATTTCATTCTTTGAAAAGGTGATCTGCCTCTTAGATTCGAATAACACGTCCACTCAAAGCAACCACCTACCAGTCAATGAGCCGGTCCTTCCAGACATATCAGCACCACTCAACCATTTTTTTCAACTTTAGGCACCCTAAAGTGCTTGCCATGGGCCAAGAATTGTTCTAAATGTTTCTCATGTGCTAGGCATTAAATCTCTATGCTGTGAAATTTGTCCTTTGACTAGTCTCCACTTCACAAAAAAGTCCGGGACTCAGAGATGTCAAGTAAGCAGTCTGAGATCACTCAGCAGGCAGGCTGGAAAGAGGAAGGCTATACCCAGGAGGAGCTGCTCTTCATCTCCCTCCTCCACGGCCTCTCACCTCAGCGATTAAATAAAGAAAAGCAAGTGCTTTGTATGCCATATGACTGACTCCTTAAAATAACCCTGTACGCTACTTGCTCCAATTATGAGTGTAGCTTTTTAGATGAGAAAAATGGGATTAAAGAGCAGTTGGGTAAATTGCACAAAACTTAAGTGACGGTATAGCAATGCCAAATCCAGTGCACTGCCTGCTTTTGTGAATAAAGTTTTATCGGCACATAGGCACATGCATCTGTAAACACACTATTTATGACTGCCTTCTTGAAACATGGCAGTGTTGAAGAGTTGCTGCAGAGATCAAAAGCCCTGCAAAGGCCCAAAATGGTTACTACCTACTTCTTTACAGACTGGGTTTGCAGATTCTGCTGTCAACCCTTACGTATACGTTAAGCCAACTGCTGTCTGAGCCCGTCACTGGTTGCAATGCGGTCCTGGGAAAGAAAGCCGCTTGGGCCTTCAGTATCTTGAGTAAAATGGGCTCACGGTGGTCTTGATATCTTGGGATGCTCGTGGACATGAAATGCACGGCAAGAGTTTAGCACAATTTCTGGCACATGGTAAAGGTTCAGGAAATGCTGGGGGCTATTATTACTCCCATTATTTTCATTTGAATCTGCAACTAGGACCTCCTGTCATACTTAAAAAAGTTTTAAGAGTCCATAAAGTCAAGGTGGCAACTTCTGGGTTTGTCAACCCACAGAGGAAGCGGATCCTGATGCTGAGTGTTCATTTCATTCTTTGAAAAGGTGATCTGCCTCTTAGATTCGAATAACACGTCCACTCAAAGCAACCACCTACCAGTCAATGAGCCGGTCCTTCCAGACATATCAGCACCACTCAACCATTTCTTTCATTATGTATCAAATTCAGCTTTTAAATGGATTCTCGTGATGAGAACTCAACTTGGGTCACAAATCACCCAAGACACAGGAACCTGACAGCAAATGAGCCCGAGGGTGCAAACCCCATGGAGTAAAGGACAATGTCAAGTAAAAGAGACTCGATACGGGAAAGGCCAGCCCAGGGAAGACAGTGGAATTACTAATACCTAAAATAGATTTTTCTGAAGGAAAGAATGCCAACCACATCTCTTTGCATGCTGCTTCCCAGGCAAACATTGGCTGATGCTAAAAAGTTGTCTTCCCCAAGTTCTGTCAACAGAGGCAAAGAGAAAATTAAGATGATTACATATGTTTAGAGGAAATTAGAGTGTTTTGGCTTGAAGTTTGCTTTCTCTATCAACCATATTAAGCAGGCAATTACTAAACACTCCATTTGGCCTGGAAGATGCTGCCTTAACATGGAGAATCCTATTTATAAGTTCCTTTTAAAAATGAAAGCAGCGAGTAACGTGGCTGGAAATACAGCTTCGGAGCTAAGCATGCTTGGGTTCAAAGTCCAGCCCCCTTTAATTCTCCTAGCTTCAGTTTTCTGATTCAGGAAATGGGATACTGTTTGTATTATGAGTCCCTGTACTTCAGCCTTCCTTCTCTCTGTGCCTTTGCCAGCTAACTATAGTGACCCTCTTTCTGACTCTCAGCCAGGCATGTAACTTGTGTTATCTATTGGGATGTTGACAAACGTAATGCAAAACAGAAAACTGAAAAGTGTTTACCTAACCCAGTTCTCTCACTTTCTTCCACTGCCATTGCTACGGAAGATGAGCCTGCTAGATGAGAGATGCTTGGTAAGGGACCAGGTTTTCCCACCCATCATAGTCAAAGCTGTCCCATATCAGCTGACAGCTAGCCAATGCCCAAACATGTGAGTGAGCGCAGCCAAGATCAGCAGAGCCCCTGACTGACCTGGAAGCTGACCACAGATTTATGGAGCGGATCCTGATGCTGAGTGTTCATTTCATTCTTTGAAAAGGTGATCTGCCTCTTAGATTCGAATAACACGTCCACTCAAAGCAACCACCTACCAGTCAATGAGCCGGTCCTTCCAGACATATCAGCACCACTCAACCATTTCTTTCATTATGTATCAAATTCAGCTTTTAAATGGATTCTCGTGATGAGAACTCAACTTGGGTCACAAATCACCCAAGACACAGGAACCTGACAGCAAATGAGCCCGAGGGTGCAAACCCCATGGAGTAAAGGACAATGTCAAGTAAAAGAGACTCGATACGGGAAAGGCCAGCCCAGGGAAGACAGTGGAATTACTAATACCTAAAATAGATTTTTCTGAAGGAAAGAATGCCAACCACATCTCTTTGCATGCTGCTTCCCAGGCAAACATTGGCTGATGCTAAAAAGTTGTCTTCCCCAAGTTCTGTCAACAGAGGCAAAGAGAAAATTAAGATGATTACATATGTTTAGAGGAAATTAGAGTGTTTTGGCTTGAAGTTTGCTTTCTCTATCAACCATATTAAGCAGGCAATTACTAAACACTCCATTTGGCCTGGAAGATGCTGCCTTAACATGGAGAATCCTATTTATAAGTTCCTTTTAAAAATGAAAGCAGCGAGTAACGTGGCTGGAAATACAGCTTCGGAGCTAAGCATGCTTGGGTTCAAAGTCCAGCCCCCTTTAATTCTCCTAGCTTCAGTTTTCTGATTCAGGAAATGGGATACTGTTTGTATTATGAGTCCCTGTACTTCAGCCTTCCTTCTCTCTGTGCCTTTGCCAGCTAACTATAGTGACCCTCTTTCTGACTCTCAGCCAGGCATGTAACTTGTGTTATCTATTGGGATGTTGACAAACGTAATGCAAAACAGAAAACTGAAAAGTGTTTACCTAACCCAGTTCTCTCACTTTCTTCCACTGCCATTGCTACGGAAGATGAGCCTGCTAGATGAGAGATGCTTGGTAAGGGACCAGGTTTTCCCACCCATCATAGTCAAAGCTGTCCCATATCAGCTGACAGCTAGCCAATGCCCAAACATGTGAGTGAGCCCAGCCAAGATCAGCAGAGCCCCTGACTGACCTGGAAGCTGACCACAGATTTATGGATGGGCCAGATGAAATTAGCCTAGCCTTACCCAGATCAGTTGGACCCACATACTAGTGGGCTAAATAAGTATTTATAGTTTTACGTCACTGAGGTTTAGGTTTATAGGTTGATGTTAGTTGGAGTCCACTTATATTGGACTTCCCTGGTGGCTCAGTGGTAAAGAATCTGCCTGCCAATGCAGGAGATGTGAGTCCTATCCCTGCATCATAGAAGATCCCCTGGAGAAGAAAATGGCAACCCATTCCAGTATTCTTGCCCGGGAAATCCCATGGAGAGACAAGTCTGATGGGCTACAGTTCATGGGGTAGCAAAGAGTTGAACATGACTTAATGCCTAAATAACCACAACAATCAATGAAAAGTAGAGAAGATTTTGCAGCTAAAGTCGATGACATTTAAGAAATAGCTTAATCTATTGAGGTTATCAATAGATAACTTCATCTCCAATAGATTATCTTCTAGGAGGGAGAGTAGAGGAGTAAAGAGATTCAGGACAGATACCAGACCCTGCCTACCTCCAGACCCTTGGAGAAGAAAGATTCTTTCACAGAAGTCACACACTGGCAGTCTTCAGGCTATATCTGGCCAGGAAATGTATTTTCTTTGGCTTCTTTGATATATTTTTTAAAAATGTTATCAACCCTTGAAAATCAAGAAATATCTTTCCAAACAGTCACACTGAAAGAGATCCAGATTGCTCTCTCTCTGTGTGTGTGTGTGTGTGTGTGTGTGTGTGTGTGTGCATGCGCTCACTCAATCCTGTCTGACTCTTTGTGACCCCATGGACTGTAACCCATCAGGCTCCTGTGTCCATGGAATTTTCCAGGCAAGAAGACTGGAGTGGGTTGCCATTTCCTCCTCCATGGGATCTTCCCAACCCAGGGACTGAACCTGTGTCTCTTTCATCTCCTGCATTGGCAGTCAGATTCTTTACTATGTGAACCACCAGGGAAGCCCTGACTTCTTTTTAAAAAGTATCAATAATAATAATAATAATAATAGTAAAAAGACTACATTCCTCGTGGAACACTAAACTGGAGCTGGGAGCATTTGCTCCCCCTAGAGGCAGAGTATTTACTGCAGTTCACCACAGTTCCCTCCACTCCCCATTGTCTTGCTAATTAAAGAGGCAAACTGCTGGTTATCAGTGCTCTTGAATCTCAGAGTAAACTAAAACTTCTCTACCCATGATATTCTTAAAAGTGGAAAAAAAAAATCAAAGCTAGACTAAGTAAGCTATGGATTTCTTGCTTAGTAGCTCATTGACTTTTTCTGACTAGATTTTGGGCATTTGATGTCGTGATAGTAAATTAATCCTTAAGATGATTCAGTGAGGGGCCATGTATGATCCTTGAGCTAGGATCTACTGTTTTTACAAACACCTTCATACAGCATGCACACACACACACATTTAGGAAGTAACAGTTAAATAACTATTTGTAAACAATCTTGTTCTTGTCTGTCTAAGGTATTTTTAATTTTTCCCCAAATAGAAATATTTGTTTTCCAAAGAGGTCCACATATATGCTAGGGAAAAATAAAGCCTATCACTGGAACTTTCCTAAGACTGAAAAGATGGCAAAAATGTGGGAAATGGGGGTGGGGGAAGGCCATTTGTAAAGAAGTACTATTTGTATCGAATATCATGAGAAAATAAGTGCATCATGACAATTTTGTACATCTTCTATGATTTGATTGTCAGTAATGAAGCCCACAGGAGAGTGATAAATGTGCAGAGGAAAAGTATCTATTTCACTTACACTGTAAATTATGCAACTCAGGGTTTGATAGCACTTGGCAAAATACAAATGTATTTGAATGGAATTCAAATTGTTGCTCTTTGCCTAAGACACAGGTAATATCACCAGGGGTCCTGTCTTTGGATTTTTATAAGAGGTAAGAGTTTAAGTAATAGTAGCAGTATTACAAAATTACCTTTAAACACTGAAAACATTTTTACTTTGTTACAGGGTGTAATTTCCACTTTTTCCCTCTAATGGCTCATATACAGAAAATGATACACTAATGCAATTTTTCAAATTTAGTTACCTTTTTTTGTGTTCTAAAATTACATGTTCTCATCATTTGCCCTGTTTGTCAGTCTCCAGAATCCATTTATTTCCCTGTTCTTATGGTTCCATAATTTATCTTCTTGTCACAGAACTTTCATAAACTTTTTTTTAAGATACAAAATACTTGCAATAAACTCTGACAAAAATGCTTCCAGTTCAACTTTTGAAATCTTTCAATTATGTTTTGAACGATTATCATACTTTCTAGTATTGCTGTGCTGTGAAATCTCTCATGGAGTGACATCTTACTAGGGTAGAGGGAAAATTGCGTGAAAAGAGACTCACTTCAAACCATTTTTATTTCCTCGCCTCTTCACTTTTGAATCTATAGATTCATATTCATGCTCATACCATGTAGAGACAAGAAAAAAGGAACCATGAAACGAGAATTGTATTGGCGATGGATAGAAACACTATTCAGTCAAACTTCAATTATCTAAAAGGGGTTTGAGGTGGGCGGGAATTGTGTCTTTGTGAGCCTTCAAATACCAAAGGGAGACACAAAGAGGAAACTATAATTACTGGGGTTTATTAAAAGCAGCAAAGCAAAACATAGTAATCTCCAACAACTGGAAGTGCTCAACTTAGAGAATTTGGAGGAACTTGGCTCTACCTTCCTTATTAGAATCACTGGACAATCATATTACTTGTGGATTGTTCAGCAAGTTTCCCTGTGATGCTGAAGGAATCAAAGTGTGAAGAAACCTCAGAGAGGTGCTATTTAATGGAACTATAAAGCAAGCTGCTATATAATTTAAAATTTTCTAGCAGCCACATTTAACAAGTAAAGAGTATCGAGTAAAATTAAGTTTGATCGTGTAATCCAATATGTCCACAATGGTGTCATTTTAACATGTAATTCATATAATAAATTTTTTTTCCTGACTTGAATTTTACATGTATATAGTTATAAATTACATAGCACATAATATATACAATTATATCCTATAGGAAATTATTAAAGAGACCTTTCACATTCTTTTTTCCACACAAAGTTCTTGAAATTTCAGGTGTAGTTTATGCTTAGAGAGCATGCAGATTGGGATTGATAAACTGCGTTTTAAGTGCTGAACAAGCCTAGGTGGTCCATGGCCACCATCTTCAGCAACACAGCTCTAGACTGTATCCTCTGGGCTGGATTTAGGAGTTTTTTTTTGGCCACTTCTATTGATCTTTCATTTGTTTATCTTTGTTCTTTGGCCTGTGTGGCCTTCCGATCATAGTGGCCTCTCTCATTGCAGAGCACCGGCTCTGGGCGCGTGCGCTCCAGAGCTCTGGCTTGTAGCTGGACACATGGGTCCAGCCACTCTGCGGCACATGGTATCTTCCCAGGCCAGGGATTGAACCGGCACCCCTGCACTGCAAGGCGGTGTCCTTACCCATTGGACCACCAGGGAAGCCCTAGATTTAGGGTTCTTAATAAGAGCTCCCAAAGAAAGTGTCCTCTCTTACTATGACATTTAGCATCTTGCCAGGACTGATTTGGTTTTATCTTTATTTGCAACCACTGACAACAGATGCATTTTGCTCACTGCTGTAACATTGATTTTTGAAACATAGTAGGTGCTGAAGAAACATTGAATAAGTGGGCTGATAATTAAATGGATGAATGAGTGCATTTTCTTTTCTGGGAAGTTATGGTATTTGAGGAGAATCTAGATGCAGGAGTCTTGGTGTGCACCCTAAATTTTTGAGGAGAATGCTCAACTATAGGAACTTGGCTCTACCTTCCTTATTAGAATCACTGGACAATCATATTACTTGTGGATTGTTCAGCAAGTTTCCCTGTGATGCTGAAGGAATCAAAGTGTGAAGAAACCTCAGAGAGGTGCTATTTAATGGAACTATAAAGCAAGCTGCTATATAATTTAAAATTTTCTAGCAGCCACATTTAACAAGTAAAGAGTATCGAGTAAAATTAAGTTTGATCGTGTAATCCAATATGTCCACAATGGTGTCATTTTAACATGTAATTCATATAATAAATTTTTTTTCCTGACTTGAATTTTACATGTATATAGTTATAAATTACATAGCACATAATATATACAATTATATCCTATAGGAAATTATTAAAGAGACCTTTCACATTCTTTTTTCCACACAAAGTTCTTGAAATTTCAGGTGTAGTTTATGCTTAGAGAGCATGCAGATTGGGATTGATAAACTGCGTTTTAAGTGCTGAACAAGCCTAGGTGGTCCATGGCCACCATCTTCAGCAACACAGCTCTAGACTGTATCCTCTGGGCTGGATTTAGGAGTTTTTTTTTGGCCACTTCTATTGATCTTTCATTTGTTTATCTTTGTTCTTTGGCCTGTGTGGCCTTCCGATCATAGTGGCCTCTCTCATTGCAGAGCACCGGCTCTGGGCGCGTGCGCTCCAGAGCTCTGGCTTGGTAGCTGGACACATCGGTCCAGCCACTCTGTGGCACATGGTATCTTCCCAGGCCAGGGATTGAACCGGCACCCCTGCACTGCAAGGCGGTGTCCTTACCCATTGGACCACCAGGGAAGCCCTAGATTTAGGGTTCTTAATAAGAGCTCCCAAAGAAAGTGTCCTCTCTTACTATGACATTTAGCATCTTGCCAGGACTGATTTGGTTTTATCTTTATTTGCAACCACTGACAACAGATGCATTTTGCTCACTGCTGTAACATTGATTTTTGAAACATAGTAGGTGCTGAAGAAACATTGAATAAGTGGGCTGATAATTAAATGGATGAATGAGTGCATTTTCTTTTCTGGGAAGTTATGGTATTTTTGAGGAGAATCTAGATGCAGGAGTCTTGGTGTGCACCCTACCAAGATCTCTTCCTGAAAGAGGAACCTGCAGCTTTCTTGAGGGGTAGCTGCTGGCTGCCTGCAGCTGCCCCTATGCCAAGAATTGTCCTCAGAGACTGACAGATGCCACTTCCCTCGGAGGTGAAGATACCTCTGTGAGGCCCTCAACCAGTGACCAATGGACACTAGAATACAAAATCTCACCAGAAGAGGGCTCTCCTGGGAGTTACTCTCCAGTCCCTTTTCTGTGGTTCAGACCAAGTCAGACTTCACCTGGCACCACCGCCTTCCTCAGTCCTGTCCTGTTTTCTTGCAGTTTTCTCTGAGACCACACTCTCCATAAATCATCTGTATCCAAATCCTTGCCTCAGGCTCTGCTTCTAGTGCGCATAACATAAGACACTACAACTTTCTTCTGTCATATTTTAACACTTCTTCCCCCTTCCCCTACTCCTTTAAATCCACCGCTTCTTACAAAACCTTTCCCAAACGTCTTTCCTTACTGACCTTCAAATTATCAATATGCTACTTCATAAGAACGATTTATCCATACAGGAGACATCTCCACAGGCACTGGGCTTTTCTATCTGGATATTCAGTTTACCTCCTGAATGCACCAGTAAACCCCTCGCACGCCAGTCAGACAGTTGTGATCCACAGCAAAACCCATGACCGCACAATTCTGCAGTTCTGAGTGATCACGGGGGGTGGAGTGATAATTCTGTCATTTCTCCATGTGGCCTAACTGTAATGTGTGTCTGACATGTCTGCATGGAAATACACACATCTCAGACTCTGGCTGCCACTCCAGCTGTTTAGAAATAGACAGGTGAACTGGGGAAAAGTCTTAGGAAGGCATTGGAATAAAAGACAGGAGTGAACTTTGTCATGAACCGGCACCTGCACTGCAAGGCGGTGTCCTTACCCATTGGACCACCAGGGAAGCCCTAGATTTAGGGTTCTTAATAAGAGCTCCCAAAGAAAGTGTCCTCTCTTACTATGACATTTAGCATCTTGCCAGGACTGATTTGGTTTTATCTTTATTTGCAACCACTGACAACAGATGCATTTTGCTCACTGCTGTAACATTGATTTTTGAAACATAGTAGGTGCTGAAGAAACATTGAATAAGTGGGCTGATAATTAAATGGATGAATGAGTGCATTTTCTTTTCTGGGAAGTTATGGTATTTTTGAGGAGAATCTAGATGCAGGAGTCTTGGTGTGCACCCTACCAAGATCTCTTCCTGAAAGAGGAACCTGCAGCTTTCTTGAGGGGTAGCTGCTGGCTGCCTGCAGCTGCCCCTATGCCAAGAATTGTCCTCAGAGACTGACAGATGCCACTTCCCTCGGAGGTGAAGATACCTCTGTGAGGCCCTCAACCAGTGACCAATGGACACTAGAATACAAAATCTCACCAGAAGAGGGCTCTCCTGGGAGTTACTCTCCAGTCCCTTTTCTGTGGTTCAGACCAAGTCAGACTTCACCTGGCACCACCGCCTTCCTCAGTCCTGTCCTGTTTTCTTGCAGTTTTCTCTGAGACCACACTCTCCATAAATCATCTGTATCCAAATCCTTGCCTCAGGCTCTGCTTCTAGTGCGCATAACATAAGACACTACAACTTTCTTCTGTCATATTTTAACACTTCTTCCCCCTTCCCCTACTCCTTTAAATCCACCGCTTCTTACAAAACCTTTCCCAAACGTCTTTCCTTACTGACCTTCAAATTATCAATATGCTACTTCATAAGAACGATTTATCCATACAGGAGACATCTCCACAGGCACTGGGCTTTTCTATCTGGATATTCAGTTTACCTCCTGAATGCACCAGTAAACTCCCTGCGCACGCCAGTCAGACAGTTGTGATCCACAGCAAAACCCATGACCGCACAATTCTGCAGTTCTGAGTGATCACGGGGGGTGGAGTGATAATTCTGTCATTTCTCCATGTGGCCTAACTGTAATGTGTGTCTGACATGTCTGCATGGAAATACACACATCTCAGACTCTGGCTGCCACTCCAGCTGTTTAGAAATAGACAGGTGAACTGGGGAAAAGTCTTAGGAAGGCATTGGAATAAGCAGAGGGAACCACACTGAACTGGTTCACTGCTTGGCCAAAATGTGAGAACAAAGAGCAGCTTTGTCATGGTTATGACTTTAAAAAATAGGTGTTTCTGTTCATACTTCCAAAGGACTGATCAACATCATTTACTCAATTTCAGGATCTTTGCATTTACTGCCCCTCCTTCTGGAAACATTTCTCTGTTAAACATGTGCATGGCTGGCCCTCTGAATCACTTGGTTCTCAGTTCAATCTGAACTTTTTCCTTCTTGAATCATCCTCTATCATGCAACCCTGTTTGATATGCTGGACAGCAGTTAGTATTAGTTGATAATCTTATCTACTCATCTATATATTGACTGTCTGTCTCCCCTTCCTAGTAAGCAAGCATCCTGAGGACAAGCGCTTCTGTCTATCTTGTTTGTTTCAAATCCTCAGGAACTGGAACAGACCTTGACACACGGTGGGTGCTTGATAATTGTTTGTTAAGTGGATAAACAACCTAGATTATTTTGTCTATCTCCAAGTCCTTCTTACTGAGGAGATAGTTCATGCTATCTCTTCAAGGCAATGATGACATTGGTTAAAAATCTCAACATGGGGAGCTTCCCTGGTGGTCCAGTGGGTAAGGACACCGCCTTGCAGTGCAAGGGGCGCCAGTTCGATCCCTGGCCTGAGAAGATCCCACGTGCCGCAGAGCGGCTGGATCGATGTGTCCAATCACCGAGCTGGAGCTCTGGAGCACATGTGCCCAGAGTCGATGCTCTGCGACAACAGAGGCCACCGTGATGGGAGGCCCACAGGAGCCAAAGAACAAAGACAGATGAAAATAGAGAAATGAAAGACCAATAAAAGTGGCCTGCCTGTCCCTCTCCCTCCCCACCTCACCCCCAAAAGATAAATAAATAAATAATAAAAAAATCTCAATATGGAGCTTCCTGAGTATTTTGGACCTCATGTTTGTGTTCTCTCAAAATTCATACGTTGATACCCTAACCCTCAATGGGATGTTGTTGAGAGGTGAGGCCTTTGGAAGGTACATTATGGAGCACTCACGACAGGTTTAGTGCCCTTATGGAAGAGACACTAGTACTTTCTTTCTCTGTGTCCTATACAAAGAAACCAGGAAGAGAGCTCTCACCTGCAACCAAGCTGGCATTTTGTTCTTAAATTTCCAGCCTCTAGATCAGTCAGGAAGAAAGCACATGTTTTTTGCTTAAGCCACCCTGTCTATGGTGCTCTTGTTATAGCAGTCCAGACTAATTAGACACTCCAACTAACAGGCTCCCCATGGTGGCACAATGGTAAAGAATTTGCCTGCCCATGCAGGATACATGGGCTCAATTCCTGGGTCAGGAAGTTCTCATGGAGGAGGAAACGGCAACCCACTGCAGTATTCTTGCCTGGGAAATCTCATGGACAGAGGATCCTGGAGAGCTCCTCCATGAGCCTGGCGAGCTCATGGGGTCACAAAGAGTCAAACACGACTCAGCAACTGAGCATACATGCCCATATTCCATGGCATCTTCAGCCTTCTCATTGACAGTCTTGGGAGAGGCACTTAAAAACAATATGAGGTTTAGCATCTCTAAGGACGTGGACCAGTGGCCTTGCCTGTGGCGCTGGAACCACTGGCTGCTCATTCTCCCCTGGGAACATGAAGGGGAGATGCAAAGTGTCTCTGCCCTCTAAGCTGATGACACAAAAGAGCTCAGCTTTCTCCTTCCTGCCCCAGGACAGGTAGAGGGGGATGAGGAGGAGAGGCGGGATTTCCAGGAGCCCAGTCAGAGCTCCCAGGGGAAGGAAAATCAGAAGACAGCACCGAGAGCCTTAGATCCCTCACCACAAAGTAGCTCCGAGTTATCTTTCCTCTCAAAGATACTGTAGACAGCAGAGGAGGGAGGGGGAGTATGTGCATGGGTATGTGTGGGGGAGGGTCTACTTCACACACACCATTTTTTTTTTTAAGATTTATTTATTCATTTATTTTGGTGGGGGTGGGGTGGGGAGGGATGGGCCGCTTCTATTGGTCTTTCATTTGTCCATTTTCATCCATCTTTGTTCTTTGGCCCGTGTGGGCCTCCTATCGCGGTGGCCTCTGTCGTCGCAGAGCGCCGGCTCGGTGATTGGACACATGGGTCCAGCTGCTCCATGGCACATGGGATCTTCCTAGGCTAGGGATCGAACCGACGCCCCTTGCACTGCAAGGCGGTGTCCTTACCCACTGGACCACCAGGGAAGCCCCCCACACACCATTTTGATCACAGTAATATCATCCTGGGCTTCAAAGTCACTCATTCAGCCATTAGTTCATTCAACCAACATGGATGTGCTCTTTGCCAGATGTATTGATCTGGTTTTCCCATCATGGGAAAGTCTTAACACTGATTTGGCTTTAGACACTCCAACTAACAGGCTCCCCATGGTGGCACAATGGTAAAGAATTTGCCTGCCCATGCAGGATACATGGGCTCAATTCCTGGGTCAGGAAGTTCTCATGGAGGAGGAAACGGCAACCCACTGCAGTATTCTTGCCTGGGAAATCTCATGGACAGAGGATCCTGGAGAGCTCCTCCATGAGCCTGGCGAGCTCATGGGGTCACAAAGAGTCAAACACGACTCAGCAACTGAGCATACATGCCCATATTCCATGGCATCTTCAGCCTTCTCATTGACAGTCTTGGGAGAGGCACTTAAAAACAATATGAGGTTTAGCATCTCTAAGGACGTGGACCAGTGGCCTTGCCTGTGGCGCTGGAACCACTGGCTGCTCATTCTCCCCTGGGAACATGAAGGGGAGATGCAAAGTGTCTCTGCCCTCTAAGCTGATGACACAAAAGAGCTCAGCTTTCTCCTTCCTGCCCCAGGACAGGTAGAGGGGGATGAGGAGGAGAGCGGGATTTCCAGGAGCCCAGTCAGAGCTCCCAGGGGAAGGAAAATCAGAAGACAGCACCGAGAGCCTTAGATCCCTCACCACAAAGTAGCTCCGAGTTATCTTTCCTCTCAAAGATACTGTAGACAGCAGAGGAGGGAGGGGGAGTATGTGCATGGGTATGTGTGGGGGAGGGTCTACTTCACACACACCATTTTTTTTTTTAAGATTTATTTATTCATTTATTTTGGTGGGGGTGGGGTGGGGAGGGATGGGCCGCTTCTATTGGTCTTTCATTTGTCCATTTTCATCCATCTTTGTTCTTTGGCCCGTGTGGGCCTCCTATCGCGGTGGCCTCTGTCGTCGCAGAGCGCCGGCTCGGTGATTGGACACATGGGTCCAGCTGCTCCATGGCACATGGGATCTTCCTAGGCTAGGGATCGAACCGACGCCCCTTGCACTGCAAGGCGGTGTCCTTACCCACTGGACCACCAGGGAAGCCCCCCACACACCATTTTGATCACAGTAATATCATCCTGGGCTTCAAAGTCACTCATTCAGCCATTAGTTCATTCAACCAACATGGATGTGCTCTTTGCCAGATGTATTGATCTGGTTTTCCCATCATGGGAAAGTCTTAACACTGATTTTTGGCTTTCTCCTGCTAGGCTTTGGAATAATGAAATGGTGTGTGTTAAAAGTCCTCTCTAAGGAATAGATGCTTCCTGGAAGGGTAGTGATTCTTTCAACAAACATTTATGGCATGATTTCTCTGAGCCAGAAACTGTTGCCTGCAGAGAAATGATAATGATGAGGAAGTGACACACAAAAAAGACAGCCATGGCTTCTAATTGGATGGAGTTTCTACTCTATTGGAACAGACTGGCCTCCATTACATAATCAAATGAAGAAAATAAAATTGCAACTGATAAGAAAAGATTTTCTATCAAGGTGAGCATACTGTGAGTTGAAAGTGAAAGCGTTAGTCACTAAGTCATGTCTGACTCTTCGCGACCCCGTGGGCTGTAACCTGCCAGGTTCCTCTGTCCATGGGATTTTCCAAGCAAGAAGACTGGAGTGGGTTGCCGTGCCCTCCTCCAGGGGATCTTCCTGACCCAGGGATTGAACCGGGGTCTCCTGCACGGTAGGTGGACTCTTCACAATGTGAGCCACCACATTGTGAGGGGACTCACCCATTCCAGAGTTTTCCTGGGCTCATGGAATTTGCTCTGTGGTCCTATGAAGGAGGAGAAGTCAATCAGGAGAAATCACAGGATGGGGTTGTTGTCAAAGCTATGAAAAGAGGCTTGTAGGACCCTTAGGATGACCGTTGCAGGGATGCTATTCACAGTGACTTTTGTGGCTAGATTCTCCTAAGATTGGACAATGATGATTTGCATCTAGCTGGGAAAACAGCACGTGCACTGGTTGTGGTGTTGGGGGTAGGGGTGAAAGGCTGGGGTCCTTAAGCGAGTGGGAGACAGTGAGGGAGACTGGAACAAGGAGAATGAAGACTAACCCAGGACATTCCAAAGAGGTGGACTATGGGAAGCCCCTGGCATTTTTACAGACATTTACATTGAAAAAGGAAGCCTCAGGTTATACAAAGCAGGTTTTTACTTGACAAGAATGGTCCCCCAATGCCATAATGACTGAGCTGAACACACAGTCAAATACTAGGGCAGCTCCTATCCTACTTACTCCTCCTTTATCATTTTGGAAAAAAAATGAAAATAATATGATATGTAATGTAATCTCTTAATGACAACCATCTATGGATGCACTGAGAATCTCTAGTGCTGAAGAGAACCATGAAGGATCGGGATCTCCATTCTGTGGGACAGGAAACTTAGGCTCATAAAGGCTTCCCAGCTGGCAAGTCCAGTGAAGAAGCCTGAGGCAGTGTTCGTCAGTGGATGACTTGAACAGCCATGGCTTCTAATTGGATGGAGTTTCTACTCTATTGGAACAGACTGGCCTCCATTACATAATCAAATGAAGAAAATAAAATTGCAACTGATAAGAAAAGATTTTCTATCAAGGTGAGCATACTGTGAGTTGAAAGTGAAAGCGTTAGTCACTAAGTCATGTCTGACTCTTCGCGACCCCGTGGGCTGTAACCTGCCAGGCTCCTCTGTCCATGGGATTTTCCAAGCAAGAAGACTGGAGTGGGTTGCCGTGCCCTCCTCCAGGGGATCTTCCTGACCCAGGGATTGAACCGGGGTCTCCTGCACGGTAGGTGGACTCTTCACAATGTGAGCCACCACATTGTGAGGGGACTCACCCATTCCAGAGTTTTCCTGGGCTCATGGAATTTGCTCTGTGGTCCTATGAAGGAGGAGAAGTCAATCAGGAGAAATCACAGGATGGGGTTGTTGTCAAAGCTATGAAAAGAGGCTTGTAGGACCCTTAGGATGACCGTTGCAGGGATGCTATTCACAGTGACTTTTGTGGCTAGATTCTCCTAAGATTGGACAATGATGATTTGCATCTAGCTGGGAAAACAGCACGTGCACTGGTTGTGGTGTTGGGGGTAGGGGTGAAAGGCTGGGGTCCTTAAGCGAGTGGGAGACAGTGAGGGAGACTGGAACAAGGAGAATGAAGACTAACCCAGGACATTCCAAAGAGGTGGACTATGGGAAGCCCCTGGCATTTTTACAGACATTTACATTGAAAAAGGAAGCCTCAGGTTATACAAAGCAGGTTTTTACTTGACAAGAATGGTCCCCCAATGCCATAATGACTGAGCTGAACACACAGTCAAATACTAGGGCAGCTCCTATCCTACTTACTCCTCCTTTATCATTTTGGAAAAAAAATGAAAATAATATGATATGTAATGTAATCTCTTAATGACAACCATCTATGGATGCACTGAGAATCTCTAGTGCTGAAGAGAACCATGAAGGATCGGGATCTCCATTCTGTGGGACAGGAAACTGAGGCTCATAAAGGCTGCCCAGCTGGCAAGTCCAGGGAAGAGGCAAGAGGCAGCGTCCGTCAGTGGCTGCCTTGAACAGCACAGTGTTCCCTTGATTGCACTCGCTGCACCCCTTTGAGTTCCCCATGGTGAGCTGAAAGTGGTCCCCTCATCCACTTTCAAGGTTAGTCATCTATTCCTTTCCCTTCCTTTCATTCCCTATGAACCCTTAACTCTTTATCTTGACCCCAAAGGTCCCGCGTGATCTGGCCCTGCCTCTCATCCAGGAATCACTGCCCATTATGCGCCCCCTGACCCCCATGCCCCTCCAATCCCACCAGTGACTGTTACACTTGCAGCTCTTTCACCTGGAATGTGCGTTCCCTTCACTCTCTTCTGATGACCTAAGTAGAACACTTGCATACCTTCCCTCTTAATTATTCTCTATTTCTTTGCTTGCATGATTTTTCTTCTCATCATGGTACCAAACAGTACCTAAAATTAGAGTAATAAACTCATATTTATGACCTCTCTCTTTGTATTCTAGAAGGTAAGGTCCACCTGAGCAAAATCTTTGCATGTAGCCCCAGACATAGAATAATGCTGGACCCACAGCAGGACTTCTGTAAGTTGAATGTAAAAATGAAGGACTGAATGGGGAAGCTAACACGGGAAAGAAGAACACGAAAATCCTGTGAAGATGCATGACCCTGTGGCCAACTACGCAGAGTTAATGTTTCCTGCTTCAAGGAAGACATTGAAAAATGTGAGACCCACTGCTGACCCTTTCCCACCTCTCAGATCCAGACTCAGACATTCCAAAGAGGTGGACTATGGGAAGCCCCTGGCATTTTTACAGACATTTACATTGAAAAAGGAAGCCTCAGGTTATACAAAGCAGGTTTTTACTTGACAAGAATGGTCCCCCAATGCCATAATGACTGAGCTGAACACACAGTCAAATACTAGGGCAGCTCCTATCCTACTTACTCCTCCTTTATCATTTTGGAAAAAATGAAAATAATATGATATGTAATGTAATCTCTTAATGACAACCATCTATGGATGCACTGAGAATCTCTAGTGCTGAAGAGAACCATGAAGGATCGGGATCTCCATTCTGTGGGACAGGAAACTGAGGCTCATAAAGGCTGCCCAGCTGGCAAGTCCAGGGAAGAGGCAAGAGGCAGCGTCCGTCAGTGGCTGCCTTGAACAGCACAGTGTTCCCTTGATTGCACTCGCTGCACCCCTTTGAGTTCCCCATGGTGAGCTGAAAGTGGTCCCCTCATCCACTTTCAAGGTTAGTCATCTATTCCTTTCCCTTCCTTTCATTCCCTATGAACCCTTAACTCTTTATCTTGACCCCAAAGGTCCCGCGTGATCTGGCCCTGCCTCTCATCCAGGAATCACTGCCCATTATGCGCCCCCTGACCCCCATGCCCCTCCAATCCCACCAGTGACTGTTACACTTGCAGCTCTTTCACCTGGAATGTGCGTTCCCTTCACTCTCTTCTGATGACCTAAGTAGAACACTTGCATACCTTCCCTCTTAATTATTCTCTATTTCTTTGCTTGCATGATTTTTCTTCTCATCATGGTACCAAACAGTACCTAAAATTAGAGTAATAAACTCATATTTATGACCTCTCTCTTTGTATTCTAGAAGGTAAGGTCCACCTGAGCAAAATCTTTGCATGTAGCCCCAGACATAGAATAATGCTGGACCCACAGCAGGACTTCTGTAAGTTGAATGTAAAAATGAAGGACTGAATGGGGAAGCTAACACGGGAAAGAAGAACACGAAAATCCTGTGAAGATGCATGACCCTGTGGCCAACTACGCAGAGTTAATGTTTCCTGCTTCAAGGAAGACATTGAAAAATGTGAGACCCACTGCTGACCCTTTCCCACCTCTCAGATCCAGACTCAGACATTGCTGGGCATGGTTTTAAAACACCAGTAACTCCTAGAGAATGCATGCACTGTTCATGCTTCTGAATTTGCTGCAGGCAAATATGTACATACTCTGGGCATAAAATAATTTAAGCAGAAGGCCAGAATAATCACCTCTCTCTTCTACTGCCTCCACTCTGGGGGGACTTTAGTGAGAATGCAGTTTGTGAAAACTTCAGAGGTTGCCTCTGTCTGGGCAAGAACAGCCTTTGGGGGAAGACCTAGAACGAGTATCTGGAGCCAGCCAGTCAAGAAGTGTTCATGTTCACGTCCAATGTGCACCGAAATGTTCTCCCATGCAGACAGAGGTATCCAAGAAATTCGGTTTGACCAGGTGGCCGTGGGAAGAGCATGGGCAGCTCCTCTTTGTCAACTGCTGGAGGTCTACTCAGCACATTGCAGTGTTCATCTCATTGCCTCTTCATACACACCTAGGAGGGGTACTTAGTACTGCTTCTACTTTATAGACGAGATTATGTGATCTATCTCAGGTTTGACAGCTAATAAAGTTCAAGCAAGGCCAGGGGTAAACACAGGTGCATCTGGCTCTGAAGCATGCTTCTGAGCGATTGTCTGAGATTGTCCCTTCATCCAGTGCTTTGTGCAAATCTCTCCATGGTCCATATGTAGGTAAATCCATAGTCACAGAGATACTTTTTGGAAGAGGTTAGAAAAGTAAGGGTCTGGGTTCACATAAGACCAACCAATCACATCACTGAAAAAATGCAACGGACCTCTGTTCCACCAGGCAGAAGCAGATAATTTGTACCCTCCTGGACCAGTTCATGGGATGCAACGGCTATGGGAGGAGGCATGATGTCGCTTCAGTTGTGTCTAATTCTTGCAATCTATAACCCGCCAGGCTTCTCTGTCCATGGGATTCTCCAGGCAAGAATCCTGGAGTGGCTTGGCATGCCCTCCTCGAAGTTACCCTGAAAATCCTGTGAAGATGCATGACCCTGTGGCCAACTACGCAGAGTTAATGTTTCCTGCTTCAAGGAAGACATTGAAAAATGTGAGACCCACTGCTGACCCTTTCCCACCTCTCAGATCCAGACTCAGACATTGCTGGGCATGGTTTTAAAACACCAGTAACTCCTAGAGAATGCATGCACTGTTCATGCTTCTGAATTTGCTGCAGGCAAATATGTACATACTCTGGGCATAAAATAATTTAAGCAGAAGGCCAGAATAATCACCTCTCTCTTCTGCCTCCACTCTGGGGGGACTTTAGTGAGAATGCAGTTTGTGAAAACTTCAGAGGTTGCCTCTGTCTGGGCAAGAACAGCCTTTGGGGGAAGACCTAGAACGAGTATCTGGAGCCAGCCAGTCAAGAAGTGTTCATGTTCACGTCCAATGTGCACCGAAATGTTCTCCCATGCAGACAGAGGTATCCAAGAAATTCGGTTTGACCAGGTGGCCGTGGGAAGAGCATGGGCAGCTCCTCTTTGTCAACTGCTGGAGGTCTACTCAGCACATTGCAGTGTTCATCTCATTGCCTCTTCATACACACCTAGGAGGGTACTTAGTACTGCTTCTACTTTATAGACGAGATTATGTGATCTATCTCAGGTTTGACAGCTAATAAAGTTCAAGCAAGGCCAGGGGTAAACACAGGTGCATCTGGCTCTGAAGCATGCTTCTGAGCGATTGTCTGAGATTGTCCCTTCATCCAGTGCTTTGTGCAAATCTCTCCATGGTCCATATGTAGGTAAATCCATAGTCACAGAGATACTTTTTGGAAGAGGTTAGAAAAGTAAGGGTCTGGGTTCACATAAGACCAACCAATCACATCACTGAAAAAATGCAACGGACCTCTGTTCCACCAGGCAGAAGCAGATAATTTGTACCCTCCTGGACCAGTTCATGGGATGCAACGGCTATGGGAGGAGGCATGATGTCGCTTCAGTTGTGTCTAATTCTTGCAATCTATAACCCGCCAGGCTTCTCTGTCCATGGGATTCTCCAGGCAAGAATACTGGAGTGGCTTGGCATGCCCTCCTCCAGGGGATCTTCCTGACCCTAGGGTGGAACCTGCATCTCTAACATCTCCTGTATTGGCAGGTGGGTTCTTTATCTCTAGCGCCACCTGGGAAGCCCATGGGAAGAGGCAGCCACGTGTAAACACTCATACTAATCTTTCTGTGATAAGAGGAGTAAGATATTGGAAGGATTAACCTACTCTTAGGGACTGCCAGGCCTTGTAATTCTTCAAATACACACTCAAAGTCAATGCTAGGACACAATTTTCTGGGTATTAGGCCACATTCTGGGGGCAGAGGCATGTTTTATTTGCCTCTTAGCTATTCTGAACCTCTCTTTAGGACTTCTAAATAGTTCTATTTACCAAGACTTGTATTATCTGAATGTAGCAAATATATGCACAGACCAGTTGGACACATGCCAGCAAACAGAATAGGCAGGCAACAATCAGGTAAATTTTAGATACATGAGTGGCTTATAAATAAACATTTGATATACCAAACAGAGATAAATGAACAATAAATAAGGGGATTTAATATGGTTTGATATGCAAGACTATTTCAGGGAGATAAACAGCAGCAGGGATAAAGGATAGCCAGGTATACAGGGGAACAAATAAACAAACTCTGGAAAGAGAGAAAAGAAAAAAAAAAGTATGAAAGTTCCCCTCCAGGAATTGCTGATAACGTCAACAAGCATCACTCTTTCCACGCTCTCGGTATATGTCGAGTCGGCTAATCTGTTGTAAGCCATATTCTCTGCAGACAGATGTAATACCAGGGAGAACAGTCAGACCACCTATTTCTATTTCCCTGACACCTGATTTCTGCCGGATGCTTCACTGGCAAAGAGGGAATCTGTGGTTTTATCCAATACACAATCTCACTGCAAGCAGTAGCTGGATGTTCTTAGACTTTGCATAAGTCTCAAACTTGCAAACAATAGAACTTGCAAAGTTTACTTGTGCATTCCAGGCCCTAGGCCAGTCCCTTTTCCTGACCCCAATATGGGGCTACAAAGAGTCTGACGTCCTGGAAGAAGACTATTGAAAAACAGCAGGTTATTTTCACATAATTCATGGGGATTGATGACATATAAAAAATGAATTTCCAAATAGGAAGATCTCTAATCTGAACATGGTTTCAAGACCAACTGGAATGAAGAACAGAAAAAGTCAAAAAGACAAGAGATGGGGTGGAGGAGAGAAAAGTGCCTTAGGACAAATCAAGGCTTCAAAATGGGTTTGGAGCAGTGCAGTCACATTGGGCTCTGCACTCAGAAGACACTGTGTGTCACTGTCCTGGAGAAATTCTAAATACTTTCATCTTTGAATGTGTGCTTTGAGAGGGAAGTCCAGGGGGATATGGAGCACGTGCTGGGGGATGCAGCTTTGGCTCCTGCATGGCCCTACACCCTCTCCTACCCCAGGGAAGGCTCTCAGCAGCTTACTGCCTCCTTGGGCGTTCAGGTTACACCTGGCTCCCTCCTCCCAGCCTCGGCCACCAAGACTTGTATTATCTGAATGTAGCAAATATATGCACAGACCAGTTGGACACATGCCAGCAAACAGAATAGGCAGGCAACAATCAGGTAAATTTTAGATACATGAGTGGCTTATAAATAAACATTTGATATACCAAACAGAGATAAATGAACAATAAATAAGGGGATTTAATATGGTTTGATATGCAAGACTATTTCAGGGAGATAAACAGCAGCAGGGATAAAGGATAGCCAGGTATACAGGGGAACAAATAAACAAACTCTGGAAAGAGAGAAAAGAAAAAAAAAAGTATGAAAGTTCCCCTCCAGGAATTGCTGATAACGTCAACAAGCATCACTCTTTCCACGCTCTCGGTATATGTCGAGTCGGCTAATCTGTTGTAAGCCATATTCTCTGCAGACAGATGTAATACCAGGGAGAACAGTCAGACCACCTATTTCTATTTCCCTGACACCTGATTTCTGCCGGATGCTTCACTGGCAAAGAGGGAATCTGTGGTTTTATCCAATACACAATCTCACTGCAAGCAGTAGCTGGATGTTCTTAGACTTTGCATAAGTCTCAAACTTGCAAACAATAGAACTTGCAAAGTTTACTTGTGCATTCCAGGCCCTAGGCCAGTCCCTTTTCCTGACCCCAATATGGGGGCTACAAAGAGTCTGACGTCCTGGAAGAAGACTATTGAAAAACAGCAGGTTATTTTCACATAATTCATGGGGATTGATGACATATAAAAAATGAATTTCCAAATAGGAAGATCTCTAATCTGAACATGGTTTCAAGACCAACTGGAATGAAGAACAGAAAAAGTCAAAAAGACAAGAGATGGGGTGGAGGAGAGAAAAGTGCCTTAGGACAAATCAAGGCTTCAAAATGGGTTTGGAGCAGTGCAGTCACATTGGGCTCTGCACTCAGAAGACACTGTGTGTCACTGTCCTGGAGAAATTCTAAATACTTTCATCTTTGAATGTGTGCTTTGAGAGGGAAGTCCAGGGGGATATGGAGCACGTGCTGGGGGATGCAGCTTTGGCTCCTGCATGGCCCTACACCCTCTCCTACCCCAGGGAAGGCTCTCAGCAGCTTACTGCCTCCCCTTGGGCGTTCAGGTTACACCTGGCTCCCTCCTCCCAGCCTCGGCCACTACCCCTGGGTGGTGCCTGGGTCACGTCGGTGGAGTCGCACCAATAAGGCCTACCTTTGACCTGGTTAAGGATGAGGGAGGAATCAAGGTCAGACCCAGGCCCCACAGCATCTTGCAGTAGGGCCAAGGGCTGCCACTCCACCAAGTGTGGTTGGTTGGGGTCTCTTGCCTGCTCCTGATCCAGGAAACAGGCTTATCCCATGTGGAGGTTATAATCTTCTGGGAGTAGCATGTCTGTCATCGGATGGGGTGGTGGGCTTTTGGGAAGGAGAAAGTGACTTCTTTGCCCCTGGCCTAGAAACTGCATTTTCATTTTGTACTGAGCCCTGAAAACTGTGTAGTTGAGCCTTGGTTTAAGGAACTAAAGTGTACATATTTCGGGTTGTGACTTTTGTCTGAACGCATGCATGCTCAGCTACTAATTTGTATCTGACTCTTTGCAACTCTGTGGACTGTAGCCCACCAGGCTTGTCTGTCCGTGGAATTCTCCAGGCAAGAATATGGGAGTGGGTTGTCATTTCCCCCTCCAGAGGATCTTCCCCACCCAGGAATTAACCCTGCATCTCTTGCATCTCCTGCATTGGCAGGCAGATTCTTTACCTGAGTCACCTGGGAAGCGTGGCATTTCCCTACCCTTCCCTCACAGCATCTCTGGGGTGGTACAAGGCTAGGTGCACATGTTTCACCTTGTTTCCCTGCAGACACGGGCTAGAACTGCTCTTCACTGCCCCTGGAAGGAAGAGGTGTCCACCTGACTTGCTTTCACATTCCTGGAGAAGCCTTAATGGCTGATGTACATTTTCCTTTTCTCTGTCATGACAATCACCATGTTTCAAGGGATGGCTGCACTACAAGTCTGGGTCCCAGAAGTGATTATCAGGGGTCAGATACAGGAGTATGACATAAACCTTGTTATTTAAAGAGATTTGGGAATTGTTTGAGCAATATCGAGGTTATTGATCAATACACTCTTCCAGGTTGAAGGGGTCTTCCTAGCACACTTTTTTTGGAAAAATCACAGATTTTTAGTATATGTTTACTGAAAAAATGGATGACTTTCTCCTGGCCAAATCCAATGGCTTCACATAGATAGAGTACATAGATCTGTTCTTCCTTGTTCAGTGGACTCTGCTAGATGATTCCATTTTATATCAAACTATCACCTTGAATCCTCTATTTGGCCTTCTACTTTGCTCTTGACTCTTTATCGCCTGCATGGATCCCTTCTCCTTCCCCTTTCCTATATTCCTATTTCTCTTTATTCTCTCTCTCACGGAGAGCTTTCTGAAACCTACACGTACTTGGATTCCCTCTTCTCTCCTCCATGTTGTCTTTTACCATCAACTGCACAGCATCTGTTTAGATGTGCAGGCATCTATTTAGCTGACATCTGACTCAATACGCCAAAAATGGGATGCAGCTTCATCTTCCAGAATTATCATTTCCCCAAGTCTCTGCTTCCATCTATGTATTGGTGGTACCACCAGCCCTCAAGCTCTTTCTGTTGCTTTATTTTAGGTTTTACGTCTGCTTTGATGGGTTTTTTTCTTTTAGTTTCATCAGTCCCCAAACTATCCTCTGCAGTATCTGTTGGCTTCACTGCAATCTCGCTTTTCACACAGCCTCACCATCACATTTCCAGCACGTTATACTTCACGTCCCAACTGCTTAAACAGGTATCGGCCTGCCTTCCTTGTTTACAACATTGGTTTTTTATATTTTTTATTATGTAACTAGATCCTTCTTATAGAACAATATTTATTATTATGAACGATACTTTTCATTGGCAGGCAGATTCTTTACCTGAGTCACCTGGGAAGCGTGGCATTTCCCTACCCTTCCCTCACAGCATCTCTGGGGTGGTACAAGGCTAGGTGCACATGTTTCACCTTGTTTCCCTGCAGACACGGGCTAGAACTGCTCTTCACTGCCCCTGGAAGGAAGAGGTGTCCACCTGACTTGCTTTCACATTCCTGGAGAAGCCTTAATGGCTGATGTACATTTTCCTTTTCTCTGTCATGACAATCACCATGTTTCAAGGGATGGCTGCACTACAAGTCTGGGTCCCAGAAGTGATTATCAGGGGTCAGATACAGGAGTATGACATAAACCTTGTTATTTAAAGAGATTTGGGAATTGTTTGAGCAATATCGAGGTTATTGATCAATACACTCTTCCAGGTTGAAGGGGTCTTCCTAGCACACTTTTTTTGGAAAAATCACAGATTTTTAGTATATGTTTACTGAAAAAATGGATGACTTTCTCCTGGCCAAATCCAATGGCTTCACATAGATAGAGTACATAGATCTGTTCTTCCTTGTTCAGTGGACTCTGCTAGATGATTCCATTTTATATCAAACTATCACCTTGAATCCTCTATTTGGCCTTCTACTTTGCTCTTGACTCTTTATCGCCTGCATGGATCCCTTCTCCTTCCCCTTTCCTATATTCCTATTTCTCTTTATTCTCTCTCTCACGGAGAGCTTTCTGAAACCTACACGTACTTGGATTCCCTCTTCTCTCCTCCATGTTGTCTTTTACCATCAACTGCACAGCATCTGTTTAGATGTGCAGGCATCTATTTAGCTGACATCTGACTCAATACGCCAAAAATGGGATGCAGCTTCATCTTCCAGAATTATCATTTCCCCAAGTCTCTGCTTCCATCTATGTATTGGTGGTACCACCAGCCCTCAAGCTCTTTCTGTTGCTTTATTTTAGGTTTTACGTCTGCTTTGATGGGTTTTTTTCTTTTAGTTTCATCAGTCCCCAAACTATCCTCTGCAGTATCTGTTGGCTTCACTGCAATCTCGCTTTTCACACAGCCTCACCATCACATTTCCAGCACGTTATACTTCACGTCCCAACTGCTTAAACAGGTATCGGCCTGCCTTCCTTGTTTACAACATTGGTTTTTTATATTTTTTATTATGTAACTAGATCCTTCTTATAGAACAATGATTCCCAACTAGCATGCCACTGAGTTATGGATGAACGCATAACGTGTTTTTACTTTTTCTTTTAGAAAAGTACTCACATACTCTCTCAGAAGGAACATTAAGTTCTGAAGGTCATGCTACTGAGAAAGGCAGGATTATGTCGAGTAGGAGTAGCAAATGAAGACCAGAACAAGCTTAGGACTTCCTGGAACACGTACAGCTGTGGGAGTGAGGACCAGATTCGAACAGGAAATTTTAATTTGGCTGTCCTTGTTTCATGGGGTCCTATATTATCAGGGGATAATGTCACAGGAGTGGCAGCCCCAACTGGCTGGAGGAACTAGGAAGTTAAAAGAGTTAAAGGAAGGTCGCTTTAAGCAAAGATGAGTTGGGGGTGCTCTGATTAAGGAAGTAAGGTTGTCAACAGCAGTTAGCTATGGGCACAAGGAAACATAGGTCTGATATGGATAGATATTCCAATTTTCAAAAAAAAAAGAGAGCCACAATAGATATTTTAGTTATAAAATTAAAATGTGGAACGTATTTCAATTTTTTTGTAATACAGTCATGTTAGAACATTTCTGTGGGCCAGGTCCTGCTTGCAGGCTGTTAATTGAGGTATCTGGGTCTAAAGAGCTGAGAGGAGATAGCAATCCAGGACAAAGTCCTCAGGAGCCATGATATTCACAGGGTCATTGAAGAAGAGCAGAGGAAAAACACAGTCAGTGAGGAGGGGAAGGGGCAGGACGCCGAGTGTCACCGCACAAATAGAGGCAAATTCCTAGGACTCTGAAATTCTGTTTCTATCACAGTCAGGAACACAAGAGCAACAACAGCCATACCAACATCCAAAGAGTAAGTTTTTGAAAAGAGAAGATGTCCATAAAACTCCATTGTAAACTTAAAAATAAAAGAAAGAAAGAATCAAAGGATTTGGTCCAATATTGCAGCTCTGTCAGGTGGGATGAGCACAGAAGAGAGGTCACTGGACAGATGATACAATTATGGAACTATCAGGGGCCAGTGGGGGTCGGCCAAAGGCAAATTGAAAAAGATGGAGAACAAGCAGGAGGCGAGGTGTGGGGTGAGACATGAGAGCTCTTTCAAAGAGCTTGGTGATAAAGGCGAGGGGAGAAGTGAGGCTGGCTTGAAAGAGAAGCAAATGTACAGAGAAAGACAGATGATATGTGATTGGAACAGACACAGACCTTGTGGAATTATTAGTTGACAAGTAGATGAGCACTTCCTATGGGCCAACGACCTAAGCGCTTTATCTCTAACACATTCCATCTTCACAAAACCCCAAGAGAAAGGTACTGTACTGACACCCACTTTAAGATGTGGTGGCTCAGATGGTAAAGAATCTGCCTGAAATGCAGGCTCAATCCCTGGGTTGGGAAGATCTCCTGGAGAAGGGAGTGACAACTCACTCCAGTATTCTTTTTCTTTTTCTATTCCAGTGTTCTGGCCTGGAGAATCCCATGGACAGAGGAGCCTGGCAGATTATAATCCATGGGGCTGAAAAGAGTCAGACACGACTAAGCAATTAACACTTTCATTTAAAGATGTGGAAACGGACACAAGGAGGTGTATTTATGGACTCGAAAAAGAGAGTTGAGAATGTATGAAAAGAGGGGTGAAGTTGGGAAAAGAGAGCGTGAGACTTCAGAGATCCTTTCAAGTTTCTCCAGTTGGAGAGGGAGAATGCCAAACTGCAAATGCATGTCAGGAGTTTTGAGGGGAGAATGCCAAAACGGAGAGCTGCATTTTCTTCAGAGAGTCCAGGGAAAAAAAGAGAAAGAAATCAATGGTATAAAATTATTGGCAAACAGGGAAGTTGAAGGAAGAGACTTAACAGCCCCTTTGCTTTTGTTTCTGAAATAAATCACATTGGACATGGGGCTCTGTTATTCTTGAGGATGTGACACAGACTGTTGGTTGGGGGAGAACTTAAATTAATCATCAGACAGGTCTTGGATATTGGGGAGAGATTAATCATCTAGATATAAACCAAGAATGGAATATTTCATATCTTTGGGTTATGCTCAACTATGTATACAACTCCACCAGAATATTGGAGCCATATGGAATCCTTTTTGGTGCACCTGGTGACAAACCCTTCCCAAAAGGGATCCTCTGAAGTCATAGGCTCCACTCCTGATGCTCTGAGATAATTCCCCAACCTGGTCGCTGGTCTGTGCTGCCCTTTGCTTTGGGAATAGCACTTGCCTTCTTCCAGCTGGGATTGTAAACACCCAGTCCTCCTCCTCAGGGTGACTTGTTTTTAAGAGCTGTGGAATGTGAAGTAATAGTACAATCCTTTCATTTAAAAAAGAAAATCTCTCCATGTGGATCATTTACATTATCCAGAACAAGACAGAAAGCACAGAGGAAAATAATTCTCTTACTCCCCTCATAAAATGGTACAGCATTTTCCAGCCCAGGCATTCTAAGGCCCTGAGCAACACTAGGGAGATGTTGGACGTTTTGCTGGTTTGAAGATCTCCTGGAGAAGGGAGTGACAACTCACTCCAGTATTTTTTTTCTTTTTCTATTCCAGTGTTCTGGCCTGGAGAATCCCATGGACAGAGGAGCCTGGCAGATTATAATCCATGGGGCTGAAAAGAGTCAGACACGACTAAGCAATTAACACTTTCATTTAAAGATGTGGAAACGGACACAAGGAGGTGTATTTATGGACTCGAAAAAGAGAGTTGAGAATGTATGAAAAGAGGGGTGAAGTTGGGAAAAGAGAGCGTGAGACTTCAGAGATCCTTTCAAGTTTCTCCAGTTGGAGAGGGAGAATGCCAAACTGCAAATGCATGTCAGGAGTTTTGAGGGGAGAATGCCAAAACGGAGAGCTGCATTTTCTTCAGAGAGTCCAGGGAAAAAAAGAGAAAGAAATCAATGGTATAAAATTATTGGCAAACAGGGAAGTTGAAGGAAGAGACTTAACAGCCCCTTTGCTTTTGTTTCTGAAATAAATCACATTGGACATGGGGCTCTGTTATTCTTGAGGATGTGACACAGACTGTTGGTTGGGGGAGAACTTAAATTAATCATCAGACAGGTCTTGGATATTGGGGAGAGATTAATCATCTAGATATAAACCAAGAATGGAATATTTCATATCTTTGGGTTATGCTCAACTATGTATACAACTCCACCAGAATATTGGAGCCATATGGAATCCTTTTTGGTGCACCTGGTGACAAACCCTTCCCAAAAGGGATCCTCTGAAGTCATAGGCTCCACTCCTGATGCTCTGAGATAATTCCCCAACCTGGTCGCTGGTCTGTGCTGCCCTTTGCTTTGGGAATAGCACTTGCCTTCTTCCAGCTGGGATTGTAAACACCCAGTCCTCCTCCTCAGGGTGACTTGTTTTTAAGAGCTGTGGAATGTGAAGTAATAGTACAATCCTTTCATTTAAAAAAGAAAATCTCTCCATGTGGATCATTTACATTATCCAGAACAAGACAGAAAGCACAGAGGAAAATAATTCTCTTACTCCCCTCATAAAATGGTACAGCATTTTCCAGCCCAGGCATTCTAAGGCCCTGAGCAACACTAGGGAGATGTTGGACGTTTTGCTGGTTTGTTCTAACATCGTGTTTCTCAAATAAGTGAGTGCTAAAATTCAGATGTTCAGGTCCCGCCACCAGAATTTCTGATTAAGTAAACCTGCGCCAACCTCTAAAAATCTACATTTTAATCAAGCTCCCCAGGTGGACCTAACATTATGTTTCTAAAAACACTCTTCCACATGTCCTGAGGAATAAGAGTGCTTGTAGGAGGTGAAGAGCCATGCTTTAAGAAATTAGTGTTTGCAGAAGTCATGATTTTTTTTTTAAATATAACTGAAGGACACAAAAGGTTCAAGGGGTCAGCAGGAGAGAAGAGTTTTAAAAGAGTCTCTCCTTTCATGAAATGAGAAGAAAATATTTGTTTCAAATCACAAACAATCAATGGGAATGCCCTATATACCAGAGATGAAGAGGATACAGCCCCCCAACCATGATCTGTTGGGAGAACATGTGTGCCACACGTGTGTGAGTGTACACCCATCCACCCATCCACACACACATATGAACGATAATTACAACAACTATCTGCCCCAACTTTTCAGCTGATTTCATTTTAGAACTCAGGCCTATTGTCCAGACCTGTCATGTGACTTCTGATTTTGGCTCAGAAAACGTAATCAATGAAAGTATCCAAAAAGGAAACTGAGACGGATGTACACACCAAATCTGCAGAGAAAGAAGAAAACCCCAGACTACGAGACACTAATAACAGCTAACATGAATCCCCATGATATACAGTAGGTTCCGCTACTATATTCACTTTACAGGTGAAGAAATTGAGGCACAAGTGGGTTGAAGTTACTTGTCCAAGGTCACATAGTCAGCCTGGAGAAAAGAAGGAACTGAACCCAGCATAGCTTCCAAGCTCATCTTCTCAACCATGGTGATATATTGAAGGCTTCTGAAAGTGAGTGCCATGGGTCTAGATACTGAAGGGAGAGTGAAGTTGGGTAGATGGCAATCAGTGGGAAAAGGTCAAGTCATTTGAGTGTCTCTAGTGATGATCCTGTTCTAGCGTCAATGAACAGAACCTCAGGAATTTAAAGGGGTAATTCTCTTACTCCCTCATAAAATGGTACAGCATTTTCCAGCCCAGGCATTCTAAGGCCCTGAGCAACACTAGGGAGATGTTGGACGTTTTGCTGGTTTGTTCTAACATCGTGTTTCTCAAATAAGTGAGTGCTAAAATTCAGATGTTCAGGTCCCGCCACCAGAATTTCTGATTAAGTAAACCTGCGCCAACCTCTAAAAATCTACATTTTAATCAAGCTCCCCAGGTGGACCTAACATTATGTTTCTAAAAACACTCTTCCACATGTCCTGAGGAATAAGAGTGCTTGTAGGAGGTGAAGAGCCATGCTTTAAGAAATTAGTGTTTGCAGAAGTCATGATTTTTTTTTTAAATATAACTGAAGGACACAAAAGGTTCAAGGGGTCAGCAGGAGAGAAGAGTTTTAAAAGAGTCTCTCCTTTCATGAAATGAGAAGAAAATATTTGTTTCAAATCACAAACAATCAATGGGAATGCCCTATATACCAGAGATGAAGAGGATACAGCCCCCCAACCATGATCTGTTGGGAGAACATGTGTGCCACACGTGTGTGAGTGTACACCCATCCACCCATCCACACACACATATGAACGATAATTACAACAACTATCTGCCCCAACTTTTCAGCTGATTTCATTTTAGAACTCAGGCCTATTGTCCAGACCTGTCATGTGACTTCTGATTTTGGCTCAGAAAACGTAATCAATGAAAGTATCCAAAAAGGAAACTGAGACGGATGTACACACCAAATCTGCAGAGAAAGAAGAAAACCCCAGACTACGAGACACTAATAACAGCTAACATGAATCCCCATGATATACAGTAGGTTCCGCTACTATATTCACTTTACAGGTGAAGAAATTGAGGCACAAGTGGGTTGAAGTTACTTGTCCAAGGTCACATAGTCAGCCTGGAGAAAAGAAGGAACTGAACCCAGCATAGCTTCCAAGCTCATCTTCTCAACCATGGTGATATATTGAAGGCTTCTGAAAGTGAGTGCCATGGGTCTAGATACTGAAGGGAGAGTGAAGTTGGGTAGATGGCAATCAGTGGGAAAAGGTCAAGTCATTTGAGTGTCTCTAGTGATGATCCTGTTCTAGGCTTTAATGACATCATAATGAACAGAACCTACAAGGGAAAAGAACCTGGGAAGACACAGGGAAACAGTTGCTCCTGGGATACTGTAGAAAGTGTGAGAAGAGTGGGGTTAGTATCAATGGATGGTAAGTGGATAGTCAGAGGAGATTCAATCAAAATCCTTGGGGATTTGGTGGGGACAATTTTTCTATAGGTATCAGGGTATCTTTAAAGCCATGGTTCTCAACAGTGGGAGATGTGGCCCCTTGGGGGACATTTTGCAATATCTGGAGTCATTTATGGCTGAAAAATAGTGGTGGGGATGTTACTGGTATCTACTGAGTAGAGGCTAGTGTACCTGCATGCTCAGTCCTGTCCAACTCTTTGCAACTCTATGCACTGTAGCCTGCCAGGCTCCTCTGTTCATTGGATTCTCCAGGCAAGAATACTAGAGTGGGTTGCCATTCCCTTCTCCAGGACATCTTCCCAACCCAGGAATCAAACCCGCGAATCCTATGTCTCCTGCATTGCAGGCAGATTCTTTACCGCCGAGCCACCAGGGAAGACCCAGAGTAGAGAGGCCAGGGATGCTGTTAAACACCCTCCAGTGCTGAAAACAACCCTACGACAAAGAATGGTCCAGTCCAATATGTCAGTGGTGTCAAGGCAGAGAAACTCTGCTTCAGATGCTTTTGAGCAGAAAATGACAAGGCCAGAGGTGAACGGAAGAGGCACTTCATGTTTTGTGAGGCCACAGAAATGGGCTGGCCCTGGAGAGTTCCCCGTGTCATTTCTGGTCTCGAGCTCCTAGCTCTTCCCAGGGACCATAAAATAGAAGAAACCCCAGACTACGAGACACTAATAACAGCTAACATGAATCCCCATGATATACAGTAGGTTCCGCTACTATATTCACTTTACAGGTGAAGAAATTGAGGCACAAGTGGGTTGAAGTTACTTGTCCAAGGTCACATAGTCAGCCTGGAGAAAAGAAGGAACTGAACCCAGCATAGCTTCCAAGCTCATCTTCTCAACCATGGTGATATATTGAAGGCTTCTGAAAGTGAGTGCCATGGGTCTAGATACTGAAGGGAGAGTGAAGTTGGGTAGATGGCAATCAGTGGGAAAAGGTCAAGTCATTTGAGTGTCTCTAGTGATGATCCTGTTCTAGGCTTTAATGACATCATAATGAACAGAACCTACAAGGGAAAAGAACCTGGGAAGACACAGGGAAACAGTTGCTCCTGGGATACTGTAGAAAGTGTGAGAAGAGTGGGGTTAGTATCAATGGATGGTAAGTGGATAGTCAGAGGAGATTCAATCAAAATCCTTGGGGATTTGGTGGGGACAATTTTTCTATAGGTATCAGGGTATCTTTAAAGCCATGGTTCTCAACAGTGGGAGATGTGGCCCCTTGGGGGACATTTTGCAATATCTGGAGTCATTTATGGCTGAAAAATAGTGGTGGGGATGTTACTGGTATCTACTGAGTAGAGGCTAGTGTACCTGCATGCTCAGTCCTGTCCAACTCTTTGCAACTCTATGCACTGTAGCCTGCCAGGCTCCTCTGTTCATTGGATTCTCCAGGCAAGAATACTAGAGTGGGTTGCCATTCCCTTCTCCAGGACATCTTCCCAACCCAGGAATCAAACCCGCGAATCCTATGTCTCCTGCATTGCAGGCAGATTCTTTACCGCCGAGCCACCAGGGAAGACCCAGAGTAGAGAGGCCAGGGATGCTGTTAAACACCCTCCAGTGCTGAAAACAACCCTACGACAAAGAATGGTCCAGTCCAATATGTCAGTGGTGTCAAGGCAGAGAAACTCTGCTTCAGATGCTTTTGAGCAGAAAATGACAAGGCCAGAGGTGAACGGAAGAGGCACTTCATGTTTTGTGAGGCCACAGAAATGGGCTGGCCCTGGAGAGTTCCCCGTGTCATTTCTGGTCTCGAGCACTGCTTCATTAACTAGCTCTTCCCAGGGCAACTCTACTTTGAATATTGTATCTTAGAAGGTAGAAATCTTTAACCAAATGTGACTTCCTCCTTTTGCATTATTATTCTGCTGGTGCCAAGAATTAACCTTTGTTGAATAGGAGCCCTTCCCTGGGGAGGAGCCTGGACCTCCTTCTCCTTGAAGAAGCCTCTGCGGGGAAGGGTGGGATTCATCTTCACCCGAAACAGGCATGGAAACGCTAACAGGACCAGGCAACTGTAATTGCTCTGATGCTTTGCATATTTATGTTTGAGACCTTCGTATGAACTGTTACTTTAAAAAGAAAGATCAGTTCGTCTTTAAAAGGAGGTGATTGATCGCTGCCAGTCGGGCATTTCTTCATTCTTGGCTTCCTCTTAGCCTCCGTAATAAGTTCTTCACGAACACCAGTCTGCTATTAAAGAATGGTATTCATCATAAGCCAAGCAGAGAGAAAGCAGGATTTGATGGGCACAATACCATATTTCAATCCACAGTGTCCTTTTTGTTCAACTCGATCTGCCGCGTCGTTAACATTTGAGAAAAAAACACACAAAGACTTTTGGTAAATATTAATCAGCAGTGCACAGCCCCTTTCTCTACTCTATTACCCATTACTGGGCACTCCAGGTGATAATGTCCCACGATACCTCCTATTTGCTTAAAATGCAAACGAAAAGTACTTTCTGCAGATCACGTGGAGTGCTCTTTGCAGACTAAGTGGTCTGTAACACTGGGGAAACTCTCTTCCTTTCTCTCAGCCCTCCAGCATCTGGCTGTATGTCCAGCCTCTTAGCTCACTGCTTTCCTGAGGGGTTGTATCTTCAGCAGATGTGTTCAGATGAGCTGAGACAAGGGGAATGAACAGCACGAGTGCTCAGCGGTCAACACACTCAACTGTCTGTGGATCATGGCACCTCTGTAGGGTGCGATCTCTTTGAACTCAGAAGTCCATTTCCTCCCACTTCAGATCTCATCAGACCATGCAAATTGCCATCAAACTTTCCACACTGGCTGAAGCAGGTCTAAGTCATGATCTTCCTTATTATCAGTGAAGTCATTAAAAGTCCATCAGATCAATTGGGCTCTGACACAACATTAAAAATGTTCTTGGGCAAAATCTATTTCTCCACTCCTATAACCGGCCTAAGTTCAAAGAGGCTCATAATGAAATCTTGTCCCATCCGTGTCAGCTCCTCAAGTTAACAATGAATATTAAAATCTAGGTGGCAAGAGCTGGATTCATCACAGAACATCAAAATCTGAGCCCCAGAGGCCGTGCTACTGAGAGGAGCTAGTTTCATATAAACAGCAAATATTCAATCTGACTGCGAAAAGGTAAGGGGCAGAGCTTCATCACACACTTATTGGAGGTCAGGTCAGTCTACCTGTGAGCCTGGAATTAGCAGCAACAGAATGAAGAAGTGAGATGATTATTAACTAAGTTAGGAGGTGTGCCAGTAACTCACATTATTTGACAGTTTCATCCCCGTTTCAAAAGCCAGACTGAGTCACTCTGCTTTTTCCACAGATTGAACAAAATATTTTCCCCAGAACAATTTCTTCCTGGTTTCTGTATGACACTGTGTCTTTTCCACAGTGTCCTTTGTTCAACTCGATCTGCCGCGTCGTTAACATTTGAGAAAAAAACACACAAAGACTTTTGGTAAATATTAATCAGCAGTGCACAGCCCCTTTCTCTACTCTATTACCCATTACTGGGCACTCCAGGTGATAATGTCCCACGATACCTCCTATTTGCTTAAAATGCAAACGAAAAGTACTTTCTGCAGATCACGTGGAGTGCTCTTTGCAGACTAAGTGGTCTGTAACACTGGGGAAACTCTCTTCCTTTCTCTCAGCCCTCCAGCATCTGGCTGTATGTCCAGCCTCTTAGCTCACTGCTTTCCTGAGGGGTTGTATCTTCAGCAGATGTGTTCAGATGAGCTGAGACAAGGGGAATGAACAGCACGAGTGCTCAGCGGTCAACACACTCAACTGTCTGTGGATCATGGCACCTCTGTAGGGTGCGATCTCTTTGAACTCAGAAGTCCATTTCCTCCCACTTCAGATCTCATCAGACCATGCAAATTGCCATCAAACTTTCCACACTGGCTGAAGCAGGTCTAAGTCATGATCTTCCTTATTATCAGTGAAGTCATTAAAAGTCCATCAGATCAATTGGGCTCTGACACAACATTAAAAATGTTCTTGGGCAAAATCTATTTCTCCACTCCTATAACCGGCCTAAGTTCAAAGAGGCTCATAATGAAATCTTGTCCCATCCGTGTCAGCTCCTCAAGTTAACAATGAATATTAAAATCTAGGTGGCAAGAGCTGGATTCATCACAGAACATCAAAATCTGAGCCCCAGAGGCCGTGCTACTGAGAGGAGCTAGTTTCATATAAACAGCAAATATTCAATCTGACTGCGAAAAGGTAAGGGGCAGAGCTTCATCACACACTTATTGGAGGTCAGGTCAGTCTACCTGTGAGCCTGGAATTAGCAGCAACAGAATGAAGAAGTGAGATGATTATTAACTAAGTTAGGAGGTGTGCCAGTAACTCACATTATTTGACAGTTTCATCCCCGTTTCAAAAGCCAGACTGAGTCACTCTGCTTTTTCCACAGATTGAACAAAATATTTTCCCCAGAACAATTTCTTCCTGGTTTCTGTATGACACTGTGTCTTTTCTCTATAAAAACAATCAATGCACACACATGTATTCAGCACCTGATGCATTATAATTTTGTGAAAGATTCATCTATGAACTGTCCCTTACACGTACCATCAGAGGGTTCTTTTTGTTTTGTTTCTAATGAGACAGCCTTGGTGACCTTGCTCTCTGCTGAGTGTTTGAGAAATAAAGAGGTAGAACCAAAAGATATCCTGTTTTGCTGAGATACAGACAAATCAAACCAACAAAAGAACTGTTTTTCAACATACTTGGGAGGTATAATTCCTGCACAATAGTTTGTTTCTAGGTTACTTTTTTCTACTCAAATACAGGAAATTAGACCTTCTAGATCAGGGCTTTGAACTTCTTTTGTACTTGATTTTCCATAAGAATTACATTTGATACTATGAGCCCATACATATGTGTTTATATGTATAAAGAAACAACTATTTAAAAAATATTACTTTCCTTGCTATATCCAAGGTACTCAGATGTATTCTATTTTTTATTTTATTTTTTTTTAACATTTATTTTATTTATTTATTTTTTTAGGGGGTGAGGTGGGGAGGGAGGGGGACGGGCAGGCCACTTCTATCAGTCTTTCATTTATCTATTTTCATCCGTCTTTGTTCTTTGGCTCCTGTGGGCCTCCCATTGCGGTGGCTTCTGTTGTCACAGAGCACCGGCTCTGGGCGCATGCGCTCCAGAGCTCCAGCTTGGTAATTGGACACATCGGTCCAGCCGCTCCGCGGCACGTGGGATCTTCCCAGGCCAGGGATCGAACCGGCGCCCCTTGCACTGCAAGGCGGTGTCCTTACCCACTGGACCACCAGGGGAAGCCCTCAGATGTATTCTATTTTTTAAAAGTGCTGGTTATAACCCACAATACTGATTGCACTGATTGATCTAGATCCACATTTGTAATGTTCTGTCCTAAAATACATGAGCTGTTCGACATAAGACCCAAGAGGGATTCTTCATTCCAGCATAATGACTTTTTAACATATTGATTAACACTGGGGGTATGTGTTCCCTTATGAAATATCTGTGCTGTATCAAGATTTAAAGATGCTAGTGTAGGCCCCAAACATGTTTCAGTTAAGAAAGTGGTCAACAGCCTTTTAGTTTTGTACAGATTATTTGTACTCTCTGTCAATTATATCAATCGCTATTCATGATTTTATTACAGTGACTTCATTTCTTCCTTCTTCCCTCCCTCCCTGCCTTCCTTCCTTCTTTCTTTTTGTTCTTTTTAAGTCAAGCTGTGTCTCCATGACAAAAAGTAAAAAAACAGCGTTAATTGTCTGAATGTTTCCAAATATCCCGATGTTTTGGCATCATGTAACAGACATAATGACTGTCCCTCCTCCCCACCTTGAGTTGCTGCTCATGCAGCTGTTTTGGCATGCTGCAGATAGAGCCTCAGGTAGGGGAATTCTGATGATGTTTCTTGAGCTAAAGCTGAACACATATTGTCCATTATTTATCTAATATAGGAAATCATTTCCCATCAAAATGCAATTCTTGAGGGAAATTTCTCATTGCCTGGAAGGTTAGGTTCTGGAAAGTCGCCATAACACCATTAGGTATTGAATAGAATTTGGGATAAAGTAGATTCGTCTTGGAAAGCAGCCAAAAGATTTATTTATTATTGCAAAAAGATGCCTTCATGGGGATATTCTAACAATGAGGGCAACTTTCTAATGAGATTCTAAAAGAGGTCATTTTAAAACTGAAAATAAAATGTAGTAGTTTCAAAATAGTAATCAATATTCATATATGTGGTTCACACATTTGACTTTTACTGTTTTCATAGAAGTTGAAATGCTTGAACTTCATCACAGATATGACCTCTGCAGGAAATAGGAAAACTGTAAGAAACTCCATATTGCCAAGACAAATGGAACCTCAATTCTTGTATCAAATTACAAAGTATATTAGCAAAAAAAGAGAGAGAGAGAGAGAGATGATTACAATATGATTCAACAGAAGATAATAAAAAAGAGAATGTCATTGGAACTGTGGGTGAGAAGTTCACCTCTATAGGGTGAAAAGCTGTGGTTTCTATGACCTCTCAGAAAGTTTATAAATCAAGAATGGAGAGACTGGATTAAAGATCTGCCTTAATTGGAGTATTTTAATGTTAAGAATACAAATATTTTAAAATCCAGAACATTTTCCTGGTTTCTACCAAGGAGAATGATGAAATATTAAAAGTCCTAAAGATCACTGGCTCTCCCTGAGATTTGCAAGGCAGTAAGGAATACATTGATGTAAATGATAAGAAAAGTCACCCTCCTTTTTTATTATTAATGTCCAAATATTATTATATCAATAATTTTGGGGATGATCTGAACAGGTTATTAAATATCATGAATTATTAACTTAAAAGTTGATCAGAGCTATGAAAATAAGTCAAGTTAATGGGACTCTTCGGATTTCTAATGAAATATCCAGTCATTGACAAAACATCTCTGTTAGGATTTTTGGAACATGAAAAGCAGAGACCACAGATGTCCTTAAGGAAGGGAACAACCACATTCTTTGCTGAATTACAGGAAATTAAAAAAACAGATATCCAGGGTCAAAATAATGGGAGATTAAATAGACAGTAAAATGCAATTCTTGAGTTTATTGCCTGGAAGGTTAGGTTCTGGAAAGTCGCCATAACACCATTAGGTATTGAATAGAATTTGGGATAAAGTAGATTCGTCTTGGAAAGCAGCCAAAAGATTTATTTATTATTGCAAAAAGATGCCTTCATGGGGATATTCTAACAATGAGGGCAACTTTCTAATGAGATTCTAAAAGAGGTCATTTTAAAACTGAAAATAAAATGTAGTAGTTTCAAAATAGTAATCAATATTCATATATGTGGTTCACACATTTGACTTTTACTGTTTTCATAGAAGTTGAAATGCTTGAACTTCATCACAGATATGACCTCTGCAGGAAATAGGAAAACTGTAAGAAACTCCATATTGCCAAGACAAATGGAACCTCAATTCTTGTATCAAATTACAAAGTATATTAGCAAAAAAAGAGAGAGAGAGAGAGAGATGATTACAATATGATTCAACAGAAGATAATAAAAAAGAGAATGTCATTGGAACTGTGGGTGAGAAGTTCACCTCTATAGGGTGAAAAGCTGTGGTTTCTACGACCTCTCAGAAAGTTTATAAATCAAGAATGGAGAGACTGGATTAAAGATCTGCCTTAATTGGAGTATTTTAATGTTAAGAATACAAATATTTTAAAATCCAGAACATTTTCCTGGTTTCTACCAAGGAGAATGATGAAATATTAAAAGTCCTAAAGATCACTGGCTCTCCCTGAGATTTGCAAGGCAGTAAGGAATACATTGATGTAAATGATAAGAAAAGTCACCCTCCTTTTTTATTATTAATGTCCAAATATTATTATATCAATAATTTTGGGGATGATCTGAACAGGTTATTAAATATCATGAATTATTAACTTAAAAGTTGATCAGAGCTATGAAAATAAGTCAAGTTAATGGGACTCTTCGGATTTCTAATGAAATATCCAGTCATTGACAAAACATCTCTGTTAGGATTTTTGGAACATGAAAAAGCAGAGACCACAGATGTCCTTAAGGAAGGGAACAACAACATTCTTTGCTGAATTACAGGAAATTAAAAAAACAGATATCCAGGGTCAAAATAATGGGAGATTAAATAGACGAAGTAAAAGCTGCCAATGGTTTTAGGGTATGCTTTGCCCTCCCCGTCCGCCCCCAATTAATATTGCACCAATTGTTTCAGGAACCTCAAAAAATTGAGAAACAGCCACGGATTTGTCAATCCTGGGTGTGCCTCGGGCGAGGGGAGCTGGGCATAAAGCAATTAGTCCATGGCTCTTGGCCTGTAGTACTATCTGTTCCAATTGCTTTGCCTTAAGCAAGGTGTGTGTGGAAGAGTATTTTGTCTAGAGGTTACACAAGAAAAGGCAGTGGAATGTGATTTAATTTAGAAGGTACAAGGAGAAGGGGAGGGTTGGGGACAGGGTCCTGAGCAGGCAAAGAAGTTTGGAGGGGCTTGATCCTTTTGTGAAATGGGCGTCATCCTTGGGAACATTGACATAAATAGACCATGGATCCCGGCTGACAGAGAAACAAGGCCAGCAGATGCCCCCTCACTCTTTCTGTGTGCATACCTTCTCCATGCAGGCTTTCTGCTAAAACAGGAGTCTGCCGAAAAGCATTAGTCTGTGGTAGAATTTCCCAATAGGAAACTGACTCCATTATTGAAAAGTTTAATGACATGTGCCTTTACTTTTTAAAAATCATTTAGTACAATATGAGCCCTGATGAGAATGGGGCAGAGAAAGTCACAGCCAACAAGGTGTTTAGACTTTTGTGAGCTGGACAGGTGGGCTAGGGTCTGGAGAGCGACCTAGAAAGCAGGAATGCAAGGGAGCTTGGTTGTTTACAAATGAAGTAGAGGGTGCATTTGGGGCAGGCTGATGAAAATTTTGTTTAAAGAAAAAAGTCACCCTCCTTTTTATTATTAATGTCCAAATATTATTATATCAATAATTTTGGGGATGATCTGAACAGGTTATTAAATATCATGAATTATTAACTTAAAAGTTGATCAGAGCTATGAAAATAAGTCAAGTTAATGGGACTCTTGGGATTTCTAATGAAATATCCAGTCATTGACAAAACATCTCTGTTAGGATTTTTGGAACATAAAAAAGCAGAGACCACAGATGTCCTTAAGGAAGGGAACAACAACATTCTTTGCTGAATTACAGGAAATTAAAAAAACAGATATCCAGGGTCAAAATAATGGGAGATTAAATAGACGAAGTAAAAGCTGCCAATGGTTTTAGGGTATGCTTTGCCCTCCCCGTCCGCCCCCAATTAATATTGCACCAATTGTTTCAGGAACCTCAAAAAATTGAGAAACAGCCACGGATTTGTCAATCCTGGGTGTGCCTCGGGCGAGGGGAGCTGGGCATAAAGCAATTAGTCCATGGCTCTTGGCCTGTAGTACTATCTGTTCCAATTGCTTTGCCTTAAGCAAGGTGTGTGTGGAAGAGTATTTTGTCTAGAGGTTACACAAGAAAAGGCAGTGGAATGTGATTTAATTTAGAAGGTACAAGGAGAAGGGGAGGGTTGGGGACAGGGTCCTGAGCAGGCAAAGAAGTTTGGAGGGGCTTGATCCTTTTGTGAAATGGGCGTCATCCTTGGGAACATTGACATAAATAGACCATGGATCCCGGCTGACAGAGAAACAAGGCCAGCAGATGCCCCCTCACTCTTTCTGTGTGCATACCTTCTCCATGCAGGCTTTCTGCTAAAACAGGAGTCTGCCGAAAAGCATTAGTCTGTGGTAGAATTTCCCAATAGGAAACTGACTCCATTATTGAAAAGTTTAATGACATGTGCCTTTACTTTTTAAAAATCATTTAGTACAATATGAGCCCTGATGAGAATGGGGCAGAGAAAGTCACAGCCAACAAGGTGTTTAGACTTTTGTGAGCTGGACAGGTGGGCTAGGGTCTGGAGAGCGACCTAGAAAGCAGGAATGCAAGGGAGCTTGGTTGTTTACAAATGAAGTAGAGGGTGCATTTGGGGCAGGCTGTAAAAGGGTTTAGAGGACTGGCATCAGGATCAGAGGGCAAGCTGGACCTTCATCTTTTACTATGTGTGAGATCTCAAACAAGGTACTTAAACTCCAGTGTTAATAATAACATATACTTCCAAAGGCAGCTGTGGGCTGGAGTTGAATCACTAAATTTCTGAAAGCTAATACTCTGCAATGCCTTAGTCCCATGCCAGGCACTAAGTGTTCATTCTCTTGGCAAATACTGAGTGGTTTCCCTTTGTGTCCCTTCATCATTTTTACAGATGGATCTTTGCTGTCACGACCTTTACAGACAAGTCAGGGGAAATGATAAAAATAGGTGAACGAAAAATAACACATGATATTTTCATATATTAGAAAGTACTATGAAAAAGATAAACCTATAAGTCTGTAATAGCAAATGATCAGAAGGGGGGAAACTTTTTCTATCGGATGTGAAACATTAGGAAAGGCTTCCTGCTGGAGATCAAACTGAGCTGGAACTTGGCGAGTGTGTTGCTGTTGGAACAAGGAAGTGGGCAGAGGACGATTCTAAGATGAGAGATTTGCAAAAGTAAAGGCTCTCCATAAATGCTGGGTGATGAGGATAATGGGCTTCCCAGGTGGCTCAGTGGTAAAGAACCCCCCTGTCAAGCAAGAGACACAGGTTCAATCCCTGGGTCAGGCAGATCCCCTGGAGGTGGACACGGCAACCCACTCCAGTATTCTTGGCCTGAAAAAAAATCCCATGACAGAGGAGCCTGGTGGGCTAAAGTCCAGGGGGTCACAAAAGAGTGGGACACAATTTCACAACTAGACAACAAAAGCAATGATGATACTAATAATGATGATTTTTAAATTATTAAATCAGGAGCTGGGAACTCAAGACCAGCTCCTGGGAGAAACCTGCCTTTGAGAAAAGCGGTTACATCATTCACACCTTGCTCTCCCCCAAAGACCTTATGTGTTACCTACGAGTCCTCTCTCCTCCAGCTGGTGCTGAGTGCAGAGGCATCATTTCATCCCTTCTCAGGCTTTTTGAGGAGGGGATTGCCATTCATTTACCCCTAAGACTAGAATTACTTGTACAAGATGGCATTGGAGGCGGTCCAAGCACACAGGCAGAGACTCATTGGCAGTTAAATCATACTAAGACATAACAGTCAGTAAATACGCCTGAAAAGGGAATTTTAGTCATCCAAGGACACGGAAAAACCACAACCCTGGCCTCAAAACTGCATTCCTCATATATCTTAACTCATGTTCTTATGCTATAGGATAAACCAAATAAATCAAGAACCTCTTGGGATAGGTCGAGAATAAGCCTGCAATAAATTCCATTAAACTTACTTGTCAGTGCCTTGCCTGGAAACTTCACTTCTTTTTGGAAATTAAAAAACATTATTGAATGCTGTGGAGATGTGGCAGGAACTGAGAAGGAAACTCTCTCTGGAATTTCTACCTAATTTTTGAGGAAGTTAAATAATTGGAGACAATTGAGTTTTGTGGAGATTTGTCACGTGTTGGATTCAAACAGGATAAAAGAACTTTCTTTTCTGCACATGACACATTTACAGTTTTATTAACTTAAAAGTGGTATGCAGCTGCTCATCTTTGTCTTCTTTGGTTGCTGAATTACTAGTTGTTAGCAGAAGGCACAAAGCAAGCACTTCATAAATATTAGTTGAATAAATGAGAAGAGATGAAATGACTTAGAATCCTATAAATTTGTTACATATGGTAGCTATTTTTTTTGAGTGCTTCCTATGTGCTAAATGTTTGACATAGATTATCTAATTTATTACCTTAGATGTAGGTTTTACTCTATTTTGCAGATGAGTGAGCTGAATCTGAGTGATGTTCGACAGTCAACCAATATTTATTAAGCACTGACTTTGTGCCAGGTATGCAAAGCTAATAAGTAGCTATCCAGGTTTCCCTGACTCCAGAGTCTCTGCTCTTAACCACAATATTCTGCTGATTCTGAATGGAAGATGCTGGAAGCTGAGGTTACCGGACTCTAAATCTGACTTAACCTCCCTCTGATTCCAAGGAACACCAATATTAGGTGAACATGGAAATATGATGGATTCTCACTGTATATACATTCACATCATCAGCAATCTCATATTTCTACATGTCCATGCATGGGCGTCTGTAAAGCTACACTATTCATAGTCTGGTCTATGTTTTTCATTAAACCTAACAAGCATTTTCATTACAACATGCAGGCCAAACTTCAGAGCAACGTTTTTCCATCTGGTGGCCAGACATTAGGACACATTTTAAGCAACTAACTGGACATGCTGCATGGATCCCTTGGGCCATCTGGAAACTGGAAATAGCACAAGTGAACTGGGAGACGTGAGGCAGCATTTTCTGTGGTGAGACAGAAAGGCCAAAGGAGATGAAGGGGCTCTCTGAGCCTCTGCTTGCTTAGGAAACTGGAGTTGCTAACAGTCATGTGGATATTACACCAGGCCCTAGTCCAGACTCCTCAACCTTTTTCCTGGACGGGTTGGGCAGCACCCATTTATTTGTATTGGGATCAGCTTTGGGGGAAATCAAGTATAGCAATAGAATTGTTACTGCCCCCAGATGGTCATCTGAGTGGGGTTAAATCAATAGATTTCAGCCACAGGCACTTTGGGCAATTTCTGGGAACATTTTTGGTTGACATGACTGGGAAGTGCTGCTAGCATCTGGTGTGCTGAGGGTGAGAATACCACTACACATACTCCACTGCACAGGACAGCTTCCCACAGCAGAGAATTATATGGTCCCCCGTGTCATAGCATCAACGTTAGGAAAACCCACTTGGCTTGAAGGATGAAATGATGCTCACAATTTTGACAACACAAATCATGAAAGCTCCCTTTTAGTGAATGACCATCTTCAAGCCTGCCTCTTGGTTACTGAAGCGATCCATTACTATTTAAATCTCGTATTAACTCCATACTGTTCATGGGGTTTTCAAGGCAAGAATATGAAAGTAGTCTGCCATTCTTGGTCGCTTTCTCTAGCAAGGAGATCAAACCAGCCAATCATAAAGGAAATCAGCACTGAATATTCATTGGAAGGATTGATGTTGAAGCTCAAATATTTTGGTCACTTGATGTGAAGAGCCAAGTCATTAGAAAAGACCCTGATGCTGGGAAAGACTGAGGGCAGGAGGTGAAGGGGGTGACAGAGGATGAGATGGTTGGGTGGTATTACCGACTCAATAGATTTGAGTTTGAGCAAACTCTAGGAGACAGTGAAGGACAGGGAAGCCTGGTTTGCTGCATGTAGTCCCTGGGGTCACAAAGAGTCATATACGACTTAGCAATCGAATATTAACTCCCAATTGCTTTTGTTTTACAGGGGGAAGAAACCCCAGATTCTGAGATATTAAGTAGCTTGCCTGAGGGACATTAGGACACATTTTAAGCAACTAACTGGACATGCTGCATGGATCCCTTGGGCCATCTGGAAACTGGAAATAGCACAAGTGAACTGGGAGACGTGAGGCAGCATTTTCTGTGGTGAGACAGAAAGGCCAAAGGAGATGAAGGGGCTCTCTGAGCCTCTGCTTGCTTAGGAAACTGGAGTTGCTAACAGTCATGTGGATATTACACCAGGCCCTAGTCCAGACTCCTCAACCTTTTTCCTGGACGGGTTGGGCAGCACCCATTTATTTGTATTGGGATCAGCTTTGGGGGAAATCAAGTATAGCAATAGAATTGTTACTGCCCCCAGATGGTCATCTGAGTGGGGTTAAATCAATAGATTTCAGCCACAGGCACTTTGGGCAATTTCTGGGAACATTTTTGGTTGACATGACTGGGAAGTGCTGCTAGCATCTGGTGTGCTGAGGGTGAGAATACCACTACACATACTCCACTGCACAGGACAGCTTCCCACAGCAGAGAATTATATGGTCCCCCGTGTCATAGCATCAACGTTAGGAAAACCCACTTGGCTTGAAGGATGAAATGATGCTCACAATTTTGACAACACAAATCATGAAAGCTCCCTTTTAGTGAATGACCATCTTCAAGCCTGCCTCTTGGTTACTGAAGCGATCCATTACTATTTAAATCTCGTATTAACTCCATACTGTTCATGGGGTTTTCAAGGCAAGAATATGAAAGTAGTCTGCCATTCTTGGTCGCTTTCTCTAGCAAGGAGATCAAACCAGCCAATCATAAAGGAAATCAGCACTGAATATTCATTGGAAGGATTGATGTTGAAGCTCAAATATTTTGGTCACTTGATGTGAAGAGCCAAGTCATTAGAAAAGACCCTGATGCTGGGAAAGACTGAGGGCAGGAGGTGAAGGGGGTGACAGAGGATGAGATGGTTGGGTGGTATTACCGACTCAATAGATTTGAGTTTGAGCAAACTCTAGGAGACAGTGAAGGACAGGGAAGCCTGGTTTGCTGCATGTAGTCCCTGGGGTCACAAAGAGTCATATACGACTTAGCAATCGAATATTAACTCCCAATTGCTTTTGTTTTACAGGGGGAAGAAACCCCAGATTCTGAGATATTAAGTAGCTTGCCTGAGGTCACAGATCAAGAATGTGCCAAAATTGGGATCCAAACCTGGAACTTCATGACCCTAGACACTTAAACACTGGACCATGCAGCCTGAATCTGCTTCTGTGGCTAGGTTTGGGTGGACCAATCCGGTTCTGTATACCTTCAGTAAGACCTTCCACAGGCTTACTTGGAGAAAGCATAATTAAGTGAAGACCGAATCCTCCACTGAAAGTCTGTCAATCACAGCCCTAGAAACTGCTCAATTTGCCTTTCATATCTTTTCCCTAGTGGATGATGAAGTAATCACCCTTGGCTCACCACTTTCAATATAACCAATACATAGTGACCTTCACCCTGGGGTGATTTTGCCTCCCAGGGGACATCTTTGGCTGTCACAACTTGGGGTTGGGGAGAAGGGAGACGCTACTGGTACCCAGGAGACAGAGAACCGGGATGTTGCTCATGATTTTACATTGCACAGGACAGACCCCACACTAGAGGTTATCAGCCTCAAATGTCAGTAGTGCCCAGGGTTGAAAAACTGAAGCAGAAGCAAAGTGGAAAATCAAGCCTTGGAGAAAAAGTTAGCTTTGTATACAGTGGGAATTTATTGTTGCCGTTTCCTATATCATCTGTTCATTCTGCTTCTGATTTTGTTTCAAGATCCCTACTCAGAGGCCTTGTAGTCCCGGAGGAGCTGGTTGCTCCCCTACATCTCCAGGTATGACATGGTCTAGACTTATTGGAGCATCCCATTTATCTGGCAAAAGTGCTTGGGTCTAACACCAGCATAGTCAACCAGATGTCATAAGACAGCAATTGAAACTTCTCAAGCGAGGTCAGATCTTTGAATTTAGACTTACCTCTGGGAGATGAAGGTGGGGTTGCTGGTGGCAGGGTAAGGTACAGAGGATGAGATGGTTGGGTGGTATTACCGACTCAATAGATTTGAGTTTGAGCAAACTCTAGGAGACAGTGAAGGACAGGGAAGCCTGGTTTGCTGCATGTAGTCCCTGGGGTCACAAAGAGTCATATACGACTTAGCAATCGAATATTAACTCCCAATTGCTTTTGTTTTACAGGGGGAAGAAACCCCAGATTCTGAGATATTAAGTAGCTTGCCTGAGGTCACAGATCAAGAATGTGCCAAAATTGGGATCCAAACCTGGAACTTCATGACCCTAGACACTTAAACACTGGACCATGCAGCCTGAATCTGCTTCTGTGGCTAGGTTTGGGTGGACCAATCCGGTTCTGTATACCTTCAGTAAGACCTTCCACAGGCTTACTTGGAGAAAGCATAATTAAGTGAAGACCGAATCCTCCACTGAAAGTCTGTCAATCACAGCCCTAGAAACTGCTCAATTTGCCTTTCATATCTTTTCCCTAGTGGATGATGAAGTAATCACCCTTGGCTCACCACTTTCAATATAACCAATACATAGTGACCTTCACCCTGGGGTGATTTTGCCTCCCAGGGGACATCTTTGGCTGTCACAACTTGGGGTTGGGGAGAAGGGAGACGCTACTGGTACCCAGGAGACAGAGAACCGGGATGTTGCTCATGATTTTACATTGCACAGGACAGACCCCACACTAGAGGTTATCAGCCTCAAATGTCAGTAGTGCCCAGGGTTGAAAAACTGAAGCAGAAGCAAAGTGGAAAATCAAGCCTTGGAGAAAAAGTTAGCTTTGTATACAGTGGGAATTTATTGTTGCCGTTTCCTATATCATCTGTTCATTCTGCTTCTGATTTTGTTTCAAGATCCCTACTCAGAGGCCTTGTAGTCCCGGAGGAGCTGGTTGCTCCCCTACATCTCCAGGTATGACATGGTCTAGACTTATTGGAGCATCCCATTTATCTGGCAAAAGTGCTTGGGTCTAACACCAGCATAGTCAACCAGATGTCATAAGACAGCAATTGAAACTTCTCAAGCGAGGTCAGATCTTTGAATTTAGACTTACCTCTGGGAGATGAAGGTGGGGTTGCTGGTGGCCACCTGGTCACCATGAGGAGAGAGATTGTCCCAATATAGAGCCAACACTGCAGATGTGGGACAGAGAAATATACAGAGGGAACCAAGTCTTTGTGACATAATTTAAGGCCTGGAACTAGAACTATCCGAAGCCAGTTATCATGGACTTTTGACTTATACCAGCCAGTAAACTGTCAAAATATTGAAGCCATTTTGAGTTGCATTTCTCTGCCTCCTACCATTGGAAGAGGCCCAGCTGATACCCTTTCCTTTGAGGTCATGATAACCCAAATGACTTTCACTGAAAAACAAAAATAAAAAGATGTCTGCAAATTCCTTTGCATTCTCTACAAGAGATTTCATAATGCAATATGTAAATCTGGGGAAAACTCTGGAAGGCAGAATTTTCCTGACAAAGGGATATCTAACAGAACAGCCACCGGCTATTCATAACACAGAGAAAAAGCTGGCAGCCCTGATTTCTGGAAGTCAGGTACAGAGAGCTGTAGGTTTCATCTATCTTGTCAAGAGTCTAGGTGTGCTGGGAGAGCAGGAGCATTTTTTGACGCCTGTTATAATGACATCCATGATGCAGATGTACATGTCAAGCTCTCAGCCAGCTCGTGTGCACTGTTAGAAAGAGAGTGCCTGGCAGATGCATAGCACTGGGGGGGTGGCGGGGCAGGTGGGGGAAGGAAGTCCATGAAGGTGCTTGCGTAAAATGGGAATTGCACTAAAAAGATCTCTTAGGAAACAATGTACTGCACCAAGTCTAGAGCCCTCACAGGCACCTTCACTCAGGTGTAAAGTCCAGGCGATGTTCACGGACTATCATGACGATGTTTCCCTGGTACAAGACTCACGTACCAGGGGCCACAAGCTACAAGCTAGGTGTTTTCAGGGGGTCCTTGAACAAATATGTAAGTAATCTTAATAGTTATGAAATTGGTTTAAAAGAGAACGGAAATAAAACCATAACTAGTGGGGCTGCCCTGATGGCTCAGTGGTAAAGAATCCGCCTGCCAATGCAGGAGACCTGGGTTCAACCCCTGACCAGGGAGCATCACACAAGCCATGAAACAACTAAGCCTGTACACCACAACCATTGAGCCTGGGCTCTAGAGCCTGGGAGTCACAACTATAGAGCCCACACACCCTACAGCCTGTGCGCTGATAAGAGAAGTCACGGCAACGAGAAGCCTGCACAGCAATGAAGGTTCCAGCATAGCCAAAAACAAAAGAAAATTTAAAAATTATTTTTTTTTGACTTATACCAGCCAGTAAACTGTCAAAATATTGAAGCCATTTTGAGTTGCATTTCTCTGCCTCCTACCATTGGAAGAGGCCCAGCTGATACCCTTTCCTTTGAGGTCATGATAACCCAAATGACTTTCACTGAAAAACAAAAATAAAAGATGTCTGCAAATTCCTTTGCATTCTCTACAAGAGATTTCATAATGCAATATGTAAATCTGGGGAAAACTCTGGAAGGCAGAATTTTCCTGACAAAGGGATATCTAACAGAACAGCCACCGGCTATTCATAACACAGAGAAAAAGCTGGCAGCCCTGATTTCTGGAAGTCAGGTACAGAGAGCTGTAGGTTTCATCTATCTTGTCAAGAGTCTAGGTGTGCTGGGAGAGCAGGAGCATTTTTTGACGCCTGTTATAATGACATCCATGATGCAGATGTACATGTCAAGCTCTCAGCCAGCTCGTGTGCACTGTTAGAAAGAGAGTGCCTGGCAGATGCATAGCACTGGGGGGGTGGCGGGGCAGGTGGGGGAAGGAAGTCCATGAAGGTGCTTGCGTAAAATGGGAATTGCACTAAAAAGATCTCTTAGGAAACAATGTACTGCACCAAGTCTAGAGCCCTCACAGGCACCTTCACTCAGGTGTAAAGTCCAGGCGATGTTCACGGACTATCATGACGATGTTTCCCTGGTACAAGACTCACGTACCAGGGGCCACAAGCTACAAGCTAGGTGTTTTCAGGGGGTCCTTGAACAAATATGTAAGTAATCTTAATAGTTATGAAATTGGTTTAAAAGAGAACGGAAATAAAACCATAACTAGTGGGGCTGCCCTGATGGCTCAGTGGTAAAGAATCCGCCTGCCAATGCAGGAGACCTGGGTTCAACCCCTGACCAGGGAGCATCACACAAGCCATGAAACAACTAAGCCTGTACACCACAACCATTGAGCCTGGGCTCTAGAGCCTGGGAGTCACAACTATAGAGCCCACACACCCTACAGCCTGTGCGCTGCGATAAGAGAAGTCACTGCAACGAGAAGCCTGCACAGCAATGAAGGTTCCAGCATAGCCAAAAACAAAAGAAAATTTAAAAATTATTTTTTTTTTTAGAGAAAAACCCGTAACTAGCATATCAAACAAGGGATTCAGTGATTTTTATTGCTGAATACAGGGGTCAGCAAATATTTTCTATAAAGTAAAGATTTTTCTATTTGTGAGTCACCAGTCTCTACTCAACTACTCAACTCTGTCCTTGTAGTGAAGGCATCTTTGGTCAAGACAGTACCAAATGGGCATGGCTGTGTTCCAACCAAACTTTATTTACAAAAACAGGTGAGGGTCAAATTTTGTCTGAAGACTGTAGTTTATTAATCCCTAGCTTAGCAGGAAACTTAAGAAAAGGAGTAAAAAAAATAATTCAGGTGGTACACACACACACACACACGGGTGTGTGTGTGTAAAAGTCATAAGGTAGGTGGAAGACAGTTGAAAACTGGTGAACTCTGTATTGGATCCTATGTTTTCAGTGCTATTCATGATGGTGCTAATAAATAATATGATAATAATAATCAATCTTTGAATCATTTATTCTTTTATTTATATGTGTTATTTGAATATCTATACATGCCAGAACACACTATGTGACACCATGCTTCAATTGTGAATAAGACAGGCATGGTCTGTCCCTGACTCATTTTGCTACGAGTTATGAAAGAAAAGGTTATTGAGATGAGAGTAATGGAGGATTCTTTAAGGAAGCAATGTGCAGGCAAATAACTAAAGGAAGAAACCAGTCTTGAGGAAACCTAGGGGACTAGCATTCCTGAAAGGAGGAAGAATCATGTGTAGATATCTGCAGGCATGAAAGAACTCAGTGTGACAGGTGCCCACCTGGGGAGAATGGGCAGAGAAGGACCCGGCATGTTGGAAGAGTAAGCCTGGGCTAGACAGGCCGTGATGAAAGACATGAGGAAAACATGGAAAAGCACAGAAAGGCTTAAGCTGAAGACAGACATGAGGCAATGATCATGCTAAAGATACTCTTACTTCTCTTGGCTGATGGACTGGAGGGGGAGTAATGGGCAACCGTTTTTAAACCAACAACCACAGCAACAAGAACTTCTAACCTTGGACAAGAACCTACTCTGTCAGGTTAATGCTTCTCTTAGCATTACTCACAGGATTTTCCCAATAACCCATTGGAGGGGGTCTATAGCTATTTGCCTTTTACAAAAGTAGATTCTGATGATCTGAGAGGTGCATTAAGATGACCAGGTTCGAGAAGTTTAGCTCTGATGTGGCCAGGTTTGTAGGATTCCAGAGGTCAAGCTCTTCTGCTGAATTTTAGTGGTTTGCAAACTACAGCCCAAGGGCCATATCTGGCCCATGACTTTTTTTTTTTTAAATGATGGTAGACATAATTTTATTCCTTTTTTAAAAAATAAATTTTTGTTTTTGTCCTCTTTTCATTGATTTTTCATTTATTTATTTTTCATCTATCTTTATTCTTCAGCTTGTGTGGGCCTCCCATTGCAGTGGCCTCTCTCGTTGAAGAGCACTGGCTCTGGGTGCATGTGTTCCAGAGCACTGGCTCGTAATTGGATGCACCGGTCCAGCTGTTCCTTGGCACGTGGGATCTTCCCAGGCCAGGAATTGAACCAGCGCCCCCTGCACTGCAAGGTGGACTCTTTACCCACTGGACCACCAGGGAAGCCCTGTGACTTGTTTTATAAAGTTTCATGGAAAAATAGCCTAATCCATTTGTTTACATAGGGGGTTTCCAGCTAGCTAATTGCTACAAACACCATATGACCTGCCAAAACGATTATCTATGCCAAACCCAGAAAAGGTTATTGAGATGAGAGTAATGGAGGATTCTTTAAGGAAGCAATGTGCAGGCAAATAACTAAAGGAAGAAACCAGTCTTGAGGAAACCTAGGGGACTAGCATTCCTGAAAGGAGGAAGAATCATGTGTAGATATCTGCAGGCATGAAAGAACTCAGTGTGACAGGTGCCCACCTGGGAGAATGGGCAGAGAAGGACCCGGCATGTTGGAAGAGTAAGCCTGGGCTAGACAGGCCGTGATGAAAGACATGAGGAAAACATGGAAAAGCACAGAAAGGCTTAAGCTGAAGACAGACATGAGGCAATGATCATGCTAAAGATACTCTTACTTCTCTTGGCTGATGGACTGGAGGGGGAGTAATGGGCAACCGTTTTTAAACCAACAACCACAGCAACAAGAACTTCTAACCTTGGACAAGAACCTACTCTGTCAGGTTAATGCTTCTCTTAGCATTACTCACAGGATTTTCCCAATAACCCATTGGAGGGGGTCTATAGCTATTTGCCTTTTACAAAAGTAGATTCTGATGATCTGAGAGGTGCATTAAGATGACCAGGTTCGAGAAGTTTAGCTCTGATGTGGCCAGGTTTGTAGGATTCCAGAGGTCAAGCTCTTCTGCTGAATTTTAGTGGTTTGCAAACTACAGCCCAAGGGCCATATCTGGCCCATGACTTTTTTTTTTTTAAATGATGGTAGACATAATTTTATTCCTTTTTTAAAAAATAAATTTTTGTTTTTGTCCTCTTTTCATTGATTTTTCATTTATTTATTTTTCATCTATCTTTATTCTTCAGCTTGTGTGGGCCTCCCATTGCAGTGGCCTCTCTCGTTGAAGAGCACTGGCTCTGGGTGCATGTGTTCCAGAGCACTGGCTCGTAATTGGATGCACCGGTCCAGCTGTTCCTTGGCACGTGGGATCTTCCCAGGCCAGGAATTGAACCAGCGCCCCCTGCACTGCAAGGTGGACTCTTTACCCACTGGACCACCAGGGAAGCCCTGTGACTTGTTTTATAAAGTTTCATGGAAAAATAGCCTAATCCATTTGTTTACATAGTCTGTGGCTGCTTTCCAGCTAGCTAATTGCTACAAACACCATATGACCTGCAAAGCCGAAAATACGTATTATCTATCGCCAAACCCTGGTCTAAGCTATAACAGCATGAAGTTCATTTTTGCTAGCTGACTGTTCAAAATAAAAACGATATGGCTAAGACACTTTTTCATCAATTTTACCCTCCCAGAATATCAGTTTTACACCACTTCTCTGATCCGTTTCCCATTCTGTTATTAGGTAGCAGTTTTTTTTTTTTTCCTTAGTATTTAAAGATCATTTTTAAAAAATACAGCAATATACAAATTACAAAGAGAAAAATGTTTTTCAGAAGTGTTTCAGAAGGCATCAATGACATAGCATGTGATAGTTCCCGCAAGGGAATAGAGTTTCCTTTTCCCCATGGCTAATGTTTATCCCCCTGGTGACGCCTTGTGTGTTAGGTTGTCTTGAGGGAGAACTAGACTAGCAACCCACACACTTCCTTTATCAAACAGATCAGAATCAACAATGAACACACAGAGAGACTCATGCTGACTGATGAAAACGCCATCTGGTAGCTGTGGCTAGGGTGGGGAGTGAGTCCTGGTTTTGAATTCTGGCTGAAAGGTCAGGTGATGCTCACTTGATTCAGTCTATATATCAATACAATGAGAATGATAACTAGTTTGGCTTCCAGTTCTATTAAGGTCCTTCCATATAGAATTAGAATTGATGTCAAAGGCCCTCCCCTGGTGAACCAACAGATGAATCACGTTTTACCATACTTTCTGAACATCAGCTACACTGTAGTGATTTGCTTTATCTACACTAGCTGGAAATCTCATGAAGAGTGTCTCATCTCTTCTGGGAAAAGGAGCTGTGAGTTTTTTGCTTTTGCAGAAATTCAAGTTAGGGGAATGGATGGATCATTCAAAGAATGGGATTGCTTAAATAATGGTAAAAATGAGAATACTGATGATTTCAGTTAGTAGGCAAAATTTTAAAAATGACTTAAACCACCTTTTGAGCAATGCAACTGTGACTCTGCTCTCAGTTTGACCCCAGATTAAAAAATAGGAGGAAGACAAACTTAAGACAAACTCCAGATGACGGAGGAAGACACAGTTTCTTTCAGAGGCCTGCATCTAGCAAAGCTCAGCATCGGCACTGCCTTCATCCATGTTGCCATTATAGATGTACCCCTCCTACTGTTATTTTTTTCTTTAAACAAACTCAGTTCTTAAGTAAATCTATTCAAACAGTAAATTTTATATCAGAACTGACAGTGAAAAGCTAGCAATAATAGCTACCAAATTGCCGGTTTGATTTGTCCCTCATTTTATATGAAAACTACACATTAAAATAAACACATTACAATTAAATTGTTAAGAAGTTTATCTACCATTTAAAATGCCACTATGTACTATCAGGGATTCACGTATCTTCCAAAATACTCCCCGAAGGGGATATAAAAACTCATACATGTAAACATTTTATTTGATATACTAAGCATTTTATTTGAATTAAATATTAAATGGTATGAAGTGTGTATGCGTGTTTTGTTATATGAGAACATGACATGTTTAAAACAAACCAGCAAACAAAAAGCAGGGTGAGGTTTCAGAGGCATCCACGCTGCGTGGCAGTTGAGGAGTGTGCAAACACAGCATTAGGGACTCATTACCTCCAGCCAGAGGCTTGACAAAGCCTTTGTTTATTCTGCAAATCCAAGCCAGAATATCGGCTGCAAGTTAAGATGCTGAAGAAGCCTCCTGAAGCATACCTGTGCTTGTGGACTTGGGGCCCCTGGGAAGCCAGATGCTTCCAGGCCTTTGGGCAGACAGGGAAGTGGCACACTCGGTCTTACTGAGATGCCCTCCACGCCAATCCATGCCAAGGTTCATGACTGCATTTGGCTGCTTACCTTCTGTCAATTAGAAGGAAGTCCTTATTTGGTATCAACACCCCAGCACACCTGTCCCCAGTGACGTTACCCGCCTCCATCCGTCCCACCAGGCCCAGAGTGCCCCTGAGGGTTCCCCAACCTTCCTCAGCAGGGCCTGTGCACTTGACCAGAAGGTTTCTTTCTCGTCCTTTATCTAGACAGCTTATTCTCACTCTCTGGGACTCATCTAAATGTCACCTTATCAGAGAGTTCGCAGATGACCCTCCATCTTGTGGTCGGTGTGTTATCTTTATAGCCTTCATCTCTACCCGAAAGTCATACGTATTTGCTTTTTCCCAAACATTATGACCCCAGATTAAAAAGGGGCAAACATCATTAGCAAAGCTCCCTCCATTTTATATGATGTACCCTCCTACTGTTATTTTTTTCTTTAAACAAACTCAGTTCTTAAGTAAATCTATTCAAACAGTAAATTTTATATCAGAACTGACAGTGAAAAGCTAGCAATAATAGCTACCAAATTGCCGGTTTGATTTGTCCCTCATTTTATATGAAAACTACACATTAAAATAAACACATTACAATTAAATTGTTAAGAAGTTTATCTACCATTTAAAATGCCACTATGTACTATCAGGGATTCACGTATCTTCCAAAATACTCCCCGAAGGGGATATAAAAACTCATACATGTAAACATTTTATTTGATATACTAAGCATTTTATTTGAATTAAATATTAAATGGTATGAAGTGTGTATGCGTGTTTTGTTATATGAGAACATGACATGTTTAAAACAAACCAGCAAACAAAAAGCAGGGTGAGGTTTCAGAGGCATCCACGCTGCGTGGCAGTTGAGGAGTGTGCAAACACAGCATTAGGGACTCATTACCTCCAGCCAGAGGCTTGACAAAGCCTTTGTTTATTCTGCAAATCCAAGCCAGAATATCGGCTGCAAGTTAAGATGCTGAAGAAGCCTCCTGAAGCATACCTGTGCTTGTGGACTTGGGGCCCCTGGGAAGCCAGATGCTTCCAGGCCTTTGGGCAGACAGGGAAGTGGCACACTCGGTCTTACTGAGATGCCCTCCACGCCAATCCATGCCAAGGTTCATGACTGCATTTGGCTGCTTACCTTCTGTCAATTAGAAGGAAGTCCTTATTTGGTATCAACACCCCAGCACACCTGTCCCCAGTGACGTTACCCCGCCTCCATCCGTCCCACCAGGCCCAGAGTGCCCCTGAGGGTTCCCCAACCTTCCTCAGCAGGGCCTGTGCACTTGACCAGAAGGTTTCTTTCTCGTCCTTTATCTAGACAGCTTATTCTCACTCTCTGGGACTCATCTAAATGTCACCTTATCAGAGAGTTCGCAGATGACCCTCCATCTTGTGGTCGGTGTGTTATCTTTATAGCCTTCATCTCTACCCGAAAGTCATACGTATTTGCTTAAATGGTTAATGTCCGGCTCCCCAACAGGGCTGTGCCTTCCTTAAACACAAAGATTTTTAGTCCCTTAATGTAGGTACATCCCACTCTCCTGTGTCTTCAAGGACATTTTTTAATATATATATATTTTCAGTTCATACATAACAGAATGACATTTATAAACTTGCAGTTTTCCATGTAACATAACCATAAAAGAATGTAATAGCATCTATATTCGATTGTTTCTGTGTGCGTCTGTGCTTTCTAGGGGGAAATGCATCTATCATTTTACAGACAGATTTTGAATCAAGCCCTTCAGTATAATTTACGTACGTTTTAATAACTTCCTTGCTGGTATAAATGTTTTGTATTTGAAAAGTTACCTGGGATATTACATAAAAAGACTGCCTTGACCTTATGAAGTTAAGTCACACTTACTGAATTTTAGGAAGGATTAAGGGTTAAGCTTATAAAAAATATTAGATTTAAGGAAAGCTCATATTGGCCAACAGCAGGATATAGTCTATGAATGTCATTATTTTGACTTAAGAATTAATGTTTAACATTCCTAAATTATTTTCTAAGTGTTTGGCAAAATTGCTAAAAATAATGTTTATTTTCAACATTTCTTTTTTTTTTTTTTTTTGGTCACTTTTATTGGTCTTTCATTTATTTATTTGCATCTATCTTTGTTCTTTGGCCTGTGTGGGCCTCCCATTGCAGTGGCCTCTCTCGCCGCAGAGCACCGGTTCTGGGTGCATCCTCTCCAGAGCTCCGGCTTGGTAGTTGGACAACATCTGTCTAGCCATTCCATGGCACATGGGATTTTCCCAGGCCAGGGATGAAACTGGCGCCCCTTGCACTGCCAGGCAGTGTCCTTACCCACAGGACCACCAGGTAAGCCCTATTTTCAACATTTCTTTACATTTAAAATAAAGCTTATAATTAAGATGTTAAAAAAATTTATATGCCATGCCAGGCACACTGCTTGCCATGTAAGCATGTAATAGATGTTCCATAAAGGCTGTTGAATAAATGAACGGATTTATGAAGGCTGGCTTTCCAAGCCCTGGAAGAATCCAGATTCATCAGTTTCCATTGTGGGGCAAAACCTGTATTTCCTTTTCAATGTACTTGCCTGCCTGGACTCTAAATGAAGTCCCTTTTTTTTTTTTTTTTTAAATTCTATTCCTAGACCTGTCACTCTGGGGTTAAAGAAGCTCACTTAATTTTTTTTTTTTTTTCCTGCCATGTGGGCTTTGCTTGGGCCCCATCTGTGCCACGTATGTTTTATGAGCTAACATTTATTTTAGACACTTTGGTCCATTGGACATGATCTTATAAGCCTGAACTCTCCGCTGACATGCTGTTGAACATAATGGGGAGATTTAGAAAGGTATCACCGAGGAGTAGAGTGGATTGCAGGGTGCCAGGGGCGAGGAGGGGAGGGTGTGGAGCCACAGAAAGCTTCAGGCTCTGTCCCTGGCAGTCGAGGCCCTGTTTCTATAATCTTCAGTTTCAGCAAGCCCTTCCCAAGCTGGGAAAAGGATGCAGACCTGCCTAATTGCTATCCTTGGAACTCAGTGCTCCTGATAAGCCTAGAAGCTGAATAGTGGCATTTCACAAGCAGAGCTGGATATTCTGATCTAGGTGAGCGTCAGTTTCCAAGTTGCATGTGGAATTCTGGATGAAATTCACGGGTCCCCGAAACTCCAGAATACTCTTCCTCAGACAGTGTCTCTAATTAATGACAGAAGCTAAAATTTTGCTGGGCATAAATGAACACTGAAAAAGTGCCATAACTCAATGCATAGAGTAATTCACTAAGGGAAAAGGATTTTAAAGGTATATGAAAGCCATAAAATCTCCATTTAGATAGAGATTTTTAATAAAAGTTTTATTTAGCTATTCATTTGCACTTTGGGGCAAAGTTCTTAATCCAATAGAATAAAGGCATGTATAGGTTGGCACTTAAAACTGGAGAGCTGGGCTTCCCTGGTGGTCCAGTGGGTAAGGACACCGCCTTTCAGTGCAGGGGGCGCCAGTTTGATCCCTGGCCTGGGAAGATCCCATGTGCTGCAGAGCAGCTGGACCAATGTGTCCAACTACCGAGCCGGAGCTCTGGAGCACATGTGCCCAGAGCCGGTGCTCTGCTATGAGAGAGGCCACTGCAATGGGAGGCCCACACAGGCCAAAAGAACAAAGATGGATGAAAATAAATGATGAAAGACCAATAGAAGTTCCCTAACACCCTGTCTCCCCTGCCAAAAAAAACCCCAAAAAACTGGAGAGTTAACACCAGTAAAGATGAAGGGTTAAAACTGGTATCCTCAGTTCCATTCTAATCAAGCATTCACTTCATGCCAATTCTTTGCGAGTGATCTAAGGAGAGTAACAAACAGGCCTTATAAGGCCTTGAATTTTTCTTTCGAATGTTCGGAAAGGGGGAAAAAAATTAGTCATTACAGTTTCCCGTGGTTTGTCCAATCTCAGCAGACTGTAAACTCTGTGGGGCAGAAATGTAGCCTGTTCACTCTTGAATTCACAGAGTCTAATCCAGAGCCTGACACACAGTAAATTCCCAATCAAAACTTGAAACAAATCACAGTAAGGTCCAGGGGCCTCCCCCGACGGCTCTGTGATAAAGAATCTGCCTGTCAATGAAGGAGACAAATTTGATCCCTGAGTCAGGAAGATCTCTTGGAGAAGGAAATGGTAACCCACTCCAGTATTCTTGCTGGGAGAACCCCATGGATGGAGGAGTCTGTCCATGGGGTGGCAAGAGAGTCAACTTAGTGACTAAACAACAACAAGGCCCAATACCTGCTGGTAAGAACCTCACTGACCAGTAGGAAACAGATAAGAGAATAAAAGGATTAGACAAACAGGTGATGAGGCCTAAAGTAGAATTAAGTCCAGGATCTCATGAGACAAAAGAGGTGGAAACTTGATTCATCTGGATGAAATGTGGTTGTGAAAGGCTTCCAAGAGGAGATGAAGTCCAAGTGAATTTTAAAAGGTAGTGCCAGACAGAGGGAACAGGTTGAGAAAAAGACTGGGAGAAGCAGTTTGTTCCTTTTCTTGGAGCTTAATTTACCACGAATTACTGAAATAGCCTATTACCAAAATCGCAGGTACAAAGTCTTCCACCAAGTCAAAAGCCAAAGGGATTTACCTGACTCCAGGTAAAGCTAGCCAGAAGAGATGGGGATATGAAGCCAATCCTATGATAATATGTTATTGTCATTAAGGTCTGACAATCTTTGAATCAATATACCTACTATTATACATGTCTCTCTAAATAACCAAAAGAAGCCATTAAATGACCCATAAGAAAACAACAAAGAGACTATTCCTTCCAAACTCTTTTTTGAGCGCTGTAGGTCCTTGTAAGTTCTCAAATTCTCATTTATAAGAGACACAAGTCAGAAGCAGGTAGAGTTAGGCTGTACTCTCAGCAGAGGAGAAGGGACCTATGATGTAAGTAAAATCTCAGTCGATGACCTTTAAAAAGTGTGTGAATAACTGGAGACTGAGGCCTTCATCAAGAAGTCCACATTCTGGTTAGGCAAATGTCCAGACTAAAGAATCAGAAAGTACGGCCAAGAATATAATATGTGTCATTCATAAATGACTGTACAGTCTGTCTAGGGACTGGTGTGAGCTAATCACCTATGTAAGTGATTATCCGTGTTTGGAAAACTCTATTCTCAGGTAGGACATGTGCGGGTTTGGCCTGGGGAGTTCAAGGACCTCTTGGAAACACCCCTTAGAGTAGCTCCTTGTTTACTTGGAAGAACATCTGAACTTTGCTATCTGGGAAAGTACCTTGCCCTCCTTCAGAGGCCTTCTTCCTTACCTATAAAATGGGAATAGTAAAGTGATACCTAGCGTATAATGCGTATAAAGTGTGTATAAAGTCCTGGGGTCTGGGACATAAACTAAGTACTCAGTAGATGATAGCACTGAGCACCTGGGTTGTGTCTTAAGAACCAAGACACTGAACCTAGGCAGTCAGTTCTTACTTTATTTCTTCACCCCCTTCTGCCAGAAACTGAGATGAAATGTGGTTGTGAAAGGCTTCCAAGAGGAGATGAAGTCCAAGTGAATTTTAAAAGGTAGTGCCAGACAGAGGGAACAGGTTGAGAAAAAGACTGGGAGAAGCAGTTTGTTCCTTTTCTTGGAGCTTAATTTACCACGAATTACTGAAATAGCCTATTACCAAAATCGCAGGTACAAAGTCTTCCACCAAGTCAAAAGCCAAAGGGATTTACCTGACTCCAGGTAAAGCTAGCCAGAAGAGATGGGGATATGAAGCCAATCCTATGATAATATGTTATTGTCATTAAGGTCTGACAATCTTTGAATCAATATACCTACTATTATACATGTCTCTCTAAATAACCAAAAGAAGCCATTAAATGACCCATAAGAAAACAACAAAGAGACTATTCCTTCCAAACTCTTTTTTGAGCGCTGTAGGTCCTTGTAAGTTCTCAAATTCTCATTTATAAGAGACACAAGTCAGAAGCAGGTAGAGTTAGGCTGTACTCTCAGCAGAGGAGAAGGGACCTATGATGTAAGTAAAATCTCAGTCGATGACCTTTAAAAAGTGTGTGAATAACTGGAGACTGAGGCCTTCATCAAGAAGTCCACATTCTGGTTAGGCAAATGTCCAGACTAAAGAATCAGAAAGTACGGCCAAGAATATAATATGTGTCATTCATAAATGACTGTACAGTCTGTCTAGGGACTGGTGTGAGCTAATCACCTATGTAAGTGATTATCCGTGTTTGGAAAACTCTATTCTCAGGTAGGACATGTGCGGGTTTGGCCTGGGGAGTTCAAGGACCTCTTGGAAACACCCCTTAGAGTAGCTCCTTGTTTACTTGGAAGAACATCTGAACTTTGCTATCTGGGAAAGTACCTTGCCCTCCTTCAGAGGCCTTCTTCCTTACCTATAAAATGGGAATAGTAAAGTGATACCTAGCGTATAATGCGTATAAAGTGTGTATAAAGTCCTGGGGTCTGGGACATAAACTAAGTACTCAGTAGATGATAGCACTGAGCACCTGGGTTGTGTCTTAAGAACCAAGACACTGAACCTAGGCAGTCAGTTCTTACTTTATTTCTTCACTCTTCTGCCAGAGCCTGAGTCATGTTTCATATTCTTCATGACAAGCAAAAGTTGTAACTAATGGTGAAATGTCTATTGTTAACCACTCAGCTAACCCACTGTGAGCTGGTACAGAGCTAAATTCCTCATATATATAATAAAGTAGAAATTTGTATCATATTCTAGAGGGAAGCAAACTGAGGCCCAGAGGGATGACGCAGCTTTCATTTGGCCTTAAAAATCTAGTAAACGGTAATTACCATTTATAGTAGAAAAAATCCAGTCATTTATACTCTCAATAAATTGCTTTAGCAAAAGCTAAATATTAGTTCAAGCCTTGCTTTCTGTCTTGGTTAAAGATATTTGCTAAAGAAGAGCTTGAACTTGATTTCTGATTTTAAAATATACAAGAGGTGCTTATTAGATACTGAAAGGAAGGAAGGAAGAGGGGAAGGAAGGAAACCAAGGGAAGGGTTGAGAACAAAGGGATTAAAGAATAAGACCAAAGAGAAGGACCAATAAATTTCAAAGAAATTAAACATTCATTTAAGTCAATCTTGATCATAAATGCTCACTGTTAAGCAAGATGCCGCTCATTAACCAAACTGGAAGTTTAGTCGGCAAATTTTTGATATTATTTGTTCTATGTGGACAACATCATCATTCAGTTTTTAGCTAATGATATATTTTTAGGTTGCATCTTAGTATTACTAACTAATGCAAAATAGTAAAAATCTCAGTGGAAAAGGGAAAAAAAACCTAAGTTCACTTGAATGTCCTAATTGCCTTAAATACTCTTTAATACAATATAATTCCACCACAAAAATAACTCCTAGTTTCTTGCAATTCTTCATAAAGAAATTTAATCAATATATACATACTGCTTTATGATTCTAAGGCCAGAAATTAAGCAGAATGACTAAAATGAATGTCTTTAGAGTAGCTGCTGTGTCTCCCGCCATTCCTTGTTCCTACATTATCAGATTTCCATAGTTACTGGTGATATTATTACTTAGCATCACTTTGATTAATGTTTATATGATGGCAGGTATTATGAGAAACATCTTGCCTATATCATCTTGTTTAATTTTTAATAATATTTTATTAATCTTTTTTTAAAATTGGGGAAGTCTAAAGAACAAAATAATAGCAAGAAAAGCTTATGATTTCACCTGAGATAAATCAAAAAACATTAAAAAACAAAAGTAAAAAAAGGTAATAAATGCTTTATGGTGAAAAAATTCAGGTAGATAAGAAGAGCTGTTATAAAATAAAAAGACACTGAAGCAACATCCTATTCTTTTTCCTAAAGGGTAACTGCAAACTGGAGGTTTTCATGATTCTTTCCAGTACAAAAAAGAAACAAAATCCCATACTATCTCATTTGGTTTTCATCTTCATAACAATCTTATGAAGCAAGCACTATTGTTGTGCCCAATTTACAGATGAAGAAACTGACTCTTCAATGAGTTAACTAACTTGCCCAATGTCTCACAAACAATAAAAAATGACAGGAATAAGATTTGAACCTGAACTTCTGACTTTGAAAGCTGTTGGTTTATCAGGTACTCATACCATATCTGACAGTCCTCTTTGGACTTTCTGATATGGGCATCACTGAAAAGGAAGTGGATAAAGTGAATAGGGGGCCACCAACCTTGGTCATATGGACAAAACCAATATACATGTTCAGTTCAGTTCAGTTTCGTCGCTCTGTCGTGCCTGACTATTTGTGACCTCATGAACAGCAGCACGCCAGGCGTCCCTGTCCTTCACCATCAGGTTAGGCTTCATAATGATTTTTTGCAGGTGTATTTAAATTATAAGCCTAAATACCAAGTGCCAGGCTGACAACCAATGCCTTCTCTACTTGCCTAGGGAAGGTGTTATTTGGGGTAAATATAATGTTGATAAATGCATATAGGGGCAGGCTGGCAAACACAGCTTGTGTATTGTGCAGTTAGTTAGAGGACTAAATGCTCAAATGATTCTAAGTTTTAAGGCCAGAAATTAAGCAGAATGACTAAAATGAATGTCTTTAGAGTAGCTGCTGTGTCTCCGCCATTCCTTGTTCCTACATTATCAGATTTCCATAGTTACTGGTGATATTATTACTTAGCATCACTTTGATTAATGTTTATATGATGGCAGGTATTATGAGAAACATCTTGCCTATATCATCTTGTTTAATTTTTAATAATATTTTATTAATCTTTTTTTAAAATTGGGGAAGTCTAAAGAACAAAATAATAGCAAGAAAAGCTTATGATTTCACCTGAGATAAATCAAAAAACATTAAAAAACAAAAGTAAAAAAAGGTAATAAATGCTTTATGGTGAAAAAATTCAGGTAGATAAGAAGAGCTGTTATAAAATAAAAAGACACTGAAGCAACATCCTATTCTTTTTCCTAAAGGGTAACTGCAAACTGGAGGTTTTCATGATTCTTTCCAGTACAAAAAAGAAACAAAATCCCATACTATCTCATTTGGTTTTCATCTTCATAACAATCTTATGAAGCAAGCACTATTGTTGTGCCCAATTTACAGATGAAGAAACTGACTCTTCAATGAGTTAACTAACTTGCCCAATGTCTCACAAACAATAAAAAATGACAGGAATAAGATTTGAACCTGAACTTCTGACTTTGAAAGCTGTTGGTTTATCAGGTACTCATACCATATCTGACAGTCCTCTTTGGACTTTCTGATATGGGCATCACTGAAAAGGAAGTGGATAAAGTGAATAGGGGGCCACCAACCTTGGTCATATGGACAAAACCAATATACATGTTCAGTTCAGTTCAGTTTCGTCGCTCTGTCGTGCCTGACTATTTGTGACCTCATGAACAGCAGCACGCCAGGCGTCCCTGTCCTTCACCATCAGGTTAGGCTTCATAATGATTTTTTGCAGGTGTATTTAAATTATAAGCCTAAATACCAAGTGCCAGGCTGACAACCAATGCCTTCTCTACTTGCCTAGGGAAGGTGTTATTTGGGGTAAATATAATGTTGATAAATGCATATAGGGGCAGGCTGGCAAACACAGCTTGTGTATTGTGCAGTTAGTTAGAGGACTATTGCTCAAATGCCTCACTGTAAATGCTGCAAACGCAGTGAGGAAGTCACCGATGCACCTATGAAATTCGGACTGGGATGGGAAATTTGTCTGAGCTGTTGCTTATACAGATGGAAGGGTTGGGAACAGGCGGTGGTCATTTTGCTGGCCAGAAGACATTGCAAGGAGCACGCTCCAGCCTCTGAAATCCCTTTGCTGAGTTTTCTCCTGAGTTACCCCCGCTCCGTGTCAGATCTCTGGTCTGATCAAGCACACCATTTCTAATATTTCTATCAGAGAAGAATTTGAAGTTAATGAAACCATCTAATACAACATTTAACAAGATTTGGCATGGGCAATTTCTTAGGAGTTACTGCTTTAAGTACCCACCAGGTTTACGTAATGGACTTGGTGACTTTCGAAAGGAAAGCACAGGTTTTTCAACCGCCATGTAAAATCAACTCTAGCCGAATAGATTCTTTAACATTTACATAGTCTATCATTTCCGACTTGGTTCAGTGTACTTTCTGCAACTGCTATTTTGGAGAAAGGCCATTTAGGAGGGAATCACCAGGGACCAGAAGTCCTTTAAGAGGTTTAAAAAATGAGTTAGTCCAGCGAACACAGTGTTTTCCAAATATAATGTCCTTTTGTTAAAAGTGTAAAATTAACATCAAATGAAGATCTCTTAAGAAGCTCTAAAATTGAGATGACTATCTTAGTGGCATATAGCAGGTACTTGATGTAATCAGCATGTTCTACACAGGTAATTACTTTTACTACTAATGGTGCCTCCCACTCAGTGAGAAAGATAAGAAGCTCCGACTCTACTTAATCACGAGGATGCTTCATTATTGCTCTACCACCTACCGGGTAAAACAATTCGCTTGTTCTATTCAGCAACTCTCACAAATGAGAAAAATTTATTAACGTGCGAGCAGAATGGGACATATTTAGCATGTACAAAGGAGATTACCTACTTGATTTTGAAAATACACAGAGGATTCAAATACTTGCGTGGGTCATCCTGAAATAAGATCTTTCTGGAAAAGTTTGATTTTCATAATGTTGAAGCTAGTCTGCAGTGACTGTCCACTCTAAGGTGCCTGGGCACTATCTAGACGTGTTGAAGGAAGTGAGAGAAGGCAGAAGTAGGTAAGGGGAATTAGACAAATGTGGAGTCAGAAATGGGTGACCTTAGCTAAGTTATTCATCTTTTTCCTCTTAACGTGTGGAATAAGAAGTAGGCACAATGGTATTTGCCCATTCTTACTTAAAGTCAATTCTTCTATAAGGCACCACGTTATTCCAAATTGCAAAGCTTATGGGGGAAAAACAGACTTCGGAGTCCAATGCTTATGTCAATAACAAATCATAAAAAAAGATAGGCATCTAATGAGAATGACAGCACCTCTTCACACATTAAATGGTTAAAAATATGTAAACACCATACTAAATGTGGCATTTTATTTTGAAAAGGTTTACAGAAGTGGATGCTAGGAGGGTCGCAGCTGTGAGTTATTGTGAAGTGGTGGATGGTGGGTTATCTAAAATTGAGTAGAAAGTTAGACATTGATGGGCGTGCCGAATAGATTCTTTAACATTTACATAGTCTATCATTTCCGACTTGGTTCAGTGTACTTTCTGCAACTGCTATTTTGGAGAAAGGCCATTTAGGAGGAATCACCAGGGACCAGAAGTCCTTTAAGAGGTTTAAAAAATGAGTTAGTCCAGCGAACACAGTGTTTTCCAAATATAATGTCCTTTTGTTAAAAGTGTAAAATTAACATCAAATGAAGATCTCTTAAGAAGCTCTAAAATTGAGATGACTATCTTAGTGGCATATAGCAGGTACTTGATGTAATCAGCATGTTCTACACAGGTAATTACTTTTACTACTAATGGTGCCTCCCACTCAGTGAGAAAGATAAGAAGCTCCGACTCTACTTAATCACGAGGATGCTTCATTATTGCTCTACCACCTACCGGGTAAAACAATTCGCTTGTTCTATTCAGCAACTCTCACAAATGAGAAAAATTTATTAACGTGCGAGCAGAATGGGACATATTTAGCATGTACAAAGGAGATTACCTACTTGATTTTGAAAATACACAGAGGATTCAAATACTTGCGTGGGTCATCCTGAAATAAGATCTTTCTGGAAAAGTTTGATTTTCATAATGTTGAAGCTAGTCTGCAGTGACTGTCCACTCTAAGGTGCCTGGGCACTATCTAGACGTGTTGAAGGAAGTGAGAGAAGGCAGAAGTAGGTAAGGGGAATTAGACAAATGTGGAGTCAGAAATGGGTGACCTTAGCTAAGTTATTCATCTTTTTCCTCTTAACGTGTGGAATAAGAAGTAGGCACAATGGTATTTGCCCATTCTTACTTAAAGTCAATTCTTCTATAAGGCACCACGTTATTCCAAATTGCAAAGCTTATGGGGGAAAAACAGACTTCGGAGTCCAATGCTTATGTCAATAACAAATCATAAAAAAAGATAGGCATCTAATGAGAATGACAGCACCTCTTCACACATTAAATGGTTAAAAATATGTAAACACCATACTAAATGTGGCATTTTATTTTGAAAAAGGTTTACAGAAGTGGATGCTAGGAGGGTCGCAGCTGTGAGTTATTGTGAAGTGGTGGATGGTGGGTTATCTAAAATTGAGTAGAAAGTTAGACATTGATGGGCGTGCCTTGTAGCACACCTTAGCTGGTAGATGGTCCTTGCTCAAGGTGGGCCCCTGCTTGCCTTTTATGTGTCCCTATATGGCTAGATACTTTTCTGGTGGCTCAGCAAAAGAACTGACCTGCCAATTCAGGAGACACAGGTTTAATCCCTGAGTCCGGAGTATCCCCTGGAGAAGGAAACGGCAACCCATCCTAGTATTCTTGCCTGGAGAATTCCATGGACTGAGAAGCCTGGTGGGCTACAGTCCATAGGGTCATAAAAGACTTGGACATGATTTTGACTAAACAACAACCATGTGGGTTGCTTCAGAGGTGTGCAGTTTTCTGTGTCAATCAGATGAAGTCGAACATACACAAAGGCAAAATTCACATAAAGTTCAAAATTTATCAAAAAAATTCCTATTTTCAGCAGCATTATAGCTGAATGTTGTATTGTATGGCTCAGGTACTGTTGGTACAGAGACACTAGGTACGCATGAAGTGTCATTGCCCCCTTTATTTTCATGGCTACCTCAATTAAACTGGGATCAAATTCAATCCCCCAATCATAGTGGGCCTACTTAGCCAGGGGGCCAATCTCTTTCTGCTCTAGATTAGCAAAAACGATAGCATTCTAAAGGGCTCTCCTACAATGTCAATAGATACATCTGTTAAATGTTTTCACATTGTACCTTTGTCCTTGCCTACAACAATACTATTTCCTGTTAAGAGTTTAAGAACAAAGTCAGGAAACACCATCCTTTTCCTTCAGTAGCAGTTGAAAACTCCCTGCAAGAAGCAAGAATTGAGCTGCCTTTGGGGGAAAAAAAATTGGTGTTACTACCCACAGTCTTTGATTAGTTTAGGAGAAGGGCAGACCAATTTTTCTCCAGAGCCTTGTAGTAAAAACAGGTTAACACCTACACAAGGTTCTCTGTATGTCTGGCACTATAAGAACTCTGGATGTATTAACTTGCTTAAGATTAAAATCATTCTATGTAATTACTTTTCAGGTCTAAATGTGGCATTTTATTTTGAGTTAGGGCTAGGAGGGTCGCAGCTGTGAGTTATTGTGAAGTGGTGGATGGTGGGTTATCTAAAATTGAGTAGAAAGTTAGACATTGATGGGCGTGCCTTGTAGCACACCTTAGCTGGTAGATGGTCCTTGCTCAAGGTGGGCCCCTGCTTGCCTTTTATGTGTCCCTATATGGCTAGATACTTTTCTGGTGGCTCAGCAAAAGAACTGACCTGCCAATTCAGGAGACACAGGTTTAATCCCTGAGTCCGGAGTATCCCCTGGAGAAGGAAACGGCAACCCATCCTAGTATTCTTGCCTGGAGAATTCCATGGACTGAGAAGCCTGGTGGGCTACAGTCCATAGGGTCATAAAAGACTTGGACATGATTTTGACTAAACAACAACCATGTGGGTTGCTTCAGAGGTGTGCAGTTTTCTGTGTCAATCAGATGAAGTCGAACATACACAAAGGCAAAATTCACATAAAGTTCAAAATTTATCAAAAAAATTCCTATTTTCAGCAGCATTATAGCTGAATAGTGTATTGTAAGGCTCAAGTAATGTTGGTAAAGACACAATAGGTACGCATGAAGTGTCATTGCCCCTTGATTTTCATGGCTACCTCAATTAAACTGGGATCAAATTCAATCCCCCAATCATAGTGGGCCTACTTAGCCAGGGGGCCAATCTCTTTCTGCTCTAGATTAGCAAAAACGATAGCATTCTAAAGGGCTCTCCTACAATGTCAATAGATACATCTGTTAAATGTTTTCACATTGTACCTTTGTCCTTGCCTACAACAATACTATTTCCTGTTAAGAGTTTAAGAACAAAGTCAGGAAACACCATCCTTTTCCTTCAGTAGCAGTTGAAAACTCCCTGCAAGAAGCAAGAATTGAGCTGCCTTTGGGGGAAAAAAAATTGGTGTTACTACCCACAGTCTTTGATTAGTTTAGGAGAAGGGCAGACCAATTTTTCTCCAGAGCCTTGTAGTAAAAACAGGTTAACACCTACACAAGGTTCTCTGTATGTCTGGCACTATAAGAACTCTGGATGTATTAACTTGCTTAAGATTAAAATCATTCTATGTAATTACTTTTCAGGTCTTAATGCTTCTCATCAAATTAGATAAGCAGAACAACTTTGAAAATTCAGTCAGATTTCCAGTCAAGTAGGCAGTAAGTTTTCACTGGGTAGTCTCAACTAGAAGAGACTGTATAACCTAAGAGACTGTATAACCTGGGCTTTGGAACCATTCAGAATTAAGATTCCTCTCAGCTGTGTGTTCCTGGACATGGGATTCTACCTTTGTGAGCCTTGGTTCGTGTGTGTGTGTGTGTGTGTGTGTGTGTGTGTGTGTGTGTGTGTGTGTGTGTGTGTGTGTGTGTGTGTGTGTGTGTGTGTGTGTGTGTGTGTGTGTGTGTGTGTGTGTGTGTGTGTGTGTGTGTGTGTGTGTGTGTGTCTGTGTGTGTGTGTGTGTGTGCTGCTTTGTCACTCAGTCATGTCCGACTCTGTCATGTCCGACTCTGTTGACCCCATGGACTACAGCCCCATCAGGCTCCTCCATCCATAGTTCTCCAGGCAAGAATACTGGAGTGGGTAGTCATTTCCTTCTCCACCCTTCTGTAACAAGGGGTTAATGAAACTCTCTGGGTACTCTTGTGAAAATTCAATGAGAGATAGTGGGGAGGGGTGCAGTAGGGTAGAAGGCACAGAGTCAGCACTCAGCAAGTGGTCCTTTTTATTTACTCATTCTCATCACTTTCTTATCAGTACAGGTCCAGGTGATATTCACATCATGAGGCATATGGCACGAGATCCACCTCTTTGCAATAGTACCTGAAACCTACCAAACTTGGCAGCTGGACCAGGAGATTTTGCATTCCTGATATTTCCTTTTTGAGTCCTGAATGCACAGGATTATTCTGCCGACTGTAGCACTAAGATGCACTGCTGTATGGCAATTCACGGGTGATGTCCACACTACTGCCCTTCTGTCTCACTCTCATTTCTTTATCCACCCACCCAATCTGTCTTCTTCTCTCTCAGATCTGCTGAGTATCTTAAGTTCACCCAGAGCTCCATACTGCCAAGTCTACTGGGTACCTTTCCAGCTTGCACCTTCTGAGCTCCTGGCAGAATTTACTACTCCTTCCCCCTTGAAACACTCACTTCTCTTCATCTCCTACCTGCAACACCAACCTACCCGGTTTTCTTCCTGTCTCTCTGAAAATTCATTCTGTGTATTCTTTCTCCTTTACTCCTTGAAAGACTGGCCTTCCTCTGGGTTTTTATATTCTCTCTCTACACAAACTGGCCCACTGCAATGGCATCCATCACATCCTATTTGCCAAGACATTCAAGATGATATATCTAAGTGATGACCTGAGATCTTAGTGAGCACTCACAGGCATTCTCCCTATGTCTTGAGCATCTCACAATTATCTCACACTTAACACTTCCCCCCTCGATCATTCCCAATACCCGCTTTGTTGATCAAATGTCCAACTTCTACTGAGTTTACCCCCAAGTATATCTCCATCTACTCACTGCTCTCTATCTCTGTTGCCAATAGTCTGTGTGTGTGTGTGCTGCTTTGTCACTCAGTCATGTCCGACTCTGTCATGTCCGACTCTGTTGACCCCATGGACTACAGCCCCATCAGGCTCCTCCATCCATAGTTCTCCAGGCAAGAATACTGGAGTGGGTAGTCATTTCCTTCTCCACCCTTCTGTAACAAGGGGTTAATGAAACTCTCTGGGTACTCTTGTGAAAATTCAATGAGAGATAGTGGGGAGGGGTGCAGTAGGGTAGAAGGCACAGAGTCAGCACTCAGCAAGTGGTCCTTTTTATTTACTCATTCTCATCACTTTCTTATCAGTACAGGTCCAGGTGATATTCACATCATGAGGCATATGGCACGAGATCCACCTCTTTGCAATAGTACCTGAAACCTACCAAACTTGGCAGCTGGACCAGGAGATTTTGCATTCCTGATATTTCCTTTTTGAGTCCTGAATGCACAGGATTATTCTGCCGACTGTAGCACTAAGATGCACTGCTGTATGGCAATTCACGGGTGATGTCCACACTACTGCCCTTCTGTCTCACTCTCATTTCTTTATCCACCCACCCAATCTGTCTTCTTCTCTCTCAGATCTGCTGAGTATCTTAAGTTCACCCAGAGCTCCATACTGCCAAGTCTACTGGGTACCTTTCCAGCTTGCACCTTCTGAGCTCCTGGCAGAATTTACTACTCCTTCCCCCTTGAAACACTCACTTCTCTTCATCTCCTACCTGCAACACCAACCTACCCGGTTTTCTTCCTGTCTCTCTGAAAATTCATTCTGTGTATTCTTTCTCCTTTACTCCTTGAAAGACTGGCCTTCCTCTGGGTTTTTATATTCTCTCTCTACACAAACTGGCCCACTGCAATGGCATCCATCACATCCTATTTGCCAAGACATTCAAGATGATATATCTAAGTGATGACCTGAGATCTTAGTGAGCACTCACAGGCATTCTCCCTATGTCTTGAGCATCTCACAATTATCTCACACTTAACACTTCCCCCCTCGATCATTCCCAATACCCGCTTTGTTGATCAAATGTCCAACTTCTACTGAGTTTACCCCCAAGTATATCTCCATCTACTCACTGCTCTCTATCTCTGTTGCCAATAGTCTAGTCCAAGCTATCATTTCCCCTCACCTTTCTACTGAACTAGTTTCCTCACAAGGCATCTAGTACAATGTAGCCAGAGTAGTTTTTTTTTTTTTTAAAGATAATTTGTTTATATAATCCCCTGATGAAAACACTATAGCTTTCCAATGCTTAAAGACCAAATATAATGTTGTTAATATGGCAAAGCCCTGAATATGACAGATTCCCTCTAATCTACTGTTATTTTATACCATTTCTGTTCATTATTCATTCATGAAAGATTTCATGAGTATCTAGTATACATCAGGCATATTATAGTTTCCTGGATCTGGCAAACTTCTTACAACGAACAAGTATTACTTGAAATTTTAAGTGTTAAAAATGCCTAGAAATCAACGCCACTGAAATGAAGTGATTAAATCCACATTATATTCCTTATTTTGAGTAATCTCCCTAATAGCAAAGCTCTTTCCCCACATGTTTTTAGATCTTTGGTTTATAGAAATGTCTCTTTGTACGTATGAGCACATGGACTGCACAATGTAAAGTTGGATTAGTGATTGATATAAGCCTCACTTTGTTCTCCTGTCTTTCTCATGGCTCGACCCTCTGAAAGCATCATGTGAATGCTATGCCTTGGCATTCAGGAAGTCAAGAGGAGACGCTGACATTCCAAGCACCTGATAGGTAAGGGGTTGGGTAACAAAAATGCACCCACATTGTACACTGAGTACATTCCAATTTCCTGTTGTATTACTCAGAGGAGGTAAAAGTGTTTGCAAATCTGAGAAATTTCAGAAAAGACAGGGAGAATTAGCAGTCAGTTTCCATTGCATTTTTGCAAGTGAATATCAGGAAATTTGTTATTAATTTTGTCCAGAGTGATGTAATCCAACCATTAGTCACTAACCTCCTTTTCAGAGATAACAAATGATCTATTAATTGCCACAGTTACTGGCCTTTAGTCAGGCTTTGTTTTTCTTTGACTTTTGTTCAGCTTTTGATGTCTCCACTGCCCCTTCTTAGTGACTCATTCTTGGCTCCCGTGTACCCAAATCTCCTGAGTCTTCCTCCTTCTAATTGGCTTCTCTATCATCATTGCAATGGCATTATTTTTTTACCACTGACCTGTCTGCCAAGCTCATGGTTCCATATCTTCAATACCCTGGGGACTATTTCCACTTGTTCATGTTATTGCTTTCTTCTCTCCTGCCTTTCCATCAGAATTTACCTGTACACTCACGTCTGAGCCCCAGATCCCTTAGGAATACCATTATTCTCCTTGATATGAATATTCAAAACTCAGTAGAGAGGCTCCTGTTTATGACCCTTTCTTTAATGACTCCCCATTGGTCTCAGAACTGTGTCCAAAATGGGCTTCTGTCTGTTTTCTTTTGTAATTTGACCCTTTTCAACCTTTTAGGATCTGATAACTCAGCAAAGAATTTGTCTGCAATGTAGGAGACCCGAAATTTTAAGTGTTAAAATGCCTAGAAATCAACGCCACTGAAATGAAGTGATTAAATCCACATTATATTCCTTATTTTGAGTAATCTCCTAATAGCAAAGCTCTTTCCCACATGTTTTAGATCTTTGGTTTATAGAAATGTCTCTTTGTACGTATGAGCACATGGACTGCACAATGTAAAGTTGGATTAGTGATTGATATAAGCCTCACTTTGTTCTCCTGTCTTTCTCATGGCTCGACCCTCTGAAAGCATCATGTGAATGCTATGCCTTGGCATTCAGGAAGTCAAGAGGAGACGCTGACATTCCAAGCACCTGATAGGTAAGGGGTTGGGTAACAAAAATGCACCCACATTGTACACTGAGTACATTCCAATTTCCTGTTGTATTACTCAGAGGAGGTAAAAGTGTTTGCAAATCTGAGAAATTTCAGAAAAGACAGGGAGAATTAGCAGTCAGTTTCCATTGCATTTTTGCAAGTGAATATCAGGAAATTTGTTATTAATTTTGTCCAGAGTGATGTAATCCAACCATTAGTCACTAACCTCCTTTTCAGAGATAACAAATGATCTATTAATTGCCACAGTTACTGGCCTTTAGTCAGGCTTTGTTTTTCTTTGACTTTTGTTCAGCTTTTGATGTCTCCACTGCCCCTTCTTAGTGACTCATTCTTGGCTCCCGTGTACCCAAATCTCCTGAGTCTTCCTCCCTTCTAATTGGCTTCTCTATCATCATTGCAATGGCATTATTTTTTTACCACTGACCTGTCTGCCAAGCTCATGGTTCCATATCTTCAATACCCTGGGGACTATTTCCACTTGTTCATGTTATTGCTTTCTTCTCTCCTGCCTTTCCATCAGAATTTACCTGTACACTCACGTCTGAGCCCCAGATCCCTTAGGAATACCATTATTCTCCTTGATATGAATATTCAAAACTCAGTAGAGAGGCTCCTGTTTATGACCCTTTCTTTAATGACTCCCCATTGGTCTCAGAACTGTGTCCAAAATGGGCTTCTGTCTGTTTTCTTTTGTAATTTGACCCTTTTCAACCTTTTAGGATCTGATAACTCAGCAAAGAATTTGTCTGCAATGTAGGAGACCCGGTGTGGTCCCTGGGTTGGGAAGATTCCCTGGAGAAGGAAATGGGACCCACTCCAGTATTCTTGCATGAATATTTTCATGGACAGAAGAGCCTGGTGGGCTACAGTCCATGGGCTTTCAAAGGGTCGGACATGACAGAGCAACTGACACGTTCACTTTCTCTCATCATCAACCATGCTAGGCTTTTCTAAGTTCATCAAAAGTGCTAACTTTTTTCTGCATCATGTCCTTGGCAAATACTGTCCTAGTGTATAACATGTTCCTCTTTATGGCTTGCTGAATCCTGGTCTGCCTCACCCCCACCATCACTCTAATTCATTGCTAATTTCTTAGTTGTGAGCTTTAATATCACTTGTCTCAGTGAACCTTTTCAATGTCTAGTCTGGGTTTCCCCTGCCTGTTCGCCTCCATCCACTGCTTGTGTAGCACCCTCACATTCATTTCACAGCACTAAGCACACTGGAAATACTGTAGCCTGATACTGGTTTTCTCCGCTAGACTGTGAGCTACATGAAGCCAAGGTCTTACTTGTCCTCAGTGTCTGACCTGTGGACACGCACCCAGAAAGTTGAATACAAAGGTAAATAAATGAAAGCATACTTCATTAACTCCATGACCAGCCATATGCAATTAGTCACCAAGTCCTGCTCTTTCTGTTGCTAACATCACTCCCTCTTTCTGTCGCTACCATCACTCCCTCTGTCATGTCTCTGTCATCCTTTCTGCTGCTGCCCTGGTCCATACTCTCCTCAGCTCTGGCCTAGATTGTTAGACTAGCTCAGGGATCCTCTTCAGATAGCTCTTTGCTACAAATAATTTTGTACACTCACGTCTGAGCCCCAGATCCCTTAGGAATACCATTATTCTCCTTGATATGAATATTCAAAACTCAGTAGAGAGGCTCCTGTTTATGACCCTTTCTTTAATGACTCCCCATTGGTCTCAGAACTGTGTCCAAAATGGGCTTCTGTCTGTTTTCTTTTGTAATTTGACCCTTTTCAACCTTTTAGGATCTGATAACTCAGCAAAGAATTTGTCTGCAATGTAGGAGACCCGGTGTGGTCCCTGGGTTGGGAAGATTCCCTGGAGAAGGAAATGGGACCCACTCCAGTATTCTTGCATGAATATTTTCATGGACAGAAGAGCCTGGTGGGCTACAGTCCATGGGCTTTCAAAGGGTCGGACATGACAGAGCAACTGACACGTTCACTTTCTCTCATCATCAACCATGCTAGGCTTTTCTAAGTTCATCAAAAGTGCTAACTTTTTTCTGCATCATGTCCTTGGCAAATACTGTCCTAGTGTATAACATGTTCCTCTTTATGGCTTGCTGAATCCTGGTCTGCCTCACCCCCACCATCACTCTAATTCATTGCTAATTTCTTAGTTGTGAGCTTTAATATCACTTGTCTCAGTGAACCTTTTCAATGTCTAGTCTGGGTTTCCCCTGCCTGTTCGCCTCCATCCACTGCTTGTGTAGCACCCTCACATTCATTTCACAGCACTAAGCACACTGGAAATACTGTAGCCTGATACTGGTTTTCTCCGCTAGACTGTGAGCTACATGAAGCCAAGGTCTTACTTGTCCTCAGTGTCTGACCTGTGGACACGCACCCAGAAAGTTGAATACAAAGGTAAATAAATGAAAGCATACTTCATTAACTCCATGACCAGCCATATGCAATTAGTCACCAAGTCCTGCTCTTTCTGTTGCTAACATCACTCCCTCTTTCTGTCGCTACCATCACTCCCTCTGTCATGTCTCTGTCATCCTTTCTGCTGCTGCCCTGGTCCATACTCTCCTCAGCTCTGGCCTAGATTGTTAGACTAGCTCAGGGATCCTCTTCAGATAGCTCTTTGCTACAAATAATTTTGTAAACTACTGCCAGATTAATCTTCCTTGTACAACGTTACCGAGTTATTCCTTTGCTCAGAACCTCCTCATGGTCCTTTCCTGTGGAAAAGGTAATAGGGCCTCAGAGTGGAAAGGAATCTTGAGTGTCATCTAAGGTAATCACTGCCTGCTACAAAGGAGGAAACTAAGGTCAGGAGGGGGTTGGGTGATTGGCTATAAAACACAGAACCGGTGTTTCAGTCTCATGCAAAATGGTCTTGAGGACTTGCCTGCTGGAAACATATCCACGCCCTCTCACTGCACACCAAGGGGAGTTCAAATGCCTATCCTGGTCTAACCAGGCTGGTGGAAACTGGCTGCTTGCTACCGAGGGTGATTGCCCTGTCCTGGTTTTGCACAGGACTCTCTCAGTTTTAAAAAGGAAAGTTCTATATCTCAAGAACCTTCTCAGTGCCCTAGTAGTCTGGGACCTCGTCCTGCCTTCACCCTCAGCCTCACATCTTATCATGGGTTGAGTTGCTGTATTCTCACCAGCCACATTAGACTTGCCTTCGGTTTCTAGAACCCTCTACAAAAACCCCTTCCCATCTAGGACCTTTGAACTTGCTGTGCCCTCTGTCCACCCAAGTGGTTTATGCCAGAAACTAGTCCCCTGGACTTGTCATCAGCCTTATTTGGTTAGTTCAGCAAAAGGTGCTTCCATAATCTGACTGCAAATCTCCTCAGTGTCCTTATTTTATTACTTCAACTCCAGTCATTTCTGTGTTCAAAAACTACACGAGTCTTTGAAATGATTAAAATATCAGCTGGATCAAAACCCCAAGCTCTCTCCTCCCCATTGCACAGATTATTAAAATAGTAAAAAGGGACATATTTTGCTTAGAGCAGTCTAGGTGCCTGACAGCAAAGAAGGCAATAAGGAAAGTCTGAGGCTACCTGTCTTTTATTTTTCTAATTTTTTAGTTGCATTACTCAATAGATTCCAATCTTACTCATTACAACAGCCCAGGGCCCTTCAGGCCAAGCACATCACAGTGATCTATTGTTGGGATAAAAATCTCCTGGTGATGACAGCTGGGATTGACAGGGATGTTTAAAACCTAAACTATGCTTTGGATGGCATTCAATTTTTTGTCGTGGAATTTCAAAATGTGACTGGAGCCTTTTTAAAGCTTTCCACATGGAGGAAATGCCAGGGACAAAAGAGGACATGAAACAGCTGGGGTTGAGGGGGAGGTACATTGACCTTCAAGGTCAAATACCTTGGAGAGATTGGGGCTCTGACCAATGAACTGTGTGACTTCCCTAAACCTTAGCTGTCTGTACAATGGGCGGAATAACATCTATCTTTGTTGATAAGGGAGTGATGTCTGCACTCATGTCTTTAGCACCCTCCCTGGCAGAGACTGTGTGCCCTAATTTTTTGGTTACAAAAATTACTCATACCCATATTTTCCATGAAGCTTTTCCCAAATTTGAGTATTCCTTTATTATAAGTCCCTGAAACTCAATACAAATAGCAATTTTTAGTTTCTTTTTTTCATTGATTGGTTTGCAAGTTTTGTTCCCCTGTGTAGTCCGTGTACATTTGAACCTTCCAAAAAACCTGTTTTGCCAAACTCACTCTTGCCTATATCTTTTACCCATTTCTCTGATTTTTACATTTCACACCACCCATCTCCTTGTGACCTGTTTTTTGGCAAGCTCATTTCCTGGTGAGTGATCGAGGCACTAAGAGAAGCCTTGGGGACACACAGACAATAAACCCTATCTCCTGCCCTGTGGGAAGTCAAAGTCCAGTAGGAAGAACAGACTCACAAGGACATAATATCAGCCATGTGATAGCATTTACACATTAAATACATTAAGAGACACTGAAAAAAGAGAAACATTGAATGTTTCAACCAAAGGAGGAAATATTCAACTTCACAAGGACTAGTCAAGGAGAGCTCCGCTGAGGAGGTGACATTTGGCCAGAAGTTTAAAAAGATACATAACAATTTACCAGGACAATTATGAAGGTAAGAAAAGTTGCACACATGTAACTTATAAACCAAGTCTGGTAAGGCAGAGATCATCCCTTTATTTCTTGTCTCTACATGACTACACACAGATTCCTTAAAATTTGGAAAAGCATCTTTTTTAAAGTCCAATCTTACTAAAAAGGCCAAGCACATCACAGTGATCTATTGTTGGGATAAAAATCTCCTGGTGATGACAGCTGGGATTGACAGGGATGTTTAAAACCTAAACTATGCTTTGGATGGCATTCAATTTTTTGTCGTGGAATTTCAAAATGTGACTGGAGCCTTTTTAAAGCTTTCCACATGGAGGAAATGCCAGGGACAAAAGAGGACATGAAACAGCTGGGGTTGAGGGGGAGGTACATTGACCTTCAAGGTCAAATACCTTGGAGAGATTGGGGCTCTGACCAATGAACTGTGTGACTTCCCTAAACCTTAGCTGTCTGTACAATGGGCGGAATAACATCTATCTTTGTTGATAAGGGAGTGATGTCTGCACTCATGTCTTTAGCACCCTCCCTGGCAGAGACTGTGTGCCCTAATTTTTTGGTTACAAAAATTACTCATACCCATATTTTCCATGAAGCTTTTCCCAAATTTGAGTATTCCTTTATTATAAGTCCCTGAAACTCAATACAAATAGCAATTTTTAGTTTCTTTTTTTCATTGATTGGTTTGCAAGTTTTGTTCCCCTGTGTAGTCCGTGTACATTTAAACCCTTTCCCAAAAAACCTGTTTTGCCAAACTCACTCTTGCCTATATCTTTTACCCATTTCTCTGATTTTTACATTTCACACCACCCATCTCCTTGTGACCTGTTTTTTGGCAAGCTCATTTCCTGGTGAGTGATCGAGGCACTAAGAGAAGCCTTGGGGACACACAGACAATAAACCCTATCTCCTGCCCTGTGGGAAGTCAAAGTCCAGTAGGAAGAACAGACTCACAAGGACATAATATCAGCCATGTGATAGCATTTACACATTAAATACATTAAGAGACACTGAAAAAAGAGAAACATTGAATGTTTCAACCAAAGGAGGAAATATTCAACTTCACAAGGACTAGTCAAGGAGAGCTCCGCTGAGGAGGTGACATTTGGCCAGAAGTTTAAAAAGATACATAACAATTTACCAGGACAATTATGAAGGTAAGAAAAGTTGCACACATGTAACTTATAAACCAAGTCTGGTAAGGCAGAGATCATCCCTTTATTTCTTGTCTCTACAGTCAGACTACACACAGATTCCTTAAAATTTGGAAAAGCATCTTGTATTTCTTTGGAAATCTCATTGTCTGTAGCAAAATCATGGCCCAGAGAAATCCTGTAACCAATTCTTATGATAAATGGGCTCTACTTTTAGCTAATGTATAGTAAAAGTAACAAACACTGAGGTCAGTGGAAAACTATAATTAAACATACATATTTCAGAATGAAAAGCTACATCAATCAACCTATACCCCAAACTGAAAATAGACCAATTTTTTTAACTTGGCGGAACAGAGTTAGTAGAAGATGGGAAGCACTCTTTTTAACTATCAAAACAGTTTTCCTGGACTGTTGAAAAGCATCCATTAGTTCATCTAATATCACCCTCTTCCTTTTTAAAAAAATATTAATCTCATTGTTAAAAATGACTCATACTTACTATATTTAAGTAATAAAGAAAACTATAGAGAAGAAAGTTTAAAAATCATCTGATATTCTCACATCTAGAGATAGCTCCTTACCTTGGTTGAATTGTATTTCAGACATGTTTCTATCCATTTGTGTGTATGGAAGAAAACAATTCATACACACAAATGGATGGATGGATGGATAGATGGATAAATCATCTGATATTCTTAATTATAAATCATCTGATATTCTTAATGGGCTAAAATCATTTGATATTCTCACATCTAGAGATAGCTCCTTACCTTGGTTGAACTGTCGTTCAGATATGTTTCTATCCATTTGTGTGTATGGAAGAAAACAATCCATACACACAAATGGATGGATGGATGGATAGATGGACAGATGGATGAATGGAAGGATGGATGGAAGGATGGATGAAAGGATGCGTGGAAGAAATATATTCCTTTCCTCCTCAAGGCTAAACATCTCTCACCTTCTACCAAGTTTACCTGCTTGACAGTAAATCAGAGGACATGTCCCAGTCTCACCTAAGTCCTGAACTTTCCAGATTCCTAATGCTGACTTTCCAGAGTAATTTTGGAAAATCATTCAGGGATGATGTCAAAACATCCAGATGAGATGCGGGGAATAAAGCCAAAGCAGTTATTATTCATCATATTGATTAAAATCTATGGAGAGTTTATGGATTTCATGAGTTCTTAGAAATAGGAATAATACATCCTTTAGATTTACTCTTTCCTAATACAATGAGGAATAAGGAGATTAGAAAGAAAATCTTATTGTCCAAGATTAAAAATGAGGAGGACAGAAATTGTGCTAAAGGTCTGCTCCTAGTCCCAATAGCATCCTCAAAACACTGAGGTCAGTGGAAAACTATAATTAAACATACATATTTCAGAATGAAAAGCTACATCAATCAACCTATACCCCAAACTGAAAATAGACCAATTTTTTTAACTTGGCGGAACAGAGTTAGTAGAAGATGGGAAGCACTCTTTTTAACTATCAAAACAGTTTTCCTGGACTGTTGAAAAGCATCCATTAGTTCATCTAATATCACCCTCTTCCTTTTTAAAAAAATATTAATCTCATTGTTAAAAATGACTCATACTTACTATATTTAAGTAACAAAGAAAACTATAGAGAAGAAAGTTTAAAAATCATCTGATATTCTCACATCTAGAGATAGCTCCTTACCTTGGTTGAATTGTATTTCAGACATGTTTCTATCCATTTGTGTGTATGGAAGAAAACAATTCATACACACAAATGGATGGATGGATGGATAGATGGATAAATCATCTGATATTCTTAATTATAAATCATCTGATATTCTTAATGGGCCAAAATCATTTGATATTCTCACATCTAGAGATAGCTCCTTACCTTGGTTGAACTGTCGTTCAGATATGTTTCTATCCATTTGTGTGTATGGAAGAAAACAATCCATACACACAAATGGATGGATGGATGGATAGATGGACAGATGGATGAATGGAAGGATGGATGGAAGGATGGATGAAAGGATGCGTGGAAGAAATATATTCCTTTCCTTCTCAAGGCTAAACATCTCTCACCTTCTACCAAGTTTACCTGCTTGACAGTAAATCAGAGGACATGTCCCAGTCTCACCTAAGTCCTGAACTTTCCAGATTCCTAATGCTGACTTTCCAGAGTAATTTTGGAAAATCATTCAGGGATGATGTCAAAACATCCAGATGAGATGCGGGGAATAAAGCCAAAGCAGTTATTATTCATCATATTGATTAAAATCTATGGAGAGTTTATGGATTTCATGAGTTCTTAGAAATAGGAATAATACATCCTTTAGATTTACTCTTTCCTAATACAATGAGGAATAAGGAGATTAGAAAGAAAATCTTATTGTCCAAGATTAAAAAATGAGGAGGGGACAGAAATCGTGCTAAAGGTCTGCTCCTAGCAATACCACCTCAGAGTGCTCCTGCGAGCATTCCATCAAGTAACACTGAGGAAGGGCTCCTTTCTAACACTGGGACACTGTAGGAGCCCCGCCCCTCCCTCAGTGTGGCCATTAATATTCCTACCTCATTATTACCCTGTTGTCGACACTGAACATTATCTTTTTACTCATATTTATTTGCACATCATGTTCTTTGAAAGAAGCTGGGAACACGAGCTGTTTGACTTTTTAAAGATATGTCCTCTATCTCCTAGAAGATAAATGACATCCTGAACTACTTCTGTTTCCATTCGGTTTAACGTTCTTGATACGTCTTCATCTGAATGTGTAAGTCAGGGGCAAATGTTCCCAGCAACCAGAGCAACACGGAAGCACAGAACATTCCCGAACCGGCATTACCTCATGACTTTCCGCCAAAGTTGCTCAACTTGGCACCATGCACATTTGGAGTTAGATACTTCTTTGTCATGGAGGCTCTCCGGGCAATGTTTAGCAGCATCTCCAACCTCTTCTCACTCGAAGCCAGTAGCAACTCCCCAACTGTGAAAACTGCAAATATCTTCAGAAATTGCCAAATGTCCCCAGGGAGGACAGCCTAAATCACCCCAGGTTGAGAATGAATGCTCCAGAGCCTGGCAAATGCCAAGTTCTTTGTGTCTCCCATAAGGAAAAGAAAAAAAAAAACGCAAAAGGGATTTTGTGGGGTTTTTTGGATTGTTTATATTGGTTTGGTTTTTGAAAGACAAATACATTCAGTACTGAATCATTCTCTAGGAGTCGTCAGAGGACATGACTTCATGGATGTCTCTGGACCCAGGGGAGAGGAAAAAGATCTTGGAAGAGTGATAAAACCCATATCACCAATGTTTGTTTGATCAAGAAGCAAGCTCTAGGTTTTCCTGACCTGCACCTTTAAGAAACTGTAAGAACAGGTAAGTCCCTGAGATAGACCCCGCCCCCAAAGCCTGCTCTGCAGTTTTGTCACCATAACAACAAAAGAAGAGGACTGGAAACCCTGCAATCCTCTATTTTCATCAGAGGCACCAACAGGAAAGAAGAGGGGAGGAAATGACTGCTTTGACTTTTTGGATCACTTGAAACATCGATGCATTGCCAATTACGGCATCTGTAGATGCTTTATCTTTGGGGGACAGGAGTAGTTCCTGAATTGTGAATTTTAATTTTCCAGTTGGAGTTCAGATGACTGGCTAAACAATGTCTAGGGACTCCTGAAATATAGTCACTAATTAATGAACACGAAGTCCTAGTTTTCGAGACATTTGAAACAAAGCAGGACAAAGCTCTCTGCTCTGTGTACTTTGGGGACTGATCTGAAAGCACGAGGGGTGAGAACTGACAGTGAGCAAAGAGGCCCATTCCTTTCCTGAATTCCCAGGATTCACTGATTCATCAAGCTGAGGGATCTTTCTCTTTAAGTAAGACTCTTATTCCGAGAGAGAAAGAGAGAGAGAAAAAAAAAAAAAAACTATCATTTGAGGAGTCAACTGTGTATGTGCTATTTAGTAATATAAATGTAAGTGTTAGCATCTTACTAATCAAAAAGAAAATTGTTTTGTTCTAACGGTTTCGAAACTTCCCCATCCCTCACACAAACAGTACCCATTACTTTAAACACCTCAGTGTCTAGTAATTGTTCAAAAATGTGTCAGGCTACCAGTAATTTAAGTCCTGTCAAAAAGAAATCTCAGACACTCACTTCTTCCAGTCAGTGACTTGAAAAACACGCCCACATGTCAATTACTGGAGGCTTTAGCGATGTTTCTTTGTTCTGTATTTGTGTAAACAGAAAAAGGTTCTTCCTCAGTAACAACTGTTTTCGAAAACCTATATAAATGTTTATGGGAACCTCCTTGCAACAATACATTCAGTACTGAATCATCAGATCACCAATGTTGGGGGGTTTGGAAGAGTGATAAAACCCATATCACCAATGTTTGTTTGATCAAGAAGCAAGCTCTAGGTTTTCCTGACCTGCACCTTTAAGAAACTGTAAGAACAGGTAAGTCCCTGAGATAGACCCCGCCCCCAAAGCCTGCTCTGCAGTTTTGTCACCATAACAACAAAAGAAGAGGACTGGAAACCCTGCAATCCTCTATTTTCATCAGAGGCACCAACAGGAAAGAAGAGGGGAGGAAATGACTGCTTTGACTTTTTGGATCACTTGAAACATCGATGCATTGCCAATTACGGCAGCTGTAGATGCTTTATCTTTGGGGGACAGGAGTAGTTCCTGAATTGTGAATTTTAATTTTCCAGTTGGAGTTCAGATGACTGGCTAAACAATGTCTAGGGACTCCTGAAATATAGTCACTAATTAATGAACACGAAGTCCTAGTTTTCGAGACATTTGAAACAAAACAGGACAAAGCTCTCTGCTCTGTGTACTTTGGGGACTGATCTGAAAGCACGAGGGGTGAGAACTGACAGTGAGCAAAGAGGCCCATTCCTTTCCTGAATTCCCAGGATTCACTGATTCATCAAGCTGAGGGATCTTTCTCTTTAAGTAAGACTCTTATTCCGAGAGAGAAAGAGAGAGAGAAAAAAAAAAAAAACTATCATTTGAGGAGTCAACTGTGTATGTGCTATTTAGTAATATAAATGTAAGTGTTAGCATCTTACTAATCAAAAAGAAAATTGTTTTGTTCTAACGGTTTCGAAACTTCCCCATCCCTCACACAAACAGTACCCATTACTTTAAACACCTCAGTGTCTAGTAATTGTTCAAAAATGTGTCAGGCTACCAGTAATTTAAGTCCTGTCAAAAAGAAATCTCAGACACTCACTTCTTCCAGTCAGTGACTTGAAAAACACGCCCACATGTCAATTACTGGAGGCTTTAGCGATGTTTCTTTGTTCTGTATTTGTGTAAACAGAAAAAGGTTCTTCCTCAGTAACAACTGTTTTCGAAAACCTATATAAATGTTTATGGGAACCTCCTTGCAACAATACCTAACAGAAGTAATAAAAGCCACTGCGTTGGTAAATACACACACATACACACACACACCTCTGTGTGTGCCTTTGGGTAATAAATATACAAGTGTGAATGAACAATGTAGCGACTTGTGAATTATTCTTTTCACAGAGGCCTGACCTTAACGTATTTACATTTTAAATTGTAAATAAAAATGATCTACATTTTCAGAAGGCAAGAGTCACCGGCTCATTTCCATATTATCCAAAAGAGATTGCTTCACAGATAATTTCAAAATCACAGGTAAATAAATGAGTAGAAAAACTGTGACTATAAAACTGAAATAATTCACAAAATTGGCAGCTAATTAAGATAGGCTATTAGACAGAGTTTCTCCGTGTAAAATTGTTCTCCGCAATTCAGACTGATAAATCTTGGGGAGAGAATCCAGTCCTTACTGCAGTGTGTATATGGTTGTAAATATCCACAAATTGAGCTACAGATTAGGACTGTTAGTGATTTTTCTAGGATTTTGCATTTCTAGTGTAACAATAGTTTTTACTGACAAAGATTGTAATCACTGAATCAAAAAAAAAAAAATCACCATTAAAACCTCTTATGGTATAAGGTCTCCATGAAGGTTTCCCTTGCTAAATCAGATACCTGAGTTTCAAAGAAGGAAGAAAAGAAAAATAAGTATGGTTGACCTGACATGAATTGTTCCCTTCTCCTCTGGTTCTCAGCTGTCTGGACAAAATCAAATACAGACCACTGGAAAACACACAGATGGACAATGCAAAGGTGTTGGAATGAGACCCTAAGTGGTCTTCTTTCCAGGAGTAAATTAGGATAAGTTGATTTTCATTAAGCGGGAACAGATCAATATTTCATTATTAACATGGTGACAATTGCATGTTAATAAGAAGTCATCTTTTTTTCAAGCGTCTAACTGCCAAGTCACTGGATTAATGACTTCCCTCATCCAGAGGAGCCTCTTTACATTTCCTCTCTTGTTATATGGATATGTGAGCAGATGTGTGTGTTGTGTGTGCATGGACACATTGACCTTTGCTAGGCAGGATTAGGAAACACCTCCTAATGTTTCCTTCAGGAAGCAAGGGGTTTTGCTAACCTGTTTTCCCCTTAGATTTCCCTCCCCAAGAATGTTCCCCATCATCTTGTTTGTCACTGGGATTCAGATAATGATCCTATTTGGCGGGTGTTAGTTTTACTGATAGAAGAGAAACCTTTTTTTTTCTCTTTCAGGAAGGAAGATAATAAGATAAATCATTAATTAAAGGGGCTGCATATGGCACAGATGGAATTCTACCCATGTGGCTGCCTCTCCCAACAGTTGAGGGGTAAAACGCACCATAAATCACTCATGGTCTAGCAGCCTTCAATAGGAACCGTCTTGCCCCTTCCAGGGATGATAAACAACATAGACTCCCAGTGCAGCCCATTAGGTATTCCAGAGTAGGTGAACTATGAGATAAGGCATTTATCCTTCTCCGTAAGGTATCTATTCCTGTTTCACGTGGCGTAGAGAAAGCATACCCAACTGAATGACGCCTAATAAGGATTAATGCCTTATTCCACAGAGGATTAAAGGCTTTTCTCTTTTGTGTAGTAGTTAAATAATAACAAAATGAGATAAAATGGCTCCTGATGCTTCTCTGAGCAGTAAATCTGATGCCCCACACACTTAGGTTTTTTTGTTTTTTCTTTCCTTCCTTTTCTCTTTTTTGTTCTTCTTTTACTTTTTTCTCTCTCTTTTTTTTAAGGACTCTTAGATGTTCCTCCTCTAAATCCAGTTGAGACAGTCATTGCCTCTCAGCAATTTGTGGGAATAAGCACATCAGGAAATCTTAAACAGACTCCTTTAAAAGTCAAAATTAAGCAGCCAGGTACTAAAAACCAATGACAGGTTTCCCAAGTATTAAAAGTCCTAGTGAGGGCTTCCCTGGTGGTCCAGTGGGTAAGGACACCGCCTTGCAGTGCAAGCGTCGCCGGTTCAAGCCCCGGCCTGGGAAGATCCCACGTGCCGCGGAGCGGCTGGACTAGTATGTCCAATTACCAAGCCGGAGCTCTGGAGTGCATGCGCCCAGAGCCGGTGCTCTGCGACAACAGAGGCCACCGTGATGGGAGGCCCACACGGGCCAAAGAAAAAAGATGGATGAAAGACCAATGAAAGACCAATAGATGTGGCCTGCCTGCTCCCCTCCCTCCCCACCTCCACTCCCACCCAAATAAATAAATAAATAAAATCTTAAAAAAAAAAAAGACTGCTTTGGAAAAAAAAAAAAAAAAAAAGTCCTAGCGAAGCCTGCCTTGACCATCCAGATAAAGTCTAAAGTCTAGTTCCTCTGTCATCTCTTAGCTTCCTTCTGTAACATGTTCCACAGCTGGTGAAATATTTGTGTGGTTATTTAAATGTCAATCTTATTTGCATGAGGGAGAAGCAATGGATCTCTGGCTAGAGTATGTATTTAATAAATAATTATCAAATGAATAAGTAAAAGAGCTCAGAAATAGAAGATTATAGTGTGTTTGGGAAGTCCTATCAGGCATCTAAGAAGCCATGATAATGAAATGAAATGAAAATAAAATTCTTCATTTTTAAGTCAAGGAAGGAGTTCCGAAGGAGGTGAGTGATGTGTCACATTTTCAAAATATCCTCTCGGTTACACAGTGAACATCACATTAGGAGAGGGTCAGAGATGGAGTGGGGCCACACAGCCCAGGGAAAGCTGTGGGGTCTGGGCATGGGGAGCTGATGTGGATTTTTGCCAAAAGCATATTCTTGGCAGAGAAGGTGACGTAGAGCGTGAAGAAGACAGAGCCTGATTTTCAGCACCTCTTCTCCAACTTGGGCACATGTATTTATATTCTGCAAAAAGATGTAATCTGTAGACCCCACCTGGAGCCTTCCAGGGACATTACAATTACGTATTTCACCATTTCACACATTGAGTTGTTTTTCTCTTAATTATAATTGCTTTTTACATAACGAACAACCTGCTCGAGAATGACAAAGCATAAAGAACTATTTCTCACCTCCTTTCAGACTGCAGCAGAATAAGATTGAAAACAGAAATTAGTTCAATCGGGAGTAGTCAAGGATTCAAGGGACTGTCAAATCTGGATTTACTGGTGCCCAGTCCCCATGAGGCAAGCTATTGACATTGCCGTAAAGACACCAAAGTTAACTCGCCGACCCTCATACCACTGTGCAGATTGTGGCAACATATCATGACGCACTCCTTCAGGAAATCATCTATGGTGGGTCATGTTTTTTAAACAGTCTTTCAAACACGAGCAGTGGGTCTGTCGCTCCTTTGTGGGATCTTCTTTTCCTGTGTCTCCCCCAGCCCCATTCTGTAGGAGGCAGCCATTGTCCTGCCTGGAGTAGAAAGGAGACCAAGGAATCGAAGTCTTGCTTTGGGGATTTCTAAAACATCCGAGCATTGACAAAGTAGCTTTGTAAATCCTAGCATTTTACAAAGTAGCTTCAGCTCTCCTGAACGTGACAGGTCAGAGACGTTTCACTTCCGCTTTCCACTTCCCTTGACCCCAAAGCTGAGGATCTTGGGATGTTTTTTTTTTTTTTTTCAAGGATGAACTAAATCTTTTTTTTTTTTTTAAAGATTTATTTATTTATTTATTTATTATTGGTGGGGGGTGAGGTGGGGAGGGAGGGGAGCAGGCGGGGCCACTTCTATTGGTCTTTCATCTGTCCATTTTCATCCATCTTTGTTCTTTGGCCCGTGTGGGCCTCCCATCGTGGCGGCCCCTGTTGTCGCAGAGCACCGGCTCTGGGCGCATGCACTCCAGAGCTCCTGCTCGGTAATTGGACACATCGGTCCAGCCGCTCCGCGGCACGTGGGGTCTTCCCAGGCCAGGGATCGAACTGGCGCCCCTTGCACTGCAAGGTGGTGTCCTTACCCACTGGACCACCAGGGAAGCCCCAGGATCTTGGGATGTTGACAGGAGTATATACTGTGGGCCAATAAAGAAGGAGCAATCCTAGATACTTAGGCGTTGGCCTACTTGAGAGGAAGCTCTGTGTTCCGCTTCCAGACTGCTATGTGCTGGGCCAGAGTCCTTGGCCCCTGGTAGGGTGACATGGGCTGTAGTATGCAAATGAATCCTTCATGTGAGTTTCAAAGCAGAAGAATCTTCTGTTTCAGTGCCTTGTGGAGAGACTCCCCTTCCTCCAGTCCATGCCACAGGAGCAGAAGACTGGAAGAAATACTTCAGTGCTATAACTAAACAAGGGGGTCTCTGACATTGCTAGACAAGTACTAGCAGTTCTAGAACAGCTGTCAGGCAGAGATCAGAAGGGAAACTGCACATCCTGCCAGAGTCAGCCTAGACAGAAGGTCATGACTAAGCACCACCCATGACCTCCAAGTCCTGGGACATAATTCCAGGAGGCTGAATGGACCCAGATTCCCTGATATGACTCCAGTTAAATTCTGTCAGGAGTTCACACTAAGAATTTAATGCAGTTGTCAGAAGAAATAAAGTTAGGTTTCTTGCCACTTGGGTATAAGGCCACTACCTTTATGTCTATCACTTAATGGTAGCATTTGTGAAGAATACATGATCCAGCATTCAATGGCAAGCCTTCCATACTGCCTTTCCAAGAGCAGACACTTTAAGCTCTTTCCCCAGGGGCAGGGATAGGTCATGTTCAGCCGCCTCTGATGTCACCGGGGCCCCAGCAGTACCTCTGTTCATCCACACATCTTGTTCTTAAGAACACACTGTTTTGCAGCATCTCTGAATTTAGAATTCCTTGGAATTTGAATATGATGTTTTTTTTTTTTCCCACTTTTTTATTTATTTAGATGTTTAACTCTTGCACTGGGTTTTTACAAAGCTGGTGAACACTAACAAAGTATTTGCCCACAGAACTATAACCACGCATTATATGATGTTTTATTATTCTGGTTTTGCCTTCTACATGTACAGTCTTTGATGCTTTTCAAACTCAATATCTCTATTTGTCCCTTCTGCCACTCTTCAAAGTAGTAAGAAAAGCAACCTTGCTCCCTTTTGACAGATGAGATGCCTAAAGCACAGAAAGTTCTGGTAACAAGTCCAAAGCCACAGAGCATAAAACAATAATCATCGCAACAACAACAACACCACCAACACCTTGTGATCATCCTAATAAGAGCTACAGCTTTTTAAATTTTCGCTACCTGTCTGCTAACAGCTCTTCTTGAATTACTATTTTGTGTCAACAGCTCCTTAAGTAGATTTTATTTCGATCATCACGCTGCAGATCAGATGACTGAGGCATAATGAGGTTAGATGCCCTGACAAAGATAACGTAAGTGAAGTTGTGTCATGCATTACATGCAACTTATATACTCTTTATCAAACCTAACCCTCAAGAAAGATGCCATCCACCGTTTCATTTAATACTCAAAACATCAAATACATCTATTAGCATGTTTTAAGGTTAGGGAAGCTTATGATTACAACCAAATAGACTAAATCCTGCAGGCAAGCAGGAATTCTTGAGTCATCTCTCATCCCCCCTTCCCATCAGGAATCTGATAGTATCCTAAAGGCAGGATGATTCAGAAGTCCAGACATTTGCATATAGATTTTCCTTTTAGTTCTTTGGCAGGGCAGTTCTCAAACTTGAGTGGGCATAAAAAGGGCCAGCGAAGGTGACACACAGTTCCGTGCATGTATTTCTGTATGCGTGTGACTTAATCTATCATGAATTTCAATCTTCCAAATGGCGTAAGGGCTTACACATTTTTCATTGGGCAATACAAACAAAAACGGGGAGGCTTAAGTGTAGAAGACTTGAGGAAATTCTAAAGATAATTTTGACTCTTTGTAATTCTTTCCTAATGGGAAAACTTTAGAACCTTAGCTTCACATAAAATGTGGAGCTACTTCAGGGAATAAGGGTGTTAAGACTTGGAGACATGCATGCATGTCTGACTCCAAATCTCTCGTTTATTACCATTTGTCCTTCCCAGCCAGGGTCAAAGATCTACTGCTCCCCCTTCTAATCTTTTAGGGTTCTCCCCATTCTAAGACAGCCAAGCATAGAGTTAAAAAGTAAATAGCTAAAATGGGACTTCCCTGGTGGTCCAGTGGGTAAGGACACTGCCTTGCAGTGTAAGGGGCGCCAGTTCGATCCCTGGCCTGGGAAGATCCCACATGCCACGGAGCGGCTGGACCGATGTGTCCAACTACCGAGCCAGAGCTCTGGAGCGTATGTGCCCAGACCCGGTGCTCTGCAATGAGAGAGGCCACTGGGATGGGAGGCCCACACAGGCCAAAGAACAAAGATAAATAAATGAAAGAACAACAGAAGTGGCCAAGAAAAAAATTAAGTAAATAGATAAAATGATTGAGTCATAAATAAACGTGGACTATCTCACTGATTGACCAAAATAATATTGATTCGATCTTGTCTGAAATTTTAAATGCCTCAATCTTGCCAGTGCACACGTTTTCATTTAATATTTTCTTTATCAAACCTAACCCTCAAGAAAGATGCCATCCACCGTTTCATTTAATACTCAAAACATCAAATACATCTATTAGCATGTTTTAAGGTTAGGGAAGCTTATGATTACAACCAAATAGACTAAATCCTGCAGGCAAGCAGGAATTCTTGAGTCATCTCTCATCCCCCCTTCCCATCAGGAATCTGATAGTATCCTAAAGGCAGGATGATTCAGAAGTCCAGACATTTGCATATAGATTTTCCTTTTAGTTCTTTGGCAGGGCAGTTCTCAAACTTGAGTGGGCATAAAAAGGGCCAGCGAAGGTGACACACAGTTCCGTGCATGTATTTCTGTATGCGTGTGACTTAATCTATCATGAATTTCAATCTTCCAAATGGCGTAAGGGCTTACACATTTTTCATTGGGCAATACAAACAAAAACGGGGAGGCTTAAGTGTAGAAGACTTGAGGAAATTCTAAAGATAATTTTGACTCTTTGTAATTCTTTCCTAATGGGAAAACTTTAGAACCTTAGCTTCACATAAAATGTGGAGCTACTTCAGGGAATAAGGGTGTTAAGACTTGGAGACATGCATGCATGTCTGACTCCAAATCCCTCGTTTATTACCATTTGTCCTTCCCAGCCAGGGTCAAAGATCTACTGCTCCCCCTTCTAATCTTTTAGGGTTCTCCCCATTCTAAGACAGCCAAGCATAGAGTTAAAAAGTAAATAGCTAAAATGGGACTTCCCTGGTGGTCCAGTGGGTAAGGACACTGCCTTGCAGTGTAAGGGGCGCCAGTTCGATCCCTGGCCTGGGAAGATCCCACATGCCACGGAGCGGCTGGACCGATGTGTCCAACTACCGAGCCAGAGCTCTGGAGCGTATGTGCCCAGACCCGGTGCTCTGCAATGAGAGAGGCCACTGGGATGGGAGGCCCACACAGGCCAAAGAACAAAGATAAATAAATGAAAGAACAACAGAAGTGGCCAAGAAAAAAATTAAGTAAATAGATAAAATGATTGAGTCATAAATAAACGTGGACTATCTCACTGATTGACCAAAAATAATATTGATTCGATCTTGTCTGAAATTTTTAGTTTAAATGCCTCAATCTTGCCAGCTGTTAAGAGCCAAGTGCCTGCCACGTAGGTATAATAATTTGCTGTATTCCTATTGAGAAACATAACTTGAGGTTTCCAGTTCTAATGTGTACTAGCACAAACTGAATCTCAATTTCCTCCTGAGTTCAGATGAGTCTGTTTCAGACTACTATTCAATATATATGCTGTTTGCTAACACTCACCTGTAAATTTGTGTTTATTCTTCCTTCCCAAGCTCTAAGTGCAATCTATTTTAATTTTCCCCCTTGCCAAATGTTCAGTTGCTGACAAACACACGTTCAAATTTCCTTGCATATTCATGCCTGTGATTTTGTGCTCAAATTGAGTTCCTGGGCAAATCAGTTTTGATGTTTGCATACACACATCCATTCATGCGCATGCATGCACACACCCACACATACACACACACACACACACACACACAATTTCTATTTACTTCCAATTGCTGGCAGGAGTTTTAGAAAAGACGAGAAGCATACCTTGAAGAAACATGCCAGTGTAGAACACCCCTACGTCAGAGTTACACTGAAGTTTTCATCTTCCACAAGGGTTGAGTTTGAAAAGTAGTAAAACATGTAGAGTTAAAAAAGAAAAACTACCCTTAAAGTATTTACATTGTTCATAAATTATGTTATACCTGTTTGGTGTGTAGAGTCCTATCAATGATATTTGTTAAAATGCATCTAATATCCATATAGTAATATGTATATATAATATATAAGAAGAACAGAAGTTTAGAGTATTTTCCAGTATTTAAAATGTTTTGTCAAGTGCGTATCTTTATAAACAACTGAGTGAAATGTGTATATATTTTAACTCTCCAATATTCTAAAATAGTACTGCCACCAAATAATTATTTAGATGGTTATATATTTTCCTTTCTGAATTTCTGTTATCCCAGAATTTTCTCTCGCTTACTGTTTTGTGCTCAAGAAACTTACACGCTATAGTTTTGGGTGATTATCTTCTGGGTGTATATGGCACTTTATGATTTGCAAGCCATTTCCTGTAGATTATCTTATTTTATCCTCATAAAATCTCAGTGGGGAGCACACTATTAATTTCCATTTTACAGATGAGCTGAGAAAATCAGAGAGGTTACCTGACACTGTGGCTTAGTTGCGAACTGAAAATGTCTCCTAAGAGTCCATGTTCTCACTCTCTCCCTTGAACCACAGCAGCTGTGGCACAGTTTAAAAACACATACCTCCTTAACGATCTCGTAGGATCTTAAGTCCACATTTTAAAAAAGCGTTGCTAATTTTTGCTTTTGGATTTTTAATGTTAGCCCCAAATAACTTACTTAAGTAGGGACAAAAAATTGATATGACCTGTAATTAGGAGAATGACCTCAGCAAAAGTTGGGAATTGAATGTGAGGACTGATCCTCTTGATTTCAAATAGATCGTTTCTCTGAGGTTCGAGGCAAGCGAGTGAAGCACATCTGCAGATTTCAAAATGGAACTTAAGTTCAACTCAAAAAAAGCCTCTTTTCATTGCTGAATGCAGAGAATGAAGCCAATCAGAGAATCTCACTGAGACGCCTAGAGTTTTTCTAGAGTCTTCTAGGGTGGTGTTTTCAACTGAATCCACAAAGGCGTAGAAAAGTAAGTACAACATGTCAGTAGAAGAAGGTGTATAATTGGTGACACTTTAACGCAAACGGTCAACAAAGCAAACTTCTCAATAATTTTGTCAAGAGACTCTCCTGAGTGCTCCATGATCTGCTGCTTGGACTCACCATTTAGAAGATTGGAGAAGCCAGGACTAGAAGTGTGATGCTGTTTTCATAATCCTGTATCTTTTCCTTCACATCTCTTAGGCTCCCCTGCTGGAGTGATTCAGGGCATCCTTTGAAAAGCCACCAGGCTCAAAAGAGGTTGGTTCAGCGTAACTGGGGGCCACACTAGGGCCTCCTCCTTTCTGATGTGTGTGCTGTCCCTCTCTCTCTGCCTTGGAAAAAAAGAGAGGGGCTTCTTCTACATGCTTAAGGAAGGAATAAGGCTTTAAGATCTCCACCCACATCACTATTTTGTTGTTGTTGTTGTTTATTGTTCTGGTTTTCATCAAAAGGTCTGAAACTCCAAAAAAAAATGCATGATTGCGTTTCGTCAGTTATTTATTAATTTGTTCACAAATGCTCTTTGGGTTTTTGCAGTGATACTTTTGTGCTTAGCATTAAGGAAGAAAAGTAAGACTTGGGCTCAGCAAGTGAGGTGCAGACAATGGATCCGGGGAGAGAGCTAAGAGCACAAGCAACCAAAGTCTGCATAGAATCACGTGGAAACACAGGATGGCTCTGGGGAGGCAACACCCTGCCTAGACTAGGAGGACCAGGAAAATCCTCAGAAGAAGAGAGTCGTCAGTGCTGCTTGGCAAGGAAAAAACACCCTCCTTATTGACTTATCTATCTTTGGGAGTTTGATAGGAGTTTTATTACCCATACAGGACTTCTGTGTACATGTGTGCTTAGTTGTGTCCAACTCTTTGCGACCCCATGGACTGTAGCCCTTCTGGCTCCTCTGTCCATGGAATTTTCCAGGTGAGAATACTGGAGTGGCTGCCATTTCCTCCTCCAGGGGATCTTCCTGACTTCTATATATATGAAGCACGTCTGAATATTCCTTACTCACTTTTATAAAACACCACTTTTAATCGCTCTCCTCCCTCTATTCAAGATATTATTTTACTAACTTGTTTTTACTACCTAGATATCATTTTTAATTTTCCAAAGGTGGAAGATTAATTGCCAGACTTCTGCCTTAAGCTCCAACTTCACATTTTTTGAGTGAAGGAACTTCAGTGTACTTTCGGCTATTTGACTTCACTGAGTAACTCTTGGTGCTAATATCCACGTCTTGCCAAGCATCGTACAGAAAAGCATTTTCAGGAAGGAAATGGGAAAATTGGGAAGACTCAACTTCTTAAAGAAATAACTTTGGAAGGTCGTTTGGAGAGAATGAGCAACGGTGGGGCTGTTTTATGTATTAGTAGCAAAGTGTTTCCAATCTAAGTAGCAGGGCAACATCTCCTGAAAAATAAAAGTCATATACCATGGACCCTTGACATTTGTAAGGGATATATTCTGCAGCCTTCAAAAACCCCTAAATTTATGAAGTTACCAAAGCATATATTTTCCCCTCATAAAATGCAGCGAGGTATATCTGGAAAATTTAAGTGACTTCTTTAGGTTCTTAATAGCTGTATAAATACAGAACCCGCAGTCATCTGTAAAGAGTCACCTGTTTGATGTGCATGGCTTGTAGAACAACACTGGCAGGCAGAAAGAATGTAGTTCAACAGAGAAACTGGAAATTCACATTGTGCTGTAGCTCTGAGCTGCTCACTAGTAAAATTACATCCTGCTAAGTGTCACCCTACACAATACAAACTCCTATCTCAGCAAATGACCAAAATGCTGCATGTTATGAGCTCCTGGTTATCTCCCTGATAGACAAAACCATAATGCTACACCTGCAAATGTCATAAGGCTATGGTATTGTTAAATCACTAATAGACAAAACAAAAGTCTTGAACGACTGGGTATTCCAAAGGGATGCAGTTTCAGTGTTAAAGTTCTGGCAAACCTTCCCGAGTGGTAGGAAAGGCAGTCATTTCACCACTTCTTAAGTGCACATAAGCAGGAAGAAAGACAACATTTTGAAGTCAACAAGAATGTGAAATGGAGAGAATAAAGACAAGCTACGGAAGTCTTCACCAGCCTTAAATCTCAAAGCTACAGGAGAGCCTTTCAATTAACAACCTTTGATTAATCCCACTAAAACCATCTTATAACACGATCCCTGAAACTTGACATAAATTCAGAGGCAATGACAGTTCGTGTCCCAGTCACAAAACATCATGGGTAGATTTTGTCATCTGTAAGACTCTATTTTTGTAAATCATCTTTTATTTGGGGAAGGAGGGAGGTATTGATTTTGAGTAACTCTTGGTGCTAATATCCACGTCTTGCCAAGCATCGTACAGAAAAGCATTTTCAGGAAGGAAATGGGAAAATTGGGAAGACTCAACTTCTTAAAGAAATAACTTTGGAAGGTCGTTTGAGAGAATGAGCAACGGTGGGGCTGTTTTATGTATTAGTAGCAAAGTGTTTCCAATCTAAGTAGCAGGGCAACATCTCCTGAAAAATAAAAGTCATATACCATGGACCCTTGACATTTGTAAGGGATATATTCTGCAGCCTTCAAAAACCCCTAAATTTATGAAGTTACCAAAGCATATATTTTCCCCTCATAAAATGCAGCGAGGTATATCTGGAAAATTTAAGTGACTTCTTTAGGTTCTTAATAGCTGTATAAATACAGAACCCGCAGTCATCTGTAAAGAGTCACCTGTTTGATGTGCATGGCTTGTAGAACAACACTGGCAGGCAGAAAGAATGTAGTTCAACAGAGAAACTGGAAATTCACATTGTGCTGTAGCTCTGAGCTGCTCACTAGTAAAATTACATCCTGCTAAGTGTCACCCTACACAATACAAACTCCTATCTCAGCAAATGACCAAAATGCTGCATGTTATGAGCTCCTGGTTATCTCCCTGATAGACAAAACCATAATGCTACACCTGCAAATGTCATAAGGCTATGGTATTGTTAAATCACTAATAGACAAAACAAAAGTCTTGAACGACTGGGTATTCCAAAGGGATGCAGTTTCAGTGTTAAAGTTCTGGCAAACCTTCCCGAGTGGTAGGAAAGGCAGTCATTTCACCACTTCTTAAGTGCACATAAGCAGGAAGAAAGACAACATTTTGAAGTCAACAAGAATGTGAAATGGAGAGAATAAAGACAAGCTACGGAAGTCTTCACCAGCCTTAAATCTCAAAGCTACAGGAGAGCCTTTCAATTAACAACCTTTGATTAATCCCACTAAAACCATCTTATAACACGATCCCTGAAACTTGACATAAATTCAGAGGCAATGACAGTTCGTGTCCCAGTCACAAAACATCATGGGTAGATTTTGTCATCTGTAAGACTCTATTTTTGTAAATCATCTTTTATTTGGGGAAGGAGGGAGGTATTGATTTTTTCCCAATCTTTTCTCGGAATGTTAACGTTGTTTAAGTTCTTCATTTCCTCTGCCTGAAGCACCATGTTGCAATAGAATTAAATGCATAGTAAAATGGCCATGTGAGAAAGGTTTATGCATTATGTTAAAACCTGCTCCCTTGATAAATGGAGCCATTAGGGTCTGGAATTCACTGCATTAGTCTACTTAGCTCAATCCAACAACACGCCTTAAAAGTCTCACAAATTTGTTCAAATGCTAATGAGCTGCACCACCAAACCTCATCTGTTGTAGAAGGATCTAATATTTCCAAGGGTTTAATGCATTTAAGAGCTACCCATGGACTCACTTTACCTGACTTGGCAATTCAGGACTACTCAGATTTATAGATGGCGGGGTGGGGGCGACATGGTGGGGGGGAGGGGAAACATACATTTCATTGTGCGGCAGCTTCTCAAAATGCACTCAATGAATCTTAATAAAAATCACTTTTTGTTTGGCACCAGTTTATCGTCATCTGCTGTCAGGATACAATGTGGGGGAAGGTCTCTTCCAAAAGGTCATATATGTGTATTTTTTTTTCCCAAATAAACTGGAAAAAATAAATCTAATAACACCTAAGCCATCTTGAAGACTAAAGGCAGCCATACTGGTCATACGTCCCCAGGCACAACTAAAGAAACTCGTCTTCATTTCGCATGCTTTGTTGAGCATCCACGATGTGAAAGGCACTGTGATAAGTGTGCAGAATTCTCCTACACGCCTTTGAATGAGATTGGATCCACTTGTAGGATAAGTGTCACAGGCAGCTTCATTCATGGGCATGAAACCAGTGCCATCAGATGGGGTCTCATGCTCAGAAGAACACCAGAGTCAATTCAATACTCTGCTGTTGCCTTCTTGAAATTCTGGAAGTGGCTCCATAAATTACACAGCCTATCATGACTTCAGGTGAATTGGTTCATAGATTAAATAGATTTATCAAGGCTGCCTGTGTGTGTGCTAAGTCACTTCAGTTGTGTCTGTGTGGACTATGATCTGTATGGACTATAGTCCTATGGACTGTAGCCCGCCAGACTCCTTTGTCTATGGGATACTCCAGGCAAGAATACTGGAGTGGGTTGTCATTTCTGTCTCCAGACGGTCATTCCCACTCAGGGACAGAACCACATCTCTTACATCTCCTGCATTGGCAGGCAGGTTCTTTACCGCTAGCACTACCTGGGAAGGCCCATTTATTTGATTAGTCAGGGTAAAACCAAATTGATTGGTAACTGAGAAGAAAGTTGAGAGAACTGGCTTTGTTCGCTTGACAAATAAGAGTTAGCTCTGGTTAACGATAATGGCACTGGATAAAATGACACACTCACCATGACAATTTCCATTGATTTTGCATCTTGCCTTTTTCTCTTCAAGTTCAAGAGATGACATCCTAGAATACAGTGCTTAAGCCTCATCTCTCTCAGTGTAGTTGGTTGGTTCTGTTTACATAACCAAAATAAAAAATGTACATATTTTTCCCCAGTTGAAACATAAAACAAGGGCACTCGCCTGTGTATCAAAGCTTGGACCCTCTCTGCATCAATAGAAAGGCTGAGGCATGGAATTTATTGGGCTTCCCAGGTGGTGCTAGTGGTAAAAGGGCCCGCCTGCCAGTGCAGGAGATATAAAAGACATGGGTTTGATCCTTGGGTTGGGAGGATCCTCTGGAGGAGGGCATGGCAACCCACTCCAGTGTTCTTGCTTGGAGAATCCCATGGACAGAAGGGCTTGGTGGGCTACAGTCCACGGTGTCGCAAAGAGTCAGATATGACTGAAGTAAGTTAGCACGCAGGGCATGGAATTATCAAATTCACTCAATCAACATATATTATGCTTACTATATTCTAGGTAAAGGGGAAAATAGTCCTTGAAAAGCTTACATTCTAATAGCAGAAATCAGAAACAAACAAGTAAACAAACAAAACAATAGTAATTTCAGGTAACCATTAATACTGTGAAAGAAACAAAGCAGGGTAATAGGGGTCTCAGGTGTTGGCAAACACTTCCTATTAAAAGAGCACAGAGTAAATATGATCTGTGGGTCCAATGGTCTCTGTTGCAACTACCCAAATCCCAAACAAACATGGAACGCTATGTAATGAGTGTGGTTGTGTCTGTGTGGACTATGATCTGTACTACCTGGGGTTTTCCAGGCAAGAATACTGGAGTGGGTTGTCATTTCTGTCTCCAGACGGTCATTCCCACTCAGGGACAGAACCACATCTCTTACATCTCCTGCATTGGCAGGCAGGTTCTTTACCGCTAGCACTACCTGGGAAGGCCCATTTATTTGATTAGTCAGGGTAAAACCAAATTGATTGGTAACTGAGAAGAAAGTTGAGAGAACTGGCTTTGTTCGCTTGACAAATAAGAGTTAGCTCTGGTTAACGATAATGGCACTGGATAAAATGACACACTCACCATGACAATTTCCATTGATTTTGCATCTTGCCTTTTTCTCTTCAAGTTCAAGAGATGACATCCTAGAATACAGTGCTTAAGCCTCATCTCTCTCAGTGTAGTTGGTTGGTTCTGTTTACATAACCAAAATAAAAAATGTACATATTTTTCCCCAGTTGAAACATAAAACAAGGGCACTCGCCTGTGTATCAAAGCTTGGACCCTCTCTGCATCAATAGAAAGGCTGAGGCATGGAATTTATTGGGCTTCCCAGGTGGTGCTAGTGGTAAAGGTCCCGCCTGCCAGTGCAGGAGATATAAAAGACATGGGTTTGATCCTTGGGTTGGGAGGATCCTCTGGAGGAGGGCATGGCAACCCACTCCAGTGTTCTTGCTTGGAGAATCCCATGGACAGAAGGGCTTGGTGGGCTACAGTCCACGGTGTCGCAAAGAGTCAGATATGACTGAAGTAAGTTAGCACGCAGGGCATGGAATTATCAAATTCACTCAATCAACATATATTATGCTTACTATATTCTAGGTAAAGGGGAAAATAGTCCTTGAAAAGCTTACATTCTAATAGCAGAAATCAGAAACAAACAAGTAAACAAACAAAACAATAGTAATTTCAGGTAACCATTAATACTGTGAAAGAAACAAAGCAGGGTAATAGGGGTCTCAGGTGTTGGCAAACACTTCCTATTAAAAGAGCACAGAGTAAATATGATCTGTGGGTCCAATGGTCTCTGTTGCAACTACCCAAATCCCAAACAAACATGGAACGCTATGTAATGAGTGTGGTTGTGTGCCAATAAAACTTTATTTACAAAACAGGCAGCAGGCTAGATTCAGCCACTGGTGGTCATTTGCCAACCCCGGAAGAAAAGAGCTGAGAACTGGTTAACTAGGCTAAGACATGCCGGGGAGGTTTCCTAAGGAGATAACATGCCGGCCGAGATTTCACTGCTGAGAAAGGTCCAGGCATGGAAATAACTAGAGGAAAGGTTTTGGAGACTGTAAAGGGATGTAAACATTCAAGGTGAGGAGGAGTGATAAGGGGGATGGTTTTATTACCTCCAAGTACTTAAAATCACCCAAAGTTTGTGCAAAGAACTCGCACTAACACCGGGACAACAATAACATGCCCATAAATACAAAACCTCACACCAGTTTTTGAAGTTTTTGTTTTAATACAGATTTGGAACCCTTGGTCTGAGTTACTGCAAATTTCAGTCAGTTGTCTTCAGCGTCCTGACACAGTGAGATGTAATTCCATCTGGGGCTCTGTCTCCCAACACTAATCCTAGATGCAGACGACTTAGGACACAATCAAGAGCTGAAGTTGGGAGAAACTCAGATCTAGATAAAATGCACAACTAGCACTCAATGAATACTACTTGAATGCTTTAAATGCTTTTTTTTTTTTTTTTTAAGAGCTAGGTTGATAATTTCACTGTAAAGCCTTTGGAAGAAAACCGTGTGGATGGATGGCTCAATATTTTTAGACCTGTTTTATTATCTTTTTTATCATAAATAGCAAGGGCTGAAAACTGACAGTCCACAGATCAAACTTGACCTTCCAATTAGTTGTGTTTGGTCAGTTATAAACATTTGGAAATTAGAACATTTGACATGAAAATCTGGATTTCTGGCTTCACTGAAGAGAACTAGCTACACCAAGTCTTTCAGCACCAACCTCGCAACTGTCTTGAGTAAAAGAGCCCCTACCAGACAGGTATGAACTGTCCATATTTTCAGAAAGTCTGCCTTGTTTGCTCATTTTGTAAACACTGGGGTCTTCAGGTGTTGGCAAACACTTCCTATTAAAAGAGCACAGAGTAAATATGATCTGTGGGTCCAATGGTCTCTGTTGCAACTACCCAAATCCCAAACAAACATGGAACGCTATGTAATGAGTGTGGTTGTGTGCCAATAAAACTTTATTTACAAAACAGGCAGCAGGCTAGATTCAGCCACTGGTGGTCATTTGCCAACCCCGGAAGAAAAGAGCTGAGAACTGGTTAACTAGGCTAAGACATGCCGGGGAGGTTTCCTAAGGAGATAACATGCCGGCCGAGATTTCACTGCTGAGAAAGGTCCAGGCATGGAAATAACTAGAGGAAAGGTTTTGGAGACTGTAAAGGGATGTAAACATTCAAGGTGAGGAGGAGTGATAAGGGGGATGGTTTTATTACCTCCAAGTACTTAAAATCACCCAAAGTTTGTGCAAAGAACTCGCACTAACACCGGGACAACAATAACATGCCCATAAATACAAAACCTCACACCAGTTTTTGAAGTTTTTGTTTTAATACAGATTTGGAACCCTTGGTCTGAGTTACTGCAAATTTCAGTCAGTTGTCTTCAGCGTCCTGACACAGTGAGATGTAATTCCATCTGGGGCTCTGTCTCCCAACACTAATCCTAGATGCAGACGACTTAGGACACAATCAAGAGCTGAAGTTGGGAGAAACTCAGATCTAGATAAAATGCACAACTAGCACTCAATGAATACTACTTGAATGCTTTAAATGCTTTTTTTTTTTTTTTTAAGAGCTAGGTTGATAATTTCACTGTAAAGCCTTTGGAAGAAAACCGTGTGGATGGATGGCTCAATATTTTTAGACCTGTTCAATTATCTTTTTCATCATAAATAGCAAGGGCTGAAAACTGACAGTCCACAGATCAAACTTGACCTTCCAATTAGTTGTGTTTGGTCAGTTATAAACATTTGGAAATTAGAACATTTGACATGAAAATCTGGATTTCTGGCTTCACTGAAGAGAACTAGCTACACCAAGTCTTTCAGCACCAACCTCGCAACTGTCTTGAGTAAAAGAGCCCCTACCAGACAGGTATGAACTGTCCATATTTTCAGAAAGTCTGCCTTGTTTGCTCATTTTGTGAAATTTGAAGATTTTAAAACTTGGGATGGGCTTTTCTTTAAGAAAAAGAATACAAAATGATGATTATAACATATTCGCCACATCTCTAACACTGCCGGGGAAAATTATAAATAAAAATTGCCTGTGGCCCACAAGTACAAAAGTCCGGAGATGACTCCAGTGTCATTGATGGCCCAACAAAAGGGAAAGTGTGAAGGAGGGGGTCTGTCAGAGAGGGAAACTGATGCTCTATTAGCGAGTTAAAATTCAATATCTTACTGTTGCAAATTTCACAAAAACATATGCTCATCAAGCAAAGACTGGAACCTGTCCTAGGACTTCGCAAGAGGCAATCCACCTCTCTCGGCCACTTTTCATTTTTTTAATTATTTTTTTACAACCTGTCTGGACTCTGTGGGCATATGAGTTTTCAAATGTTTCAGACTGAAGGATTTCTTAGTTCTCTGACATTTTACAGTTCCGTGGATTTGCTTTTGTTCACACTCTGTAATGTTTTCTTAAAAGACTCATAGCCCAAGCTATCTTCCCTTACTCTAGTCTTAGAATAATCTGCTAAATGAGCTTGACAATGGATAGGATGTGTGGATTTCCTTCAGTTGTTTGCGAGCAATCTAACACATCTGAACTGCCAAGCATCCATTGACAAACGGAAGAATTCAGCCATTATCCTAAACAAGTGACAGGCAAATTTTTACACCACGCTGATGATCAAACAAATGACAAGTTTCTCTACCTTCTTTGTAACAAAGTTGGACAGTAGCTGCATATATATGAAATATGAGTGAGAAGGGGGAAGTCTGTCATGTTGCTCAAATAATGAGATGCCTGCCCCCACAGCTGAGTTTTCAAACAGGTGCAGGCCAGCTTGTGGGTTAAGTCGTCCCTCGGTTCACTCTGAATCCGACTTCTACTCCTTTCAAGGTCCAGAGCAAGGAAATACATTGTCCAAACCCTGAAGAGTCTTTTGCTCTGGCATTCAGTAAAATCCAAATGCTTTTGGATACATGGCCAAGAACTGCGATGCCAAAATCATTCTGAGTTCCTGGAGGGCTCGATTATTAATTAGACAGAACAGCCTTGTCCTGGAATGGTGTCTGAGACGTGGACACTGGGCAACACAGGGTGAACGCAGCAGCCGCCACAGACACTGGAGGGAGAAAGTTGCCACTAACATGGATATTCATAAAAGCCTGAGCAGACTTTTACTTTGGCACAGATCCTTTGCATCAAGGGATAATTCCTGCATTTGCAGATAGTTCAGAAATGTTTTATGTATGCACTATTTCCAAAGAGTCTTTTAAAATTTCCTTTCTCATAGTATAATCGGTTGTTACTCCTCCTATTGATTTCCCTACAGAGCACAAGCCTATTCCATTAGAAATAGGGAAGGAAAAAAACCTATATATATATATATATACACACACATATATATATACACACACACATACACACACATATATTGCTTTCAGGCTGAATGGATGGAGTTTTCTTCCTTTTTTTATTTGGAGAGGATAAGATTGTGGGCAGGTGGTGGGATGGTTGTAATGAATCTGAAGTTTACCACTTAGACAAGTTCTCTGGTCTACATTTTCACAGAGGGGCCTATTCACCCTAGTAGAAAAAAGGAAAATTCTGACTGCCACAAGCCTAGATATCTGCAGAGTTTCAAGGCAAGAAACATGGCAATGGTAATATGGTATGATGGGTACAACACAAACATCCATTAACTAATGGACAGACAGTTGAGTAAACAAAGTTGGCATATCCACACAATGGAATATTCTTCATCAATAAAATAAGAACAAAGTATTGATCATGCTATACCATGGATGATCCTTGTAAACCTTCTGTTAAGTGAACAGAGAAAGACACAAGAGACCACATACAATATGATTCCATTTACATGAAAGTCCAAAATAGGCCAATCTATAGAGACAGAAAGTAGATTGGCAGTCACCTAGGGCTGGGGTACGGGAGGAATGGGGAATGACTGCCAACTCGTATGAAGTTTCTTTTGGGGGTGATGTGGAAATGTTTTAAAATTGATTGTGGTGACTTGATGGTTGCATGAACCTGTGAATATCCAGTTGACCCCTGAACAGCTTGGGGACTGGAACACCAGCCTTCCATGTATTCAAAAGTCTGCCTATAACTTTAGGGTCAGTGTCTCCATCCATGCGTTCACATTTGATGATTTAACCAACCCTGGATCAGGAAGTTCTGTAGTATATAGTTATCAAAAAAAATCTGCACATAAGTAGACCTGAGCAATTCAAACCATGTGGCTCAAACGTTGGCTGTACTGAATTCATTGGATTTCATAGTTCAAAAGGTAATTTTATCATATGCAAATTACATTTCAATAGAGCTGTTTAAAAATGTAACGGGTACAACTCCACTTGGAGATATTTATCCAAAAGAATGGAAATCAGGTTCCCAGAGAAATAGTATATTCATGTCCACAGCACATTATCCACAATAGCCAAGAGGTGGAAGTAAGGGACAAATATAGAGATAAATTTAAAAAATGGTATATCCATACAACAGTCTATTTCAGTTCTTCAAAATGAAAAAATTCTGGAGACTGGGTGTACAACAATATGACTATATTTAACATTATTGAACTATACCTTAAAAAATGAGTGATAGTAATTTTAAGTGTATGTTACTGTAATGAACTTAAAATGTATACCTATGTGCATATTATCCAAACTGGCAATTTCAATGTTCATATTCCGCTACAAAGGTTGCTCTATGCCTTTCTACCTTTGTTTGGAGAAAAACAAAAATCTGCCATTGGAGTAGAATCCCACTTTAGAGGTCATCTAAACTGAGACTTAGTAAGAACTTGGGAGGACTTATATGTGAGTCCAGCCATGTGAAATCAGAGGCCCCGCTCCTGATACTCCACTCCTGCGGTTCTTTTTCAAATGGTCCAGAGAGATGTTTAGTTCCTCTTTGAGCTAAACCTCACATTTACAAACTTCAGGAAGTGTTACATAGACAACAAAGTAAAATTGGGCTCGGTAATTTACCCCAATATTTGGCCATGCAGCTAGACCTACAAGTTTCCAAATGAAGCAAAGAAACAAGTGTGTACTCCTGATCCTCACAAAATCACTGTCAAATAAAGGAATAAAACAGCTTGGCCACGATCCTTCCTTTAGCTCTCAACAGTGAAAGGTCCTGAATAAGATCCAATGCAAATCTATCAGAAACGCTTAGATTTTTTTTGGAGACATAGTAGTATGATAAAAATACTTCTTTAACTTTGGTACCCTGTCCAAAAGAGTTTTTACCAAAATACATTCCTTTGAACATACGTCCGACAATATGCTTCTTGAATAAGGTCTTCTGAGTCCAAAACAAGTTAGGGAAGTGAATTCCCTAATTCCCACTTGGACATTCATGATGGACATTGACCTGTTAAAGGCTCTGAAGGGTCTTTCAAAAGGTGCAAATTACATTTCAATAGAGCTGTTTAAAAATGTAACGGGTACAACTCCACTTGGAGATATTTATCCAAAAGAATGGAAATCAGGTTCCCAGAGAAATAGTATATTCATGTCCACAGCACATTATCCACAATAGCCAAGAGGTGGAAGTAAGGGACAAATATAGAGATAAATTTAAAAAATGGTATATCCATACAACAGTCTATTTCAGTTCTTCAAAATGAAAAAATTCTGGAGACTGGGTGTACAACAATATGACTATATTTAACATTATTGAACTATACCTTAAAAAATGAGTGATAGTAATTTTAAGTGTATGTTACTGTAATGAACTTAAAAATGTATACCTATGTGCATATTATCCAAACTGGCAATTTCAATGTTCATATTCCGCTACAAAGGTTGCTCTATGCCTTTCTACCTTTGTTTGGAGAAAAACAAAAATCTGCCATTGGAGTAGAATCCCACTTTAGAGGTCATCTAAACTGAGACTTAGTAAGAACTTGGGAGGACTTATATGTGAGTCCAGCCATGTGAAATCAGAGGCCCCGCTCCTGATACTCCACTCCTGCGGTTCTTTTTCAAATGGTCCAGAGAGATGTTTAGTTCCTCTTTGAGCTAAACCTCACATTTACAAACTTCAGGAAGTGTTACATAGACAACAAAGTAAAATTGGGCTCGGTAATTTACCCCAATATTTGGCCATGCAGCTAGACCTACAAGTTTCCAAATGAAGCAAAGAAACAAGTGTGTACTCCTGATCCTCACAAAATCACTGTCAAATAAAGGAATAAAACAGCTTGGCCACGATCCTTCCTTTAGCTCTCAACAGTGAAAGGTCCTGAATAAGATCCAATGCAAATCTATCAGAAACGCTTAGATTTTTTTTGGAGACATAGTAGTATGATAAAAATACTTCTTTAACTTTGGTACCCTGTCCAAAAGAGTTTTTACCAAAATACATTTCTTTGAACATACGTCCGACAATATGCTTCTTGAATAAGGTCTTCTGAGTCCAAAACAAGTTAGGGAAGTGAATTCCCTAATTCCCACTTGGACATTCATGATGGACATTGACCTGTTAAAGGCTCTGAAGGGTCTTTCAACAAAGGAAGATGCCAAGTCTTATTTATCTGTTTCTTCAAATTCTACAGACGTCGTTTTATTTTTGAGTGAGCTTCTACTAACATCCCAAGAAGCACGAATTCTGGAGATATTTTGGAATATGCTGATGTAGGCAATTCCCAAGTAATTAACTCTTTTCTGCAAAGACAGTCATCCCTAGGTATCCTCAGGGGAGATTGATCCCAGGATCTCCAAGGATACCAAGATGCACAGATGCTGAAATCCTTTATGCCAAACAGTGTGAAATTGTGTAGTATTTTCCTATAACCTACATACATCCTTCCTATATACTTTAAGTCACCTCTAGAGTACTCATAGGGCTTCCCTGGTGGCTTAGATGGTAAAGAATCTGCTTGCAATGCAGGAGACCCAGATCTGATCCCTGGGTGGGGAAGATCCCTGGAAAAGGGAATGGCAACCCACTACAGTATTCTGTCTGTAGAGTTCCGTGGACAGAGGTGCCTGGGGGTGGGGGCTGGGTACAGTCCATGGGGTTGCAAAGTGTCAGACACACCTGAGTGACTAACACTTAAAAAAAAAGGTGCTTCCCAAGTGGCTCTGATGGTAAAGAGTTTGCCTGCAACGGCGGGAGGGGAGTGCAGTCCATGAGTTGCAAAGAGTCCAGTATGACTGAGTGGCTAAGACGTTTCACTTTCACAGAGTACTCAGAATACTTAATACAATGTAAATTCTATGTAAATAGTTGTAGATCCAATGTAAATACTATGTAAATAGTTGTAAATAAAATGTAAATGCTATGTTAATAGCTCCTAGGGGGCAGCAAATTCAAATTTCATTTTTTAGAAATTTCTGAAATTTTTTGCAAATATTTTCCATCCTCAGTTGGTTGAATCCCTGGGATGCTGAACCATGGATACAGAGGGTACTGTACTCTGAGGCTCGCATGCAGCCCAAGAGCTACCATTTAAGGGATGGGTTAGGATTGGCTGTGATGATCTTCCTCTTCACTTCCTTTGGCCCTCCTTTCAAATGTTACTTTATCAAAGATCCTCCTTTGACAGCCCATTTTACATAACCACCCACTCAGTCAGCCCTCTCTAACTCCTCCTTACCTCTCTCTGCTGGTATTGCACATTTATATATTTATGTCACAAGTAAATACTACATTTATGTAATAAATATGTGTACTCTATTATGTATGATAATTACATACTAATTTATGTAATAAATGAGAGCTTCCTGAGAGCAAGGGCCTTGGTCATTTCTCCCCTGAATCAGTAAATGTTTTTTGAGTGAATAAACCCAATCACGAGAAAACGTGGAAAAAAGGGATAGGCAGTCATCATTTTTATCCCATGTATCAGATATTGTGTTTGTGAAGGAAGCTTCACAAATACTGCCCTTAAGAAAGAAAGGCATCTTTCTTTGCAGATTTAGGTCTGCTCACTGGATTTTAGATTGAGGCCACGAGTGATCATGACAGTGAAGACAACTGCAATAAGAGCAAGAAACTATACCAAAAATATACCACAAAAAGTTGATCCAAATACTTCTTTTCTTTTCGTCTTTCCCCCTTGGAGGCACGGTGCTAGATGCTTCCCTCACTCAGTCTTTTCCTCCTCCTGCCCATCTCTCCCTTCCTGTGTGCTCTCACAAACGTTCCAACAGTGCTAGCCTATGGTCCCAGGCTGGAGACCAGGTTTGAAAGATGCATAAGATACCGTTCCTCTCTTTGTGAAGGGCACTGCCTGATAGTCAAAAGAACAAAATATTTAAAGTGACTGAGAAGTGCATTTCGAGGTAAACTGGGACTTCCTCCACCCCCTGAGGACGAGCCATATGCCAGCTTGCGGAGAAGGGAGGAGGCAAGCATGGATGTCTTCCTGGAGGAGGTGACCTCGAAGCTGCACTTTTGGTATGAGTAGGCGGGGGTTAACCACAAAGAGAAGGAGGGAGGCCATCAGAACGGGAAGAAGTCCCTGAGCAAAAGTACAGGAGGCTGGAACCGAGAGTATTTGCATGAAGAGAACTAGAAAGTTTGACATCTACGGAGCACAACATCTGAGCCAAGGAATGGCAAAAGGGGAGGCTGAAGAGGGCAAAGGTGCAAACTTCTATCCTCAGAGCTGCTTGATACCAAGAGCCCACGTTCAAAAAACTGGCCTTCTTGTCTCATTTACCAAGGGCCGGGGCTGTGCTAAGCATGTTAGACACATCATGCCAGTGGATACCACCAATAAGCTCACAGAGAAGAGCCAGTCCCTCTGTCCATTTCACAAACATGGAAACTGAGCTCATAGAAGTGATGGCACTTTCTAGGTCATAGGACCAGGAAGTAACCCCAGGGCCAATGGGCAGCACCTACAGTCCACTCTATGAACCTGCATTAACATCCCTAAGGCCCAGAGGCCACGTGAGTCTGCCTGGAGACCTTATGGTTGTAGCGACTGGGAAGGGGACTGCAGCTCGTGTCTAATGGGTGGAGGCCAGGGGAGCTCCTGACCATACTAGTGTGCAGGACAGCCCCCCACCACAGAACCACAGAGGGTGATCTGCCACAGGGGTCAGCCCATGAGGAGGATGAGTGAAGTCCTGCCCACGTCCTGGCCAGCTGAGTGAATTGCTGACCTACTTATTCTGATGAAAAAAGAGAGTCTGTCTTATTTAACCACCTGATCATGCAGGGCTGGGCTGCCCAGGAGCACTTTAAGTTCTGCAGGTGGTTGGAGTGCCTGGCCAAATTGCAGCTGGCATACGAAGCGAGTGTTAGAGACAAACGTTCCAACAGTGCTAGCCTATGGTCCCAGGCTGGAGACCAGGTTTGAAAGATGCATAAGATACCGTTCCTGTCTTTGTGAAGGGCACTGCCTGATAGTCAAAAGAACAAAATATTTAAAGTGACTGAGAAGTGCATTTCGAGGTAAACTGGGACTTCCTCCACCCCCTGAGGACGAGCCATATGCCAGCTTGCGGAGAAGGGAGGAGGCAAGCATGGATGTCTTCCTGGAGGAGGTGACCTCAGCTGCACTTTTGGTATGAGTAGGCGGGGGTTAACCACAAAGAGAAGGAGGGAGGCCATCAGAACGGGAAGAAGTCCCTGAGCAAAAGTACAGGAGGCTGGAACCGAGAGTATTTGCATGAAGAGAACTAGAAAGTTTGACATCTACGGAGCACAACATCTGAGCCAAGGAATGGCAAAAGGGGAGGCTGAAGAGGGCAAAGGTGCAAACTTCTATCCTCAGAGCTGCTTGATACCAAGAGCCCACGTTCAAAAAACTGGCCTTCTTGTCTCATTTACCAAGGGCCGGGGCTGTGCTAAGCATGTTAGACACATCATGCCAGTGGATACCACCAATAAGCTCACAGAGAAGAGCCAGTCCCTCTGTCCATTTCACAAACATGGAAACTGAGCTCATAGAAGTGATGGCACTTTCTAGGTCATAGGACCAGGAAGTAACCCCAGGGCCAATGGGCAGCACCTACAGTCCACTCTATGAACCTGCATTAACATCCCTAAGGCCCAGAGGCCACGTGAGTCTGCCTGGAGACCTTATGGTTGTAGCGACTGGGAAGGGGACTGCAGCTCGTGTCTAATGGGTGGAGGCCAGGGGAGCTCCTGACCATACTAGTGTGCAGGACAGCCCCCCACCACAGAACCACAGAGGGTGATCTGCCACAGGGGTCAGCCCATGAGGAGGATGAGTGAAGTCCTGCCCACGTCCTGGCCAGCTGAGTGAATTGCTGACCTACTTATTCTGATGAAAAAAGAGAGTCTGTCTTATTTAACCACCTGATCATGCAGGGCTGGGCTGCCCAGGAGCACTTTAAGTTCTGCAGGTGGTTGGAGGTGCCTGCCATGAGCAGCTCCCAAAAACCTTTGCGCACAGGGTACCTATAGAAGGCGGGGAAGAAAAGCCTGTTTGCAACAAGGAACAATGAACGAAGCGCCATTTGCTGATTGTTTAGAGAGAGCCTGACTTGGGTTTCCTCTCCTCAGACTGACGAGGGTGAGGTGCTGCGTGGGGCGCTGCATGGAGAGGGTCTGAGGTCATTCACCGGAAACTTCCCTCCTGCCCACGCCTGGCAAATCAAAGAGCTGGTGGTAGGTGTTGAAGGGAGAGGGAATTTTTCCATCCTGCCCTTGATCAGAAGCAGGATAATGGTTACGATGATGGATTACACGGAACATTTGTACTAGAAAAAAAAGGCAAGTGAGGGGCAATCTGAAGTCGATTGCCAAGCCCCGGGCAGAAGATGAGAGGGGAATGCCTTCTAGACGCTCCAGGAAAACCACTCTTCGTGATTTTTGAAGAAAAGCAGTTCGGCTCAACGTCGTTATTTCACATTTTTTTCTCTCCTCCTTTTAAAATGTAAGTAGGTGGAGGAATGTGTAACTCAGGAAAACAGAGATCAAAGAAGAGCAGGAAGGGCCGGAAGTCTGCATGTGTGGGTCCTGGGCTGTCTGGGACTGCCTATAGCTGGGTTCCAGGCTGTGACGCGGCTGCCGCCAGGTTCTTCCTAGGCTGAGACAAAGAAGGACGGAGAGCTGGGAGCGGGGAAGGAGGTCAGCGACAGCAGTCCTCAGTACAGAGGAAGCAAAGACCTAGTGTGGGACGGGTCTGAGAGGAGACCCCTGCTCTGCCCCTCACAAGCCCAGGGCACTGGTCATGTCCTCACACCCCTCTGATCACTGTCCCCACGTCTGATGACGGATGATGAACACATCAACCTTGTAGGGTTGTTCTGAGGGTCAGAGAACTCACACAGGCTTAGCACCTAACACCGACTCTAACCCGCATACATGGAACCTATTTTAATATTGGGGCTGACAAGCATCTTAACAGAAAGAAACTTCCATTCAAACAAAATGTTCTTAACACATTCCCAAGGTCACCTGGCTCTTCCTGTGTTCCAAAATGGCCTACTGATGTGTTTTGCTTTGTCTTCATGTTAAAACATACACATACACACACACACACACACACATATTACTTGTGGGTTTGTTCCTTTTTTTCCTTTTAGTTGTAGATCCTGACTCTTGGTTGAGTATTTGGCCACCCTGAATAAAGGCCACACTCCCTAGCCTTTCTATCAGAAAGATGTGGCCTCATGACAATGTACTCGTCATAGACGTGAATGGAATTGATCTGTGTGATTTCTAGATTACATCTTTAAAAGAGGCGCAACCCTCTACTTCCCCTTTCCCTGCTGCCTGGAATACATACATGATGGCAGCAACTGCAGCAGCCATCTTGGACCATGAGATGAAAGCGTCTTGTTAAGGCAGCAAAGGAAAGGAACAAAGGAAAGCAAAAGCCTGCACAAAACAGAAAAATCTGAGGGGAAAGGGGAAAAATCTGAGGACAGGAGTGGGACACTCCAGGGGAAAAAACCCGCTCCCTTCTGATCCTTGGCAGGTAGATGCCCTAATTTGCATAGCCCTAATTGGCAGGCTCCAGAGGGAGGAGACAAAACGTTATAAAAAGAGGGAGCTGAGATGGGTTGAGGCCACTCCTCCATGGTTGGCCCACAATCATGCCTTGAAGGGGTACTATCCTCTGTCTGCCAGATACGACTTTGAGCTGTGACACTGGTCTGTTGTGTCAAGACTTCACTGTGATGAGGCTGAACTGAGGAAATCACACGCTTTTCTGACAAGACCATCCTCTCCTCGGTGTTTGCCACAGAGAGGACTGATTGCAGAGCACCAACTGAACTACCTTGTTCTTTTTATACATCATTTTATTTATTTTTATTTACTTTTGGCTGCACTGATTCTTTGTTACTGCTTTTGGGTTTTCTCTAGTTGTAGCAAGTGGGGCTTACTCTCCTACTTGTTTCAGTTGAGTTTCCTGAATTTTTTTTTTTTGGAATCGAGTACTGATTAATTTGCAGAAACCTAAATGGAGCTGAAGATTTCTTCTTCTAATTAGTTTGCTTCCTCTGCACTCACCGCACACACTTGTAGCGACTGTTTTCATTGTCTTCTTTTGGTGCCTATTTTATAGCTCAGGGTGATAATATCTCTGTCATCACACTGCATTGTTCAGAGGCAAGGCAGCCTGCTGCACAGAAAGTGAGCCCTGGGGGTCTTGTGCTGCCCACCAAGTGCCATGACAGAAAAGATCAGTCTCAGCGGTGACTGAAGTTGGTGGCTGAGGTCACAGGGCTGTGGAGGGTCCCAGAACACCACTTCCTGGGAAGGTTCACCAACAGATAATGCATAGTTGGCTCATGTCCGTGTTCCCTGGATGGGTTCAAGGCCAGAGCTTGTGGTGAAGGCTGTTCCCATGCTTGCCTCATACTTTGGCTTCGCATCTCCCCCTTGCCTGCAGCCCCCTTGACAGATAACACTCTCCAGACCCGCGCTGAAGCTTACATCGGGAATGCTTTGAAAGCTCAGGAAGGAATCTGGGGGCCCTCCTTGTGTCTTGGAATCACAGCCTGTCAGGTTTGGAAGGGACCTCAGAAAGCTTCTGGTCCGCCTCTTTTGATTTATAAGATAGGAAACAGATACCGAGCAAGGAGGAGGGCTGGTCAGTGTTTGTCCACCAACAGCTTTTTACCTTGTAATCCCATTTTTGAGTGTCAGTTAAAGGTGCAGGCAGGGTTGCCCTTTGAAGAGATGATGACGATGATGGTGATGCGGAGGACAACGATGGCGATGATAGAGAAGTTGCTTAGCTTTATTTTCCATTCTAGACACTGAATTAAGTGCTTTACGTGGATTTTTCTCATTCATTCCTCATCACAGCCTCCCTCCTACCCCGAGGTTACTACTGTTATCCCTATTTACTATTACTACTCATTCCGACGTGACCCGAGGCACAGAGAATCAAATCCCTCAGCCCCGACTGTACAGTGGTGAAGAGGCTTCGCCCAGACTGGAAGCCAGGTTGCCTAACTCCATCGCTGAACTGTTGTTACCCGTAGAATGGACTTCAGTTCAAGAGTTGCCAGCCCAAGATCCTTCAGGAACCCAGCTGATGCCTTAGGGAGTGAAGATTTCTTCTTCTAATTAGTTTGCTTCCTCTGCACTCACCGCACACACTTGTAGCGACTGTTTTCATTGTCTTCTTTTGGTGCCTATTTTATAGCTCAGGGTGATAATATCTCTGTCATCACACTGCATTGTTCAGAGGCAAGGCAGCCTGCTGCACAGAAAGTGAGCCCTGGGGGTCTTGTGCTGCCCACCAAGTGCCATGACAGAAAAGATCAGTCTCAGCGGTGACTGAAGTTGGTGGCTGAGGTCACAGGGCTGTGGAGGGTCCCAGAACACCACTTCCTGGGAAGGTTCACCAACAGATAATGCATAGTTGGCTCATGTCCGTGTTCCCTGGATGGGTTCAAGGCCAGAGCTTGTGGTGAAGGCTGTTCCCATGCTTGCCTCATACTTTGGCTTCGCATCTCCCCCTTGCCTGCAGCCCCCTTGACAGATAACACTCTCCAGACCCGCGCTGAAGCTTACATCGGGAATGCTTTGAAAGCTCAGGAAGGAATCTGGGGGCCCTCCTTGTGTCTTGGAATCACAGCCTGTCAGGTTTGGAAGGGACCTCAGAAAGCTTCTGGTCCGCCTCTTTTGATTTATAAGATAGGAAACAGATACCGAGCAAGGAGGAGGGCTGGTCAGTGTTTGTCCACCAACAGCTTTTTACCTTGTAATCCCATTTTTGAGTGTCAGTTAAAGGTGCAGGCAGGGTTGCCCTTTGAAGAGATGATGACGATGATGGTGATGCGGAGGACAACGATGGCGATGATAGAGAAGTTGCTTAGCTTTATTTTCCATTCTAGACACTGAATTAAGTGCTTTACGTGGATTTTTCTCATTCATTCCTCATCACAGCCTCCCTCCTACCCCGAGGTTACTACTGTTATCCCTATTTACTATTACTACTCATTCCGACGTGACCCGAGGCACAGAGAATCAAATCCCTCAGCCCCGACTGTACAGTGGTGAAGAGGCTTCGCCCAGACTGGAAGCCAGGTTGCCTAACTCCATCGCTGAACTGTTGTTACCCGTAGAATGGACTTCAGTTCAAGAGTTGCCAGCCCAAGATCCTTCAGGAACCCAGCTGATGCCTTAGGGGAGTGAAACAGGCTAGGTAGGGTGTGTGGGCTGGTAAACAACTGCTCTTTCTCCAGGGGATATTCCTGACCCAGGGATCGAACCCGCATTTCCTGTATTGGCAGGCGGATTGTTTACCACTGAGCCACTGTGGAGGCCCCCTTTCAAAAAGTAAAGTCAGCCCAACATACATCATCAGCAAGCAGGCCAGTATGCATTCCTAAGGATGATGGGGCTCTAAGAACTCTGGGTTTTATATTTTGGGGTTGGGTGGGGGTAGCTTAAGCCAAAGCCAATATTAAAGGCTTGACCCTTGGGTCAACAATAACCTTCTGTCTCGGAATCCCTGTTGACAGTCATTGCTAGTCATGTGAGAGCTTGTCATAAGGACCATGGAAGACTTTATAGCAAGTCTGTCCTTACTGGAAATCTCAGTGCTCACTGTTCCCAACACCCAGTCACACTCAGTATCATTTCTGCACTCAGAAATTTAATGTGTAAAAAGATAACCCAATGTAGCTATACTACAGAACAGATGTGAGAGAAGAGATGTTTTGTTTCCAAGTTGAAATGTTAATGCCCTCTAAGAAAGGAATATTTCTGTTTGGAGGAGGAAATGATGGGTCTGTTACTCCGTTCATAGAGAATGAAGGATTACTTAGAAAAATTGCTTTGTTTCACAATTAAAGAAATACAACACACAGATTTTTATCTTCTGTTTCAAGCAAAACAGATGTTTGAGATGAAGCAATTTAATATTCCCAGAAACTATTAAATTTGTGTATCAAGATTCTCAGGCTTCCCTGATGGCTCAGACAGTAAAGAATCCGCCTGCAATGCAAAAGACATGGGTTCGATACCTGGAGATCCTTGGAAAGGGAATGGCTATCCACTCCAGTACTCTTGCCTGGGAAATCCCATGGACAGAAGATCCTGTTGGGCTACAGTCCATGTTGCTGTAAGGAGTCAAACATTACTTAGTGACTAAGCACGTCCAAGTCAAGCTTCTCACTGGTATCAATTGGTAGCATACACAATGTGCCTTCCTCAGGTCTCAGATTTTTAATCTGTGAGAAGGGATAAATATTACTGGATAGCCTTGCTTCAAGATGACTATAATCTCTGTAAAACACATAGAACTGCTACATTGAAATAAAGAAAATTTGTTCTGCTAATGGAAGAAGAAGTATACTATGTTCATATGAAAAGATTATTGATGTTAAAGCTGTTTCTTTGATGATCTGTAAAGTCATGAGCACTTTGCTTCTATTGAAATATCATCATTTACACTTTATTTTGCAGATTTTTTTTAAAGTATAAGATTAATGAAGGTTTATGGTAACAAACTGAAACATTAAATTGGGACTAAAAAATAGGGCTTTTCCAGCTTGGCTCTACTGACCTTTTGGACAGGCTAATCCTTTGTATTAGGGCTGTCCTGAGTACTACAGAATGTTGAGCAGCATTGCTGGTCTCCACCCCCTAGAGGCCAAACACCACCCTCACCAGGGCCACCACCACCAAGTACATCCAGACATTGCCAAAAATATATCTAGACCCACCCAAATATATTAAATATATAATTTAATATATTAAATCTATAATTAAATTATATATAAACAATATATAATTTAATATATTAAATATATTAAACCCCAAGGAAGAAGACTACCCTCTGTTGAGAGCCATAGTCTATAGTAAAGAATATTGAACATAAAAAATTCTCAGAGGCAACCACTGCTATCAGTTGGGTTTATATTTTTCTAGTAATTTGCTACGTATCATTCAATGTATTTACATTCACTGTGACTCTACCTGCATACGGACACACAGACTAAATTTTTTTCACCTGAAATAGGGATTATGCTATTCTTTGTACTTATTTTTTCATTTAAAATATATCTTCCTTTCCACATGTTTACAAGTAGAGCTTTTGCACCCTTGAAAAGAAACATGGACACCACAGTCCATGGGATTCGTGGACTCTAATTTATTTAACTGATTTCTTACTCATGAACATTTAAGGAGTCACAACATTTCCTAATATAAACAATGCTGGATTGAATAAATATAAAAATATAAAATTTTATATTTATATGCTGGCATATTTTAACAAGGACTTCTACTAGAACTGTTGGATCAAAAGATATGCTCCTATAGTATTGATAGACTCTGCAAGTTTTCCACTAACCTCCTCACCCCAAATCAGATTCTCCATGGCTTCCCTGATGGCTCAATGGGTAAAGAATCCACTTGCAATGCAGAAGACAAAGGAGATGCAGGTTCGATTCCTGGGCTGAAAAGATCCCTTGGGGGAGGAAATGGCAACCCACTCCAATACTTTTGCCTGAAAAATCTCCTGGACAGAGGAGTCTGGCAGGCTACAGTTCAAAGGGTCATAAAGAGCAGTACATGACCGAATGACTAAACATACAAACAAAACATAGCGTCCTAGGTAATCTTGGAGACTAGGAGTTCCTTTGTTTTCTCTTAGCTTCCATAATAGTAGTTACTAGCTTAGCTAAAAGTCAATAGTTGCAAGATTGAGAAACTTTGCTTTAAAGTAAAAGAAACCCACGTCTGAGTCCCTGTTCCACCAGAAATTCAGCCAATTCAGCAGAGAAACTGTTTAAGCCTCACTTTCCTCATCTGTAAAAATAATGATCCTTTTAGTGGCTCCTACAAAGCATTGTGGTTGGAATGTACTGAGATTATATATATATATATGTTTATATATATTCAAACACATTCACCTAGCACAATGCAATTCATTATCATTGTTAATAATAAAAAGCAAGGGAGTAGGTGGTTTGGAAATGTAAAGCCAGCATGTGTACACAACCTAACAATTAGAGAATGCTATGTTGCCAGATGATTTAGTGACCACTACAAAGGTGAATTTCAGATGATCATAAAATGAACACGATAGAAGGGAACACGTATTTTTTTTCTCCTTAAGGAGACTGTAATTAATGTTTGATTCCCTGCATGTATATGAATCTAGCAGAGGGGTAAGTATCTACATTTATATACATACACACTGAGGATATGAATATCCATGCTTTTAAAACACGCCTCCACACATTTATATAAGAGAGTGTTGAAGGCATATGGATTCTCTGTACACGTAGGTAATATGGTACAACGCAGGAGATGCATATTTCCTCACAGGATAATTTCAGAACACTCCGCTCCGTACTTGTTAAAGAGTGAGTCACTATGATAATCAGATTACCTGGAAAACTGGTTTCCAACTTACTCCGAAGTGCATGAAAGACACTGAGATTTTCAAAAACATGAGCAAATGCCAGGAGGGCTGCTTTAGGGCAGTGGGTTTCCAGGGTCCTCTTGATTCTGTTTTCAGGATCTCTGCCTCCTCTCTTAAGTACAAGGAAACCCTTGAGCATAAGCTTTGGAGAGAGACAAGTTCATTTTTAGATCCTGTCTCTACCACTTACCAGCTCTATATTTCGGGCTGACTTAACCTTACCTTCTTCATCTGCAGAATGGGGCCATAACTATGACTCAGAGTTCTCTAAGGATCAGCTAAGAGAATGTGAAAATTACCATCGACTTGTTTTGTCTACACAGCATCGGGTAATTTGATCTCAATCTTCCTTGAGAAATTGTCCTTTTCCTGCTTTTGGTCCTCAAGGGTTACACGGACTAATTCCTAGGCTGGTGCCAGGTTGAACACATGACCCAAAAATATCTAACCCCAATTGTATTGCCCTTGAAAAATGATGGTTTTAAGTCTGAGTATGTGAACCAATTTGGGCCAAGGAGACCCAATTCCAAGATGCCTACTAGAAATGGGAAAATTGTCTCTGGTATCATTGAGGCATTAAGATGGAACCTTCTATTGGCATCTTGCTACAGCCTGAGATGAGAAGCATCCAGAAGAAATCAGAAAGGGAGAATAAGACCAAACTCTAATGATACCATTTGAACCCTTACCTCCAACTTAGCCAAAGCTGAGACACCTCTGGCCTTTTGGAGTTATGGAACCAGAATTAATCTTTCTGATGTAAGTCAACAGGATTTTCAAATCCCTTGAAACGGAGCATTCTCTCACTAAGACAATATGCAACATTTTGAGTTCACTGTCTGATAATTAGTTTACAAGGGGCTGGTGGCTACTTAGGAAGTAGCTCTATTTAGTGCAGAGACAAACCAATTTCATTTCCCCTTGGCCTCTGAGAAGAGAAGGCTGGCTGGCAGTGCCGGGAGATTGGGTTCATGGCTCAGTAATGAAAGCAGCTGCCGTGTGAATGGAAAACAACAACAGGAACCCTGGGCCCAATTTACTCACACCTGGCACCTTGCCAGGCTGCAGGGTGTCAAACTCGGAGAGCGAGCAGACGCCACCGCTGCCACTTCGGGAAGGCTGTGCAGCTGATGCAATTCGGGCCCCATCCCACGCTTGGCCAGAAGATGGCCCAAGTCCCCTGGGTAGGGGGTCACTGGCTCCAAAGGTGGACCCCGATACCCCACACAAACAGGACACAAAACCAAACAGACCCTGCCACCAGCTCAGGGCTCAACTATCAACAGAGGCTTCAAAAAGAGCAGTGGACCTTGCTTTGATGATAAAATGCACAAGGAGAACACATGCGTGAAGAGAGACAGGGCATGGGGGACCGAGCTGTGGACTCAGAGACCCCAGCTTCCATCCTGGCTTCAGAGTTCAAGCTGTGTAATTTTGTTCATTTATCCACATCTCCTCTTGGCTCAAAGTGGCTTCCTACTACCTTCACGGTAAAGACTGAAATTGTTACTGAGGTCCACAAGCCTCTGCACATACCACTCTTTGCCATCCCTTCTGTCTCCTACCACTCAGCCCTTCACGGCTTCCACATCAGTCAAGCTGTCTCCAAGCTGCTTCAAACTCACCCACATGTCTCTGCCCCAGGCCCTCTGCACTGACTGTTTCTTCCTAAAATACAGGCCTCACCTGACAGCAGTCCATCTTAGCTACATCACCTATGTTGGGTGCATCACTCTCAGATGTTATTGATTCTCTTGTTCGTATCTGTCTTTTCCTCCTAGAGTGGGGCTTTTTATCTGTTTAATTCACTGCTGTATCCAGTGGCCAGAAGAGTGCCCAAAACACAGCAGCTGCTTTGTAAATATTTGCTCAATTTTTTTTTAACACATATTTATTGAGCACCTACCTGTACCAAGTGTTGATAAAACAGAACTGAGAAAGAGAAGGATCCCTACTTTTGTTAAGAAATATGACCATAGACAAACGAGAGAACAAGAGATCACTTCAGAATTTCACTTCAGAATTTTGTCACTAATTTCAGAATCTGGAATGTTCTCTAGGATGATAAAGAGTGACTGAAGAACAGGAAATATGTTTAATCAGGTGATCAAGGTAAGTCCCCAGGTAGAAAGAAGTTGCTGAAATGGTGAGAAAGCAACATCCCAATAGATATAGGTCAGGAAGGAGCCAAAAGTTTCCTGGAAAAGAGAATAGCAAGTGCAAGGGGGCTGGGGCAGGAAAAAAATTCATTAAAAACTTCATACCTAAAAGCAATCAGTGTGGCTACACTAGGAAAGAGATGGATAAAGGTCAAAGTCAAAGACATGGGCCTGGGGAGGCCCCTCAAGCAGAGGTAACCGTTTTGTATTTTCCTCTAAGAAACTGTCTCACTATTTTTAGACTCAATTTCATCTCTTATAAAATGGAGATGATAAATGCCCTTTGCAGAGAGAAGGTTCAACAATAAAAGACACAAACAACGCCTAGCAAAGTGCTTGGCAGGTGGTAGGTAGTTAATAAATGTCAGTGATACCTGTCCCTAGAGAGAAAACCAAGCTTGATATGTGATAGAAGCTGGCTGGGATATTCAGTTTCTGCTTCTCAAACCCAACGGCTTCTTGAGGCAGGGGCTAGACAGGAACTTGGAGGAGCAGGGAGGTTTCAAGACAACTTTAGAATTCTCACCAGCTTCTTTTGGGGCAGGACAGGCTGCCACTGTCTGCCCGAATGAGATGCTGCCTTATACAAATGTGCTGCCTGAGCTGAACGTGCGGGAGCTGTCAGCAGAGTGACAGTATTGGAGGCGGAGTGAGGAGAGCAGGTGTGTGTGGAGACCCAGTGAAGCGGTGCCGGGCATCCTGCCCTGACAGACGCCCCTGTTCTGCACGTGGGCACCTGTTGCATCTTAGGGAGTGGAGTGGGGAGGAAGGAGGGCCAGAGGCCGACTGGCAAGCCGTGTGGACAGCTGACCACCCCAGCACCCAGGCACTGCCCCAGGCCAGCCCGTGACAAGTCTATTTGTACACGTAGTAGGGAAAGGGGAATTTCATTGTGCCAAAGCAAAATGTCTCACTGACAGAATACACACCCAGACACATCAGCCACGCGTCCAGCCTCCTTCCATTGAACAGATCAAAATCCGTATCCTCGGAGACTCATAGGAACAAGTCCTAAAATAGATCTGACCAACGGCTCCAAGCCGATAAAGAGTGACTGAAGAACAGGAAATATGTTTAATCAGGTGATCAAGGTAAGTCCCCAGGTAGAAAGAAGTTGCTGAAATGGTGAGAAAGCAACATCCCAATAGATATAGGTCAGGAAGGAGCCAAAAGTTTCCTGGAAAAGAGAATAGCAAGTGCAAGGGGGCTGGGGCAGGAAAAAAATTCATTAAAAACTTCATACCTAAAAGCAATCAGTGTGGCTACACTAGGAAAGAGATGGATAAAGGTCAAAGTCAAAGACATGGGCCTGGGGAGGCCCCTCAAGCAGAGGTAACCGTTTTGTATTTTCCTCTAAGAAACTGTCTCACTATTTTTAGACTCAATTTCATCTCTTATAAAATGGAGATGATAAATGCCCTTTGCAGGGAGAAGGTTCAACAATAAAAGACACAAACAACGCCTAGCAAAGTGCTTGGCAGGTGGTAGGTAGTTAATAAATGTCAGTGATACCTGTCCCTAGAGAGAAAACCAAGCTTGATATGTGATAGAAGCTGGCTGGGATATTCAGTTTCTGCTTCTCAAACCCAACGGCTTCTTGAGGCAGGGGCTAGACAGGAACTTGGAGGAGCAGGGAGGTTTCAAGACAACTTTAGAATTCTCACCAGCTTCTTTTGGGGCAGGACAGGCTGCCACTGTCTGCCCGAATGAGATGCTGCCTTATACAAATGTGCTGCCTGAGCTGAACGTGCGGGAGCTGTCAGCAGAGTGACAGTATTGGAGGCGGAGTGAGGAGAGCAGGTGTGTGTGGAGACCCAGTGAAGCGGTGCCGGGCATCCTGCCCTGACAGACGCCCCTGTTCTGCACGTGGGCACCTGTTGCATCTTAGGGAGTGGAGTGGGGAGGAAGGAGGGCCAGAGGCCGACTGGCAAGCCGTGTGGACAGCTGACCACCCCAGCACCCAGGCACTGCCCCAGGCCAGCCCGTGACAAGTCTATTTGTACACGTAGTAGGGAAAGGGGAATTTCATTGTGCCAAAGCAAAATGTCTCACTGACAGAATACACACCCAGACACATCAGCCACGCGTCCAGCCTCCTTCCATTGAACAGATCAAAATCCGTATCCTCGGAGACTCATAGGAACAAGTCCCTAAAAATAGATCTGACCAACGGCTCCAAGCCTTGGAGGAGATAGATCACATAAAAACACTTAATGAGGAAAAAGCTTGCTTGGAAGATAATTTGAATGACTAAAGAAATTTCCCCAGTCTAAGGGCCATTTAGTTTCAAAGCAAATTTATTTATTTATTATTACTCTTAGTGATGACAATTTTTGCAATATATTTATTTAATTTTTAATTGGAGGAAAATTGCTTTACCATGCTGTATTGGTTTCTGCTGTACAACAATGCAAATCAGCCCAAATTATTCATATGTCCCCTCCCTCTTAGGCCGCTTGGCCTTGACCCCATCCCACCCGTCTAGGTTCTCACCAGGCTGGGCTCCCTGGGCGACGCAGCAGCTTCTCTTCAGTCTGTCTTACACATGGTCGATACCTGCATTTCGAGGTTACTTTCTGTGTTTGCCCTGCTCTTTCCTTTTGCTACTGTGTCCACAAGTCCATTCTCTCTGTCTGCATCTCCATTCCCTCCAGCCTGAAGTCCCTGTGCACTTAAGACGCAATATCCAGTCTTTCTGCTCTTCAGTACCAATCTGACTTGGAGATTGCACCTTCTGACAAAAGAATGCTGTTTGTGCAGACGGATTTGACCTAATGATAGAAAATGTAAACCCCTTTCTGCTTCTGCTTACTAAGCTCACATGGGCCCACCTTAGGACGTCACCAAGTGACCTCGAAAGTGACGATGACAACTGTCTGGGAAGGCTCAACCCGGGAGGCTGCACCTAGGAAATTATCATCAGGAAATAGTCCTTATTCAGTTAACAGGATGTCCCTCACAACAGGAATTACAAGACAAAAAAATGGATGCGATTCAAAAGTTCAGCACTGGGAGAATTGTCCTCCAGTAATATTCATTAAATATATTATAGCACTGTGTACTCAGACAGCAGCAGGCTCAGCAGCTGTTACAATGTAAAGGTAACTTAATGACTAAAATAATATTTATGAAGATCGAAGTGAAAAAGCAAAAATAAAATAAATATAAGCAACTTGATTCCCTTAGAAAGATTTGTCTATCTACACATACATGTATAAAACGCATGTGATATAATAAAATAATATATATATATAGTATAATATATATGAATATGTATTATGTTTGTATAAATGTATAACATGTAATATATTACATTAAGTAACATATATACTTATATATATGCATATTATAAACACATGCCATATAATATTAATGTTATTAATACAGTAAGATAACCTGCCTATATGATATAGCTGTATATACATTAGAATGAATTGTTACTTATTTAAAATCTTACATATATTCTTTATTTTACACATATCCATATATACATATTTTAAACTTTATATATATGCATATATATTTTAGAAAGAGGATGCATATATACATATATACATGAATATATACACATTCATATATATATATACATATATATATATACACACTCATATTATTAAAAGTATACTTGAAATGTAGAGTTCCAGATACATATTACTTTCATAATATGAAAAGCAAAAGTTATTTTAAAGCTTTATCAGAGATGTTATATCTGATAGAGTCACAGAATACAGCTTGCTTATTCCCATCACAGTATCTTGAGCAAAGCAGATGCTTAATTAACACTCATTATACTGAGAAAAGAAAAAGACAAGATAAGGGAATAGAATCACTTCAGTGAAGAAGAAACAGTCCCCAAATCTCATGTGAAATCCGGGGCATACTTGGGTCAAATTAAGAGATCTAACGCCATAAATTTTGACTTCATTTCTTGTCTTGGGCAAAACAGGAAACTCAATCTTTTCCTCTGCTTGAGGAGCATTCTTAACAGACTTGGAGGGAAATTTCAGTTGGGAATATGGCACTGAGGACCATTTGAGAAATATCTTTCCTAACAACAAATACAAATATTGTATGCTTAAGTGAATACTATGTATATACATATTAATCACCAGTATTTTTAGTAATTTACATAACATTAAAAATGTACTTACTGTAAGTATAAAGCATATACTTATGAATCATATACTTATCATACACATATGAATCAGCCTTAAGGTCCTCTGATGCTAATGATTTGATCCACACTCTTTAATCTTGGTAGTTTAAAAATGATACTAAAACAATAATAACAGTAAAAACAATCCTGATGTGTCTGTCAGTAACACTTTGCCAATCCACAAATAGCTACCTTTGTGCTACGAAACCAATGGACTCTGCTTTATTTTATTGAGTTTCTTTGTATCTGTCTTCCTTCATTAAACTCTAAGCTCCACTTGGGCCAGGACAGCTGTCTGTCTTGTTAGCCCCATACGCCAAAACAGAGCAACATGAACAATCTGTTGAATCAATAAATCAATGGATCTTATCATCATATTCTTACAAGGAAATACTGTCTCAGTTAATACACCACTAGAAATATCATATTTCTTGGTTTTTGTATCTTACGTTCATTGGTTTGCATTTTGTTGTCCCTTGAGTTTTTATAGCAAGTTTCCTTCAAATCTTTTATGACACTAAGTGGAGTCCATGTAAATACTGAGTTAAAACCAAAAGCAAAAACAAACACAAAACAAACAGCAACTCATACCAGAAAGCTGTCTCTGCTGAGGCTGCCTCTTTGCTTGAACCACTGCTGACCTCACATCATCTAGGAGCCAGGAGTCAAAGCCCCTGACATCCCAGCTCAGTCTCACTGGGGAATAGAGGACTCGCCTCTACAGAAAACAGGGTACTCCATGGCAAACCCCGGGGCGGAGAGAGGGGGGACAAAGGGGGAATAGGAAACGCCAATGTGAGCCCTCAAGGCTGTGAGGAGAGGCTCGAAGAAGCTGGTGTGCAGAGGTCCTATCCCCTCCTCCATCCTGCAGTTCCATCTCCAGCCACATCCAACATCCTTCCCATCTTGCTCTCCACTGTCAGCCCCTTTGTCCCAACGATGAGCATCTTTCCCCGGGCAGGAGCCTCCTAACTTGTCTTCCTGTAACTCCTCCCGAAGCCTATAACTGTCAGAGTCCCCAGAGCAGTGACCTTGAAAAAGAAATCAGCCTACCCCCCTATCCATGAAAAACCTGCCAGTGACTTTCCATCTCTCTTGGAATAAAATCCGAATATTCTGTGGTCACCCTTAGAATACTACAGGAGCGGGGTTCTGAATACCTTGGGTCATCCTCTTCCTTACTCGTCCCTGCTCGCAATGAACCAAGAACTCTGGCACCAACATTCTCACCACAGGACCTTTGCACTGGCTGTCGCCTCAGCCTAGAAGTGTCTGCACGCAGATCTTGACATGCTCAGCCGCTTCTTCTCCCTGGAGACTCTGCTTACATGTCCCTCCTCAGAGAAAACTTTTCTGATCACCTTCTCTAACATAACCTGCCCGCTCCCAAACATAGCCTCCACTTTTACTGTGTTCCCAGAAATCCCACCTGGTCTAAAATTATGATGTTTGTCTGTGGTATTGTCTGTCTCACCTAGGAGCACGTCAGCATCATGAGGCCCAGAGTCTTGTATATCTTGCTCATTTTTATCCCCAGTTTTTTATGCCCAGTGTCTAGCATGAAAAAGATGCCCAATAAATAGACTTAACAATGTCGATATAGTGTAAACACCCTGTTTGCAATAATTAATTATAATTATTATCTAAATAATAAAAACTAATATTTAAAAACTAATCTGTCAATCACTTACCAGCTGGTGACCTTTTATCATAGCTATTCTTACACATAATTTGCAAATAATAAAACTGCACCTTAGAGAGATTAAATTAGCTGTCAAAATATCTAACTGCTTAGAGCCATTTTAGCTGTCCAAGGACACTTGTTAGCTTGCAAGCCGGATTTGAAATCTCATCTAACTGGCTTCAAGAGCCCATGTTCTTAGTCAATATCTTTGAATCATGCTGTCTTATGCCGTTAGACATTGTCTTTAAGAGCTGTGGGGGAGAGGCTCGAAGAAGCTGGTGTGCAGAGGTCCTATCCCCTCCTCCATCCTGCAGTTCCATCTCCAGCCACATCCAACATCCTTCCCATCTTGCTCTCCACTGTCAGCCCCTTTGTCCCAACGATGAGCATCTTTCCCCGGGCAGGAGCCTCCTAACTTGTCTTCCTGTAACTCCTCCCGAAGCCTATAACTGTCAGAGTCCCCAGAGCAGTGACCTTGAAAAAGAAATCAGCCTACCCCCCTATCCATGAAAAACCTGCCAGTGACTTTCCATCTCTCTTGGAATAAAATCCGAATATTCTGTGGTCACCCTTAGAATACTACAGGAGCGGGGTTCTGAATACCTTGGGTCATCCTCTTCCTTACTCGTCCCTGCTCGCAATGAACCAAGAACTCTGGCACCAACATTCTCACCACAGGACCTTTGCACTGGCTGTCGCCTCAGCCTAGAAGTGTCTGCACGCAGATCTTGACATGCTCAGCCGCTTCTTCTCCCTGGAGACTCTGCTTACATGTCCCTCCTCAGAGAAAACTTTTCTGATCACCTTCTCTAACATAACCTGCCCGCTCCCAAACATAGCCTCCACTTTTACTGTGTTCCCAGAAATCCCACCTGGTCTAAAATTATGATGTTTGTCTGTGGTATTGTCTGTCTCACCTAGGAGCACGTCAGCATCATGAGGCCCAGAGTCTTGTATATCTTGCTCATTTTTATCCCCAGTTTTTTATGCCCAGTGTCTAGCATGAAAAAGATGCCCAATAAATAGACTTAACAATGTCGATATAGTGTAAACACCCTGTTTGCAATAATTAATTATAATTATTATCTAAATAATAAAAACTAATATTTAAAAACTAATCTGTCAATCACTTACCAGCTGGTGACCTTTTATCATAGCTATTCTTACACATAATTTGCAAATAATAAAACTGCACCTTAGAGAGATTAAATTAGCTGTCCAAGGACACTTAGTTAGCATTGGCAAGCCTGGATTTGAATCTCATCCTAACTGGCTTCAGAGCCCATGTTCTTAGTCATCTTATCTGCTGTCTCCCATGCACAGATTTAGAACATTGTTACTGTGAACTGACCTCAAGCAAGTCAATTCATCCATTAGTTTATTTTAAGAAGTATTTTTTGAGAATGTCATGTGTCTTATGTCCTGTGCTAGACACTTGAGATCTCTTTATCCACAAAGCTACCATGGTCAGGCTTTCACTATTCAAAAGGTGGCTTTTGATCCCAAAACAGGAAAACTAAAGGAAAATATTGGAAAAAAGAAGGTATTTGTTGAGCACCTTCTCTGCACCAGAGGGGCTTCCCTAGTGGCTCAGATGGTCAAGAATCTGCCTGCAATGTAGGAGACCTAGGTTTGATCCCTGGGTTGGGAAGATTCCCTGCAGAAGGGAAATGACTATCCACTTCTGTTTTCTTGCCTGGAGAATTCTAAAGCCAGAGGAGACTGGTGGGCTACAGTCCATGGGATTGCAAGAAGTCAGACACGATCGGGCGACCAGCATTCACTTTGACTTCTTTCTCCACACCAGGAGTTGTCCTAGGCTCTTTCTAGCTATTTTCTCATTTAATGCTCACACCCAGTGTTGTAAGGCAGGTTACACTTATCTCAGTTTAATGATGACAGTACTGAGGCTCAGAGGTGAAGTGACTTGCTCACACAGGCAGTAAATGATAGAGCTCATCTGTCTCCAAATGGTCCCCTTCCTTGCACATCACACACTGACATTTGCCTGAGTAAGGAGGCACTCAATAAATGTGTGTGGAATGAATAAAAGAAATCCCACAACAAACCCAGTTTATGACACAGTAAGCCGTCCACATTTTCTCATCCCACATATAAGGAACTCCCAGCTATAAACATGACTATTTTTGATTGGGGAGATCAGTTTTACTGTCTGATGACAACTATCCTTTCTGCTAATAATTTTGGGAGAAATAATGCCAGCTGTCAATGCAGAGCATAGTGTTTACTTCATTTATCTGAATCTATCAAGTTCAGTAACTTTCTGAGTACAGATTATTCTCAAAGTTTACTAGTCTACAATCAATAGTTTTCAATATCTGAAAAGTTACCATACACCAGGCCCTGTTGATGGCCCTTCATAGGTATTGTTCTATGTAATTCCGGTACGGCCTTGTGAAATATGAATTATTATCCGCATTTCCTGGAGCAGGGAGGGCACCTAGGAATTGAGTGACTGGCCCAGTGTTGCTCAATGAGTAGACGTGGCAGCTTAAGGATTTATACCCAGGCATTCTCAGCCCACAGTTCAGCACTGAATGACCCTGTTAGCAGGCCTCCGGGAAGCAGGGGAGTTGGAAAAAATACGCAGGACGTGGGGAAAGCAGCTCAGGAAATCTTTACGCCTCCTCATCAGTTCTCACAAATCCCTATCAAGCGGAATCCAACAATGAGAAATAATTTTTCCCCAGGGTCTAACCCCCAAATGCTTCCAGAATGAACTCTTCGCTTCTCTCACCACAAAATTATTCAAGTGCTCACAAGGCCATAGCTGACCCTGGAACCCAATCTCAGAACCCACAGAGGGCCTCCAGGATGGTCCTAATGATATTACCAAGCAGTTCTTCCTATTTTGGGCATCCATCAAGAGTTTAAGCTAGTCTTGTCTCCACACCAGGAGTTGTCCTAGGCTCTTTCTAGCTATTTTCTCATTTAATGCTCACACCCAGTGTTGTAAGGCAGGTTACACTTATCTCAGTTTAATGATGACAGTACTGAGGCTCAGAGGTGAAGTGACTTGCTCACACAGGCAGTAAATGATAGAGCTCATCTGTCTCCAAATGGTCCCCTTCCTTGCACATCACACACTGACATTTGCCTGAGTAAGGAGGCACTCAATAAATGTGTGTGGAATGAATAAAAGAAATCCCACAACAAACCCAGTTTATGACACAGTAAGCCGTCCACATTTTCTCATCCCACATATAAGGAACTCCCAGCTATAAACATGACTATTTTTGATTGGGGAGATCAGTTTTACTGTCTGATGACAACTATCCTTTCTGCTAATAATTTTGGGAGAAATAATGCCAGCTGTCAATGCAGAGCATAGTGTTTACTTCATTTATCTGAATCTATCAAGTTCAGTAACTTTCTGAGTACAGATTATTCTCAAAGTTTACTAGTCTACAATCAATAGTTTTCAATATCTGAAAAGTTACCATACACCAGGCCCTGTTGATGGCCCTTCATAGGTATTGTTCTATGTAATTCCGGTACGGCCTTGTGAAATATGAATTATTATCCGCATTTCCTGGAGCAGGGAGGGCACCTAGGAATTGAGTGACTGGCCCAGTGTTGCTCAATGAGTAGACGTGGCAGCTTAAGGATTTATACCCAGGCATTCTCAGCCCACAGTTCAGCACTGAATGACCCTGTTAGCAGGCCTCCGGGAAGCAGGGGAGTTGGAAAAAATACGCAGGACGTGGGGAAAGCAGCTCAGGAAATCTTTACGCCTCCTCATCAGTTCTCACAAATCCCTATCAAGCGGAATCCAACAATGAGAAATAATTTTTCCCCAGGGTCTAACCCCCAAATGCTTCCAGAATGAACTCTTCGCTTCTCTCACCACAAAATTATTCAAGTGCTCACAAGGCCATAGCTGACCCCTGGAACCCAATCTCAGAACCCACAGAGGGCCTCCAGGATGGTCCTAATGATATTACCAAGCAGTTCTTCCTATTTTGGGCATCCATCAAGAGTTTATGTTCAAAGATTATTCCACCAGACGGGTCCTACGGATGCAATGGGATTAGCCAAATTTCAAAGCTTATTTTTTGACCTCCAGCAGAAAAACTGAGTGCACACACTCTTGAAGGCCATGGGGACCATGGGAGAAAATCAAGTTGATTCATCAAATTAGCTCCAACATAATTGTCCTGCATGACTGGCTATAGAACTTGTCAGCTATAAACCTGTCAAAAAGCCATCCACTCTCATGTTAAATAGAGACACAAAGTAATGTTCAGAATTTGACATTTGTTGGACTTCCGCCTGCTAGAGACGCTTTTTTCCCTCCTGGAGAAATTTGTCAAAAGATGCACACAATGGATAGATCAGAGCAGAAAAAAGGAACCCACACGAGTTTCTAGAAATACCAGCTTGCGTAATCAGACCTGGAACTCTATCCTTTTCTACGAGAGACCTATAAAGGTTAAAGTCACACATTTTTGAATTTGTATCTGTGTCTGTGTGCTTTACTAATTACATCGCATATGGATCATTTGCCTTTCTACAACTGAGATTGTTCTCAGAAATGAAGAAGATGCATATACCATTCTAGACCTTTGCTTTTTTGTATAACAGGTGTTCTTGCTCATGCTCTCATGATCTGCCATCGAAGGCTTAATCTGGAGGTTACAAATTTTGACAGAGAAAAAATATACATGATGTCAGGGCAAGATTTAAGATTAATTACCATCTAGACACCATTAAAGATTCCCCTTTCCATAGCTGATCATCTCAACCCTACACGCTTTTCCATTCCCTTGCATGCAGTGAACACTTTCCCTGTACCAAGCTCTGGGTGCTTCCCCATGCTATAAACTCTTCTCCCTCTAATCCAGGACGTGGGGAAAGCAGCTCAGGAAATCTTTACGCCTCCTCATCAGTTCTCACAAATCCCTATCAAGCGGAATCCAACAATGAGAAATAATTTTTCCCCAGGGTCTAACCCCCAAATGCTTCCAGAATGAACTCTTCGCTTCTCTCACCACAAAATTATTCAAGTGCTCACAAGGCCATAGCTGACCCCTGGAACCCAATCTCAGAACCCACAGAGGGCCTCCAGGATGGTCCTAATGATATTACCAAGCAGTTCTTCCTATTTTGGGCATCCATCAAGAGTTTATGTTCAAAGATTATTCCACCAGACGGGTCCTACGGATGCAATGGGATTAGCCAAATTTCAAAGCTTATTTTTTGACCTCCAGCAGAAAAACTGAGTGCACACACTCTTGAAGGCCATGGGGACCATGGGAGAAAATCAAGTTGATTCATCAAATTAGCTCCAACATAATTGTCCTGCATGACTGGCTATAGAACTTGTCAGCTATAAACCTGTCAAAAAGCCATCCACTCTCATGTTAAATAGAGACACAAAGTAATGTTCAGAATTTGACATTTGTTGGACTTCCGCCTGCTAGAGACGCTTTTTTTTTCCCTCCTGGAGAAATTTGTCAAAAGATGCACACAATGGATAGATCAGAGCAGAAAAAAGGAACCCACACGAGTTTCTAGAAATACCAGCTTGCGTAATCAGACCTGGAACTCTATCCTTTTCTACGAGAGACCTATAAAGGTTAAAGTCACACATTTTTGAATTTGTATCTGTGTCTGTGTGCTTTACTAATTACATCGCATATGGATCATTTGCCTTTCTACAACTGAGATTGTTCTCAGAAATGAAGAAGATGCATATACCATTCTAGACCTTTGCTTTTTTGTATAACAGGTGTTCTTGCTCATGCTCTCATGATCTGCCATCGAAGGCTTAATCTGGAGGTTACAAATTTTGACAGAGAAAAAATATACATGATGTCAGGGCAAGATTTAAGATTAATTACCATCTAGACACCATTAAAGATTCCCCTTTCCATAGCTGATCATCTCAACCCTACACGCTTTTCCATTCCCTTGCATGCAGTGAACACTTTCCCTGTACCAAGCTCTGGGTGCTTCCCCATGCTATAAACTCTTCTCTCTAATCCCAAACAATTCAGTGTAACCTGATGCACTCCAAAACCACCGTTGCTCATTTGTCTGCTTTCGGTGTCTACTTGTCTGGTTCCTAATTTTTATGCCGTTTTGGGGCAATTTTTCCTTTTTTGTTATTGACAAAGACAGAGGAGGCCTCCTATAATTTGTGGGTGACTGACAAGACTGAATGTTGTTAACTCAAATGTTTTGATTTACATCAGAGGGGACCTTTAGGCCCCAGACGTGACAGGCTGCCATAGCTCCTCCAAAGCTAGTGAATATTAAATCCCAGGAAGCAATCCCTTTATGTGCTAGCTAATAAATGTGTCCATTTGGCACTGAGTATCAGAAGCCTTAAACAGGCATGATCTCTAGCAATTCCACTTCTGGGGTTCTGTCCCAAGGAAATAAGCACAGTGTGCAAGGATGCATACAAGGATGTTCATCTCAGTGTTATTTAGAATAGGAAAAAGCATTTTTTTTTTTTAAACTACATGTTAAGCAATAGGGTTAAGTAAATAGGTTAAGTACATATGGTACATCCATACAATGGAATATTTGTAATCATTAAAATGTATGCGCATCTTAACTTACTGAAAGAAAAAGATACTCACCATAACTATCAAGGGAAGGCTCGATTATAAAACTCTGTTGTATTATACCAGCCTCTATGCAACTGTATTGTCAATATTACACATGACTATTTGGAAAAGATTTTTGAAAAGGCATAATCCAAACATTAGCAGAGGTGGTGTCTGTGGATAAATCTGAATCTCTTTCTTATGCTTCACAATAAATGTATATTTTTTTTACAGCCAGAAGAAACAAAAGGATATTTATTTTTTAAAAGCGTATAACAGGTGTTCTTGCTCATGCTCTCATGATCTGCCATCGAAGGCTTAATCTGGAGGTTACAAATTTTGACAGAGAAAAAATATACATGATGTCAGGGCAAGATTTAAGATTAATTACCATCTAGACACCATTAAAGATTCCCCTTTCCATAGCTGATCATCTCAACCCTACACGCTTTTCCATTCCCTTGCATGCAGTGAACACTTTCCCTGTACCAAGCTCTGGGTGCTTCCCCATGCTATAAACTCTTCTCTCTAATCCCAAACAATTCAGTGTAACCTGATGCACTCCAAAACCACCGTTGCTCATTTGTCTGCTTTCGGTGTCTACTTGTCTGGTTCCTAATTTTTATGCCGTTTTGGGGCAATTTTTCCTTTTTTGTTATTGACAAAGACAGAGGAGGCCTCCTATAATTTGTGGGTGACTGACAAGACTGAATGTTGTTAACTCAAATGTTTTGATTTACATCAGAGGGGACCTTTAGGCCCCAGACGTGACAGGCTGCCATAGCTCCTCCAAAGCTAGTGAATATTAAATCCCAGGAAGCAATCCCTTTATGTGCTAGCTAATAAATGTGTCCATTTGGCACTGAGTATCAGAAGCCTTAAACAGGCATGATCTCTAGCAATTCCACTTCTGGGGTTCTGTCCCAAGGAAATAAGCACAGTGTGCAAGGATGCATACAAGGATGTTCATCTCAGTGTTATTTAGAATAGGAAAAAGCATTTTTTTTTTTTTAAACTACATGTTAAGCAATAGGGTTAAGTAAATAGGTTAAGTACATATGGTACATCCATACAATGGAATATTTGTAATCATTAAAATGTATGCGCATCTTAACTTACTGAAAGAAAAAGATACTCACCATAACTATCAAGGGAAGGCTCGATTATAAAACTCTGTTGTATTATACCAGCCTCTATGCAACTGTATTGTCAATATTACACATGACTATTTGGAAAAGATTTTTGAAAAGGCATAATCCAAACATTAGCAGAGGTGGTGTCTGTGGATAAATCTGAATCTCTTTCTTATGCTTCACAATAAATGTATATTTTTTTTACAGCCAGAAGAAACAAAAGGATATTTATTTTTTAAAAAAGCAGTGTCCATTAACGTGAGAGAGAAATTTTTCGTATACTGTGCCCCATTTAAAAATAACTCTGTCAAATTAGCGTTGATGGAGCTGATTGAAAAGGGCCACTAGAAAAAGACATTGACAAAGAGCCCAGAAAACCTTCTGTCGTCTCTTGCTGACCACTACTCTGTTTGATCTCAGCTGCTTGGCCGACTGAGTTAGAATTTTCTCTTTGAAAGATGAAACTGTGAATTTCCTGTTAGACAAAGCCCCAGCTGATTATTTCTTAAGTCAGTGTTCTACTCTTAGTGAAACTGAAAACCTTAAGAATGATGTCATCTGTAAATTTAGTGTGGATGCATCTTCACCGAAACTCAACCTTTCCAAGGGAGGATAAAGAGCTATGTTAGCAACAGGTTAAAAAGAAGAACTTTGGGGCAGACTGCTGGAGTCCACATCTTCAGGTTACCACTTACTGGTGGGGTAGCTTTGGGAAACCATTTGCCGTCTCTGAGCCATTAGGTCTTCATTCATAACATGGGATGAATATCAATATTGATAATACTATCTGTCTTCTAGAGTGGCCATGAGATTTAAATGAGGTGCTATGGGTAGTTGGAGCATGATGAGTCCTTTCCAAATGTTAACTTCTAACATCATGGCAATTCAGCTCTATCCTGATAGCATGATGAACAGGTGCTGGGCAAAGTCCCTAACTTATATCCTTGTAGCTCACCTGTTGTGTGACCTGCTGTTGTCTGCTTCTTATATCCTGATGTGTTTAATCTCAATTTGTTGGCCTCCTGAGTTACAATCCTCACACTGAATGGCCTGGCTCAACTGTTGTCTTATTCTTATTATTATATTCTGTAGCCTTTTGTTTAAATCCCCTCTAGACCCATAGATCTGAAAAGATACCAAAGACAGTTTGGACTTCTTACCCCATAAGAATGACACACAAGAGTTGATCTAAGGCCTCAGAGCAAAGGTCAGAAGCAAAGAGCTCTCAGGAAGAATTTCATCCAAAGACACATTTTGTTTGGTGTACATAATAATTCTTAAATGTAATAAATTAGTCTCCAGCCTTTAAAAAGTTGGCACACATCACAATAACTCTTACTTTCCAGAATTCCCTAAGAAAAATGAAAACTTCTTTCACTTTGAACTTTACAAGAAAATATCATCATACAATAGTATGCAACTTAGTTTGTTACTCAGATACACTCATACAGTTCATAGAGCTATGGCTTATTCAGCATCCTTCATGTATAGTATTCTTGTATGAATATGACAAAATTTATTTTTACATTCTCCTATTAATAGATATTTGGTTGTTCTAGCTTTTTGGCTAATACAAATAATGCTTCTATGAGTATTTTTGTACTTGCCTTCTTGTATATGTGCAACAAGTCACATAACATGTTGTTTTAGGAGATACACCCATATGGTAAAACTATAAAGGAAAGCAAGGAAATTGTAAACACCCAATTCAAGTTACTGGCTGCGGCAGATGGTAGGGTGCATAGGATTGGGAGGGCTCACACAAGAAACTTCACAGGATCTGTAATATTTTATTAGATCGAGTGGTAGGCTCATAGGTATTCCCTTTATTAGTAGCATGCTTGAGAATTCACACATCTATTTTACACATAGTTTTTTGCAAGATTTTAATTGTGAGCAATTGCCTCATCTCTTATCTACCACCCACATTTCACAATTGAACACCTACATCAAGCCAAGGCAGGGAAGAGCTCGCAGATGGCCTGTGACACTGCTCCCCAGTCCCCATCTCCTGTCGTTCTCCCCAGACTCAGTAGCACCCTCACTTTTGTCCTAGTTATAGCCTTGTTTCACCCCAATCAAGCTTCTATCTTGTGACTATTGTGGGTTTGTTTCTTTCTTTTAAGCCCCCAAAAAAAAGTTTCTCCTCTTTTAATCAACCAATTTGTTGGCCTCCTGAGTTACAATCCTCACACTGAATGGCCTGGCTCAACTGTTGTCTTATTCTTATTATATTCTGTAGCCTTTTGTTTAAATCCCCTCTAGACCCATAGATCTGAAAAGATACCAAAGACAGTTTGGACTTCTTACCCCATAAGAATGACACACAAGAGTTGATCTAAGGCCTCAGAGCAAAGGTCAGAAGCAAAGAGCTCTCAGGAAGAATTTCATCCAAAGACACATTTTGTTTGGTGTACATAATAATTCTTAAATGTAATAAATTAGTCTCCAGCCTTTAAAAAGTTGGCACACATCACAATAACTCTTACTTTCCAGAATTCCCTAAGAAAAATGAAAACTTCTTTCACTTTGAACTTTACAAGAAAATATCATCATACAATAGTATGCAACTTAGTTTGTTACTCAGATACACTCATACAGTTCATAGAGCTATGGCTTATTCAGCATCCTTCATGTATAGTATTCTTGTATGAATATGACAAAATTTATTTTTACATTCTCCTATTAATAGATATTTGGTTGTTCTAGCTTTTTGGCTAATACAAATAATGCTTCTATGAGTATTTTTGTACTTGCCTTCTTGTATATGTGCAACAAGTCACATAACATGTTGTTTTAGGAGATACACCCATATGGTAAAACTATAAAGGAAAGCAAGGAAATTGTAAACACCCAATTCAAGTTACTGGCTGCGGCAGATGGTAGGGTGCATAGGATTGGGAGGGCTCACACAAGAAACTTCACAGGATCTGTAATATTTTATTAGATCGAGTGGTAGGCTCATAGGTATTCCCTTTATTAGTAGCATGCTTGAGAATTCACACATCTATTTTACACATAGTTTTTTGCAAGATTTTAATTGTGAGCAATTGCCTCATCTCTTATCTACCACCCACATTTCACAATTGAACACCTACATCAAGCCAAGGCAGGGAAGAGCTCGCAGATGGCCTGTGACACTGCTCCCCAGTCCCCATCTCCTGTCGTTCTCCCCAGACTCAGTAGCACCCTCACTTTTGTCCTAGTTATAGCCTTGTTTCACCCCAATCAAGCTTCTATCTTGTGACTATTGTGGGTTTGTTTCTTTCTTTTTAAGCAATCTAACCACCCACTTCTCTATTTAAAAATCTTCAATGGTTTCCTCACAGTGCTATTTACAAAGTACAAAGACAACATGAGGTTCAAGCCCCTTCAGTCTATACTCATTTACCACCCAGTTTTTCCTCTCTGCACTCTAGGCCATTCAAACTAATTGCAGTGTTAAACCTAACACATTTCACGCTTTCCAAATATTCACACGTGTTGTTCCTTCTACTTGGGAAGTTCCACCCTCTTTCATTATCCCTCCTTTTTCCACTGGCTGTTACTCAGGCCTCACACATGTAGCCATCAATTTTGCTGAGGAACAATTCTTTTCTCAACTGCCAAGATTAGATAAGGTATCATAAGGTATACGTTGAGTTTCCCAGGTGGCTCAGTGGTAAAGAATCCATCTGCCAATGCAAGAGATGCAGTAGACATGGGTTCCATCCTTGGATCAAGAAGATCCCCTGCAGGAGGAAATGGCAACCCACTCCAGTATTATTGCCTTAGGAATCCCATAGACAAAGGAGCCTGGCGACTACTATCCATGGGGTTGCAAAGAGTCACACACAACTAAGCACACACACATGCATGTCTCGTAAGGTACACATGCTAAAATAGCATATATGGAAGAATTACATGTATTAGATAAAGCTAACATATCCATTTCATGTATAAATGATATATATATGTGTATATAGATATGTCTCTGTGTGTACATACGAATGAACGCACGTATACATGCATAGAATTTAAAATAAGTATGATAATTACCTCCCAACCCACACATCCTTTGGTTCAATAACTCTACTTTTTAGAACTAATCCTTAGAAAATAATTTTAGATGTGGTAGGCTCATAGGTATTCCCTTTATTAGTAGCATGCTTGAGAATTCACACATCTATTTTACACATAGTTTTTTGCAAGATTTTAATTGTGAGCAATTGCCTCATCTCTTATCTACCACCCACATTTCACAATTGAACACCTACATCAAGCCAAGGCAGGGAAGAGCTCGCAGATGGCCTGTGACACTGCTCCCCAGTCCCCATCTCCTGTCGTTCTCCCCAGACTCAGTAGCACCCTCACTTTTGTCCTAGTTATAGCCTTGTTTCACCCCAATCAAGCTTCTATCTTGTGACTATTGTGGGTTTGTTTCTTTCTTTTTAAGCAATCTAACCACCCACTTCTCTATTTAAAAATCTTCAATGGTTTCCTCACAGTGCTATTTACAAAGTACAAAGACAACATGAGGTTCAAGCCCCTTCAGTCTATACTCATTTACCACCCAGTTTTTCCTCTCTGCACTCTAGGCCATTCAAACTAATTGCAGTGTTAAACCTAACACATTTCACGCTTTCCAAATATTCACACGTGTTGTTCCTTCTACTTGGGAAGTTCCACCCTCTTTCATTATCCCTCCTTTTTCCACTGGCTGTTACTCAGGCCTCACACATGTAGCCATCAATTTTGCTGAGGAACAATTCTTTTCTCAACTGCCAAGATTAGATAAGGTATCATAAGGTATACGTTGAGTTTCCCAGGTGGCTCAGTGGTAAAGAATCCATCTGCCAATGCAAGAGATGCAGTAGACATGGGTTCCATCCTTGGATCAAGAAGATCCCCTGCAGGAGGAAATGGCAACCCACTCCAGTATTATTGCCTTAGGAATCCCATAGACAAAGGAGCCTGGCGACTACTATCCATGGGGTTGCAAAGAGTCACACACAACTAAGCACACACACATGCATGTCTCGTAAGGTACACATGCTAAAATAGCATATATGGAAGAATTACATGTATTAGATAAAGCTAACATATATCCATTTCATGTATAAATGATATATATATGTGTATATAGATATGTCTCTGTGTGTACATACGAATGAACGCACGTATACATGCATAGAATTTAAAATAAGTATGATAATTACCTCCCAACCCACACATCCTTTGGTTCAATAACTCTACTTTTTAGAACTAATCCTTAGAAAATAATTTTAGATGTGTTCCAATATTCAGCTATAATTTTAAAAGTTAGAATCATAATTTTTGATTAGTGGCTGTGATAGCAAAAACGTTTTAGGTTGGAAACAACCTAAAAATCCAACAATAAGAGATTGATTCAATAAATCAGAATATATCTGTTCAACGGAACGTGATTTTGTCATTAAAAATGAGGTTCTGTAGTTCTATTTGGAAATAAGAAAAAAACCTTAAGGTTATATATTTAACGAGGGGAGGCTGTACAAAATGGCACATAATGTAAGTATAGCAATGTTTTGGGTTTTTTTTTTAAAGCTTAAAAATGTACAGAAAGGCAAAAACAACAAAGTGTCAAAGGCACATTATGTGTGGATATAATAGTTAATTTTTACTTCCTTGTCTGAATTCTCTAAATCTGCCTCAATAAAAATAACTTTTTCAATATAAGACTAACAATAGAACAACAATATTATTTTAAAAATGAATATGAGAAAATGCTTAAGATCCTAATTTCTGCAGGACTCTTATGAGGATATGAGGTGAGGTTACAGAGAGAACCTGCAGATACGTAAAGGAGCAAGGGCAACATGAAAACCCATTTTGCCTTCTTGCAAAGTTGATCTCAAACTGGCTCCAATTATGACTGTATTCAGGGACCCTGTTTGTGACTTCGAGCGCAGGGAGAGAAAGCTTTGGTTTCCCTAACTCAGGGCTGGAAGCAATTTCATGCTTAGACAAAACACTACAAAAGAGCAGAGCACACAGCACACCTAGAAGCAAGAATGTCCCACGTCACAGCCCCTTGAATGCTGAAGGGCATCAATTTGCATAATCAGTTTTTTTGGGGGGAACATGGCATTACCACAGGGGTGCAAAAGAGGATTCATTTTAATACAGGAAAACATACATGAATTTCTATTTACTCTCATTTTGTGTGTGTAAAACATAGTAATTTCTATCCTAACATAAGAAAACATCCATCAGCCTTGGTGCCTTGATTCATTCTAGATGTGAAGCCATCATCAATCGGTTGAAAGACCCTATTCTGACTTGGGACGAAGGTTCGCTGAGGTGGAGAGCTGATACAACCCTGCCCGCCTTCCTTGGATTTTAGGCCATCCCACGGGCTCCCTGTGCCTGTGAAGGTAGATTGTATTACCCGAGTTTAATCCATTTGGATCCATGTATTTCTGTGTACCTCAGCTAGGACAGTCATTTAATCCAAACAACAACAACAAAGTTTCCAACCAAACATTTGAGTCAACATATCATGATATGATCAATGTATGATATGATCAACGAGATCTACAAAAATTACTAACTATATTCAATCCATTTGCTCTCACTCTAGAAATTTTAAAAATAAAAGCCAGAGCTTTAAAAAATATTTTAAGTAAAATGAAAGTATATCTATGCATCAAAATTTACCTAGATACAAATATCAAATTATAATAATTATTTAAAAATTATATGTATGCACACATATATGACTATATTAGATACACTTAGCTATAATATAAATAAATTACTTATATCTCCAATCTTTTAAAGTTTCCATTTTGTACATACTTTAAAGAAGCACATTTGTTTTTACTTGTCCAGTGGTATGTGCATATGATAAGCGTATAATATTCATATTCAACACTTGCACACTTTACATTTACCTGCAAAGCACAAAATGTTAGAAAAACACTGGATTCATGCCCTGTCCTCCACCACCGAGACCACGAGCTCTCTGAGGTCAGAGACTAATTACCACATTTTATGTATCCTGTTATCACAGATGCTGGTTAGTGAGGCACAAAATACAAAGTTTAGCCAATGAAGGAAATTTCCCTTAAAACACAAATTAAGTAAAGCCAGATTACAAGGAGAAAAGTATATGATGTGGCTTCCCCTAAAACCATGAAGCTCAGTCCTGACCCACAGTGATCACCCCTCTACATCAGGCAACAGTTTTAAGATAAGATAATTTTGATATATTTATTTATTTTGGTAAAATATCAAACCATATGCTCTCGTTATGACTACAGTCATATTTTTTTCACTCAAAAAATGAGAGAATGAAATGAATTTTCTCTCCTTTCCACCCACACTATTTCAGTAAGAAAAAAACCCAAAACAAATGGTCTCCCCTTTATGGCAATTTGTAGCCTAGAGCCAGTTTTCAGAGCTGAGTAATAACTCCCAGAAAAACAGTGACTGCGATCTACAATGGAAAGGCTGACAGACATCTCACACAAATGGTGCAAACAGAGGGCACACAGGAAAATACCCTCATCAGATTCCCCAAGCCAAATGGTCACAGATTCCTCGCCAGTGTGCTATTTTTTAGTGGACAATTTGCCTCTTCTTTAACAGCAGAAAATTTCCAAAGCACCCACAAACCCCAGAGAAAAGAAATTTCCTTGATATTTCTGTTTCCCACAGGGTTGGCTCTATATTAAACATTCACTTCACCTGCTTTGCTATTGTTGTTGTTTTTAACTCTAAGGAAGAAAAATGACATTTGAACCATGACAACTTGATAACTAGTAAAAAAAAAAAATATGAGGCAAACTATCATACTGCAACTAAAACTTGAACTAGAATAGCTTTATGTTAATGCCACTGTCACATCTTCCAACACTTAAAACACCTGATTTTCTGAATATAATGCACCACTGTGTACAGACTCAAGATGTAAATTACAAAAGGCCTTTGATTAATAGTCACGATACCAAAGAAGGAAATAGCTCTGAACCCCGAGGCTTATATTGAGATCATAATATTTAACAATTAGGAGGAAAAAATATTTGGATAGAAGTCTGCCCCCAACTGTAGTTATCTATTATTTCCAATTCGTTTTAAGGCTCTGTCATTTATAGGGGCGACTGTGGTCACGATCCCCAACCCTGAGTGATTCACATTCGGCATTCGGAGGTTCTTACAGATGCAGGGAAAGCAACACACCCAGAAAGCAATGGATCCATTGACAAGACTGTTTTATGATTACAGGAAGGCTTTCTTCCAGAGATTTGAAGAATAGGGAAGACTGTCCTAGGATGGAGGAAAAATAGTCCCAGGTGGCAAAAATTCACATTTGAATGGAATGGTAGTAACGGGGGTTATTTAGAGGAGTACCGAGGTACATTTTCAACAAAGCCCTGGAAACCCAGTTGAGACAAAATGGCAAACGATAACAAATAATGCATTTCTTTGGTAATAAAACCATTGGACCTATTTATGGCAATTTGTAGCCTAGAGCCAGTTTTCAGAGCTGAGTAATAACTCCCAGAAAAACAGTGACTGCGATCTACAATGGAAAGGCTGACAGACATCTCACACAAATGGTGCAAACAGAGGGCACACAGGAAAATACCCTCATCAGATTCCCCAAGCCAAATGGTCACAGATTCCTCGCCAGTGTGCTATTTTTTAGTGGACAATTTGCCTCTTCTTTAACAGCAGAAAATTTCCAAAGCACCCACAAACCCCAGAGAAAAGAAATTTCCTTGATATTTCTGTTTCCCACAGGGTTGGCTCTATATTAAACATTCACTTCACCTGCTTTGCTATTGTTGTTGTTTTTAACTCTAAGGAAGAAAAATGACATTTGAACCATGACAACTTGATAACTAGTAAAAAAAAAAAATATGAGGCAAACTATCATACTGCAACTAAAACTTGAACTAGAATAGCTTTATGTTAATGCCACTGTCACATCTTCCAACACTTAAAACACCTGATTTTCTGAATATAATGCACCACTGTGTACAGACTCAAGATGTAAATTACAAAAGGCCTTTGATTAATAGTCACGATACCAAAGAAGGAAATAGCTCTGAACCCCGAGGCTTATATTGAGATCATAATATTTAACAATTAGGAGGAAAAAATATTTGGATAGAAGTCTGCCCCCAACTGTAGTTATCTATTATTTCCAATTCGTTTTAAGGCTCTGTCATTTATAGGGGCGACTGTGGTCACGATCCCCAACCCTGAGTGATTCACATTCGGCATTCGGAGGTTCTTACAGATGCAGGGAAAGCAACACACCCAGAAAGCAATGGATCCATTGACAAGACTGTTTTATGATTACAGGAAGGCTTTCTTCCAGAGATTTGAAGAATAGGGAAGACTGTCCTAGGATGGAGGAAAAATAGTCCCAGGTGGCAAAAATTCACATTTGAATGGAATGGTAGTAACGGGGGTTATTTAGAGGAGTACCGAGGTACATTTTCAACAAAGCCCTGGAAACCCAGTTGAGACAAAATGGCAAACGATAACAAATAATGCATTTCTTTGGTAATAAAACCATTGGACCTATTTATGTAATTATTCCACACAAATACTGAAGATGCAGGCAGAGCAAAGATGACATTTCATCATCTCAATTGATCCTTTAGGCTCACTCAAGGCAACTCTTGTTTGATTCAAACATGTATATTCTGCGAACAGGCCCATTCATGTTAGATGTGCACACAATCAGAGGTACATACAGGAGGTACACACTTGCGCATCAAAACCCCGAGTGCCTGTGTGTGAAAGGAACCAATGTGCTTGGCATTTTTATGACCAACTATGGATTCTGCTGGCAGATTTACATTATAAGCATTCAGGGGAAGGATGGGGACTGGAGAAAATGGTGTAGATATATTTTTAAAAGATGCTTCCAGCTCACAAGGACTCAATTTGGAAGCCCACTCAGGCATTCTGCACGTACAAGCACTTTCTCTGGGTATAATTTAAGGGCAGTTTGAAACTTTGGCCCAATTTGATCAAATATTGATAGACGGTCCAGTAAAACGAGGTGTGGGAAGCAGCTACTTTACTGCACATTGACACTGTAAATTTGAAGAGACACTGTCAAACTGCTGAGTTCTGAAATTTACTTCCGTGAAAGGCAGATAAATCCCATAGCTAACACTGGAGATCTGTGTCAAATATACATACTCATGTACCTTATGTAAGGTCCTCCACAATAAATTTCTCTTAGGGTCTAGTCCTAGGAAATAGTTTGTCTTTCCTGATGAATGTGCCTGCTTTCTTATGAGAGAACGGGGCCTTGTGACTCATCATGTTTCTCTTTTTGCCTTTGCAGCCAGGAGCCTCTGAGATTCATTCGGCACTCACCTGAAGTTGCTCTGCTTAGCTGAGGTTTTCTGGTACAAAGTATCTGCTGCCTTCATCATGAGCCTCTTATTCTCCCCACCCACTTACTTTTATAGCTTCATTTCTGCTTTATTGAATACTACGTTCCATTTTGGGGAAGAGAAACACTGTCCAAAAAGGGGTCCCAGGTGGCAAAAATTCACATTTGAATGGAATGGTAGTAACGGGGGTTATTTAGAGGAGTACCGAGGTACATTTTCAACAAAGCCCTGGAAACCCAGTTGAGACAAAATGGCAAACGATAACAAATAATGCATTTCTTTGGTAATAAAACCATTGGACCTATTTATGTAATTATTCCACACAAATACTGAAGATGCAGGCAGAGCAAAGATGACATTTCATCATCTCAATTGATCCTTTAGGCTCACTCAAGGCAACTCTTGTTTGATTCAAACATGTATATTCTGCGAACAGGCCCATTCATGTTAGATGTGCACACAATCAGAGGTACATACAGGAGGTACACACTTGCGCATCAAAACCCCGAGTGCCTGTGTGTGAAAGGAACCAATGTGCTTGGCATTTTTATGACCAACTATGGATTCTGCTGGCAGATTTACATTATAAGCATTCAGGGGAAGGATGGGGACTGGAGAAAATGGTGTAGATATATTTTTAAAAGATGCTTCCAGCTCACAAGGACTCAATTTGGAAGCCCACTCAGGCATTCTGCACGTACAAGCACTTTCTCTGGGTATAATTTAAGGGCAGTTTGAAACTTTGGCCCAATTTGATCAAATATTGATAGACGGTCCAGTAAAACGAGGTGTGGGAAGCAGCTACTTTACTGCACATTGACACTGTAAATTTGAAGAGACACTGTCAAACTGCTGAGTTCTGAAATTTACTTCCGTGAAAGGCAGATAAATCCCATAGCTAACACTGGAGATCTGTGTCAAATATACATACTCATGTACCTTATGTAAGGTCCTCCACAATAAATTTCTCTTAGGGTCTAGTCCTAGGAAATAGTTTGTCTTTCCTGATGAATGTGCCTGCTTTCTTATGAGAGAACGGGGCCTTGTGACTCATCATGTTTCTCTTTTTGCCTTTGCAGCCAGGAGCCTCTGAGATTCATTCGGCACTCACCTGAAGTTGCTCTGCTTAGCTGAGGTTTTCTGGTACAAAGTATCTGCTGCCTTCATCATGAGCCTCTTATTCTCCCCACCCACTTACTTTTATAGCTTCATTTCTGCTTTTTATTGAATACTACGTTCCATTTTTGGGGGGGAGAAGAGAAACAGCTGAAAACATACTCAAGTCCCAAGACCCCTTAAAATAACCTCAGTACTTTTACTTGCCTGAAACAAACCAAATATCTGTATACGTAACTGTAACTAGGCATCCTCTCTTGCCATCTGGCACCCAGTTTAGCTATTGAGATAGATGAGTCTGAATTCCTGTTGAATTCCTGCTTAAGTTGCCAAAGCCAGGTACACTTCATACCTTGAAAAGTAAAAGCGTTAGTTGCTCAGTAATGTCTGTGACTGCAACCCCATGGACTGTAGTCTGCTAGGCTCCTCTATCCAAGGAATTCTCCAGGTAAAAATACTGGAGTGGACAGCTAATCCCTTCTCCAGGAGATCTTCCTGCTCCAGGAAGATCCGGGTTTGGTGGGCTTTTCAAAAATGGAAAGTAGGGAGAGACTTCCTGGTGGCCTTGTGCTCCCAATGCAGGGGGCACAGGTTGGATCCCTGGCTGAGGAACTAAGATCCTATGCCACATGATGTAAATAAATAAATAAGTAAATTCACATTGATGTTTGGCAGTAAACAACAAAACTCTCTAAAGCTATTATCTCTCAATTAAAAAAATAAAACCAATTAAAATAAAACAAAAAACTCAAATAAATAAATAAGTAAATAATAGAAAGAGGAGACATGTCTTTATCATGGGGCCAAAATAGTCAAAGAAGGTAGTGGCTTCTGGTCTTCTCACAGGTAGCAGACACCACAATGGTATTTCTCAAACCTCAGATTCTGGCGTGCCATGTGAGCTGGGATCCAGAACTTTGGCACTCTGTGCCTTTTCTTAGCCAGGCAAATACTGACCATCACCTAGTTTGCAAGGATGCTGGGAAATGTACTAAATAAAATGGGACTAGGAAAAACAGAGATTGGGAAAAGCAAACAGCTAGTCTAAAAAATGAATATAGACCCTCACTTATAGCATTAAAAACAACAGTAGTAAAGATGGTGGTGGAAAGAGTAATACCCAACCTTCAGGAAGCTTTCCCTGCTGGACAATCCCTGTGCTAAACGCTTTGTCAGTTCACGCATTCACTCATTCCTCAAAACAATCCTACTGATAAATACAAACACTGTCCTTATTTTACCAACAAGGAAGGAGGCTAGGAGGAAGCAAGTACCTTGCCCACGGTGACATAATTACCAAATGGTGGGATGTGGGTTCACCAGCAGCTGGGATCCTAGCCACTATATGACACGAGTTGGCAGCATGGGGCCAATGGACATTCAATGAGTGGTAGCACCCCCTTCCTCAGCAAGAACCTGTAGACGTTCCGCTCTCCCCTTCTGCGGCACACTGCTGAGTCTTGACACATTATGGGCTGTAAACCCAACTGATGAAACCTCTCCCCGGCTGTTGCCATGTAGGACAGTGGCTTCAGTGGCTTCAAATCAAGCTTTTAAAGAGGCTCTGCAGCCAGATTTCATTGTGAAATATCCTGAGTTTTAAACGAGGCTTGTCATTAAAAAAAATAGCAACTCACACTAGTTTATTTTAAACACAGTGTACCCTGAACAAACCAAATCTTTGGATCTCACCTGGACAGCGAGGCCATCACCACGTATGACCTCTAACCTGTGAGCCAAATGGCCCCCACAAAGTAGGATACATTTTGCACCAAATTCCACAAGTATAGAGATCTGATCTTTTCCCCCTATTTTTCTCCCAGTGTTTAGATTTGTCGAAAGAAAGCCCGAGAGGAGAAAAGCACTTTATATAAAGAATCAAATATTGAACAAATGAGAGAAAAGAATAAATCTGTTTGAAAACAGTCTCTAAGCGCTAATGACTAGGATCTAAAAATAATCCCAACATATTTTTAAATTGGAAGAACACCCAGAAAAATAAATTGAAAGATAAATTGGGGAAGACGTTTTTAACAAGGTGAAACAAAACAGGATTCATTGTAGAGTTGAGAACATAGGAGCTGCGTCCTGAATTAAGCTTTTTCATGATCTTTGTTGTCAGCAAAGTGAAACCAGGAAAGAGGGCCAGAGAATGCAGTACGAACATAAAACCTTGCAGAAGGGAAGTACAACACTAGGAAAGGGCCATCAAGTCCCTTCCTGCTTTTCTAGGGAACTTGGTTTAAAGGCCGTGGTAGCCTGTGTTGGGACAAAGACAAAGCAATCGCTTTCAAGGTGATGTGGGGGTGTTAAATATTAGTTACAAAATGCTTCACATTCACTGGAGTCAGATCCATGCTTCTCATCACCTGCCTGCAGTGACTACTTGCTGGCTGCCTTCCAACAACTGTCCTACCGCTCTCCTCCTATAGTCCCTGTTTCCATAGAGACCCATGGGATTCTCGGAACTGAGATCCCACTCCTGGGTACCATTCCCAATTTGAGTTGGCAGCATGGGGCCAATGGACATTCAATGAGTGGTAGCACCCCCTTCCTCAGCAAGAACCTGTAGACGTTCCGCTCTCCCCTTCTGCGGCACACTGCTGAGTCTTGACACATTATGGGCTGTAAACCCAACTGATGAAACCTCTCCCCGGCTGTTGCCATGTAGGACAGTGGCTTCAGTGGCTTCATTGGCTTCAAATCAAGCTTTTAAAGAGGCTCTGCAGCCAGATTTCATTGTGAAATATCCTGAGTTTTAAACGAGGCTTGTCATTAAAAAAAATAGCAACTCACACTAGTTTATTTTAAACACAGTGTACCCTGAACAAACCAAATCTTTGGATCTCACCTGGACAGCGAGGCCATCACCACGTATGACCTCTAACCTGTGAGCCAAATGGCCCCCACAAAGTAGGATACATTTTGCACCAAATTCCACAAGTATAGAGATCTGATCTTTTCCCCCTATTTTTCTCCCAGTGTTTAGATTTGTCGAAAGAAAGCCCGAGAGGAGAAAAGCACTTTATATAAAGAATCAAATATTGAACAAATGAGAGAAAAGAATAAATCTGTTTGAAAACAGTCTCTAAGCGCTAATGACTAGGATCTAAAAATAATCCCAACATATTTTTAAATTGGAAGAACACCCAGAAAAATAAATTGAAAGATAAATTGGGGAAGACGTTTTTAACAAGGTGAAACAAAACAGGATTCATTGTAGAGTTGAGAACATAGGAGCTGCGTCCTGAATTAAGCTTTTTCATGATCTTTGTTGTCAGCAAAGTGAAACCAGGAAAGAGGGCCAGAGAATGCAGTACGAACATAAAACCTTGCAGAAGGGAAGTACAACACTAGGAAAGGGCCATCAAGTCCCTTCCTGCTTTTCTAGGGAACTTGGTTTAAAGGCCGTGGTAGCCTGTGTTGGGACAAAGACAAAGCAATCGCTTTCAAGGTGATGTGGGGGTGTTAAATATTAGTTACAAAATGCTTCACATTCACTGGAGTCAGATCCATGCTTCTCATCACCTGCCTGCAGTGACTACTTGCTGGCTGCCTTCCAACAACTGTCCTACCCCTCTCCTCCTATAGTCCCTGTTTCCATAGAGACCCATGGGATTCTCGGAACTGAGATCCCACTCCTGGGTCTAGGTGCAGAGCAGGTGATCTAGGCTAAAGTCCACCCGCCTCTTTCATGTCCCTGAAAACTGAGATTGGCTTGAGAACTTGGCATATGACAGAAGGTGTTCTGCCGTGAAAGAGGCCACTGCAACGAGAGGCCCACACATACAGAAGAATAAAAAGATGGATGAGGGACTTCTCTGGTGGTCCAGTGGCTAAGACTCTGTGCTCTCAATGCAGGGGGCCCAGGTTCGATCCCTGGTCAGGGACCTAGATCCCACATGCTGCAACTAAGACCTGGAGCAACCAAATAAAATAAACAAAAATTTTTTAAGAAAGATGGATGAAAATAAATACAAATACAAAGAGGCATGATGGGGGAAAAGAAATAAATTAAAAAAAAATCTACTTGGGCCAGGAATTGGAAATATCAAAATTAATAAAACCCCGTGAGAGTTATATAGTCTAATGGAAAAGACAGACATGTTATATAAATTCTACTAGATGATGTGATTGGTCCTAAATTATATTAGCGACTTCCCTGGTAGATCAGTGGTAAAGAATCCACCTGACAATGAAGGAAATGCAAGAGACATGGGTTCAGTCCCTGGGTAGGGAAGATCCCCTGGAGGAGGAAATGGCAGCCCACTCCAGTATTCTTGCCTGGAGAACCCCATGAACAGAGGAGCCTGGAGGGCTACAGTGTATGGGGTCACAAAGAGACAGAGATGAATTAGCAAATAAATAATAGCAAAACAAATTATACAAGATGCTCCTGAAGCTGGAGAAGCAAGTGAAAACCAGGAAAGAGGGCCAGAGAATGCAGTACGAACATAAAACCTTGCAGAAGGGAAGTACAACACTAGGAAAGGGCCATCAAGTCCCTTCCTGCTTTTCTAGGGAACTTGGTTTAAAGGCCGTGGTAGCCTGTGTTGGGACAAAGACAAAGCAATCGCTTTCAAGGTGATGTGGGGGTGTTAAATATTAGTTACAAAATGCTTCACATTCACTGGAGTCAGATCCATGCTTCTCATCACCTGCCTGCAGTGACTACTTGCTGGCTGCCTTCCAACAACTGTCCTACCCCTCTCCTCCTATAGTCCCTGTTTCCATAGAGACCCATGGGATTCTCGGAACTGAGATCCCACTCCTGGGTCTAGGTGCAGAGCAGGTGATCTAGGCTAAAGTCCACCCGCCTCTTTCATGTCCCTGAAAACTGAGATTGGCTTGAGAACTTGGCATATGACAGAAGGTGTTCTGCCGTGAAAGAGGCCACTGCAACGAGAGGCCCACACATACAGAAGAATAAAAAGATGGATGAGGGACTTCTCTGGTGGTCCAGTGGCTAAGACTCTGTGCTCTCAATGCAGGGGGCCCAGGTTCGATCCCTGGTCAGGGACCTAGATCCCACATGCTGCAACTAAGACCTGGAGCAACCAAATAAAATAAACAAAAATTTTTTAAGAAAGATGGATGAAAATAAATACAAATACAAAGAGGCATGATGGGGGAAAAGAAATAAATTAAAAAAAAATCTACTTGGGCCAGGAATTGGAAATATCAAAATTAATAAAACCCCGTGAGAGTTATATAGTCTAATGGAAAAGACAGACATGTTATATAAATTCTACTAGATGATGTGATTGGTCCTAAATTATATTAGCGACTTCCCTGGTAGATCAGTGGTAAAGAATCCACCTGACAATGAAGGAAATGCAAGAGACATGGGTTCAGTCCCTGGGTAGGGAAGATCCCCTGGAGGAGGAAATGGCAGCCCACTCCAGTATTCTTGCCTGGAGAACCCCATGAACAGAGGAGCCTGGAGGGCTACAGTGTATGGGGTCACAAAGAGACAGAGATGAATTAGCAAATAAATAATAGCAAAACAAATTATACAAGATGCTCCTGAAGCTGGAGAAGGAAGTTCTTAACCACTGGAGTGGGGATGAGTTAGAGGGAAGATGATGGGCAGCCCATGAATAGTCTCAGCAAATATTAGACTGTTTAATTGACTCAGTACATGAAAAATAATCAATATGTTCAAACCTCCATTAGTTGTATACTATTTTCACATTTTTCTTACATTTGTGTAGTATTTTTGTTAGATTTACCTAATTCTAAAAGTTGACTATTTTAAAATTTAAAAATGTAGTTAAACCTCAAATTAAGCAATAAGTCCATTAGATCATGATTTGGCCATGTCAGCTATATCTTTTTCAAATACACATTACAAAAAATATGCAACTATTAAAGAAAAATTTTGGCTCATGGTCTACTGAAGTGTTGGGAATTGAGAGCCACCAGCATTATATCCATTCCAGTTCAAGAGATCCTGAGTGGAGAGACAGAAGGAAGCTTATTAAATAAGACTGGTTGGATGTAGTGGGGATGCTGGGCAGCAGAGTCAAGTCAACTTTAAGTTCAGACCCTCCTCTGCAACTGACCTAGCTTGAACACTGGGAAAGTTGCCTGATAAGTCTGTGCCTCATTTCAGAAATGAGGAGTTATAATGTCCTCTACTTTACAGAGTTGGAAAAGTAATGAGATAACACACATACAGTGGTAAACACAGATTTTGGCACACAGACCTCATAATAATGGCATCAATTATTGGGGTGATAATGATGATAAGTAGGACTAGGCACTGGGATAATAAACCTGCTTGAGGGGAAAAATAAATTAAAAAAAATCTACTTGGGCCAGGAATTGGAGAGTTATATAGTCTAATGGAAAAGACAGACATGTTATATAAATTCTACTAGATGATGTGATTGGTCCTAAATTATATTAGCGACTTCCCTGGTAGATCAGTGGTAAAGAATCCACCTGACAATGAAGGAAATGCAAGAGACATGGGTTCAGTCCCTGGGTAGGGAAGATCCCCTGGAGGAGGAAATGGCAGCCCACTCCAGTATTCTTGCCTGGAGAACCCCATGAACAGAGGAGCCTGGAGGGCTACAGTGTATGGGGTCACAAAGAGACAGAGATGAATTAGCAAATAAATAATAGCAAAACAAATTATACAAGATGCTCCTGAAGCTGGAGAAGGAAGTTCTTAACCACTGGAGTGGGGATGAGTTAGAGGGAAGATGATGGGCAGCCCATGAATAGTCTCAGCAAATATTAGACTGTTTAATTGACTCAGTACATGAAAAATAATCAATATGTTCAAACCTCCATTAGTTGTATACTATTTTCACATTTTTCTTACATTTGTGTAGTATTTTTGTTAGATTTACCTAATTCTAAAAGTTGACTATTTTAAAATTTAAAAATGTAGTTAAACCTCAAATTAAGCAATAAGTCCATTAGATCATGATTTGGCCATGTCAGCTATATCTTTTTCAAATACACATTACAAAAATATGCAACTATTAAAGAAAAATTTTGGCTCATGGTCTACTGAAGTGTTGGGAATTGAGAGCCACCAGCATTATATCCATTCCAGTTCAAGAGATCCTGAGTGGAGAGACAGAAGGAAGCTTATTAAATAAGACTGGTTGGATGTAGTGGGGATGCTGGGCAGCAGAGTCAAGCCAACTTTAAGTTCAGACCCTCCTCTGCAACTGACCTAGCTTGAACACTGGGAAAGTTGCCTGATAAGTCTGTGCCTCATTTCAGAAATGAGGAGTTATAATGTCCTCTACTTTACAGAGTTGGAAAAGTAATGAGATAACACACATACAGTGGTAAACACAGATTTTGGCACACAGACCTCATAATAATGGCATCAATTATTGGGGTGATAATGATGATAAGTAGGACTAGGCACTGGGATAATAAACCTGCTTGTTCACATCATTTGTGTTCTCTTTCTCCAACTTGATGGTAGGAAACAACTTCCTTGTCTCCTTAGAATTCAGAGAGAATGCTGAGCAGAGTTCACTATCCCAAACTCACTTTTGATACATCACATGAACAAAGAGTTGGCTCAGTGGGGCTTCCCAGGTGGCAGAGTGGTAAAGGAATATGCTCACAATATAGGAGATCCAAGAGATGAGGGTTTGATCCCTGGGTCAGGAAGATATCCTGGAGAAGGAAACAGCAACCTACTCCAGTATTGCCTAAGAAATTGCATGGACAGAGGAGCCTGGTGCACTTTAGTTCATGCGGTTACAAAGAGTCGGACCTGACCTCGAGACTAAACAACAGCAGTAAGAAGAGTAAAGAGAGTTTTTGTTGCAATGTCATTGTGCTTGAGGCAGTTGTTCCTATGCAGGTTCCAGCTTCATGGACATTCAACCTGGGCCGCCTACCACCTTCAACTCACTATGCAGCATGAGCTAAAAGTAAAATTCTGATGTGCTAAGTCATTATCTCTTGGGGGTTGTTTGTTATAGCAGCATAACGTAGCCGATTCAGTCAAATAGAGGCATATAAAACAGGTTGTCTCTTTTGTCATTTGTTTAATTTATATTTCCTGACTTCAAAGCCTCTTACAAAAGTTTGGAACCCATAAAAAGGAAAACTTGAACCAGGGTGAGCCACACGGTGGAAGGATGTCTGGGCTGAGGATGGGTGGTGAAGGGTCGGCTCGATTTGCTTTGATTGCTTTAGTTCCACTAATCAATTAACATTCGGTTTTTGCTGAAATGGGGTTTGGGATGACAGCAGAGTCAAGCCAACTTTAAGTTCAGACCCTCCTCTGCAACTGACCTAGCTTGAACACTGGGAAAGTTGCCTGATAAGTCTGTGCCTCATTTCAGAAATGAGGAGTTATAATGTCCTCTACTTTACAGAGTTGGAAAAGTAATGAGATAACACACATACAGTGGTAAACACAGATTTTGGCACACAGACCTCATAATAATGGCATCAATTATTGGGGTGATAATGATGATAAGTAGGACTAGGCACTGGGATAATAAACCTGCTTGTTCACATCATTTGTGTTCTCTTTCTCCAACTTGATGGTAGGAAACAACTTCCTTGTCTCCTTAGAATTCAGAGAGAATGCTGAGCAGAGTTCACTATCCCAAACTCACTTTTGATACATCACATGAACAAAGAGTTGGCTCAGTGGGGCTTCCCAGGTGGCAGAGTGGTAAAGGAATATGCTCACAATATAGGAGATCCAAGAGATGAGGGTTTGATCCCTGGGTCAGTAAGATATCCTGGAGAAGGAAACAGCAACCTACTCCAGTATTGCCTAAGAAATTGCATGGACAGAGGAGCCTGGTGCACTTTAGTTCATGGGGTTACAAAGAGTCGGACATGACCTCGAGACTAAACAACAGCAGTAAGAAGAGTAAAGAGAGTTTTTGCTGCAATGTCATTGTGCTTGAGGCAGTTGTTTCTATGCAGGTTCAGCTTCATGGACATTCAACCTGGGCCGCCTACCACCTTCAACTCACTATGCAGCATGAGCTAAAAGTAAAATTCTGATGTGCTAAGTCATTATCTCTTGGGGGTTGTTTGTTATAGCAGCATAACGTAGCCGATTCAGTCAAATAGAGGCATATAAAACAGGTTGTCTCTTTTGTCATTTGTTTAATTTATATTTCCTGACTTCAAAGCCTCTTACAAAAGTTTGGAACCCATAAAAAGGAAAACTGAACCAGGGTGAGCCACACGGTGGAAGGATGTCTGGGCTGAGGATGGGTGGTGAAGGGTCGGCTCGATTTGCTTTAATTGCTTTAGTTCCACTAATCAATTAACATTCGGCTAATAATCCCTTTCAAATGAGTCATTTTCGCCAATTAAAGGCTGATTTGTTGCTAACTGCACCAGCTCATGGTGAACCTACCTTGTTCTTCCAAAACTGCTTAGTGGATGCTTTGATGGGAGTTATGGCTGTGATAGACTCTCTCTAGACAGTGACAAAAGAAGTCATGGTGGTGGGGAGGGGGAGACAGGAGGTGGGAGGAAGGAAGAGAGTCCTAGGCAGTGCTCGCCTGAGTGATTGAATTGGAAAAGGAGCCATTTCTCCGGGTTAGCAAATGATTCTTCATCAGGCAGCAGACTATTAAGCACACCTAGATAATAAACGGATGATTTTCACAGTCATTCTGCGAGGTCCTCATATTTTCCATTTTTAAATTCCATGTTACTTTTAAAGGATTCACCCATTACGATGATTTACATCACCGAGCTGAGACAATGATGCCCTTTAATGTCAGAGGCAGAGCATGATTATTTTTCATTAAATCAGGTTTTTATTATTTTTTTCTTCTTCCCTTCACTAGAAAAACCTTTGAAAAATGCTTGTGTCATGACACAGATGGGTGCTGTCCTTACACTGAGCTCCTTGAATGGGGTTGGGGCTGGCCATGGGTGGCTTACAGCATCCTAAGGTTAGAGATGAGAGAAGCAGCCCCCTCCCCATTTCCTACCCTCTCACTCTGTCTCAGCAGCATGATCACTCACAAATAAACCCAGTTGTTTTACTGGAGAATGCCTAATGGCATGATGTTGAGTTCAGATCGCCTTTATTCAAAAAAATCATAAGATAGAGATCCCTATGTGATGTCCTCCCCCCACCCCAATATTTCTCATATATCAGTCTGTTTATCTGTGCCACAGTTAAAGAGTACTCTGCACTAGGTGCTATTTGAAACAAGAGTGTATAGAGAAAAACTAGACAGAAGTCACCCCAAACTCACAGCACCTAGTCTAGCACAGGGGTTCTCCATCTTGGCAGTTTTGACCATAAGCCAGACCATAAGCCAGTTTTGACTTTGCCACAAGGGATTGTCTTGTGCATGGTAGAATGTTTAGTAGCATCCCTCACCTCTACCTGTTAGAAGCCAGTCACACCCTCTTTTCAGTTGTGAAAACCAAAAGTACATCCAGACATTGCCAAATAACCCCTGGGAGGGAAAATCATATCCCACTTAAGATCCACCATTCTAAGATCCACCAGAAATAAGAAATAAAATACATACAACAAGATGATGTCATACAACAAGATGACATGTTAAAGGTTATGAAGAAAAGTCAGTTGAAAAGCTTGAAAGAGGATGACTAAGAAGAGGCCAGTTCAGTGAAGAAGTCAGAGAGGGCTTCTTGGGGGAGGTGACCATGAAAATGTGGAGGAGAAGCCAGGCAAGGGGAAGAATCAGAGAGCAAGCGTCAGACGTGAGGATGAGAACAGGCACAAAGGCTGGGAGGGTGAGACAAGCTGTCTTCAGAAAAAGAAGAAAAGAAACAGAGGGTTCCCTTGGTGGGCAGAGGTGGAAGGTCGTGGTCAGCGAGGTAATGATGTTGGAGGTGTGTGGAGGTGGGCACGGGAGAGGACAGGGTAAAGAGCCGGCTTTAAGTTTAGTGTGGGAAGCCACTAGGAGTTTAAACACAGGAGTGACATTATAAAATGCATCCATTCATTCCACATGTAGTATTAACAGTATTAAAGAGGATCCATTCTGTGCAAGGTCATGTTCTAGGCAGGGGTAGAGGAGGGATGCAGAGTTTGGTAAGATACAGAGACAAGTAAGCTCTGGTCCCCGACCTTGAGTGCCTGAGTTTACTGAAGGACACTAAGTTGTAGGCAAAACATAGATAGACAGTCATAAATGCTGATGCAGAGATGATACAAAATGCTGTGGACATGTTTCCTAGGGTGAAAGAAAGAAGAGGAAGGCTTGTGGAGGAAAGAAATATGGAGCTTTTATCAGGGAGAGAAGAGAGGGAGTCCAGGACTTGAGAGATCTCTGCCTAAAAACCCATGAGTGGCAGGAATCTGGGTGCATTAGGTCACCACAAACCCCAAATTCCAACAGTCTTCCTGGTTAATAGTTAATACTTGATAAATAGATGGCAAGAGAATGAATTTTTTGTGCCTCTTCCACGTGCAGGGTAATTGTCAAATTACTCCACGTGCTGCTATGAACTGAACTGTGTCCCTTCGAATTCATACAGGGAAGCCCTACCTCTAGTGGTATGGTGCTTGGAGGTGGGGCTTTGGGAGATGATTAGGTTATAACAGTTGGATCATAACGAAGGCTGAGGACCAAAGAACTGACGCTTTTGAATTGTGGTGCTGGAGAAGACACTTGAGAGTCCCTTTGGCTGCAAGGAGATCAAACTGATCAATCCTAAAGAAAATCAACTTTGACCATTCATTGGAAGGACTGACTAATGCTGAAGCTGAAGCCCCAAGACTTTGGCCACCTGCTGTGAAGAACTGGTTCATTGGAAAAGACTCTGATGTTGAGAAAGGCTGAAGGCAAAAGGAGAAGAGGGTGGTGGATGATGAGATGGTGGGATAACATCACTGATTCTGTGGACATGAGTTTGAGCAAATTTTGGGAGATAGTGAAGGAGAAAGGAGCCTGGCTTGCTACAGTTCAAGGGGTCACAAAGAGTTGGACGTGATTTGACAGCTGAACAGTAAGAATAAGGTTATGAGAGTGGAGTCCTCATGAATGGGATTATCGCTCTGTGGAAAAGAAACAGCTTGTATTCTTTCTCTCTCTTCTCCTCTCTCTCTCCCCACTACCAGAAGAAATCAACAACAGAGCCTTCACCACCATCCCTGCCATGCTGGCACTCTGATCTTGCAGCCTCAAAAACTGTGATAAAGAAATGTCTGTGTTGAAGCCACTCAGTACTTTGGTATGCCACTATGGTACTTCGCTATAGCAGCCAAGCCAACTAATGCACAATGTCCGTCTTTCATCCTCACCCACTCCCTTAGGCAGGTAGTGGAAGGTAATCTCCACACCAACAGGAAGTGTTGTTTTTCATTTCATTCCTTTATCTCCAGTGAATGTGAGACGACTTGGCACACAGTAGGTATGTCATAAATATGACCTGAATGTACGGGCCTGAATGCAAATCAAAGGAGTTTTTTTTTTCAATAACATAGGCAATGGGAAACTATCATTGATAATCAAGTAAGTTTAATTATTTTTATACTTATTCTGTGCTTAGCATCTTTTACTATGAATCACCACAATCAATCGTCACTATTTTTGCATGATATTCTGAAGGGAATCTCACAGTGAACAGAACAGATGTGGTCCTACCGCATTATAAGGTGAGGGAAGAGATATTACTAAGTGGATGAAAGGGTGTCATTGAGTCTGGAGGTCACGGTCAATGCTTTTATAAATATTTGTTAAGTTGTAACGAAGAACTGCTTCCTTCTCATAAAGAAAACAGCAGAATCCCAGGCCTGGGTTCTTGTGTCTGCATTAGCACTTGTTCACTACTATAGCTCCTCTCCAGAAAGCTGGCTTTCTTTCCACCAGCGTGATAAAAATGCTTGATCGCAAAACTATTAAGGGCAAACATGAACGTGACATTTTCCTACAGGAAATGGCCAACTTTCATTAATGAGCACAGTCTGTAGGGAAGTAAGTGCTAGGAAGTCACTTCTCTTGTCTCAGTTTGGGCCATAAAAGCTTTCTGGGGATAGGAGATCCATAGGAGAGAGAGACAGGTCTGGACCCTGCCCCCCAGCATTTTCAGTACAATGGATACAAAATCTGAAGTGATCCATAAATATGAGTCTGGGAGGCTATTCAATAGCTTTCTATCTTTTAATCAGGTCAAGGTGAAACACGAAAAAAATATCTTGAAACAAGAAAAAAATGTGAATTTCTGTCAAGTATTCAATTAAATATTCTCTGCTTTATTCTGAGATTATAAAGGGATAGTTTCACTTCATCGCCGTTTTCTTATTTTATTTTAATGTTTCTGCTTGGCAAAATAATAAAGCAAGCAACCTGGAGCTAATTACCTAACCATTTTGCTGTTCTTTGAAATCTAAGAGTGGAACCCACTGGAGAAAAGTAATCTCAGCTGGAACTGGGAGATGGGAAGAGCAGAAGAAGTTGGGAAGGGCCCCGTGTAGGACAGAGATGGGAGCAATGGGAGAAAGCCCTACTTCCCCAAAAAGGCATGCAAGTGTGTGTGTGTATGTTTAGGGGCATAAATGGGGCTCCTTTAAGAAAAGAAGGAAGTCCTAGAATGAGATGGAGAAGTGAAAACTCCCAGACCAAGGAAATATTCCACACTGGCTAGCTACTTGGGATTCTGGGAGACAGGTACCAGACCCACACTTCTTCAAATGTAACATGGGTTTGAATCACATGGGAATCTTGCTAGGATGGAGCCTCTGATCTGTTTGGCTTGAGGATGGCCCGAGAGTCTGCATTTCTTACAAACACAAATGATGCCAGTGCTGCTGGTCTGCAGACCACCTTCTGAGTAGAAGGGAGTTAGAACACATTTTTGAGTAAAGAGCTGAAGCAGGGTGACTGATGGGCCAACGGGAGAGAGGGAGAGAGAGAAGTCAGAGTGAAAAGGGATGGGAGGTGATAAGGGTCAAATTCATCTTGAGGTGATTACTGAGTATCAAAATGATCCCACTGGTGATTAGGATGCAAGTCACCTTGTCAGTTCTGGAGAGCATTGATACATGAGAGGGCTGTTCACCCCCAACACATTTTACATTAACAAATAAGTCTATAGCAGGTCTTTGAATAACTGTGGACCACACTGTAGCCATCGAGGACACTGGCTTCAGAACCAGAACCTTCTGGGCTGAATCCCAGTCACACCACTTATTAGCTGGGATGCCTTCTCAGCCTTTCTGGGCTCTATCTTCTCATTGGTGAGGTGGTGAGGATTTTACCTGCCTCTTAACTTGGTGCTATGACATGCACAGATTATGCCAGACACAGAGTAAAATAACCCTATCAGAAAAGCAGATGAGGGACTGAGGATGAGCTCTGCTTTATTCTGAGATTATAAAGGGATAGTTTCACTTCATCGCCGTTTTCTTATTTTATTTTAATGTTTCTGCTTGGCAAAATAATAAAGCAAGCAACTTGGAGCTAATTACCTAACCATTTTGCTGTTCTTTGAAATCTAAGAGTGGAACCCACTGGAGAAAAGTAATCTCAGCTGGAATTGGGAGATGGGAAGAGCAGAAGAAGTTGGGAAGGGCCCCGTGTAGGACAGAGATGGGAGCAATGGGAGAAAGCCCTACTTCCCCAAAAAGGCATGCAAGTGTGTGTGTGTATGTTTAGGGGCATAAATGGGGCTCCTTTAAGAAAAGAAGGAAGTCCTAGAATGAGATGGAGAAGTGAAAACTCCCAGACCAAGGAAATATTCCACACTGGCTAGCTACTTGGGATTCTGGGAGACAGGTACCAGACCCACACTTCTTCAAATGTAACATGGGTTTGAATCACATGGGAATCTTGCTAGGATGGAGCCTCTGATCTGTTTGGCTTGAGGATGGCCGGGGTCTGCATTTCTTACAAACACAAATGATGCCAGTGCTGCTGGTCTGCAGACCACCTTCTGAGTAGAAGGGAGTTAGAACACATTTTTGAGTAAAGAGCTGAAGCAGGGTGACTGATGGGCCAACGGGAGAGAGGGAGAGAGAGAAGTCAGAGTGAAAAGGGATGGGAGGTGATAAGGGTCAAATTCATCTTGAGGTGATTACTGAGTATCAAAATGATCCCACTGGTGATTAGGATGCAAGTCACCTTGTCAGTTCTGGAGAGCATTGATACATGAGAGGGCTGTTCACCCCCAACACATTTTACATTAACAAATAAGTCTATAGCAGGTCTTTGAATAACTGTGGACCACACTGTAGCCATCGAGGACACTGGCTTCAGAACCAGAACCTTCTGGGCTGAATCCCAGTCACACCACTTATTAGCTGGGATGCCTTCTCAGCCTTTCTGGGCTCTATCTTCTCATTGGTGAGGTGGTGAGGATTTTACCTGCCTCTTAACTTGGTGCTATGACATGCACAGATTATGCCAGACACAGAGTAAAATAACCCTATCAGAAAAGCAGATGAGGGACTGAGGATGAGCCACGCACTCTTTGGTCAAAAGATAGAGCTTCAAGAGACACAGCTTAAAGAGACAGCTTAAAGAAACTTGTCCTTAACACTGTGTTTGAAGATTGATTATAGATCAATTTTCCTTATTCAAATACAAATTCAGCCATCTGCTTATTGAATCAACCATGAAACAAATGTTTAAGATCTGACTATGCCCTTACACTTAAGTTTTCACATATTCCTGTGTGCCATCTGACGTTCACAAAATTTATCCTCAGAAATGTCTTTTGTTAATACACTTTCCCTGGTGCAAAACTGTATCATTCTGCTCATTCTGGACTCCTGGGATTATATAGCACACAATAAGGTCCTAGCTTTTTATCCATAATATAGTCATGTTGCATTGAATGAATGACTAGTGTTGGTCCTATTTTATTTAAAACTCTGAATTTACCTAGCGGTTGTTTTGTTGGAAATAAAAGCAGTCAACCATTTGTCTTTGGTATTAGCAATGAGATTCTCAAATAATGCTGCTGCATTTGAAGCTGAAATTAAGAGAGGATGTTCAGCAGGTAAACTGTAGCTTCAGAAATGGGGCTGCAATGGCCAGTGCCCGGTCTATACACCCACTCACGACAGCTCTGCCTGGCTTAACAACTTAAACTATAGCAAACAGAGAATTTTACACAGCAAAATTCTGGCCAAGCTGGATCAATGTTTTTCCCTGAAAATTTAAGACACACTAATAAAAAAACTGTTTGAACAAAACTTATCCAACATGACATTCACTTTTTGATTTTACTGGTATTATTGTTTGTAAGTATTTCTGTCTAAATGGCCAGATTAGATGAAGTTATAAATGTGACTGTTTTATTATGCTAAGTAAATCTTACAGAGAATATGAGTAGGGAAAATGTTCAGCTCTACAAAATAAAACTTTTCTAGAGGGGAAAATAACTCTGGTTTAAGCTTTCAGTTGGCTGGAAAAGAAGACTAATAAAATTGGAAGGATATCAATTAGTGGCAATTTGGGGGAAATCTATAGCTTCTCAGGTTTGACACTTCTAAAATATGTTCATGGTCTTCAATTCACAACGCAATAAAGTTGTTCCATTCGACTTGCATAACCATATTGGTGGTTAATTTGCGTTGTTTTTATAATCACTGCAGCAGTAAAGCTGTCATTTTCCCCCTTGTGACATGTGTCTTGGTTTGTCATAACTCAGCACGTCAGCATTTTATTTTGTTTTGTTTCCAACCCTGCTGGCCAAGAAAAAGAAGACCACTGACCTCCCTCCTATAGGTCAGAGGCTGGGCACACATGGAATCTGACCAGAGGAACTGCAGCTGGTTCTAACCACTGGACAGTAAAGTCACATTTTCCACTCAAGAGTTACTCATGCGGTAGGTGGGCAGGACTGCAAAAGTTTTGCATTGAAATGACTAGGTTGTTGTTTATCCATAATATAGTCATGTTGCATTGAATGAATGACTAGTGTTGGTCCTATTTTATTTAAAACTCTGAATTTACCTAGCGGTTGTTTTGTTGGAAATAAAAGCAGTCAACCATTTGTCTTTGGTATTAGCAATGAGATTCTCAAATAATGCTGCTGCATTTGAAGCTGAAATTAAGAGAGGATGTTCAGCAGGTAAACTGTAGCTTCAGAAATGGGGCTGCAATGGCCAGTGCCCGGTCTATACACCCACTCACGACAGCTCTGCCTGGCTTAACAACTTAAACTATAGCAAACAGAGAATTTTACACAGCAAAATTCTGGCCAAGCTGGATCAATGTTTTTCCCTGAAAATTTAAGACACACTAATAAAAAAACTGTTTGAACAAAACTTATCCAACATGACATTCACTTTTTGATTTTACTGGTATTATTGTTTGTAAGTATTTCTGTCTAAATGGCCAGATTAGATGAAGTTATAAATGTGACTGTTTTATTATGCTAAGTAAATCTTACAGAGAATATGAGTAGGGAAAATGTTCAGCTCTACAAAATAAAACTTTTCTAGAGGGGAAAATAACTCTGGTTTAAGCTTTCAGTTGGCTGGAAAAGAAGACTAATAAAATTGGAAGGATATCAATTAGTGGCAATTTGGGGGAAATCTATAGCTTCTCAGGTTTGACACTTCTAAAATATGTTCATGGTCTTCAATTCACAACGCAATAAAGTTGTTCCATTCGACTTGCATAACCATATTGGTGGTTAATTTGCGTTGTTTTTATAATCACTGCAGCAGTAAAGCTGTCATTTTCCCCCTTGTGACATGTGTCTTGGTTTGTCATAACTCAGCACGTCAGCATTTTATTTTGTTTTGTTTCCAACCCTGCTGGCCAAGAAAAAGAAGACCACTGACCTCCCTCCTATAGGTCAGAGGCTGGGCACACATGGAATCTGACCAGAGGAACTGCAGCTGGTTCTAACCACTGGACAGTAAAGTCACATTTTCCACTCAAGAGTTACTCATGCGGTAGGTGGGCAGATTCTTCTTTGCTCTGCATCTGTCAGAAGTATGTGCTTAGAGATGAAGAGTGGTGGGGGTGGGGATTGGATGATTCAGTCAAAATGGGGAAATGTTCAGAGATCAGTCTTTTCTCTTTCTGCCATGTGATGCAGTGTGGCAGATGGTGAGGAATTCGAATTCTCTGGCTGCTTCCAAAGGACTGTGGCACCTAGCTTATAGTAACGGGTGCGGAGGGACTTGTTTTGTTGATGAAGTAAGGAGGAGAGGGCCAACATCTGCTTAGAAGCATGCAGTGAGAACGAATGCGAGGGAGAGGATACGCTCCTGGGTGAGAGCCTCTTGTACAAAACTCTAGAAGACCAAGAGAATCCGCAAGGATGGTGCTGGTCATGATGACCAACATTCAGACATCCTGAAGGCTTGAGGTTCCATGGAGTCACAACAGCAAAAACAGAACAAGATAAAACAAACAAACAAAAAGTCCTCAGAGCTGTGGATTCAGAAGTTTTGTGCAGGATTCCTGCGTGGATAGAAATAACCTGGTGTTTTGGGTGACCCAGTCAAAGTCTGAACTCTGTCACTGAAACAATGTAGATATTTTCCTTCCACAAGATATCCTTAAAGTCTAAATTTGAACAAAAGTTTTTCTGACTCAGAAAATCTCTCTCCTTAGAGTCTCCTAAACTTTTGAGTGAAAGGTAATATCATTGAAAATATACACATTTGTTTCTCTTATTTTTAAAACACAAATAATGGATCCCTGTCATCCTGGCTTAACATGGTCTTTATAGTGGTCATTTTTTCTCTCCAATTCTTCAAAATCCTTATTATCATTTCGGCCCCGGCTCTGAATTAAAATTGTGACACTAAGCTCTGTTTTTGACATTCGTCTTGAAAATGCTTTAAGTAGCAAGCATCAATTTCCTTTTAAAAAATGACTAGTTCATTAGAATCATTTTTTAATTTCCCTCCTTTGCTGAAAATATGTAGCACCCCAAAGTTCTCCCTTCTGACTGCCAGGGGCACTGTATCCACTCAGACTCCTAAGCAAGTCTGACCAGAGGAACTGCAGCTGGTTCTAACCACTGGACAGTAAAGTCACATTTTCCACTCAAGAGTTACTCATGCGGTAGGTGGGCAGATTCTTCTTTGCTCTGCATCTGTCAGAAGTATGTGCTTAGAGATGAAGAGTGGTGGGGGTGGGGATTGGATGATTCAGTCAAAATGGGGAAATGTTCAGAGATCAGTCTTTTCTCTTTCTGCCATGTGATGCAGTGTGGCAGATGGTGAGGAATTCGAATTCTCTGGCTGCTTCCAAAGGACTGTGGCACCTAGCTTATAGTAACGGTGCGGAGGGACTTGTTTTGTTGATGAAGTAAGGAGGAGAGGGCCAACATCTGCTTAGAAGCATGCAGTGAGAACGAATGCGAGGGAGAGGATACGCTCCTGGGTGAGAGCCTCTTGTACAAAACTCTAGAAGACCAAGAGAATCCGCAAGGATGGTGCTGGTCATGATGACCAACATTCAGACATCCTGAAGGCTTGAGGTTCCATGGAGTCACAACAGCAAAAACAGAACAAGATAAAACAAACAAACAAAAAGTCCTCAGAGCTGTGGATTCAGAAGTTTTGTGCAGGATTCCTGCGTGGATAGAAATAACCTGGTGTTTTGGGTGACCCAGTCAAAGTCTGAACTCTGTCACTGAAACAATGTAGATATTTTCCTTCCACAAGATATCCTTAAAGTCTAAATTTGAACAAAAGTTTTTCTGACTCAGAAAATCTCTCTCCTTAGAGTCTCCTAAACTTTTGAGTGAAAGGTAATATCATTGAAAATATACACATTTGTTTCTCTTATTTTTAAAACACAAATAATGGATCCCTGTCATCCTGGCTTAACATGGTCTTTATAGTGGTCATTTTTTCTCTCCAATTCTTCAAAATCCTTATTATCATTTCGGCCCCGGCTCTGAATTAAAATTGTGACACTAAGCTCTGTTTTTGACATTCGTCTTGAAAATGCTTTAAGTAGCAAGCATCAATTTCCTTTTAAAAAATGACTAGTTCATTAGAATCATTTTTTAATTTCCCTCCTTTGCTGAAAATATGTAGCACCCCAAAGTTCTCCCTTCTGACTGCCAGGGGCACTGTATCCACTCAGACTCCTAAGCTATTATGAGCCTATTGAATGTCTCCTTCCACAATTTTATTCAACCAGGAGGATTTTCTATTTGTTCAGGACAAGTGAGCAATTCATGATTTCAATAACTGCCCTGCCCATGTCTTTCCTGAAGAATAAGCCATGAGTTAACCACAGGCTTAAATTCAAATGACACCCAATCCCCAATTACCTAGTTTACTATATTCCTGAAATGCCTCTCTTTGTTTTTTTTCTCTTATCTCTTAACTAGTGCATTTTCTCTTTTCCCCTCTCCCTTTCTCTCATTTTCATTAGGATTATGCACATGGTTTACATCTTTAAGGAAACCGTGCTCAAAACTGTAAATTGTGCTTTCATTCTCATTTCTACATTCAAGGCTAACTATGGATTGATTTAAGTTAATCATTTAGCCTAGAATATCAGTATTAACCTCCACACAATTCCATGGAATTGGTTCTTCAGTGAGATGCAAGATGCTTTTTTTCTTCACAAGTAGACTTGATAAAGTAGATACTCTTGTACGTTGTTTACAATGACACAGGCTAGTTTTGTGAGTATAAGGAAGAAACACAGCCAATGAGTTTGCTGTGCTGTATTCTATTATTTTTTTGTTTTAAGTTTTCTCTTCAAACCTAATTTCTATATTAATCACTAACTGTGTCATGTTCACTCTCAATAAATACTCAGCTGGATATGGGGATATGCCATTTGTGTGTGCAAGCACACATACACAGAGACAATATAAACATACAAATACACACACATGCACACACACACACACATACACCTTCCCTTTCATTCTTCTAGATGACTCATCATTTTCCTCTATCTTTCAGCACATTTCTCAGGATGGTAAGTAATTATTCTACACAACAGTGTTGTCACCGATAAATTCTTTTATCTAACACAGGTTCTATAACTTCCTGCCTTTTATTTTGGAAGTCCTCTACCCACGCCATTCCCTCCTTTTCTCTACAGTTTATAGCTCAGGTACTATGCTAGAAGTGCTTTTTAACAAAAGATAAAACACTGTCATGTGACCTTGAGGCCCAGTAGGATTTCCCAAACCCCACCCTACCATTTCCCCCCCTTTCTTCCGTGACCCAATCATGCTAACCTCCCCCCGGTCCCTAACAGCACCCTGCACTCTCCTGCCCAGGACCTTTGCACCAGAAGTCCTCTCGACTGGGATTTCCTTGCTCCCAGCAGGCCTCTTCAGTCTGGCCAGCTCCTCCTCAGCCTCCAAACATCAGGTTCCATGTCACCTCCTCCTTCAATTTTCCTATAGTCTGTTAGATGTGCTCAGGGTGCCCCTTACATCGTCAATCCCAATGGGAATTAAAGAACAACTGAATGACATGTTGTGAGCACTGTGTGGTTACTATCAGCCTTTTTCACTCATGTGTCTCCAGTACTGAGTACTTAGTAGGCGCTCAAGTATTTATTGAACGAATAAGTGAACATTTAAGTTCCATATAAGTAAGTTTTATCTTCTTCTCTTACTATCCTATCCTCTACTCTATTAACCCATAAAAAAACTTTCTGGTCCGTGCTAGAGTCAAACAACCAAAAAAAAAAAAAAATCCGCCCAAATCACCCCTCTTCTCTGCTTCCCAGTGTGACTTCTTAGTATTAGAACGATGCTATTTATAGATCTGTACCAGAGAAAATGATTGAAATGAAGTATAAAGAACTGTATATATCTCTAATTTGAGGTCGCAGCATGGCAAATCCCAGCTTGAAATCAAGCACCATATGTGTTTTGTTTAACCTGTACTGCTTTAAAAACACTTTCTTCGAAATTTAGATTTCTGAATCCTTTAGATGCAGCAGCTCAGACGATGTGCTCCTAAGTGGTGACTGCAGGCTGGAGCTGAGTAGTCACTGTGCACACTAGAAGGGGCTGGAACTAAAAATTTTTAAAAATGAAAAATTAAAAAAGAAGGGGCTGGAGCTTGTAGTGTTCCTCCATCCTCACTACTTCCTATTGTCTGGCTTGCAGTCTACCTCCACCATTTACTTCCATGCCTGACCTATATGGGTCCATGAATGTGTGCTCCTGCTCCAAATTCTTCAAAAGTGCATGGAGGCATCTTTCAGAATGGCTACAAAATGTATGTCTATTTTTTTAAATGTAGTTTTGGGCATAAATACTAAAGGTTGGGAGAAAACTGCTTATAAACTGTGTTTGGAGGAAGGGAGCAAAAGTACAAAAACCTGTTCGACTCTAGACTTTGAATCTTCCCTAGTAGCTCAATTGGTAAAGAATCAACTTGCAATGCAGGAGATCCAGGTTCAATTCCTGGGTCAGGAAGATCCCCTGGAGAAGGAACCAGCAGCTCAGCTGCGGTATTCATGCCTGGGAAATCCCATGGACAGAGGACCCTGGCGGACTACAATCCATGGGTTTGCAAGAGTCAGACACAATTAGCAACTACACCACCACTAGACTTCAAATGGCCACAGTCACTCCAGAAATGTTCACACTGCATGCCTCCCCAGAGCCTTACCCAAGGACAGATCAAGAACAATCCAAGTGTAAAGTTATTCAGCTTCTCATCACCATACGACAGAGGCTTGTGGACATAGAGGATTTGCAGACTCTCCAAGAACCTCCTGCTGATTGGGGACAGTAGCTGTAAGACTTTGGGTCCTTCACTCCCCATGCCACCATCTCTCCTCTGGAAAAGGAAGTGAAGAAATGGGGGACATCTAGATGGCTTCTTTGACTTGAACATTTCATGTTCCTAAATAGTTCATCTAGAACCTGCTTTCACTGGGCACAGTTAAGAGTAGGAGTTAGAACTTAGGATGACTCCTGACGCTATCACGGTCCAGTTGTTTGATTGTAAGTAGATAAATGACGCCTCGCCACTCTCCTTGGTTTTCTTATCTGTAAAATGGGGATAATGAAGGTACCTAACTCCTAAGGTGGTCACAAGAATAAAATGAGAGAATTCATATTAAGCTCATATTACCTACCATGCTTTACCACTAGCACCACCTGGGATTCCCGCCTACCAGTGCAGGACACCTAAGAGATGCAGGTTGGATCAGAAAGATCCCCTTAAGTAGGAATGGCAACCCACTCCAGTAGTCTTGCCTGGGAAATCCCATGGACAGAGGAGTCTGGGGACTACAGTCCACAGGGTCACAAAGAGTCAGACATGCTGACTCTTGGTTGCTATTTTTTTTTATCACTATTATTATAGGGAACTATTCAGAGTTCACCTGAAACACTTGAATTTTGGTAGCACCTTGACACCATTTAGGATGCCACACAGACACCCACACATTTATTCCGTGTGCACCTAGGTCACCATTTAAAAAGAATCACCCTCCCTCTTCTGGGAGGCACAGCATGGAACCAACCATACACTCACATATACACTAACTATATAGAGTTACATATACACGGACCTATACACTAGCATACACACTAACATACGTAAAATAGATTGCCAATAGGAATTTGCTGGGGCACAAGGAACTCAAGTCAAGGCTCTGCGACACCTGGAGGGGTTGGATGGGGTGGGAGGTAGAAGGGGGGCTCCAGAGGGAGGAGGCATGTGTATCTGTAGCTGACCCAGTTGACATATGGCAGAAACCAACACCATATCATATTTATCCTTCAATTTAAAATAAGTAAACGTTTTTTTAAAAAACTGAGCTCTTCAGGTACAGAGCATATGCTGTACGATCCTTCCTCCAGCATTTATAGAACTTAGCTTTGTATGTTTCCCAGCAGATTTGGACCACTACATAGTAGTTCTTTTTCTCTTAAGTTTTCAACCTTCCAAATATAAAATTAAAAAGTCAGGAAGGGGTGGTGGGGACAGTGCCTGAATGGGGTCAAGGCAAGCCAGACTTGGTGCCTCCAGGC